>JAVUPR010000326.1:6177500-7495000 GCA_036785695.1 Gentiana straminea | reverse complement strand
GATGTATGATTTGGCTAGGGAGAACTTTCTTTATATAGGAGAGTAATCATTGTCCTCCAAGGATTTAATTAATTAACGGATAATCAATTATAATAATTCTTATTCCAATAAAAGATAAATATAATATATATCCCAAACAAATTAGGATAAATAAATATATTGTCTAATATTCCATGATTTATCACTTAACAAATAAATGATTAAATCACATATTAAATAATTATCCAAGAAAACCAATTTCTCTCTAATTATTCAATCACAAAATACGCCCCCCTTAATCAAATAATGGTCCACACGCATTTTTGACATACATTGGGCCGAGTCCATGAAAAATTTCTTTTCCATGTATTTAATTATCTAGTCCAACTAAACAATTAATCCACATATCAATTAAACAGTCCAATCCAACTATTTAATTATAATTGAGGTGAAACGACGAGAAAACCTATATGCTATATTAGGAGCCACGTCGGGGACCATGGACCCATATTCAGTAGCTACAATAAATTAAATAAAATTATTCGTCGACCGAACAATAATATTCAATCTATTAATTCCGGGATTACACCACCATAAACCCGAAACTGAACTCTGCCGAATATAGAAAACTTACACTCAACCATGAGTCGAAAGCGTCCACTGATATAATCATTACATACGGATAAATCCTCCATAGACTGTTCATTTCGAGTCGGGATATTTCCGTAAACCCTTCTCGAAACATATTATCCTTATTTACCATTAACCCCTAGTGATCAATTAGTTCACATACCAGACTAGTAGCTAATTAGTCTAACATGAACTCCCGGGATCGATAATTTTCTTAGGGCTAACAAATAAGGGAACTGTCTGTCTACTTCCCGAGGGAAGGAATGGATTCCATATCTGTGATAGCACAGACCACTCACTCATTCCAGAATAGAGCTAACGAGAAGTGTTGGACCACATACTACGAAGTGATCCTTACAAACACATCAAACTCTACCCTAGTCTAAGCAGTTGTCTGTGAACACATCATGATTGAGATTAATCCATATATGATCATCTTGTGATTCGATAAGACTTCTCGATTACGGAATTATATCGAGAACTCAAATCAAATCGGTCCAGCCCTATATGATTATCATCATATATAAATGCCCCACTAGGTACCCTATTACCGACAGTCTGGATAAGACTGTCACACCGTAAAGTGTTCTGGGTGCATTATTAGCATATTAATCTTGAGACCCGTACTCAGATTAATCAACGCTACGGACTAAGTTAATTTTAAGTACATCTCACTAACTCAATCCTCTTGTGTATAGCCATACACCGAGTTATGTGATTACATAAACGAAATATAGTTAAGCGGACAAAATAAATAAAACTACATCTACGAAAAAAATAACAAAAACTAACTAATAACTAAACAAACATAAACAAACCATGATCAACCTATTCCCAACAACCATCACCCCACCGAAATCGATCGATAGACAAACATTCATTCATTAGTTATCTTGGATTATTATCTTTTCTAATGAAGCGTTTCCTCTTCCGATTTATCACGCCATTAATTAGTTTACCTTCCGGTCTTGACTAATATCGATACAAATCAAAGATATGGATTGAATCCTAACCTAACAACATTATCCCTCAACTTCCGTTTGTTGGAATAATAATTGTTAATCTCTCTCACGGCAATCTAACGAATCTATTAATTTCCGTTATCTAAATTCGATTAACATGCGGCATACAAAACATGAAAGAGAACAAGAACAACATAATGAATTAAACACATGAAAAATCCTATCTTTCCGGTAACGGTGATATCCCTCAATTCAAATCTAAGATAATCTTGCATCGAATTAATTAAATTGTGGTTCTCTCGTAAACCTAGATATTTAACCTACGAACTTCCGTTATGTATAGATTAAAGATCTAATCTTTCCTATGGTGATCTAAACTACACCGACTTCCGTCATACGGTAGCATCAAATCATACAATCATCTTTCGATATAAAATTGCACGATACAAATAAACACAGGAAACGAAACAATTTTAATTAAAACTTACAAAATCATCCATGAACTCGAAAATAAAGTGTCTTTGAAACAGTCTCCATGGCTGCTCCATGGATGAAAGCTCCAAGCCATCATAATTCGAACAAGAAAAGAAAACGAAACGAAAAATAAAACCTAATCTAACCCCGATCACCCGAGCACAAGGCTCGGGTGACCGGCCTTGGAAGCCTCGTAAAAATAAGGTGTTCTTGCGGCTGCCGTGTGTAAAATTCGATATGGTATGATATTAGGGTTGAAAAGCTGCTGCTATTTATAGAAAATCAGAGGCGGTTGCTACAGTAACGGTGCCGGACGCCCGTCCATAAGGTCGGACGCCCGTTCACTATTTCCAGCAACAGCATCCAAACTTGTAACGCTCATATCTCGGGCCTCGTAAGTCGGAATGGAGTGATTCAAAATCCTGTAGAATCCTCCCTTCAATCCCTACAACTCTTCTCTTGAGGTCCAGAGTCAAATCGGTTGTTATCATATCAAGAACTTCGTTGCAAGGTCGTCACTACCCGGAATCCTGAGACCCGTACTCAGATTAATCAACACTACGGACTAAGTTAATTTTAAGTACATCTCACTAACTCAATCCTCTTGTGTATAGCCATACACTGATGTTGGGGAGATTTTGCATCATTAAAACAAAAGAAAATTTATAAAACCTATACTACCATGCAAAACTACCTCCTAACCGGCCGAATACCGGGTAGTTGCTAGTAAAGTTGGATAAGTACGGGTATCGATCCTCAGGGAAAAGGGATGTTGAATCTAATCTAATTAATTCTTCTTTATTAACTAAACCTAAACCTAAACTAGAACGGAAAAATAACTGGACGGAGGATTGTTAATCCAAAGCCAGGAAATATAGTTGCGGACAAAATAAATAAAACTACATCTACGAAAACAGTAAAACTAACTAATAACTGAACAAACATAAACAAACCATGATCAACCTATTCCCAACAACCATCACCCCACCGAAATCAGTCAGATAGACAAACATTCATTCATTAGTTATCTTGGATTATTATCTTTTCTAATGAAGCGTTTCCTCTTCCGATTTATCACGCCATTAATTAGTTTACCTTCCGGTCTTGACTAATATCGATACAAATCAAAGATATGGATTGAATCCTAACCTAACAACATTATCCCTCAACTTCCGTTTGTTGGAATAATAATTGTTAATCTCTCTCACGGCAATCTAACGAATCTATTAATTTCCGTTATCTAAATTCGATTAACATGCGGCATACAAAACATGAAAGAGAACAAGAACAACATAATGAATTAAACACATGAAAAATCCTATCTTTCCGGTAACGGTGATATCCCTCAATTCAAATCTAAGATAATCTTGCATCGAATTAATTAAATTGTGGTTCTCTCGTAAACCTAGATATTTAACCTACGAACTTCCGTTATGTATAGATTAAAGATCTAATCTTTCCTATGGTGATCTAAACTACACCGACTTCCGTCATACGGTAGCATCAAATCATACAATATCTTTCGATATAAAATTGCACGATACAAATAAACACAGAAACGAAACAATTTTAATTAAAACTTACAAAATCATCCATGAACTGAAATTAAAGTGCTTTAAACAGTCTCCATGGCTGCTCCATGGATGAAAGCTCGAAGCCTTCATCATAATTCGAACAAGAAAAGAAAACGAAACGAAAAATATAACCTAATCTAACCCCGATCACCCGAGCACAAGGCTCGGGTGACCGGCCTTGAAGCCTCGGAAAATAAGGTGTTCTTGCGGCTCGCTTGTGTAAAATTCGATATGGTATGATATTAGGGTTGAAAAGCTGCTGCTATTTATAGAAAATCGAGGCGGTTGCTACGGTAACGGTTCCGGACGCCCGTCCATAAGGTCGGACGCCCGTTCACTATTTCCAGCAACAGCATCCAAACTTGTAACGCTCATATCTCGGGACTCGTAAGTCGGAATGGAGTGATTCAAAATCCTTTAGAATCCTCCCTTCAAGCCCTACAACTCTTCTCTTGAGGTCCAGAGTCAAATCGGTTGTTATCATATCAAGAACTTCGTTGCAAGGTCGTCACTACCCGGAATCCTGATTTTCCGACATTTATCTTGCTTGATTTCTTTTCCACTCGAATTTATCTCTTTAAAATCATCCTTTCCATCAACAATGTGTATCTACAATGTAGGAAAAACATACCAAAGCGTAACATAATCCTAAAATAATATAAAATCATGATTTAAACACATAAATCGCTACGTTTTGCAATTTAACCTATTAGAAACACCATTTACTCAATTAAATGATTATAAGCTCGATTTCTATGAAAAACCTAAGAATATGGTATTGACTATATCCTTATAAAACGTATAAAATCACCCTTAATAGCTGAGTTATGTGATTACATAAACGAGGTACTTAGGGTTTTCAGTAGTGTCTTAATTATAAACATACATGCATATAATAAGATGAATTATTAATTCTATCCTAAAACAATTACATAATTGTCTTTCGGGCACTACACCTAACAATCTCCCACTTGCACGAAAGGCAAGCGGATTAATTGTTTTAGAGCACACCCTTTATATCTATATCTACAACATTCTCCCACTTGCTCAAAACAAATGAGACATATCCCTCAAATCTGTACCCTCCAAGCGCATCTTAGTAATTCATCCTTCCAAGCACGACCGGAGTATGTCGGCGCAGGGAAGGTCAGTGAACCGGCACGTACTTAGAATCCGAATACCATGTTACTTGGTACACTGATCAGGTAGGTTGACGTCTTGAGTCAATCTTTGGGATCAAAACGTCGGCTTTCCATCTAATCCGGTGGTACGATTTCAATATGCCTTTGATTCAACACTGAGGACGAAATCGACTTAACGATCATCCTTAATCTGACCTAAAGTCAGAATCAATGTCATCACTTATATTCTAGTTCGCACCTGAATATACTAGCATATTATTCCTCATTCTCCCGAAGAGACTTGAGGGTTGACTAAACATCCCATTTCGTATTCATCTGCACGTTTAGATAACCATTCATGAGAGGTAGGGTAGACTACATCGTTGAATGTTGCATAAATGCAAGGATATCTTAACCAGGTGAATGGATGGGATTGCCAATGATTGATTCTTGAGAACTTAAGCGAATCAAATCCTTTAGAATGAATCCCGATGGCATGTCAGACTCTGATTTCAGACAACACACCCATGTTGTTTCCAACTGTTTCAGTGTTACCATTCACAAACACTAATCCACATACTACTTTACTAATATCGATGCCCAGTCTACGAATGACTTATCAACATTCGGGTCAAGTCCACATATGAAAATATATGACTTTGAAATGACCTAGAGGTTTGCTTTAATCCCCAAAGGATATAAGCTATGGCAGGCATCCTGCCAAAGGTTCTTTCAGAATAAATTAAGATACCGTTAGCTCGCAAAAAGGTCTTAGGGAATCACCCCTATTTTCTGCTTTGTAACGAATCCGTTATTTCTTCTTAGCTAAAACCCTTCTGTTCTGAATGAATTCAGATTCCGTTGTTCGACAAGGAAGTCTTAGGGAATCACACCTATTTCCCGCTTTCTGACGAAATCAAGCAAGACTGAGTGGTAAGAGAGATCACGGTCTGGTTAACTCTCTACCTTTTAGGGAAACACCCCTAAATTACTCAGATTTTCATGGAAAGTTAAACTGTTAGGAACATTTTATTATGTTTTGATGATGGCCATACTAGCTTTTATAGCAAGCCTGAAATAAGTTAGAATTCTCTGTATAAGTCTTTACTTAGAGTCTGACATGTTGTATAAGTTGAGTCAGACAAGTATTGTACTAGTTGGTAGGACGGCAAAGTAAAAACATATATTCGGCAGAGTGAAGCCAGCCAAGCACCAGCAGAGATACATTGAAGACATTATGGTCTGACTTATAACCAAGGAAGTCTGTGATGACCTTGGATAAGTCTAAGTTATGCTTTAAGTGATGAAACTTAATGTTCGAATATGGTGTACACTGATCTCACCAAAAACAAGGATCAGTGAAGTACAAAAGATTCTCCTTAAACTGAAGCAAAGAAGGAAACAATGAATCGGCTGAGTAAACTGACTTTCGGCTGAGTGAAGACAAAACGGTGAAGAAAGATCTAAAACGGCTAAGTCAGAAGGATCACTCAACCGTTTAGAAAACGGCGAAGTAACACTTACCAGATCAGATTTAATATATGTTGAAGAATCAGAAGATCATGCATTAAATGCACAATCAATAGAGGATCAATCAATGACGGATTTTCTGCTATATGGTTGAAGGAAAAATCCGATCACTGAAATCAAGGGGAATTCAATTAAGGGGGAATCAAGAATAAAATCAAGGATTATTCCCTCATTAATATAGCCAACGGACGGAATTTCAAAATCAAAGTTATTCAAGGCTATAAATAGAAGGCACTGACAGACAAAGAAAAACAACGATTGAAAAAGAAAGATCAAGCAAATACTCTGTCAATTTGAAAAGCCTTCTCTCTGCACGTACAAGGATACATCTAGTGATCAACTCAGACATCAGAACTACAAAGTCATATTCAGCACTGAGATTGATCAAGCAAGTTTATGAATCACATTCACATCAAACTGAAGCAACTGAATCAGAGGCAATCTGAGAAGGAGTTGAGTCTGTGATAGCTGCTGAAGGATTTTGATCTCAAGGAGCAGCAATAGAGACTGAATCACTGAAGCTATTGCAGTCAATGAGTGATAGTCTTGTAGATTGTGAAGCTTGGGAAGCCAAGGATAATCATACTATTGTATCTGTGAAAACAATAGTGAATTCCTCCAATCATCATAGGAGAAGAGTGGATTAAGGGATTACACCACCCTGAACCACTATAAGCCTTGTGTCAATTTACTTTCTGCAATTTACTTTACATCATTTATTTAAATTGCCTTGATCATAACTTATATCTACGATTGTCTAAACTGATTTGAAAACAACATAGTAAGAAGGGACTTATCCACTGCCCAAAAGCTTTTAAATATAAGAAAAGTTTTTGAAACTCCACTATAGTCATTCACCCCCTGACTATAGTTTCACCCTTCTCTGGGGCCAACAATTGGTATCGGAGCAGTGTTCCTAGTATCAGAACCTGTTCAGATCTAATTTCTGGTAATAAGGAGATCACATATTTTCAAAGTAGTTTTCAAATATGAGTTTCCTATTCATTCACATATAAACCTATTACTTGTGATGGATTCCTCAAACGTCATGTCAAAAGTACCTGCTTTTAATGTTAATATTTTTTATGAATATAAAATAAGAATGTTGTCTCATTTTGCAGCAACTCATGAGGAGATGCTGGACGTAATCAATGATGGACCAATCATGATCATGACTGTGGCATCCACAGGAGCAGATCAAGGAAAGGAGATAGATAAACCTAAGAAAGATTGGACCAAGGATGATAGGAGAAGAGCAAATCTAGACTTTGTTGCAAAAGACATGATTTTGAAGACACTAGATAGCAACATGTTAATGAGAATCAAAGACTGCAAAACAGCAAAGGAGATGTGGGACAAGCTAGCATTGATAAATGAAGGATCTGAAGCAGTTAAAGAAAACAAGTTATCTGTTGCAAAACAGAAATTTGAAATTTTCAAAATGAAGACTGGTGAATCCATTGATCAAATGGACAACAGATTCTCAAGCATCATCAGTGAACTGCAATAGCTTGGACACACATATCCCTAGAAAGAAGTATGCTTGAAGATCTTGAGAGGACTACCTGAAAGATGGAAGATCATAACATCAGTAATCAGAGGAACAACAAATCTTGCAAGCACTGACACTCTGACACTGATGTCCCAATTAAAAGCTCATGAATTCGAATTGAACGGTGAAGATGGTGCTCCGGCAGAGACACAAAAAATCACTGCACTGGTTGCACCCCAGCAAAGTAACTTTGTTGATTGTATCAACAAAGAGACACATGAACTTAAAGAACGGTAGCTTTATTAGTTAAACGTTTTGACAGTTTAGCAAAAAGAAGCCATTCAAAGGAGACTCATCATCAAACAAGAGGTCAAGCTCAAACAAAGACATGAAGAAGAAAGATGATGAATACAGATGCTTCAACTGCAACCAGAAAGGCCACTTCAAGGCTGATTGCCCTGAAGAAAATGATAAAGATGACAAGAAGAAGTACAAGGCATCTGAAAAGAGAAAAGGCAAAAAGGCACTCAAGGCTGAATCCAGCAGTGAAAAGAATGAAGAATCATCTAATAATGATTCAGATGACAGTGATGAAGAAGACAGCTCAGAAAATGAAAAAGCATGCCTATGTCTCATGACCAAAGAATTAAGTGAAGATGAAGGTGACAGCTCAGACACTGTTTTATGTCTAATGACCAAAGAATCAAATGAAACTGAGGTAACATCTAGCTCTCACTTCCAATGCATCCACATCTGACACTGCACAATCTTCTGATCTCCCATTAAATACAACAGACCTAGTCCAAAATCACATGACTAAATTTGATGAAATTGAAATGAATCATGAAATTCTGGAGAAGGAATGCAAGGATCTAAGAAAGGAAAACAAAAGATTAAAGAAAGAACTGGATAAGGCAAAAGCCGAACTAACTAGTAAGGAGATCCACTTAAATGATCAACAAACAGCAGATGATCATACATCTGTTATTGACCGATCAGTTAAGAAAATCTCCTCACCAGTTAAGGAAAACACCACACCAGTAAATGCACCAGCTTACAAACCCTCAAAAAGGTTTGGATCCAGATCTGGTCTTGGCTACAACAGTCAGGATGAGAGTAGAAACAATGGTCAACACAATCCTAAATTCAGGACCAATCATGGACCAAAGTTTAGAAAGGGATAGACCATAGTTCCAACCAATCATCCTGCACCGGTGAAGTCAAAACCTAGTGTAGTGAAACAGCAGACCAAATCCTCATTCCAGTCAACCAAAAACAAAAACCTTCTAAAAGGGAAAGGTAGACTTTATCCTTTAGAGGATGATTGGAATGTTGCACCTCCAAAATACAAGAAGAAACCATTCCATAATATGCATCATGTGTTTAAGAAAAATCAATCTAGATATGTTCCTAGACACATGAAGCAAGAAAGTTTTCCTTTTGCATATTGGAAAGTGAAGAAGGATGCACATGCACCAAAAGGTAGAGAAAAGTATCAGAATATTTTCAGTAAAAATATTAGAAGATATTCTGCCATGCCTTATACATATGAAGTTGATGACTTCAATTATCCAAAAAGAAGAACTTTTGGATATACACTTGGTATGGGAGGCATGACTGCTAACATGTATGGACCCAAACAATGTTGGGTACCTAAACTTAAATAATTTGTTTTGTAGGATGTCTGGTACATAGACAGTGGATATTCCAGACACATAACAGGAAACAAGAGATGGCTCACTGACTTCAAAGCTTTTGATGGACCCAAAGTCACATTTGGAGGCAAAGAAAACACTGGCAAGATTAAGGGGGAAGGCATAATACTCAAGAACAATTTGATGATTCAAAATGTAGCATATGTTAGAGGACTTAACTTCAATCTGATGAGCATCAGTCAATTCTCTGAGAAAGGCTACAATGTACATTTCAATAAGGAAGGATGCAAAGTGATTCACAGCCAAAGCAACACAGTAGTTCTTGTAGGTAGAAGACAAGACAACATGTATGTGGTGGATTGGAAAACAGCCAAGGCAGAAACATGTCTGCTTGTCAAAAATAAACAATCAACCAGCTGGATTTGGCACAGAAGATTAAATCACCTGAATTTCAAGACCATCAACAAACTATCAAAGAACAAGTTAGTTGAAGGCCTGCCAGAGATCACATTCAAGAAAGAAAGTCTATGTGATGCATGTCAGAAAGGGAAACAAATCAAAAGTTCATTCAAGTCAAAGCCCTATCAATCTACAACAAGAGTTCTACATCTGTTACACATGGACCTGTTTTGACCAGTCACACTAGTAAGTGTAAGTGGTAAGAAATACACCCTAGTTGTGGTGGATGACTACTCAAAATACACCTGGACCATCTTCATGAACAAGAAGAAAGAGACACTCAAAAAGCTGCCAGATTTGATGAAAGACTCCAAAATGAAAAAGAACTGAAGATCATCAAGATCAGATCAGATAGAGGCACTGAATTTCTAAATGAAATTATCAGAACCTATTGTGAAGAAAATGGAGTGCTACATCAACTATCTACAGCAGAAACTCAACAACAAAATGGTGTAGCAGAAAGATGAAACAGAACTCTCAAAGAAGCAGTTAGAACAATGATTGCTGAAGCATGCTTGCCAAAAAGATTTTGGGCTGAAGCAGCAAACACAGCATGCCATACACAAAACAGATCAATCATCAACAAATATCATGGAAAGACTCCATATGAAATATGGAATGGTAGAAAACCTAATATCTCATATTTTCTTATGTTTGGATCGAAATGTTTTGTTTTGAACAGAACCAATTTACACAACTTTGATGAAAAGTCGATGAAGTAATCTTTATGGGATACTCGACACCAAAAAGCATTCAGAATACTCAACAAAAGAACTTTGGTGATTGAAGAGTCAATACATGTAGTTTTTGATGAACAAAATACAAATGGTGAAGATCTTCAAGAAGAAGAAGCAACACAAAGGGAAATCTATACAAATGCAACCATACCAGCTTCTATTCTGAATCATCATTTCTAAAATCAAGAGGAGCCACATATCAGTACAACAGAAGAAACACCAGAACCTGAAATTCATACACATCATGAAAGTGTGGAAGCACCAAGTGAAGAGCAACTTCAACCTGATCTTAACTGGCTAAGAAATCATCCTGAAGAACAAGTAATTGGAGACATTCACACAGGAGTTAGAACCAGAAGACAACTGGAAAATATGCTAACATGTTTTCTATCACAAGTAGAGCCCAAGACAATAGATGATACAATTCAAGATGCAGATTGGATCATAGCCATGCAAGAAGAACTAAATGAATTTGAAAGAAATGAAGTCTGGGAACTTGTTGACAGACCAGATATGGCCAACATCATTGGAGCAAAATGGGTATTCAGGAACAAGATGGATGAGCAAGGAACTGTTGTCAGAAACAAAGCAAGGCTAGTTGCAAAAGGCTAATCTCAAGCAGAATGAATAGATTATGATGAAACATTTGCACCAGTAGCAAGATTAGAGGCAATCAGACTCTTTCTAGCTTTTGTTGCATTCAAAGACTTCAAAGTCTATCAAATGGATGTCAAAAGTGCATTTCTAAATGGACTTTTGGAAGAAGAAGTATATGTGGAAAAACATCCTTGTTTCCAAATCAAAGGAAAAGAAGACAAAGTATACAAACTCAAGAAGGCCCTCTATGGACTCAAACATGCACCTAGAGCCTGGTATGAAACACTATCACAATTCCTGATCAAGAATGGATTCAACAAGGGAACTATAGACAAGACTCTATTTAAACTAGAGGAAGGAACAAGTACATTGCTAGTACAAATCTATGTTGATGATATCATCTTTGGATCAGAGGATGAAAAGCTATGTGAGAAATTTGAAAACCCGATGAAGAGCAAATTTCAGATGAGCATGATGGGAGAATTAAATTATTTCCTTGGCCTTCAAGTAAAGCAAATGAAGAATGGTATTTTCATTAGTCAAGCCAAGTAAACAAAAGATTTAATACACAAGTATGGGATGGATACAAGTGGCACAACAGATACACCAATGTGTGCAAGAGTCATTCTTGGGAAAGATGAAATAGGGAAGGATGTTGATCAGAAAATGTATAGAGGAATCATTGGATCCTTACTATACTTAACTGCAAGTAGACCTGATATAGCATTTGCAGTAGGAGTATGTGCAAGATTTCAAGCTCAACCAAAAGAATCACATCTTCTAGCAGCCAAAATAATAATCAAATACCTGAAAAACACTATTAATGTTGGGATTTGGTATCCAAAAGATGGAGGATTCAAGTTGATATCATATTCAGACTCTGACTATGCTGGATGCAAAATAGATAGAAAAAGCACCTCTGGAACATGTCAAATGCTAGGCACCAGACTAGTCTCTTGGTTCAGTAAAAAGCAAAACTCCATATCTACATCAACAGCTGAAGCAGAATATATAGCAGCAGGTAGTTGTTGTGCACAAGTACTTTGGATCAGACAACAGCTAAGGGATTATGGAGTAGAGGAGAAAATAATTCCAATCATGTGTGATAACACAAGTGCAATATCTATTACTGAAAATCCAGTATTGCATTCAAGAACAAAGCACATTGATGTGAGACATCATTTTATCAGAGATCATGTTGAAAAGGGAGATGTCATTCTAAAATACATATCTACTGAAGATCAGTTGGCTGACATCTTCACTAAACCACTCAGTTATGAAAGATTTAGCATGTTGAGAACTGAGTTAGGAATGATTGAAATTGACTAAGTACCAAAGAGCAGCTAACTGGAGTAATCGGCTAAGTGACTTCATCAGCTGTTTAACCCTTTGCCATTACAGGAGATGTAGTAGGCAAGGCAATGGTATCCAGCGAAGTCAACTTAATTGATTGTTAGGAACGGTTAAATGGAGTGGCTCAGTGAAGAATTCACTACATCGGCTAAGTGACCAGCCAAGGCACTCCACCGAAATAAAGACTTGGACAAATTAAAGTGTGAACAAAATCAATTTTAATTACATGTGGAGAATAAGGAAATTACGGAGGATTATTCTGTGGAAGATTACACACGTGGAGATCAACTTATGATCATGGAGGTAACCATATTATTTTTCGAATTATAAACGCCTCGGTTCCCGGGCTCTATCATTACTTACCTCAAACCACTCCCCCATTACACTCGAATATCGCGATTTACATACACAAAATCACGCCATTATGTCACAAAATCCTTCCACATTCAAACCACGTTCACACCACCCAAATCACCCTATATAATCGATACTTAGAGATTTTCAGAAATCTTTACATTCTTTTGCAAATTACAAACCCTACTTTCGATTCTCTCTGAAAACTCGAAGTGTCCTCTTTTAAACATCAATCATTTAACAATGGCTTCATCCTCCACCATTTCTCCCACTGAAAAATACTATGAAAAATCAATCATCACTGGTTCGTTTTTCAAACCTGAACACTATCGCTCGTTTTGTGATAATGATGCAAAAGCTCAATGCTTGGTTGATTGTTGTTCAAATTTGGGGCTAATGACCTTTCTAAATCCCCCAATCACGGGATTCTGCTATGAAAATCTGATAGCATTCGGAAAAAATACCAAGTCTGTGCCCAGCACAAAGAAGAATGAAGTTGATTGCATAAAAAGCTCTATCTTTGGAAGAGAAATAGTCATCACGCCGGGAACACTCAACAGATTCCTGCAACTTCCTATAATAGGTCCGGCTAATGTCAAGTTTTTAACGATCGACATCAAGAAATTCTGGGCTGAGATAGCCAAGAATCCCAGAAGAAATAGCAAAACTGTTAAGGCCATATTTATATGATTATTAAGGGTTTATTTCATTATTATTTTCCCCACATTTGCGTAATTTACATGAGAATTAAGGGTTTAAGTGTAATTATTTAATAAAGATGATTTTAAGATGATTGTATGCAAAATTGATGATTTTAAGTGTTGATTTAATGGAATTATTATTATTTGGATTTTATTACGTTTTTGCATTGTTTATTTATCATGTAGGAGTTAATTTTCGTGCCTATAATGAGGATAAATGAAGCTCAAGTCGAATTATAAGAGATAGAGTTGGAGTTTGCTTGAAGAAATTGGATAAAGATGAAGAGATCCGATCCTCAGCAGTTCAAACGGGCGTCTACTGGTCTTGAACGAGCGTCCAGAAGTGAACCGGCGTCCATGCCGCGTCCCGGAATCGTATTTTACATTCAGAGAGTTCAGACGGAGGATGAACGAGGCGTTTACTCGCGTCCAGGCATTCTGGACGGGCGTCCGGATATTCAGACGAGCGTCCGTTGCCGACTTAGTCATAACCGACTCAAAATTCTATATATAGCAGCAGCCTCTCAACCCTAATTCAGACCACATAATTGAGATCGCAATTTTACACCAAAAAGCTGCGGCCACAAGCCTTTTTACACAGAGATGAACTTCTCCAACCCAACAATCATCTCCAACATGATTGTTGGCTAAAAGCCTTGCAGTGAGTCGACGGAGGAAGCCTATCAACAACACAACCAACTAGAGAGTTCGATACTGGATGTTTAGTGAGTTTAAGATCTAGTTTTTCATCACTTTTTAACGCTGTTTTACATTGCCGTGTTTTGTTGAATTATCAATTCTATGAAACGATCTATTTATCTATCTTTATGCTTGAATAAATTTACGAAAGTCTGTTTATTTGAGTTCTCTCTCGTTTAAGTGATGCATCTAATTGTGTTGTAAGAGATTATGCATGATTAGTTGAGTAAGAGTTTGGAAACAACCTCGTGATTTCGTTTTGATTGCATGTTTAGTTTATTTGAAAAGATAAACGGAACCCTAGAATTTGGTTGAAGAAATTTAATTGAATTCGTGAATAGATCACTACTAAAAACTACATCTTAGATCACCATCTAGTTGGGGGTTGTTGGTTGATGGGTGGATTTGTTGCCTTGCTGTGTTTTCCTTTAATTGTTTTAATCAAAATCGCTTAGATTAAGTTTAGTTTAAGTTCTAGTTTTATAAACCCTAGTTTCCTGTTGTTTTCCTGCACTTTTCTGTTTCAGTTCGTAGTTAGACGCTCGTCCGCAATAGCAGACGCTCGTCCATTAGGTTTAGTTTCCAGACGCTCGTTCACTTTAGTGAACGTTCGTCCGTCTTTCTGTTTTTTTTATTTTCTGCTTGTTTTTATTCCTGTCTTAGTTTCAATTCTTAGGTTTAGGTTTTAGTTAGTTTCAACCTTAGTTTAGTTAATAATTGTGACATAATCGATATAGATTTATACCTGAATCCGATAAACATTCCACTCCCTTAGGACGACCCGTTAACATCCTATACTACGATCCTTATACTTGGGGTGTTTCGGTTATAAATTGTAAAACTCGTTTTTACCGAACAAGTTTTTGGCGCCGTTGCCGGGGAGTCGGTAACGGTTGTCGGATTCTTCATAGGACAGTTTTCTGTGTCAAAAGGGATCGCTTTTAGCACGCAGTAGTATTTTGGCCGTAACTTTCGGCTCGAGTGTCCGTTTGGAACGCAGGACCCCAATTCGGAAAGCTCGTTCCGACGCCGTAGGCCGTTCAATGCGTTTTCGAGGTCAAAATCCACTGTTTTCCCCTCCATTTTGGCCCTAGAAGATTTCAACACGTTTTTTTTCCCGTCTTAGTGTTTTTCTAATTTTTTAGGTTTTCGTAGCTGAACGAGCGTTCGATAACTTGAACGCCCGTCCACCTCAATTCTGTCTTCTGAACGAACGTTCATTCATTTGAACGAGCGTTCGGTTCGAACGATCGTCCATTCATACCGGACGCCGCCCGCCTCTCAAATCATCACTTCTTTTCTATCTTCTCTTCTCCTCTTTTTCTTTTCTCCCTCTAAACCATCAAACCTTTTCTAAACTGTTCTAATCAACCCTAAGGTTGATTTCTTCCTTCTCCTTTCTTCGGTTTATGCAAACGAGAAGTAAGAAGGGACTTCGATCTTTGATCCCGAGCACGAACGATCTATCCTTAGAAGAAGGCTTCTCCCCGATTTGGACAAAATGGCGGATCAAGATCCACCAATTCCAAATCCCGATCCCCAAGCTCGCTTAAATTTACTCCTTCAACAAATGCAAGCTCGGCAAAGAATGAATCGGCAAGCAAGTGGCATAAATCAACAACTTCAACAATTCCGCCAAAACCAAACTTAATCGGTTGAACCAGGACCCCTACACCCCATATCTTAATCAAGATTTTCTCGAGGGACATAGACCTATTCGTCCACCCGATATGGGGGAGTAAATTTCGACCTTAAAAATGGAGTAGTTGCACTAGTCCAAAATAGCTCTTTCCATGGCACCGCTCAAGAAGACCCGCACGACTTCTTGTCCACATTCGTACAAATCGTGAAGCGTGCCATTATCCCGGTGTTGATTCGAGATCGTAAAGTTGAAGCTATTTCCTTTTGCTTTAAAAGGTGAAGCAAGCAGATGGTTTAAGTCGTTAGCACATCATTCCCTCCATACATGGAATGATGTCAAAAGAGCCTTCGCTCTCAAGTGGGTTTCACCAGGCAAGATTATGGAGATGAAACGGGAAATAGCTACGTTTGAGCAGTTGGAGGATGAGACTGTTGGCAAAGCTTGGGAGAGATTGAATCTCTTGATGAGGAAATGCCCCAATCACGGATATGACAGACATGAGTTGTTGGAACTGTTCTACAGAGGTGTCTCTCAACCTAATAGAGACTATCTTGACTCCACAGCTCATGGATCTTTCTTAGGGGAGGTGATGAGACTGCCTACAGAGTGGCTGAGACCATCGCCAAGAACAATATGTGGTCGACTCCTAAGAAGACCAATGTCGTTAAGAAAGAAGGCTGCCGGTAATCCCGATACCAAGTCGTTAGTTGCTCGATGGAATTGATAAGCAAGCATCCGGCCAATCTTCGACGCGACCTTCGATCCGGGAATGCAGGTAGGAACTGAGATGACGGAGGAGGTAAACTTAATGGATAATCAAAACCAACCCTTCCGAAACTTCAATCAAAGCCAGAACTATTCAGGATTTCAAAGGCAAAACTTCAATCAAGCCAAGTTACCACCTGGCCCTTCAAATTCGAATTCTTTCAACTCGAACTATCAAAGGCCGCCCGTAACTCCCAAAGGCCTCAAGGTGGCCGGAATCAAACTCGAACAATAATCATACCACCTCATGTGTCCCTCAACACAAATTCGATGAGCCGGTAGACATGGTGAAGACTCGTCTACTAGTGTTAAAGCAATTGAGAGACAAGTTGGTCAAATGGCGGACACCGGCAAGCAAGCGAGACCTCACGGTAAACTTCCGAGTTATACCGAGAGAAATCCGAAAGCGATGTGAATGTTTGCACCGCCATTACACCTCGGTGGGAGTATGGGCAAGAAGAGGAGTTGAATGAAGTCACGTTGAGAAGTGGTAAACAAAGTGGACCCGGCAAGATGTCGGGAAACGAGTAGCCCCTCCTGACGCCATGAGTTCAGGAGGGGGAAATCAGAAACCACATGCCGAAGAAAGCAACGATGAGGAGCTTAGTGACAATTCTTCGGAGGATGAAAATAATTCTGATGACGAGAAAAGAAAGGAAAGTCAAGGGGCGGTACCCCTGACTAAGAAAAAGGAAGAAAAGTTTGTGAGATGGAAGGATAAGGAGGATGAGGCGATAAAGAATCAAGCTACAGGGAATGATAAAGCCCTCCCTTATCCACCAAAAAGGAAAGAGAAAGCCCTCACTAACGACAAGCAGTATGCTGGATTGAGGAGGATACTTAGGGACACTAAAGTGAGTATGCCCTTAGCTGAGGTATTGTCTGAATTGCCTAAATGCTCTAAGTATCTTAAAGAATTCTGTGGGAGTAAGAGAAAACTTCAGGGGATGGCTGAAGAAGTGCTACGCGAAGATTGCGCGATGGTTTCACAGAAAATTGCTGTTAAGCGAGGTGACCCTGGCAGACCTTCAATCTCCTGTGAGATCGAAGGTCATTTATTCGAAAACGTTTTATGCGACTCAGGGGCCTCTATTAATGTGATGCCATTAAACGTATGCAAAAAGCTCGGGTTAGATAAAAGGATGCGGGAACGCCCGATTTCTCTTCAGATGGTAGATAAATCTAGCCGGACTGCAGCCGGTTGTGTAGCTAATGTTCTCCTTCAAGTTGAACATTTGGTCTTCCCTACCGACTGGGTTATCCTAGATTATCCACCTGATAAGGAAATGCCTATAATTCTAGGCCGAACCTTTTTGGACACTTCCAATGCTCTCATCGACTTCGCAAAGGACGATTACTCTTAGAGTCGGTGACACATCCGTCACCTTCACACGAGGGACACATCCCGAAAGAGCCGTAATTGATGAAATATCGTTTGTCGAAGCTATCTATGAGGACGAAAAAGATGCCTACTTTGAAGAAGCGAGAGGAGTTGACAGAGATAGGTGTTCTTGAAGTCTTGGACATTGGGGATCCGGCTGACTGCGGACCACCTTCTAATTCATTTCAAGCCGTAGGCATTGACGAGTCATCTTCACTCGCTCATACTGGGCCTGTCATTGAGTTAGAAGCATGGAGATGCCCAAAGAACAAACGATGATTTCAAAGAGCCGAGTCGGAAGACTTCATCCCCGGTGAAGAAGAGGCTCTGATGGGTAGTTGGGACGAGGTAGAGTTTTGGAGAGAAGCTACTCATTGGGAAGTAGATGATTGGGAAGAGCTGGCAGAAGAGCTTAAAGATGAAGAGTTAAGAAAAATAATCGATCACAAGAAAAAGGAAGCAAGTGTTGACCGGAGGATTCCGATGGATGATTTGATCCAGTACCTTTCTGGGGTTGAACCTCGGGAAGATGAGGTGTTCTACTGTCAACCACTTCAAGCGTATAAGGAGAAAGGTGGCCCGTTAAAGTCTAGTATTGAGCAACCACCTACTGATTTAGAGCTTAAACCGCTTCCAAAACACCTTAAGTATATCTTTCTTAAGGATGGAGATAAATTGCCTTTGATCATTTCTTCGAAACTCGACCAAGAGGAAGAAGCACAGCTGATAGAAGTGCTTAAGAAAAACATCCTCGCGTTCGGTTGGCAAGTGGGTGATATCCGAGGGATCAGCCCAGACATATGCATGCATAAAATCCGAACGGAGGAAGGAGCTAAAAAGGTAAGACAACCTCAGCGAAGGCTGAATCCGCATATGCAAGAGGTTGTCAAGAAAGAAGTGATAAAGTGGCTTGACATGGGCATCATCTATGCAATCGCCGATAGCGAGTGGGTCAGTCCTACTCAAGTTGTGCCAAAGAAGGGCGGAATCACAGTCGAAAAGAATGAAAAAGGGGAGGAAGTTGCCTTACGTCTCGTGACTGGCTACAGAGTTTGTATCGACTATCGTAGACTGAATGAAGTCACTGCAAAAGATCACTTCCCCTTACCCTTCATTGACCAACTAATTGAAAGACTGAGTGGTCACAAGTATTATTGTTTTCTCGATGGATACTCTGGTTACTTCCAGATAGCCATCGACCCCAATGACCAAGAAAAGACCACGTTTACATGTCCATCTGGTACTTTTGCTTTTCGTAGAATGCCATTCGGTCTATGCAATGCACCCGCGACTTTTCAACGGTGTATGTTGGCCATTTTTGATGGACTTGTTGAGAAATGCATGGAAGTCTTCATGGATGACTTCTCAGTCTACGGCGATAGCTTTGATGAAATCTTAAAGAATCTAGATATGGTACTCCAACGGTGTGTTGAGAAAAATCTGGTGCTTAACTGGGAAAAATGCCATTTTCTAGTAGACGAAGGAATCGTTTTGGGACATAAGGTGTCCAATGCTGGTATTCAAGTTGATAAGGCTAAGGTCGATGCCATCGAAAGGATGACGTACCCTAAGACAGTGAAAGAGGTACGAGGTTTTCTTGGACACGTTGGCTTCTACAGGCGGTTTATTCGAGACTTTTCTACTATTGCCAAGCATTTATCAAATCTTTTGAAAGATGATGTAGATTTCTTGTTCGATGCAAAGTGCAAAGAAGCTTTCAATTGTCTGAAAGACAAGCTTATCAGTGCCCCTATTTTAGTTGCACCTGACTGGACCAAGCCTTTCGAGTTGATGTGCGATGCCTCTAATTACGCCGTAGGCGCAGTTTTAGGTCAAAGAGTTGATAAAAGGTTCGGGCCCATTTATTATGCGAGCCGCACCTTGAACCCGGCTCAATGCAATTATACCACAACGAGAAGGAATTCTTAGTCGTTGTTTTTGCCATTGACAAGTTTAGAAGTTATCTTCTAGGGTCTCAAGTTGTTGTTTGGACCGACCATGCGGCCTTGCGCTACCTTATGGACAAAGCGGATGCAAAACCAAGGTTACTTCGATGGATTCGATTTTACAAGAGTTTGACCTTGTGATTAAAGATAAGAAAGGTAGTGAGAATATTGTGGCTGATCATTTATCTCGCTTAGTAAATGAGGGTGCGAGAGAATCACAATGATATAGGCATTGATTTTCCGGCCGAGCAATTGATGAAGCTTGAAACGGTTAGGCCGTGGTATGCGACTACGTCAACTATTTAGCAAGTGGTCATTTAGAGGACATGACGTATCGGGGAGAAGAAAAAGTTCTTTTCGATCTTAAATATCTCGTATGGGAAGATCCTTATTTGTTCGAGTCGTAAAGACGGATTGCTTCGAAGGTGTGTTCCGGAGCATGATCGGTGGGATATCCTAGAACAATGCCACGGCGGTCCCACCGGGGTCACTATGGAACACCAAAGACGGTTGCAAAGATCCTTCAAGCCGGATTCTACCGGCCGACTCGTTTAAAGATGCGAAGCCTTTTGTAAAGGTTGTGATAGGTGCCGGAACCGGACGGCGAGTAGTAGGATGGAAATGCCACTTAAGCCCATTCTTGAATGCGAAGTTTTCGACGTTTGGGGCATAGATTTTATGGGACCCTTTCCATCTTCGTGCGGTAATAAATATATCCTCGTACGTGTCGACTATGTTTCCAAGTGGGTTGAAGCCATAGCTACTCAAACTAATGATCACAAAGTTGTGAAGAAATTCTTGCAAAAGAATATCTTTACCAGATTCGGCTGTCCGAGAGCACTCATTAGTGATGAAGGTACTCACTTTTGCAATGCGCCGCTTGACAAGATCCTTGAGAAGTATGGTGTCAAACACAAAGTTGGTACACCATATCATCCTCAAACTAGTGGCCAAGTCGAGGTAAGCAACCAGAGCTTGAAAAGAATTTTGGAGAAGACCGTGAACAATAATAGATCTAATTGGAGTCTTAAGTTTGGATGACGCATTGTGGGCTTATCGTACGCATTCAAGACCCCGATGGGCACGTCACCCTTCCAAATGGTTTATGGCAAAGCTTGTCATTTACCTGTCGAACTTGAACACGAGCTTTACGGGCAATTAAATTCTTAAATTTTGATAGCCAACTCGTGGGGAGAAAAGGTTGTTACGCTTGAACGAGCTCGACGAATTCGGACTCGAGCATACGAGAATGCTAAAATCAGCAAGGAGAGAACTAAGATACTCCATGACGCTAAGATCAAGGACCGAGAATTCAAAGTTGGTGAAATGGCTTTACTCTATAATACCAGACTTCATTTGTTTCCTGGTAAGCTAAAGTCTAGATGGTCTGGTCCATTTGAGATTCTCGAGGTTAATCCAAGTGGAGTAATTACTTTGAACGGGTATGGTAATCAAGCTTTTAAAGTGAATGGCCATCGACTTAAGAAATATTTTGGGCAACCAAAGGAAAAGCCTGAGATTCTTTATTTCCAAAGAAGAGATGAGAGTACAGATGTCCTGATTTGCGAGGAGATTCCATCTT
Source organism: Gentiana straminea (assembly GCA_036785695.1). Taxonomy (NCBI): domain Eukaryota; kingdom Viridiplantae; phylum Streptophyta; class Magnoliopsida; order Gentianales; family Gentianaceae; genus Gentiana; species Gentiana straminea. Next base: position 7,473,367 of record JAVUPR010000326.1, on the reverse strand, counting down.
ATTTCTTTGAGTCAGATGATGATGGCGTTCCTATATCCACCCGTAAGGTACCTTCTGCTGAGACTTCTGATCATACCACTATGTCTATGCCTATCGTGCGCAAGAACAAGAAGAAGAGAGTCAGTGTAGTTTGGAGAGAAAAGTTTAATGACCTTATTGCACATTTGACTTGTTGTTGTGGTGAAAATCATTTCCGCCCCAATACTCCTGATTCCGATACTGAGGTGGCGGCTGTTAAACCAAAGTGGCCCGATCCGGGTTGATTCTTGAACTTTGTGTCAAGCTATTGACATTAAAAGAGCGCTCCTAGGAGGCAACCTAGTTTTCTTTGTTCGTTTTCTTTTCTTAGGTTGCTTTATTGTTTAGAAATAATACTTTAGTTGATTTTGTGTTGATGGTTATTCCTCTTACGTTCATTGTAAGTGTTTTGTGTTTTGTGTTGCTCATATACCCCGTGTACCCCGAGATTATATGGTATGTCGAGTGTGGCAGATACTTTTGAGCAGGTTCACAAGCTTTTATGTCCAGTGTTGTCTATTCGAGTTGTCGCGGTACGTTCATGCTCCGGCCCGACCTCTTGCCAACTTTCATCCGACAACCACTGTTGAAACCAGCTAAGTTTTCTTTTTCTTTTATTCTGCACATTCTGAGGACATAATGTGATTTAAGTGTGGGGGGGTGTTTGGGTATGTTTTTATGCTATATCCTTTGAAATATGAGTGAATGTTAAATTTCTGCGAAATTTAAAATTTTTTTTGTGAGTCTCGAGCATATGATTGAAACTAGATGCTTGCTAGTTGTAGTTTTCTAACGATGATAGTATGTGACTTAGTGAGATAATTATAGCATGTCTTTACTTTTATGGAGATAGTTTCGTTTTTCACTCACGGAAGCCTTTGATTTTGAAGCATGACTTTTGAACTATATCCTTTCATTGTTTTAGTGATTTATCTTAGGAAGGTCAGTATAGTAACACCTAAGTTAGACCGTGTACTGTGAATATCATAAAGTTTGAATGTGATAAGTGAGATGTAACTTATTTCTTGAAAAAAAAAAGAATGAATAAGCAATCATAATAAATACGTTGTCGGAAGCTGGTTAATGATTTGAGTGCGGTAGGGTATACCTCGTATGTCCTATACCACTATGATGACCAAAAGCTCACGACAGTTAGAAGAAGCTACCTTATGATTTGAGTAAGGTAGGGTGTTATCACGAAACATCCTATTCTACTATGATGGGTAAAAGCTCATTCTGATATGCGTCAAATTTGAAAATTTTGAAAAATGATGAATAAGAATAAAGTGAAGTCTTTGTTATCATGGATCTTATACCCGGTAGAACAAAGATGATATCTTGTAGGGATTATCCTACGAGTGCGTGGGAAGGCTTTGAGTGGAGCTATTACTGTCTATACCTAGGATAGTCATTGGAATTTTTGAGAGGATATTTCTTTGAAAGGCTTGTTAGATTGAGAATGGCTTGTCACACTTACACCGAATCTATCTCTGTGTTGGTATCATTTGCTATAGTTGTTGTATCTTTTGTTACGTGAGTTAGAGATCTATGTGGATTATTTATAAAGTTGAGCTATAGTTTTGATTGTTTTGTCCGAGGACGTACAAAAAGTTAAGTGTGGGGGAGTTGTTAAGGCCATATTTATATGATTATTAAGGGTTTATTTCATTATTATTTTCCCCACATTTGCGTAATTTACATGAGAATTAAGGGTTTAAGTGTAATTATTTAATAAAGATGATTTTAAGATGATTGTATGCAAAATTGATGATTTTAAGTGTTGATTTAATGGAATTATTATTATTTGGATTTTATTACGTTTTTGCATTGTTTATTTATCATGTAGGAGTTAATTTTCGTGCCTATAATGAGGATAAATGAAGCTCAAGTCGAATTATAAGAGATAGAGTTGGAGTTGGCTTGAAGAAATTGGATAAAGATGAAGAGATCCGATCCTCAGCAGTTCAAACGGGCGTCTACTGATCTTGAACGAGCGTCCAGAAGTGAACTGGCGTCCATGCAGCGTCCAGAATCGTATTTTACATTCAGAGAGTTCAGACGGAGGATGAACGAGCGTTTACTCAGCGTCCAGGCATTCTGGACGGGCGTCCGGATATTCAGACGAGCGTCCGTTGCCGACTTAGTCATAACCGACTCAAAATTCTATATATAGCAGCAGCCTCTCAACCCTAATTCATACCACATAATTGAGATCGCAATTTTACACCAAAAAGCTGCGGCCACAAGCCTTTTTACACAGAGATGAACTTCTCCAACCCAACAATCATCTCCAATATGATTGTTGGCTAAAAGCCTTGCAGTGAGTCGACGGAGGAAGCCTATCAACAACACAACCAACTAGAGAGTTCGATACTGGATGTTTAGTGAGTTTAAGATCTAGTTTTTCATCACTTTTTAACGCTGTTTTACATTGCCATGTTTTGTTGAATTATCAATTCTATGAAACGATCTATTTATCTATCTTTATGCTTGAATAAATTTACGAAAGTCTGTTTATTTGAGTTCTCTCTCGTTTAAGTGATGCATCTAATTGTGTTGTAAGAGATTATGCATGATTAGTTGAGTAAGAGTTTGGAAACAACCTTGTGATTTCGTTTTGATTGCATGTTTAGTTTATTTGAAAAGATAAACGGAACCCTAGAATTTGGTTGAAGAAATTTAATTGAATTCGTGAATAGATCACTACTAAAAACTACATCTTAGATCACCATCTAGTTGGGGGTTGTTGGTTGATGGGTGGATTCGTTGCCTTGCTGTGTTTTCCTTTAATTGTTTTAATCAAAATCGCTTAGATTAAGTTTAGTTTAAGTTCTAGTTTTATAAACCCTAGTTTCCTGTTGTTTTCCTGCACTTTTCTGTTTCAGTTCGTAGTTAGACGCTCGTCCGCAATAGCAGACGCTCGTCCATTAGGTTTAGTTTCCAGACGCTCGTTCACTTTAGTGAACGTTCGTCCGTCTTTCTGTTTTTTTTATTTTCTGCTTGTTTTTATTCCTGTCTTAGTTTCAATTCTTAGGTTTAGGTTTTAGTTAGTTTCAACCTTAGTTTAGTTAATAATTGTGACATAATCGATATAGATTTATACCTGAATCCGATAAACATTCCACTCCCTTAGGACGACCCGTTAACATCCTATACTACGATCCTTATACTTGGGGTGTTTCGGTTATAAATTGTAAAACTCGTTTTTACCGAACAAAAACATACAATCTACCCAGATCAACGCTCAAACTTCTGTTTGTTGAATTTGCAACAGTCATCACCAAGAACATCGAAGGCAGAAAGGGATCAATGGAAAACCTAACTGAGGTACGGATCAGACTGATGGCCATCATCTACGAAGGTACCAAATTCGACTAGGCAACCTTTGTATTCAATAGATTGAAGGATCAGATTCAAAAGGAAAATGAGTTATCAATTACGGCACCAAGCAAGGGTTTGCAGAAAAAGGGCGATTTCTGGGAGAGGAAATCATATGGATTCTCTCTTCGGCACCTATTCAACGCATTGAAAGTACAACCCACCAATTTGCAATCACCACATAAGTCTAAGACAATGTTCACTTACATCAAGGCATCCATTGAACCCAAACCCACTGCTGGGAGCAAAAGAAAACAACCTGAAACCGGTAGATCAGGAGTGGGACAAAGAACTAGATCTCAGAAGGCACGAGAAAACATCTCTCTGCCCGGTTCTAGCAACTTGAATGAACCTGTGACAATCAGTGATGACACAGCAACAGCAGAAGAAAAAGAGCAAGAGGAAATCACCTACCTGGAGGAAGGTGAGGAAGGATACTGAATTACTTCATCTGAAGAAGAGGAGATAGATGAGGAGGAAGCTGAGTCAGAGGATGAACACTCAGAGAGTGATCATTTTGTAGCAGGTCAAGAAAATCTAGAGATTTCTGATGATGAACTGACTCTTCAAGAAGTGCTTTTCAAAAGCATTGGCAAAGTTGACGAATAGCTCAGTGAGCCAGCTGATAAAGCTCACTCAGCCGAACTTGTCAACTCCCCCACAATTGCACAAGGGGGAATAGTAGCGGATGCAGCAGTCCACCCTCAACAGCAACCTCTAAATGACCCTGTGTCTAATGAGGAAGAACAAGAACAGATGGAAGAAAGAGAAGAAGAAGCACAAGATGAAAAGGAAGAGGAAGATGAGGAAAAGAAAGTGGAGAAGGAGAAAGAGCAAGCTGGAGATGAAGAGGATGTCCACGTGGCACCAGAGGAAATTGATCCAGAGAGAGTCTTCAATCTGGACATTCAACCCCTCATTGTAGACATGGAAAGGCAGTACTACAGCAGGCAAAATCAGAAGAATGCCTTAAGGAGTGAATAAACCTCCTTCAACCACAAAAAAAGGCCCTCATCAACCATATCAAAATCCAAGATGAGGTCATGGAGAGACAAGGAAACCTGCTTTGCAATTTACAGCAACTCATTCCTCACCATGTCCAAACCAATCTTGAATTTCATGCTGAGACAATTGACAACAATCTTAAGCCATTAGTGGACACCCTCAATGCTCACACTCAACAAATTCAACATCTGGATGAGATAATGGAGCATTCTGGCAAGCAACTGGACCTTCTACTCAAAGTTGGTGAGGCCAACAACAAAATACTGGAAAGGAGGTATGGTCCTCTCCCTGATTGTGACACGGCAACGACAAATCTTGAAGCACTTTTTAGTGCTGCGAAAAAGGGGTAAGGAAGCTCTAAGCCTGAAAGCTCCAGTGAAAAGAAGGCTAGCCCAACAGAGAAGGGAAAGGGCAGCAAAGGCAAAGGTATCAGGTTTGAAGAAATGAAGAAGTAGACCTGATACTTAGTGTGAATTTTCTATTTTCTTTTGCCTTTGTCTTTAAATTAAAAGATGCAATATCTTATTGCCCTATGATGGATGAATAAAATTGCTGAGTTTTAATTCTGTTGATTATTATGAAAAATTTGGATTACTTATGTTCAGGCTTATGAGGGTTTTGGCATCATCAAAAAGGGGGAAATTGTTAGGAAAATTTTATTATGTTTTGATGATAGCCATACTAGCTGTTATAGCAAGCCTGAAATAAGTTAGAATTCTCTGTATAAGTCTTTACTTAGAGTCGGGCATGTTGTATAAGTTGAGTCAGACAAGTATTGTACTAGTTGGTAGGACGGCAAAGTAAAAACATATATTCGGCAGAGTGAAGCCAGCCAAGCACCAGCAGAGATACATTGAAGACATTATGGTCTGACTTATAACCAAGGAAGTCTGTGATGACCTTGGATAAGTCTAAGTTATGCTTTAAGTGATGAAACTTAATGTTCGAATATGGTGTGCACTGATCTCACCCCAATCAAGGATCAGTGAAGTACAAAAGATTCTCCTTAAACTGAAGCAAAGAAGGAAACAGTGAATCGGCTAAGTAAACTGACTTTCGGCTGAGTGAAGACAAAACGGTGAAGGAAGATCTAAAATGGCTAAGTCAGAAGGATCACTCAACCGTTCAGAAAACGGCGAAGTAACACTTACCAGATCAGATTTAATATATGTTGAAGATTCAGAAGATCATGCATTAAATTCACAATCAATAGAGGATCAATCAAGGACGGATTTTCTGCTATATGGTTGAAGGAAAAATCCGATCACTGAAATCAAGGGGAATGCAATTAAGGGGGATTCAAGAATAAAATCAAGGATTATTCCCTCATTAATATAGCCAATGGACGGAATTTCAAAATCAAAGTTATTCAAGGCTATAAATAGAAGGCACTGACAGACAAAGAAAAACAACGATTGAAAAAGAAAGATCAAGCAAATACTCTGTCAATTTGAAAAGCCTTCTCTCTGAACATACAAGGATACATCTAGTGATCAACTCAGACATCAGAACTACAAAGCCATAATCAACACTGAATTTGATCAAGCAAGTTTTTGAATCACATTCACATCAAACTGAAGCAACTGAATCAGAGGCAATCTGAGAAGGAGTTGAGTCTGTGATAGCTGCTGAAGGATTTTGATCTCAAGGAGCTGCAATAGAGACTGAATCACTGAAGCTGTTGCAGTCAAGGAGTGATAGTCTTGTAGATTGTGAAGCTTGGGAAGCCAAGGACAATCATACTATTGTATCTGTGAAAACAATAGTGAATTCCTCCAATCATCACAGGAGAAGAGTGGATTAAGGGATTACACCACCCTGAACCACTATAAGCCTTGTGTCAATTTACTTTCTGCAATTTACTTTACAGCATTTATTTAAATTTCCTAGATCATAACTTATATCTGTGATTGTATAAACTGATTTGAAAACAACATAGTAAGAAGGGACTTATCCGCTGCCCAAAAGCTTTTAAACATAAGAAAAGTTTTTGAAACTCCACTATAGTCATTCACCCCCCCTCTGACTATAGTTTCACCCTTCTCTGGGACCAACATAAACTTTCCTATTCATTCGACTCTTCTCCGTGTAGTTCCAATTACTCCCACTGGGCCTGAGATACTCAGGTGGTTCTACAAGAGTTCCAACAGAACTGGAGTATCAAACTCCATTCACAGGGTTATGGCTTTTAAACCAACCTCTATGATCAGGATCCTACATAGCCCACGAAGGACTATAGGTCATCAATCTGTTGTTGATATAAATATAAAGGGTGTGCTCTAAAACAATTAATCCACTTGACTTTCATGCAAGTGGGAGATTTTTAGGTGTAGTGCCCGAAAGACAATTATCTAATTGTTTTAGGACAAAATTAATAATTCATCTTATTATATGCATGTATGCTTATAATTAAGACACTACTGAAAACCCTAAGTACCTCATTTATGTAATCACATAACTCAGTGTATGGCTATACACAAGAGGATTGAGTTAGTGAGATGTACTTAAAATTAACTTAGTCGGTAGCATTTATTAATCTGAGTACAGGTCTCATGATTAATTTGCTATTAATGCGCCCAAAACACTTTAGGTGTGACAGTCTTATCCGGACTGTCGGTAATAGGGTACCTAGTGGGGCATTTATATATGATGATAATCATATAGGGCTGGACCGATTTGATTTGAGTTCTCAATATAATTCCGTAATCGAGAAGTCTTATCGAATCACAAGATGATCATATATGGATTAATCTTAATCCTGAGCTGATCACAGACGACTGCTTAGACTAGGGTAGAGTTTGATGTGTTAGTAAGGATCACTTCGCAGTATGTGGTCCAACACTTCTCGTTGGCTCTATTCTGGGATGAGTGAGTAGTCTATGCTATCACAGATATGGAATCCATTCCTTCCCTCGGGAAGTAGACAGACGCTTCCCTTATTTGTTAACCCTAGAAACTGATCGATCGGCCGAGTTCATATCATATTGGTTATGAACTAATTGATCACTAGGGGGTTAATGGTAAATAAGGATAAGATGTTTCGAGAAGTGTTTACAGAAATATCCCGACTCGAAATGGACAGTCTATGGAGGATTTATCCTTATGTAATGATTATATCAGTGGACGCTTTCGACTCATAAATTGAGTGTAAGTTATCTATATTCGATAGAGTTCAGTTTCGGGTTTTTGGTGGTGTAATCCCGGAATTAATAGGTTGGATATAATTATTCTGTCTGATGAATAATTTTTATTCGATTTATTGTAGCTACTGAATATGGGTCCATGGTCCCCGACGTGACTCCTAATATAGCATATAGGTTTTCTCGTCACTTCACCTCAATTATAATTAAATAGTTGGATTGAACTATTTAATTGATATGTGGATTAATTGTTTAGTTGGATTAGATAATTAAATACATGGAAAAGATATTTTTCGTGGACTCGGCCCAATGTGTGTCAAAATGCGTGTGGACCTATTTTAAATAGGGTGGGGCGCATTTTTAATTATTATTTAATTAGAGAGAAATTAGTTTTTTGTATAATTATTTAATATGTGATTTATCTTTTATTTGTTAAATGATAATTCATGGAATATTAGATAATAATATGATTTATCCTATTTTGTTTGGGATAATTATTTTATTTGGAAAAAGGATTAATGTAATAATTATCTCTTAATTATTAAATCATTGGAGGACAAGGATTACTCTCCTATATAAAGAGAGTTCTCCTAAGCCTAAAACACACACATAAATTTCGACTTTTTTGGGTAGTGTTGGATGCTTAGAATTTTCGGCTTCAACACTAAGGGTTTCGAGTTGGGATAATCCTCGGGATTATTCCGGTAGCATATCGAGGAGGTCAAGCGGCTTGAATCACCATCCACTTGGTGTTGCTTGGAGATACACGCCGGAAGACGATGGCTTCTCAATTCTTGGATCTTGGATCTCGGATTGTTCTAGACGTTTATTCACAATAAACCAGTAAGCAATCTAAACCCCCTCGTAGGTTTAGATCTATTATTGTTGGTCCCTTGAAAAGGCTTTGGTTAAGTTTAGAGGGGGGAGGGGGTGAATAAACTTAACACTTAAAACTTTTTGGAGTTAACAAACTCAAGAACTTCGACAGCCCGCCGATACCTCGCAGTCCGTCGACACCTCGCAGCTCCGCCGATACATAGTAGTCTACTGACAGTTGAGTTTACTGAATTTGTGCAGTGGAATTATGTCAAAAATTAAGCCTTGTTACTTGTTGTTAAATATGATACTAAGTATTAGATACTCAGTAGTGTATGTGTGTGATTTCAGTTGCTAGATTCAGTAGGTTGATGTGTATAGTAAACTAAATGCGTAATGTAAGTGCAGAAAGTAAGTAGGCAAATTTTATAGTGGTTCCGGGTGGTGTAATCATGTTAGTCCACTCTTCTCCTGTGATGTTGGAGGTAATTCACTAGAGATCTTTGATGTAGCTGTTACAAAGATTCCTAAGTTGCTTGTCCTTCACCAATAACTATGGCTTCACAAACTGAACACTTGGAACAGGTAGGATTGCTGCTCCAAAGTCTTCCACTAGTCCTTGAAGGGTAGGATTGCCTCTTCACCAGCTCCACCACAAACAACAGTCTTTCACACCCAACAGATGCTTCATTGTCTTCAGCATGTTCTTTATAAAATAAAGAATGAATCAAGTAAATGATTCAGTTGCAGTAGCTTGATTAGGATGATATAATCAGCAGCTTGCAGTCTTCAAGTGTGTAAACTTGATGTAGCTTGAATACAGAATACACTTGAAGATTTTCTCTGGATCAGTCCTTAAGCTCGTAGGTTCAGCAGGGTGTTTTGCAGCTCAGAATTATCTCTTAAAGTTCATCATCTTTTTCTGAGTTGAAAGTCCTCTATTTATAGGTAGGAGTGCATGTGACTTGTATTTGAAATTCAAATGTAACCATTCCTGGTTTTGTCCCATTTGACTTGCTTTCTGTCACTATTCATAGGACTGACACTGTCAGAATCTTTTTTGACAGAATGCTGTCTGTCCACCCTTTGACTTGTAACCATTGGATAAAGTCCTGAATCATCCCAACGTCTTTTTAATCTCAGCCATTGATTTGTTTGAAAAATCAGAGGTAGTTGGCTGTCCTTATCCATGTAATCTTCCAATGTAATCTTGAATTAATCGAGGTATATATCAGCAGGTTCATCAGTCTGCTGAAATACCTATCAGCCACCTGAACTACAAATTGCTATTTTTAAAACACAATGCAGCAGACTTCTTTTATCTAACTTTTATTTGTGAAGTTAGATTACACCTTTTTGCAAATAACTATGTTCCAATCACCATCCAACTTAAGGAACTTAGACCTTCTACACAAGGTATATGTAATCAGTTTAGGTCATCACAGACTTGCCTAAATTCTGATTCCATATCCTTGACTTTAATTACTAAGTTTGATCCCTTAGCCTTCATTAACTGAGTTTGAGCCCTTAGCCTTCGTCTTTCAAGCGGGTTCCTGACTAGTCTACTGACCTATCTACCCTACTGATATAGACCAGTCTGCTGATATGAATCAGCTGACCATTACAGTGCTTGTTTGATCAAACCTAATCAAAGATCAAACTCTAATAAGCCTATACATTTGATCTACACATCTTTTTGCCTTTGCACTATAACAGTTAGTCTGGCACTCATCACTAAAACTTAGAAATAAGTACAACAATTTCCCCCTTTTTGGTGATGATGCCACTACCCTCACCTAACAGCAAAGCAAAAAGATTTAAGACAAAAACAGAACAAATTTAGTCATCTTTCATTATAAACATTTGTTCAAAGTATTACAGTCTAGATACAGCAAAGATAAAACATATAAAGTGTGCTGATCTACTGTCTTCTTTCTCTATCTTGTCTAGGCTTCTCCACTTGCTCTTGGTAGGCTCTTATCTCTTCTATCATCTCTCTCATCCATTCATTTTCAATTAGAGTGAAGTCAATGTAGCAATTCACTTCTTTCCACCACTTCCATGCTTCAGGTAAGATGAGATTGATTTGATTGACTCTGAATCCCATTCTCATGTACAGTTCTTTGAATTCATTGAGTGAGTCCTTAGCTTTTGTGATAGGCAAACTCCTTTCACCTCTACCACTTCTTCCACCTCTTCCACCTCTGTAACTTGCCCTCAAGGCTTTAACTCTTGCTTCCCAAAACTTTAGGCCCAGAAATGAGTTCAAAACTTCATGAAATCCCTTGTCATGTTAAGGTTTCCTTCTGTTGTAGGACTCATTCTTGTATTGTTTAAGGAGATAATCAGTAAGTGGAATTCGGCCAGGTGCAGGTTCCCTGAATGCATTAGTGTCATTCTCCCATTTTTTCTTAGCAAAAATCCTTGCAGCCTCTTTTGCTACTGCTGTTTGGCCCTCTTCCCCCTTAGTGACATCATCAACAAAATGGGACAGCAGGCCAGGAACACTCTCATGTGTGATAACCAGAGTACTCAGTTGTCCTTCCATAATTTTAGTTCTTGTATCAACTCGCAAGTAATCCTTGATTGCAAAGTTTCCTCCAAAGAGATTGATCCTCTCGGTAAGCTTAGGATCCAATCCAAAGAGGTTGAGATGTTCCAAAGGCGGCCTCGGCGGCTTAGGTGAATCGAAGTTTATCAAGTTTTTGATGGATAGATGCAAGTTGGTCTTTCAAAAACTTTTCTTTCATGTATTTCCTTGCTTCGATTCCCCTCACATCTAGAATAAGATCATTAACAGCATTTTGAGTAGATGTGAAGTTTGAAGCAACTGTTTCGGTAGATTGTCTGTTGTTGTCCACTAGCTTCATCAGTTCTTCAAATCTTTGTTCCTGCCTGTCAAGTTGAGTTCTTAACTGTGTTATGTCATTTCTAACAGCCCTCAACTCTTCCACACCATGTTCTGGTACTCCACCAGTCATTTCTCCAGCAACTCCATCAGCAGGCTCTTCTACATTATATTGTGCCCTTTGTCTGCTGATGACCATTGCTTTACTCATATCTCTCCCGCAGTGGGGAGGTCCTTCCTCAACCATAGCACCAAGAATATCTTCCATTATTGGATCTTGTGCAGGTTCATCATTCATTGGTTCATCATCAGTAGATCCATCAATTTGAAACTCTTCATCACTGTAGTCATAGTCCAGCAGCTGTTCTTCATCATTAACAACAGCAGCCTGCTGACTATCTTTCCCTACAGTGGCCTTGACTCCATTAGGTTCCACTACAGAAGCCTCTTCAACAACAACAGCAGGGGTTTCCTCCAAACCCAAAGATTGTTCCAACCTTTGTCCAGGTTCTGTTTGTAACCCAGTAACCTGTACCTCATTATCCAACCTTTGTTCAGGTGCTGTTTGAAACTCAGCAGCCTGAGCCTCCTGTTCCACTCTTTGAGGATTGAATACAGCCTCATTGTCCACTTGAAATCCTTTAGCATGACCAATCTTTGTTAGGATAGTGGCAGTTTTAGTAAGAGTGTCCTCAATGTCAAATCCATCTTGATATTGAATTGAGTCCTCTGAACTGGCACTAGGTTCACTATGGTCAGTAACCCTTTCTTCATCCAAATCAGCATTCTGTTGATCTTGAGATTGTGCAATAGGTTCTTCAACAAATAAAGTAGAGGATTCACCAACAAACCTATTTGCAACACCACGTATTACATCATTGATCAATGCCTCCAGATCATCCATGGTGAGATCCTGCAGATCCTCATCCATCTCTCCGTCCCGCTGGGCCCTCGGCGGACCTACCGCATCAATGGGTTCGCCTTCGCACCATCGGTGGCTCCTTGACCAGTGGCTTCATTAGTTGTTTCTCTAGCCACTCTACTTGTCTCCCCAGGGAACATGGGGGGGTCATCATCAGAATCTGATGAATCACTGTCTGGTGTGTACTTTGGATCTCTGAACATAATTGCTCCATTTTTCTTTCCTTCATCCAATAGATCCATCAGCCTAGATTGCAGCATGGTCGTATCTATCAAGTCCAATAGGTTGTCCACACCCAGCTGATCAAATGCCCATTCTTCAAATCCACTCATTGGATCAGCAGCTGGTTTCTGTCTCTTGTAGAATCCAAACTTCCATTGGAAATAGTTTTGCACTTTTCTGAAGTTAGGATCTTCTTTGTCCTTCTTAGATGCCTTCTCATATGGCATAGTTGGCTTTCTGAGAGCTATTTCAGTAGCTTGATGACCTCCAAAGGTCCCAACAAGAAAACTCAAAGTGTCTTCAATAGATGTATGAAGGTCAGTAGGTTGCTCATATTGTACATTTGTGCCTACTGCCTCCATCTACACAACACTTGGTTCCCCCTGACTTATATGCTCATCAGTAGGGTTAACAGCAGACTGTTCTTCCCCCTGAACTATTGCAGGATTTGCAGGGTCTTGTACAAGTGTTTCAGTTACCACAGCAGCTACGATTCAGTGGTTTGCTGTGGTTCTTCAACAGATTTTCCAACTTCCACAGCAGGCTCAGGTACAGTAGACTGCTGTGACTCCTCAGTAGGTTGCTCAGAAACAACTACATCCTCAGTAGGCTTTAAAATAGTTATTGGTTCAGCCTCAATAGCCTCTCCTACTTCTTCTACTACTTCTTCTTCTTCCTGTTCTCTTTGAGCCTCTAAAATTTTCAATTGTTTCCCTTTTTCCATGTTTCTTTTTGTGGAGAATCTTATTCATCCTCTTGGAAAGTGGCTCATCATCAATTTCAATCACGGTAGACTTCCTCTTTCTAATGGCTTCTTTATGTTGTTCCTTCAAAATCTCAATAACAGTTTTTCTAGCAGCTACAGCAGGGTCAGTAATCTCAAATTCAGCTGGACCCTCAGCAGACTCAGCAGTCTGTGCTATTTGCTTCCTGGTTCTTTTAGGTTTTAACACCTCTGTTATATTCCTTGTTTCAGCACCCTTTCTTTTCTCAATAGTTTTATTTGGTGCAGCAGGCTTGACAGATTTCTTAGTAGTTTGCTTGACACTGCTCACCACCAGCATCACCATCATCTCCATCACTGTCATTATCAACAGCCTCAGCAACACCTTCTTCATCATCATCCAGACCAGGGATAGCATAATCAATCTCTTTCTTGTATCTGGATTGGTTTATTTTCTCAGGTGCCACATCAGGAATCTCCAAATGATTCAGCTGGGCCTGAACCATTAATCCTAAGGGTAAGGCCTTGGATTTCCTTTTCCCTTCTCTTTCTTCTTTGGCTACTTTCTTCATGTAGTGGATAAAGTATCCAGCCCAATCAAATTTCATACTTCTGTAGATAATCATCAGCAGCTCTATCTTAGGTCCTGATAGAGTATCCATACTTCCAACCAGTCCTAATATGTTCTTAGCAATGATTTTGCTCAGCAGGTTGTATTAATATCCAATGTGTCTCACATTAATACCTTGAATTGATTTGGTGGCTTCATTGGTCTTGATTTTGTCAACAAAATCCATCTTTGACAACCCCATTTCCTCAGGATTTACAGGAGCATCTATAACTTCTTCAAAACCAAAAACTTCCCTCAGCAGGATTTGAGGAAATTTCAATTTCTTGAGCATTTACAGTAGTTTTAAATGCTTCTCTTCCTTCCTTTATCACAATGTTCTTCCAGAAACTAACAACATTTGTGTAAGAGATTGTTTCCAATCTTATGTTCAGTACATTCTCCAATCCTTCATATCTCCTTATTCTTCGACCAATGTTAATAGCTAACTCTGTTTTATTAGCATCAACAACAAAACCTATCACACTTTGGCTTGTTCCAATTTGAACATCAATCTTTTCCAACATTGTTAAAAAGAAAAAGATGAAGAAGATGACTTGTAAATCTGCGTTCACACAGTGTAAATACAGAGAAAATCAATCTGAGATTTTTGTAGTAGCCTCTGTGTAGTAGTCTGTGTATATATAGGCAAATGCAGTTGAGAGTGTCAGAGCAAGTACTGTGCAGTTAACCATGATTAATTTGAGTGAATGCTAACTTGACACGTGGCCCATTACTTTCTCCATAACGTTTGTAACCGTTGGATCGTGTTAACTGCGGTTATAAATGATAGAATAAATATCCCGCCAATCTGCTTTTTGACTTTAATAAGTTTGATTGTGTAACGTAATATTCAGCAGACTTGTCATAAGCAGGGTTGGCTCAGCAGCCTGCTGAGAAAGATGCTTCAGCAGCCTGCTGACATAGTAACTCTGCTGATCTTTGATTCCTTCTTGTTTTGTTCAATTGATAATACAAGATGAAGTTTAATACCAATGACTGATCTGTCAAGTGAGCTCACCCAACATGACAAAGACCAATCCCCTTGGCAACCTCATTTGCTCAATTTTCCAAACATAAGTACATGGAACTGTTGATACCAATGACTAATCTGCTAAGTGAGCTCACCCAACATAGCATAGACTAATCCCCTTGGTGAATTCCAGTACACTACTAAATATCAGTCAACTTTAATAATTCCAAGTTCAGTCCTTAGTTTAGCAAATCTTTCACTATCAAGTGGTTTAGTGAATATATCACCAAGTTGATCTTCAGTAGGGATATACAGAACCACCACATCTTTCTTTTCAACATGATCTCTTATAAAATGATGTCTCACATCAATGTGCTTGGTTCTTGAGTGCAAAACAGGATTTTCTGTGATTGCAATTGCACTTGCGTTGTCACACATTATTGGAATTTCTTTCTCCTCAATTCCATAATCCCTTAATTGTTGTCTTAGCCAAAGTACTTGTGCACAGCAACTTCCAGCAGCAATGTATTCAGCTTCAGCAGTGGAAGTTGATATTGAATTGTGTTTCATGCTAAACCAGGAAACCAGTCTACTTCCCATTAACTGACAGGTTCCTGTGGTGCTTTTTCTATCAATCTTGCATCCAAAGATAGTCGAATCGAGTAGGATATAACTTTGAAGCTTCCATCCTTGGAATACCATATCCCTACTCCCAAAGTCTCCTTTAGGTACTTCGAACTCTTTTGACTTGCCTAAATGACTTTCTTTAGGTTTGGATTGAAATCTGGCACAAACACCTACAGCAAAGGATATATCAGGTCTGTTGCCAGTAAGGTACATCAGACTGCCTATCATCCTTCTGTATAAAGTCTGATCAACATCTTTGCCTTCTTTATCTTCATCCAATCTGTTGGAAATAAAATTTTATGTTTTGATGATAATTCATCTTATTTATTATAATGTTATCTTAACCCCATTGATGAAGTGCTGAAGCCAGCTGTTATAGTGGAAAGCTAAAATATGTCTAGAACTGAATGTATATAATTTATTAGAGTCTGATCTTTGTATAAGTTACATCAGACAAGCACTGTAATTGATAGTGTCGTAAAACTGAAAACTGGGAATCAATTAGAAAATTGGAAATCATCAAGACAAACAACTTAACTCAGAATACATCTACTGAAGAAGGTAAGTTCACTGAGAGTTACAGACTCGGTTGGCTTATCTTGAAGAATGAAGAACTGAGGGACACAGACTCAGTTATTGAAGAATGAAGAACTGAGGGGACAAACTCAGTTGTGAAGATTAAAGTCGAGACTATAAAGTTGGACTTCAGGCAAGATTGTGGTGACCTGAACTGACTTTATGGATCTTGTATGAAGACCTAAGAATCATAAGGACAATGAATTCTTAGATGATAAATATATCATGGTGTACTCTGATTAAGTCAATTGTAATTAGATGAAAACTGGAGTACTGATTTTTGAAGAAGAATAAAATCTCAGTTAATGCTCCAAGTCAGTTAGGAAACTGACAGATGAAAAACTGACAAGGAAACTCAGTTTTATAAGTCAGCCATCCAACAAACTGAAAGTACAATCGAACGTTGTAAAGAAAGAAAATTCATTGGATGAATCACTGACACAGCAGGAACGGTCAGAAAAATATAACCGTTGCAAGATATACGTTGATAGAATTCAAATCAAAGTCAGATGAACGTTGGACTTCACACTATAAATAGAAGACTTTGCACAAACAAAAAGTATAGAACATTTACAAGAATCAACAAGCAATTTGTGCACACTATTTGAATTGTCATCATCACTGAACTATAACAAGATCATATCTAGTATTTCTTCAAGTTTTCAAAGCTACAAAGAATTTATCAAGAATTCAACACTCTGAAGAACCACAAACAAGAATCAATTTATTGATTATCAGCCCAACTTTGATTCTATTTCAAAGGGTTAGACGTGAAGCAAACCGGGAAGGTTTTGTCAAGGACGAGTTGTGACAAGCGATCGGGTAGACTCGTGTTTGTGGTGGTAGGCGGTGAAGAGGCAATCCTACCCTCTAAGGACCAGTGGTTCAAGCCCTTGGAGAGCAGCAATTCTACCTGTTCTACAATTGTTTAGATAGTGAAGCTAGAGATTAGCCAGGGACTATTGTTTAGGACTTTTTGTAACAGTTCACCTCAAGAAGTTCTAGTGGAATTTTCCTCCGCACCACAGGGGAAGAGAGGACGTACAGGATTACACCACCTGGAACCTCTATAACATCTGCCTTATTTACTTTACGCATTTACTTACTTATTTAGTATTCATTTACAGCATTGTGATACTTGATTGTTATACATCTCACAGTCACAACTGACATTCACCAGAATTCAGTTCACAACACTCGCCATTTCATAACGAACAACAAGATCAATATAAAGGCTAAAATTATATCCGCCGCCGGTTGACTCGCTTTCGGCTTAAGTCGGTTTGATTTAATCTCGGCTCGGTCGGCTCAACTCCACACAAGTTTTATCTGAATCCTAAATTGTTTAAAATCAAGTTTTTGGTGACAAGTTTATTCACCCCCCCCCCTCTAAACTTGTGTCGGCCTTTCCAAGGGACCAACAATTGGTATCGGAGCGAGTGTTTCTTTAACCGGATATCATTTGCTCGTTATCCTCTAGTTGTTCTTATTTGAAAGCTAAAATTTTAAATTAGTCTACAGTCAGTCTTCACTCACTCACAATGGATAACAATCAATATGCAAGACAAATGCTTATGTGCAACATGGACAGATTTGACGAATACAAACGTTGTATGCAGGCATTCCTAGAAGCTACTCATGATGAAATGATGGATGTACTCACTGATGGACCGATCCCGATCACCTACATGCAAACTGAAGGTGACAGACAAGTTCGGGTTCCAAAACCCAAATCTGAATGGACCAGTGATGATCGCAAGCGAAACAACCTCAACAATGTTGCCATGGACTTTATCCTCAGAACCCTTGACATGTACTTAAAGGTGAAAGAATGCACAACTGCCAAAGAAATGTGGGACAAACTTCAGTTAGTTTGTGAAGGAACAAATTCAATCAAGGAAAATAAAATTTCCGTTGCAAAGCAAAAGTTCGAGAATTTCAAGATGAAATCTGGAGAAACCATTGATCAAATAGAGATAAGATTCAGTGCTATTATGGATGAACTAGATCTACTCAAGATTGAATACTCAAAGAAAGTCATCAACACCGAATATTGAAGGCATTGCCAATGTCTTTGGAAAATGAAGGTCAACTGCTATGGAAGAATCCGGGAGACTTGATGTAGAAGATTCATTCAAGATCTTTTTAGATCTCGAAAGCCTATGAATTCGGTGAAGATTTCACAACCACAAACCGCAATAATTAAAGCTCGGAAGAACCAATGACCACAAGACTTGCAAGAAGCGGCATCAAATGAGATTCAAGAAAGCTCATCTAACAATATTCATGAATTGGATAAAATGGAAGAACAAATGGCTCTAATGATGAATAGAATTCGAAGAATGAAGAGTGGACATCCAAATCACTCAAAAGTTCATCAAAAGGACTCCTGAGAAAAGAAAAGATGATGAATACCTCTGTTTCAACCGCAAGAAACCAGGACACTATAAAGCTGAATGTCCAGAACTGATCAAGAAGACACCACCAAGGAGAGTTGGTAGAAGAGCACTTCTTGCTGGAGATGAATCAGATTATGAAGCCGGTATTGAAAGATTATCAGATGATACAGCTTTAATGCCACATATGGAAGATCCAAATGAGGTATGTGAATCAAACTCTAAATATTCCTCAACTCAGATTTCCATGATGAATGCATGTTCTTCGACTGCTGACTCCAATCCAAAAAATATTGAATTAGAAGAAACTCTTGATGAATTGATGAGTCAGCTAGTAACCATACAAGCTGGTTATGAATCAATCAAAGCTGAGAAAGAAAGTCTAATTCTTGAAGTTGAAAGATTGAAGTCTGAACTAAAAATGTTGAAACTGACTAAAACTGATAAAGGAAAGATTCGAAGATCGCCTCATCGCATCGACGGCAAAAGAATCGAATCATTTGCTCAATCAAGTTCAATTACTGGATTCAAATCAGGAAAACCATATGGAGACAAAACTGGGTTAGGATTTGATGCACAGCAATCTTCAAAGAATGGAACTAGCAAAGCCACTGAGCTAAATACCAAAACTGGTATTAAGTTTGTAGTTGAGCAAGTTCCACAAACTGAGAAAATTGCTGACCAGTAAAGCCAGTATCACACAGTATAAATCAGTTTTCTAAGAAGACAACTGTATCTACCTACAAAACTAAATCAAATGATAGATCAGCTGTATTCAATAGAAACCGACACGGCAAATCAACCGCCGATCCACAAAAACCAATGAAGTCGGGAACCGAAAAAATTACAATAAAAACAAATCCAAGAATGTCAACCATTCAAAGATTCACACATTCGGGGGGAAAGGAAGGTTGTATCCCTCGATGATGATTGGAATTTTATCGAATTTGTTATTAAAACTAATAATGACAATCATTCCGGACCGAAAACTTATCACAAGTTTCGCTTCAAAACTCGGCAGAGGACTAATCTCGCTTCTCGACGCATAAGTCACGGTACAAAGGTCGGTATAGACCTGCGTACGTAAGGAATGATGGTTACCACTCTAGCTTTAATAACAAAAATCAACATGGAAACAAATTACGATCGAAGATTCGAGAAATCATATAAATAAGACACAAATTCAAACATAGATGCTATGGGAGTGTGGCTTACATATATGAAAACAAGTGCAACAATATCCGAAGAATTCCAAAAGGATATATTCCCGAGTTGTACCGACAATCGACCCTCATGGACCCAAACCGAGTTGGGTACCTAAAAATTTTTAATTCTCACTTTGCGGGATATATGGTACTTTGACAGTGGTTGCTCTAGACACATGACAAAGAGCAAAGACTGTCTCAGTAATTTCGTTGAAAAGAATGGACCAAAAGTTAATATTTTGGAAGTAAAGATAAACCAGGTTATACCAGAGGTTTTGGCACCTTAATCAGAAATGGACTTACAATCAAGAATGTATCCTATGTAGAAGGACTACACTACAATCTACTCAGTACAAGTCAATTTTGTGATATGGGATACAAAGTTACTTTTGATAAAGATTTCGCGTTGTCATCGGCGAATCGGCTTATCAAGTTGTCCTAGCTTGGAAGAAGGAAGGAAAATATGTATGTGGTAGATCGGACAACGGCCGTTCTTTGAAACTTGTTTGCTTGTGCACACCAAATCGAAATCGGTTGGTCGTGGCAAAAGAAACCGAGTCATCTCAACTTTGATGACATCAATACACTTGTTAAGAAACAACTAGTCATTGGATTACCGAGAGATATCATATAAGAAGGACGAAATTATGTGATGCATGTCAACGGGAAAACAAACAAAGGCAAGTTTCAAGACTAAGTCTCGGCATTCAACAACCGGACATCTAGAATTGCTACATATGGACTTATTTGGACCTATTACACCAATCGGTATCGGTGGAAAGAAGTATACATTGGTGGTAGTAGATGATTTTTCAAGATATACACAGGTCATCTTTCTAACCAAGAAAAGTGAAACCAAGCAAAAACTCACGAACTTCTTAAGAGACTTCGAATCGAAAGGAGTTTCGGTTGTAAAGATAAGATCGATAAAGGAACCGAATTCCTCAACGGTGTGATTATTGAATATTGTGAAGAAAATGGTGTTTTACACCAATCGGCGCCACGGTACACCTCAACAAAATGGTGTGGCTGAAAGAAGAAACAGAACGCTCAAAGAAGCTGGAAGAACTATGATCTGTGAAGCTAAACTACCTGAAAGATATTGGGCAGAAGCAGTAAACACAGCTTGTTACACTCAGAACAGGGCTCTCATGAAAACCAAATGTTTCATACTTTCATGCGTTTGGAAGAAAATGTTTCATACACAATAATGGAAAAGATCAACTTCATGTTTTTCAACCTAAAGCTGATGAAGGAATTTTCCTAGGATATTCAAGTGTCAGCAAAGCATTCAGAGTATTAAATAAAAGGACACTCAAGCATGAAGAATCAATACATGTAGTATTTGATGAACCAAATTTTCCTGGTGAAACAACTGAAGACCGACCAGAACCAGTTCCTCAGTCTTAGTTACCAATCACACCAGAACCTGTTTTAGTTGATGTTGGAAGACTACAAATTTCAAGATGTTCAGATCAAGATCAGCCTCAGTTTCCAACTACTCAACCACTTGAACAACATCAATCTGACTCTATTGAACAAACTCAAGAACCAGTTTTTGAAGAATCAGTTGAACAAAGTACAAATCAACCAATACAATCTCACACACATCAATGGATGAGAGACCATCTTGAAGAACAAGTCATTGGTGACACTCAAACTGGAGTTCGAACAAGACATCAACTGGATGCGATGATAGCATGCTTTCTATCTCAATCGGAACCTAAAGACTTGAAGAAGCCTTGAAAGACCCAGACTGGATATTGGCTATGCAAGAAGAACTAAATGAATTTGAGAGAAATCAAGTATGGGAACTGGTAGATAAACCAGTTCATGTCAATATCATTGGAACTAAATGGGTTTTCAGAAATAAACTTGATGAAGATGGAAATGTCATAAGAAACAAAGCCAGACTTGTAGCCAAAGGATACTCTCAAGAAGAAGGCATAGATTTTGATGAAACTTACGCACCAGTCGCAAGACTAGAAGCAATCAGACTTTTTCTTGCTTATGCAGCTCACAAGAAATTCAAAGTCTATCAGATGGATGTTAAAAGTGTGTTTTTGAATGGAATTCTTGAAAAAGAAGTGTATGTTCAACAACCACCTGGATTTGAAATCAAGGATCAAACTGATAAAGTTTTCAGACTAAGGAAAGCTCTTTATGGACTTAAACAAGCACCAAGAGCTTGGTACGAAACTCTGTCTCAATTTTTAGTAGATAACGGATTTATCAAAGGAACAATCGACAAAACATTATTCAGGATGAAGAATGGAGAAGATACTCGACTTGTTCAAATTTATGTTGACGATATCATCTTTGGATCAGAAAATGAACAGCTATGTGAAAAAATTGCAAGTTTAATGAAAAGCAAATTTCAAATGAGTATGATGGGAGAATTAAATTATTTCCTAGGACTGCAAGTTGAACAACTAGCTGATGGAATCTTCATTCATCAAACCAAATATACAAGAGAACTTATCAAAAAGTTTGGTATGGAGAAATCTGCTGGAATTTCTACACCAATGGGAACCAACATTAGACTAGATGAAGATAAAGAAGGTAAAGATGTTGATCAAACACTCTACAGAAGGATGATTGGAAGCTTACTCTATCTTACAGCAAGTAGGCCAGACATATCTTTTACTGTCGGTGTTTGTGCAAGATTTCAGTCAAGACCAAAGGAAAGCCATCTCACAAGTGAAGAGAACCTTAAAATATCTAAAAGACACGGATGGAGTTGGTATTTGGTATTCAAAAGAAGGAGAATTCAAGCTAATTTCTTACTCGATTCATATTATGCTTTGGATGCAAAGTGTACGAGAAAAAGCACATCGAGCACATGTCGGTTATTAGGAAATAGACTTGTGTCATGGTTTAGCAAGAAGCAAAACTCAATCTCAGCTTCTACAGCCGAAGCTGAATATATAGCAGCTGGAAGTTGTTGTGCTCAAGTTTTATGGATCAGACAACAGTTAAGAGACTATGGGATAGAAGAAGGAACAATTCCCATAATGTGTGATAAAACAAGTGCAATTGCAATCACTGATAATCCAGTTTTACACTCAAGAACAAAGCACATTGATGTTCGTCACCACTTTATAAGAGATCATGCAGAGAAAAAGGATATAACAGTTCTTTATGTACCTGCGAAGATCGGTTGCGTACATCTTTACTAAGCCACCGGACAAAGAAAGATTTGCAAAATTAAGAACGAGTTGGGAATAATCAAAGTCGGTTAAGCCGAGAGATTCGTCAAGGGGATTAATCTTTGTTATGCTGGGTGCGCTCACTTAACAGATTAGTCATTGACATCAACAATCTCAAACTGACAAATTGGAAGAATCTGACAGAACTGAACAATTTGATAGGAACTGAATTATTCCTAAAACTGACCTCAGCATCAGTTTTCACTTTATTCAAAATTGGTCAAAGGTTGATAAGATAAAATCAACAGTGGTTATTTTGCATTAAATTGCCACAGTTCTTTTTGTCAGGACTTCGTGTGTACACCCCACGATTGTCAGAAAACAGTACATGTATCGGTTATCAAAACTATCATGGAATTTGAAAAGTTGTACCATCCAACCGCCAGAATATCCTACCTATTTATTTAATCTTTGTTCACACTATTTTTCTTATTAAGAAAAACAGACTCTTTTCAAACCTATCCTTCAAATCAAATTTCTTTGTGTTCACACTCAAACATGGCCACTGCAATTGACTCAAAAGACAGACGATTAATCACAGAGCTGGATGAACTGACACTCGAAATGTATGAAGCTATGTGTCAAAACACTCTATTAGCCACCGTATACGAGACAAAATCGAAAAGCAACCGGGATTGAACAACATCCTCGAAGTTCGCTTCAAAGAAAAACGAGATGTGGAAGGCATTTTGCGCTTTTGGCAAAATATGCGATTAATCGGGGACTCCCCGATTACAACTCGTTCGAGGAGATCGCATTGTGTTCAATGAAAGAGTTATGAGATCACTCTTTGGGTTCGCAAATACAACAAAGAACTTCAATAGAGCTAGCAACCCTACCATTGGAGAAAGAAGATTTTCTTGCTATGATCACTTCATCTACGGAACCAATCGTACCTGGTGTTCATGTCGACAAAATCAAGCCGGAATTTGGACATCTCAGCAGATGGCTCAGCAAACACGTCATTGGAAAATTCAAAGGGATTAATATACTTTCAGAAGAAAATATTTTGCTGATGAATATAATCTGGGACAACATAGAATTTAATTGGGCAGGTTATATTGTCAATCAATTCAAGAAGCAATATTTAGATGAATTAGAAAGTATGGCAAAAGCTCAAGCTGAAGGACAAATAACTGATGGCAGATTCCGACTGAAGAAAACTCTTAGTGGAATCATTCAGTTTTATTTGGAAAGAATTAAGGAAGGGAAGCAAGCAAGACAAACTGTGACATCAAAGGAAATCACAGAAACAACTTTCCAACATGAAGCAAAGCAGTCAACTGTGTCTTAGCAGCAAACTGAACAAAGAGGGACCAAGCGAAAATCAGAATCCACAGAAGAAAGATCAGTTGTAAGATGCTTGTACCCTGAAATCTCAAGTGAGATAGCACCAACTGAGGGGGAACAACAATTGAAGATATTCAAGACAATGTCAATGCTATTCTTACTTCTCAAACACAACAACAGTCAGTTCAACAAACGGCACCAGTTTTCGAAGCTGACAAAGTCATAAGGCTGATGAAAATGAAACTTCAACCAGAAGATTTTCGTGATGCCAATTTACAAACTGAAGAAAAATCACTCTTGGAGAAATTGGAAGTAAGAGATCTTTACTCTATGTTTCCTATTAAGGAATTTCTTGACAACTGTTTCAAAAGATTTACTGAGTTAGCAAAAAGAAGAGAATCAGGCACATCATCCAAAGACAGTTTCCAGAAAAAGGATGATGATGATCATGATAGGCCAAGAAAAGAAGCTGATGATACTACAGTTTTGCAAATAATCACTCAACCGCAACAACCAGTGACACAAACTGTACCACAGCAAAAAGCATTGTCAGTTGAAAACCAAACAACTGTCAATCAGCAAGCAGGTGATGAAATCAGACAACTGATGATCATTAATACTCAGGACAAGGATCAAGTGGAAACTACATATGATCCCTCTGATTTTCTATCTAAGGAAGAATTGGCCAAAGTTCATGAAAACTTGAAAATAGTACTCAGTCAAAGAGATACATAGAATGATCTTTTATCAAACATCTCTGGATATCTTGATTATAGAACTATTACTGATGTTTCGGTTCATGCAAGACTAGAGATGATTCACAAATCAAGTTCAAGTTCTGCTTCAGAGATTGTCTTACTCAAACAACAACTTGAAGATTCAACCGCAGTAGATAGAGAAACTCATGCTCAAGCTCATTGGCATATTAATCAAAATATCTACGGGTTAGAAGCTCAACTTAAGGAAGTACTTGATTCTCAACGACAAATCTCAGAAGATCAAAAAGCAACCCATGCCCTGGTAGATCAGTTATATGATGCCAAAAAGGGGGAAGCTGAAATTACTCAGAGAAATGAAGCGACTTGAAGAAGAGCTACAAAGATACAGATCAGATCCTAAATTTTTGAAGAAAGAGTTAACTGATGATCAACTTATTGCAAAATACAATCAACCAGGAGACAGAAGAGTTACTCTTACAAAGGATCTGTGGACGCAGTTTATCAAAGACTACAATCCTATTAAAGCCAAATACAAGGACAGAACATTTGAGGAATCCTTGAACTACTTTTTGTCTGATATTTACTCAAAGCAAAAAATTGCACAACATAAGAAGGATCGAAGGATTGAAGATAAACTGAAGATCAAAGACAAGGTTGAACAAATGAAAGCCGATCTAACAGAATTTGAAAAATACTATCTGGAAGACTCAAGCTTACCAAAGCTAATTCAATGGAGAAGATGGAAAGAAAGTAGTCAAGTTGACTAAACAAGACCTTTTCAAAGGAAGACTCCAAACTTGAAGAAGATTTTCGTTTGTATGACAAGGCAAAAAGATATGACTTAGTCATGCAAAAAGCCAAGAAGAAGCTCAGTCTTTAATCATAGATTTTTGAACAAAATGCATGTATCCAGTTTTTGCTCATTCTATTTGAAAACAAGATTTTCCAGTTTTACATTTTTTTTTACTGTTTTGATCTTTAAGCTTTTCTTTTAGGGAGAGTTTTGGCATCATCAAAAAAGGGGAAATTGTTGGAAACAAAATTTTATGTTTTGATGATAATTCATCTTATTTATTATAATGTTATCTTAACCCCATTGATGAAGTGCTGAAGCCAGCTGTTATAGTGGAAAGCTAAAAGATGTCTAGAACTGAATGTATAAGATTTATTAGAGTCTGATCTTTGTATAAGTTACATCAGACAAGCACTGTAATTGATAGTGTCGTAAAACTGAAAACTGGGAATCAATTAGAAAATTGGAAATCATCAAGACAAACAACTTAACTCAGAATACATCTACTGAAGAAGGTAAGTTCGCTGAGAGCTACAGACTCGGTTGGCTTATCTTGAAGAATGAAGAACTGAGGGACACAGACTCAGTTATTGAAGAATGAAGAACTGAGGGGACAAACTCAGTTGTGAAGATTAAAGTCGAGACTATAAAGTTGGACTTCAGGCAAGATTGTGGTGACCTGAACTGACTTTATGGATCTTGTATGAAGACCTATGAATCATAAGGACAATGAATTCTTAGATGATAAATATATCATGGTGTACTCTGATTAAGTCAATTGTAATCAAATGAAAACTGGAGTACTGATTTTTGAAGAAGAATAAAATCTCAGTTAATGCTCCAAGTCAGTTAGGAAATTGACAGATGAAAAACTGACAAGGAAACTCAGTTTTATAAGTCAGCCATCCAACAAACTGAAAGTACAATCGAACGTTGTAAAGAAAGAAAATTCATTGGATGAATCACTGACACAGCAGGAACGGTCAGAAAAATATAACCGTTGCAAGATATACGTTGATAGAATTCAAATCAAAGTCAGATGAACGTTGGACTTCACACTATAAATAGAAGACTTTGCACAAACAAAAAGTATAGAACATTTACAAGAATCAACAAGCAATTTGTGCACACTATTTGAATTGTCATCATCACTGAACTATAACAAGATCATATCTAGTATTTCTTCAAGTGTTCAAAGCTACAGAGAATTTATCAAGAATTCAACACTCTGAAGAACCACAAACAAGAATCAATTTATTGATTCTCAGCCCACCTTTGATTCTATTTCAAAGGGTTAGACTGTGAAGCAAACCGGGAATGTTTTGTCAAGGACAGTTGTGACAAGCAGTCGGGTAGACTGTGTTTGTGGTGGTAGCTGGTGAAGAGGCAATCCTACCCTCTAAGGACCAGTGGTTCAAGCACTTGGAGAGCAGCAATTCTACCTGTTCTACAATTGTTTAGATAGTGAAGCTAGAGATTAGCCAGGGACTATTGTTTAGGACTTTTTGTAACAGTTCACCTCAAGAAGTTCTAGTGGAATTTTCCTCCGCACCACAGGGGAAGAGAGGACATACAGGATTACACCACCTGGAACCTCTATAACATCTGCCTTATTTACTTAACGCATTTACTTACTTATTTAGTATTCATTTTCAGCATTGTGATACTTGATTGTTATACATCTCACAGTCACAACTGACATTCATCAGAATTCAGTTCACAACACTCGCCATAACGAACAACAAGATCGATATAAAGGCTAAAATTATACCCGCTGCCGGTTGACTCAGTTTCAGCTTAAGTCTGTTTGATTTAATCTCAGCTCAGTCAGCTCAACTCCACCCAAGTTTTATCTGAATCCTAAATTGTTTAAAATCAAGTTTTTGGTGACAAGTTTATTCACCCCCCCTCTAAACTTGTGTCAGCCTTTCCAAGGGACCAACACTATCTGATATTTGTACTCATCGGAGTTGATATTTTGGTGTTGTTTTCCATACCAAACTTCTTCAGTAGCTCTTTGGTGTATTTGGTTTCTTGAATGAAGATTCCATCTTTCATCTGTTTAACTTGCAATCCCAAAAAGTAGTTCATTTCTCCCATCATACTCATTTGGAATTTGCTCTACATTAGATTTGCAAACTTTTCACATAGCCATTCATTTTCAGAACCAAAGATTATGTCATCAACATAAATCGTACCACAGGTCTTCGTCCTTCTCATTGATTCTGAAAAGAGTCTTATCAATGGTGCCTTTTGTAAAACCATTGTCCACCAAGAATTGAGATAGAGTCTCATACCATGCTCTTGGTGCTTGTTTCAAGCCATAAAGTGCTTTATTGAGTCTATACACTTTATCTTCTTGATCTTTAACTTCAAATCCAGGAGGTTGCTGAACATACACTTCCTCCTCTAGAATGCCATTCAAGAATGCACTTTTGACATCCATTTGATATACCTTGAAGTTTTTATATGCAGCATGTGCCAAGAATAGTCTGATAACTTCCAATCTTGCAACAGGTGCATAAGTTTCATCAAAATCTATTCCTTCTGCTTGAGAATAGCCCTTTGCAACTAGTCTGGCCTTATTCCTTACAATGGTACCAGATTCATCAAGTTTGTTTCTGTATACCCATTTAGTGCCAATGATATTTGCATGACTAGGCCGTTCAACTAGTGTCCAAACTTGATTTCTTTCAAATTCATTTACTTCTTCTTGCATAGCAATTATCCAATCTGGATCTAAAATTGCTTCTTCAACAACTTTAGGTTCAACTTGAGATAGAAAACAAGTAAACATTGCTTCTAATTGTCTTCTTGTCCTTACACCTTGCTGAACGTTGCCAATGACTTGTTCAGCAGGATGATCCCTTAACCATTGTGGATTCTGGTTAGATTGAATCTTAGGAACCTCATCTTCAGTAGGGTCTGCTGTATCTTCAACAGGGGGTTCAATAGATCCTTGAACAGCTTCAGTTGTTGCATCAGTAGTATCACCAGTAGGGTGATTAGCAGGGGCGGAATCAGAAACTTTTAAGTCATTAAACCTTTCGAAAACTTCAACACAATCTGGATCAGTGACTTGTAGGTTCTCAGCAGTTTCACAAACTCCATCTTCCATACCAGTGAACTTAGGTTCATCAAACACAACATGGATAGTTTCTTCATGTTTTAATGACCTCTTGTTCTGTACCCTGAATGCCTTGCTGACTGAGGAATATCCCAAGAATATTCCTTCATCTGATTTAGATTGGAATGTCTTCAAATGTTCCTTATGATTCAAGATAAAACACTTGCTTCCAAATGGATGGAAATAAGATATATTGGGGTTTCTTCCATTCCACACTTCATAAGGTGTCTTCAGCAGCTTTTTGTTCACTGATGTTCTGTTTTGTGTATAGCATGATGTATTAACTGCTTCAGCCCAATACATTTCAGGCAGCAATGCTTCACAAATCATTGTCCTTCCTACTTCTTTTAAAGTCTTGTTTCTTCTTTCAGCAACCCCATTTTGCTGAGGTGTACCAACAACAACAAGTTGATGTAGTACACCATTCTGTTCACGGTATTCTCTTATAACTTTATTAAGAAACTCGGTACCCTTGTCTGATCTGATTTTTACTACTGTTAAACTTTTCTCATTTTGTAACCTCTTCAAAAGATCAGGCATCTTCTTGAGTGTTTCACTTTTCTTGTTCATAAATACCACCCAAGTGTATCTAGAATAATCATCCACAACCACTAAGGTGTATTTCTTTCCTGTAACACTTGTTGGTGTAACTGGTCCAAATAGATCCATATGCATCAGTTCCAAGACTCTATTAGTTGATTGCTTAGTCTTTGATTTGAAGCTTGATTTAGTCTGTTTACCTTGCTGACATGCATCACATATAGTATCTTTCTTGAATGTGATCTCAGGTAAACCAATCACCAGTTTCTTCTTCACCAACTGATTGGTGTCATCAAAATTTAAGTGATTTAACTTTTTGTGCCATACCCAATTGAGTTCTGACTTGGTATGCACAATCAGACAGGTTTCTGGAACTACAGTAGACCAATCCACAACATACATGTTTTGTTGTCTTCTACCAGCCAAAACAACTTGATCACCTCTTTCACTAATGACAATACAGTTGATTTTGTCAAAAGTGACCTTGTACCCCATATCACAGAATTGACCAGTGCTCAGCAAGTTGTAGTCCAGTCCTTCCACATATGCAACATTCTTGATTGTAAGTCCATTCCTCACAAGTGTGCCATATCCTCTTGTATATCCAGGTGTATTTTTGTTGCCAAAATTTACCGTTGGACCATCCTTTGCCACAAAATTTGACAAACAGTGCTTATTCTTTGTCATATGTCTGGAACATCCACTGTCAAAGTACCAGACACCCTACAAAACAAAGTTAATACATTTTAGGTACCCAAACCTGTTTGGGTCCATAATGGTCAGTAGTAAGCATGACCCCTGGGATGTTTCCATAAGGTCTTCTCCTAAAAGTGTCATACTTTGGTTCATACATGTATTATACACATCCATAAGTTCTAACAGTTGGTTGTGTAGGATTCACATATGTTTTCTGGCCTTTTGGTTCATTATGCTGTTTGAAGTGATTCTTGTTGTTAGAAGCATTGGCATAACCATTAGTTTGTCTGTCTGTTAGGAACAGCCCTATAGTATGGAGTCTGCTGAGGTCCCTGCTGAGGTCTTGTATAAGCCTTCTGCTGAGTCCTTTGCTGATTCCATTGCTTAGGTATTACCCTAGCAGCATGGTTATACTTGCTGTTTCTAGCATTAGATACAGGAATATTCCAATCATCATCAGTAGGGAACAATCTAACTTTCCCCCTGAGATAAGTATCCCTAGAATGATTAACATTTTTGGGTTTAGGATTCTTATCCTTGGAATATTTCTGGTTCTTGCCTCTTTGTGGTCCAGCAGACTTGGTAGCAGGTCTGCTATCAGTAGGTCTAGAAGGCACAACAGTCCTATTTTTGGATTTGTTCTTTTTATTAGGAGCTGTTGACTTCTTTGAATTTTGATTTTGCTACCTTGAAGCTTTCTCAGTAGGTTTTACTGCCTCAGCAACCTTACTAGAAGTTGGATCTTGTGCAGGTACAAACTTAGGACCAATTCTGGTACTAGGTTTAGTAGCCTTACTGGATCCACTCTTTTTGGATTGTTAAGTTCTAAATCCAAGCCCTGTTCTATCACCATAAGGCTTTCCAGATTTGTATGCAGTAGAGGAACAAGATGGTTCAGCAGATTCAGAGGCTACTGGATGTTCAGCAGGCTTATACTGATTCTGTCCAACATCTTTCTCTTTATCTTTGAGAACTCTTAATTCAGCATTCAATCTTTCAACTTCTACTTGAAGAGCTTCTTTTTCTGCCTTCACAATCTCATAACCAGATTGTATTTTCCTCAGTTGATTAAGGATGGCATCCAAAGCTTCTTTATTGTAAGAGTTTCTAGGATTTGAACCACAAGTTGATTCACAATCACTTCCAGCAGGAGTATTGATAGATACAGTATTGTATACCTCCTCTGTTTCATCCATATTAGGCATTAATGCATAATCTTCCATCTCAGCAACCAATGCTGTGTCATCTGATTCATTTCCCTTTTCAGATTCCACTTCATACCCTGATTCATCTTCAGCAACCATAGCCTTCTTGCCATATATTCTTTGTTGGCTTTTGGTCTTCAGTAGGTCTGGACAATCAGGTCTGAAATGTCCAGGCTTTTTGCAGTTGAAGCACAGATAATCAGGTTCCTTACTTTGTTTTAACTCAGGACAGTCAGGTTTGAAGTGTCCTGGTTTCTTGCATTGAAAGCATAGATAATCATTGTCTTTCTTTGGTTCTTCTTTTTTTTTCCAGTGAATTTCTTGTTGAAATTCCTTGGAGAACCCTTTCCACCTTTCATCATCCTGATTTTCTTGCTCAGTAGGGCAATCTGCTCTTGGATTTCTTCCAGCAGATCATCTTGAGCTCCTGATGTCTCTTCTTGATGTTTAGCAGCCAATGCAGTTGTCTTTGGTTCCTCTTTTTCAGTGGTAGGAACCAATCTCTTGCTAAATTCATAAGCTTTAAGATCTGAGAATAATTTGAAGGTATCATCTTCATGTAGCTTTCTCATTTCTTCTATTGCAGTGACTTTCATCTCCCAAACTTCTTTGTCAGGTAATGCTTCCAGGATTTTTGTGTTTATTTCTTCTTTTGAATAACTTACACTCAGCAGGGTAAGTTCATCCAGGATAGCATTGAATCTTGACTCCATTTGCTCAATGGTTTCATTTGGTAGCATTTTGAACTTTTGAAACCTCTTTTTGGCCACACTGATTTTGTTCTTCTTGATAGCATCAGTGCCTTCACAGATCAACTGTATCTTGTCCCAAAGTTCCTTTGCAGTTTGACAATCTTTAACCTTCATGTACATATTCTATCCAAGGTTCTATAAATGATATCAATAGCAATATTGTTGAGGTTTGCTCTCTTTCTATCTTCAGCATTCCATTCTCTCTTTGGTTTTGGAATGTATTCTATCACATCACCCACTGTTACTGCCTTTGTAATCTCCAGTGGTCCATCTGTCAGTACATCCATCATTTCATCATGAGTTGCAGCAAGATAAGCCTACATTCGACGTTTATATTCATCAAATCTATCCAGAGAACACATCAGCATAGTTTTAGCATACTGGGTGTTATCGATGATGCAAGTGTTTGAAAATCAGTGATTTGAAAAGTTTTCAAATTATTTTCACTAGCACAACAAATATGATTTCTTCAGAACAGAAGCACTGCTCCGATACCAATTGTTGGTCCCTTGAAAAGGCTTTGGTTAAGTTTAGAGGGGGGGTGAATAAACTTAACACTTAAAACTTTTTGGAGTTAACAAACTCAGCAACTTCAGCAGCCTGCTGATACCTCAGTAGTCTGCTGACACCTCAATAGCCTACTGATACACAGTAGT
This sequence comes from Gentiana straminea, assembly GCA_036785695.1. Classification (NCBI taxonomy): domain Eukaryota; kingdom Viridiplantae; phylum Streptophyta; class Magnoliopsida; order Gentianales; family Gentianaceae; genus Gentiana; species Gentiana straminea. Next base: position 7,440,923 of record JAVUPR010000326.1, on the reverse strand, counting down.
CTACTGACAGTTGAGTTTACTGAATTTGTGCAGCGGAATTATATCAAAAATTAAGCCTTGTTACTTGTTAAAATATGATACTAAGTATTAGATACTCGGTAGTGTATGTGTGTGATTTCGGTTGCTAGATTCGGTAGGTTGATGTGTATAGTAAACTAAATGCGAATGTAAGTGCGAAAAGTAAGTAGGCGATTTTTTATAGTGGTTCCGGGTGGTGTAATCCTGTCGGTCCACTCTTCTCCTGTGATGTTGGAGGTAATTCACTAGAGATCTTTGATGTAGCTGTTACAAAGATTCCTAAGTTGCTTGTCCTTCACCAAAAACTATGGCTTTACAAACTGAACACTTGGAACAGGTAGGATTGCTGCTCCAAAGTCTTCCACTAGTCCTTGAAGGGTAGGATTGCCTCTTCACCAGCTCCACCACAAACAACAGTCTTTCACACCCAACAGATGCTTCACTGTCTTCAGCAGGTTCTTTATAAAATAAAGAATGAATCAAGTAAATGATTCAGTTGCAGCAGCTTGATTAGGATGATATAATCAGTAGCTTGCAGTCTTCAAGTGTGTAAACATGATGTAGCTTGAATACAGAATACACTTGAAGATTTTCTCTGGATCAGTCCTTAAGCTCAGTAGGTTCAGCAGGGTGTTTTGCAGCTCAGAATTATCTCTTATATTTTTCTCTTAAAGTTCATCATCTTTTTCTGAGTTGAAATTCCTCTATTTATAGGTAGGAGTGCATGTGACTTGTATTTGAAATTCAAATGTAACCGTTCTTGGTTTTGTCCCATTTGACTTGCTTTCTGTCACTATTCATAGGACTGACACCGAGAATCCTTTTTGACAGAATGCAGTCTGTCCACCCTTTGACTTGTATCCATTGGATAAAGTCCTGAATCATCCCAACGTCTTTTTAATCTCAGCCATTGATTTGTTTGACAAATCAGAGGTAGTTGGCTGTCCTTATCCATGTAATCTTCCAATGTAATCTTGAATTAATCGAGGTATATATCAGCAGGTTCATCAGTTTGCTGAAATACCTATCAGTCTGCTGAAATATAAATTGCTATTTTTAAAACACAATGCAGCAGACTTCTTTTATCTAACTTTTATTTGTGAGGTTAGATTACACCTTTTTGCAAATAACTAAGTTCCAATCACAATCCAACTTAAGGAACTTAGACCTTCTACACAAGGTATATGTAATCAGTTTAGGTCATCACAGACTTGCCTAAATTCTGATTCCATATCCTTGACTTTAACTACTAAGTTTGATCCCTTAGCCTTCATTAACTGAGTTTGAGCCCTCAGCCTTTAGTCTTCAGCAGGTTCCTGACTAGTCTACTGACCTATCTACGCTACTGATATAGACCAGTCTGCTGATATGAATCAGCTGACCATTACAGTGCTTGTTTGATCAAACCTAATCAAAGATCAAACTCTAATAAGCCTATACATTTGATCTAGACATCTTTTTGCCTTTGCACTATAACAGTTAGTCTGGCACTCATCACTAAAACTTAGAAATAAGTCCAACAATTATTTTATGTGCTTTGGTTGTCTAGATCTAGATCTTGTACTTTCCGTTGCTTAATCGGGTCAATCTATGATTGATCCGACGATATTACATCCTACAAGTGGTAGCAGAGCCTTTGATCTATCAATCAAAATATATGAATTTTAGATCTAAGGAGTGGAATAGCATGTGTAGATTGCTTTATTTTCTATTTTTTATGAATCGAAAATATCATGTATGTTTGCCTTTATGATTGTCTTGGTTGAAGAGATGGATTGGGGTTGGTACTGTTTACTTGTTAGATCTATTGTAAACTCATATAAATTCGTTTATATGAGATAGGAAATTTTGTAATTTTAATTTCCTGGAAGTAGATATGTTTTGTTGTTGTTCCGTTTTTATTTTTTTTTCCTAGAGTTTGAGCCTTTGAAACGACAATCCCTCCAGTCAGAATGAAGAATAAAAGTTGAAGAAAGATGCCCTCAAAATTTCGTATCGATCGGAGTCGATCTCGATGTCCGATCGCTGCTATAAAGTTGCTGCTGTAACAGAAAAGCACAGCAGGCATTAAAACCCTAGCTGTGAGTTCGTCGAATTTCTGGAAGAGATTCGACCGTTGAAACAAAGATCCGACCGTTCAGATCGACGAACATGGAGTTATGAACAATCCCTAAAAATTTCATGTCGATCGGGATTTGTCTCAATGCCCGATCGTCCCCGGGAAGACACTGTTGCGGCGAAGTTATAAACAGATTCAGCAGTTAGATCGGCGGATTGCTGGAGAAAATTATACCGTTGAAACGAAGATCCAACCGTTCATATTGAAGTAGGAGGAATGAAGAACAGGTTCATAAAGTTTCGTGACGATCAAGGTTCGTTTGGATGTCCGATCATCGAGAAATCGCAGCAGCAGCAGATTAGAAAATTGTAAACCCTAGTTAGGGTTTGTTTTTTTTTAATAGGATAGATACGGGGGTAACAACGATCCATCTCAGTGTTTAATTTTTCCGTTATTTTTTCGTGTATGATCTAAAATTGTATGATATAACCGGAAATTGCCATGACATGCATCACATCATGATTCTACTCTAATGCATACATGTAGCTAGTTTATTTCGAATAAATTAGACATGTATAACTCGTATAATTAGTTTAAAGGCTTATTTAATTAATATGTGGTAGTTAATAAATAAGTAACTAATTATAAAAACCGAGGAACCGGGTTTTGTCAATCGTTATGATTTTAGTGATGGATTCTTGGTGAATCTCACTTAGATAAATCGTTGAGTTTTCGGTGAACCCACCTTAAATAGAAACGAGATTGCGCTTTGGTTGAAAATTTAGAAATTGGAAAATCATAGTACATGGGTTCGGAAATGGTCTAACCATGGTTGGGCGAGTTCAACCGATCTTCGGCTCAATCGACTCCCCTTCACGTGTGATGTACGTTACAGTGGTTCGACAAGACTTAGCATAGCCGATAAGCCTTCGGGCTAAACGGGGCTTCTCTTTCCGGATTAGCCTGAACTGTTACATATGTTCCAACGAATAAGACGGCGTAGGCTTGCCTACATAACCGACCCTGTTCGGAGTACTTTGATTTATTGTTTCTTATTGTCAAGACCAAAACCGTAATTAGTAAACCTACCACTTTTTTCAAAATATTGAGTGGGAGCGGGGAAGGCGACAGCCGACCCCACGGCCTCTACTATAGGTGCAAGCACGTGAGAGAAGGGTGACGCCTCGAGCCGCTTTGATTTCGGCCCCCTACGGATGGTGTTCACCCTTATCAAAATTCAAGGCTTGGTCTCTGAAAGGATAGGATTTTGGGTACTCGTTGGGGCACTGACCGACCCTACGGCGGCATACTCGGGGCGTACTTTGAGATCTGATATAGTAGGTCACACTCTTTATGGATATTTTTGAAATATCTAGGCTAGAAAAAAGAAGGTAATCGATGATTAAGGTCCAGGATGTCTGATTCCCGTGAGATGTTCGATTCTCGAAATTTAATCATTGAGAGAGATTGTCTCAGTTTAACCGTCACCTCTTTGACCTACCCTACGGTGTTACTGAGGTGCGAGGTTAAATCCTTGGAATGGTAGGATAAACTCTTTTATAGTTTATTATTCCTAAAATAAAAATCTAGTAGTGAAAATTTACTTTTGAATTTAATTTTCTGTCATTTTATTTACAAACTAAATCTCTAGGCTACTAAACTGTTAGTAATAGGACTTCATTAAAAATGTGGAGAGTAACAAGAACGTTGTAATTATCAACAAATGCAGTTAATTTTTCGGAAGATATTTTTCCCTTGAGCCTTTAAAATCTTAAGTGACATAGTATAGGTAAGTCACGGATGTCACTCGTGTTGAACGAGAGACGACCATACTTAGTTTACAAAAGATGACATAGGACTATCATATAAAATTCATTTAGTGAATTTTAAAAGTGTAATTACACAACAAATTTCTAAATTGAAAATTTGGAAAATCATATACATAAGGCGTTGCTAATTAGACGGTATTTGGAACCGATAAACTAGTGGGAGCCTTAGTCTTATGATTTGTTGTTTTTCTGAATTATTAGAAATGTGTAATAGACTGCACAGGAGTTTCTCCATTCATTGGAAAAACAAGAATAAAGCGTTGCTAATTAGACAATATTTGGAACTGATAAACTATTGGGAGCTTAGTTCTAGAGATTTTATAATCTTTGAAACATCATGAACACATCATTGCTAGTTAGACAGTATTTGGAACTGATAAACTAGTGGGAGCTTAGTTCTAGGTGATGTTCTAATCTTTGAAAAATCATAAATACAAAGTGTTGCTAGTTAGACGGTATTTGGAACCGATAAACTAGTGGGAGCTTTGGTCTTATGATTTGTCGATTAGAAAAATCGATAGTCAAGCTAGTAACACTGAACATCCCACAGTTCAAGAGTAGTGTCTACTCGAACGAACTGCTAGTTCAAGAATGTTTCCATTTAAGGAAAGTCGAAAATGGGAAAGAATGTTTATATGTGTTAGTCATCTAAACTAAGTAGTTTTAAGGCTAAACAGGAAAATTAATTGGAAATTAGAGGATAAGGAAAGTGATTTCGGATCACTGACCAATGCATCCTTAGCAATTTTCTCGAAAGCTAAAGTTCTTTGCAAGAACCAGGTAGCTTTGCATTAAACGATAAATAAAATAGACAACGGGCAGTTATTTCAGATAGACTAGTGGGAATGATATAAGGAAATGAATCTCGGATTCAATTCTTGAGTATCACAGAAAATTCATTTTCTGTTTTCGGATTCGTTGGAATGAACGTATTCATTTTCAATATGATAATTTGTTTGTCTTATTGACGATAAATATAACATTCATAGCACGAACCCAAGACTCGGACTTTTGTTTGATAAAGAAGAACCACTAAGAAATACTGAATAGGTATATGTAACACATCTTAAACAATATAAACGCAAATGGTTTCCGTATTTAGATAAACACTTCTTAGATACTATTAATTAGTGCATATTTACCCAACGACAAGATCTGCAGACTGGCTTAGGGTGATTCCTATCTCCCAGTCAAAGGAACACTGTCTCAAAGGAACAATGCCTAAGTTTCCTTTCAATCAGGAAAGGGTAATAGATTTAAAGAAGTAACATAGCTTGTTGATAACAACCTTCGGGGTCATATGAAAGGTACAAGCTAGTGGGAGCTTTTGAAGTAGTGACATCTTGTCTGACAACTATTCGAGACTCCGGTAAGTTTATCCAAAATATTTGGAGGAAATCTCTGATTTCACCAGAGATGGAGTATTCCATACTCAGAAATAGGTTCTTGAGTAGTCTTCGGGACTGATCCTCGAGCCGCCTCCCAGTGAAATGTTTTCACTAAAGGATACACCATAAATTTGCCTTATATAGTTATTGATGAGCTACAATACGCTGCTGAACTCATTTAAGATATTGGTTGCAAAATAACGGTTTACATTGTAATGGAAAACCGAGAAGTCTACCTAGAAGATGCCTACGCATTTGTGGATACGGAGTGAATTCGGTTCACCCCACTTCCGCAAATATAGACATTTAGCACCAAGTGCTTGAAGGTAGGACTGGAAATTTTGCGTACACATTCAGATAATGAAATATCTTGATGCATTGTTGGTTATAAAACTCGTAAAATCAGAGAATGACGGTTATACTGTCAAACTCGGTCTGATAGAGTCTATAAATAACAACCTTGGATCTTGAAGTATTTGTACTCAAGATGTTACTAACTGATGTGTTTAGTCCACATCCAACACCGGCAGTTGGTGATAACAATAATAAGAACTACTAAACTAGATCAGTATATCAATCCACACCGAATGCAATGGGAGTATGATCCCATTGCGGGACCTTACGATCATAGGGTTGATTTAAAAGCCATAATAGGATCCGATCATAGAGGTTGGTGCCATAAAAATGGAGTTTGATACTCCAGTTCTGTTGAAACTCTTGTAGAACCACCTGAGTATCTCAGGCCCAGTGGGAGTAATTGGAACTACATGAAGAAGAGTAGAATGAATAGGAAAGTTTAACTTTCACCGTAAAGCTGAGTAATTTAGGGGTGATTCCCTAAAAGGTAGAGAGTTAACCAGACCGTGATCTCTCTCACCACTCAGTCGTGCTTGATTTCGTCAGAAAGCGGGAAATAGGGGTGATTCCCTAAGACTTCCTTGCCGAACAACGGAATCTGAATTCATTCAGAACATAAGGGTTTTAGCTAAGAACAAATAACGGATTCGTTACAAAGCAGAAAATAGGGGTGATTCCCTAAGACCTTTTTGCGAGACTAACGGTATCTTAATTTATTCAGAAACAACCTTTGGCAGGATACCCGCCTTAGCTTATATCCTTTGGGGATTAAAGAAAACATCTAGGTCATTTCAAAGTCAAATATTTTAATATGTGGACTTGACCAGAATATTGGTAAGTCTTTCGTAGACTGGGCATCAATATTAGTAAAGTAGTATGTAGATTAGTGTTTATGAATGATAACACTGAAACAGTTGGAAACAACATGGGTGTGTTATCTGAAGTCAGAGTCTGACATGCCATCGGGATTCATTCTAAACGATTTGATTCGCTCAAATCTGCGAGAATCGATCATTGGAAATCCCACCCATTCACCTGGTTAAGATATTCTTGCATTTATGCAGCATTCAATGATGTAGTCTACCCTACCTCTCAGGAATGATTATCTAAACCAGCGGATGAATACTAAATGGGATGTTTAGTAAATCCTCAAGTCTCTTCAGGAGAATGAGGAATAATATGCTAGTATATTCAGTGCAAACTAGAATATAGGTGATAACGCTGATTCTTACTTTATGTCGAATTAAGGAAGCTCGTTAAGTCGATCTCGTCCTCAGTGTTGGCTCAACAACATATTGAAATCGTACCACCGGATTAGATGGAAAGGCAACGTTTCGATCCCAAAGACCGACTCAAGCCGCCAACCTACCTGATCAGTGTACCAAGTCACATGGTGTTCAGTTTTAAGTACGCACCGGGTCACTGACCTATCCTACGGAGGCATACTCCGGCCGTACTTGGAAACATGAATTACTAAGATGCGCTTGGAGGGTATGCCTCTTGGGGATATGTCTCACTTGTTTTGAGCAAGTGGGAGAATGTTGTAGATATAGATATAAAGGGTGTGCTCTAAAACAATTAATCCACTTGCCTTTCGTGCAAGTGGGAGATTGTTAGGTGTAGTGCCCGAAAGACAATTATCTAATTGTTTTAGGACATAATTAATAATTCATCTTATTATATGCATGTATGCTTATAATTAAGACACTACTGAAAACCCTAAGTACCTCATTTATGTAATCACATAACTCAGTGTATGGCTATACACAAGAGGATTGAGTTAGTGAGATGTACTTAAAATTAACTTAGTCCGTAGCATTTATTAATCTATGTACGGGTCTAATGATTAATTTGCTATTAATGCTTCCAAAACACTTTAGGTGTGACAATCTTATCCGGACTGTCGGTAATAGGGTACCTAGTGGGGCATTTATATATGATGATAATCATATAGGTCTGGACCGATTTGATTTGAGTTCTCGATATAATTCCGTAATCGAGAAGTCTTATCGAATCACAAGATGATCATATATGGATTAATCTAAATCCTGAGGCGATCACAGACGACTGCTTAGACTAGTGTAGAGTTTGATGTGTTAGTAAGGATCACTTCACGGTATGTGGTCCAACACTTCTCGTAGGCTCTATTCTAGGATGAGTGAGTAGTCTGTACTATCACAGATATGGAATCCATTCCTTCCCTCGGGAAGTAGACAGACAGTTCCCTTCTTTGTTAACCCTAGAAACTGATCGATCGGCCGAGTTCATATCATATTGGTTATGAACTAATTGATCACTAGGGGGTTAATGGTAAATAAGGATAAGATGTTTCAAGAAGGGTTTACGGAAATATCTCGACTCGAAATGGACAGTCTATGGAGGATTTATCCATATGTAATGATTATATCAGTGGATGCTTTCGACTCATAAATTGAGTGTAACTTATCTATATTCGATAGAGTTCAGTTTCGGGTTTATGGTGGTGTAATCCCGGAATTAATAGGTTGGATATAATTATTCTGTCTGATGAATAATTTTTATTCGATTTATTGTAGCTACTGAATATGGGTCCATGGTCCCCGACGTGGCTCCTAATATATCATATAGGTTTTCTCGTCGCTTCACCTCAATTATAATTAAATAGTTGGATTGAACTATTTAATTGATATGCGGATTAATTGTTTAGTTGACTAGATAATTAAATACATGGAAAAGATATTTTTCGTGGACTCGGCCCAATGTGTGTCAAAATGCGTGTGGACCTATTTTAAATACGGTGGGGCGCATTTTTAATTATTATTTAATTAGAGAGAAATTAGTTTTCTTGGATAATTATTTAATATGTGATTTATCTTTTATTTGTTAAATGATAATTCATGGAATATTAGATAATAATATGATTTATCCTAATTTGTTTGGGATAATTATTTTATTTGGATAAAGATTAATGTAATAATTATCTCTTAATTATTAAATCCTTGGAGGACAAGGATTACTCTACTATATAAAGAGAGTTCTCCCAAGTCTAAAACACACACATAAATTTCGACTTTTTTGGGTAGTGTTGGAAGCTTAGAATTTTCGGCTTCAACACTAAGGGTTTCGAGTTGGGATAATCCTCGGGATTATTCCGGTAGCATATCGAGGAGGTCAAGCGGCTTGAATCACCATCCACTTGGTGTTGCTTGGAGATACACGCCGGATGACGGTGGCTTCTCAATTCTTCGATCTTGGATCTCGGATTGTTCTAGACGTTTATTCACAATAAACCGGTAAGCAATCTAAACCCCCTCGTAGGTTTAGATCTATTATTTTATGTGCTTTGGTTGTCTAGATCTAGATCTTGTACTTTCCGCTGCGTAATCGGGTCAATCTATGATTGATCCGACGATATTACATCCTACACAATCTACCCTATAGACCGTAAGGTCCTGCAATAGGTAATGGACAAACCATACTCCCATGCGTTCGGGGTGGATTGATATATTGATCTAGTTTAGTAGTTTTCTATTAGTGTTACCACCAACTTCCGGTGTTGGATGTGGACTGAACAAATCAGTTAGTAACATCTTGAGTACAAATACTTCAAGATCTAAGGTTGTTATTTATAGACTTTATCAGACCGAGTTTGACAGTATAACCGTCATTCTCTGATTTTATGAGTTTTATAACCAACCTTTACTCAATGCATTAAGATATTTCACGATCTGAACGTGTACGCAAAATTTCAAGTCCTACCTTCAAGCACTAAATGCTAAATGTCTATATTTACAGAAGTGGGGTGAACTGAATTCACTCCTTATCCACAAATGCGTAGGCATCTTTTACGTAGACTTCTCGGTTTTTCATTACAACGTAAACCGTTATTTTGCAACCAATATCTTAAATGAGTTCAGCAGCGTATCGTAGCACATCAATAATTATGTAAGGCAAATTTGTGGTGTATCCCTTAGTGAAAACATTCCACTGGGAGCCAGGCTGAGCATCAGTCCCGAAGACTACGCAATAACCTATTTCTGAGTATGAAATACTCTATCTCTGGTGAAATCAGAGATTTCCTCCAAATATTTTGGATAAACTTACCGGAGTCTCGAATAGTTGTCAGACAGGATGTCACTACTTCAAAAGCTTCCACTAGCTTGTACCTTTCATATGACCCCGAAGGTCAATATGAACAAGCTATTTAACTTCTTTTAATCTATTACCATTTCTCGATTGAAAGGTAGCATAGTCATTCTTCCTTTGAGATAGTGTTCCTTTGACTGGGAGACATGAATCACCCTAAGCCAGTCGTCAGATATTGTCTTTATGGAACATACACTAATTAATAGAATAGAAAGAAGCGTTTATCTAAATACGGAACCATTTGCGTTTATATTGTTTGAGATGTGTTACATATACCTATTCATCATTTCTTAGTGGTTCTGACTTTATCAAACAAAAGTCCGAGTCTTGGGTTCGTGCTACGAATGTTATATTTATCGTCAATAAGACAAACAAATTATCTTATTGAAAATGAATACGTTCGTTCCAACGAATCCGGAAACAGAAAATGAATTTTCTGTGATACTCAAGAATTGAATCCAAGATTCATTTCCTTGTATCACTCCCACTAGTCTATCTGAAATAACTGCCCGTTGTCTATTTTATTTATCGTTTAATGCAAAGCTACCTGGTTTCTTGCAAAGAACTTTAGCTTTCAAGAAAATTGCTAAGGATGCATTGGTCAGTGATCCGAAATCACTTTCCTTATCCTCTAATTTCCAATTAATTTTCCGGTTTAGCCTTAAAACTACTTAGTTTAGATGACTAACACGTATAAACATTCTTTCCCATTCTCAACTTTCCTTAAATGGAAACAGTCTTGAACTAGTAGTTCGGTTGAGTAGACACTCTTCTTGAACTGTGGGATGTTCAGTGTTATTTGCTTGGTCTATCGATTTTCTAATCATCAAATCATAAGACCAAAGCTCCCACTAGTTTATCGGTTCCAAATACCGTCTAACTAGCAACACTTTGTATTTAGGATTTTTCAAAGACTAGAACATCTCCTAGAACTAAGCTCCCACTAGTTTATCAGTTCCAAATACTGTCTAACTAGCAATTCATATATAATTGTTCATATCTGTGAATGAATGGATTGAGGGAATGAATGGATTCCATATCTGTGATAGCACATACCACTAGTCTACTTCCCGAGGGAATGAATGGATTCCATATCTGTGATAGCACATACCACTCACTCATTCCAGAATAGAGCCAACGAGAAGTGTTGGACCACATACTACGAAGTGATTCTTACTAACACATCAAACTCTACCATAGTCTATGCAGTTGTCTGTGATCACCTCAGGATTGATATTAATCCATATATGATCATCTTGTGATTCGATAAGACTTCTCGATTACGGAATTATATCGAGAACTCAAATCAAATCGGTCCGGCCGTATATGATTATCATCATATATAAATGCCCCACTAGGTACCCTATTACCGATAGTCGGATAAGACGACCACACCGTAAAGTGTTATGGGCGCATTATTAGCATATTAATCATGAGACCCGTACTCAGATTAATCAACGCTACGGACTAAGTTAATTTTAAGTACATCTCACTAACTCAATCCTCTTGTATATAGCCATACACTGAGTTATGTGATTACATAAACGAGGTACTTAGGGTTTTCAGTAGTGTCTTAATTATAAACATACATGCATATAATAAGATGAATTATTAATTCTGTCCTAAAACAATTACATAATTGTCTTTCGGGCACTACACCTAACAAAAATGACCTTCAAAAACGCCACCTTCTCGGGGTGGGGACAAGAGAGAAGAGAGGTAAGTACATACGTACGTACTTAGTAAGGGGTAGAAGAAACGGTTACAATTAAAGGCAATACATACAGATATATAACATGAATATCTTCTACAATCACTACCACATAGGTTGTAACAGTAGGGCTCACTCACCTTCTACAAGCTCCGTAGTACGTCATTGCACAAGTAAGGTTTGTTACATCAATATCAAAGGACACTATGCATGGTGAGAAATGCACCACAACATGGGCGGCACCACTCATGGGGGGCATGGACTCATGATCCATTTGGGAGTTACACGTAGTCCCATAGGAGCGGTAAGGGTCCCATGCTTCGATGTCAAAAATGTGCCTCACCAATGATATTGACGTTTTAGCTTTTACACAACCACATATGTATTTACGATTTAAGCTCTAACCACCTGGTTCATTCACATAAAAGGCTTCCATTGGACAACTAGTCCTAGACGTCTAGTTACACTACCTAGCACGTTGTAAAAGGATCAATGACTACTAAGTCAAACTCCCAGAAGGCCTAAACAACGCCTTCCGGTGCTCCCACCTTCGCCCCGCAGCGGGTCTTAGTTGTGATGCTGAGCCAAAGCTACCAGAAGTCGAAGTTAGACATTGTCAATTAACATATAATGTTCCAAAAAAATATACAAGCCACATCGTATCGTGAAATACACTTAAAAGCATAAAATTATTATAATACCATTTTACCGTAATATCTATCACACTTTTACTATAACCGTTAAACATATAATACTTTGTTGTGCATACCTTTCTAATACATAAATTAAATAAACATATTTACCGTATATATCTATTAAATCAAATATATTAATATTTTTTTATAGGCATACGGTGGTTATACAATTTTGTTCTCTTACATTTTTTTTTCCTGGAAATACACATATAGTAAAAACTCATATAATAATATCACTCTAATATAAGAAAGGAAGCTGAAGTGTTGATGTGTTCCATTGTGGAATTATTTGAGCAAAATATGTCCCCTTCCTCTACATAAGGTTCGGCCCATGCTCCAAATAGGGCCGGCCCATTCCATGTTTAGAAAGTGGGTTAAATCCAGCTTCCCAAAAATACTATCTTTATAGTGGAATTATTATATGGAGTAAATTAGTGTAAAACACCCCTATCTATGGGTTAACATGAGGACTTGCCATGTATTTTTAAATTTAGCGCTTTTATCCTCTATCGTGTGTAATATTTTTCAAAAACACCATTTTTTGAATTTAACGTTAAATGAAACGGAAAATGCGCGGTGGTCGTTCATTCACCATCAACATTTCACACGCTTTCACATTTCTTACTTTTTTATTTCTTTTAATTAAATAAATTCCCCTAAACCATTTTCTTCCTCAACGTTAAATTAATCAGAAGGGAATCAGAGGCTTTTGTTGATGAGGAAGGGAAATTAGAAATCGGGAATGACAAAGGGTTGGTATTCGACAATTGGGTTAGGAATGAACAACGATTTTGGGGATATAATATTTATTTTTTTATTTTTTATTGTTAGGTCGTAAAATGTTGATAACGAGTTAATGACAAATGAGTATTTTCCCTTTCGTTTAACGTCAAATTGGAAAAAAATGTTTATTGTAAAATATTACACAAGATAAAAGGTAAAAGTGGTCAATTTAAAAATAGAGGGTAGGTCCCGAAGTTGACCAAAAGATGGGGTTGTTCTGCGCTAATTACTCTTATTATATCCGGTCGAGGTGCTTGACGACATAGAAAGAACTCTCTCGATGTCCCGAGGGTTCGGTCAAGGGTTCTGTTGAAAATAAGAAAGAATAAATTAGATCGTAAAATGTCGATAATGAGTGAATGACAAACAAGTATTTTCATTTTCGTTTAACGTCAAATTCGAAAAAAATATGTTTGTTGCAAGATACTACACAAGATAAAGGATAAAAATGGTAACTTTAAAAATACGAGGCACGTCCCGAAATTGACCGAAAAATGGGGTTGTTTTGCGCTAAATACTCTTATTATGTGTATATTAGAGTGATGTGTATTAAAGTTATATACATATGGTTTGGATAAAAAAAAAAATAGCAAGTAGTCAGTTTGGATAAGAAGAAACAAAAATAGAAAGTAGTCGGTATTTGGTTTAGTCTTTCCGGCAATCATTTGCAGTTGTTTATCCCAAGAGATCTAAGCGGCTGAGATGTTCTTCGTACAACCGACGGTTCCTAGAGTAGGGTTCCTGTTCTTTTCTCCATCTTTCAGTCAGGGTCTATGGCGATGGTGGACATAGATAGACGGTCGGATTTCGTCCGGGGAGGCGTGCTGAGGCAGGGATGATGTATTTGCCATATTAGCTGTTTAATCACAGATCCAAATCTGTGTATTAAGAGAAGAGATTTTGCTTATTTAAAAGGCCAGACTTCTATTCTCTCATAACTGTACTGATAATCCTTAAGGTGAACAGTCTAATTTTTCGCTTAGTCTTCTTCTTCTTCTTCTTCCGTGTATGATTATTGGTATGTTAAAACAGGTTTGGCCCCTTCGGTATAAGTTACATCGGTTGTCTTCTCCTTCTGTCTGGGTTTTGCCTTTCAGTATTAGATTCTCAAGGAAATAATTCTATATGTTTTAGAATGTATTTGTTACCCCAGAAACTTTGCATGCTTTAATTTCATGCTAATGGGTACTTTTGAATGCTTCTTCTCCTAAAAATGTATATAGATTTGAGGTTGGCTTTTTGGAAGGGAGTTTCAGTAATTGTTGTGCCTTTTCTGGTATATTTAATACAGATTTGAAAATGAAAATGTGTGCTTTAGAGAGTTTTTGGATTAGTTTCTGGTGAATCTGTGTTTTTTATTCATGCCTTGGGTTTTGCATGGTACATTATAAGAAAACTTACATTCTGGTGTTCGATGTAAGTATTGCTGATATATTTATGTTAATGGTCTGCAGTTTGGTTCACTACTTCTTGTCGAAAGGATTCGTTGTTGGTTTCGTAAAAGCTGTTCCTTTGCTGTTTCGTGATGGCTTTGCACGTGGTACTTCTTTTTTAAGCGCTCTTCCTTTTCTGTTTATCTTGCATATTGGTCTCTTTGGTATTGTGTGCTTTTATTTGTTCTTTAGGAGACATAGCTGTTAAGGGATGTTGTATTATCATACTTAGATAGTTGTTTTTCATGTTGTAATGAGGACGAAAACCAAGGCAAAACCTAGGTATATTTGGGATCGTCAGGAGTTGCTGCTTGATGTGTTATGTAGTTCTCAGCTACCTGATGTGTTGTGTAGTTCTCAGATAATCCCAAGGTTTGATAAATGTAACGAATATCGCCGCATGGCAATTATCATATGGAAGCCAAAAAAATTAAAATCCTTTTGACCGTCGCTGCAGGCAATGCTTGTTTTCTCAGTCCAGATCTAGGTTTAAATAGAGAAAAAGATGATTCAGCTGTAGATGGTAGAAAAGATTCTAACTGTAAGGGAATGACTTTGCTTAAACATATACCTATAAAGTCTATAACATTAAAGAAAATGCCCCTATACTCACACTGTAATGCTAAAAAATTTGTTCATGAAACAGCCACTCTGATGGTGAGGTTGTGCTTGTGTCGAATAAAATTCCGCTTGATTTAAAAATGCTACTTAATGGAGGTGATCAAGAAAGTAAGCAGTTTAAGGACTGTATAAGAACTTACAATAATCATCGAGCGTTCACTTCGTTGGGTGTTAAGTATGACAAAGATTTGGCAAAAAGAAATAAAGGTATATACACTTTTAGGGTGCAAGGTCCGATGTATCATTTTATAAATGATTTAGAAAGTGAGGTTAAGATTTCTAAAAATCTATAGTTTTACTTCCATGACACATCGTATGAGATTGATAATAGAATGAAAGTTTGTCCTAGACTTTTAGAAACAGTCCTCAAAAAATTATTATCAGTCTTAACATAAAATCCATATGCTCGGTTCTTTAATAGTTTGAGGTTCTACATAGATCTCGGGGAGCGAGAAATTATTTTATATTGCAATCAAACGTTAGATCAAAGAGTTTATAATAAACATACTGTTCCTCAGGTAGCACTAGAAAAACGGCCCCGTCATTATAATTTTCGTGATTAAAAACTTTTAATGACGAGAAATCCCCATCATGCCCCCCTCATAGTTGCCCTTCTAGTTAAAGCATTCAATGACGAGAATCCTGCCTCATCATTAAAAGTATCAAGGCTTTAATGACAAAATTTGACTCTCATTAAAAATATTTCTAGTGACGAGTAATTTCCTCATTATTATATTATTTGCCTCTCATTAGAACTAAAGTTGAATACTAGTTTCTACCAATTAATGACGGATATTACCGTCATTAATAAGTGGAAACCCACTCATTAATTAGTTGTGGTCATTATCAACAAAAGACGTGTAATGACCGGGTATACCATCACAAAAACTGCTTTAATGACGATAAAATTTGTTGTTCTATTACAATCTCACCCTCTTTAACTCCTGCATTCTATAAATACCCACTCTGTTGTACAAATATAAAAATATTAATTAACACATTTAAATATATGACTCGCCGTAAGTTGAAACCATTTGGATTAGTCTATGCAAAATATACATAGTTGCAACAATATGCATTCATATATCCAAAATGTACATAATGGTAGAGTTGTTCAAGAGATTCAAAAAGATAAGTACATATAGATGCTTAATGATAGGATTTTCTAATATCACATCCCAAAATACAAATATCTAACAACCATAAATGTCGGTCACCAAAACATCAAGCACATCCAATGATTGATTTCTACACAGTAAAATAACACCATCTTAGGATATGATAAGTAGCAATCCTTACACATATATCTTCCAAAAGCATCAAAACCTTTCAAAACCCTGCAATAAGCCCAAGTTAACACTACAAGAAAATCAGGTGCTAGTGACTACTCAAAACTCAGATTGCACATGGACATATGCAGAACGTATACAACTTATCAATTCTCAGAATATGTTACTTGTCAAACATGTATTGCATTGTTTCAACCTAAATGACAAAGTGACTACTCAAAAATCATCTACATTGTGAATAGTATGTCAAATAAGATCACAGATGCAACATGGAAAATATTCCAAGTGTAGTCACAGTTTGACCAAACAAAGCAATAGATGTGCTAGAGATGCATTGATCTTTTCAAATATAATAGTCTAAAACGGGGCTGAAGTTAGACTTACCATCAAAATCATCCAACACTTTATGGAAATCGGGTAAGAGCTGAAGCCGAAGCTTATTGGCGTCGCCACCGTCACACTCTTGGAAGAGATATTCTCATTTTCACTCATCTGTTGTTCACCGATACAGTAGTCATGCGGCTCCGTCTCAGATGGCTCTTATACTCCGACCGCGTGAAGAAGATGCGTCTAACTTTCTGCCAAAATCTCAAGTCCTGCAATTAGAGCACTTACATATGTTCTACTACACACAATTTGAGCATTATATATGCGAAATTTAGAGATTACATTCTTTACATATACAAGTATATTCTTTTGATCAACTAAGTTCAAAAAACATAAGTTAAATACCTTATAAGGTACGTGACACGAATACATTCTCCGAAACGACATCCAAATTCCAGCCTTTGATGCCATCAAATGTGATATATCGCTCTTAAACCTCAACCAAGATCAAAACGAATGGAACTCTCACGTGTGTGCTTACCACTTGTACAACGAAGTACTTGACGAAAGAAGTAATGATTCTTCTTTTTTCGAGAAAACAATGCACCAAGACTCGATAACATGTTATGATACAATGCTAAATTACCATTTCATCTAAAAGCTTAGGTTGCAAGGAGAATTAATCTGTACGGTTATACGCTATTTAACAATATTGTTACCTTTTGGCAGCTTCCCTCTTCAATTCTTCAATTTGAAGTTCGATTTCCGCACATGCGGCTTGAATCTCTATATTCTTTGTACAAAGCTCCCTCCATTGTGATAATCACTTTTAATCAAGTGAAAAAATAATGTTAGGATTATTAATGTCTATACTCATAGTGGTCAGTCACGAGTAATCCAATATTATTATGGATGCTTTGACCCATTGCAATATCCTTTGATGTTCCCATATGGTGACATTGGATGGCACCAAGGGATTCCCAAGAAAGGAATTAGGATAAATAAAAAAACACAGCTCAATTTCTTTAGGTTGGTTAAATCCAAACAACTGTAACACTACTGAAGATTTATTAGAACAAGAAAGAGCAAATTTAGAAGCTACACATGATAATCCAAATAATTTTTCTATTAGGTAATATTATGCTTAGAGATTTCAGATGAGGGCTAACGATGAATCACATATACTGCACTTTGGTACGTTGTTCCAATAGTTTAGTGTAGATATGTTTGTTAAAATAGAAACACAGAGATTAGACTATTATAGCTCCCAACAGAAAAACACACGTAGTGAATTTTTACAAGGCACAGCCGACACGGTTGCTACTGGTGAAACCGATTATGGACAGGTAGGACATCGTGTTGTTCAGCCTGCTGCGTTTATTGGTGGTCCTAGGCATATGAAAAGAAAATATTTAGATGCTATGACTTTAGTACAGAAATTTGGCAAGCCTTATATTTTTTTTAACTATAACATGTAATCCAAATTGGCCTGATATTAAAGAACATCTAAGAAAAAATGAAGAGGCTCAAGATAGACTAGATCTTGCTGTTAGAGCTTTCCATTCTCGCATAGAAGAACTTAAATCTTTTTAAGAATAACGTCTTTGGGAAGGTTGTTGCATTTACGTATGTTATTGAATATCAAAAAGAGGTTTGCCGCATGCCCACTTTCTTCTTATTTTAAAGCCAAAATTTAAGCTTTACAGACCAGAAGACTTTGATCAAATTGTTTCAGTAGAGCTGCCCGATATAAAAATGGACTCTCACTTGTATGCAATTTTAGTTAAGCATATGTTACATGGACCTTGTGGCCCTGCAAATCCTACTAATGTTTGTATGAAAAAAGATGGAGGTTGTAGAAATTTATACCCTAAGCAATATTGCCCTCAAACAGTAATAGGATCAAATGCGTATCCAATGTACATGAGAATGTGTGATAATAACAGAGTTAAGGTTAGGGGTGTGATGTTAGACAACAGGTGGGTAGTTCCATACAATGCTTATTTGTTAGCTAAGTTTGATTGTCATATTAATGTTGAAATATGCTCTACGATAAAAGTTGTAATATATATATATATATATGCAAAGGTAATGATCGTGTTATGTTTAATATTACTAACAGAAAGAAAGATTAGCCTATAGATGAGATTAAAGAATATGTTTCTGCTAGGTGGATTTCTGCTCTTGAAGCCCTTTGGTGCATTTATCGCATGCCAGTGGGTGAATTAAAACCTGCCGTTATCCATTTGTAGCTTCATCTAGAGAATCATCAGCCTCTGATGTTAGCAAGAATAAAACATTAGTTGATGTTTTAGGTAATCCGTTTGCAAGGAAAACTATGCTGGCTGAGTACTTTCTTACTAACAGAACAAATAAAGAAGCACAAAAATTAAATTGTACGTATAATGAATTCCCAGATTATTTTTTTTGGGTGTCTGACAAAAAAATGTGGAAGTTAAGGCAAAGGGGAAACTCTGTTGGTAGAGTTGTTGCTGCTCAACCAACTGAGGGAGAGCGTTACTATTTAATGCTTTTATTGATTAAGGTACATTGCCGTAAATCTTTTCCAGACTTAAGAACTCTGAATAATGTTTTATATCAAACCTATCATGAGGCTGCTTTGCAGCGAGGGCTCTGAAAAGATGATAACAGTCAAGAACTATGCTTAGAAGAAGCCTGCGCGTTTCGTATGCCATATGAATTGATAAGATTGTTTGCAACTTTATTAGTTTATTCTTGTCCTAATGAACCTAAAAAATTATGGGTGAGATTTCAACATGAAATGGTAGAAGATTTTACTAAACGATTAGGCATGCAAATAGAAGAAAGTAAAAAACTAGCATTAAAACAGATCAACTTAGCGATGGGAAAAAATATTAACATGTATGATATTGTGCTACAAGATAAATTATTTAATGATAAGAAAGATCTAACTAGAGAAGTAAGAGCTGAAAAAAAACATTATAATTTCTGATGTAGACTTGCTATCGCAGAATCATCTAAATGAAAAACAGAAGGCTGCTTTTGATGCTATAGTCGCTAAGGTTTATAGTAATCATCCAGGTGCTTTCTTCATAGATGGCCCTAGTGGAACTAGAAAAACATTCCTATATAGAGTTTTGTTAGCAGATGTTAGGTCAAAAGGGCTCAAAGCTTTGGCTACGGCAACCTCCGGCATTGCGGCATCATTGCTGCCCGGTGGTCGAACGGCTCATTCTAGGTTTAAGATTCCAATAGACTTGCCTACGATTAACAAACAAAGCTCCATTGGAATGTTAATAAAAGAATCTAGGTTAATTATATGGGATGAGGCTCCGATGTCAAAGAAAAAGGCAATCAAGGCTCTGGATGACCTTTTGCAGGACCTCATGGATTCAAATGAGGTCTTCGGTGGAAAGGTTGTCGTTTTAGGTGGCGATTTCCGACAGACTTTTCCAGTAGTGCCGAGAGGAACAAAATTAGAAACAATAAATGCATCGCTTATTAGATCGTACATTTGGTCAAAGCTTACAGTTTACAAATTAGATGAAAATATGAGAGCAAGATTAGATCCTAAATTTACCTCATTTCTCTTGGAGATAGGTAATGGTGTTCGCTAGGTTCAAGATTCTCAAGATATACGTTTGCCTAAATAAATTTTTATAGACACAAAAGATCATAATGATGGCCTAGATAAACTGATAAGTGAGGTCTTTCCTAACCTTTCGTTGCCTTCGAACGATAAAAATATTTCTATTAATAGAGCTATATTAACAACCAAGAATTAGTTTGTAGATGAAATCAATGACCTGTTAATTAAAAAATTCCCAAGAGATGAAACAGAGTATTTAAGTTATGACGAGGCTTTAAATCCAACAGATCAAGCTGAATATGATGATTTCTTAAACATTCTAACACCTGACGGTTTTCCACCACATAAATTGATACTGAAATTAGACTATCCATTTATTTTACTGAGGAATTTAGATCCAACCGAAGGTTTATGTAACAGAACAAGGTTACTATGTAAACAACTTACTAGAAATATTATTCATGCAGAAATTGCAACTAGCGATTACAAAGGGAAACATGTGTTCATACATAAAATTTCTTTGGAGCCTCGTACCGAAGAATATTATCCGGTTCCTTATAGGCGTATTCAGTTTCCGATAAGATTGTGTTTTGCAATGACCAGTAATAAATCACATGGACAGACATTGGATTTTTTTGGAATTAATCTAAAAGAAGAAGTTTTTTCACACGGCCAGCTATATGTTGCTTTGTCTCGGGCAAAGACGGCTGCAGCTGTGCGTGTATTGCTGAGCCCATCATTTTATGAACAAACCAATAAGAATAAAGCAAGAAATGTTGTATATAAGGAGGTGCTATCACATTGATGGTATTACGGTTAATAGTTTATTTTGATTCAAAGCTTTACTTATAGTTCTGAACATAATCATTTCAGTTAAAAAGTTTATGTATCCAGCAACCACTGTGTATTCTTCTGTTGTTGACTATCCTACAATACATTTGTTCAAACTTACTATCTTTGCTAAACTTCCATAGCAAAGGGAAAGACAAATCTGCCATATCAATGAGGTGATACCAAGGAGGCAGACCTGGAGAGTGCTGGTACAGGTTCTAGAAAGGAAGAAAAATGGAGTAAACAGGTCTGTGATGAATCCTACAGAATACAGAGGCTATCTATTGGTAGATACAGTGGTAATTTCAGTTCCCTATATTGATATATCTTCATTTAAAATGCAAATTTGCGTATTCTTACGTTTTCTCTCTAAAAAATAGTATTAGTATGAATCTTATAATCCCTTAGATACTGTTGAGCCAAATAAGATTAAAAAAATTGGCTTAAAGACTGAATTCACATTATAACTTATCACCATCTTTGTGAATTTATATTTAGGGAACTCTGGTTTTAGCAGTATGCTATGGAGGAGATGTGTTCTTTGAAACATCGCTTATTCCGAGTATGTTAAGTTGTCGTTCATTCATTATATAACTAATGTTGCACTCTTGTTTTTAATGTTGCCGCATCTCTTTTTGTAGGAAAACTCCTATGATAATGAGGTTGTGGAAAGAAAAAATCAGAGAATATACTGATATCCTGTCTAAGGATTCTCCTAGTGCAATAATGTTTGTTGGTATGAACATGAAAGTGACCACATTTAATGGTCAGTTTTGCCTATGAATATTATATACTTTCATGTCAGGGTTTATGTAATTGTAAGCCTATTTGTATTAAGTAAGCAATTCTTTATTACAGGTTTGACATTGTCCGCACGGCTGAATACTGTGCTGCTAAAAGAACCAGTGATTCATGAGACTGCCACTTTCAAGGAATGGTAAATAATTAAACTCTTGATCTTTCCTTTATTGTATATATCTTTGCGGTTTAAGCTTATTCTGTAGCCTGTGAAAAATTGGTTCTTGAAGAGCCAAATGGATATCCGATAATGGTTATGCGTGTTTCCTTTCATTGAACACCAAAAAACAGGTATAGTTCCAACAAGAAGGATGTTGATGACTTGCTGTCCAGTATGGATTACAGAAATACGGACATTCTCATTAAAAAACCATCATCTGAAGATATCCTATCTATAGCAGATGCAATGACAACAATAGAAACTGTATTTTTCTATTCTTATTACATGTTCTCCGTCTTTTGTTTATTATTTACAGTTCTATAATTTTTCGCTAAACATCGATTGTCTTGTTGAATAAAGATGAAGACTCTTTGGATAGCTTGAAACCTAAAACTAATTCAAGGACAAGACAAATACTGGTATATGTGTTTCGAAAATTGTTCCAAGGCTTTGAGGCTAGGACATGAAAGGGAAATGCCGTGTCCGTCGTGCAATGAAGAATATCCTATCTGCTATAAGTAAGTAATATTTGATAGTAAGATTATTCACGTGATGAAGGACACATAACTAAATGTATTTGTATAAAAAATAGGTGCCACATTGGAATAGTCATCAATGACCAATCTGGTCCTGCGCTTGCAGAAATTTACTCACCTGATGTTGAGATGTTTATCCCATACACTGCATTGCAACTAAAACAAGCTGAAGAAGAGGTAATTTATGCCAGCTGTATTGATATTTCTGAATTCTAATGGCTCATAACATGTTAATTGAATACTTATCCCCAGACATGCTTAATATTCTGTTATAACCAGCTTCGTTTATGTATGACACAGCTGTGTATATGATACATGTTTCAGTTAAATAATATATATATATATATATATATATATATATATATATATATATATATATATATATATATATATATATACTAGTCAATTACCCGTGCATGATGCACGGGAACTAATAAACATGTCGTAACATTTTCTCTACCGATCCACACATCCTCTGACTTACATTTTTCATTTAACCAATAAAAAAAGCAAGCTCTAAATTATATTATGTCGCCCCATTTCCACACACACACACAAAAACACTTCAAATGCCATAAAAAAGACGGTTGGTTGAGAAGTCAAAATACTCAGCCTCTAGTCTATAACATGTCAAAAACAATAAAATGAGTCTTGCATGTAATAGCAATCAAGTCATGCAAGTTTTTCTTGTCAGAAATGCATGTTTCCCTGATGTAATTTGACCTATGATAGGGTCTATCACCATTCATATTGAAGTACTAAAAAGCACAGTATAAGTGCTTAACGTCCACACTTTTATTTAAATTTTAGAAAATTTGATTGATTAAAAGGCTAAAATGCATTTTACTGAAAATACATAAACTTGATTATTGGTGACTGAAGGTTACGATTCGCTAAAAGAGTGAAAAACAAACGGTGAGCAGGAAAGGGAAAAACTACAAAGGCTTACTCAATAGTAGAATTAAGCCGTCCAACACAACATTCATTTCATTTAATCAAATGTGCTCTGACATCGACATTTACAGGAAGGAATATGAAATTGCTAGCGTCGGATACAATTGGGTCTGCACAAATTTCAGTTATAATTCTTAAATACAAAAAAAATATAATAAAAAATAACAAAATCATATCAACCGTGGATAAAAAGAAATTCACACATAGGACTTAATCGAACTGAATTGCAGAAAATCAACAAATAAGAGTCTCATTGGTGAGCACCCACAACGGCCGCGACTTTAATTTCTCTCCCATGCTTCTTTGTATAGCTCAATGCGATAGCCGTGTAAATGCTTTTATCTGAAAGTAAGCAATCTAGGATGAAAAAGCTCACTGCCTTGTAAAATCGGATCTTAATAAGAACGGGAACCTGCATGGAGAGGGTGGTGAAAGAAGATTATTTCATCAAATATTTAAACACATAGTGCACAGGAATATCCTTCATTTTCCAGAAAAATGCATATCTCAACACCTTACTTTTTAAGCATCTGGAGTACCCTTTTGATCGCACGCATGGACCTGTTCAGCGGTTGTTAGAAAATTCATTGAAACCTGAGACTGCTCAGGTTCATCACAGATACTAAAATTAACTGAGGAACACTTAATCATTGACAATAAGGACATCTAGTAAATAATAGATGGCATATCACTTGTAAGCTAGCTTGGAAAAATATTCACTTGTATATATTCACCAATTAAAAGGCATAAAAATCATGAAATGATCATAACCGTATGACTTGAAGAATGACTTCAATTTAAAAATTGTATGATTATCTTTGTTGAAATTTTTGTCTTCATGCAAAACTGATTTTTGCAACATTATCAGCTATTTAACTACATTGTGAAAATCAAAACCAAACTTGATTAGAATGTTGAAGAAAAAGCTAGCCACAATATAGCACGCCCTTGAGTCATTGACTTATCTAAATGGACCCTTAACAAATTTAAGGTAAATCGAGAATTTTACAATACGGAAGAAAATGTAGAAACTTATGGGAAAGGAAATCAATGAAGACGCAAAATGACATTTTACATATCGCAAGAGCCTCATCATTGAGCTCACATTATAGTGTCCTATAGAAGCTTGTATGTCTCTCCCAATCTAAAATATAAAAAAAAAATACATTTTCAGAGCAATTTCATTTTACATACACAAAGACTTATAGGTAACTTATAATAAGTATTGACCCCTGTCTTGCTATATACGTAGGTGAACCCACAAGCCACAATCACATACCAAAATGATCCATAAAGCTACCAGTGGCATTTCTTGTGAAGCTACTGCACCCTACCTGAATCATCCACTTGAATATTTCACATACATACTCGATACACTAAATATTATTGGAAAAAATTGAACAAAGAGAAAAAAAATATGTATACATATGTAAAAATAAAAAGCAAAAAGTACATTAAATGAAGGTAAACTCCATGATCTGTTCAAAGTCCCAGTATTTCTGTTGATAGCCACGCACCGGAATGGTTTAATATTATCAACATTTTGCTTTCAACAACACAACTAAGCCCACCCCGGCACAGAACACTTTTTTAGGAGCAGTTTTTAAAAGGACAGGTCATATATGATCGGTCACACCACAACATTAGCCAAAGATGCAAGAAGCAACATAACACATCTTACCAAAGCAAATAAACTAAGAGCGAGAAAGCACCGACGGCTCGGACACCGGAATCCTATGTAATGATCCAAATCAAGCTACCTGTCACTC
This sequence comes from Gentiana straminea, assembly GCA_036785695.1. NCBI lineage: Eukaryota > Viridiplantae > Streptophyta > Magnoliopsida > Gentianales > Gentianaceae > Gentiana > Gentiana straminea. Next base: position 7,415,669 of record JAVUPR010000326.1, on the reverse strand, counting down.
ATTCCAAATAATATAGACCAAAACAAAACCATGAAAACAAATTTGCATAGAAGAAGAAGGATAAAATGGACTTTTTAGTCTCATGTAAAACAAAACCATTTACCAAAGGTTATATGGGGTTCTAATCATTTAGATGACCAAAATTACTTTAAAAAAATAGCATCCACATTTCACAAATTTTTATGGATATAGATTCCATATTTATCCATCCGTGCTAGAAGAAAGTGGCCGGTCGACGACAATTTTCGCAATACGAACACGAGGGTTCTGCGGAAACGAAGGAGTCGATTAATCGGGTTTGAAACTGGAGGACTTGCCATCTGCTTTTGCAGCATGGCTATCAGACTTTGAACATTGACTTCCACCACCGTGGGAGGAGGAGGCGCTTGGATGGCCTGATAGGATGGGGCATAGTTGTATTTGGCAATGTCTTCAAACAGTGCCCATCCTTCATCAGGTGTCTTTTTGAGGAAAGCCCCACCAGAAGAGCTGTTGACCATGCCTTTAGTAAGCTCGGTCAGTCCACTGAAGAAAGTGTTTACTTGCCTTTCCTTAGGCAAACCATGGTGGGGACATTTTCTTAAAAGAGATTTAAACCTCTTCCAACATTCGAAGAATGATTCATTCTCCTTCTGGTAGAAGGTAAAGATCTCATTCAGACAACGGGCTTTGTCTTTGAAGGAGGAAAATATTGACTTAGAAATTCTTTTTCAAGTCCGGCCCGGAGTAGTGATGGATTACGAAGGGAGAGAGTGATACCACTCCCTAGCCTCTCCTTTCGAGAGAAAGGAAACGATTTAAGCTTGATCGCATCCTCACTCACTCCTTGGATGCGGGTGGTACCGCATATCTCTAAGAACGCATGTAAGTGGGTATGCGGATTTTCGATTGGTAGCCATGAAAAATTGATGCATGCTGCATCATCTGGATGAGTCCGGGCTTGAGTTCGAATGTGTGAGCTGTAATGGCGGGCAAGACTATAGCCGGGTTGACAGTGACTGCACCAGGCATGGCGTAGTCTGCCAACGTACGTCGATCCTCTGCCGCCATTATTACTATTTCTTCGATCTCTTCTATCAACTTCCGTTCAATTTCTTGATCGGCTGAACTTCCTTCGTCCGAAGGATCGGTAAAACGAAGTTTCCGCCTATTGGGTCGGACTATGGTCCGCTCGAGGTCAGGTGAAAAGAGTAATGGCCCTTTCTGACTTCGAGTTTGCATAAACCGAAACTTCGTCTCGGGTTTGAAAAACTTATCTAAGGAAAAAACAACAAGTAATAAAATTTATAACCCGGTATACCCCAAGTGTCTCGGGATCGTAAAAAACAAGTAATAATTATAACCGGTATACCCCAAGTGTCGATCTCGTAAAGTGATTATACCGATCAATTGTGATTCCTAGTTTTTATTTATCTAACTATGTCACGATTATTAAACTAAAAAGAAACAGAAAATAAACTAACAAGAATGTAAAGTGGACGGAAGAACAAGTTCTAAAGCCGGGGAACACGGGGTTGCGAACCAATTAACTCAACTAAATCTAAATCTAATTATGCAATAAATCTAACTAAGCTAAACAATTCAAATTCAAGGGATTAAATCAAGTTATAACGAACGAACAAGCAATTGATCCACCTATCCTATCAACATTCAATTCTAATTCGGATTACTTCGTGATCTCTACTCAAGTCGTGATTCACCTAATCGAAGGCATAAACTCCTACTCTCGAGACAAGTTCGTTTTCTAATCTTTTATCTTTTGATGTTAAAGATTACGTCTTTCTAACCTAGGCGTGAAATCTTTCGATTTCTAATCTAGAAAATCAATCTAATAACTTTCGTTTTATTTAGATCAAAGATCTAATCTTTTATCACGGTGATCTAAGGTTGACACGACTCTCATCATATAAACAATCATCAAAGCAAGCATCTTTCGATTAAACATGCAATAAAACATACAAAACATGATAAAAGAAATGAGCTTGAAGTAGAACTCACAAAATAATCATGAACGAGAAATGAACTGTTGAATTGGACGGCTTCACAACGCTTGTTCAAGAGGATTTAGCCTCTTAGCATCTTCTTGACAACTCGAATTGATGAATAAAAGTACATGAAATTATCTAATCTAATCTAGAAGTTTAAGTGCATAAAACTTGAGAAAAACTGAAGGAAAAACGCAGCCAAGCTGCCCCTAGGGTTTAGGGTTCGAATAATGTCGGATTGTTGTTTTTGTGTGCATAAATAGGCAGGTATTTATAGAGGATTAAGTCGGTTGTGGCTGAGTCGGCGGACGGACGAGCGTTCGTTCTGGTGGACGCTCGTTCACTTCCTTGAACTCTCCTCAGACGCTCGTTCGGCCTTAGTTCAAACTCTCTGAATCACTCTTAGCACCTTGGACGCTCGTTCGAGACTTCAGACGCTCGTTTGGTCTGGACGGAGCATGGACGTTCGTTCAACATGACTTGAATGCGATTTTTGCATGTTTATCTCTTCTTCTTCTCTCCACTCGATCATTATCTCTTCCTTAAATCTTTATAGCTCGAAATTTATCTCTTTTGATCATCATTTGAGCACAATAAACATACCTATAACACATGGAAAACATCGCAAACCGTAATAATATTCAAATAATCATATTTTAACCATGAAATCACATAAATATATCGATATTGCGATTAAGCCGTCAAAAATATCGTTTGCTCAATATTTTAATATAAAGACCAATTATTATGCAAATTATACAATATAGAGGGAAAAACATCGTAAAATTTATCCTTATAATTCATAGATTTTCACCCTTAACAACTCCCCCACACTTAGTTTTTGCTCGTCCCGAGCAAAACAAAACGAAAAATTAGGTCGAGAAAGGAAAACGGGCATCTAAACGGATATATGACATACATTCAATAACTTAGAGGTTCACCGGTGTGTGTGCATAGCCATAGAAAACTTCCACTAAAACCAAACTTGAGAAACTCAAAGTAAAACTAACTAATACCCCCTCGTAGAATAGCAATAAATGACACTCATAAGATGTACCCTACAAACGTGACATATCCCGAAAAAGATGATCGAATATATCTAGGGCCTTTACGAAATACTCGGAGGATAATCCCTACATCATATCTTTCAAATTTATACGGGGATAAGATTAACAAAAACTAAGCCTTATATTCAATTCATAACGATATCTTAGTCGATTTAACTTATTCACTTTAAACACACATTAGGTTAAGCTATTGCCCTCATAGTAGAATAGGACATTTCGAGATAATACCCTACCTTACACAAATCATAAGGCAGCTTTTCCTAACTGTCGTGAGCTTTTAGTCATCATAGTGGTATAGGACATACGTGGTACACCCTACCTCACTCAAATCATCGACTAGCTTTCGACACACCCACGATTAATTCATTAATTCAACTTTTTCACTTTGACAATAGCTACGCTTTACTTATCACATTCAAACTTCTAGATATTCACGGTATAACATACTCCGGATCTAAATACAAACTATCATAAGTCTCACGAAACATACGTAGCACTAAGCACATGACTTACAAGATAATCAAAAATCACTAATCCAAAACGGGGTATAGCTTTATAAAATAGCTCATCGTCACTATGGCTCGTTAAAAGTAGTGTCAGGTGAAACAACTAACTTACCAAACATATGATATATAGCATAGATGACTATCGAAAACAAAGAACATTAACATGTATTGCCTACTCGGGACAAAACAAAAACAAAAACGTGGAAAATTTTAAAATTCAGCTCATTTTTTCATAAAAACATCATGTATTAAGCAAATGGTAGATACATAACGATCATTCCCCTCCCCCACACTTAAATTACAACATGTCCTCATGTTGTGCAAAATAAAAGAAAAGAGAACTTAGCTGATTGTCTTTCGAAAGGGAGCAACTCTGGAATGATGCGCATCACCCAGAATGCTCGAGAATATCAGTAGATTGTGGACCATCCACCAGAAAACTGATATCGTCTAAAACTTATAAAAGCTAATGCAAATACCCTGCACTCATGAAAAACAAAGAAATACCTCGGGGGAAACAATGGATTATACCATATCATAGAGTAGAGATAAACAAAGAAAAAATTGAGATTGAAAAACATCCACAGCAGTCTCTCATGTTAAAAACAGCAAATTCCATTCAAAGCACCAATTCAAACAGAAAAACTTCAAATACAAAAACTAAGAAACGATAAAATCCGAGCCTATGAGAAACCGACGGTAGCCCGAAAATAAAAACTAGAAAATAAACAAAAACAAAAGAAAAATAAAGGATATCTAGGATGCCTCCTAGTAGCGCTTTTGATTAATGTCGTTAGCTCGACACCATTGAAGCTCAGCCTGGATCAGGCCATTTGACTTTTCTACCAGCCACTACCTCGTTTAAGCTCCGGTCCGTAGTGTGGCTGCAGAAACAGCATTTAACACATGGGGTTAAATCCTTTATAGCTCGCCATAAACATGTAATCTTCCCCATGGTCGATTTCTTCTTCTTTTGATGGCGTTTCAACTTTTGCTCCCTTTCATACTCTTTCATGTCCCAACTACCAGCTAGAACTTCTTCTGATTTATCACAACCGTCATCCTCAGAAAACAAATCGGGTGAAAACTCGTCAAACTCATCGACTTTAGGGGTGCTACACCCGAGGATATCGAGAAATCGAACAGGTCAAAGGTTTTACCTTGGGTTCACCAATGTAATGCTTGCATCTTTGACCATTCACTCGGAACGGTTGATCACCATAACCGCGCAGTTCTAGAACGCCTCCAGGAATGATTTGGAGAATCTCAAATGGACCAGACCAACGTGTCCTCAACTTCCCAGGAAACAAATGTAACCTGGAATTGTATAGTGACACTTGCTCTCCAACTTGAAATTCTCTCTTCTTGATCTTTGCGTCATGAAGGAGTTTCATCTTTTCCTTACTGATCCTGGCACTTTCGTAAGCCTAAAGCCTAAACTCGTCCAACTCATATAACCTACTTTAGCGGTCGATGTTTTCCACAGGCTTGGGAATCGAAGTTAAGAAACTTTGTAGCCCAATAAGCTCTGTGCTCTAACTCAACTGGCAAGTGGCACGATTTACCATAAACCATCTGGTAGGGTGATGTACCCATGGGGGTCTTATAGGCAGTTCGATATGCCCATAGTACATCATCCAACTTTAGACTCCAGTCTTTTCTATGACTGTTCACTGTTTTCTCCAGGATCTTCTTCAAGCTCGGTTGCTTCGCTCAACCTGACCACTAGTCATCGGATGATATGGTGTGCCAGTTTTGTGACGGACACCATACTTCTCGAGGACTTTTTCCAAAGGTCGGTTGCAAAAGTGTGTCCCTTCATCACTAATCAAGGCTCGTGGACATCCAAACCTCACAAAGATATTCTTCTTTAGAAAATTCATGACCGTTTTATGATCATTGCGAGGAGTGGCTATTGCCTCCACCCATTTAGATACATAGTCTACGCAGACTATGACGTATTTATTCCCACAGGAAGATGGGAAGGGACCCATAAAGTCAATCCCCCATACATCAAAGACTTCGCATTCTAAGATGGGTTTCAAAGGCATGTCAAAATGCCTTGTTAGAGTACCGGTTCTTTGGCACCTATCACAAGCTTTACAGAAAGCTTCCGTGTCCTTAAAGATCGTGGGCCAATAGAAACCGGACTAGAAGATCTTCGCAACCGTTTTCCAAGGACCAAAGTGACCACCTGTGGGTCCACTATGGCATTGCTCGATTATATCGCGTTGCTCAGATTCAGGAACACACCTCCTTAGCAAACCATCTTTACAGATTTTGAAGAGGTAAGGTTCATCCCAAACGAAAGATTTCATATCAGAGAAGAACTTCTTCTTCTCTTGATAAGACATTTCAGGGTCAAGATAACGGGCATGAAGGTAGTTGACAATGGAAGAATACCATGGAACATCGGAGCGCAACCATCGATCAAGCATGATGTTTTCTAGAGGAAAGTAAAGATCTATATCATCGGGATCACCTTTTCCTCACTTAACATCTTGAGACATGATCCGCCACTACGTTTTCACCGCCCTTTTTGTCTTTAATTTGACATCAAACTCTTGTAGGGTCGGTATCCAACGCAGCGGCGCGGTTTAGCATCTTTCTTAGTCATCGAGATAGCGCAAAGCGGCGTGATCGGTCCACACAATCACTTGAGCACCTAACAAGTAACTACGGAACTTGTCCATAGCAAAAACTACGGCCAACAATTCCTTTTCGGTGGTCGTGTAGTTAACTTGTGCGGGGTTCAACGTGTGGACCGGCATAATAAATAGGCTGGAATTTTCCTTTAATCTTTTGCCCTAAAACTGCACCAACCGCGTAGTTGGATGCATCGCACATAAGCTCGAAGGGTAAATTCCGGTCGGCGATATCGAGAACCGGAGAGGATATTAACCGATTCTTGAGCTCCTCAAACGCTTGCTTGCGCTATCATCAAAGGCGAATGTAACGTCTTCCTTAAGTAAGGTAGACGGGGGCTTGGCGATCTTTGAAAAGTCTGAATGAATCTCCTATAGAAGCCGACATGTCCGAGAAAACCTCTGACTTCGCGAACATTCTTAGGATAACTCATCTTCTCGATAGCTTCCACCTTAGCCCTATCTACCTCAATACCTTTGGCGGACACTTTGTGGCCAAGAACTATTCCTTCATCTACCATAAAATGGCATTTCTCCCAATTGAGCACCAAGTTCTTTTCCACACACCTAGATAACACCTGATCAAGATTATCGAGGCAATCATTGAAGGATTGACCAAAGACCGAAAAGTCGTCCATGAAAATCTCCATACACTTTTCAACTAGCCCGTCAAAGATAGCCATCATACACCTTTGAAAGGTGGCTGGGGCATTACGAGAGACCAAATGGCATCCGCCTATAAGCGAATGTACCATACGGGCGGTGAAAGTGGTCTTCTCTTGGTCAATAGGATCGATGGGTATCCGGAAGTATCCCGAATATCCATCTAGGAAACGATAGAAGGCGTGCCCCGCCGGACGCTCAAGCATCCGGTCAATGAAAGGAAGGGGAAATGATCTTTCATTGTGACCTCATTGAGTTTTCTATAGTCAATACAGACTCTATATCCTGTAACGAGCTTCAATGCTATCTCTTCTCCCTTCTCGTTCTTCTCAATAGTAATCCCTCCTTTTTGGGGACCACTTGAGTAGGGGATACCCATTCACTGTCAGCGATGGCGTATATGATACCCATATCTAGAAGTTTGATGATCTCCTTCTTGACTACTTCTTGCATGTGAGGGTTAAGCCTCCTTTGGGGTTGTCTTACACATTTAGCACCCTCACTAGTCTTGATCTTGTGCATGCAGATGTCAGGAGATATTCCTCGGATATCTCCCACCTGCCATCCAAAGGCTTTTTCGTTTTTTCGCAAGACGTTTAACAGTTTCAGCTCTTCTATTCGAGACAGCTTGGCAGAAATGATCAAGGGAAGCTTGTCAACCTCACGTAGGAACACATACTTAAGATGTTTAGGCAACGGCTTCGAACTAGATCCGCGGGGGATCCTCTAAACTCGATTTAAGCCCTCCACTTTTCAACTCGGAATCGGCGAGCTTCCTTAGTGGCTCCACGCCAAAGCTTCTTCTCTTAATAACTCATCCTCAAAGTCACCGCGAACCGATCTAGACTAACCACACCATGACTATTCGGATTATCGATCAATCGCTCATATTCCACTTCCACGACCTTGACTTGCTCGTCCATACGGTCATTGAAGTCATTGAATGACTCCTCAATGGAAAAGCCGGTTGGAGAACCGAGAGGGTACTTGAATAGATTTAGAGACACTATAGCTCACCTCCTGGTCACCAACTCGAATAGTTACTTGCCCACCATCACAATCGATGAGGGCCCTAGCTGTAGATAGGAAAGGTCTTCCAAGAATCAGGGGAACATCCGCACCTTTCTCCATATCTAAGACGTACCAGTCAATTGGGAAGGTAAACCTATCAATTTGAACTAATACGTCTTTCAGGATCCCTGAAGCTTTCTTGGAAGATCTATCGGCGAACTAAAGGTTCATGGTGGTGGGTTCTAGAAGATCTTGTAAACCAAGCTGATTGCAAACAGACAACGGCATCAAGCTGATGGATGCACCCAAGGTCACATAAAGAATTTGGGAAGACTAGGCCTCCCATCTGCAATGTGAGCACAAACTTGCCTGGGTCACCCCTCTTGATTGGTAAGTCTTGATAATTGACCATTGAGCTGTCCTCACCAATTGATTGATCCATGTCCGTTAACTTCTTTTTAGAAGAAACAACATCCTTGATAAACTTGGTATACTTAGGCATTTCAACCAAAACATCTGAGAGTGGAAGATTAACCTGAGTATTTTTCAGCAAATTCAGCACCTTTCCGTACTTGTTATCTTCATGCAAGGGAATGTTGCTTTTTCTAGGTAGAAATGGAAGCTTTTTAAGGTCACTCTCAGAAAATACTTTCTTTGAGGATGCACTTACGGCCTTGTCTTCCAGATCTTTCCACCTCACCACTTTTCGGACGTCTTGCGGTCGGGGGATCGGCCACGACTCTCAACCGAATCTTCTTTTCTCAGGGGTTCAGCCACCTGAGGTGTTTCAACTCTTTCATTTCTCGGGGGATCAGCCACCCGAGTATGCTCTTGCAGGATAGGGGATAATGGGTGCTCAACTTCCCCTCCTGCACCATAAGTGGCAGGAGGGGCTAGTGGTTTCCCTGGAAGCCAGGGGGACCACTCAGCTGAGTGCCACTTCTTAAATTCATCGCACTGGCCTCCTCTTTACCGTATTGCATTGTTGGCACGAGGTCAGTTCAATGGTTGTTGCTTATATCGGCCTGAGCAACTTGACCGCCTTTTGGATTCTTTTCCGTAAAGCTGGGCAGCTGCCCTGACGGTCTGGAAGCTAACTGCTCAGCCAGCTGCCCGATTTGCCTCTCAAGACTTTTCATCGTCCTGCTTTGCTCCTCCCGAAATGAATTCCATTCGGCTGTTATATCATTTGAGTGGGAGGGGCCTTGAGAGTTTTGGAAGTTCCGGGGAGATGGATGGCTAGGCCGAGTTTGAAACGAGGATTAGAATTGGCGGGCCAATTCGATTGAACCTTTCTTTGTGGATTCGAAAAATTGGAATTACGGTTACGATTGAACCCGGGGTTTCGATTAAAGCTCGATTTTGAAAATTCGAATTGGGGTTAAAATTTGGATTACGATGAAAACCCTGGTTTTGAAAATTACTACGGCCGAGTATTGATTATTAAATCTCGATTGGACCGCCGGAGAAAGCATTAATTTCGGCACTCTGCCCAATCATGGGACGAAAGCGAGCGATGTGCCCCGGATCATCACATACTTGGCATGTGGCGGGTTACTCGTCCATTGTTATGAACGGCATTGACTTGATGAGCGAGAGGGGGACCGAAATTGACATTGGCCAAACATGTGGCCAGTCTGACAGCAATTTTCGCAATACAGAACCTGAGGGTTCTGCGGAAACGAAGGAGTCTGATTAATCGGGTTTGAAACTGGAGGACTTGCCATCTGCTTTTGCAGCATGGCTATCAGACTTTGAACATTGACTTCCTCCACCTTGGGAGGAGGAGGCGCTTGGATGGCCTGATAGGATGGGGCATAGTTGTATTTGGCAATGTCTTCAAACAGTGCCCATCCTTCATCAGGTGTCTTTTTGAGGAAAGCCCCACCAGAAGAGATGTTGACCATGCCTTTAGTAAGCTCGGTCAGTCCACTGAAGAAAGTGTTTACTTGCCTTTCCTTAGGCAAACCATGGTGGGGACATTTTCTTAAAAGAGATTTAAACCTCTTCCAACATTCGAAGAATGATTCATTCTCCTTCTGGTAGAAGGTAAAGATCTCGTTCGGACAACTGGGTTTGTCTTTGAAGGAGGAAAATATTGACTTAGAAATTCTTTTTCAAGTCCGGCCCGAGTAGTGATGGATTACGAAGGGAGAGAGTGATACCACTCCCTAGCCTCTCCTTTCGGAGAGAAAGGAAACGATTTAAGCTTGATCGCATCCTCACTCACTCCTTGGATGCGGGTGGTACCGCATATCTCTAAGAACGCATGTAAGTGGGTATGCGGATTTTCGGATTGGTAGCCATGAAAAATTGATGCATGCGCATCATCTGGATGAGTCCGGGTTTGAGTTCGAATGTGTGAGCAGTAATGGCGGGCAAGACTATAGCCGGGTTGACGGTGGCGCACCGGGCATGGCGTAGTCTGCCAACGTACGTCGATCCTCTGCCGCCATTATTACTATTTCTTCGATCTCTTCTATCAACTTCCGTTCAATTTCTTGATCGGCTGAACTTCCTTCGTCCGAAGGATCGGTAAAACGAAGTTTCCGCCTATTGGGTCGGACTATGGTCCGCTCGAGGTCAGGTGAAAAGAGTAATGGCCCTTTCTGACTTCGAGTTTGCATAAACCGAAACCCAACTCAATTGAACAAAACCTAAAAACTACGAAATTAAAAACCTAAAAGAAAGTCAAAAACAAGATTATTTGAGAAAAAGGGGGATCAGATGGGCGTCCAAATATTTGGACGGGCGTCCACCCAGAATTGGGACTGGACGGGCGTTTGGAGGTCCAAACGCTCGTCTGGTCTTCAGAAATCTTGGACGGACGTCCAGAATCTATGGACGCTCGTCTAAGATGAAAATTTGATACAGGTTTGAAAAAATTTTAGCGGACGGGCGTTCAGTAGTTTGGACGCTCGTCTGAGATGCGGGACGAACCAGAAAAGAACAGAAAAGTTGAAAAACTTAAACCCTAACTCTTAAACCCTACTAATCTGAACCTTAAAACCTAAAAAAAAGAACTAACTAAAAACTAAACAGGGATTAAAACACAGAAAACAGAAAAACGAAAAACAAAAACTAGGCAACCGTCCGGTTCCCCGGCAACGGCGCCAAAAACTTGTCTCGGGTTTTGTCTAAGGAAAACAACAAGTAATAAAATTTATAACCCGGTATACCCCAAGTGTAGGGATCGTAGTAAAGTGATTATACCGGGGTCGATCTCGGGGAAGCGACGAGTTGTGATTCCTAGTTTTTATTTATCTAACTATGTCACGATTATTAAACTAAAAAGAAACGAAAAATAAACTAACAAGAATGTAAAGGCTTGGACGGAAGAACAAGTTCTAAAGCCGGGGAAAACGGGGTTGCGAACCAATTAACTAAACTAAATCTAAACCTAATTATGCAATAAATCTAACTAAGCTAAACAATTCAAATTCAAGGGATTAAATCAAGTTATAACGAACGAACAAGCAATTGATCCACCTATCCTATCAACATTCAATTCTAATTCGGATTACTTCGTGATCTCTACTCAAGTCGTGATTCACCTAATCGAAGGCATAAACTCCTACTCTCGTAGACAAGTTCGTTTTCTAATCTTTTATCTTTCGATGTTAAAGATTACGTCTTTCTAACCTAGGCGTGAAATCTTTCGATTTCTAATCTAGAAAATCAATCTAATAACTTTCGTTTTATTTAGATCAAAGATCCAATCTTTTATCATGGTGATCTAAGGTTGACACGACTCTCATCATATAAACAATCATCAAAGCAAGCATCTTTCGATTAAACATGCAATAAAACATACAAAACATGATAAAAGAAACGAGCTTGAAGTAGAACTCACAAAATAATCACGAACGAGAAATCAAGCGTTGAATTGGACGGCTTCACAACGCTTGTTCAAGAGGATTTAGCCTCTTAGCATCTTCTTGACAACTCGAATAGATGAATAAAAGTACATGAAATTATCTAATCTAATCTAGAAGTTTAAGTGCATAAAACTAGAGAAAAACTGAAGGAAAAACGCAGCCAAGCTGCCCCTAGGGTTTAGGGTTCGAATAATGTCGGATTGTTGTTCTCGTGTGCAGAAATAGGCAGGTATTTATAGAGGATTAAGTCGGTTCTGGCTGAGTCGGCGGACGGACGAGCGTTCGTTCTGGTGGACGCTCGTTTGGCTTCAGTTCAAACTCTCTGAATCACTCTTAGCACCTTGGACGCTCGTTTTAGACTTCAGACGCTCGTTTGGGCTGGACGGAGCATGAACGTTCGTTCAACATGACTTGAATGCGATTTTTGCATGTTTATCTCTTTTTCTTCTCTCCACTCGATCATTATCTCTTCCTTAAATCTTTATAGCTCGAAATTTATCTCTTTTGATCATCATTTGAGCACAATAAACATACCTATAACACATGGAAAACATCGCAAACTGTAATAATATTCAAATAATCATATTTTAACCATGAAATCACATAAATATATCGATATTGCGATTAAGCCGTCAAAAATATCGTTTGCTCAATATTTTAATATAAAGACCAATTATTATGCAAATTATACAATATAGAGGGAAAAACATCGTAAAATTTATCCTTATAATTCATAGATTTTCACCCTTAACAATGGTGATAGACCCTATCATAGGTCAAATTACATCAGGGAAACATGCATTTCTGACAAGAAAAACTTGCATGACTTGATTGCTATTACATGCGAGACTCATTTTATTGTTTTTGACATGTTACAGACTAGAGGCTGAGTATTTTGACTTCTCAACCAACCGTCTTTTTTTTTATGGCATTTGAAGTGTTTTTGTGTGTGTGTGGAAATGGGGCGAAATAATCTAATTTAGAGCTTGATTTTTTTATTGGTTAAATGAAAAATGTAAGTAAGAGGATGTGTGGATCGGTAGAGAAAATGTTACGACATGTTTATTAGTTCCCGTGCATCATGCACGGGTAATTGACTAGTAATATAATAATATTGACAATTAATTTACTCAGCACATTATGATTTCAAGTCATACATTAACAGTTTGCTACACCAATTAAACAATGACACAATAAAACACCGATTGAACAATATCCCCCTACTTTTGGTATTTCGAAAGCGAATTCGAAAGCAAAAATCTTGAAAGAAAAGCCTTGAATCCTCGAACTAATACCTCTACGAATATCCTACGATAATTAAACGACAAGCTACGGTTAGACAATCCTCTAATCCATCAAAATCTCAGATTTCTAAAAAACGAACAGATCTATAATTTGGGCTAGGAAGGAAAACTTACCGAAAAAAGAACGGTTGGTATCGAAACGATCGTCTCCTCGCGGTGATCAATTTCTTCTACTATGGTCTACACCGAAAATCAACCGTTAAACCCCGAATTTCGAAAACAGCGTTGGAACTTTTTTTTTTTCCTTTGGGGGTCGCCTCCTTCTCCACTTTTCAAAAAATTGCTGTGTGAACTAATGAGTAGATTAGGTAATGGTTCCCTATTATACCCATTAATTAAAATCCATTAAATTAAATCCTTTTAATTAAATCCTTTTTAATTAAATAAATAGGTTAAATAATAATTAGGTCATAGTATACATACCCAATTACCATTTTACCCTTTCTGAAAGTTCGGGGTGATATTACATCCCTCCCCCCTTAAAACAAGTTTCATCCTCGAAACTGATTCCGGTCAACTTGGTATCACATTTTACCATCAATCTACCCCGGATTTGTGTTCTCAATGGTGATAATATGTATGAAATCATGAGTTAATTAGCTAAATGTGATTAAGCCACGTCCGGGGCGACTAAATTGATATTATGTGTATTAACCCTGTATTTTATGCGTTATTTGTTAGAAATAGAATCTACTATGTGGTATGGTTTTATTGACATATAGACAAGTGTTCGAAGCATCAATTGGGATGAATATGAGAGTCAATCGATAGAGAACTGAACGTAGCTGAAGGTTGAGGTGTTTTGAGCGGAGATTGGACCCGAGAATCAGATTGGTGATCTTGCAACTCAGTTGTCAAAGCTTTACTAGACGAATTGGGCTTGGACTTCTACATGAAATCTGTAGGGATTGAAACAAGGATTCCAAAACACTTTGAATCACTTAAATCGGAGTTACGTAGGCCATGTTATGGTCCAAATACCGAATCTGGGCCTAGGGTATTCCAAGTTAAGTTGGCAGAGAGAAAAAGGCAAAAATACCCTCGGTAAATCGGGAGTTACCCACGATTTACCGAGCCCCAGAATCTTCCAGAAACGCATTTTCTTGTCCCCCAAGTATTGGGTTTACCCCTAAGTCTGTTTATACACCTATATAAGGCCATTCTGAGCTGCGAATTTGTATTTCATCATTCATCATCAATTCTTCATCTCTTTTTTAGTTCTTCATCAACTAGCTACAATGTAGTATTTTGGTGAATAAATTCTTCTTTTATTTTCTTCTTTTCTTTCATTGCAAATAAATCATGAGTATTTTATTATTGAATTGTGCTTGGTTTACGATCTTCATGGATCGTCTTGAGTCGCCGGAGGGAGAGAGAATTGAAGAGTAGATCTATTCTTCATTACGGGTAAGATCTATTCCAATGTTTTATTTCTTTTCTTTGATTCATGATTGTTCTTGTGTTAGATCTAGATTATGCTTGCATATAATCATCTAAGAATTAATTAAACGAACCTTAATCTTCATTTGATTCGTTCATATGAAACGCAGAATTAGGGGTTGCGCTCTTCAGATCTGTGACGGTCTTTATCGTTAGATCTGAATACCTAGTAAATCCTAATTCTGTGGTTCGGCGTCAGCTACGTTGATCGGCAGGAATAATTAAACGAGTAATAGGTCTGATCTAGTATTCGAAATTCGTAAATTAACATAAAGGACTGTTAGTGAAGAGTTAATTAAGACATCGTTTTGATGGACCTTAGGAACGTGCTAATCAATGTCAATAGCTGCCTAGGCGAGTTAGCGGTATTGGTTAACGCTCAATACTGGAAATTCTAGTTCTTCATGTGTATGGGCTATTACGGATATGCAAGTTCAACTAAGAAACAAGAGTTTCTAATGTATTAGTTCAATTATGGGTAATTAGTTATTCCCCCCACACATCCAACAGTCCTCCCCATTGGTGAATTTATTCATTGATCAGCTACGGGTACAACTCCTAACCCTATCTACTCCGACAATGGCAGTAGACAATCTACACGCAAACTACCCTCCTTAATTGGTCCGTAATAGCCCATACGCATAAAGAACTAGAGCTGCCGATATTGAGTGTTACCTCATACCGCAAACATGCCTAGACAGCTGTCGACATTGACCAAAGACGTTCCTGTGGGTCCATTCTAGATAATGTCCTAATTAACACTTCACTTGCGGTCCTTCATGTTAATTTACGATAACTTGCAAATAGTTGTTCAAGCTAGAAACATGTAAATTAAATCTATCGATCAACGTAGCTGGCGCCGATTATCATGAATTTGTAATTTACTAGGTTTCCAGATCTAGCGATATAGACCGTCGCAGATCTGAAGAACGCAACTACTATCTCATGATTTCTTCACCAACGAATCAGATCTATAACACATGGGGTAAAATAAACTAACTACTACAGAATTAAACTAAATAAGAAATTAAATCATACTAGTCGAATATAACGATCTCGACTCACGAACCCGACATATGATATTCAACATAAATGGTTCATATTTATAGGTCGAAACAACTATTTTTAGCTCATAATGGATAGAATATTGATGCCGTAGGATAGACTATTTTAACCGTCATCATTATGTACACCCATTTGCACCCAATGGGTTTCTTGCCTGGGGGCAGATCAACTATTTCCCATGTATGAGTCTTTTGTAGAGCCTCAATCACTTTTTGCATTACTTCTTTCCATTCATCATTCTTGATTGCTTGATTGTAAGTCTTAGGTTCTTTAATAGCATTAATGAATATTGCATAGTCTGCTGAGAGATTGTCCATACTCATGACTGCATTCAGCAGGTGCGGAGTCTACGGAATAGTATAAGCACCCTGTTGGAATTATTTTAAGTTTTAGTGATGAGTGCCAGACTAGCTGTTATAGAGCATAGGGAAAAAGATTACTAGATCAAATGTATAAGCTTATTAGAGTTTGATCTTTGTATAGGTTTGATAAAACAAGCACTGTAAAAGGTCAGTTGACTTTCATTAGCAGACTTGTCTAGATCAGTAGGGTACCTGATTCAGTGGACTAGTTTAGGAACCTGCTTAAGACTGAAGGCTGAGGGCTCAAATTCAGTTATTGAAGGCTAAGGGATCAAACTTAGTATTTAAAGTCAAGGAAATGGAATCAGAATTTAGGGAAGTCTGTGATGGCCTAAACTGATTGCATATACCTTGTGTAGAAGGTCTAAGATCCTAAGTTAAGTGGAGATTGGAACTTAGTTATGATCAAAATGGTGTAATCTAACTTCATAATAAAAAGTTAGATATAAGAGAAGTCAGCTGCAGTGTTTTATAAACACAGCAACTTTAGATCAGCTGACTAATATGTATTTCAGTAGACTTACATTCACAGGAACCAGCTGAACATATATTTCGATTTAATCAAGGTTACATTGGAAGTTTACAAGGAAAATGACAAATAACAACTCTCGGTTTTGTCAATAAATCAATGGCTAAGAGTAAAGGAACATTGGAAAGAAACAGAGTTTTATCCAATGGATACAAGTCAAATGGTGGAAAGTCTGAAATCTGACAAAAAGTAAACTTGCAGCGTCAGTACTATGTACAGGGACAAAAGCAAGTCAAGATAGGACAAATCTGAAATGGCTATGTTTGAATTTCAAACATAAATCACAAGGAGTCTCACCTATAAATAGAAGACCCCTGTTACAGAAACTGATGATGATTTTTGAGAGAAAAATAACAAATAATATTGAGCTTCAGATTCTTATCAAGAAGTCACCCTGATGACCCTACTAAACTTAAAGCTAATGATCCAGTAAACTTCTTCAAGTGTAATCTGTCATCAAGCTACATCAAGTTTACACACTTGAAGAATCCAAGCTGCTGATCATATCATCCTCGATCAAGCTGCTGAAAGCTGAATCACTTACTTGATTCAAACTTTCTTTTATAAGAAACCTGCTGAAGACAGTGAATCACATTTGTGTGTCAAGGACTGTTGCTTGTGGTGGAGCTGGTGAAGAGGCAATCCTACCCATCAAGGACCAGTGGAAGACTTTGGAGCAGCAATCCTACCTGTTCCAAGTGTTCACTTTGTGAAGCCATAGTTATTGGTGAAGGACAAACAACTTAGGGATTTTTGTAACTGCTACCTCAAGGATCTCTAGTAAATTACCTCCAACATCACAGGAGAAGAGTGGACGGATAGGATTACACCACCTGGAACCACTATAAAATCTGCCTACTTACTTTCTGCACTTACATTCTGCATTTAGTATATTTAGCACATCAATCAACTGAACTAGCAACTGAATCACACACATACACTACTGAGTATCTAATACTTGGTATCATATTTTAAGAACAAGTGATAAGGCTTAATATGAATATATTCCGCTGCAACAAATTCATTAAAATCAACAGTCAACAGACTACTGAGCAATCAGCAGGCTCCTGAAGTTGCTGAGTTTGTTAACTCCAAAAGTTTTAAGTGTTAAGTTTATTCACCCCCCCCCCCCTCTAAACTTAACCAAAGCCTTTTCAAGGGACCAACAATTGGTATCGGAGCAAATTTCACGTTCCGAAGTAATCCTACTTGTTGTGCTTGTGAAAATACTTTGAAAACTTTTTCAAATTTCGATTTTCAAAGCTTTGCATCATGGATAACAACCAGTATGCTAGAACAATGTTGATGTGTTCTTTAGATCGTTTTGATGAGTATAAACGTCGTATGCAGGCTTTTCTAGCTGCAACACATGATGAGATGATGGATGTGTTGACTGATGGACCACTAGAAATTACAAAAGCTATAACAGTGGATAATCAAACTCAATACATTCCTAAGCCAAAAAGAGAATGGAATGCTGAAGATAGAAAAAGAGCAAATCTCTACAACATTGCTATTGATATCATATATAGAACCTTGGATAGCAATATGGACATGAAAGCAAAAGATTGCAAGACTGCAAAGGAACTTTGGGATAAGTTGCAATTAATCTGTGAAGGCACTAATGCAATCAAGAAGAACAAAATCAGTGTAGCAAAGAAGAAATTCCAAGAGTTCAAAATGAAACCAAATGAAACTATTGAACAAATGGAGTCAAGATTCAATGCAATCATGGATGAAAACACCCTACTGAGTGTAAAGTATTCAAAGAAGAAATAAATTCAAAATTTCTAGAAGCTTTACCTGCAAAAGAAGTTTGGGAGATGAAGGTGACTGCTATAGAAGAGATGAGAAGTCTACATGAAGAGGACACCTTCAAATTGTTTTCAGATCTCAAAGCTTATGAATTCAGTAAGAAACTTGTACCTGAGACTGAAAAAGAAGAACCAAAGACCACTACATTGGCTGCTACACATCAAGAAGAAACATCAGGAGCTCAAGAAGATCTACTGGATGAGATGCAAGAGCAAATTGCCCTACTGAGCAAGAAAATCAGAATGATGAAAACTGGAAGGGGTTCTCCAAGGAATTTCACAAAGAATTTTAGTGAAAATAATAAGGAAGAATCCAAGAAAGATAATGATTACTTGTGCTATCAATGCAAGAAACCAGGACACTTCAAACCTGACTGTCCTGAACTAAAACAGAAGAAAGAACCTGATTATCTTTGCTTCAATTGCAAGAAGCCTGGACATTTCAGACCTGATTGTCCAGACCTACTGAAGAGCAAAATTCAACAAAGAAAATCTGGCAAGAAAGCTATGGTTGTTGAAGATGAATCATGATATGAAGTAGAATCAGAAAAAGGAAATGAATCTGATGATACTGCACTTGTTGCTGATATGGATGATTATGCTTTAGTGGAAAATATGGATGAAACAGAGGAGGTATACAATTCTGTATCTATAAACACTCCTGTTGAAAGTGATTGTGAATCAACTTGTGGTTCAAATCCTAAAAATTCTGACAATGAAGAAACTTTGGATACCATCCTTAATCAACTGTGGATAATACAATCTGGTTATGACATTGTGAAGGCTGAAAAAGAAGCTCTTCAAACAGAAGTTGAAAGGCTAAAAGCTTAATTAAGAAATCTCAAGGGTAAGGAAAAAGAGATTGGTAAGAATCGGCATAAGCCTACTGTACATTCAGTAGCTGCTGAATCTGCTGAACAATCTTGTTCCTCCACTGCATTCAAATCTGGAAAGCCTTATGGTGATAGAACAGGCCTTGGATTTGGAACTCAACAATCTAATCAGGGTGGATACAGTAAGGTTACTGAACCTAGTACCAGAATTGGTCCTAAGTTTGTGCCTACACAAGATCCAACTCCCAAAAGGGTTGCTGAGGCAGTGAAGCCTACTGAGAAGACTTCAAGGAAGCAAAATCAGAAGTCAAAAAGGTCAACAGCACCCAACAAAAAGAATAAATCTAAAAGTAGGATTGTTGTACCCTCTATACCTGCTGATAGCAGACCTGCTACCAAGTCTACTAGACCACAAAAAGGCAAAAATCAGAAATATTCCAAGGATAAGAATCTTAAACCTAAAAATGTCAATCATTCAAGGGATACTTATCTCAGGGGGAAAGGTAGACTGTTACCTACTTATGATGATTGGAATATTCCTGCTCCTACTGCTAGAAACAACAGATATAACCATATTGCTAGGGTAAAACCTCAGCAATGGAATCAGCAGAGGACTCAGCAGAGGACTTATATAACACCTCAGCAGGGACCTCAGCAGACTTCATATTACAGGGTTGTTCCTAACAGACAGCAAACTAATGGTTATGCTGGTGCTTCTAACAATAGAAATCACTCAAAACAGCATTACATACCAAAAGGCCAAAAAGCATATATGAATCCTACACAACCAAATGTTAGACCTTATGGATGTGTAGAATACATGTATGAACAAAAGTATGATACCTTTCAAAGAAGACCTTATGGAAACTTGCCAAGGGTCATGCTTACCACTAACCATCATGGACCAAAACAGTTTTGGGTACCTAAAATTCATTAAGTTTGTTTTGTAGGGTGTCTGGTACTTTGACAGTGGATGTTCCAGACAGATGACAAAGAATAAGCACTGTTTGTCAAACTTTGTGGCAAAGGATGGTCCAAGAGTGAATTTTAGCAATAAGAACACACCAGGATACACAAGAGGATATGGCACACTTGTGAGAAATGGATTAACAATTAGGAATGTTGCATTTGTGGAAGGACTGGACAACAACCTACTGAGCACTAGACAGTTTTGTGACATGGGTTACAAGGTTACTTTTGACAAAGTCACATGTATTGTCATTATTGAAAAAGGTGATCAAGTTGTGTTGGCTGGAAGAAGACAACAAAACATTTATGTTGTGGATTGGTCTACTGCTGTTCCAGAGACATGCCTAATTGTGCATACCAAGTCAGAACTCAATTGGTTATGGCATAAGAAGTTAAATCATCTGAATTTTGATGACATCAATCAATTGGTAAAGAAGAAACTGGTAATTGGTTTACCTGGGATCACATTCAAAAAGGATGCTATATGTGATGCTTGTCAGCAAGGTAAACAGACAAATTCAAGCTTCAAGTCAAAGACTAAGCAGTCAACAAAAAGAGTTTTGGAGCTGATGCACATGGATCTATTTGGACCAGTAACTCCAACAATTGTAACAGGAAAGAAGCACAATCTAGTAGTTGTGGATGATTATTCAAGATACACTTGGGTAGTATTCATGAACAAGAAAAGTGAAACACTTCAAAAGATGCCTGAACTTTTGAAGATATTACAAAATGAGAAAAGTTTGACAGTAGTAAAGATCAGATCAGACAAGGGTACTAAATTTATCAATAATGTTATAAGAGAATATTGTGAGCAAAATGGTGTGCTACACCAACTGGCTGCTGCTGGTACACCTCAGCAAAATGGGGTTGCTGAGAGAAGAAACAGAACTTTAAAAGTAGCAGGAAGAACTATGATTTGTTAAGCATTATTACCTGAAAGATATTGGGATGAAGCAGTTAATACAGCATGCTATACACAAAATAGGACCTCAGAGAACAAGAAGCTGCTGAAGACACCTTATAAAATTTGGAATGGAAGGAAACCTAATATATCTTATTTCCATCCATTTGGAAGCAAATGTTTTATTTTAAATCATAAGGAGCAATTGAAGACATTCCAACCAAAATCAGATGAAGGAATCTTCTTGGGATATTCTTCTGTCAGCAAGGCATTCAGGGTACTGAACAATAGAACTCTGAAACATGAAGAAACAATACATGTTGTATTTGATGAACCGAAGTTCACTGTAATGGAAGATGAAGCTTCAGAACCTGCTGAGAATCAACAAGTCACTAATCCAGAATGTGTTGATGTTTTGGAAAGGATAAATGAGTTAAAAGTTTCGACTCTGCCCCTGCTGAACACCCTGCGGTAACACTACTGATGCAACAACTGAGGCAGTTCAAGGATCTGCTGAACCTCTTGAAGAAACAACAACATACCCTACTGAAGATGATGTTCCTGAGAATCAATCTAACCAAAATCCACAATGGTTAAGGGATCATCCTGCTGAACAAGTTATTGGAAATATACAGCAAGGTATAAGAACTAGAAGACAATTGGAAGCAATGTTCACTTGTTTTCTATCTCAAATGGAACCTAAAGTTGTTGAAGAAGCAATATCAGATCCAGATTGGATAATTGCTATGGAAGAAGAACTGAATGAATTTGAAAGAAATCATGTTTGGACACTAGTGGAAAGGCTTAATCATGAAAAATAATTGGAATCAAATGGGTATACAGAAACAAATTGGATGAATCTAGTACCATTGTAAGGATAAGGCTAGACTAGTAGCAAAAGGCTATTCTCAAGCAGAAGGAATAGATTTTGATGAAACATATGCCCATGTTGCAAGATTGGAAGCTATAAGATTATTCTTGGCATATGCTGCTTACAAAAACTTCAAAGTATATCAGATGGATGTCAAAAGTGCATTCTTGAATGGCATTCTGGAAGAGGAGGTCTATGTTCAGCAACCTCCTGGTTTTGAAGTTAAAGATCAAGAAGACAAAGTGTACAGACTTAACAAAGCACTTTTTGGTTTGAAACAAGCATCAAGAGCATGGTATGAGATCCTATCTCAATTCTTGGTGGACAATGGTTTTACCAAAGGTACCATCGACAAGACTCTTTTCAGAATCAATGAAGGAGACAGCACCCTGCTGGTACAGATTTATGTTGATGACATAATTTTTGGTTATGAGAATGAATTACTATGTGAGAAGTTTGCTAATCTTATGAAAAGTAAATTCCAAATGAGTATGATAGGAGAAATGAACTACTTTTTGGGATTGCAAGTCAAACAGATGAAAGATGGGATCTTCATTAATCAAACAAGTATACCAAGGAGCTGCCGAAGAAATTTGGTATGGAAAATAGCACCAAGGTATCAACTCCTATGAGTACAAACATAAGATTGGATGAAGATAAATAAGGCAAAGATGTTGATCAGACTTTATACAGAAGGATGATAGGCAGTCTGTTGTACCTTCCTGCCAGCAGACCCGATATATCCTTTGATGTAGGTGTTTGTGCTAGATTTCAATCTAAACCAAAATAAAGTCACTTAGCTGCAGTCAAAAGAGTTCTCAAGTATCTAAAAGAGACTTTGGATGTAGGAATTTGGTATTCTAAAGATGGAAGTTTCAAAGTTATATCCTACTCAGATTTTGATTATGCTGGATGCAAGATTGATGGAAAAAGCACCACAGGAACCTGTCAGTTGATGGGAAATCGACTGGTTTCCTGGTTCAGTAAGAAACAAAATTCAATATCAACTTCCACTGCTGAAGATGAATATATTGCTGTTGGAAGCTATTGTGCACAAATACTTTAGTTAAGACAACCATTAAGGGATTATGGAATTGAAGAAAGAGAAATTCCTATAATGTGTGACAAAACAAGTGCAATTGCAATGACAAAAAATCCTATTTTTCACTCAAGAACCAACCATATTGATGCGAGACATCATTTTATAAGAGATCATGTTGAAAAGAAAGATATGGTGGTTCTTTACATCCCTACTGAACATCAACTTGCTGATATATTCACAAAACCATTGGATAGTGAAAGATTTGCTAAGTTAAGGACTGAACTTGGATTAATAAAAGTTGACTGATACACCTATAATCAGCAATGTACTGGAATTCACCAAGGGGATTAGTCTTTGCTATGTTGGGTGAGCTCACTTAGCAAATTAGTCATTGGTTCAACAATTCCATGTACTTATTTATGTTTGGACAATTGAGCAATTGAAGTTGCTAAGGGGATTGGTCTTTGTCCTGTTGGGTGAGCTCACTTGACAGATCAGTCATTGGTATTAAACTTCATTTTGTATTATCAATTGGACAAAACAAGAAGAATTAAAAATCAGTAGAGTAACATTGTTAGCAGGCTGCTGAGGCATCTTTGTCAGCAGACTGCTGAGCCAAGTCTACTGATGGTAAAGGCTGCTGAAGCATACGTTACAGTCAAACTTTAACAAAAGTCAAAAAGAAAAAGATCGGGATATTTATTCCATCTTTATAACCGCAGTTACACGATCGAACGGTTACAACTCTTTATGGATAAGTTATGGGACACATGTCAAGATCGTATTTATTCAAATTTAATCGTGGTAAATGCTACAGCTCATGTACAGTTCATTATCTTACACTCTCAACTACCTATCCCTACATATACAGACATATACACAGAGGATAATTACAACTTTCAGATTGATTTTCTCTACAAATATACCGTGTGAACACAGATTTGAAAGCTATCTTCATCATCTTATTCATCAATAATGGTAGATAAGGATGATATTCACATTGGACCAAGCCAAAGTGTTAGAGGCTTTGTTGTTGATGCTAACAAAACTGAGTTGGCTATCAATATTGGTAGAAGAAAAAGTAGATACGAAGGATTGGAAGATGTACTCAATATAAGACTGGAAAGAATATCTTACACGAATGTTGTTAATTTCTGGAGAAACATTGTGATAAGATAAGGTCGAGTGGCATTTACTACAACAGTGAATGGCCAGGAGATTGAAGTTTCCTCAAACCCGCTGAGGGAAGCTTTTGGTTTTGCACATGTGTATGATGCTCCAACTAATCCTGAAGAAATGGGACTGTCAAAATTGGATTTTGTTGACAGAATTAAGACCAATGATGCTATTAAATCATCACTGAGCATCAATGTGAAGCATATAGGAATGGAGTACAACCTGTTGAGTAAGATAATAGCAAAGAATATCTTGGGACCCAGTGGAAGCCTTGATACTTTATTAGGAATTGTTAATCATCATCTGCAAAAGCATGAAGTTTGATTGGGCTGGATTCTTTGTCCAATAAATGAAGAAAGTGATAACTGAGGAATGAGAAGGGACAAGGAAATCCAAGGCTTTACCTTTGGGATTGATGGTTCAGGCCCTGCTGAATCATTTGGGGATTGCTGATGTTGTACCTGAGAAAATTAACAAGTCCAAATATAAGAAAGAGATTGGCTATCTCATCCCTGGTTTGGATGATGATGAAGATGTGGATGCTGAAGCCACTGAGAGTGATAATGATGGAGATGATAATGCTGGAGGTGATCAGGTTGAGCAAGTGGTTAAATCTGCTGCACCCAAGAAAGTTCTGAGAAGAGGAAGGCTGCTGACACCAAAAAAATCACAGAGATGTTACAGCCTAGGAAAACAAGGAAGCAGACAGCAAAGACTACTGAGTCTACTAAGGGTCCAGTTGAAGTTGAAGTTGAAGAGGAAAACTGCTGAAGTGAATCTGAGCAAATTTCCAAGAGAATGAAGGAAATTACACAGAAAAGGAAGCATGGAAAAGGGAAACATCTGAGGATTCTAAAGGCTCAAAGGAAAGAAGAAGAAGCAGAGGCTATTGATGCTGAGCCCTTAAAAATTGTTAAGCCTACTGGAACTGGAGAGGTTGTTGTTGAGCAACCTGCTGAACCTACTGAAGAACCACAACAGACTACTGAGTCTGCACCTGCTGTGGATATTGATATAACAGTACAAGACCCTGCCATTTATGTAATAGTTCAGGGGGAAGAGCAATCTGTTGCTAACCCTGCTAATGAGGATGTAACTCAGGGGGAACCAAGTGTGGAACAGATGGAGGTGGTAGGTACAAACATACGACCAAAAGAACCTACTGACCTAGAAGCATCTGTTGAGGAAACTCTGAATCTACTTGTTGAGACATTTGGAGGAGAACAAGTTAAACAAGCTGAAGCAAGAAAGACATCTATGCCCTTTGAAAGGAAAGAAAAGAAAAAGAAGGAAGGGTATGTTGATCCTCAACTCCTGATGGTTGCTGATTATTTTCAATGGATGTTTGGATTTTACAAGAGACAAAAATCAGCTGCTGAGCCTATGACATACTTTGAGGAGTGGGCCTTTGAAAAGTTAGGAGTGGATAATTTGCTAGACTTGGTTGATACCTCTTTACTGGAAATGAGATTGATGGAACTTATTAGTGAACAAAAGAAAGAAGGAGGTATTATGTTCAAGAATCCTAGGAATGGACCAGATAGTGATGATTCATCATCATCTAATTCGATGATGATCATCCCCCACATCAAGGAGAAGCCAGTGGAACTGCTATGATAAATGAACCAAGTGTAGAACAGTCCACAGATGCTGGAAAGTCTGCTGAGGGCCAGTAGACTAGTCAAATGGATGAGGATCTGGAGGATCTCACCATAGATGATTTGAAGGCTTTAATCAACGATGGTATAAACCTTTGAGGTAACATGATGGTTGGCACATCTGATTCATTCAAGGTTGTGGAGGCTGATATGAATTCTGAGGATCAGCAGACTGAAGATTTGGATGAAGAGAATGTTATTGAACATAGTGAGCCTGATATCAGTTCTAAGATTCAGTTCAATATCAATAGTTGATTGATACTCAGGGCACTATATCTAAATCTACTGAGAATCTACAGAAGATTGCTGATGCTGAAGGAATTCTAGAGGAAAACATGGAAACTTTTCCTTATTTGTGTGGAAGAAAGAGTCCTACTCACTGAGGAACAGACAGTGATTGGACAGAGGTTGGACTTGGTAATGGGATTTGAAGAATCACCATTACATTTTGAGGAGGTTCAGGCTGCTGAGGCTCAAACAGCACCTGAACAAAGGTCGGAACTGGTGGTACAGGTTGCTGAGGACCAAACAGCACCTAGACAAAGGTTGGAACTGACAATGGGTTTGGAGGAAACCCCTGCTATTGTTGAAGAACAGGCTGCTGTAGTAGAGCCTACTGGAGGATAGTCACTGAAGGGAAGGATAGTCAATGAAGGGAAGGATAGTCAGCAGACTGCTGTTATTGATGAGGATGAACAACTGCTGGACTATGACTTCAGTGATGAGGAGTTTTAAATGCCTGAGGAAGAACCTATTGCTGCTGAACCACAACAGGCATTTGTACCAATCCTTGAGGAACCTGCCCTAGATCCAATCCTGGAGAAGTTCCAAGGTCCTAACCCTACTGGAAGGGATATGATTTGAGCCATGGTTGTCAGCAGACAGAGGGCACAATACAATGTGGAAGAGCCTACTGATGAATCTGCTGCACATATGGCTGGAGGAATGACTGGTGGGGTACCAGTACAAGTGTTGGATGAGTTGAGGGATGTCAGAAGTGACATTACAAGGTTAAGAACTCAACTTGACAGGCAAGAGCAAAGGTTTGAAGACTTGATGAACTTGGTGGAAAATAGAGGAAGAACCACTGAAATTGTTGCTTCCAACATTACTTCCACTCAGTATGCTCTTGCTGATCTTGCCCAAGATGTAAAGGGAATAAAACAGGGCAATACACTCAAGGATATGTTCTTGAAAGATCATTTTACATCCATTCACCAGAAACTTGATAAACTTGTTGAGGCACCCAAGCCTGTTGTGGCTGAACCTGCTGGAACACTTCACCCTGCTAGATTGGATCCTAAGTTTACTGAGAGGATCAATCTATTGGAGCAGACAATGCAAGAAAGGATCACTACAATTGACACTAGAACTGAAATCATGGAGGGTCAACCGAACAACTTGGTGATCACACAGGAGTGTGTTCATGGTCTGTTGTCCCGTTTTGTTGATGATGTCAATAAGGGGGAAGAGAGCCAGACAGCAGTAGCAAAAGAGGCTGCTAGAATCTTTACACAGAAGAAATGGGAGGCTGACACCAATGCTTTCAAAGAACCAGCACCTCGCAGACTTCCACTGACTGATGATCTTTTCAAGGAATACAAGAAGCTTTACTATAACAAGAGAAGACCTTACCATGACAAGGGCTTCCATGAGGGACTAAATTCCTTTTTGGGGCTTAAGTTTTGGGAAGCAAGAGTTAAAGCCTTATGATCTTCACACAAAGGTGGAAGAGGTGGAAGGAGTCTACCTACTACATCAACAAGAGATTCACTAGATGAGTTTAAACAGTTACATGCGTTTCGGTTTTAGAGTACACCAAATCAACCTTACTCTACCTGAGGCATGGAAATGGTGGAAAGAAGCGAATCCCCATATTGATTTTTCCCTTATTGAAAATCAATGGATGAGAGATATGGTTAGAGAAATAAGGGAATATCATGAGCAGCAAGAGAAGGAAAGACAGGAAAGAGACAGAAGGAACTAGATCGGCATACTTACACTTGCTTTTATTTTTGCTGAATCTAGATTGTAATATCTTTTGAACAACTGATTATAATGAGAAATGACTGAATTTGTTCTGTTTTTGTTTTACTCTTTTGCTTTGCTGTAAGGAGGGTATTGGCATCATCACCAAAAATGGGGAAATTGTTGGACTTATTTTAAGTTTTAGTGATGAGTGCCAGACTAGCTGTTATAGAGCAAAGGCAAAAAGATGACTATATCAAATATATATGCTTATTGGAGTTTGATCTTTGTATAGGTTTGATCAAACAAGCACTATAAAAGGTCAGCAGACTTGTCTAGATCAGTAGGGTACCTGAGTCAGTGGACTAGTTTAGGAACCTGCTGAAGATTGAAGGCTGAGGGCTCAAACTTAGTTATTGAAGGCTAAGGGATCAAACTTAGTTTTTAAAGTCAAGGTTATGGAATCAGAATTTAGGGAAGTCTGTGATGACCTAAACTGATTGTATATACCTTGTGTACAAGGTCTTAGTTCCATAAGTTAAGTGGAGATTGGAACTTACTTATGATCAAAATGGTGTAATCTAACTTCATAATAAAATTTTAGATATAAGAGAAGTCAGCTGCGGTTTTTTATAAACACAACAACTTTAGATCAGCTGACTAATATGTATTTCAGCAGACTTACATTCACAGGAATCTGCTGAACATATATTTCGATTTAATCAAGGTTACATTGGAAGTTTACAAGGAAAAGGACAGATAAAACTCTTGGTTTTGTCAATAAATCAATGGCTAAGATTAAAGGAATGTTGGAAAGAAACAGAGGTTTATCCAATAGATACAAGTCAAAGGGTGGACAGTCTGAAATCTGACAAAAAGTAAACTGACAGTGTCAGTACTATGTACAGGGACAGAAAGCAAGTCAAGATGGGAGAAATCTGAAATGGCTATGTCTGAATTTAAAACATAAATCACAAGGAGTCTCACCAATAAATAGAAGACCTCTGTTACAGAAACTGATGATGATTTTTGAGAGAAAAATAACAAATAATCTTGAGCTTCAGATTCTTTTCAAGAAGTCACCATGCTGACCCTACTGAACTTAAAGCTACTGATCCAGTAAACTTCTTCAAGTGTAATATGTCATCAAGCTACATCAAGTTTACACACTTGAAGAATCCAAGCTGCTGATCATATCATCCTGATCAAGCTGCTGAAAGCTGAATCACTTACTTGATTCAAACTTTCTTTTATAAGAAACCTACTGAAGACAATGAAGCACATTTGTGTGTCAAGGACTGTTGCTTGTGGTGAGAGCTGGTGAAGAGGCAATCCTACCCTTCAAGGACCAGTGAAAGACTTTGGAGCAGCAATCCTACCTGTTCCAAGTGTTCACTTTGTGAAGCCATAGTTATTGGTGAAGGACAAACAACTTAGGGATTTTTGTAACTGCTACCTCAAGAATCTCTAGTGAATTACCTCCAACATCACAGGAGAAGAGTGGACTGACAGGATTACACCACCTAGAACCACTATAAAATATGCCTACTTACTTTCTGCACATACATTCTGCATTTAGTATATTTAGCACATCAATCAAATGAATCACACACATACACTACTGAGTATCTAATACTTGGTATCATATTTTAACAACAAGTGATAAGGCTTAATTTGAATATATTCCGCTGCAACAAATTCAGTAAAATCAACAGTCAACAGACTAATGAGTGTCGAGCAGACTACTAAGCAATCAGCAGGCTGCTGAAGTTGCGGAGTTTGTTAACTCCAAAAGTTTTAAGTGTTAAGTTTATTCACCCCCCCCTCTCTAAAATTAACCAAAGCCTTTTCAAGGGACCAACACACCCCCTTGATAAAAGGTTGGTGATTTCCTTGTTCTTGTGGACCTTCTTAATTGTGTGGGTTCAGTTGTCTGATTGATTGGTGCATGCTCATCATTAAATGGCTCAGCTGCAGGTGAGCCTATGTTTGGTTGGTCTACGCTGAGTCATTCAGCAGATCATCAAATGTGTCCACTATTGGTAAAGGAACGGGCATGTCAGCAAAATATATGGCCTTTCCCAACACCTGTTGGAATAGACGAAAGTAATTATGATAGAATTGAGTATTTCTAGCAACAAAGATGTCTTTGTTGGTAATATCTAAAAGAATAGCACCCTTGGACGTATTTGAATTCCCAAGATAGACACAAGTCCTACATCTTGAGTCAAACTTTGTCCTGTACTGTTGATTTGTGCAAGAAAAAACTAAGCAACCAAAAACCAAAAACACAGAATAATTTAATTTAGTGACATAAAGCATTTCATGTGGAGTTCTTTCTTTCAGAAGTGGTGTAGGTGTAGCATTAATTAATTTTATAGCATGTGTAAGGTAGAACCCCAATATTCAATGGGTAAATTACTCTGGAACCTTAGTCCCCTAGCAACTTTCAGCAGATGTTGATGTTATCTTTCAACAATGCCATTCTGTTCAGGTGTGCTGACATAGGATGTCTGATGTGTGATGCCCGGCTGGGCATAAAAGCCAGTGAGCTGGAACTTAGCTCCATTATCAGATCTAATAACTTTGATAATTTTGTGAAATTGTGTAGAAACAAATTTAACAAATGATTTAACAAAGTCAGAAGCTTCACATTTGTGCCTCATAAGAGCTACCCAAGTAAATCTAGAAAAATCATCTACAACAGTAAGAAAATATTGTTGTCCATTCACATTATGTTGTGTAAAAGGACCCCAAATATCCATATGAATAAGATCAAAAACAGAATGTACAACAGTGGTACTTAACGGAAAATGTTGTTCTTTAGTTTTGCCATGGGACAAACATAACAGAGGTCCTTTAAAACTGTGAACTATGACTTGCAGTCTCTTATTTGGCACGTGTCCTAGTCTGTAATGCCATAAAAAAGCATCATCTAATCTATCAGACAATGTGTAATTTTCTACAGCATTGGAAACAGAGAGTCTTATTGGTTGATTCATGATATAGAGTCCTTTTTGTAACTCAGCTGAACTAATCACTTTCTTGTTCTTGTCCTGCAAAACACACTTGTTAGCAGGAAAAAAAAAGCTGCACCTTTTGTGTGATTAATAAATGCAGGTAAAGAAAAAATGTTATATTTATAACCAGGAATGCAAAACGCATCATGTTGGACCATCTGAGTATTTACCCTTACTTGTCCTATATGTGTGACAGAAACATTATTTCCATTAGGCATCATCTTTATACCAGATGAAGGTTTGGATTGCTTAACAGATCTAATGATCCTACAATGTGATCTGTGGGACCAGAGTCTAAGATCCATTGTATAGATCTTACTAAATTTAAATCACCTATCCCTGTAGCAGGTGAGTAGTGTGTCATAATCTTAGTAGGCTTGTCGATAGAAAATCATGCATGTCTTAGAGGATCAGCACTCAGCAAAGCCATCAATTTATCAAGTTGTTGTGCAGTATGATTTGGAAACCCTGGTCCAACAGACCTGTTTTGGGTCTGATCTTCTTCTACTACATGTTCTGCCTCTACCAAATTAGCCCTTTTTGACTTGAAACTAGGAGGATAGCCATGTTTCTTGTAACAAGTCTCCTCAGTATGACCATTAAATCCACAAAAACTACATTGCATCTTCTTAGGATTTTTAGGTCCGGAATTTGCAGCAGATATTTAGTTAGGTCTGCTGACAATCTGATTTTGCCCGTGGCCACTTTTTTGAGACAAGAGAACCATAGAATCTTGATTTTTGGCCCTATTGGCTACATACAACTTCTGTCTTTCAAATTTAATGGTCATTGCAAAGGCATCATGGATTTTTGGTAAAGGGACTATCAACATTGCGTGTGAAACCATTGGCTCAAAATCATCCCTTAAACCTTTAAGGAATTTCATGACATGTTAAGCCTTCATATGATCCATTAGTGTGCTAATTGCATTGCAGTGACATTGAGGATCACAAGAACAAACTGATACATGCCTAATGGTCTTGATTTCTTCCCATAGAACCATCAATTTTGTGAAATATTGATTGACCGAGTCACTACCTTGTTTCAGCAGATGCATTCTTCAAGAAGATCTAAAAGCCTCAAGGCATCAACATTAGAGAATCTAGATGCAAAATTCTTCCAAACTGCATGTGCACTCTTGAAGTACATTGAACTCTGAGCAATGGTGTTCTCTACAGAATTCAAGATCCATGATCTCACCATTGTATCACATTGCCTTCATGCATGGAAATCTGTTGAATCTGCTTCTGACCTTTGATTGTGCCGTCAATGAAGCCAGTTTTATTCTTGGTAATTAACACTATCTCCATAGACATTTTCCATGGATTGTACTTTTTGCCATTCATCAATGGCTGTTAGGAACATTTTTTTGTGTTTTGATGATGGCCATACTAGTTGTTATAGCAAGCCTGAAAATAAGTTAGAATTCTCTGTATAAGTCTTTACTTAGAGTCTGACATGGTGTATAAGTTGAGTCAGACAAGTACGGTACTGGTTGGTAGAATGAGAAAGTAAAATAGAAATCCGGCAGAGTGAAGCCAGCCTAGTACCAGCAAAGAAGCATGAAGACATTATTGTCTTACTTAAAACCAAGGAAGTCTGTGATGACCTTGGATAAGTCTAAGATACATTCCAAGTGATTAAACTTAATGTTTAAATATGGTGTACACTGATCTCACATTAATCAAGGATTAGTGAAGTACAAAGATTCTCCTAAACTGAAAAGAATGAAGGAAACAATAAATCGGCAAAGTGAACTGAGTATCGGCTGAGCAATGACAAAGTAGTGAAGGAAGATCTAATCGGCAAAGTCAGAAAGATCACTTAACTGTTCAGGGAACGGCCAATTAAACTTTACTTGATCAGATTTTGAAATATGAAGAAGATTCAGAAGATCAAGCATTAAATGCATAATCAATTGAGGATCAATCAAGGACGGATTTTCTGATAAATGTTTGAAGAAAAATCTGATCATTAAAATCAAGGTTTAATCAAGGGGAATCAAGAATAAAATCAAGGATTATTCCCCTCATTAATATACCCAATAGATGAAAATTCAAATCAAGGTTCATCAAGGCTATAAATAGAAGGCGTTGTCAGACAAGAAAAAAAAGGATATAAGGAAAAATAAGAGAACGATCAATTCTGAGAATTTACAAGCAGAAACTCTGTCAAATCAAAGAACCTTCATTTGTGCTTAAAAGTGAAACATCTAGTGATCAACTCAAAACACAGAACTACAATTCCAACATCAAGCATTGAGTCTGATCAACATGTTTTGTGAATTCAATTCACTTGAATCAAGCAACTGAATTAGAGCCATCTGAGAAGGAGTTGTGTTTTTGATAGCTGCTGAAGGATTTGTTCCCAAAGAGAGCAGTGAAAGAGTCTGAGTCACTGAAGCTGTTGCAGTCAGGGAGTGATAGTCTTGAAGATTGTAAAGCTTTGTAGTCAAGGACAATCAGGCTATTGTATCTATGAAAACTATAGTGAATTTCCTCCAATCATCACAGGAGAAGAGTGGATTAAGGGATTACACCACCCTGAACCACTACAAGCCTTGTGTCAATTTACTTTCAGCAATTTACCTTACTGCATTGATTTAATTGCTTAAATTATATCATACATTTGTGATTGCATAAACTACTTTGAAACAACATATTAAGAAGGGACTTATCCGCTGCCCAAAAGCTTTTAAATATAAGAAAAGTTTTTGAAACTCCACTACAGTCATTCACCCCCTCCCTCTGACTATAGTTTTACCCTTCTCTAGGACCAACAATGGCTAAACAAGAACCAGAGATGGATTCTCATTAGGATGAACATAAAATGGACTAGAGGGACTTATTTCTTGTTTCTTAATTGTCATGGCTATCAAGAACTCCAGAATTGATCACAAATCAACAATGAAAGTGAAATTACAAAAAAAAAAAACCAATCAAGAAATGATCAAAAACTCAGAAAAGTAATGACAAATTACTCTCAAGAAACTGAAATCTCAAAAAATATGGACACTCTCAATATTCATCAAAGATTGGAGAGAAAACGCTGGAAAGCATTCAGAAATTCTCAAATTTCTGCTCTGAAGCCATGATGAAGTTTATAGAATTATAAACTGAAAGTAAAATACGGAATTATTATTGATAAACTGAAAGTTACAAGTTATATCCCAATGCAGCTGATCATGGGCTATTTATAGCTTCATACACCTCATTGATCAGTTGAAAGTTAGTTACAAACGATTACAACAAACTAATAACATAATCTACATTATACTCAGTAGGCTCCTGCATCTCTACACTTGTCAGCAGGATGTTGTGTCTTTACACTGTCAACGAGCTGATGTGTATCAGCAGATTGCACTCAGCATTCCCTTCAGCCTTTATACTGTAACATATCTTGCTAACCACGGAGCCAAACACTACTGATTCCCAAACCGATCAACCCTTGCATACTCAACCCAAAACTTATCCCAAGACTGATCAACCACATCTTGAACTACAGAAATTGCACTAACCATTCTTATACACGTCCTTTTCATCTTAGGAAGAACACTTCCCTAGTTCTAATATCCGAGTAGACAAAAATCTTGAGTAGTCAACCTATACCAAGAATCATACCAAATCCGTAGAACTTCAAACTATAAGATCCCTTTTTTCAACGGTAGTTCTCAAAACCATCATCAACATGTGGTAATGAGACATATGAACCTTGATGGCATCTTCCTTTAATACCATATTGAATTACGACATCTTCTAATACTTTATACTAATGAGGAGATAGATAGTTAACTTTTAAGGAAACTTTATTGTAATAATATATCAACAATCATATTAAACTACTCTATGAATTGCCCGGAGATAAGGTTGAAAACCTCTGTAACGCCCCATTCTCGGACACCGTGTCATTATATATCCGGAAAGGAATATTCTATGCGTATAATATTAAATAAATTCAATATTATGCGGAAACCTCTACTACGTCGAATCGAGTTTAGCAAAACGGAAGCTAAAAAGTCTCGGCGAAAACCTTAAAATGCTATAAAGAATAGAAACTCAAACATACTAAAGATGGAATGTTTAACTTAGAACAACGAATAGCTTACAAAATACGATGTCTTGAAGAATAAGTGAAGAGAGTTTGAGAATGTGATAAACACAAGAGTAAACTTCAACTTAATTTATTCATTGAGTAAAAAGATGTATAAATAGATACAATTGAGATAGAGTAGCAAGCTAGCTTGGGCGGCCAATGTAGGTGTGGGCGGCAAGCATGCAAAAGTAAAAGTAAAAGCTATGTCTATGACAAAAAGTAAACTAGAGTTTGACATATTAATTGTGTCTTTGACATAAAGTAAACTAGAGTTTGACATATTAATTGTTTATATGTATCACAATTAATATGTCTTTTACAATTAAATAAAGTGTACAAAATATCCTGTACGAACTCCCCGAGGCCGTCGTGCACCCCGCTTGACTTCAACTTACGCGGCCTTCTCGGATACCGTGTCATTATATATCCGGAAAGGAATATTCTATGCGTATAATATTAAATAAATTCAATATTATGCGGAAACCTCTACTATGTCGAATCGAGTTTAGCAAAACGGAAGCTAAAAAGTCTCGGCGAAAACCTTAAAATGCTATAAAGAATAGAAACTCAAACATACTAAAGATGGAATGTTTAACTTAGAACAACGAATAGCTTACAAAATACGATGTCTTGAAGAATAAGTACAACAATAGTCTTATATTTAGTCTCAAAATAAAAGTACAAAAAATGTCTTGAAAATGTAAACAACAAGGTCTAGTACATCACGAAATAAAGGAAAATAAAAGAACATCAAGTAGCAGAGCGTCACTAGTCATCCTCAAAGTCGTCATCAAGCTCCGGGTCAACCTGTTCGTCTTCTGACCCCTAAAGCACAAAACAAACATGCAATTGAGGTAAGTACAAAGGTACTTAGTAAAGAGGAAGAAGCTATTGATTAATTAAGTTTTACAATTAAAGGTTCATATTATCGTTAAGTTGTCTTTGTGAAACAGACTCAAACGCTAGAGTTCACTTCATGCTCAACAACGTGTTGTGCCTACTTGTTTCTAGCTTAACTTATCTTTGTTACACCAGCATTCAAGGGCAATACGCATGGTGCTACTCACCATGAAGTATCGTTTGCAACCTATTAATGGATAACACCAATAGCCACGGGCTAGACCCAATAAGGTACACGTTCGGCGAAGTCCCTCCGCACCTGGAGTCTAGTCTAGTAGACTTACGAAGTTATTCACTTTTACTAACCGCCCACACTTAGCGATATAAACTTGTGTATTACAAAGAATGATATGATGTTTAGTCTTTTACTACATAAGTCTGTGTGTTATTAATTGTTAACTGGTAACCTAAGTGTTTTCAAAGAAAGCTCCCTTCCAACTCCTACTATCTCTCCTAGACTATAAGACACAGACAAGGCCAAACACATACACAGACATTGATGGATACTAATTCATCAAAGCACAGGCTAATCATGCTCTTCCGATGGTCCCTAACTTCAACTCTTAGGAAGAAACCATTCGTGCCGGAACTAAACGCATCACAAGCTTAATCATGGTTTGTTCATGTTCATTTAATGTTATTAGATCAAGAAATAACATTCAAGACAATATTCGGTGCTCAAAACACAACATTTCACAGAACATAGGCTTTGGCGCACGGTTAGCCTCTTTGGCACGGGGTAAAACCTCTCTGAATCCTCAATCTACTTCTAGTCTACTTTTAGAGCACGCTAAAAGCTCTTAGCAAGCACTAAATGCTCCTAAGAAGATTAAGGATGCTTTCTGGACCATTTTGGCGTGCGCTACTCCCCCTACACGCACGATAAAAACTCTCTGAATCGATTTCCCACTTTCTGGTTCCGTTTTGGCGTGCGCCTAACTTCCATGCATGCGTTAAAACCTAAAAACTGCTCTAAACATTAGTTTTCTGCAATTTAATGAATTCTATCCAATTCCAAAAAGTATCAACATCGAATTACTCAGAAAAACTGCAGTAAAACATCACTTAAACATATCATAACATTCTACACTTTAACAACAACGTTTAGACATGATTTCAAGCACAAAAACAACACTACGACTCAATCTTATAATCATAAAATTTAATTAAACCATAGGAAAATCCTTTTACATTCTTAGAAAGAAAAAAACAAAGCCAATGCTCAAGAACACTACAGCAAACTTGATCCATCAACTAAAAACCTTAATCAAAACTCCAAACTTTTGGAATCCACACCATCCTCTTCTCCCGTTGATTCTGAATTACTAATTGCTTATGAAAACCGTCAAAGATATTGTGATAATTTTGGACAACCATCTTTGGTTTTTTTTTTCCAATTGAGAGAGGCACAGTTTGAACTTGTTATGTCCCTATAGATTAGAAGTTTTGATGATACCAAAACTAGTTCGTTTAGTAACCAAGTACAAGTTTGCTTAGTAGTCTGACATGTGAATTGTATAGGTTTAGTCAGACTTTGTTTTAATTGTTCTTGAAGCTAAATTAGTCTAAGTTAGAAAAGGTTGAAGATTTAGAAGACCAGACTCTCAGTCCATCTTCACACGACATACTACTTCTAAGAGAAGCATTTTCGGTCGAAGCAAAAACAAACTAGCAACTCAGTTATAAGCCGGGGAGCAAAGCATTTACAAAACAGACGAGTAATGATCAGTCAGACGATCAATTAAAGGGTGTGTATCCATCCAAGTGATCAAATCTGATCCAACAGCTACAAATTCATACAAGTAGAGAAGTTAGCATCCGACGGATTTCTAAAGCTAAAAGTAAATTTCGATAAAGCCATCAAGTACAAGCATCCAACGGGCAAAAGCTGAAGGGTCCTTTTTGAATTAATGACAGCTCAGCATTCAATAAGAGCCTCTCATTAATGCAACGGTTAAGCTACCATACAAAGAGAATAAATGCAAGACGAAGAGAAACTAAAAAGAACATGCTGGAACAAAGTTTTGTGAAATCAACTCTATAATATAATCCTTCATCATCTTCAAAAGCTTACAATTCTACATATAGAAATCAAGTAGATCACAAAAGGCACTCAAAGAAATATCTAGAGATCTACTTGATCCAAGAGCTGCCAATAAAACTAAAAAGAAAGATCCGCTCAATCTCTCACCTTGTTTCATCATTTGATATAGCACCAGCTCAATCAACAATCAGTCTACAAGGTAGAGGAAAACATGTCGAAGCATCTGCGGGGTGTGAAGAAAATGAAGAATAGATGAGTCATTGGAGAAAGAGAGTTCTTCAGATAAGATTCGTGCAAATAGACCATTGAAACATCTGCGGGGTGTCAAGGATTGGCTATTTAGAGTGTGAAGCACCTGCAGGGTGTCAAGGCTACTTACCTATTGTATTAGAGTATATTACAATAGTGATACCTTTTAAGTCACAGGGGGAAGCGGTCACGTAGGAGATTACGCCATTCCGAAGGTCAATAAAAACTCCCTGACTCTTTTACATTTCAGCACTTTACTTTCAGTACTAGAGTAATCCATTGCACACTACGTAACATAAAAACCAAGCCAAGGCTTATTTTGAACAATAACATATTTCTGCTACACTCACTAAGTGAAACAGACCATCTTAGTAAAACAGACGAGTACTACCACTAGTCTGTCTTACTCACTTAGTTCATTTATTTGTGAGTAACTCCTAAAGACGGAGTGAGTTCATTCACCCCCATCTGAAATTTCACAAGCCTTGTATTAAGGGACCAACAAGTAGTATCGGAGCGTGTCTCCTAAAAATAGACGCCTTCTAGATCTGTTTGTTGGAGTGATCCATTGCTTGCGTTTTCAAGGTTTCATATAATTCATTATTTCAGCATGGAATCTAATAGTACAATCGTTGGAGTACCTACCTTTTCTATTTCAAATTTTGATGAATGGAAAATTCGTATGCAGACGCACTTAGCTACAATCCATGAAGATAGGGTCACTGTGATTGAGGATGGTCCGATCACCATCATGAAACCAAATACAGATCATGCCACACAAACAGCTAAGCCATAAGTGAGAAAACCAAAACATGAGTGGATAACTGAAGATAAAAATATCAACAATCTAGATAATGTTTCCAAAGACACGATAGTGAAGACCTTGGATAACAACATGTTATTGAAGAACAAAGGGTGCAAAACCGCTAAATATATTTGGAAGACTCTTATCAAATACTACGAAGGAACATAAGCTGTCAAAAGAAATAAACTAGCAGTAGCTGTTCAAAAGTTTGAGACATTCCAAATGAAATCTTGAGACACTGTTGAGAAGATGGAAGCTCGCTTTCATGAGATCCTAGATGAGCTACAAATTCTAAATCGAAAATACACTTAGAAGGAGATCTGCATGAAGATTCTTAAAGTTTTCCCAGAATCATGGGATATAATGAAAACGGTACTAGCTGCAACGAAAGATCTTATGAAACTAGATATAATGGAGATCTTCTCTTATCTGATAGACTATGAGTTCAAATTGAACAATAAAGCGAAGAAGAATGTTCAGGAAATACCAGCTCTTATTGCTCCCACTAGAGAAACATCTAAGCATGTCACTAAGACAATGAAACAAAGTCAAATCAATCAACTGCAAGATCAAATGGCTTTGATCATGAGAAATGTCAAGGGCATGCCTCACTCAACTAGAAAATTTCAACAACAGTATCAGAACAGAAGAGATGATTGTTACATAAGGAGAGATCACGATAGAAGAGATGATAGACGAAAAGTCGAAGAGATATCATAGAGGTTACCAGAGGGACGGTCATAGAGATGATCGAAGAGATAACAAAATGATCCAAAGAGACCTAATCGTCAGAAAAGGAAGAAACAAGAAGAATTGTTGTGTTACAACTGTAACAAACCAATGCACTTTAAATCCGATTGTCCGGTACCTATCAAAAGAACCAGAGATGAGAACAGACGAGCCTATAAAGCAGATGACAACTCATCTTATGAGAGTCTAGCTGAGCCCTTATTTGATTTAGATGACAATGCTTTCATGGCAATGGAGGATAATGATGAGGTAATATCACTATTCTCTGACTCTGCATCTTCATCCGGTTCATGTTCCAACGCTGAATTTCCAAATTTTGAGACTGTAGACATTCAAGGATTTCTTAAAGATCTTAACGAGTTTGAAGAAATTCAAACAAACTGTGATCTCATAAAGAATGAAAATGAATCTCTAAAATCTGAAAATCTTAAATGGAAAGCATAGTCATTCAATTTAAGAAATAACAAATCTCTAATGATAGATGAAGCCACACCCGATCTAAATAAGGAAATACAATTTCAAATGAAGCGTGTCACATCAATCATTTGTGAGTATAAACCGGCCAAAAGACTTGGGACAAGTGTAGCATGGGTTACTCAGAATAGACGACACTTGTCAAGTCTGACCCAAAGTTCAGATCTTAAGATGGTACACCTTACGGAATGGCTTTCAAACCTGAACCAAAAGGCAGAAAGGTCAAGCTAGTCAAGTTTGTTAAATTTTTCAGTGAAAAGACCAGTCAATTATGAGACCAAAATAATTGACAGATCAAAGAATCATAAGGTCAGGAGGAATAGCTGATTATACCCTTCTGATGACGACTGGAACATTAGTCTTCCTATCCAATTCAGGAAATCTAATGTCAGGAGGAACATTCCTAAAAGTAGACCGGTAAGGCATCATAGACCTGTTTCTACACACCAAAAGATTCCTAACAGAACCAGACCAGTGTATAGAAAGACATCCAAGATGATCACTGAGCCGGAACTTAAGAATGTTCACTGTCAAGCTTACAATCCAAAAGGCAGAGAATTTAAATAAAATGGTGGAAAGTCAATAAAAAAAAATTATGCAATTTCATTTGATTATCCACAAAAGTGGTGTAAACGCCTAAGAGTCCCCCCATTCAAATACAGACTAGGCATTACATCATGTGGCACTAGCCCTGTTGGACCCAAACAGATTTGGGTACCTAAATCCAACTAATGTTTTATGTAGGATGTCTGGTACATAAATAGTGGATATTCCAGACACATGACGGGCAACAAACACTATTTGAAGAATTATCAAGATAATGATGGACCTAGAGTTACATTTGGTGGAAATGAGAAGCCTGAAATCACCAAAGGCATTGGAAGCATAATCAAGAACAATTTGGAAATCTGCAATGTGACTTACGTTGAAGGACTGAAGTACAATCTTCTCAATGCTAGCCAATTCTATGACAAAGGATATGAAGTTCTTTTCATCAAGAAGAAATGTCGAGTGATAAGTGAAGAATCTGGACAGACGATCTAACTGGAAATAGGAATAAGAACATGTGCATAGTAGACTGGTCAACTGCAACATCAGAAGTATGTCTACTAGTACAATCCAGACCAAAGATAGGTCGTCTGTGGCACAAACAATTGAGTCATCTTAATTACAACACAATCAATAGCTTGGCAAGAAATGATCTGGTGAGAGGACTTCCAGGCGTGGTCTACAAGAAGGATAGCATTTGTGATTCCTGTCAAATGGAAAACAAATCAAAGCTTCATTCAAGTCAAAATCAACACCTTCAACAAATCGCGCTCTACAACTTCTACATATGGACTTGTTTGGACCAGTGACACCAATAAGTGTGAGTGGAAAGAAGTATACATTGGTGATAGTGGATGATTTCTCAAAGTATACATGGCCGATTTTCCTCAACAAGAAAAAAAAACTCTCAAGAAACTGCCAGATCTACTAAAGAGACTTCAGAATGAAAAGAGTCTAACAGTAATCAAGATTAGATCTGACAGAGGGATTGTATTTCTGAATAAAGTCATCAAAAGTTATTGTGAAGACAATGGAGTACAACATAAATTGCCTACTACATGAACTCTACAGGACAATGGAGTAACTGAGAGAAGAAATAGAACTTTAAAAAAAGTTGCCAGAACAATGATTGCAGAAGCTAAATATTTCAAAAGGCTATTGGGCAGAAGCAGTTAACACTACATGTTATACTCATTATAGATATATAAAAAATAAATTCAGACAAAAAATACCTTATGAACTGTGGAATGGGAAAAACCCAACATCTCGTAATTTCACATATTTGGAAGCAAGTGTTTGATGCATAATATTGGAAAAGATTAGCTGAAGACATTCGGTGCCAAGGCAGATGAAGGAATATTTTTGGGATACTGAGATGTGAGTAAGGCCTTAAGAGTTTTGAATAAAAGGACATTATGTATACAAGAATCACTCCATATCTTCTTCAATGAGCCAAACTTCAATACGGATTTACCTAAAGAAGATCAAATGACAGACGAGCCAATATATGTTAATATTGAAATAAGACAAATCAATTCAATAGAACCAAACGATTTGTATCCTACAATTGAGCAAGGTACAAGTAAAGAAGAAATGCAAACGACACCAATAACAGAGCAAAATTTAAATTGGCTGAGAGACCATCGAGCAGAACAAGTTCTTCGAGATCCAAACATTGGTGTTGGAACTAGAAGACAACTGGAAACCATGCTCACATGTTTTCTATCAGATATGGAACCCAAAACTATTGAAGATGCTTACAAAGATGCTGATTGGATAATAGCTATTCAAGAAGAACTCAATGAATTTCAGAGAAATCAAGTCTAGGAACTCACAAACAGACCATACCATTCAA
The DNA here is from genome assembly GCA_036785695.1 of Gentiana straminea. Taxonomy (NCBI): domain Eukaryota; kingdom Viridiplantae; phylum Streptophyta; class Magnoliopsida; order Gentianales; family Gentianaceae; genus Gentiana; species Gentiana straminea. Next base: position 7,373,241 of record JAVUPR010000326.1, on the reverse strand, counting down.
ATATCATTGGAACAAATTGGATATACAGGAACAAGATGGAATGGAGTCATCATAGATACAAGGCAAGAAGGGTAGAAAATTGGCTATTCACAAGCTGAAGGATTTGACTTTGATGAGACATATGCAAGATTATAAGCAATCAAACTATTTATAGCATATGCTGCTAATCAGAACTTCAAAGTGTTTCAAATGGATGTCAATTCAGCTATATAAATGGACTACTCAAAGAAGAGGTTTATGTGCAACAACCACCTAAATTTGAAATCAGAGGACAAGAAGACAAAGTCTACAAGATCAACAAAGCACTCTATGGATTAAAACAAAGCACTCTTAGAGCTTGGTACCAGACGTTCCCAAAGTTTCTTGTGGATAATGGATTTGAAAAGAGGACAATCGACATGACATTATTCAGTATTCGACATGAAAATTGCACACTACTAATACAAATTTATGTGGATGACATTTTCTTTGAAAGTCAAAACACCAAGCTATAAGAGAAATTTTCCAATCTAATGAAATGCAAGCTTCAATTGAGCATGATAAGAGAACTCAATTATTTTCTAGGACTTCAAGTCAAACAAATGGAGAATGGAATTTTCATTAATCAAAACAAATACATCAAGAATTATGGAATGGAATCAAACTCAAAGGCTGCAACAACTATGTTAGCAAATCTACACTTGGATAAAGATTTTAATGGAAAAAGTGTGGATCAAACCAAATGCAGAGGTCTGATAGGTTCATTATTATATCTAACTGCAAGCAGACAAGACATATCATTTGTTGTTGGAGTATGTGCAAGATTTCAATCAGATCCAAAAGAGAGTCACCTAGCTGCTACAATATGAATGTTAAAATATCTCAAAGATATAGTTGTCTTGGGATTATTTTATCCAATAGAAGTGATTATTGAAAAGTGGATAGGAAAAGTACATATTGTACCTATCAAATTCTAGGAAATGGACTAGTATTTTGGTTTAGCAAGAAGCAGACGTCCATTGCAACATCTACAACAATAGTAGAGTATGTAGCTGCAGGAACTTGTTGTGCACAAGTCTTATGGATAAGACAACAACTCAGAGACTATGCAATTGAAGAAAAGGGGATTCCAATCATGTGTGACAATATAAGTGCTTTATCAATATCAGAGAATCCAGTACAACATTCCAAAACAAAGCATATTGATATGAGACATCATTTCATACGAGATCATATGGAAAAAAGGGATGTAAGGCTGGTCTACAACAAAACAAACGACCAGTTAGCAGATATCTTCACCAAACCTCTTCATGAGAATAGATTTACAGATTTGAGAAGTCTTATTGGACTAATGGACCTTTCATAATCCTGCTAATCAAAAGAAATTAACCAATGTATTGTATCATTGTCAATTCGAGTGAGCTCACTTGACAGATAAATCATTGTGTTTAATGTTTTTATAAAATTAGTATTGGATTCCCAAACATTTGGTTATCAAACATTTTTTAGGTCTTCATATTTGTTTTCATGATTAGAACTAGTCTAAAGAAGGACTAGACAACTAATGAAGACAGACTAGTAAAAGACTCTCAAAACGGACGACTCCTAAATGTAATGGAAGTCAACCAGACAATATTTATATTCTAATAAAGTACCATGAAATATCAAATCACATTGAAGATGAAAAGTGTTACGGATTTAATGTGCAAATTATTATTTAATCAAGTGTTACGAGAAATGTTACACCAGACTACTTGGTACATTAAGCACATGAAACGAGGAGTTAGTGGGATAGTTTCATGGAGTCCCAATGAAAATGGACACATGGAGCAAGCGCATTGTCCAGACGTCTAATGATTGAAATTCTGATAGCATTGAGATGATGTTTTGTGTCTCTAAATTTCCATAAGTGGGGATTTATGCCTATATCACGATCTCCAAAATCAGAAGCCATCATTACGGCTAGAATACCTATGATCGGTGTATTGATATACACAATCCCCAGATCATTTATATTGCTACTGTCCATTATCTATATAACCTCCACCCCCAACCCTTTCACATTACAACTTTTCAAAATTTGAAAACCATTTTCAAAACCCTCCTTCAAAGAACACATCATAATCTTCGTCTTCACTTGAAATCTTATCAAAAAATCCAAACATGGTTCATGATCAAGCTCACACTGGGCAAACCTTCAACTTAGATGGATTTCTAGCCACCACAAACAACACCCCGTTCGCTACATCCGTTGTAAACTACTTATGTCGGACAATCATCCATTTACTTGTAGATTATCGCAATCCATGATACATTCCCGAAGATCTTTTTGTGTTCTAGATAAATGCAGTGTACAACAAGAGAAATGAAGAGATAATCACAAATATACAAGGAAGTGTATTTCATATCAACAAAGACACCTTCCACACTGTGATGGGATTGGAAAACGGTCACACTTCTAAAACATGACTCATTCATATTGCTTATCGAACAGTGTTCTTCAATACAATTATCTGGAATACTCGAATTGAGATCGAGATTGGAGAAAGAACTCAAAAATTGAACAACAACTTTCGAACTCATGCTGATATGATTTTCAGAGGCTTATCCAAGAGCACAACCGGGAAAATATGACTCTCAGAAGAGCTACTCAAACTGTTGCATGTTGTTCATACAGAGGGAAACTTCAAATTGGGAGAATACATCTACAACAAATTGCCGGATCAATTGATCAAAGAAAAGAATACAGAAAGCACTCATAGAAGGAAAGCTGATGGATCCTTCAACTTTGCCAAATAATTTGGATTTATAATCCAAACGCAACTAAGAAGGTTTGGCGTGAATATGAGAAACAATTTTGAATACCAAAATCTCTTTCCTTCCTCATCATGAAAAGAAAAAAAGAGCACACGCCTACGAAAGGAAAAGAACAATCACAACGGTCTTATCCTCGGCACCAGAAAATGCTCCGGGACGTGCTTCAGCATCCGGGATAGAACCATCAACTAGAAAATGACCTACAAAATGAACCAAGACAGTGGTAGAATGACAGAGGGATCTAGAAATAGAAATTCAACCTCCCTTCATTCTACCAATTGCTCCATCTCCGGCCATACCACATGTATAAATTCCTATTGTTCTAACTGTGCATATCGTCGATATATCCTCCTTAGATGATGAAGATACAATATCTCTGACCAAGATCATAAAGAAATCCACTGCTCAATCAACACTTTCTTAGCAAGTTGGCTTGCAATCTGAATTCGTTGGTACATCGGGGATATGCCACTCTTAGTTGAAGAATTGCATGTTCATGATGAAAGGAATATTGAAAGTGTGAGAGAAGAAGTAATGGTTCCACAAGAAACATCTCAGGCAGAAACAGAAGAAGAGACTAGTCCGTTGAGTGGATAGACCAGCACTCACATGTAGCTTGATAACGCCAATCTATAGATCTTGATCCTGCTGAGCAATCGAGTTCCAGTGAAGAAGAAAATGAGCCCTCTGACTCACCTCATGCACAAGATTACCTAACTCTCGATCCTTACTACGTGCATCCATATAATCCTCTTTACGAGCAGAATATGAGGGTGGTCAACTGGTTGAAGTGGAAAGTCAGTCCTGTTGAGATTCAAGATCTGAAAATAGGGAACTGAAGATGTAGGAAAAAGCTTGGGTAAGGTATCTACTGAGAAAGGATAAAGGGAAGCTCAATCAAAAACCAGTTTTCTGACCTTCTTTGATCCATAAAGACTGATTAATGCCACATACACCATCCTTATGGAAATGATGGCAAGATCTCCTAGCCAAAAGCCCACTTCGCCTAAAAATGACAATGATAAAGATGATATTGATAACAATGATGATTCTGATGATGATGATGGTAATGATGGGAATGACAGAGGTAATGTTGTTATAGAAATAAAATATGAAGCTGCTCAAGATACGGGCCCCATTGCAGATACTGAGATACTTTGGGAAAATGAGCATGGTGAAGATGTTAATCAAGAAGAAAGGCAACCAATTCAGGGGGAAGAAGTGTCTTTCACACTACCAGCATAGTGTACAGGTTCTAGTTTATTGGACATTGCTCACGACGTTCAATATGCTGTGGATTGCATTCACACTCATCTTTAGTTCAGGCATGATCTGGATGGTAAAGCTTTTGGGAGCCTGACTCAACAATTGAAATATCTGAATGTAGAGGGTGCACGACTCAGAAACGAAGTAGCAAATCTTGCAACCAACACTAGACCCTCACTGGTGTATATGATTGACCAATGCATGGTCAATCAACATCAGCAAGTGTTGGAGGGAATTCATTTGAGTAAGAATTTATTTGGAAGTAGACATGACTTCAAACAACAAAAGATCGATCGACTGGCGGGCCAGCTAAAGCCACATTTCGATTTAAGTGCATCCGGGACAGATGCACAAACCATGGCCATAAAAGAAGTTGTCGCTTCACTATCCCCAACATTCAATGAATTCCTAGAAAACCAAACTCAACTGAACCAAATTCTCATTGACTCCTTCTTAGATAATTCCAAAAAAGGGAAGATGGGATGGATAAAGATAAACATGATGATGCTGCTGGTGAATCTGAAAAGGGGAAAGGCCAAATTTGAAGTTGTTTGAAGGGAGAAAAGAAAAGATGGAAGTTTTTTCTTTCTTGTATGGAGATCTGAAGGTGATGAGTCAGCCTTTATAAGTTCTTTTGGGAAGACAGATGGACAAGAGTCCGGTGGAAAGGTGAAGAATCCAGATTAGTGTTTTAAGTTTTATATTCCATATGTACTCCACTACTAGAAATTAGGTTTTTAATGAGAAGAAATTAATGAGGAGTTGAAATTTTGTCATTAATTGATATTTATAATGAGGAGAGCTAAAAAATATCTTACTTTATGACCAAATTTTAGGGCTCCTCATTATTGATCATAAATTCTCCTCATTAAAAATACAATAAATAAAATCTCCTCATTATTCATGTATTTTGTTTTTGAACTTAACTATTTTAATTAGGTATATACACTGTTACACATTTACTCCCTCCGTCCCATTTTATTTGTCATGTTTGACTTTTCACACAGATTAAGAAAAATGTAGTTAATGCTTTGAATCATATTAAATGATCTAATATTTTTACACTTATGCCCTTTAAGTTATTGTTGGAGCATTAATGCTAAATATTTTTTATTGTAAATATTGTAAAGAGAAAATGGTATTTGAAGAAGTTTAGTAATTAATGCACAAAGTAGACACTTATTTTGGAACAAACCAAAAATGAAACATGGACAAATAAAATAGGACGGATGGAATATTTAATAAAACCTACACATTCCTAAAATAAAAATAACGACCAGCCCTTCGTTTTCCTCATTCTTAAATCCGTAACACCCAAATCGGTTAAACCTAGTTCTCCCCTGCTCCATCGCCATCCCTATTTCTCATCTCCGCCGCCACAATACAGTAGCACCACCAGTCTATTGAGTATTTTGTGGTACTGAGTATTATGTTGATTAATTTTCAAAAACGATATTTCCTTTCATTTAAAGCTTTTATATTTATGTGATATTTTATGATATATCTGTCATTAATATATTTGGGTATTGGTTTATATATTTTATGATATATCCTTCTACACAATTGAACAACTGTATGCGAAGAAAAAACACCCAACGACTCAGTTTCTTCACCTCCATGCTTCTTCTCCTTCCCCGCTTCATTCCTTGAATTATTTCTGACAAGACTTACGACTATGTTCGATTTGCAGATCTATATAGTGAAGTGTATTGAAAGGGCAGAAAAATTGATGGAAGATAGAAATTGGAATTGGGTCCTTTAGAAATTGGATTTGGGTCCGCCATTGAAGAAAGTGGTGGCGACGGCGGCTTAGCTGAGGGAGAAGCGGGAGGTGGCAGATAATTTTCCTTCAATTTATCATCGGCCATTTCTGCTTGAACATCATTGGGTTTTGCAACCCGTTCCTTCCTTGGCACGCTGTGAAAAGATCGTTGCAGCTTCAAGCAAACCGTTGGTTCCGGTGGAGTAGGCGGAGGTGGTAGGAGTGGCTTGTTTTCTACCTGTTTACCTTGTTTCAGCATTTCAATAAGGCCACCATGACCTTGAATTTGAAGCAGCCATCCGCACATTTGGAGTTGGCGTCGCAACATCGAGTTAGCTTTGCGGGTGGCACCACTCCGTCTATAATCTCCCATTTTCTGCACCGAATTCACTGTTGTTGTAGTTATTCCGACGACGACGGCCTTTTCAGAAGCTCCGGCGACCACAACGAAAAAATCTCCTATTAAACAGATCAATATGGCTACCATGACCAACAGCATAATGATGACAAGAGAAATTGGTTTTGCCATAGATTAATAGATATTATATCCTTTGGCTGGAAGTTGAGACTGAGTAAGTTCATCTTTTTGCCTTTGAGTTTTGTGGAATTCTTGACAGAGAATCCATTCTTCTGGGATACCCAATTGAGTGACAAACAAAGTCTATTCTAATGTAGGAGAGTTTTCCGGTTTATTCAAAGAAAGTTGAAAAGAAAGCCTTTTTAAGACTCTGTTCCAAACAGATAAGAAAGAGAGACAAAGCAATAATGCTGATGAGTATCTTCATGGGTTTAGTCCAGAAGAAAATGTCAAATCAAGAAAGATGCAATGGGGTTTTGATGGATTCAAGAAATTGAAGAAGAATGATTCCAATGATGAAACAGCTCCTATATCGGCATTGAAAAAAAAAAAATGGAAAGTCAGGACACAGCCACCTATAGAAAAGGGACAAACAAATACTAAGCAAATCAAATGGAAGTTGAATCCCTATGATGAACAATCAGATTCCTTTGTTGACAACAAGGTCTACTAGCTAAGATGTGCCCCAATATTTTGCATTTTGGGTGTAGATGGGACATGTTTTTTGTTCAAAAAGCTGATATTTTTGCTTAATGTTCATTTGCAGTGACACTGAAAATGCATTGATATGTGATTTGATCTTTAATAAATTGTCACTGAGGATGCAACAACAAAATGGTTGAATTGATCATAGTGTAAAACATATTTACTGATATGAGTCCTACACCATGATTAATGTTGTTAACGTGCGTTGTTTCATTTTGTTTGACAGTTTTGTTGTGGTACTATATTTTCATAGTCCTATTTGACTTTTAGAAGTTCTTAAGAATAATGCTACCTCCACAACAGTTTGTCACAACACACTTTTACACCACTGATCATGATAGAATCGATAATAATCAATGGATCCTACACTATTTTATTACAAAACTAGCACTATTACAAGTGCAAAGCCTTTTTGTATTCATCTTATATTTTTCTTTTGGGTAATTTTTGCTAATTGATTATGAACTTTTTGCTAGTAAAATTGTCTTTGGAATTTTGAACGCATGTTGTTTAATTGTAGCAATGCTCTTTTAAATCTTGAGAGATCATCAAACAGCATGTCTAGAGGGAGGAACCATGAGAAACCATTGTGGACTGATGATTTTGATTGCATTCTTTCTTTAAAGTTATTGTACGAACCTGTAACCACTCCTTGTGGGCATTCGTTTTGCCGGTCATGTCTTTTCCGGTCAATGGACCGTAGTAAGTTCCTCTTTCAATTTCAATTGAAATGAGAATATTTTGGAAGAATAAAAGTTTGGGGCCATAGATTTTAGTTGGCCATTTTCATTGTAACCACCTCTGCAACTGTATTTTTTTTCCATTCACCAAGCAATTAATGAAGTAACATTGATGTCGACTGCATACAATTTGATACATAAATTTTGTAACTTTGTAAAATAATTATAGTGTCACTTTGGTGCTGTGTCAATTTTATGTAGTGTCATTGTCGGTGTTATTTTGATTTAATGCATAGACAATTGTCACTGCATCGATAATGTCAATGCATAAATCGGTACAATAAAATGTCACTGCATAAATCGCTACAATAAGAGTCGCTACGATAAGATGTAATTGCATCACGGTGTCACTTTATCGCGGTGTCTCTACATCGTGGTGTCACTTTATGAACCGCTGCATAAGGTGGCGTATTGGGTTCTTTTTTTCTGCATTTTAGTCAAATGAATAGAAATGAACAACTTTTGTTGGGATTAGGCTGAAATTGAAAACTAGTAGTATAATTGAGTTGTGATTTGCGGAAGAAAATGATTTCTAGAATTCTTATGAAATGATTTTTGAAATTCTTCATTAAATGATAGGTGGGTGTCCTCCACAACAATCAAGCAAATCGGCATTTTAAAGGATTTTGGATTCCCTTGTGGTATCTTTAAGATGTGTATGCGGGCTCTTTTATAAGTTATGTGCATTGAACTGCAGATAAAATGTTGATGTCACTATATATTTGATTGCCGATGTCACTGCATAAATTGTTGATGTCACGCATATATGATTGCCGATGTCACTACATAAAATGTTGATGTCACTGCACAAATTGTTGATGTAACGCATATATGATTGTCGATGTCACTACATAAAATGTTGATATCACTACATATATGATTGCCGATGTCACTGCATAAAATGTTGATATCACGGGTCTCTTTTGCTTAAAAGGATGCCTGAGTTTTTTTTTTATATTTTAGTATGGATACCAACTTTGAGGTTCCTGTTTGGATGCAATTGCATAATCTTCATCGCGGTGTCTCTGCAATGCGGTGTCACTTCATCGCGGTGTCTCTGCATCGGGGGTGGTCACTACATCGCGGTGTCTCTTCATCAGAATGGCCACTGCATCGCGGTGGTCAATAGATTGAGGGTGGTCAATGCATCACGATGGTCACTGCATTGGAGGTGTCTCTGCATCGAGGTGTCTCTGCACCGCGGCGTCTCTACATCGCGATGTCTCTGTATCAGGGATGGTCACTGCATCGTGGTGTCTCTGCATTGGGGGTGGTCACTGCATCGCGGTGTCTCTGCATCGGGGTGGCCACTGCATTGCGGTGGTCAATGCATCGCGATGGTCACTGCATTGTAGATGTCTCTGCATCGCGGCGTCGTTGCATCGCGACGTCTCTGTACCGTGGGTGGTCACTACATCATTGTGTCTCTGCATCGGGGTGGTTTCTGCATCGCGGTGTCTCGGCATCGGGGTGGCCACTACATCATGGTGGTTAATAGGTTGAGGGTGGTTAATAGGTTGAGGGTGGTCAATGCATCGCGGTGGTCAATGCATCACAATAGTCACTGCATTGGAGGTGTCTCTGCATCCTGGCATCTTTGCATCGCGACGTCTCTGTATTGGGGTGGTCAATACATCGTGGTGTCTCTGCATCGGGGGTGGTCACTGCATCGCGGTGTCTCTGCATCGGGGGTGGTCACGGCATCGCGGTGTATCTGTATCGGGGTGGCCACTGCATCACGGTGGTCAGTAGATTGAGAGTGGTCAATGCATCGCGATGGTCACTGCACTGGAGGTGTCTCGGCATCGAGGTGCATCTGAATCGAGGCGTCTCTGCATCGCGACGTCTCTATATCGGGGGTGGTCACTGCATTGTGGTTTCTCTGCATCAGGGGTGGTTACTACATCGCGGTGTCTCTGCATCGGGGGTTGTCACTGCATCGGTGTGGTGAATGCATAGGGGTGGTCAATGAATTGCGGTGGACAATGCATCAGGGTGAACAATGCATCGCAGTGTCACTGCATCACGGTGGTCACATCATCGCGGTGGTCACTTCATCGCGGAGGTCAATGCATCGAGGTGGTCAATGTATCGCGGTGGTCATTGTATCGTGGTGGTGAATGCATCGGATGGTCAATGCATCGTGATGGTCAAAAAAAAAAAAACTTTCACGTCTAGAAAAAAAAAAACTAAAACTCTCTTTTCTAGAATAATAATAATTAGAAAAAAAACAACAACAACAACAACAGGTGCGCCTGTTTGAAAGAAAAAAAAATTAAAGAAAGTTAAAAAAAATAAGAATCATTTGCTTCATTAAGGGTTTTTTTTGTCTATTTATCTAATTTGTGTCCAAATAACCAAATAAGATTTCTTAGTGTCCTATTTACTTAATTAAGTCTAATATGTGTCCTTTTGGACATTTTCCCCTAATATATTTTGGAGTTTAAGTGTTTTTGCAGGTATAAGTTTAATTAAATGCAAATAATTAATTAGTGATGACTAAATAAATTTAATGTGACACAACATTTGTAAAGGCATCTATATGCAATACATGTGTGTTAAACACATAAATTTATTTTTTAACATATCTAATTTTTATATGGCATTTAGTTAAATTATTGAACCATTTTATTTAATCTGATCCCATATGTCTGGTCCATGTAAAATATATCCGGCCTTCTCATTTTTTTTTCCTTAACCAAATAAACCTATTTCCTAAATCAAAGACTTCTGTTATGATTATCTATTGTTCAAGTTAAAGCGCAAATAATTAGTCTTTTCTTTAGGTAAGTATTGTACCTAAAAAATAATTGAACAAAAGTATATAAAATACTGCTACAATTTCATATAAAATACTGCTACAAAAGTATATAAAATACTAAACCAAAAAAAAATACTGCTACAATTTCATATATTCCTTAAAAAAACACAGCAATACATTCAATCCATAATGAAAATAAGTTCATTATCTTCACTTCAAGTTTTCGACCGTAAAATGAGTACAAATATCCCTAAATACCAATAATTATTTCCTATAAAACAAAAAAAATACATACTTTTGTTTGATTTTTTTTTTGGTTAGAGATCTGCTCGATGTTCTTTTTTTCTTGACAAAATTTGCTCGATATTTTGAGATTTATACTATTTAGAACTGAAGATTTTTTTTAGAACCGGCTGAAGGTGAATGAAATCTTGATGACAAAAAAAAAAAAAAAAAAAAAAAAAAAAACTGGGCTGATGGAAAACCGCCCGTGTCACCGGGTTGACCGGTCCGACCGCCGGGTCGACCGGTTCAACCGCCGGGTCGACCGGTCCAGAACGGTTCACTTGCTTAAACGGTCGAATGCTTGACCCGGCCCGGGTTTGGGCTATGCTTCTGTTGTTTACAGCCGATCCCCCTTCCCAAAAATCAAATCCCCAAAATCTCTCCTCCACAACTCCCGTGTTTTGCTCTGTAATGAAACGGATCTATTGAAATCCTTCTATCACCTCAGCAACCTCGTGTTAATTAAGGAAGGTATGAGGTGTAAAGCTCCCTTCTTTACCGTTGTGCTGCTGATTCTTTGCGATTCGAGCTTCCACGTTTCGTAAAAACGTTTATAGAAGGTTCGTTGATGTAACGATGCAATCTTTACACTGATTTGATGTTGACTTCGGTTTTGCAACATGCTAATTTTATTGGGTGGATCACTCCTTTGTGGAGCCCAAGCCCACTAAATAATTGAAAAAATAAAAATATGTCAAGTAGTATTTAAGGGAACAAATTAGGTTAATTTTTCCCTAATCTTCACAATCTTTTACAACAAAAAAGAGAAGAAACTCGCAGCAATTTTCTGTGACGATCGGACATATAAACGGACACCGATCGGCACGAAATTTTGAGGGCTTGTTCGTCTCTCATTTTTTTTCAATCTGAACGGTGGAATTTACGTTTCAACGGTTCAACCTTCGGGAAATCTTCCACGACCTGACTTCTGCGTTTCTGCGCGTTTTCGGTGATATTTTTCAACAACTCTTGTATTTTGCATTCTTAGTTGATGCTCTGGTGTAGTTGAGTTGGTTTATGTGTTTGAAACACTTTTGTATCATCTTTTGTTGATTAGTGGAGTTTTGTGGGCCTCGGCCTCGTGGTTTTTACGCTCTCACAACGAGAGGCGTTTTCCACGTTAAAATTGTGGTGTCGATTTTCTTTGTGTTTTGTTTTGCTTTATTTGTGATTTGATTTCGTTGGGGCTGCCTCGTTTAATTCCATTGCGTGTAATTGAAAAGACTTTGTGGGTTTTTGTGATACGTGTGGTATTGCGGTTGTTTGTTTTCCAAACAAGTGGTATCAGAGCCCAGGTGAGTTGATTTGGTTCTGAAAGTGTTTTTGTTGAATTTTTTTTATTGGTGCCATGGAAGCCTACTTGAATAGAATGATTAATTTGAATGTGTCTAACTATGCCATTTGGAAAAATAAATAGAGGATTTTTTGTATTTGAAAAATTATTTCATGCCGGTTTTCAATGCTGAAAAACCTGAAGATAAAATAGATGAAAAGTGGAACTTGTTGCATAGACAAGTTTGTGGTTATATTAGACAATGGGTTGATGATAATGTTTTAAATCACATTAGTGAGGAGAAACATGCTAGGTCTTTGTGGAAAAAGCTTGAAGACTTGTATGCCCGGAAAACTGGGAAACAATAAGATGTTTTTGATGTATAAATTGATGAATTTGAGATATCATGATGGAACTCCTACGGCTGATCATTTGAATACTTTCTTAGGTATTATAAATCAACTTAATGCTATGGGTATTATGTTTGATGATGAAGTGCAGGGATGGATGCTTTTTGGCTCTTTACCAGAATCATGGGAAAATTTTCAAGTTCTCTATCTAATTCTACCCCAGATGGTGCTATGACCATTGATCTTGCAAAGACTAGTGTTTTGAACAAGATACAAGGAGGAAGGCACATGGTGTTTTCTCATAGTCGGATGTCATGGTTACTGAGTCACGGGGGAGAAGCCAAAGTAGAGCTTCTAAAGATAGAGGTCGGAGTAGAAGTATATCCAAGGGCAAGTACAAAATGTTTGAATGCAATCACTGTGGAAAGAAGGGACACATCAAGAAATTTTTCTTTAAATTGAAACGGGAGAAAAAGGAAAACAATGACAAGAAAGATGATGAGAAGAAGGAAGATACAGTTAATGCAGCTTCTTCTGATGATTTTCTTGTGTTTCAAGAGGTTGATGATGTTATTCTTGCTGATGATATGACTAGTTGGGTTGTTGATAGTGGTGTTTCTTCCCATACTACTTCAAGAAGAGAGTTTTTCACATCATACACTCCAGGTGACTTTGGTGATGTGAGAATGGCTCAGGATTCTATCTTAAAGTGTGCATGTGTTGGAGATATTAGTTTGGAGACATCTAATGGTACCAGACTGATTCTTAAACGGGTTAAGCATGTTCCAGGGATCCGGTTGAATTTGATTTCAGTTGGCAGACTGTGTGATGATGGTTATAATAGCTCATTTTCTTGTGATAAGTGGAAGCTCACAAAGGATATTCAGTTGTGGCTAGAGGTACAAAGACACCTACACTTTTCTTGACTCAAGCCAAAGTTATTGTTGATGAGTCTCATGCAATGGGGTCACGTGATGAGACCGAGTTATGGTATAAGAGGTTATGTCATTTGAGCTTGAAAGGAATGAATATCTTATCTAAGAAAAATTTATTGTCTTGCTCTAACAGTTTGCATTTGGAAAAGTGTGCTCATTGTCTTACAGGGAAGCAATCTAGAGTTTCTTTTAAATCAAATCCACATTCAAGAAAGTCAGAAGCACTTAAGCTTGTTCATTCTGATGTTTGTGGTCCTATGAAGACAAGGTCGACGACTGGTGGTTCTCGTTATTTTGTGACTTTTATTGACGATCACTCAAGAAAACTTTGGGTCTACACTTTGAAGACAAAAGATCAAGTGTTAGACATGTTCAAGCAGTTTTAAGTTTCAGTTGAAAGGGAAACTGGAAAGAAGTTGAATTTTATTCGGACTGACAATGGAGGTGAATACAAAGGTCCGTTTCATTATTACAGTAAGCAGCAGGGTATCAGACATGAGAGAACTCCGCCAAAGACTCCGCAGTTGAATGGCTTGGCGGAGAGGATGAACAGAACATTAGTGGAGAGAGTCATATGTTTGCTTTCACAAGCCGGATTGCCTAAATCATTTTGGGGTGAAGCTTTGAGTACAGTGGTTCATGTACTAAATATGTCTCCATGTGTTCTTTTGCAGAATGATGTTCCTCAGAAGGTATGGTCAGGTAAAGATGTATCTTACCATTATTTACGAGTTTTTGGTTGTAAAGCTTATGTTCACATTCCTAAAGATGAGAGGTCTAAGCTTGAGCTAAGACTAAATAAGGTATTTTTCTGGGTTATGGTCAAGATGAGTTTGGGTACAAATTTTATGATCCTGTTGACAAAAAAGTGATTAGAAGCTGAGATGTTGTGTTTGCAGAGAATAAGACTTTGCAGGATGTTGATAAAAATCAGAGTTCAACACCTCATGCTAGTGATGGTTTAGTTGACTTAGAGATAATTTCTCCTACACCTATAAAGGAGCACGGTGCAGTTGATGACCAGGGTAATTAGCAGGATGATGCGAGTTGATTTTGATCAGAACATTGACGATGATATGATTGTGGAACCAGTACTAGATGAGGCTCCACCAGTTATTCCCAGGAGATCTACTAGAAAGACACCATTCTACTAGATATCCAGTGACTGAGTATGTTTTACTCTCAGATAGTGGAGAGCCTGAATGTTTTGAAGAGGCCATGGATGATGAATATAAAGATAAATGGCTTGATGCTATGAAAGACGAGATGGAGTCTTTGCATGACAATCACACATATGAGTTGGTGAAATTGCCTAAAGGGAAGAAAGCTTTGAAGAATAAGTGGGTATAAAGCAAGATTAGTAGTCAAAGGTTTAGGTCAGAGAAAGGTCATAGATTTTGGTGAGATTTTCTCTCATGTTGTGAAAATGTCTGGACTGTTCTTGGCTTGACAGTAGTCTTGATTTGGAGGTTGAGCAGATGGATGTTAAAACAGATTTTCTTCATGGTGATTTGGAAGAAGACATCTACATGGAGCAGCCAGAGGGTTTCCAGGTGAAAGTAAAAGAGGATCTTGTGTGCAAGTTGAAGAAGAGTCTTTATGGGTTGAAGCAAGCGCCTAGACAGTGATATAAGAATTTGAGTCTGTTATGAAGCAACAAGGTTACCGGAAGACTACTTCAGATCATTGCGTGTTTATTAACAGATTCTCAGAGGATGATTTTATCATTCATTTACTCTATGTTGATGATATTTTGATTGTTGGCAAGAATGCTTCAAGGATTGACGGGTTGAAGCAGCAGTTAAGCAAGTCTTCTGCCACGAAAGACTTGGGCAATGCAAAACATATTTTTGGGATGCAGATTACGCGTGACAGAGAGGCCGGGAAAATTTATTTCTCACAAGAGAAGTACATAAAGAAGGTCCTTCAGAGATTTAGCATGAGTGATGCTAAAGCCGTGTCCAGTCCACTTGCATCTCATTTCAAGTTGAGTATCAAATAGTGTCCTTCTAGCAATGATGAAAAGGAAATTATGCAGAAGGTCCCGTATGCTTCAACAGTGGGTAGTCTGATGTATGCCATGGTATGTACTAGACCAGACATAGCTTATGCAGTTGGTAAATTAGTCATTTTCTTTCTAATCCGGGTAGAGAGCATTGGAATGTTGTGAAATGATTATGAGATATCTCAAGGGTACTACTACGGATTTATGCCTTACTTTTGGTGGTGAAAAACCAGTGTTGGTTGGTTTCACTGATTCTGATATGGCTGGAGATGTTGATTCTTACAAGTCTACTTCAGGATATTTGGTTAAATTTGCAGGGGAGCTGTGTCATGGCAATCGAGGTTGCAAAAATGTGTTGCACTTTCAACTACTGAAGCTGAGTATATTGCAGCAACTAAAGCGTGTAAAGAGTTGTTGTGGATGAAGAAGTTTCTCCGGGAGCTTGGTTTGAAGCAAGATCAGTATGTGTTGCTTTGTGATAGCCAGAATGCTATTCATCTTGGTAAGAATGCAGCATTTCATTCTAGGACCAAACACATTGATGTTCGTTATCATTGGATTCGGGATGTGTTGGAGTTGAAGTTGCTAGCACTCGAAAAAGTGCACACGGAAGACAATGGTGCGGATATGTTGACAAAAGTGTTGACAAGGGAGAAGCTTGAGATATGTCGGTCTATTGTGGGAATGACGAATTCCTCCACAATGTCGTGAGGAGAAGATTTGTTGGGTGGATCACTCCTTTGTGGAGCCCAAGCCCACTAAATAATTGGAAAAATAATAATATGTCAAGTAGTATTTAAGGGAACAAATTAGGTTAATTTTTCCCTAATCTTCACAATCTTTTACAACAAAAAAGAGAAGAAATTCGCAGCAATTTTTTGTGTTGAGCAGCAACTTTATGGAGATGATCGGGCATCGAAACGGACTCCGATCGGCACGTAATTTTGAGGGCTTGTTCACATCTCATTCTTCTTCAATCTGAACGGTGAAATTTACGTTTCAACGGTTCCATCTCCGGGAAATCATCCACGACCTGACTGCTGCGTTTCTGCTGCGTTTTCGGTGATATTTTTCAACAACTCTTGTATTTTGCATTCTTAGTTGATGCTTTGGTGTAGCTGAGTTGGTGGATGTGTTTGAAACCCTTTTGTATCATCTTTTGCTAATTAGTGGAGTTTTGTAGGCCTCGGCCTCGTGGTTTTTACTCTCTCACACCGAGAGGGGTTTTTTCCACGTTAAAATTGTGGTGTCGATTTTCTTTGTGTTTTGTTTCGCTTTATTTGTGATTTGATTTCATTGGGGCAGCCTCGTTTAATTCCGTTTCGTGTAATTGGGAAGAATTTGTGGGTATTTGTGATACGTGTGGTATTGCGGTTGTTTGTTTTCCCAACAAATTTACATGAAGGCCTGATTCGAAGCAGATTTTTTAAACGGGTAATATCCTTCTTGTCTTAATGTCAATTTATCATTTATTAGACTGATTCGAACGGATTATCTGCCCTGACTTTGTGCGATTGTGTCTATTGAAGGTTTGAATATGGAAGGTCTGACATTCCATCTGATCCGATGCTTGATTCGAGCTTTAATGGTTCGATTTGAAGGATTTGCAGTCAAGCCCTTTGACAAGGTGAACCCATTCTAGTTTGCATCTATATTCATCCATTAATTCTCTGATATGAACTTGTTCTACGCTCTGTTAATTTCTATCATTCATTAGTCTGATTTGAATAGCTGCTATTCTGATTCTGTGCCGTTGACCTTGATTGTAGTATCCACGTTACCTATATGGCAGCCTTAATCAAAGACGTGGCCTTTTCGAAATCTTTGTGTTCTTATTATTCCTGATTATAGTCTTGTACCTACTGGCACAGTTGTCTAGCAAATGATATTGATGATCGCATTACAACATATCTTGAATGGAAGGAAGGTGATTCCAGAAATCAGCTTCAAGAATCAGAACACATGCTTGCTGAGGAGGCCTGGTTTTTCAATTTCTTAGGATCACAACCCTGGTTTGTGTACTTGATGAGTCACCACTCTGGGATATGGTTGATGAAGCCAAGGCAAAGATGCCTCAGCCCTCTAACAAAGAAAGTGATGAATCAGCAGATGAAAGTGATCACCATGACAATGATGATGGTGATGATCACAATGATGATGATAGTACTGATCAAATAAGGGGAATTCCAAGTCCTGGTACTGATGTTGATGGAAATGCACCTAAAGACACTACTGATGGGCAAGACAAAGAGGATGAACAAACAGCTGATGCAATTGATGATAATATTCTCTTAAGCTCTTTTCTATAGACACATGCATCAGAAAAGTCAACCCCACTAGCTAAGACAACACCTCAGCCACTATCTGTTGACATTCCGGCTGACCCTACAACAGTGTTGGACACTGGCTCAGCTGCTGCAACACCAGTCAAGGAAATTCCTAGCACAGAGAAAGGGGGAATATGAGACAGTGTTGCACCACAATTCACTTCTACTCAAGTACTTGAAGAAGTCGACACTGGTGCAGATGTTACTCAACATCAAGACAGAGGACAACAAACGAACCAGAACCATAACCAGAACCAGCTAACATCCGACACAAACTCTCTCAGCTGGCCACTGGCATATCCAATGAGACATTTGAAAAAGCCGCATATCTGCTGGCTGAAGAATTGAAGCAAGAAGCCATGTACCTCAGATCCATGACATCAGCATTTAATGAAAAAAGTTACTCCATTGAGCGAAAATTCTAGGCCATTGCAGAGTATATTGATGCACAGAATATTTTTGTGCAACGACAAGGAGATCTGATGAGACAGTTCAACATCAATATCACTAACAACCTTGCAGGTCTGAGACAACACATCTCTCGAGGAAAATGATTTGATGGCATTGGCATTTGGCACCAGATTCTGAAGTGTCACTGAGAAGCTGACTGATCATGACAACATATTCACATCCTTCAAAATTAGACAATCTGATTAGCACAACAGAGACTACAAATAGCATCTTACTCCATGAAAGGGATGATGCTGCCAAAAAGGCGGAAAGAAGTGATAAGCCTGAACAAGGATCTATTGTTAGACCTCTAAACTTCATTAAAGAACAACTAAGAGCAAGGGACAGAGAAATAAGAATCAGAAATGAGGCTGAAAAGCAGCAAAGGAAGGATAGAGAAGAAAAAGAAAAGGCAACAAATGAACCCTACATAGGATTTTCTCATCCTATCCAGAGAAGGGGTGATGATAGAGACAGATCAGGTGGACAAAAAAGACCTGGATCAAGTCAGCAAAGGAGATCAGCAAGAGAACATAGAACCAGTACAAGCAGAGAGAAAATAAGTTTCCCAACTCACAGAAACAAGCAAGAATATGAGGCTGAGATTCTAGATCATGTAAGATAATTTTTCAGAGTTCAAGAATGGCTGTATCCAAATCAAACACAAGATTAAGCTTGGGCAGAGTGGTTAAGCTACCAGGATGAACATAAGAGAGTTGACATGGCCAAAATATACAATGACATTAAAAGACAACATGCATCTCTCCAGCAACGTGTTGGAACCAGCATGCCAAGTACAACCATACCACTTTCTGAAAAATGAACAGAAGATTTGCCAACCGAGCAACAAGAAGACTTCAACTATATGGCAAAATTCTTCAATCCTATGTGGAGAATGAATAAACAAGACCAATGGGGTATGTACAAAAATCTCAAGTTTGCTGACTCATACATTGCAGAAGCTAGGGATAGACTTGAGAAGTATTTTGGAGAACCCAGGGCAAATGAAACTATGCCTGACCTTAACAGACTATTTTCCAAGAGAGTATTTCAAGGAGTATCTGAGTATACTTCTATGGAATACTGAAAGTGGAAGTTTCCAGAGATCGATTGGAAAGACATTGAGGAGGTTCAGACTACAAAATTCAAGAGGTACATTGGAAGTTTTGAGCTCATGTTTTCTGATTTCCCTTAAGTGGATGAATAATATTGTTGAGTTTTATTCCAATATTTATTATAAAAATGTGGCATACTTATGTTCAGGCTTATGAGGGTTTTGGCATCATCAAAAAGGGGGAAATTGTTAGGAACATTTTATTATGTTTTGATGATGGCCATACTAGCTGTTATAGCAAGCCTGAAATAAGTTAGAATTCTTTGTATAAGTATTTACTTAGAGTCTGACATGTTGTATAAGTTGAGTCCGACAAGCATTAAACTAGTTGATAGGACGGCAAAGTGAAATAGATTTCCGGCAGAGTAAAGCCATCCATGTACCAGCAGAGAAGGATGAAGACATTATGGTCTGACTTATAACCAAGGAAGTCTGTGATGACCTTGGATTAGTCTAAGTTATGTTTCAATTGATGAAACTTAATGTTTAAATATGGTGTACACTGATCTCACACAAATCAAGGATCAGTGAAGTACAAGGATTCTTCTGAACTGAAAAGAATGAAGGAAACAGTAAATCGGCAAAGTAAACTGACTATCGGTTGAGTGAAGACAAAGCAGTGAAGGAAGATCTATGCGGCAAAGTCAGAAGGATCACTTGACCGTTCAGAGTACGGCTAAGTAAACCTTTCTTAGTCAGATTTTGAAATATGAAGAAGATACAGAAGATCAAGCATTAAATGCACAATCGAGGACGGATTTTCTGATAAACGTTTGAAGAAAAATCCGATCACTGAAATCAAGGAGAATATAATTAAGGGGGAATCAAGAATAAGATCAAGGATTATTCCCCTCATTAATATAGCCAACGGACGGAAATTCAAATCAAGGATTATCAAGGATATAACTAGAAGGCATTGACAGAAAAGAAAGAAGAAAATTAAGACTAATAACTTACAAGCAGAAACTCAGTCAAAGTAACAAGCCTTCATCTGTACTAAAAGAAAATATCTAGAGATCAACTCAGGAACCAGAACTTTAACAGCAACATCAAGCTCTGAGATTGATCAACAAATCTGTGAATACAATTCACATCATCTGAAGCAATTGAATCAGAAGAATCTGTGAATGAGTTGCACCCTTTGTGATAGCTGATGAAGGACTTGTTCTCAAGGATCAGTGATAGAGACTGAGTCACTGAAGCTTTTGAAGCAAGAGAGTGATAGTCTTGCAGATTGTGAAGCTTGTGAAGTCAAGGACAATCGTACTATTGTATCTGTGAAAACAATAGTGAATTCCTCCAATCATCACAGGAGAAGAGTGGATTAAGGGATTACACCACCCTGAACCACTATAAGCCTTGTGTCAATTTACTTTCAGCAATTTACCTTACTGCATCTAATTAATTGCTTATATTATATCTTATATCTGTGATTGTATAAACTACTTTGAAATAACATATTAACAAGGGACTTATCCGCTGCCCAAAAGCTTTTAAATATAAGAAAAGTTTTTGAAACTCCACTATAGTCATTCACCCCCCCCCCGACTATAGTTTTACCCATTCTCTGAGACCAACAGTTTGTATCAGCAATATAAACATCTTGATATTCAACTTGTATAGTGCTGTAAACACCATTGGTCCTGTTACACGATTCTTGCCTGCCAACTCTGTAAAAATAGGTTAGAATCGTTCCCTTTTTACTCGTGTTTTTGTTTTCTTTCTTGAAGCTCCATTCATTTTTTTCTCTGTTTCTTTTCATCCATGTCACACTGTCATGGATATGGGTAGAATTAGCAATGTGAAACCCCTGGTTTTTGTGGTAAGCTGAAATTATATCTTGAATTGTCTGTCCCCATTGATCTCTGAATGTATATTGTATCTGATTATGAGATTTATAGGGTGGTGCAATGGCTCATGGAGCAGTTGATGTTGACTATGTTGACGAGTATATCTTGAGTAAGTTGACTCTTGACCATTTCTTTTCAGAGTCTTTATTTGCACCATAGCTATTCTTCCGGTGTACCACACCTACTATATATACACAACACTGAATAAACCTTTTGAAAGTCAGTTGTGGAGCCAAAAACTAACTTTCCGAAGGTCGATTCCCACAATACACCTACATGAAAAGTCGTTTCTAGTGTGGTGTATGGTAGCTCTTGTTTCTGATGGAGTCATAATTTCTATATTTACCTAAACTACAAAAATTTCCGTATTCCAACTTATTAATGCATCTTATTTTGTTGTAGAAGAATGAAGCTACCAGAAACTGAGTTTGATTCAAAAATGCTGAAGGCTGGGGCACTTATGATGATTCTATTGTTGTTTTTTATGCATTATGGTAAACGTTTCATCTTGCAACGTTGTAGGATTGATTCCTCAAGTGAGGAGGATATGGTTTTAGTTTGTTCTAACTTGATGTAATTTTAAATGCTTTTGGAATAATGGATAAAGTTCTTTTGATTCCCCGCCTTTTTTGCTTGCTTGATGGGTGGCCATATCCCGCCGGCCATTTTCTTGTTTTGTGAACATTTGTATTCTTATAATGAGGGTAAATTTTTCTATAATGAGAGGATATGTTGTCAGTAATTCATGATTTAATGAGGAGCAAATAACCCTATATTGAGGAGTTATGTTGTCGCAGGATCTTTATTTAATGAGGAGTAAATGACCTAATAATGAGGAGGTTAGTAGTCATTAAAACAAATTTTCATGAGGAGAATATATCCTCATTAAATGTATGAATAAATTAATGAGGAGTTCAAATTCACCTTGTTATATATCTTTAGCGGCGGAGGCGGCAATGGGATCGATTTCTCCTCATTAAAAGTCTTTAATGAGAAGAAATGGACAATTAATGAGGTGAATTCTCCCCATTAAAAGCCAAATTTCTAGTAGTGCTCGTTTTGTCTTATTTTGTATAAGTTGTAAAAGACTCATCTTCATGACATATATAAAATCTATCTTTTCTCCAAAAGTTGAATGCTCTTTGACTTATTTTGCATTTACTTTAATTTACTTACCTTTATGTTTGTTTGTTTTGGCATCATAAAAAATGAGGAATTTGTTAAGTCCCCATAGATTCGAAGTTTTGATGATACCAAAGCTTAGTTGGTTTAGTAACCAAGTATAAGTTTTCTTAGTATTCTGACATGTTAATGTTAGGAAATCTACGCGGGAACGCAGCGGAATTTAAAATTTTATTTCCTTTTAACCAGGATCGACTTCGTTTAAGCAATAAACAAATAAGCTAGTAGACGGTGATTACCTTGGTTGATCTAAAAGATCGACGCTTTGACCGTGTAAGGAGAGTAGTTTTGCATAGAGCGCGCCAAGTGTTCGGCCTCTACCGCTAGTCCACATGAACAGCCCGCCGGAATCCCATCATGGATTGCTATTGGAAAACTCCGGTTGCTTGACCGGCCCTTTTCCCCTCTCTTCAACTCTCTATAGGATGCTCTCTATTTTACACAAGAACTATTAGTTCTTGGAATTGTGTTGTACAAAGGAGCTTGACACCCACCTCCTATTTATAGTGGTTGGGGCGCCCCATATAGTGTGGAGGAGAAGAAAACCTTTTCCCAATAAAATAAGGAAAATATAATTGATTGATTTATCTCATTTAATTTAATATCTCATATTAAATATTCCAATATATTGTCAATATCTTATATTGAATATTTCGAAGATTTTTGTCAATATCTAATATTGACTATCTTTATTACCATAAATCAATTTACAGATGTGTATATATATCACTTATATATATTACACATATAAATCTATACCAATATATTCAACCAATGAAATTGTGCAAATGTACATTCAATGCACAGCACACACACACACACATATATATATATATATATATATATATATATATATATATATATATATATATATATCATATATTAATATTTGGTAATACCATTAATTAAATTGCACAATCCAAGTGTATCTTATACACTCTAAAATTGCGCCACCTTTAGCCAATAAATTAGCATCCGGAATATTCTTCAATTAATATAATATTATTAATATCTTGTATTTAATTTATTCATAATAAATAAATACCACCATATTAATTTACCACTATAACCCTTATAGTCTCGAGATAAACTTTCCTTATTTGGTTATTATCAATAACCACATTTTAATCCGGCTAGATGTTCTTATGTGTGTGACCCGATAGGCTTCCGAATATGTTGCCGTAGACACAAAGTGCAAATTACGAAATGCCCTTCATGCCTAACGATCACGGGATAGCGTCTAGCAACACACCGTGATCCCCAATCATCGGAAGAGTCAAATGCAATGACTACTACCTTTCATGTGAAACAGTTACCGTGTAACTTACAATCCTATCGCTGTAATAATATCCATATGGTCGTTAGTCGAGTGTCAAAACATCAACGACCGTATCTTATAATCTGGATATCTTGCTCTCTCGAAGTAACTCGTTTACCTCCACATTGCAAAGATTCACGAGAGCTAGACATTCCTTATAAGAAGGCCATTTTGGATATTCGATCCCAATCATAGGATACGCGATTCCCGGACGACCAATCATGTATACTCCGCATGCTTCAGTATCACACTCAATCACTACCGCATGATCGCCCCGTGGCTAGGGGAAACCTCAATAGTGTCAAAGCATGACAATCCACACCGTGATGCCATAAAGACTCCGGTCTTAAGAATAATTACACAACCGCCACATAGTGTGACACTTATCCGTGTAAGTGGGTCGATCTAACGTACGCATTCTCTAATACACGTCCACGTACATGTAGTCCAAGTGTCTACACACATTGATAGACGAGATCTATCCCCGCCCTAAAGACGAGAAGACATCTAATACGTGCTAGCTTTGTTCATACTATCAATGCCCCGTTTGATAGTACATCGGCCTAGAGACATTTAAGCATCAAATTTATTAAAGTGATTAGAGATCTCATCAACCATAATCGCCTATCATGATTTCTCTGTCACAGTTTAATACTAAGGACGTTATCATATAACAATTCATAATTGGTTCTTTAGAAGAACATATATATGACAACAGAAAAGCCATTTTATATATGTACAAATATAAAGAAATAGTAGAAATGATCTCCGGTCCAACCCGATTGGGTTTAGGACACTATTTCAACAGTTAATTGTATAGGTTTAGTTAGACTTTGTTTGTAATTGTTCTTGAAGCTAAATTAGTCTAAGTTAGAAAAGGATTGAAGATTTAGAAGACAAGACACTCGGTCCATCTTCACAAGACAAACTAATACCAAGAGAAGAATTTTCGGACGAAGCCGAAACATACTAGCAACTCAATTATAAGCCAGACAAGCAAAGCATCTACAGAATAGACGAGTAATGATCATTCAGACGTTGCAAGACCCCAAGTTACTATATGATACATAAAGAGATAATCCATCATCATCTTCAAAAGCTTACAATTCTACATCCAGAAATAAAGTAGATCACAAAAGGCACTCAAGAAATATCTAGAAATCTACTTGAAAAGAAAGAAAGATCCAGTCAATCTTTCACCTTGTATCATCATTTGGTACAACACAACCTCAATCAACAATCAGTATACAAGGAAGAGGAAAACTTGTTGAAGCATCTGCGGGGTGTGAAGGAACAGAAGAACAGACAAGCCAATCAAGAAAGAGAGTTCTTCATACAAGCTGTATGCAAATAAATCATTGAAGCATCTGCGGGGTGTCAATGATTGGCTATTTAGAATGTGAAGCACCTGTGGGGTGTCAAGGCTACTTACCTATTGTGTTAGTGTAGATTACAATAGTGAAACCTCTTAAGTCACAGGGGAAGTGGTCACGTAGGAGATTACGACACTCCGAAGATCGGTAAAAACTTTTGACTCATTTACATTGCCACTTAATTACCATTAATCCGAAAATCCCAATTAATATATATATATATATATATATATATATATATATATATATATATATATATATAACTTTATTCCAAAATAAAATAAATATAATATTACGTTTTCGCAAATTAACACGTTTGCCCTTTTCTGAAAATCAAAATATTACAACCTCACTAAGAAAACTATCGTGAACGAGCAAGTTTAACCTTGCGATCTAACATCTTATGTCCTTACTATTTCTTGCACTTGCGGCTACATATGATATGTTTATGAATACATACACATAATTGGCCAGATTAGAAGCATGCCAATTCATAATGTCGGAATTATCACAAACAAGACCAGGCAGTGGATATGTAGCTAATTATGTTGCGAATCGGATGTTTCATGTCATTTGGCCTCAAGAACAATATGACGATCGAGTGGAGGGGATTTTGACAGAATCGAGGTGGCTGCCTACGTACCCTTGTGTGTAAGGTATCGAGCCAATGACATGCTTCTGGTGTGCACGGGGATACCGCTATTTATAGATGTCATAGTGAGCGTTTACAATAGGCCGGTAAAATATGTGTGTCGCTGGGCGAGCTCTTATGTGTGGGCTTATGCTGAGGCCGTTGCGAACTCCGCGTTGGTGATTGCTTGTATGCTTGTTTAATTGTCTTGTCTCTATCCGAGCTAGGTGGCGATCTGTGTTGTAAACATTATGGTCATCGTCTTCCGTCTCGGCTGATGGCGAGAGCTTGAAGAGGCTTGAGGCAGGTTATATTTCCTTGGCGTTGCTCGGCTTATATTAGGCGAGCTAACTGAGTCGCAGGCTTTTTCTTTCCTGGGTTTATGCGTAGGCCAGGCTTCAGATTCGTGGGCTGTTCATCGGGCTTGGCATATCAGTAGTCCCCTACTCATTGATTTATTCATGGTGCACTCATGAATACGTCAAGGAGTATGTTCCTATTGATTCACCGTTCGTCGAGTTATGTGTCGTGCCGGGGGAGCTGGGCTTGAGTGCTTTACGTTGTGTTGTGTCCAAGAGAAGTCGTAACATGAAGTAGTTCGCCGGAGCTCGAGTTTTTAGAGTGCCGCTAAAATCGAGACGTGAACCGTTGTATCTTGAGAGACAATTGGTATAACCGTGGGCACGTGATTGGAGCAAAATTGTCTTAAAGAAACAGTGTTTACATTCGCCTCGGTTCGATATCTCGATCTCATCGTTTTTTATTCTGTAATTTCAGCCGTTACTTGCGTGTTTGATTCCTTCTTTACACATACTGTAAAACACCCCACACAAGTTTTGTTTTTTTGGAAACGAGCTTTTTATTATAAATCAAGAAGTGGAATGTCCACAACGTACAAAGAGAATAAATAAACAAAGTACATCAAAGGGCCATTAAACTAAATTCCAAACTAGCCTAACATTTCTGGCTCGAGTTTCCACAATTGAGAGGAGAACATTGATCGGTAGTGGATTCTCCGTAGCTCCATGAAAGATTTTATTGCGCCAGATCTAGATGCAGGAGGCCATCTCCCTGAATTGATAGACACATTCTCTTTTACGTCCCTGAATATCAATATTTCGACTTATCCAGTCAGGTACAGAAGTTTGCGAGAAAAACTCACCCCAAGACTGTCTAGAGAGGGTATTTTTCCAAAGCTTTTTCGGTACAGTGCAACAGAGGGATCCGTCATTATTTTACCTATATTTTTCTAGTGGCCGGTCGTTATCACAATTTTGTTTTGAGCTCTTTTGAAAAGATCAAAGTATTAAGTTTCAAAACTCGAAAAAGCAATTTAATTAGCGGAAGGAGGGATAAAACAACTCATTTTATAGCTCACAATCAAAAAATATATATAAAAATTCACTAGAAGGATGAAACCTGAGGACAACGTTCATCTTCTAAAAAAATTTAATACCTTCCACATCATCTCCAAAGTAGGATAGCAAACATAAATTTTAATCAATTGCTCGAAAATGTGTTAAAAGATATAATGGTACGCCCATTATAGAACACATTATATCTTTCACCAAATATTTTTATCAAAATAGATTATGGTAAAAATATATCAATCAATTGATCATACATTTTAACCAATTGCAAACAAATGTGTTGTAATAGATATTGTGACGTAACATGTAACGCAGTAATTATTTTCCTACAAAAAAAACGTACAGTTAAAAAGAGAATTTGGATGCATTGGAGATAGTTACAGGATGAAAGGTAACAAGATCTAGAGCCGTCTGCTGTTAGTCTTCGTTTGAACGCATTATGCGTCTTTATACACTTGGAATTGTTTATTGTGGCTCCGAAAAATATACTGTAACATTTGAAATATTAATTAATTAATTTGCTCGAAAATAAAATAATAAAACTACATGAAGTTGCATTTGATACATGTCCACCTCTATAAATGTATCGTCTATCGACATATAGAATTAAAGCAATTCATACATAATTGTTCATATCAAAGGTTATCGATGGCCAAGCTCACTTGCTTCATGTTTTTCTTTATGATATTGATGTCTGGTCAGTGTTCCATTTTATTCCTTGTTTCATTATATTAAATATTTCCGTTAATGATTCTCGTTGGTTTTAGGCATCTATCAATACTCTATAATATATAAAGCAGGGCATTTTATATCAATTACCAAGAAAATTCGCCCACAATCTCCAATTATCCGACCCATACCCGATCAACCTCACACACGACTCTCAACCCCTTCCCGGAAAACCCTCAACAATACGATTAATTAATATGGTTAATATTTTATTCCTTGTTGTTTTATACTAATTCCGTCCAAAAAATATATGTTTGTTTAGATTTTTTTATTTTGTATAATAATATAAGTCAATTTAGAATATCATTTTTATATATTCACGCAATTTGCGTTAATTTTCAACTATTGTGTTAATGACATTCAAAAGTTATTTTAAACTTTCTACCTTTAAAATTAAAAAAACATAACTAAATTAACAAAAATTCTTAAACTATGTGAAAAATCCAAACAGTTTATATTTTTCGAACGGAGGTAAGATTAAATATATCCGTTTTAAATATATATGGTTAATGAGAAGGTTTATATATTTCAGGTATAAGTGAGACCGAAGGTGGACCACTCTTAAATTTAAGGAGGTTGCATAAGGATCCTGATGACGATCCTTGCCCAAGTTCTTGCCTTTTTATAGGTGAACAAACCCTCTACTGCGATGACGCTGGATGCGAGTGTGCTGACCCTACTACCCGGAAGTGCAAGATCGTTTAGTTCTAATTTTCGGCCATTTCTGCATATCCCATATATACATTATCAACACTGAGATTTTACGAATCCTTCAGC
Source organism: Gentiana straminea (assembly GCA_036785695.1). NCBI lineage: Eukaryota > Viridiplantae > Streptophyta > Magnoliopsida > Gentianales > Gentianaceae > Gentiana > Gentiana straminea. The sequence goes on along the minus strand of JAVUPR010000326.1, from coordinate 7,344,884 downwards.
TTTTGATCTGATTGCCAATTGTAATGGGAACAGAAACGTTATCAAGGGAGCGAAATACTTAATAAATAAAATATGCCACTTAAGTTTACACTTTTGTTCTATGGAGAATTTGGCTTTTCTCTTTCTAAATTAATTCATGCTTGTACAATATCTTCATGCTTATAACAGATTGGGAAAGTGAATATTGTTGAGAGCATTGAACCCATGACATATTCCTAGTTCCATATATATATTGAATTACGGTCTCTTTTATTAATTTAAACTAATGAAGAGATAGATAATCAACTTTTTAAACACCCCAACATGCATAGAAAATTAATTACTTCCGCAGCTTTATTGTTAGTAAAGAATATCAATCATAACCACAAAAATAATTGTTTCTCTACATTGTGTTACATGTTTGTATTTTAGTATTTTTTTTTTGTGTTTTTTATTATTCATTTTTCCCTTTTAGAGTACATATGGCAACATGATTGTTAGATTTGTTTGTGTATGTGCAATCCATGAGTGGTTTATGACGGAGAGATGCGACTAATAGGAATGAATGAAATAGTGTATTTCACTATTTTAAAAGATTGTACAAAGAGTGTATATATATTCACACTTCAATGTGAACGGACATAATCAAGAATATTTGCCGAATCAATCAAATCTAAGAAAATCTAAAATACTATTACATATGATATGCTATATACGCTGTCACCGCCCCTTAAGTTGGCGTGGTCGAAGGCCCAACTTGTCTCGTTGAAGAAAAATGGCGGGTTTCGGAAGATGTTTGGTGAGACAATCAGCAAGCTAGTATTGAACATTGGCATGAGTAACATGAAGAAGACCACATTGAACTTGATCCCGAGTGTAGTGAAAATCAATGGCTAGATGCTTTATGCGGTAGTGAAACACCGGATTGGAGCATAGCTAAGTACCGCAAGATTGTCACAGTATATAACTGGAGCATGGGGGAGGGAACAACCAAGATCTCGGAGCAAAAGGCTAAGCGAACTTAACTCGGTGCGCAGTAGTGGGAGATACGGACCGATATGGCTTTTAGGGAAGAACGCACAATGGTACGTTGTTTTCCAGAGCACCAAGATATGGCATTTTTCCCTCGGTATATAACAAATGCACTGGTGGAGGCATAGTTGTCCTTCTCACCATCCCAATTAGCATCAGAGAAGGCATGTAAGTTAAGAGTAGAATTTTTGTAAGTTGAATACCATATTTCATCGCGATAGCCAAGTAACGAAGAAGCCTTTTAATATAAGACCAGTGAATATCTTCTGGAGCATGCATGCATGCATTGAGAAATCTTATTCACCGAGAAAGAAATGTCCAGACGAGTGAAGAGAGGGTATTGCAAGTTGCCTACCGTGCGATAATGGGTAGGGTCCTGAAGAGTTGTGCCCGAGGATAATTTAAGTGTAGATGTGTCAGACGGTAAAGGTGTGGAGATCGAGTCAGCAGAGTGCATATTGAGCTTAGCCAAAAATTCATGAATATACCGCCGCTAAATGAAAATAAAATCATCAGAATTTGGAATAATCTCCACACCCAAAAAATAAGATAATAAACCAATATCTTTGAGCGAGAAACGCTAGCCAAGATGTTTATTAAAGCCTTCTTGTGAAGAAGTGTCGTTCCCAGTAACAATTAAATCATCAACATATATTGTATAAGAGTATAAATAAAAATATTATGTTGAAGAAAAATAAAAAGAGATGAATAAGTCTGTGCATTTTTAAAACCAATAGAGATAAGAAAGCGCATAAGTTAATCATATACCAAGCCCGAGGGGCTTCTTAGAGGAAAAAAAAAAACCTTTTTAGGTCGGCAGACATAATAAGGATGATCAGAATTCAAAAAACCCGGTGGATATGACATGTAAACCGTATCATGAAGGTGTCCCTACAAAAAAGCATTATTAATTCAAGTTGGAGGATACACCACCCCGGAATTAGTTTCAAGTTGAGGACCACACAAACAATAGCTGGTTTGACAATCGGACTAAACGTCTAATAGTAGTCCACAATGGGACGTTGATGAAAACCTTTTGCGACAAGCTGATGGACATTGTAGCGCTAAATAGAACCACCGGGCTTCCGCTTGAGGGAAAAAACCATTTACAGGCAACGGTATCATAAGACGGATCGGGCGGAGCGATGCGCATGTATAATTGTGCATTAAAGCATTAAACTTCTCTTGCATAGCCGATCGCCATTTATGATTTTTGAGAGCTTGTGTTATAGTGGTAGGCTCGATTCCGGATAAAAGAATTTGAGCATGAACATTAAGGCAGTGAATGGGCTTGCGATTATTATTTTGGCTCATGTGCGCATTGGGTGAGTGGGTACCGATGTGAAGGATGGAGTATCTTGTTCTGAGAGGGTAGGAGAGGGCGAATGAGGGGAAGTGGAGGTCGGAAGAAGAGAGGGCGAGGGAGGGGAAAGGTCGGTTAGAGGGGATTTTGGGAGGACTGGAGGTGGTGTCGGGATCCAAGAGGAGATTTATGAGGAGAATTAATCGGATGTAGATAGGAAGGACACATTTTTGTAAGGAAAAACTTCTTTTACAAATTGAACATTCCAAGAGTCGTAGAGCCTGACATCATGAATATCATAGGAAAATAGGCATGTGGGTCTAAGGAGTATCCTAAGAAAACAAAATCCTTAGAATGGGTTTGGAATTTATGATCAGTGTAGGGACGGAGCCACAGGTAGCCAAGGTAGCCAAACACTCAAAGTTTACTTTAATATGGTGAAGAGCTGTATATAGATTCATGTGGAGATTTTATGGATAGAGTAGGAGTGGGCATTCGATTTATAAAAAAAAAGTAGTGGGAAAGGCGTAAGGCAAAAAGGTTGTGCAGAATGATGCATTGGTGATGAGGGTTAAGCCTATCTCAACGATGTAGAGATGTCAGTGACGATGCTGGATATCGTTGGTGTGATTATCCGGGCCGGATTTACCCTACTGACAACTAATTCAAGAATATGCTGTAAGAACAAAGGAGATTTTGGGAATATTTTTAGTTTGACCCTGAGATTATGAATCCCAAGATGCGTACGTATCCGGTGTATAAGTCAGGAATCAAGTCTCTCATTTTTTCCTGGGATTGTTTACATAGAGGACATCTACTCCATGGCAAGCATATGCCTTGTCCTTCAAAGACTCTATTTCGTAATCCTTAAGAATCAGAAACGTGTAAATCCCTTTTATTTAGGAGATAATCACGGGTAGTTTTAAGGATTTAGATACCAAGATCAGAGTCATAATGAATAAATGATCTTCCCTTATTTATCCTTTAATATAAACACATGTGTGAATATCGGATAAGAAAGGCTCTGGCCGATCTGCGTCGAGCTCCCTAGGCCGTCTCGGCCCGAACTGCACTGGCCCAGCTCCAGTGTGACCCAACCGACCTGTGGAGGTCTGAGGAGCATCCAAGGCCGACCTCCCACTTGGGGTTTAGGTCTGTTTTGAGGCACGAAGAAGGGCTCCTGGACATTAGTCTTACAGGTTATCTATCTTCATTAAATGTTCCTTCATTGAGGAGATGACACGTGCTGAGGGCTAGTTCGACTCTCATCATAAGCCCCCCAGATCTAACCGAGCCCTTGTGGTGAAGTTAGATCTGCTAGAGTTGTAGCTCGGCCTCTGTCATTTAGACTTGTAGAATTCACAAATACCTACTCTGCTAGATGGAAAATTTACCGTTATGATGTTGTTAGGACCTCTCCGTAAATCGACGCGTTTATTCCCACGTCATCTGATACGCCGCATTGTTTCTGGAAACGTGTCGTTTGAGAGTTATAACCCTCACATAAAATTGACTATCTATTCATTTGCTTCTTCACTGCTTTAAATCGAAGGATCAGAACCAATTGCCAATTTCTCCTTTTTCCTTCCGGTCTTCGAGCTTTTACAAGTAAGCCTTTTTCTTTTGTTCTTCATATTTCATTCTTGTTCATGTCCGTCTCATCTGCTTCAGTAGAGAGACTAGTTGTATCTGAATCTAAGGGAGAGGAATCTATAGAAGAATCCCGGATTAGGTTATTTGAGTTAGACCCATAATAACAAGAGTTCACAGATAGGTTAGAGGTAGAGAAATCCCCTAGGCTCCCCCACTTCCCATCTTTCAACCTTCCTCTCTACCTTCTTCATCCGGAGTTGCTCTTAGTTTGAATATCTAGAAAGCCACATAGGTGATATTTGACAGTTGCGGGATGAACACGATACTCTCCCAGCTTGGAATAGAAAGTATTTTCCAAGAATATGAGATAAACCACGGGGTCTACCCCCACATGTTTCTTACTGCCCCCCCAGAAATATGCTTACCGGCCTCTGGACGGGTTTTGTGCTGTTTAACAAGCTTAGCTCCAGAGCGGGCCGAGACTTCCTTTGTGTCTTGCTTTCTTTTCCGTACTGCGGTATTATGGCATATGTGCAGCTCAGATTTCCCCAAATGGGGTTAGGAGCGTAAATGGATTCACCATTCTCTGCCGGATGGTTGGAGTTTCCTTCTCCATTACTCTATTTAAGGCATTCTATCAAATCAAGAATTTAAAGGGTGCCTCCAGTGGTACTTTTTCCTACACCGATCTGGTAATCGAGCCAGCATTCCAACGGTTGTGAAAGGGCCGTCTTCCTTCAAGACATGGAAGGAGCGGTTCTTTTTGTCCGTACTAGAATGATAGCCGAGCTAGGCCAGTGGAATTCAGACCCTGTTCCTAAAGATGTCGGCTCGACCAACGTCGTCTCAGCGGCTTTGTGAGCCATTCATGATTCCACAGTCTCTCTAGGTGTCAAGGAATTTTCTACCGAGCTGATCAACGCTACTCAGCTGGCCGAAGTGGGGCATAATCCTTATGTAGCTCTTGACCTGTGGCCTAGAGACGCCTGTAAGAATTTTCACTTGTACTTCTGCTTTTCTTTTCCTCACCTTGATTTTATTCTTATCTTTCCATTTGAGTGACTTCTTTTCCGTTTTACTTCTTTGCAGTGAGTGCCATGGCTACCTTGCTGGCTGCTGCTAGAGATGATGAGGAGGAACATCATGTAGTGAAGAGCACGTATACCGAAATAACTCTAAGCAGGGAACATCCTAGGACCCGTGCTATGGGTTCGACCTTGAATACTATTACGGTCCAGTCATTGACCAGCCTACCTGACGATGCGGTGGTTCAATCTCCCACTTTGAGGGAGAACATAACCCATGTCCCTATGGATAGTTGTTCCCCTGATAACATAATGTTGGAAGAAAAGGATGAGGCGGTTCCCTTCCAGAGAAGGGGGAACCGAACTGAAGTTGGTGACAGTAGTGGAGGAAGACCTAAGAAGAGGTCTAGACCTACTACTCTGTCTGGTACTATTCTAGATCCCTTAGTCTGAGGACGCTGCTACCGAGCAAGATGCGATCTTGTGTATAGGTTTTATTTAGAAGTCTGATGTTGTACAAGTTGATAAGACTAAGCCCTGTAAAAGCACTCTCATAGGCCAGCTCAGTGAAGTGACGACTGAAGATCAGCCGGGTTAGAAGGCTGAGGTCCAGGCTCAGTGAAGTGAAGATTCATGGACTAACTTACAACCAAGTAAGTCTGTGATGACCTTGGATAAGTCTAAGATATCAGTGAAGTGATGATATACATTTTCTTAAATATGTTGTACACTGACCTCGCTTAAATTAAGGGTCAATGAAGTTATCACTAAATCAACTGAAGAAAAGCAGCAAAGAAGTACCAGCCGAGTGATAATAAATTCAGAAGCTCAAACAAAGTACAAATCGGTACAGAAGCCAGCTGAATCAAAATCATCCAAGTTTCGACAGCAGAGTGATTAAGAAGCAAGCAAACTAAAAGATCAGTGGTCTAACAGATCAGTACTTTAAGATCGACTAAGTAGAATAGTCAGCTGAAGTATTCAATATATAAGATGATAACATTCAAAATGCAAGTTCAGGCACATGGAAAACGTGAAGTTAAAGTATTCAATATAGATTCTATCAAGGGAATGATTTTTAAGAAGAACATTAGGATAATAAATCATATTCTGGATCACGCAAATCAAGGAGAAAGAAATCAAGACAAGATCAAGGATTATTCCCTCCAAAATAATTAGCCAACGGACGGAAATTTTAAATTTCAAGGATTGTCGCTATAACTAGAATGCATTGATAGTGGGGGCAAAAGCAACGATTATCTTTGAGAAATTCTAAGTGCCCATCTTTCATAGATAAATCCGGAAACTGAAATTTAGAAAAACAAAGCATCAAAAGATTTATATCCTGTCTGAATTTGATCATCTTTAGAATTATCAAACTCCCATCCTTTGTATCTATTTTAGAGATTTATAGATCAGTGAAACGACTTTTATTGTCCTCAAGGACCTAGGCAATTGAATCAGAGTTTTTGGAGAAGGAATAGCAGATTGGTGATTGGCAGCTGAAGGTTAAAATCTGAAGGAGCTGTATGTGTGAACAGTTCAGTCACTGAAGCTTGTGCAGCCAAGGAGTGATAAGGGATTACACCACCCGAACTATTATAGGTTTTGTCTTCTTTATACTCAACACTTTACTTTATGTATCATTTACTTCATTTGTTTGTGATTGTTCATACTTTGAAATAGCATATTTAGAAGGGTAATCCTGCAACACAAAAAAATTTCTATAAGAAAAGTTTTTAAACTCTGTCTAAGAAAAGTTTCTAAACTCTGTCTAAATTCCATTTTGGAAGGGACTATTACTGAAGATGGTTGTTAGGAATAGTACATTTATTGTTTTGATGATGGCCATACTAGCTGTTATAGCAAGCCTAAAGTAAGTTAAAAGAGTTAGAAATGTTTGTATAGGATATACTTAGAAGCCTGACATGTTGTATAAGCTTAGTCAGACAAGAACTGTAATAGTCTGGTAGGCCGGCTCAGTAAAGAAGAATGACAATGTAACACCCCCAGACCTGGCGCCTGGTAACGCTACATGAGCCATAAATTGTCCGGTCAACTGCTTAGACCGTCGTCCTCGCTTGGTCTAAAATGGCTAACCCGAGTTGACAAGATATTTTATGTCTCACACTTATATGGAGGTGAGCTTTCTGCTAATTTCCTGATGTGGGATTTTTACATTGACCCCGGGCCTGGTAGCGCTAAATGAGTCATAAATGTTCGGTCAACTTCTTAGACCGCCGTCCTCGCTTGGTCTAAAAGGGCTAACCCGAGTTGACAAGACCTTTATGTCTCACACTTATATGGGGGTGAGTATTCACTTACTTTACCGATGTGGGACTTTAAAGAAAAGCTCAGTGAAGATAGCCAAGGAACCAGCATGGTGAAGTGAAGACCTATGGACTGACTTACAACCAGTGAAGTCTGTGATGACTTTGGGTAAGTCTAAGATATGTTTCTCAAATGATGTAACATAAATTTTCAATAATATGGTGTAAATTGATCTCACACAAATCAAGGATTAGTGAAGTATATTTTTATCGGCTGACAGACAAAGCAACAACAGAGCGGATATCAAACATCCAAGTAAACCAGTCACTTGACCGGTGAAGTAATAGAGAAAGCAGTCAAGTGAAGAATCACTCAGCCGGTGAAGTAAAGAAAAGGCAGTAGAGTTAAGTAAACTTTATACAAGTATTCAAAATATGGAAAATATAGAAGATCATGTAATAAATGCAGAATCAATCAAAAGACGAATATTATGAGAAATGTTTGAAGAAAATCCAGATCACTAAAATCAAGGAAGTTTAAATCAAGACAGAGTCAAGGATTATTCTGTGCATAAAATAGCCAACGGACCAAATTCAAAATCAAGGGGTCATGGCTATAAATAGAAGGCATTGACAGACAAGGACAAAAACATTTTCTTGAAATAATTCTTAGTGTGCTGAAACTCTGTCAATCGCACAAGCTTTCAAATTGTTCTTACAAGAAATATCCAGAAGATCAATCTCAGAAAACAGAGCATCAAATCTACATCAAGTACTGAGTTTGATCAAGCCTTTCTGAATACAATTCCCAACCAACTGGAGATTGTCTAAGAAGAAATTGCAACCTAGTGTGATAGCTGCTGAAGGATTTTTTCCTAATGAGCAGTGTGTGGAAGACAGTGCCACTGAAGCTTTTGTAGCCATGTAGTGATAGTTGGTAGATTGTGAAGCTTGTGTAGCCAAGGACAATAATAACTATTGTATTGGTAAAAGACAATAGTGAATTCCTCCAATCATCACAGTAGAAGAGTGGACTAATGATTACACCACCCTGAACCACTATAAGTTTTTGTGTTCATTTACTTACAACACTTTATCCTTAATTGTGTGTGTTGAAATCACTTTGAAAGAAGCATTAAAAAGGATTTTAATATTCCGCAGCACAAAGGCTTTTCATCAAGAAAAGTTTTTGAAACTCCAGTATAGTCATCACACCCCCCCCATCCGACTATATTTTCACCCTTCTCTGGGACCAACAATCGATATCAGAGCAGTGTTCCGAGTATCAGAACCTGTTCATATCTAATTTTTGGTAACAAGGATATAATATACTTTCAAATTTGTTTTTCATATCTGTGACACACATATATATACTTATCTATTTGTGACCATGGATTCTTCAAGTTTTATGTATAAAATTTCTGTATTTAATATCCATAATTTTGAGGAATATAAAATTAGAATGTTGTCTCATGTTGCTGATAACACCCTAAATATTGCCATTAATTATACCTTTATTTACCATGAATTGTGTTCGAGAGGAGATGGATAGGCTCGTTATCATATGGAATATGTGTTAAATTCTATGTGCATGATTCTAGGTGTACGATTCTGCATCTGTGTTATTATCCCGTATATTTGGTACGTTCCACCTTGTTTTTTTACACTTTTCAGGATGTATCAAAATCTGGGTTAGCTAAGGACGGATCTAGACTGAAAGGAAGACATTAGGCCAAGTGAATGAAGTCCAGGAAGGAATCTGCCAGAAAAAGGGATGAAGAGCTGGGCCACTTAACCGAAGCCCAGGTCTGGTTTACCGAGGACTTGGAGGTCAAGAAACCAAAGTCTGCCACTTGTACTTGGTCGGGTAGGGTTTTATTGAGTCTTAAGTCGGCTAATGTATCAATATAAAGCCGTAGAACTTGAACAAAAAGATATGTCAAAAAGAGTCTCCATTAGTTTCTATATACTTTGATAGATTTTATACAATTTGATGAAATAAATTTTCTTTGAGCTTTTGGTGATTTATTTTCTGGTTTCCTCCCTTCCATACAATCTCTAGCATGAGTAGATCAAGCTAGATCTCCATAACCGAAGGTATGAAATTTTGAACGTTCCTTTATGTCTTTATTATGGTAGATCTACTTGTATTTACGTGTTATAGTTAATCTGCATGTTTAACAACCCCATAATTTACTTGAATTAATCTGAACGAAGAAATGTAGATTCTAGAATAGGAACCACTTCCCCCAGTAAATCGGCGGTCTATACCAATTTACCGGTGCAATATTTAGAAACCCCTAATCTGGAGATTCGGCGTCAACTACGTTGATCGATAGGATTAATTAACAGTATGTTAGATCTAACAAATCTGCTTATTGTATTCCTAAATTAATACAAAGGACTTGGACAGTGAAGTGTTAGTTAGAACATAGTCTTGATGGATCCTTAGGAACGTGCTAGTCATTGTCGACGCCTGCTTAGGGAGGTTTTCGGTCTTCTGCCGGCATCTCTATATCTTACTGAGTATGGGCTAAAACAACCAACGAAGGAGGTTAGTTGCGTATTGATTGTCTGCTGTCCTTGCAAATGGAAGTAGATAGGAGTAGGAGATGCACCCGTAGCTAAAACAAAATTGAAACGTTCGATTGAAATTATGTAGGGAAGTAAACATAAGGATTAACTAGACCAAGTTACGAGGTAGATGGGGATGGGGAAGGTATACCATGTTTGTTTCTATGTTTATTGTTGGTCAATGACCGTATTTGTCTTCCCGATTAGATTAGATTCAGTTATACTTCAGTTGCATTGTCTTTGTGGGATCGACATTGATTCGCCGTTGCTATGCTATAATTTGACCTAGTACTCTTGCTAGTATTAAGCGACTTACACGCACAACATCAAGTTTTTGGCGCCGTTGCTGGGGACAATGGCCAATATCGAGAATATATGTATTTAACTCTAATTCAGAAGTTTTTGTTTCCGTTTAATTTTTCTTTTTGGGTCTTGAGTCATCCTGAAATAAACCCGTATTTTTTACTGCCACATTAAGAAATTTTAGGCCCGGTTTATCATGGGTTACCCCCGATTAATCGCGGTCCAAAAAATTGAATTCTGACAGCCTCTATGTTTTTGTGTATATCCCTGTTAGTTTTAGTTAGTAGGTCCACTACAGTTGGGTCTAATCCCAACTGAGGCGGGAGTTGCTAACCGTTCTCTTTGTTTTCTTTTGTCTGTTTCGCAGGAATCTCTGGACACTTTAGAAATTCATTCAACCGGAGTTGAAAAAAGCAAGATGAGTCAAGCACTATTCCTTGATAAGTATTGAATATCAAACCAAACTCTATGTATCAAGGATCAAAAGTCAGATAGCAGTACGAAGCGGACAAGAAACGAGTGAAGGAGGAAAAAGAAGCACTCAAATATGAAGTGACGGAGGACCCGAAGGAGTATGAAACATATCACCCACGTGAGTTCCTATTGAGTTAATTGACTTATCTTCTGATTATGATTCCGATGATCGTGAGAGGGATCCCGATACTATGTTCTCCGGGCCTGAGGATTACCCGGACTCGGATACCGTAGTGAAGCTAGGAGACCCAGGGACATTTCGACTCCCGATTTCTATTAACGGAGTATCTGTCGGGTTAGGGCTCTACGACTCCGGTTTGAGTTGCAATATTATTCCTTTCTCCATCTGTCAGAAAATTAAGATTCAGGTGACCATAGACCATTCTCAGTCCATGACCTTTGTCGATTGTACCAGAGATATGCCTGCCGGTCTTTTAAGGAATTGCACAATTAAGGCAAGAGGATTCACATTCTCGATAGATTTCACGGTCTTAGATGTACCGGAATATCCTAGTGCCCCAGATCTATTATGAAGACCTTTCTTAGCGACCAGCCATGTCATCATGGATTGATAAAGGAGAAATCACTCTAAGGTTGAACAATAGTGCAGTAACTGTTATGATCCTAGAGCCCCTAGACAATATGCCTGAACGCTTCATGATGAACTATGGTTCTAGAGACGTTAAATATGTGGAGATAGAAGATGAGAGGTTCTTGTAGAAACCTTTGAGTCGGAGTTTATGAGATTACTGGTTAGAGAACACGAGGAGAAGGACCACAACATGATGCTCATGGAAGTTATTCCATCCGTATTGCGTAGTGAAAAGGTAGAGCCAAAAAGAGAGAATGTGGAGTCCTTGGACATAAAGGTTAAGTCTCGAAGCAGGGGTAGACCTAGTGCATGAGCAAAGAAAGTGAGACGTGCAAGGAAGAGAGCACATAGAGTTTTTTCAAAAGACCGAGAGAGAGCACTCCTATAGGATAAGGACAAACGATAAGGGAAGTGCATGACGGTTAAGACCTCGAGAATGAAGATTTGATGAGTTAAAGCCCCGACCTTTGACTGAGTGTGGATCCGAAGGTAAGTCGAGCTGGGGACTATAAACTCAAAACTATCTCTTGAACCCTTAGTTAGGATAAGAGTCAATAAAAGTAACCGGATGAAATGACGAGCTTTTTTTCCTCCAACCGCACCCTTAGGCTTGAAACCAATGGATGATGGGAAGGTTTTTTTACTCGTTGTGGATTCTAGTGAAGTAGGTTAGGATTTAGTCGAAATTATCAAAAGAAGGAGTTAGAACTAGTGATTTGAGATCAGGATTGAGCAGTAAGTTAATGTAAGGTGTGCTGAACAAGAACTGAGAAAATCTGGAAAAATGTTGGCCCCGGTTAATTGCGCATATCCCCGGGTTTATCGAGCTGAGTTTTATTGGTTTTTGTGTGTCTGATTTAAGACCAGATCCTTCGAAAACACGTGATGAACACACGTTGCATCGGTCAGTCCCCAGTCAATAGAAACACCCATTTTTCCCTCTTTTCCATCATTTCCTCCTTTTCCCACACTCCACCATTACTCCACCTCAATCCCATCAATCAACCCCTCATTCCTCTCACCATCATTACTCCTCCATACCATTATCCCAAAATCCTTCCATCTCCTATATAAACTCCCATTCACCACAATTATTCTTCATTTCAAATTTTCTCCATTTTTTTTCTACTTCTAAAAATTTGGCCACCACTATCACCACCATCACCACCCAGCACAACCACTACCACCAGTACTACAACCATTTTCCTTTCATCTCAACACCCATAACACCTTTTTTCCGTCCTTTGTTGCTGTGTGGTACTGGTGTGACATCGTTGTTACTGCATTTCATCTTCTTCCATTATCAACAGCGCTGTCCCAGAAAAAGTTGGAAAAATTAGGCAAGGTAAATAGACGAAGAGATCCGGTAAACCAAGGGTCCGTTTGGAGAGCAAAATCAGTATATCAACAGTCTTTTTGTGCATCCACTATGGGTCCAAAACACAACAGAACTGTTCATCGTCCAAGCGGTCATCAGGTTGTCTATGCCGATGCCAACCCTTTGATTGACGGGGATGACAAATTCGATTCTCTACAGATTTACGAGTCATTCAGAGGGCACTAGAATGGCTGACCTGTTAGTTGTGAATGTGGCGTCGACTTGGAGAATTGTGGCAGTATCTAGCCTCAGGTCATGAAGTACCACGACATTCTTGATATGGAAGAGGCACCAAGCGAGTTCAATGCTACGGTGGTGCGTGAGTTCTATGTGAATCTGGCGCACAACCCAGGATCCATATTTGGTATGTTCTGAGGGGTGAAAGTGGATTTCACCATCGAAAGGATCAATGAACACTATAGGGTGAGAAATCCACCAGTGGGCCCGGAGGAATATACATCATCCTCCAATATTAATGATCTGGAGCGAATGAAAATGATAGCTGACTACTTTGGGATAGAATGGAAGAGAAATCAAATGAGAGTCCCCACCATCTTCCTAGAGAATGACCTATATTGGGATAGGATGATCCTGAAAAGATTTGTCTATTCCCGCCTTCTGCCGACCAAGCACACGGTGTTTGTTACACCAAAACGATCAGAGTTGATGTTCTACCTAGAACAGGAATCTCCAGTTAACATCGGCATCCTAATGAATAGCCGAATGTAAGAAATTTCCATTGAATCCAAGTGAGAGCAGCTACCTTATGGCCTTGTGATCGATATGTTGGCTCTAGAAAATGAGGTTCCAGTTCTGGTTAGTGATGATTGGGAAGAGCCTGAGCCCAAAATCAGTTTGCAGTCAGTCTTGCGACAGCCGAGACGGGTCGGTCAGAGTGCCGAGCAAGAGCGTACTCCGGTCCATGGGGGAACTCGCTCTCAGAAAGCTCTGATTGAGGAGAATGCAAGAGAGATTGCGTGTTTACACCACAAAATGGATTATATGATGGATTATCTTGGCATTCCTCCTTACGCCACACCACCGAGAGTTGCTCCACATCACAGAGCATCCACTTCTACTGCTGCTGCATCTACTTCTGATCCACCTCCTGGTTTTGAGCATTATGCGGATCTACAAGAGGACTACGATTCTGACATTGGCGATTCTTAATTTCTTATTTTGTTATTTTCCAATTGTCGTATTTTTATCTTTATTTTCTTTTCTATCTAGTAGTATTATGTTAGGCTTTTATTCATAATTTAAAATTTTTGTCGGCTTAAATTGTTTGGAGTAATTTAATTTCTCTTTTACTGCCGCATTTTTTATTATACGGTTATTGTCACCCGGGTTCCATCTCTTGTTTTGTATGAGCTAACTATAGCAGATTTCCAAGAAGTTTTATTATGTTCCTTTGCCATTGATGACGATCCGTATATATTCCGCTCCACGCTTACCATGCTAAGTTCCGTTTGGTTTTACTTTTTCATCTTCTCATTGGGGACAATGTTTCGAATAAGTGGGGGGTAGGAGCGTCACTTAGATTTTTAGCATTATATTCCGTAATTGCATGACTATCTTGATTTTCTTGATGCACTTTTCACCATATAGACTTTGATTGGTTTAATCAAAATATGAGAAAAAGATGACGTCTTCGACCTTTTGAAGTTAATTAATTACATATTTGTTCCACTTTGCATAAGTAAAAGTCATGCCCACTTCTGAAGTAGTGGTGTATTAAGCGTATATTTTGTTTATGAACCACTATTTTAAGCACGTATAACTCACTTTCCTTGGATTGCCGAAGATAGCGCATTACTTTGACTAGAGTTGACCCTTTTTTATCTTGAATTTTGTTCTACCTATAGTCCTTCGGGTCAAGTTGTGGATCTTATACGGGCTAAGGAATTATAGATTCGGTAGTTTATCATGAGTGGGGCCGTGAGGATAGATAGAATTATAAGCGTTCACCCGCCAAGAAAGAGAAATAAATTGCATGATATATATATATATATTTCGGTAGTTTATCATGAGTGGGGCCGTGAGGATAGATAGAATTATAAGCGTTCACCCGCCAAGAAAGAGAAATATATATATATATATATATATATATATATATATATATATATATATATATATATATATATATATATATATATATATATATATATATATATATATATATATATGTGTGTGTGTGTGTGTGTGTGTGTGTGTGTGTGTGTGTGTGTGTGTTCTCTTTGGCCAAAAAAAAGTCGATGGAGCGTATGACGCACGACTCTCATATAAAATAGACCGATAAACATGAGCCTAAGAGTAATACTCGGTTCCCAATCTGGCTTTCCCAGTTGACTTGACCTAAGCAATAAAAGAAAAAATTAATTAATAAAATAAATTGCGTAAAGGGAAAAGCAATTTCGTTAGTGGTTAGATCGACTACGGGTTGATTTTATGTGAGATTGCCAGTATTACTAGAGATCGAGGAGTCATTGCACACACACACTGGTTCATGACAAGAATATTGTTTAATGCATTACTTATGGATATGAGTTGACATGATCTTGATCTTGACTTTGTGAGGCATAGCTATTTTTAATTAACTTGTTTATTGGTCGGGATTTCGTTTTCTTTTTGCGTTATTGCTTGGGACGATCAAAAGCTAAGTGGGGGGTAGTTGATAACGCCTTAAATATTACCATTAATTATACCTTTATTTACCCCGAATTGTGCTCGAGATGAGATGGATAGGCTCGTTATCATATGGAATACATGTTAAATGCTATGTCCATGATTCTAGGTTTACGATTCTGCATCTGTGTTATTATCCCGTTGATTTGGTACTGTTCTGCCTTGTTTTATACAATTTTCAGGATGTATCAAAATCTAGGTTAGCTAAGGACGGATCTAGACTGAAAGGAAGACATTGGGCCAAGTGAATGAAGTCCATGAAGGAATCTTCCAGAAAAAAGGATGAACAGCTGGGTCGGTTGACCGAAGCCAAGGTCCGGTTTACCGAGGACTTGGAGGACAAAAAACCGAAGTCTATCGGATCTACTAGGTCAGTTAGGGTTTTATTGAGTCTTAAGTCGGCTAATGTATCTACATAAGGCCGCAGAACTCGAACTACAAGATATGTCAAAAAGGGTCTTCATTAGTTTTTATATACTTTGATAGATTTTATACAATTTGATGAAATAAAGTTTCTTTGTGTCTTTGGTGATTTATTTTCTTGTTTCCTGCCTTCCACGCTATATCTAGCTTGAGTAGATCAAGCTAGATCTCCATAACCGAATGTATGAAGCTTTGAACGTTCTTTTATGTCTTTATTATGGTAGATCTACTTGTATATACGTGTTATAGTTAATCTACATGTTTAACAACACCATAATTTACTTGAATTAATCAGATTGAAGGAATGTAGATTACAGAATAGGAACCACTGCCTCCAGTAAATCTGTGGTCTTTACCGATTTACCGGTGCAATATTTAGAAACCCTAACATGGAGATTCGGCGTCAGCTACGTTGATCGGCATGATTAATTAACAGTAGGTTAGATCTAGCCAATCTTCTTATTGTATTCATAAATTAACATGAATGACTTGTAAGGTGAAGTGTTAGTTAGGACATAGTCTTGATGGATCCCTAGGAGCGTGCTAGTCATTGTCGATAGCTGCATAGGGAGGTTTTCGGTCGTGTTCTAGCATCTCCAGATCTTACTGCGTGTGGGCTAATACAACCAATGTAGGAGGTTAGTTGCATATAGATTGTCTGCTGTCCTTGCAAATGAAAGTAGATAGGAGTAGAAGATGCACCCGTACCTAAAACTGAATTAAAACGTTCGATTGGTTAAGGAAATTATATTGGGAAGTAAAAATAAGGATTAACTAGACCAAGTTAGTAGGTAGGAGGGGATGGGGAAGGAATACCATGTTTGTTTCTATGTTTATTGTTGTCAATGACCTATTTGTCTTCTTGATTATATTAGATTCATTTATACTTGAGTTGCATTGTCTCTATGGGATCGACCTTGTTTCGCCATTGCTATGCTATAATTTGACCAAGTACTCTTGCTAGTATTCAGCGACTTACACGCATGACATCACTTGCATCAACACATGAAGAAATGGTTGATGTCAATAATGATGGTCCTATCAAAATCGTGACTGTGGAGACCACATGCCAAAATTAAGGAAAAGCAATTGAAAAGCCAAAGAAATATTGGACCAAAGATGATAGAAGAAGTGAAAATCTTCATTATGTTGCAAAAGATATGATTTTGAAGACTCTGGATAGTAATATGTTCCTGTGGATCAAAGACTGCAAAACAACAAAAATGATGTGGAAAAATTTGGCACTTGTCTATGAGGGATATGAGGCAATAATGGAAAACAAATTGTCTATTGCAAAATAGAAATTTGAAAACTTCAAAATTAAGACTGGAGAACTTGTTGATCAAATGGACATCAGATTTTAAAGTATTATCAGTGAACTGCAACAACTTGGGTACACTTATCCATAAAAAGAAGTTTGCTTGAAGTTCCTACGAAATCTACCAGGAAAATGGAAAATCATAACATCTGTGCTTAAAGGCACATTGAATCATGCAAAAACTGACACCTTAACACTTGTGTCACAACTGAAGGCTCATGAATTTGAGTTAATTACTGAAGACAGTACACCAACAGAGCCACACATGGCCAGTGCACTAATTACACCCCAGCAAAGTAAAGCAGTTGAATCAATCTGAAAAGAGACATAGGAGCTAAAAGAACAAATTGCCTTACTGATAAGGAAATTTGAAAGATTCAACAAAAGACAGTCAAAAGGGAACTCTTCATCAAATCTTAAGTCAAGCAAAGACATCATGAAAAAAAGATGAAGAATACAGATGCTTTAACTACAAGAAGAAATGACACTTTAAAGCTGAATGCCCTGAAGAACAAAAAGAAAATGACGAAGAGAAAAAGAAACACAAATCTTTTGACAAAAAGGCATTAAAGGCTAAAACCAGCAGTGAAGACAGTAGTGCAGCAGAGTCATCTGACAATGACTCAGATGCCAGTGAAGGCACTAGCTCAGACAATGACAAAGATTGCCTATGTATAATGGATAAAGAAATTGAAGAAACTGAGGTACTATCATGTTCAACTTTATCTAGCAGATCTACCTCTGACACTGCACAATCCCTCATGGATTCTGCAACACTGATTCGAAATCTTATGAGTAAATTTGAAGAAATTCAAATGAATCATGAAATTCTGGAACAAGAATGTGAGAATCTATGAAAGGAAAATAGAAGATTGAAAAGAGAACTGGATAAGCAAAAATATCACCATGTTGACAAAGAAAATCACTTAACTGATCAACATGCACTAGATGATGCATCTGATACTAACAAACAAGTCAAGAATACTTATCTGCCAACAAAGAAGATTCTTGCACCAGCTGAGGCATTGAACACACAAGCTTACAAACCCTTAAAAAGGTTTGAATCCAAATCTGGTCTAGGCTACAACAGTCAAGATGAGGAAAGACATAATGGTCAACACAAACATGAATCAAAAACCAAAACAGGTCCCAAGTTAAGAAAAGGACAAGCCATTAAGTCTCTCACTTATCCTGCACCAGCCAAGGCACAGACCAGTGTGCAGTGAACCAACTAAGTAAATCATCTTACCGGTAGCCTACTAATGGCAATGGCAAACTGAAATTAAGGCATACATTACCCCTCAGAAGATGATTGGAATGTTCCACCCCCAAAATATAAAAAGAGAATAGTTTCTAAACAGTCTAATGTATTATGGAAAAAACCAGCAAAATCCTGGCCTTAAATACAACAAACAGTATGAAACTAGGTCACCTTCAACTTATTGGAGAGTAAAACATAATGCACAGATGTCAAAAAGCAAGAAAGTGTGTCAGAATACTTATAGTAAATCAGTTAAAAGTTATTCTTCCATGCCTTATACATTTTAGGTTGATGATTTCAACCCTCCAAGAAGAAGATACTTTGGATTTACACTTGGGATAGGAGGCATGACTGCTAACATGCATGGACCCAAACAATGTTGGGTACCTAAAATTAATTAATTTGTTTTGTAGGATCTCTAGTACATTGACAGTGGATGTTCCAGACACATGACTGGAAATAAAGATTGGTTGAATGAGTTCAAAGCTTTTGATGGCCCTAAAGTCACATTTGGAGGAAAAGAAAAACCTAGAAAGATTAAGGGGGAAGGCACCATTTTAAAGAACAACTTGAAGATTCGGAATGTGGCTTATGTCAAGGGATTAAGTTTCAATCTTCTGAGCATTAGTCAATTCAGTGACAAAGGCTACAATGTGCACTTCAGCAAAGAATGTTTCAAGGTGATCCACAAACACAGTTGTACTTGCAGGAAAGAGATAAGACAACTTGTCAGTGCTGGATTGGAAGACATCAAATGTCTAGACATGTCTACTAGTCAAACAAAGCTATCACCAAGCTGGATTTGGCACATGAGACTCAACCATCTTAATTTCAAGACAATCAACAATCTAGCAAAAATAAAACTTGTGGAAGGCCTACCTACTATCAAATTCAAGAAAGAAATCTTATGTGATGCTTTATAGAAGGGAAAACTGATCAAGCTTTCATTCAAATCAAAACCACATCAGTCAACAACAAGAATCTTACAACTTTTGCATATGGATCTATTTGGACCAGTCACACCAGTGACTGTAAGTGGCAAGAAGTACACTTTAGTGGTGGTTGATGACTTTTCCAAGTACACATGGACCTTATGCATGACCAAGAAAAGAGAGACACTCAAGAAACTACCTGACCTACTAAGAAGACTACAAATGAGAAAGAATTAAAGATCATCAAGATCAGATCAGATAGAGGAATTGAATTTCTAGATAAAGCAACCAGAACTTACTGTGAAGAAAATGATGTACTATATCAACTCTCAACATCAGGAACCCCACGGAAAAATAGAGTAGCAGAAAGAAAAATAGAACTCTCAATGAGGCTGTCAGAACAATGATAGCAAAAGATGGACTACCAAAGAGATTTTGGGCAGAAACAGCAAACATAGCATGCTACACACATAACATATCAATCATAAACAAACATCATGAAAAAACACTTTATTAAATCTGGAATGGAAGAAAACCTAACATATCTCACTTACATATGTTTGGAGCTAAATTTTTTGTCTTCAATATGAATCAATTGCACACCTTTGAAGAAAAAGCTGATGAAGAAATATTTATAGGATACTCTACCACCAACAAATTTTTCAGAGTTTTGAATAAAAGAGCCCTGGTGATTGAAGTATCAATCCATGTAGTGTTGGATGAGCCAAACACCATATGTGAAGATTTGCACAATTCAGAAGAAGAAGAGCTAGAAAAACAAGTATCTGGACCAGCATACATAGAATCAGAAACACCAACTGCACTGCTGGAAGAAGTAGTTGATGAACAAGAAGAAGCACTAGCAAACACACCAACAGAAGAAGAAGCACAGACACAATTTCAACCTGATATCAACTGGCTCAGAGACCATCCAGCTAGGCAAGTCATTGGAGATGTACACTCGGGTGTAAGAACTAGAAGATACCTTGAAAGTATGTTAACTTGTTTTCTGACACAGATTTAACCCAAGACAATAGATGATGCAATTCAAGATGCTGATTGGATAACAGAAATGCAAGAGGAACTTAATGAGTTTGAAAGAAATGAATTTTGGGATCTTGTGGACAAACCAGACCTAGAAAACATCATAGGAACAAAATGGGTATTCAGAAACAAGATGGATGAGCAAAGAGAATTTTTCAAAAACAAGGCAAGACTGGTAGCGTAGGGATATTCACAGGCAAAAGGCATAGACTATGATGAAACATTTGCACTAGTAGCAAGATTGGAAACAATCAGACTGTTCCTGGCTTATGCAGCTGATAAAGACATCAAAGTCTATCAGATGGATGTTAAAAGTGCATTTCTAAATGGACTACTAGAAGAAGAAGTGTTTGTAGAGAAATCCCCGGGTTTTTAATTCAAAGGAAAAGAAGACAAAGTATACAAGCTCAAGAAGGCATTGTATGAACTCAAACATGCACCAAGAGCTTGGAATGAGACACTATCACAATTTTTTTTTATCAACAATGGATTCAGCAAAGGAACCATTGACATGATGTTTTTTAAGTTACAAGTTGGATGAAGTACTCTATTTGTCCAAATATGTGTGGATGATATCATATTTGGATCAGAAGATGAGAAGTTGTGTGAAAAATTTGCTATTCGATGAAAAGCAAATTCAAAATGAGAATGATGGGAGAGCTCAATTGTGTTCTTGGATTACAAGTGAAACATATGAAAGATGCCATATTTATCAATCAATCCAAATACACAAAGGAATTGAAAACAAATATGGAATAGACACAAATGGCACATCAGAAACACCAATGTGTACAAAGTTATTCTTGGAAAATATGAGAATGGAGAGGATGTGGATCAAAAGATGTATGGAGGAATTATTGGATAACTACTTTAATTAACTGCAAGAAGACCAGACATTGCATTTCCAATAGGTGTATGTTCTAGATTCCATTCACAACCAAAGGAATCTCACTTACTAGCAGCAAAAAGGATTATCAAATATCTAAAGCATACAATGAATGTTGGAATTCGGTATCCAAAATATGGTGGATTTAAACTAATATCATAATATGATTCAGATTATGCGGGATGAAAAGTGGATATAAAAAACACCTCAAAAACTTGTCAGATGCTAGGCAGCAGATTAGTATCATGGTTAAGTAAAAAAGAAAAACTATATATCTACTTCAACAGCTGAAGCAGAATGTATAGCAGTTGTTAGCTATTGTGCACAAGTTCTATGGACAAGATATCAACTAAGAGAATATGGAGTAGAGGAAAATACAATTCATGTGACTACACAAGTGCAATTTGAATTACAGTAAATCTTGTATTTCACTCAAGAACAAGGCATATTGATGTGAGACATCACTTCATCAGAGATCATGTTGAAAAAAGGAGATGTAATTTTGAAGTACATATCCACTGAAGATCATCTGGGTGACATACTCACTAAGCCACTCAGTCACGAAAGGTTTTGTAAATCAAGAACTGAGTTCGGATTGATTTAAATTGACTAGGTTAAAAGGAGCAGCAAACTGTTAGTTAAAAGTGACTTCACCAGCTGACTGAACCTTTTGCCATTTCTGGTGAGCTCACTTGGCATGTAAAGCACTTGTACAAGTGAAGTCCACTTAACTTGTTGTTAGGAAAAGTTGTTTTGATGAAGCAGCTTAGCAAATAAGTATTATCAAAGATACTCTTTGAACTGGTGACCAACCAAGTCACTCTGTAAAGTAAGAAACAAAGTGAAGTGTGAACAAAATGAATTGTTTACACATGTGGAAAATCAGAGATTTATGGAGCTTTAATTATTGAAGATTACACACGTGGATTATTATTTTAATGACGCCAAATCCTCGATTCTAGGGATTTATCATTACTTGCATCAATCCACTATCTCACTACCCTTATTTACCGTGATTTATATACACAAAGTCATGTCATTAACCCTACTAAATCCTTCCATATTCATCTCTGTTCACACTATAAACCCTCCACTATATAAACAACACTTCGCCTTTTTCACAAATTTTCTACGCTCCCTTGGAATTTCAGAAGCATATTATCTCCATAAATTTGAATGCTTTTTACCCTCCAAATTTCAGAAATGGCTTTATCTTCTTCAATCCAAATCTCTGCCTCTCAATATGAATAAACTATAATCACAAGGTCATTCTTCAAATCCCAGCACTATTTAGATTTATGCAACAATGATGCCCAAGTGAGGCGTCTGGTTGATGGATGTACAAACCTAGGTTTGATGACCTTTCTCAACCCCCCAATAATTGCAATCTTCTTTGAGAATCTCATATCCTTCTGAAAAAATTCTGCTCGGTCTCATCATGAAGGATGTGAGAATGGAGGAAGACAAGATTATTACCACTGTAAATGGAAAAAAGTTGGTAATAACAACAAAATTGCTTCAACAACATCTCAACCTCTCAAATCGCGGTCAAGATAAAGTGGAGCACGTAGATCAAGACACTGATGTGTTCTGGTTGGAGATTGGGAAAAATGTGACTGAAGAAAATAAAAAGTTCAACTGCTTGAGATCTGATCTCAAGGAACCGTTCAATAAATTCAGTCTATTAATTGGGAAGAACATCGAAGGAAACAAATGAGCCATGAATGCCATGATAGAAGCCAGAACCAGATTAATGAGTATCATCTACAATGGATTAGAATTTGATTGGGCTAACTACATCTTTAGAAGAATCAGAGAACAAATCAAAGATGAGTTAGATGCAGTAACAAAAGGAGTAGAGAAAGGTCTGACAAAACCTGGGATCTTTTGGGAGAAGAAATCCTATGGGATTCCCCTTCACTACCTCCTGACATAATTACCGGTACAACCCATTCAACTACACAATCTGCATAATTCAAAGGTGATGTTCACCTATATAACAAAGGGCAATGGAGTCCAGAAAAGAAACAAACCGATAACAGTAGTTCTAGGCAAAGAAGGAGAACTAGATTATCCACTAGAAACCAGAACAACAACGCACTGAATCAGGGCTTGTGATGATAGATGAAGAAGTAAAAGAAACTATGAGGGAAAATGCCTCACAGGGGAAGTAGAACAAGAAATTGAGCAAGAGAATGAGGAGGTTGAAGAAATCCTTGAAAAGGATAGTGATGATAGAGTGGGGGATTACCTAGACTGGAAATTAGGTGACTCTCATGTTCAGCTATCAAACTCTGACATAATGTTTGATGAAGAAGCATGGTTGCAACAACAAAGGCACGGATGCTGCACTCGGGTGAGGAAGATGATTATTCTAATGATAATGATGAAGATGAAGATAATGGTGATGGTGGTGAAGAAGGTGGTAATGAAGGAATGGCTGACTACACCAAACTGTAGTAGCACATAACAAGAAGCAGACTACACCAGCTGAGGCTAGTTCATCGATAAAAGAAGCAGTATCAGCTGAAGACATTTAACAGACCTTAGCTGATAAGACGGCGGACCCCACACCCGTACAGGATGTTGAATCAGCTATATCCATGATAGTTAACACCATCCCTACACACTACAAGAGGGAATGGTTGACAGTCCCACCCAAGAATGCTATACTACTCAAGTTCTAGAAGAAGTAGTAGGTGATGATGTCACTCAACCAGAGACATCATCCAAGAAACAAATACATGAAGAACCAGTCCAGTATGC
Source organism: Gentiana straminea (assembly GCA_036785695.1). Classification (NCBI taxonomy): domain Eukaryota; kingdom Viridiplantae; phylum Streptophyta; class Magnoliopsida; order Gentianales; family Gentianaceae; genus Gentiana; species Gentiana straminea. The sequence continues at coordinate 7,321,046 of JAVUPR010000326.1, read as the reverse complement.
TGACCCTGCTCCAGCTCAAACACCACAAGTTGACTTAAGAGAGGCAATGTTTCAAATTCCAACTGGTGTATCTGATGCATCCTTTACGTCAGCAATGGATGCTTTGGTAGATGAATTGGAGAAACAAGCTTCGGCCTTAAGAAATCTTCAGAATGCATTGAGGAATGAAAGCAACTCACTACAGAACATATTTGAGGTTGTTTCTGAATACATTGACATGCAAAACAATGTAGTCAAGCAACAAACCTCTCTTATCACTCAGATGAACACCAATGTAGCCCATAGAAGTAGATCTATCAAGCAACATGTGTTAGGTGAGTTAATTGATCTGAAAAAAGCTTTAGCTAATAGACTGAATCCTATATGAGAAAATTTAAGAGAGCATGATGATAGATTCAACTCATTGGAAGGCAAGTTAGATAGTTTACTATCTGCTGCAGAGACTACAAATAACATCTTACTGCAACTCCCTATTGATGATGCCAAAAAGGGGGGAAGTAAGTGATAAACCTGGTATTAGTTGTAGACCACCACATTTTACAGAGGAACATATCAGAGCAAGAGATAGAGAGATGAAAGTCAGAACTGAAGCGGAAGAGCAACAAAGGAAAATTGAGGAAGTAAAGGAAAGTGCAAGAAATGAACATTGCATTGGACTGCCATTTCAAATTAGAAAACCTGATGGTGACAGAGATAGATAACAAACAAAGGCCTGGATCTAGATGTAATCAACACAGATCCAACACCCGTAGAGGCAGTGGAAGCATTCAAAGTCAATCAAGAACTGGTGACATATACTATTTAGGAGTTAGCTACAAAAGAAACTTCTCTTCATTCAAAAACAAAGATAAGAGAGAAGCTGAAGTGGTAAGAGGCGGTATATGTCTCAGAAACAAGAAACAACTAAGAGAGAATCCGGCAATAGCTGCAGAACAAACCAATTAGTGACCTCCTCTAGAAAGGGGCCTGAGGACTTAACTGGTGAAAGACAAGATGAATTCAATAATATTGTTGGACTTATTTTTATGTTTTGATGATGAGAGCCAGACTAAATGTTATAGTGCAAATGCAAAAAGATGTCTAGATCAAATGTATAGGTTTATTACAGTTTGTTCTTTGTATAGGTTTGATCAAACAAGCACTTTAATGGTTAGCTGATTCATATCAGCAGACTGGTCCATATCAGTAGGGTAGATAGGTCAGTAGACTAGTCTGGAACCTGCTGAAGAATGAAGGATGAGGGCTCAAACTCAGTTACAAAAGGCTAAGGGATCAAACTTAGTGATTAAAGTCAAGGATATGCAATCAGAATTTAGGCAAGTCTGTGATGACCTAAACTGATTACATATACCTTGTGTAGAATGTCTAAGTTCCATAATTTGGATGATGTTTGGAACTTGGTTATAATTAAAAAGGTGTAATCTAACTTCACAAATAAAAGTTAGATAAAAGAAGTCTGCTGCATTGTGTTTAAAACACAGCAAATATTTATTCAGCAGACTGATAGGTGTTTCAGCAGACTGATGAACCTGCTGATAATATACCTCGATTTATTCAAGACTACATTGGAAGATTACATGGATAAGGACAGCCAACTACCTCTGATTTATCAAACAAATCAAGGGCTGAGATTAAAAGGACGTTGGGATGATTCAGGACTTTATCCAATGGTTACAACTCAAAGGGTGGACAGACTGCTCTGTCAAAAGGATTCTGACAGTGTCAGTCCTATGAATAGTGACAGAAAGCAAGTCAAATGGGACAAAACCAGGAACGGATACATTTGAATTTCAAATACAAGTCACATGCCATCCTACCTATAAATAGAGGACTTCCAACTCAGAAAACATGATGATGATTGATGAACTTCTAAGAGAAAAATATAAGAGATAATTCTGAGCTTCAAAACACCCTGCTAAACCTACTGAGCTTAAGGTTACTGAACCAGACAAAATCTTCAAGTGTATTCTGTATTCAAGATACATCAAGTATACACACTGGAAGACTGCAAGCTGCTGATTATATCATCCTAATCAAGCTGCTGCAACTGAATCATTTACTTGATTCATTCTTTATTTTATAAAGAACTTGCTGAAGACAGTGAAGCACAGTTGTGTGAAAGACTGTTGTTTGTGGTGGAGCTGGTGAAGAGGAAATCCTACACTTCAAGGACCAGTGGAAGACTTAGGAGCAGCAATCCTACATGTTCCCAGTTTTCAGTTTGTGAAGCCATAGTCATTGGTGAAGGACAAGCAACCTTAGGAATCTTAGTAACAGAAACATCAAAGATCTCTAGTGAATTTCCTCCAACATCACAGGAGAAGAGTGGACTGACAGGATTACACCACCTAGAACCACTATAAAATCTGCCTACTTACTTTCTGCATTTACATTCAGCACTTAGTTCATCATACACATCAATCTACTTAATCTAGCAACTGAAATCACACATATACACTACTGAGTATCTAATACTTAGTATCATATTTAACAACAAGTAATAAGGCTTAATTTTGATATAATTCCGCTGCACAAATTCAGTAAACTAAACTGTCAATAGACTACGTTTATCGATCGAGCTATCGAGGTGTCGACGGACTATCGAAGTATCGCCGGTTTCCGCCGAAGTTGCTGGAGTTTGTTAACTCCAAAAGTTTTAAGTGTTAAGTTTATTCACCCCCCTCTAAACTTAACCAAAGCCTTTTCAAGGGACCAACAATTGGTATCGGAGCAGTGCTTCTGTTTTGAAGTAATCCTACTTGTTGTGCTTGTGAAAATACTTTGAAACTTTTCAAGTTACTGATTTTCAAAGACTTGCATCATAGATAACACCCAGTATGCTAGAACTATGCTGATGTGTTCTCTAGATAGTTTTGATGAATATAAACGTCGAATGCAGGCTTACCTTGCTGCAACTCATGATGGATGTACTGACAGATGGACCACTAGAGATTACCAAGTCAGTAACAGTGGGTGATGTGACATAGTACATTCCAAAACCAAAAAGAGAATGGAATGCTGAAGATAGAAAGAGAGCAAACCTCAACAATATTGCTATTGATATTATTTATAGAACCTTGGATAGCAATATGTACGTGAAGGTTAAAGATTGCAAAACTGCAAAGGAACTTTGGGACAAGATACAGTTGATTTGTGAGGGCATTGATGCCATCAAGAAGAACAAAATCAGTGTGGCCAAAAAGAGGTTTCAAAAGTTCAAAATGCTGCCAAATGAAACCATTGAGCAAATGGAGTCAAGATTCAATGCTATCCTGGATGAACTTACCCTGCTGAGTGTAAGTTATTCAAAAGAAGAAATAAACTCAAAAATCTTGGAGGCATTACCTGACAAAGAAGTTTGGGAGATGAAAGTCACTGCAATAAAAGAAACGAGGAAGCTGCATGAAGAGGATACATTCAAATTATTCTCAGATCTTAAAGCATATGAATTCAGCAAGAGATTGGTTCCTACCACCGAAAAAGAGGAACCAAAGACAACTGCATTGGCTGCTAAACATCAAGAAGAGACATCAGGAGCTCAAGATGATCTGCTGGATGAAATGCAAGAGCAGATTGCCCTACTGAGCAAGAAAATCAGAATGATGAAGACATGAAAGGCCCCTTCAAGAAATTTCACAAAGAGGCCTCCTGAAAGCAAGAAAGAAGAACCAAAGAAAGACAATGACTATTTGTGCTTTCATTGCAAGAAACCAGGACACTTCAAACCTGACTGTCATGAATTAAAACAAAGTAAGGAACCTGATTATCTGTGCTTCAACTACAAAAAGCCTAGACATTTCAGACCTGATTGTCCAGACCTACTGAAGACCAAAAGCCAACAAAGAAGATATGGCAAGAAGGCTATGGTTGCTGAAGATGAATCAGGGTATGAAGTTGAATCTGAAAAGGGAAATGAATCAGATGACACAGCATTGGTTGCTGAGATTGAAGATTATCCATTAATGGCTAACATGGATGAAACAGATGAGGTATACAATACTGTATCAAGTAACACTCCTGCTGGAAGTGATTGTGAATCAACTTGTAGTTCAAATCCTAGAAACTCTTACAATGAAGAAGCTTTGGATGCCATCCTCAATCAACTGAGGAAAATACAATCTGGTTATGAGATTGTGAAGGCTGAAAAAGAAGCTCTTCAAGTAGAAGTTGAAAGATTGAATGCTGAATTAAGGGTTCTCAAAGGTAAGGAAAAAGATGTTGGACAGAATCAGTATAAGCCTGCTGAACATCCAGTAGCCTCTGAATCTGCTGATCCATCTTGTTCCTCTACTGCATACAAATCTGGAAAGCCTTATGGTGATATAACAGGGCTTGGATTTGGAACTCAACAATCCAAAAAGAGTGGATCGAGAAAGGCTACTGAACCTAGTGCCAGAATTGGTCCTAAGTTTGTACCTGCACAAGATCCAACTCCCGGTAAGGTTGCTAAGGCAGTAAAACCTACTGAGAATGCTTCAAGGAAACAAAATCAGAAGTCAAAGAAGTCAATAGCTCCTAATAAAAGGAACAAATCCAAAAATAGGATCTCTGTGCCTTAAACTCGCCGATAGCGGACACTGCTACCAAGTCTGTTTGGACCACGAAGGGTAAGAAACAGAAATATTCCAAGGATAAGAATCCTAAACCCAAAAATGTTAATCATTCAAGGGATAATTATCTCAGGGGGAAAGGTAAACTGTTCCCTACTGATGATGATTGGAATATTCCTGTATCTAATGCTAGAAACAGTAAGAATAACCATGCTGCTAGGGTAAAACCTAAGCAATGGGACCAGTAGAGGACTTACACAAAACCTCAGCAGACTCCATACTACGGTCCGTTCCTAACGCAGACGCAAAATAATGGTTATACTAATGCTTCTAACAACAAAAGTCACTTCAAACAAAGATTATAAACCAAAAGGCCAGAAAACATATGTGAATCCTACACAACCTACTGTTAGAACTTATGGATGTGTGGAATACATGTATGAACCAAAGTATGACACTTTCAGGAGAAGACCTTATGGAAACTTACCAAAGGTCATGCTTACCACTGACCATTATGGACCCAAACAGGTTTGGGTACCTAAAATGTATTAACTTTGTTTTGTAGGATGTCTTGTACTTTGACAGTGGATGTTCCAGACATATGACAAAGAATAAGCACTGTTTGATGAACCTAAGTTCACTGGTATGGAAGATGAAGTTTGTGAACCTGCTGAGAATCTACAAGTCACTGATCCAGATTGTGTTGAATTTTGGAAAGATTCAATGACTTAAAAGTTTCTGATACGGCCCTGCTGAATACTCTGCTGGTGATACTACTGATGCAACAATTGAAGGATTTCAAGGATCTGCTGAACTCCCTGTTGTTGAAGAAGCTACAGTAGACCCTATTGAAGATGAGGTTCCTGATAATCAAATTAACCAGAATCCACAATGGTTAAGGAATCACCCTGCTGAACAAGTTATTGGCAATGTACACCAAGGTGTAAGGACTAGAGGACAACTGGAAGCTATGTTTACTTGTTTTCTATCTCAAATGGAATCAAAAGTTGTTGAAGAAGCAATTTTAGATCTAGATTGGATATTTGCTATGCAATAAGAGTTGAATGAATTTGAAAGAAATCAAGTTTGGACACTAGTTGAAAGGCCAAGTCATGCAAATATCATTGGCACTAAATGGGTATTCAGAAACAAACTTGATGAATCTGGTACCATTGTAAGAAATAAGGCCAGACTAGTTGCAAAAGGCTATTCTCAAGCAGAAGGAATAGATTTTGATGAAACTTATGCACCTGTTGCAAGATTGGAAGCTATCATATTATTCTTGGCACATGCTACATATATGAACTTCAAGGTATATCAAATGGATGTCAAGAGTGCATTTTTGAATGGCATTCTAGAGGAGGAAGTGTATGTTCAGCAACCTCCTGGATTTGAAGTTAAAGATCAAGAAGATAAAGTGTATAGACTCAATAAAGCACTTTATGGCTTGAAACAAGCACCAAGAGCATGGTATGAGACTCTATCTCAATTCTTGGTGGACAATGGTTTTACAAAAGGAACCATTGATAACACTCTTTTCAGAATCAATGAGAAGGACAACACCCTGCTGGTACAGATTTATGTTGATGACATAATCTTTGGTTCTGAAAATGAATTTGTTGGACTTATTTCTATGTTTTGATGATGAGTGCTAGACTAGCTGTTATAGTGCAAAGACAAAAAGATGTCTAGATCAAATGTATAGGTTTATTAGAGTTTGATTTATGAATAGGTTTGATCAAACAAGCATCGTAATGGTCGGTGATTTATATCGACGGATCGGTCCATATCGAGTAGGGTAGATAGGTCAGTAGACTAGTCTGGAACCTGCTGAAGACTGAAGGCTGATGGCTCAAACTCAGTTACAGAATGCTAAGGGATCAAACATAGTAATTTAAGTCAAGGATGTGAAATCAGAATTTAGGCAATTCTGTGATGACCTAAACTGATTACATATACCTTGTGAAGAAGGTCTAAGTTCCATAAGTTGGATGATGTTTGGAACTTGGTTATAATTAAAAAGGTGTAACTAACTTCACAAATAAAAGTTAGATAAAAGAAGTCAGCTGCATTGTATTTTATACACAGCAAATTGCAGTTCAGCAGACTGATAGGTATCTCAGCAGACTGATGAACCTGCTGATAAAATACCTTGGTTAATTCAAGATTATATTGGAAGATTACATGGATAAGGACAACCAACTACCTCTGACTTATCAAACAAATCAAAGGCTGAGATTAAAAGAACGTTGGGATGATTCATATTTTTATCCATTGGTTATAAGTCAAAGGGTGGACAGACTGCACTGTCAAAAAGGAATTCTAACAGTGTCAGTCCTATGAATAGTGATAGAATGCAAATCAAATGGGACAAAAACAAGGAACGGTTACATTTGAATTTCAAATACAAGTCACATGCATTCTTGCCTATAAATAGAGAACTTTCAACTCAGAAACAAGATGATGAAAATTGATAAACTTTGAAGAGATATTTTACTGAGCTGAAAAACACCCTGCTGAACCTACTGAACTTAAAGCTACTAATCCAGAGAAATTCTTCAAGTGTTTTCTGTATTCAAGCTATATCAAGCATACACACTTGAAGACTGCAAGCTGCTGATTATATCATCCTAATCAAGCTGCTGCAACTGAATCATTTATTTGATTCCATCTTTATTTTATAAAGAACCTGCTGAAGACAGTGAAGCACAGTTGTGTGAAAGACTGTTGTTTGTGGTGGAGCTGGTGAAGAGGCAATCCTACCCTTCAAGGACTAGTGGAAGACTCAGGAGCAGCAATCTTACATGTTCCCAGTTTTTAGTTTGTGAAGCCATAGTTATTGGTGAAGGACAAGCAACTTAGGAATCTTTGTAACAGCTATATCAAAGATCTCTAGTGGATTACCTCCAACATCACAGGAGAAGAGTGGACTGACAAGATTACACCACTATAAAATCTGCCTACTTACTTTCAGCATTTACATTCTGCACTTAGTTTATTCTACACATCAACCTACTGAATCTAGCAACTGAAATCACACACTTACACTACTGAGTATCTAATACTTAGTATCATATTTAACAACAAGTATTAAGGCTTAATTTTGATATAATTCCGCTGCACAAATTCAGCAAACTCAACTATCAGTAGACTACTGTGTATCAGCAGGCTGCGAGGTATCGCGGACTGCGAAGTATCGCGGACCGCCGAAGTTGCAGAATTTGTTAACTCCAAAGTTTTAAGTGTTAAGTTTATTCACCCCCCCCCTCTAAACTTAACCAAAGCCTTTTCAAGGGACCAACAGAATTGTTATGTGAGAAGTTTGCAAATCTAATGAAGAGCAAATTCCAAATGAGTATGATGGGAGAAATGAACTATTTTTTGGGATTGCAAGTTAAACAAATGAAAGATGGAATCGTCATTCATCAAACCAAGTACACCAAAGAGCTGCTGAAGAAGTTTGGTATGGAAAATAGCACTAAAATATCAACTCCTATGAGTACAAATATCAGATTGGATGAAGATAAAGAAGGCAAAGATGTTGATCAAACTTTATACAGAAGGATGATAGGCAGTCTGCTGTATCACACTGCCAGCAGACCTGATATATCCTTTGATGTAGGTGTTTGTGCAAGATCTCAATCCAAACCTAAAGAAAGTCATTTAGGTGCAGTCAAAAGAGTTCTCAAGTACCTAAAAGAGACTCGGGAGTAGGGATATGGTATTCCAAGGATGGAAGCTTCAAAGTTATATCCTACTCAGATTCTGATTATGCTGGATGCAAGATTGATTGAAAAAACACCACAGGAACCTGTCAGTTAATAGGAAATAGACTGGTTACCTGGTTTAGCAAGAAACAGAATTCAATATCAACTTCCACTGCTGAAGCTGAATACATTGCTTCTGGAAGTTGCTGTGCACAAGTACTATGGTTAAAACAACAATTAAGGGATTATGGAATTGAAGAAAAAAAATTCCAATTATGTGTGACAACACAAGTTCAATTGCAATCACAGAAAATCCTGTTTTTCACTCTAGAACCAAGCATATTGATGTGAGACATCATTTTATAAGAGATCATGTTGAAAAGAAAGATGTGGTGGTTCTGTATATCCCTACTGAAGATCAACTTGCTGATATTTTCATTAAACCACTTGATAGTGAAAGATTTGCTAAACTAAGGACTGAACTTGGAATTATAAAAGTTGACTGATAATCAGCAATGTACTGGAATTCACCAAGGGGATTAGTCTTTGCTATGTTGGGTGAGCTCACTTAGCAGATTAGTCATTGGTATCAATAATTCCATGTACTTATGTTTGGACAATTGAGCAAATGAGGTTGCCAAGGGATCAGCCGAGTTACTATATCAGCAGGCTGCTGAAGTATCTTTATCAGCAGGCTGCTAAGCCAACCCTGCTGAGGACAACCCTGCTGAATGGAACGTTACACAGTCAAACTTATTAAAGTAAAAAAGCAGATTGACGGGATATTTATCTTATCCTTTATAACCGCAGTTAACACGATCTAACGGTTACAATACATTTTGGAAAGTAATGGGCCATGTGTCAAGCTAGCATTCACTCAGATTAATCATGGTTAATGTGGATGTACGTGCACTGACAGTTACAACCCCTCCCTGTCTATTTATACAGACCTATTACACAGAAGATACTCTCTACTTGCAAAATCTCAGATTTATACTCTCTGTTTTTACACTGTGTGAACACAGATTTGAGAAACTATCTTCTTCATCTTATTTTTCTTTAACAATGGCGGAAAAGATTGATGTTCAGATTGGAACAAGTCAAAGTGTTAGAGGTTTTGTTGTTGATGCTAATAAAACTGAACTAGCAATCAACATTGGTCGAAGAATAAGGAGGTATGAAGGTCTGGAAAATGTGCTTAACATAAGACTGGAAACAATCTCATACACAAATGTTGTGAGATTTTGGAAGAACATTGTGATAAAAGAAGGAACAGAGGAATTCAAAACAACTGTGAATGCCCAGGAGATTGAGATTTCCCCAAGTCTACTGAGGTAAGTTTTTGGTTTTGAAGAAGTAGTAGATGGTCCAGTAAATCCTGAGGAAATGGGATTGTCCAAGATGGATTTTGTTGATAAGATCAAGACAAATGAGGACATCAAATCAATTCCAGGCATCAATGTTAGACACATTGGGTTTGAGTACAACCTGCTGAGCAAAATCATTGCAAAGAATATATTAGGACTGGTTGGAAGTATGGATATTCTATCAGGACCCAAGATAGAGCTGCTGATGATTATTTGCAGAAGTATGAAGTTTGATTGGGCTGGGTATTTCATTCATTACATTAAGAAGGTTGCAAAAGAGGAAAGAGAAGGAAAGAGGAAATCCAAGGCCTTACCCTTAGGATTAATGGTTCAGACCCTGCTGAATCATTTAGAGATTCCTAATGTAGCACCTGAAAGATTAATCAATCCAGATACAAGAAAGAGATTGATTATGCTATCCCTGGTCTGGATGATGATGAAGAAGGTGTTGCTGAGGCTGCTGATAGTGATGACAATGAAGATGATGGTGATGCTGGTGGTGAGCAGGTCAAGCAAACTGTTAAGAAAACTGTCAAACCTGCTGCACCAAAGAAGGTTACTGAGAAGAGAAAGTCTGCTGACACTAGAAAGATAACAGAAATGTTAAAGCCTAAAAGAACAAGGAAGCAAACAGTACAGACTGCTGAGTCTGCTGAGGGTCCAGCTTGAAGTTGAGATTACTGACCCTGCTGTAGCTGCTAGAAAAACTGTTGTTGAGATTTTGAGGGAAAAACATAAAGAAGCCAGTAGAAAGAGAAAGTCTACTGTGATTGAAATTGATGATGAGCCACTTTCCAAGAGAATGAAAGAGATTATTCATAAAAAGAAACATGGAAAGGGAAAACAATTGAAAATCTTAGAGCCTCAAAGGGCACAAGAAGATGAAGAAGCAGTAGAAGAAGAGGTAGAAGTAGTAGGAGAGGCTATTGATGCTGAGCCATTGACTATTATCAAGCCTACTGAGGATGCAGAGGTTGTTCTTGAGCAACCTGCTGGAGAGTCACAGCAAACCATAGAAGCTGAACCTGCTGTTGAAGTTGTTGAATCCTCACCTGCTAAGGCTGCTGAGCCAACTAAAAGTGCACAGGTTGTTGTTGAGCAATTTGTTGAAGAAACACAGCAGTCTACTGTACCTGAGCATGCTGCTGTTATTGTTGAATCTACTCAAATTGCACAAGTTTTTGTTGAGGAACTTGTAGAAGAGCCACAGCAGACTACTAAGTCTGCCCCTGCTGTGGAAGTGGAGAACTTAGTACAAGACCCTGCAATTCCTGCAATAGTTTAGGGAAGAATAGTCTGCTGTTAACCCTGCTGATGAGCATATAAGTCAGGGGGAAGAAAGTGTGGTGCATATGGAGGTAGTAGGGACTAATATACAACATGAGAAACCTACTGACCTAGAAGCATCTGTAGAAGATACTTTGAGTTTGCTTCTTGGGACTTTTGGAGGTCATCAAGCTACTGAAGCTGCTCCCAGAAAGTCATTCATGCCCTTTGAAAGACATATGAAGGAAAAGAAGAATGAAGAGTTTGTGGATCCAAAACTTCAGCAGGTGGCTGACTATTTTCAATGGAAGTATGGATTCTACAAGAGACAAAAGCTTGCTGCAGAACCTATGACAGACTTTGAAAAATGGGCTTTTGAAAAGTTGGGAGTGGAGAATTTGTTGGAACTTGTTGATACCTCTTTGTTACAGTCAAGATTGATGTATATCTTTGAAGATCAACAAAAAAGAAGAGGGTATCAAGTATAGGGACCCCAGAGATGACAATGATGATTCATCATCATCATCTGATTCTGGAGGTGATTATCCATCAGGTCCAGGAGGGACCAGTGGGACTGCAATGTTAATTGATCCTACTGAAAGGCAGTCTGCTGGTACTGGACAGTCTCCTGATAGATATCAGACTGGACAGTTAGATGAAGATTTGGAAAATCTCACCATGGATGATATAGAGGCACAAATCAATGAGGGAATAGATGGTGGTGCAAACAGAATGGTTGGTGAGATTGATGATATGTTTGTGGTTGAACCTACTGATCAACCTGAGGATCAGCAAAATGTATATTTGGATGATGAGAGGGTTACTGACAATAGTGAACCTAGTGCCAGTTCAGAAGACTCAATTCAATATCAAGATGGAATTGACACTGAGGACACCCTGACCAAAACTGCAAATTTGCTAAGAAGGATCACTGATATGGGGAAATTTCAACAAGAAAATATGGACATTTTCCCTGATCAAGTTGTTGTGGCATTCATTGCACAAGATCCAAGAGTTAAAGAGGAGGTACAGGTTGCTGAGGATCAAACAGCACCTGGACACAGGTTGGAACAGGAGGTACAGGCTGCTGGGTTACAAACAGCACTGGACAAAGGTTGGAACCAAATTAGGGTTTGGAGGAAACCCCTGTTGTTGGAGAACAGGCTACTGTAGTGGAGCCTGCTGGAAGAAAAACCACTGAAGGGAAAGATAGTCAGCAGACTGCTGTAATTGATAAGGAGGAGCAGCTGCTGGACTATGACTTCAGTGATGAAGAATTTCAGATTGATGAATCTACTGATGATGAACCAGTGAATGATGAACCTGCACAAGATCCAATAATGGAGGATATTCTTGGTGCTATGGTTGAGGAAGGACCTCCCCCTGCTGGGAGAGATATGAGTAGAGCAATGGTCATCAGCAGACAAAGGGCACAATATAATGTAGAAGAGCCTGCTGATGGAGTTGCTGGGGAAATGACTGGTGGAGTGCCAGTAGAAGTGTAGAATGAGTTGAGGACTGTCAGGAATGACATGCAACAGTAAAGAACTCAATTGGATAGACAAGAACAAAGATTTGAAGAACTGATGAAGCTGGTGAATGACAATAGACAATCTACTGAAACAGTTGCTTCAAATTTCACATCTACTCAAAATGCTGTTAATGATATGATGCTAGATGTGAGGGGAATCAAGCAAGGAAATACACTGAAGGAAAATTTTTTGAAAGACCAACTTACATCTATTCATCAAAAACTTGATAAACATGCTGAAACTCTTACACCTGCTGAGCCTGCTGCTGCACAACAAACTGTTGTACTTGATCCTAAGCTCACTGAGAGGATAACCCTACAGGAGCAAACATTGCAAGGAAGGATAACAACAATTGATACTAGGACTGAAATCATTGAGAGTCAACTTAACAACCTAGTAGTCACTCAGGAGAGTGTGCATGGCCTGATGTCCCGTTTTGTTGATGATGTCAATAAGGGGGAAGAGAGCCAAACAGCTGTAGCAAAAGAGGCTGTAAGGATTTTCCATAAGAAGAGATGGGAAGCTGATACCAATGCATATAGGGAACCTGCACCTGGTAGACTTCCACTTACAGATGAACTTCTCAAACAGTACAAGAATGTGTACAATAACAGAAGGAGACCCTATCATGACAAGGGATTTCATGAAGGTCTAAACTCATTTTGAGCTTGAAATTTTGGGAAGCTAAAGTGAAAGGCATGAGGGCATCTAAGAGAGGTGGAGGAGGTGGAACAAATGGAAGAGGTGGTAGAGGTGAAAGGAGTTTGCCTACCATAGATGCAAAGGAATCACTGAAGGAATTTAAGGAAGTTTATATGAGGTTAGGCTTCAGGGTTAATCATATAAATCTTACACTTCCTGAAGCATGGCACTGGTGGAAACAACTGAACACTCATATCAACTTCACTCTGATTGAAAATGACTGGATGAGAGAGATGATTATTGAAATCAGAGCCTATCAAGAGCAAGTTGAGAAAGCAAGAGAAGAAAGAGAAAGAAGACAGTAGATCAGCATACTTATCTGTTTTATCTTTGCTGATGCTAGACTGTAATAATTTTGAACAAATGTTTATAATGAAAGATGACCAAATTTGTTCTGTTTTTGTTTTCAATCTTTTTGCTTTGCTGTTAGGTTAGGGTATTGGCATCATCACCAAAAAGGGGGAAATTGTTGGACTTATTTTTATGTTTTGATGTTGGACTTGTAGTGCAAAGGCAAAAAGATGTCTAGATCAAATGTATAGGTTTATTAGAGTTTGATCTTTGTATAGGTTTGATCAAACAAGCACTGTAATGGTCAGCTGATTCATATCAGCAGACTGGTCCATATCAGTAGGGTAGATAGGTCAGTAGACTAGTCTGGAACCTACTGAAGACTGAAGGATGAGGGCTCAAACTCAGTTACAGAAGTCTAAGGGATCAAACTTAGTGATTAAAGTCAAGGATATGCAATCAGAATTTAGGCAAGTCTGTGATGACCTAAACTGATTACATATACCTTGTGTAGAAGGTCTAAGTTCCATAAGTTGGATGATGTTTGGAACTTGGTTATAATTAAAAAGGTGTAATCTAACTTCACAAATAAAAGTTAGATAAAAGAAGTCTGCCGCATTGTGTTTAAAACACATCAAATATTTATTCAGCAGACTGATAGGCGTTTCAGCAGACTGATGAACCTGCTGATAATATACCTCGATTTATTCAAGACTACATTGGAAGATTACATGGATAAGGACAGCCAACTACCTCTGATTTATCAAACAAATCAAGGGCTGAGATTAAAAGGACGTTGGGATGATTCAGGACTTTATCCAATGGTTACAAGTCAAAGGGTGGACAGACTGCACTGTCAAAAAGGATTCTGACAGTGTCAGTCCTCTGAATAGTGACAGAAAGCAAGTCAAATGGGACAAAACTAGGAACGGCTACATTTGAATTTCAAATACAAGTCACATGCCATCCTACCTATAAATAGAGGACTTCCAACTAAGAAAACATGATGGTGATTGATGAACTTCTAAGAGAAAAATATAAGAGATAATTCTGAGCTGCAAAACACCCTGCTGAACCTACTGAGCTTAAGGCTACTGATCCAGAGAAAATCTTCAAGTGTATTTTGTATTCAAGCTACATCAAGTATACACACTTGAAGACTGCAAGCTGCTGATTATATCATCCAAATCAAGCTGCTGCAACTGAATCATTTACTTGATTCATTCTTTATTTTATAAAGAACCTGCTGAAGACAGTGAAGCACAGTTGTGTGAAAGACTGTTGTTTGTGGTGGAGCTGGTGAAGAGGCAATCCTACCCTTCAAGGACCAATGGAAGACTTAGGAGCAGCAATCCTACATGTTCCCAGTTTTCAGTTTGTGAAGCCATAGTCATTGGTGAAGGACAAACAACCTTAGGAATCTTTGTAACAGCAACATCAAAGATCTCTAGTGAATTTCCTCCAACATCACAGGAGAAGAGTGGACTGACAAGATTACACCACCTGGAACCACTATAAAATCTGCCTACTTACTTTATGCATTTACATTCAGCACTTAGTTCATCATACACATCAATCTACTGAATCTAGCATCTGAAGTCACACACATACACTACTGAGTATCTAATACTTAGTATCATATTTAACAACAAGTAATAAGGCTTAATTTTGATATAATTCCGCTGAACAAATTCAGTAAACTAAACTGTCAGTAGACTACGTTTATCGACGGCTAGCTGCGAGGTGTGAGCGACTGCGAAGTATCGGCGAGCAGTTTCTTGAAGTTGCTGAGTTTGTTAACTCCAAAATTTTTAAGTGTTAAGTTTATTCACCCCTCCCCCCCTCTAAACTTAACCAAAGCCTTTTCAAGGGACCAACAAATATGGTTATGTTTTTCAAACCTACGTCCAGATTTACATCCTAACAACAATGGGTGATGTACAAGAATCTTAAGATGGCCGACTCACACATTACCAAAGACAAAGCACGATTGGAAAGTTACTTTGGAGAACTATATGCACATAAGACTATGTCTGGCTTCAACTTACTTATTGACAGAAAAGTGTTTGTTGCACTTTCTTATAACACAACACTGGAGTACTGGAAATGGAAGTTTTAGAAATTGATTGGTGAAAAATAGAAGGGATCCAGACCACAAAGTTCAAGAGGTACAAAGACAAATTGAGAACCTTCTAGTTGTAATAATTTTATGTTAAGCCCTTTATGGATGAATAAAATTTTTGAGTTTATTCCTATTTTATTTTTATGAAAATGGGTTTACATATATTAAGGCTTATGCGGGTTTTGGCATCATAAAAAATGGCGAATTGTTAGGAACATTTTATTGTTTTGATGATGGCCATACTAGCTGTTATAGTAGCCTGAAATAAGTTAAAAGAGTTACAAATGATTATATAGGGTTTACTTAGAAGTCTGACATATTATATATGTTTAGTCAGACAAGCACTGTAATAGTCTGGTAGGCCGCCTCAATAAAAATGCAAGACCAGCTCAGTGAAGACAGCCAAAGAATCAGCACAATGAAGTGAAGACCTTGATCGCGTGTAAGTTACTAACTTCGATATTACTAGCAAGAATACTAGGTACATCGTAGTATAGTAAATGCGAGTCAAGGTCGATCCCACAGAGACAATGCTACTGTAACTATAAACGATTCTAACCTAATTAAGAAGCAACATAGAGGCGGTCACAGACCAACAATAAACATAAAGAAAACGTAGTATTTCTCTCCCTCTTTTCACCGATCTACTAACTTGGATTAGTTAATTGTTACGTTTACTTCCCCACATAATTTCCTTAAATTAATCGAGCGAGCTTTTGATTTGTTTATTATCAGCTACGGGTGCAACTCCTTCTCCTATCTACTCCAACAATGGTAGTAGAAAATCTATACGCAAGCTACCCTACTTAATTGGTCCGTAATAGCTCATCGCATAAAGAGCTAGAATTGCCGATATCGAGCGCTAACTCATACCGCTAACCCGTATAGACAGCTGTCGACATTTATCGGCACGTTCCTAGGGTCCATTCAAGACTATGTCCAAACATAGCACTTCACTATTCGTATTTCATTCTAGTTTACGAATACAATAAGAAGATTCGCCAGATCTAACCTAGTGTTAATTGATCATGTCGATCAACATAGCTGTAGTGAATCCCATTTTAGGTTTTTGAAATAATGCCTTGGTAAACCGGTATAGACTGCCGGGTTACCGGGGTCAGCTTTTCCTATTCCTAGATCAACATTGCTCACATACGATTAAAATATGTAAAACATAGGGTCTTTAAACATGCATATTAACTAAAACACATAAATACGAACAGATCTACCATATTCAAGACAAAAAGGAATGTTCAAAGCTTCATACCTTCAACAATGGAGATCTTGCTCGATCTACTCATGCTAGAGATGGTAGAGAAATGGAGAAAACCAGGAATAACCCTTCAAAAACTTGGAATAACTTTATTTCATCAAAATTGTATAATGTAATTGAAGATTCAATGATAAGATATGAGGAACTCTGTTAATGCGGCCTTATATAGATACAATGACCGACTTAAGACTCTTAAAAACCCTAAACGACCTAGATAATACGGCAGAATCAATTTCGTGTCTAACAATTCCTCGGTTTACCGGCCCTACACCGCAGTAAACCGTGCCGACTTTTCTCCGTTTTCTTTAGCAGACTTCTTCTTGGACTTTAATCACTTTGCCCAACACACATCTTTTGGTCCAAATCCATTCTCCAATGCTCCAGATTTGGTACATCCTATAAAACATGCAAAACGAGGCAAAACAGTACCAAAACCTCGGGAAAATAGCATAGATGCAGAATTATGATCCTTGGAACACGCACAAAACATTTAACGCATATTCCAGATAGTAATGAACCTATATATCCTCTCTTAAGTAGAATTCAGGGTGAATGAAGGTAAAATTATTGGTACCAATTAGGGCGTTATCAACTACCCCCCACTTAGATTTTGATCATCCCGATCAAAAAGGCAAAAAGAAACACAACACTCTGATCAATATACAAGTTTATTAAAAACAACTATACCTCACAGAGTCAATATCAAGATCATACCACCCATATCCGTCAGTGATGTATTGATCACTATTCATGTCATGAGCCAATGTGTGTGTGCAATAACTTTCACAACCGCTTAGTAATGCAAACAATATCACATTACGTCAACCCGTAGTCGAACTAACCAGTCTCAAACATGTTACTTATAAATCAAATTAGCTGGCAAGGCGGATCGAGAACCGAGTATGTATTACTCTTAGGCTCGCGTTTATCGGTCTATGCAAAAGTCATGCGTTTTACGCTCCATCGACTCAGATTTTTCCAAAGAGAATATAGATGTATATATTTTAGTGCACTTCTCTTTCTTGGCGGGTGAACTCTCATTGATTTATCTATCCTCACGGACCCACTCATGATAAACTACCGAATCCAAAATTCCTTTGCCTTCACAAGCGTTGGTGAAACATGATTCGTGATGAAGTTAGAGTCAACTCTTGTCAAAGCAATATGCTATCGACTACACACCACTATACTTGCTTAAAATAGTGTCTCATAATAGAATATGCGCTTAATATGCCACTACTTCAGAAGTGGGCATTTACTTTACTTGTGCAAAGTGAAACAATGATGAAGTCAATTAACTCGAAAAGATCAAAGATATCATTTTTTTTTCAAAATTATGTCGAAATGAATCAAAGTCTAAGTGGTGAATCGTGTTTCAAAGAGAATCAAGATAATTACGCAATTAATGGAATATTGTGCTAAGAAGCTAAGTGACGTTCCTTTCCCCCCCACTTAAACGAAACATTGTCCCCAATGTGTAAGATGAAAAATGAAAAATGAAAAGGAACATAGATTCGGTTATGGGTGGAACCAAAGAAGAATCGGATCATTGCATAAATCTTCGGGCTCATGTAAGTAGTCCATGAAGAATCTGCGCTAAGTAACTCAAACAAACCCAGAAGAATAGTGGTGACAAGAAATCGTATAATAAAATGGCGGTAGTAAAAGAGAAAATAATGAACTTCAAAACAAATTAAGCCATCAAAATCATTATATTAATAATATTCTGCTACATCAACGATATAGGAAAGAAAAATAAAAATTAAAATGGAAAAAAAACAACGAAAAGAAACAAAAACTAATCCTCATTAGAATAACCCTCCAGTCATCTCTAGTCTCAAAACCGGGAGGCGGTCCAGAACTGGAGGCAGCAGCTGTAGAAGAAGATGCTCTATAATGAGGGGCAGTCCTAGGTGGTGGGGTTGTAGGAGGAACTCTGAAGAAAACTATGATCATGTCCATCTTGCGATGTAGACTCGCAATCTCTCACGAGTGCTCCTCTAGCAAGGCTCTCAGAGTCCACGGTGCTCCGAGGACTGGAGTACGCTCTCTCTCTACTCGTCGAATCCGTCTTTGCCCTCTTGAAACTAACTGTGAACTAATCATTAGCTCAGGGTCTTCCCACTCATCACTAACCAGAACTTTGACCTCGTTCTTCAAAGAGAACATGTCAATCATTGATCTGTACGGCAACTGCTCACGCTCAGATGTGGCTGCAAGCTCATGAATACGGCTATGCATCAGGAGACCAATGTGTGACAGACACCGTATGCATGGTCGGCAGAAGTTGAGTATAGACAAACCTATTAACCACCTTCATATCCCAGGATAGCTAGTTTTCCAGAAAGATGGTGGGTGCTCCAGCAAGATTGCGCTTCCGATGCACCCCGAAGAAATCAGCTATCATATTCATCCTCTCAAGATCTTCAATGTTTCTCGAGGATATGTACTCATGCGGGCCCACCGGTGGATTTTGATCCCCATAATACTCGTTGATCAGCTCGATCAAAAAGTCAACTTTATCACCACGGACCATCACAAATGTGGCTATGGGGTTGTGCGAAACATTAGCGTAAAATTCCCTTACCACTGTGGCGTTCAACCATGTAGGTGCCTTGGCCATATCCAGAATGTCTTGTTCTTGCAAGGCTCATGGCAAGATATCTCCACAATCGTCCAATTCCACGCCCCGTTCTCGAGCAACACATCTTGCATTCCAATGCCCTCGAAACGACTCGTAGATCTCCAATGAATGAGATTGCTCAACCCCATCTATCAAGGGGTTATAATCTCCATATATCCTCTGATAACCATTGGGACGAAGAACAGATCGGCTATGCTTTGGACCCATCCTGGATGATAACAGTACTGATGCCGATGCTGATTCTGGAAATAGTAACCGCGGTAAACCATGGGTAGGTCAGGGTTTACCGGCCTAATTTTTCTGGATTTCTTTCTTGGACTGTGCTTCTGTCAGTGGGAGAAGAAGAACTGCAACACCTCACTAGCACAGCAGCACCGGACAGCAACATGGTGAAGAAAATGGTTTGGTTGGGTGAAATGGAAGAAAGGTTTGGTTTTGGTGGATGTTTTGTGGTGATAGTGGTGATGATGGTGGCCGACTGGTTTTAAGAAGAAGAAGAAATGGAATAATTGAGATGATTTAAGGAGAAGATAGTAGATGGAATGATGATAATGGTGGTGAATGGGTGGTTTAAATAGGAAAAATGAGTGAAGGTGGAAGGATTTAGTGGGTTAGTGGGTAAAGAAGTAATTAGGGTGAGGGATTTGAGGGGTTGATTGATGGGATTGAGGTGGAGTTAGGGTGAAGTGTGGGAAAGGATGAAATATTTGAAAAGAGGGGAAAATGGGACGGGATCTGCTGACTTGTAATGCCTGGTGCAACGTGTGTCCTCCACGCGTCTCTAAAAATTCAGCTTTTCAATTGGACGTTCAGAAAACTGAAAATTCAGGCTCGGTAAACCGTAGGTAACCTAGGTTTTACCGGGGCTTCTTTTCCCCAGATTTCTCTGTACTTCTCTTCTGCACTCTTTACTCAACCTCTCTGCTCAATTCTGACCTCAAATCGACTAGCCTCTTACCATTTTGTTGTTATCTCTGACTCGATCCTAACCTATTTCACTAGAATCTAAAACGAGTAAAAAAACCCTTTCCACAAACATCGGTTTCAAGCCTAAGGGGCGGTAGGATGAAAAAAAGCTCGTCCCTTTATCCGGTTACTTTTATTCATGCCTAATGTACCTAAGGGTTTAGAAAATTGTTCTGAGTTTATAGTCGCCAGCTCGACTTTCTTCAGATCCTCGATCATTCAGGGGTTGGATCTTTACCTCGCTAAACTTTCACTCTAGAGGTTTGCACCTTTGTAGAACCTTTTTGAGCTCTCTTCCTAGAACGCCTCTTTCTCTTAGCTTGTGTACTAGGTCTGCCTCTGCGTCGAGATTTAGGCTTTAGAACCAAGGACTCTATATTTCCTACTTTAAGCTCAAAGTGTTCACTACACAACACAGAATGACTAGCTTCCATGAGCATTTTGTTGTGGTCCTTTTCTTCTCTCTCTCTCAGCATTAGTCTCGTGAATTCCTGCTCAACGGTTTACTACAACCTCTCTATGCTTATGCCCCTCTATCTCCTTAATTTCCACTTTCCCTGAATCATACGCCATCTTGTAACTTTCCGGCCTAATTTCTAGGGGTGATGAGAGATAAATTTATGATCATTATTATGACATTTCGCCCCACTTCTGATACCATTTTGAGCATTTATGTATCAAATCAAGTCATAAATACTAAGTTTTATCAAATTGTATAAGTAGTAATTATTATATAAATTATCGTGTTTTTATGGTATTTTAATAAGTTTTTTTTATCGATTTAATAACCGGACTGTCGTGATAAAAATTACTATATTTTATAAACATTTTATTTTTCACTATTATGTTAGATCTAAAAATATCATAGCTAAAGACTGTAATATTAACCTAAAAAGAGTCAGTAAAATTCAACGCAGCTTACGAACTTTTGTTGTCAGATTTACTCGCGGTTCGTTTCTTTGTGTTCAGGTAAAAAAGATAAGATTTACTGCGGAGACGGAATTGAAGACTGAATAACGAGACGAGAGTTATGTCTGATTGAAGAAATGGCCGAATGGATATTTATTATCCTTGGCATATTCCAAGCATATTCCATTAGATATTTTCTTGGCATATTCCAAGCATATTCCCTTGGATATTTATTTGATCACCAAAATAAATATCCTTGATATTTTGCTCACCAAACTTGGAGCCCAAGGCCAAGTCAAAATACATCACTTTTGGGCTTAAAAGATGTCTTTTGAGGGATAGAAGAGTGTGCCCGAAGCATAAATGTTCAAACGCATCAAAACGCAAAGGTACTACAACCGTACTTGTCATTGATCTGCATTTCGACCCAACTTAGAGGCATTTTCAGGGGAAGAGTCCTTGATGAAAGTTTTAGATCTTCAAAGGTGCTTTCCAACGGATTTTGAATCACGTCAATCGGAGGTCTACAACTCAAGTTATAGTCGTTTTACCAAACAAATGAATACGTTCGATTCGGTTTCGACTCGGTTCGAATATTTTGCCTATAAATACAAGCCAAGACCCATCACTATCCTTTTCCCCATCTTGGCCACTCTTGGCCAAGATCTCTCTTCTCCACCTCCTCCCATTTCTTCCATTCCCCTCTTCTTCATCTCCGTTCTTCATCTCTTTTCTCGTTTTATTTTATTTTCGGGCCCGTATATACATATGTCTATGTATGTATATATGTTTTTATAAATAAAAGTAGTACTGTTGCAATGCTCGAGAGAATTACCGAGAAAGTTGTTATTGAAGAAGTTGTTATTTTCGAGAGAATACGGCTTTGATTTGCACTTAACGGGTAATTTTATCAAGTTATTACTTTTGTTGTTTATATATATATATATATATATATATATATATATATATATATATATATATATATATATATATATATATATATATATATCTATCACTATGTTAAACTAAAAATATGTCTAGCCAAGATATGAATCTGAATTAGTTAATCTTTTGGTAAAATGAATGATCGACTCTGGTAATAATGATTAAAACCAATTATAATGAATCTTTTTCTATTTTGCAACGTATTGATAATATATTCGGATTGACGTAATTAATCAAGTTGAATCGCAACATATAACCTGACGATGAACTGACCAGAGAAGTTAGGATATGAGATAAAAAATAGAAAAACCGTAGGGTAAAATTGGCCGAGTGAAAATGTGACAACGGAATCCTATTTCCTACCCGGGGGCAGATTTGTCCTAGAAAGATGAATCTTATTGAAATTTGTACTCGAGATCTTAATAATGTTAAAATCACAGTTTAATTGAAACTACACCGTTTGTGTTAAATCGATCCGCCTGACAACCGGAGCCTCTTGAATAACATCGGCCGTCGACGAACGGAATAACTCTTTTATCCGGGGTAGATTTGTACTCGGTACTGTTCGGACTAACTAAGATTAGCATGGGGCGCTTGTGGACCTTGGACGATGACATTTGACATATGACAATTTCATACGCTCGTGTGAGGAGGAGTTGTCTAGCTTAGGAGTACACCGGTTCATATATAATTGACCTCCTTGCATCAAGGAAAAGATCTGTCTCATTCAATTCTACTAAAAAAGATATTGATTCAGTAAAGTATTCTTGGTTAGATCTAAAAATATATATATTATTTATTTATTTACTGTTTTACTAACAATCTAACTACTAGCATAATCTAACCCGATAAAAAAGTAAAAACTGCGACTTAGATCGAGTTAATAATAGCTTCTTGGTGTTTAACCCCACTTAAAAGAATTACCTTGTTTTCCCTGAGGATACGACCTGACTCACCAGACTATCACTACAATTTGACCCGGTACACTGCCGGTTAGGATCTGTATAGCCTAGGTAATGTCCGTCAGCTTTCTGGCGCCGTTTCCAAGGTTAGGTTTAGGTCTGTCAGTATTTTGGCGCCGTTGCCGGGGAAAACGTCGCTAATTTCTTTCTTTGTGTCTAGGGTTACTACTTGTATTAGCTCAAAATTCTCGAGGATAAGTCAACACTCTTCTTATCACATTTCTTTTTTATTTTCCGTTGGTATCTACCTTCTTTTAGTTACCAATTTTCTTCTTCTACCAATTTCGAGTTATTTTCTATTTTCGATAGTAGAAAGTAAACGCGGTTCGTTTATTTTTGTTGGTACCTACCTATTGGTAAGATACCAATTTAAAAAAAAATAAAAAAAATAAAAAAAATACACTCGGTAAATAACGAGTGGAGTCGGTAATTACCGAGAGAAAAAAAAAGTGGTTTTTTTATCGATTTCGTATTGTTTTCTATTCGATATTTTCTATTCCACAAGAATTGTCAAATCGAGTTACGAAAATGGCCGAAACCGTTGGTGAAACACCTGAACAAGGGATTGCTCTTGCTCAAGAGCATGGCCAAAACCTTAATCAGAATTTACCTCAACCTAATAACTAGAATCAGAATAATAGAAATAATCAGAATCGGAATAAGCATAATCGTAATGAGCATTTTCTATTTTAGATAGTTGATGACCAGAAGTGGTAAGGCCCCACTCACTCCTTATAAGCCTGACATAAACACTTACGAAAGGCAGTTAAGAGTAGAAAGAAAACGAGGTCATACTAGTCAGGGAAATCCTGACCAAGGATCATCTTCAAATCGAAATAAGAAAATGGCCGCTGAGAGTAAGGATGAGGAATGGGTCAAGGTGCCTAAAATATTGAAAAATCCAAGAATGGGTAGGACCTTGTCCAATGAGCAGGTTAAAAAGGAATCAAGTTTGAAAGGGCCAATTCAAACCGAACCTTATCCGGCTCAACCCAAATTCACCTCGGTTCAATCTGATAGGGTAGCACCATATCCAGTGCATATTTTGAAGAAAAAGGTACTGAATGATGACAAACAATGTCCTCAAAAGGCACAATCATTCAAGGAAGCTTTACTATCTTCGTCTAATTATAAGGGTAAGGGAGGTATACATTCTAACCCTACTTTAATTGATCTTGAATTACTCCCCCATTCCCCGAAAAAGGAAATCAAAGAGATAAAGTTGGGTAAGAAGTATGCACATTTTCTTGACACTTTTCGGCACTTAACAATTAATAGCCCTTTCATCGATGTTTATAAGGGAGAGCTTAGTTTGGGAGTTAATCATGAGAGCGTTGTCTTCAACACTTACAATTCATTGAAATATCCATGCATTACACTAGAATCTTGTTCTTGTGTGTACACTTTGTGTTTTTTTTTTGTTGTGGATTGTACTAACACACAGGTAATTGAAGAAGATGACTTTAGCAATAATGTAAAAGCTCACAAACCGAAGGCTCGAAAATCAAAGGAAAAGGTCAAGAATCGTTTGGATTGGTGGGAATTGTCTAACCTCTGTTGGAAACCGGTATTGAAGAAGGATGCGGTGCGTGAGGATGACCCACCACCAGTGCCTTAAAAACTGAAGCACGGTAAAGTCTGGCTATAGACTATAAATGTAGTCAATGACGGGTACTATCCTTCCTTTTTACTCCTTAAGCATTTATTTTTAGTGGATTATGTGCTTAATTGTTACGTGCTTTTGTGAGTAATTGTTAGAAGTATCCCGTTTTGTTTAGTATATTATATTAGTTAATCCTTATCATTTTGGTCGAGCAAACGACGTTAACCAAAAGCGCTACCGGGAGGCAGCCCGCAAAAATGTTAAATATAATAATTACTCATACTTTGGATGATACTTTGCGAATACTTCGGATTGATTTTCATTTTGTTTCACCAAGTCTTAGGATGAATGTTTGAATGTCATTAAAAAAGGGAATGATTAGGTGGTTATCCGAAAATCCCGATGGAGAAAAAAGAGAAAAATTCAAATGCGTCATTTTTTGGACTTAGGTTGTTAGAACGATTTGAAATAACCCTTGAGGATCTGGGTATAAAAGACTCAGAGTTAATACTTTGGCATACGTTACATATCATGATCTAGTCTTGTTTTAAATTTCAAATAACGTGTGACATGTATTAGTTCAAATACTATGGAATTGAGGAGGTCATAACTTTAACCCACCCACCCACCCTTTAATATCATCCGAGTATTTGTTTTGACTTGTTTTAATGCACCGTTGCTTTCCCAACAACTTATTACACTCACTTTACATTGAGGACAATGTAAGTTCGTAAGTGGGGAGTGGAGTCGTTGGTCTAGCAATGGAATTAATGTTTATTTTGTATCAATAAATCCCTTAGTTTTCGATTTTTTTCGAGCATTATTTAGTTGATTAAAATAAATTGTATAAGGCATATATTTCATGGATTTGAAGATGTAATGATCAATTTGGATGTGTATAACCAACGTGAACCGTAAGTGCATTGTAATTCCAAATATATTTGTGTAACATGAATTCCTTCACGTAAAGCCTTTGATATTGAAGCGGAAAATTTTAAACTGTATCCATTCAGTATCCTAGTGGTTATTCTATAGATAATTGCGGTAACTTAGTACCTAACTTTTGAATGTGTACTGTGAATATCTGAAGGTTTGAATGTGATAGGAAGGATATAAGTTAAAGAAGAATACCAAATTAAGATGAACTATCTATATGTTGGTAGTAGCTACCAATGATTTGAGTGCAGTAGGGCGTTATCACGAAACGTCCTATATCACTATGAGGTTTAAAGCTCCCGACTGCCCAATGATAGTAGTCCAGCTAGGGTGTTATCACGAAACATCCTATTGATGGGAATGAGGGCAACTGCCTGATGATAGTAGTCCAACTAGGGTGTTATCACGAAACATCCTATTGCTGGGAATGAGGGCATATGCTACAAATGTGAAATTAAGCTCATCGAAAAAAAAAATTTAAAAATTAAAAATTTTTTTTTGTTTAAGCATGGTTGAAAACTTAGTTATCTTCTAACTATCCCCAGTATAAACTGAATGATATGCTTTAGGGATTATCCTAATAAGTACACGGGATAACTTTGTGTGGAAATGTTACTGCTTATACCTAGGAAAGTCATTAGGGCTGTCTGAATGGATATTTGTGTGTTTTGCTTGATTTATTCAAGAGAGGATAGTGGAAATTGAAAAGGCTTGTCACACACACACTCTGTTATACACTTATATTGAGGTTAACGCCTGGTTGTAATTCTAATGGTTGTATTATCTAGTTGTTCCTTATACCTTATATCTTCATGAATTTATCTCTTATTCATTTTGTTTTATCGCTTGTTTTGCTCGAGGACGACCAAAAGCTAAGTGGGGAGTTGTGATGAGAGATAAATTTATGATCATTATTATGACATTTCGCCCCACTTCTGATACCATTTTGAGCATTTATGTATCAAATCAAGTCATAAATACTAAGTTTTATCAAAATGTATAAGTAGTAATTATTATATAAATTATCGTGTTTTTATGGTATTTTTATAAGTTTTTTTATCGATTTAATAACCGGACTGTCGTGATAAAAATTACTATATTTTATAAACATTTTATTTTTCACTATTATGTTAGATCTAAAAATATCATAGCTAAAGACTGTAATATTAACCTAAAAAGAGTCAGTAAAATTCAACGCAGCTTACGAACTTTTGTTGTCAGATTTACTCGCGGTTCGTTTCTTTGTGTTCGGGTAAAAAAGATAAGATTTACTGCGGAGACGAAATTGAAGACTGAATAACGAGACGAGAGTTATGTCTGATTGAAGAAATGGCCGAATGGATATTTATTATCCTTGCCATATTCCAAGCATATTCCCTTGGATATTTTCTTGGCGTATTCCAAGCATATTCCCTTGGATATTTATTTGATCACCAAAATAAATATCCTTGATATTTTGCTCACCAAACTTGGAGCCCAAGGCCAAGTCAAAATACATCACTTTTGGGCTTAACAGATGTCTTTTGAGTGATAGAAGAGTGTGCCCGAAGCATAAATGTTCAAACGCATCAAAACGCAGTGGTACTACAACTATACTGTCATTGATCTGCATTTCGACCCAACTTAGAGGCATTTTCAGGGGAAGGGTCCTTGATGAAAGTTTTAGAACTTCAAACGAGCTTTCCAACGGATTTTGAATCACGTCAATCGGAGGTCTACAACTCAAGTTATGGTCGTTTTACCAAACAAATGAATAAGTTCGATTCGGTTTCGACTCGGTTCGAATATTTTGCCTATAAATACAAGCCAAGACCCATCACTTTCCTTTTCCCCATCTTGGCCACTCTTGGCCAAGATCTCTCTTCTCCACCTCGTCCCATTTCTTCCATTCCCCTCTTCTTCATCTCCGTTCTTCATCTCTTTTCTCGTTTTATTTTATTTTCGGGCCCGTATATACATATGTCTATGTATGTATATATGTTTTTAAAATAAAAGTAGTACTGTTGCAATGCTCGAGAGAATTACCGAGAAAGTTGTTATTGAAGAAGTTGTTATTTTCAGAGAATACGGCTTTGATTTGCACTTAACGGGTAATTTTATCAAGTTATTACTTTTGTTGTTTATTTATATATATATATATATATATATATATATATATATATATATATATCTATCTATCACTATGTTAAACTAAAAATATGTCTAGCCAAGATATGAATCTGAATTAGTTAATCTTTTGGTAAAATGAATGATCGACTCTGGTAATAATGATTAAAACCAATTATAATGAATCTTTTTCTATTTTGCAACGTATTGATAATATATTCGGATTGACGTAATTAATCAACATGAATCGCAACATATAACCTGACGATGAACTGACCAGAGAAGTTAGGATATGAGATAAAAAATAGAAAACCCGGAGGGTAAAATTGGCCGAGTGAAAACGTGACAACGGAATCCTATTTCCTACCCGGGGGCAGATTTGTCCTGGAAAGATGAATCTTATTGAAATTTGTACTCGAGATCTTAATAATGTTAAAATCGCAGTTTAATTGAAACTACACCGTTTGTGTTAAATCGATCCGCCTGACAACCGGAGCCTCTTGAATAACATCGGCCGTCTGACGAACGGAATAACCTCTTTTATCCAGGGTAGATTTGTACTCGGTACCTGTTCAGACTAACTAAGATTAGCATGGGGCAGTTGTGGACCTTGGACTGATGACATTTGACATATGACAATTTCATACGCTCGTGTGAGGAGGAGTTGTCTAGTTTAGAAGTACACCGGTTCATATATAATTGACCTCCTTGCATAAAGGAAAAGATCTGTCTCATTCAATTCTACTAAAATAGATATTGATTCAGTAAAGTATTCTTGGCTTGATCTAAAAATATATATATTATTTATTTATTTACTGTTTTACTAACAATCTAACTACTAGCATAATCTAACCCGATAAAAAAGTAAAAACTGCGACTTAGATCGAGTTAATAATAGCTTCTTGGTGTTTAACCCCACTTAAAAGAATTACCATGTTTTCCCTGAGGATACGACCTGACTCACCAGACTAGCACTACAATTTGACCCGGTACACTGCCGGTTAGGATCTGTATAGCCTAGGTAATGTCCGTCAGCTTTCTGGCGCCGTTTCCAAGGTTAGGTTTAGGTCTGTCAAGGGGCATTATTCAACCTCAAAGTAATCTCCCCATTATCGAAATCCATGACTTCTCTGCTTGTCACTAAGAAAGGTCTTCCAAAAAAAACTGGGGCACTTGGGTCCTCTGGTACTACGTCTATAACCGTGAAATCAATTGGAAAAGTGAACCCTCCTATACCTTTATCGTGCACTTCCTAAGCAGACCGGTAGGTATATCTCTAGTCCTATCAACAAAATTCATGGTTCGGGTTTGATTCATAACGACCGGAAGCTTAATCTTCTGGGCAGAGGGAAAGGTAGAATGTTGCAACTCGAGCCGGAGTCACAGAGAAATTGTGAGTCGGAACGTTCCAGGATCTCATAACTGTTGGAATAGTGTCCTAAACCCAATCGGGTTGGACCGGATCCGACCGGGTCGGATCATTTCTACTATTTCTTTATGTTTGTACATATATTAAATGGCTTTTCTGTTGTCATATATTTGTTCCTTTAAAGAACCAATTGTGAATTGTTATATGATAACGTCCTTGGTATTAAACTGTGATAGAGAAACAATGATAGGCGATTATGGTTGATGAGATCTCTAATCACTTTAATAAGTTTGATACTTAAATGTCTCTAGGCTGATGTACTATTAAACAGGGCATTGATAGTATAAACAGACTAGCACGTATTAGATGTCTTCTGTCTTTAAGGGCAAGGATAGATCTCGTCTATCGAAGTGTAGAGACACTTGGACTGTACGTGGACGTGTATTAGAGAATGCGTACGTTAGACTGACCCACTTACACGGTTAAGTGTCACACTATGTGGCGGTTTTGTAATTATCCTTTAGACCGGAGTCTTCAGGGCATCACGGTGTGGATTGTCATGCTTTGACACTATTGAGGTTTCCCCTAGCCACGGGGCGATCATATGGTAGTGATTGGGTATGATACTGAAGAATGCGGAGTATACATGTTTGGTCGTCTAGGAATCGCGTATCCTATGACTGGGATCGAATATCCGAAATGGCGTTCTTATAAGGAATGTCTAGCTCTCGTGAATCTTTGCAAAGTGGGAATAAATTAGTTAATTCGAGAGGGCATGATATCTAGATTATAAGATACGTTCGTTAATGTTTCACACTCGACGTACGACCGTACGGATATTATTACAGCGATATGATTGTAAGTTACACGGTAACTGTTTAACATGAAAGGTAGTAGTCATTGCATTTGACTCTTTCGATGATTGGGGGTCACGGTGTGTTTCTAGACGCTATCCCATGATCGTTAGGTATGAAGGGCATTTTCGTAATTTGCACTTTGTGCCTACGGCCAACATATTCGGAAGCCTATCGGGTCACACACATATGAACATCTAGCCGGATTAAAATGTGGTTATAGATGATAACCAAAGAAGGAAAGTTTATCTTGTACTATAAAGGTTATAGTGGTAAATAAATATGGTGGTATTTATTTATTATGAATAAATTAAATACAAGATATTAATTATGTTGATTAATTAAATATATGTATTAGGTGGCCGAAAATTTTTGTGTATATGACACACGTAATTATTGGCAAACTAGTTGATCAAGTTGATTAAATATATGTGTATTGATATATACATATTGCGCCATATTTTGGTGTATTCAGATACACTTGGATTGTGCAATTTAATTAATAAGATTACCATATATTAATATTAGATATTAATGACTATAGATTTGCACACATGTGTAAATTGATTTATAGTAATAAGATAAATATAATCAATATAACATAATGACAATATATTGGAATATTTAATATAAGACATTAAATTAAATGAGATAAATCAAGGAAATATATTTTCCTTATTTTATTGGAAAAATGTTTTCTTCTCCTCCACACCTAGGTTGGGGCGCCCCCTACACTATAAATAAGAGGTGGGTGTCACGCTCTTTTGTACATAACAATTCCAAGAACAAATAGTTATTGTGTAAAATAGAGTGCATCCTATAGAGAGTTGGAGAGAGGGGAAAAGGGCCGGTCTAGAAACCGGAGTTTTCAAATAGCAATCCATGATGGGATTCCGGCAGGCTGTTCGTGTGGACTAGCGGTTGAGGCCGGACACTTGGGCGGCTCTATGCAGAACTACTCTCCTTAGATGGTCAAAGCATCGATCTTTTAGATCAAGCAAAGTAACCACCGTCTACTAGCTTATTTGTTTATTGCTTAAACGAAGTCGATCCTGGTTAAAAGGAAATAAAATTTTAAATTCCGCGGCGTTCCTGCGTAGATTTCCGAACAGTGGTAGCAGAGCGAGCTTCAAGATTAAGCAATAAGCATGTTATTTTGCGTAGTTAATTTTATCGTTTAAATCATGTAATTAAAAGATGAAAGATTTTTTATTCGCACAACGATGCACGAAAAGAAAAAAAAAGGGGGAGGCTTTGGGGTGCTCGGCCGATCGGCGGCGGCACCCCCACCGGAAATTGCACAGGCGGCGGCAGCTCCCCCTTGGGGCGGTCGACATCGGGTGGTGCATCTTTTTGGGGGGTCCCTAAATTTTGTTTTGTGTATTTTGTGTTTCAATATGGTTCATAGTTGTGATTGATATCTCTTTGTTTAGTTGTGTCATGTGGCTAACCAATTGTTCAAATAGCTTGGGTCATTGGGATGCCACATGGCAATAAAATAATATTGGCTTTCCAAATTTTGATTTGGAATAGGCCTAGTGCCTTTTCAAGTATTTGATTTGTAAAAGGTCTAGGCCTAGGCCACTTCCAAAATTTTTATTTTGGAAAGTGGCCAGGCCTAAACCAAAATTATTTGGCATTTCCAAATATTTGATTTGGAATAGGCCTTGGACCTTTTCAAATATTTGATTTGTAAAAGGCTTAGGCCTAGGCCACTTCCAAAATTTTGAATTTGGAAAGTGGCCTGGCCTAAACCAAATTTGGTTTAGGAAGATGCCTTTTGGTTTAGGAAACCAAAGACATCCCTTTTGATTTGGAATCAAAAGGAAAGAAATTAAAGAGACTTAATTTTAATTTTGATTTATTTTTAGAATAGTTTTAATTAATTAAAATTAAAATTAAAATCGTTTAAAATTAATCGTTAATTTTATTTCCATTTAAAATCATTTAATTAATTAAATGTTAATTATTTAATTGATTGGATAAAATTACTTAATAGATTAAATGTTAATTGATTAATTAAGACGCAAGTAGTTAAATTTTAATTTTATCCTTTTCATAAGATGTTATTGTATGGATTAGATATAGTAGATATAATATGATTATATGGACCCCGATTGATCACGGACTCGACCGATAGGATAGATGTGAATGATTTAATTTTTCCGTTGGTTTAAAAATTGTCCTAGGCCGTTATGAAGAATGTGACCTAGTTTATTTTCTGCATTTATCCCATTCCTGTTAGCTCCCCCCCGTTTGCGGCAGGTGTATTTATTTTATTGATAGAATTAAATGTAACAAGAATGGAGCAGAAGATGGAGACCAAAGAAAGAAGAATAAAGATCACATTGGAGATAGCGCAATAAAGATCCTATTGGCGGTTGCAGCTACCCTTAGATTGTGACCCGCGGGTTCGTCAGTTTGTATTCGAAACCGCACCTAGGAAAAGTCCATAATCATATCAGTTACTTTATGCATTTATTTATTTTGTGCTTGTATTTATTTTATATGATACGATAGATGCATGACTAGGCACGATCTAGATAAATGTGTAGGATATATCTATAGAGATGGATATAATTGATGAGACTGAAATTAAAATTAATTAAGTGAATTAATTTACGAAAAACACTTCCACAACAAAAATCAAGTCGAAATATTGTCTCCCAATATTATAACGATGGTGAAGAGCCTGTGTTCGGATCCAACTGATCGACCACCGCCGGGAGTTGACCTACATCGGGTATAACGTCGTTATTGAGATATGATCGTATGAGATCTCGTGAATATTGGGTTATGACTTGACTAGAGTCTTTCGGTGATTGGCCACCGTCAGGGCCGTCTGACTTTAGAGACAAGGGGTTGACTAACACATAGTGATGTGTATCACCAAAGAGTTGACTAGTCAACCACTGAGAATCACATTGAGATGTGAATGGTAAGGGGTTACCTACCTTTCGAAATTATCTTGGTTGATCGACCACCGTCGGGAATCGAGGTAACTAGATTGGATCTCAGCCACTAAAGAAATTAATAATTCTTGAAAATCAATTGGGAGTAGTTGACTAGTGGGAGCAAAATCATAAACCAAAAGGCCATTTTTGATTTTGCGTGTATAAACAACAACACTCTTTTATTTTCATTTTTTGTAGTTTTAGCAAAATTTATATTTATGTTAATTTCTCGATTACTAAAACCAAATTATGATTGTTACCTTTTGAGAAACGTTCTCAAGTATGGTTAAGTAATTTTAATCCTTTTAAAATAAGCAATGACACGAGCAATCCCGTTATAGTAGTTAGAGACAAGGAGACTACATGTTTGATGGAGTACTCCAAGGCTTTAATTATTAATGAAAGCGGAAGCTCATGATATGATAAAATCATTTGAAATAAGTTTCAACGAATTAGTCATATATTGGATACGATCCAAGATTATCATTCTGTCATACGATGACAATTAATTCAAACGTTGGATAAGAATGACCACATCTAATTTTGGAAAGGTTGTTTTCAAAATTGTAAGATTTAAGTATCAACTTAATTCTACCATTGCTTAAAGGTTAATTAAATAGTTAATGTTTTAAATACGATTTAAAAGGTTAAATAAACTATTTAATAAACTTTAGATTTTCTTTATGAAAGGAAATTAAAGACATAGCTCTTGTGATCTTTCTTAAGTCTTATGAAGACTATATTAAGAAATATTTACAAGTGCTTAAAGGATTGAAAGAAAAGTTAGGGCATGTGCTTAAATAGAGAGCTTATCGAAGTCTTTGTTCTAGGCAAGTGTGGTGAGATAAATCTATCTATGTTCAAAGTCGACTCTAAGATATATGATATCTTACGAGTGTGATTAAATTAGAAAGATTAAATGTAGATATGGAAGGTGAAGCAAACGTTGTGACACTTACCATATTTTGGATCTAGTAAACTGATAAGAGAACTAAATAAATGTTATTATGTTCCGGTTCTTATGAAGAACATATTTTAAGTTATTTGTTAGGATTTATTAGACATATTCAATTGCAAAGAATAAATTTTATTGTGATAAAGTTGAAAGGTCACTGAATCTAACATACTAGATTGTTCTCACTATGTAGTTGATATATGTGATGAAATCTCAACCAAATATTTGTATGGCTATTATCCATGATATTTGTAGTTGTTGTAGATGTCGACTCTCTAGAAGAGAAACATATAATCAAATGTCATTTAGATGATGTCTGAACCGC
The DNA here is from genome assembly GCA_036785695.1 of Gentiana straminea. NCBI lineage: Eukaryota > Viridiplantae > Streptophyta > Magnoliopsida > Gentianales > Gentianaceae > Gentiana > Gentiana straminea. The sequence goes on along the minus strand of JAVUPR010000326.1, from coordinate 7,286,708 downwards.
GTGATTATGAATCATGTGGGTGATATTTATCTTATCTAAAGATGACTAAAATACCCTTTTATGAAAAGGTTATAAAATCTAGAAAAATTGTCTAAAGCCTAAACATACCGATGTTTGTTGGCTTGTGACAATTAATGCCACAAATAATTGTTTATTAGTCTCTACGACTATTTTTAGAAATAGTCATGTGTACTCAGTGAAGTGCATAATTCGGAAAGCCCGAAAAGTTTGAGCTAGTACGAATATGAGATTGACGAGCTATATAGGAATTAATCTTCAATTGGATTGAAGTAATTAATGCATGAAGGGTGTTTCAGAAGTCGTCTGAATGGAATAAGATTCTCCCTTGAAGGATACAATTTTTGAGTTATGCAATTAGATTGTGTTCCTAAAATGGAAACAACACTTTATATGATAAAGGTGTGACGCAAGCCATGCGAAGTATCCCTTACCCGTTTCGGGATAGTGCCCTTATACTTAACCGAGTTCCAAAGAATAAAGGTTAAATAAATTCCATATTAGATATGGAAGAGGATAATGTCGAATCTATCTTAACCGATGATTTGAAGTTTTCATAGGCAAAGTCAGAAAGGCTTGGAGCCTAGTACAACATATGTAACTTTCTGGAATATCTTAGCAAGTACGCTAGATATTATTTACTCGTCCGCGGAGCAAAAGGTGTTTGTCTCAAAACATGCTGTCTTCTAGAGGAAGTGTTTCTTCCAAAAGAAACAGTGGCAGTAAATTAAATCTCAAAAGAGTTTGAGAACCTCAAATATACATTCAACCATTGGAACATGAGCACACACCGCATAGCGATAAGGTGTAGAACACTGCTCAGTGCACACAAAAGTTCTGTAAGTCTATAGATAACCCCAAGCCTAAAAAGGCGTTAGTATATTTATCTTGAAGAATGAATATCTCACAACTTATAAAGGAATGTTTGAAAGGCAAGATTGAGAGATACGGCCAGGAGCCACAATATCTGAATTAGATTCCATCAGTGACAACCAGGTTATGAACCTAGTCTATCTTATCTAGAGGGAATGTCCCTGTAAGGCTGAGCCCAGTTCTATTCAGACTATGCTTGTTGTAACTTCGTATCATGACTATATGATAGTGTTGAAGACGTTGGGCAGACAACTCAATGTTCAAAGACGATAACATGATATGTAAGCCCATGAGATCCATTTATGGACTCAAACAAGTTTCTCTAGACGATTTCTTTGTTTGATAATCAAAGGAGTTTGATTTAGTCAAAAAAAGAATATGCCCAATGTGCAAGATGGATAGTGGGAGTGTGTTACGATTTTTTGAGTAAGGTATTAGATATCTCTCACAGGAATTTCCACCCCATGTCACAGTCAATTAATGTTTGTTAGTTCAAGGTCTTTACGAAAGCACTTGGATTAGCAGTTCTTATTTTAGAAATAAGAATCTATAGCGATAGATTTAACTGCTGTTAGATTATAGTTTACATATATAGATGTGATGCTAAAAGAGTTTAGCATAGATCGCGACAGGGGATACTGCTAGCCGGTGTTCTCAAGATCTATCTATATGAGGACGTTAGTCCTAAAGATAAGGTGAAATATGATGATTATGAAGGTTTCGTTTGCTACGGAAATTGGAACCATCATAAAGGTGATGCCGGATGTTCATAGTTCATGAAGTGTCACGAGCAAGTATGAAAGCAAATCTGGTGAATGTCGAGAATATCCTTAAACAAGTTAAGGAAGAGTTCCTTGTTTATTGAAACTTGGAATTAAATAAACATAGAGATACAGACGAATATCCTGAGTCTTATGAAGGCGAGTGGGAGCTACTGTCTGGGTTTGAAATCACTTTGATTAAGTGATACAGTGAGATGGAAATGTTCTTAGCTATGGGTCACTGTAAATTCTACAACCAAGCCAAAACACAGTAGTGCCTTAGTGGCGCAGCGGGAGCAGTACATGGATCTAGAAGGTTCATTCTGAACCTTGTGCGGTTCTTCCACCTTTTCTATATAGCAGATATAGTAAGTGGATTCATTGCTTGAAGCAAGGACCAGGGTCTCGTCAGAGATTCGTGTGTGTGTTGAGGTGGTTCATTTGACTTGGTCATTTGGAGCATGGTATGAAGATAGTCTGAGTCCTCATGGATAGCAATCCGTTCATGGCTAGGGCTAGTTGCGAGTATTGCATGAGATTCTTGTGTTTTTACTTGGTCTTGTATGTGCGAATGATTGGTTTTAGGCCAAGTGGGAGATTGTTGGAATAGTGTCCTAAACCCAATCGTGTTGGACCGGATCCGACCAAGTCGGATCATTTCTACTATTTCTTTATGTTTATACATATATTAAATGGATTTTCTGTTTTCATATATTTGTTCCTTTAAAGAACCAATTGTGAATTGTTATATGATAACGTCCTTGGTATTAAACTGTGATAGAGAAACCATGATAGGCGATTAAGGTTGATGAGATCTCTAATCACTTTAATAAGTTTGCTACTTAAATGTCTCTAGGCTGATGTACTATTAAACAGTGCATTGATAGTATAAACAGACTAGCACGTATTAGATGTTATCTATCTTTAAGGGCAAGGATAGATCTCGTCTATCGAAGTGTAGAGACACTTGGACTGTACGTGGACGTGTATTAGAGAATCCGTACGTTAGAATGACCCACTTACACGGTTAAGTGTCACACTATGTGGCGGTTGTGTAATTATCCTTTAGACCGGAGTCTTCAGGGCATCACACTGTGGATTGTCATGCTTTGACACTATTGATGTTTCCCCTAGACACGGGGCGATCATGCATTAGTGATTGTGTATGATACTGAAGCATGCGGAGTATACATGTTTGGTCGGCCAGGAATCGCGTATCCTATCATTGGGATCGAATATCCGAAATGGCCTTCTTATAAGGAATGTCTAGCTCTCGTGAATCTTTGCAAGGTGTGAGTAAATGAGTTACTTCGAGAGGGCATGATATCCGGATTATAAGATACGGTTGTTAATGTTTGACACTCGACGTACGACTGTATGGATATTATTATAGCGATATGATTGTAAGTTACACGGTAACTATTTCACATGAAAGGTAGTAGTCATTGCATTTGACTCTTCCAATGATTGGGGGTCACGGTGTGTTGCTAGACACTATCCCATGATCGTTAGGTATGAAGGGCATTTTCGTAATTTGCACTTTGTGCCTACGGCCTACATATTCGGAAGCCTATCGGGTCACACACATATGAACATCTAGCCGGATTAAAATGTGGTTATAGATGATAACCATATAAGGAAAGTTTATCTTATACTATAAAGGTTATAGTGTTAAATTAATATGGTGTTATTTATTTATTATGAATAAATTAAATACAAGATATTAATTATGTTGATTAATTAAATATATATATATATATATATATATATATATATATATATATATATATATATATATATATATATACATATGTATTGATATATACATATGGCATCATATTTTGGTGTATTAAGATACACTTGGATTGTGCAATTTAATTAATAAGATTGCCATATATTAATATTAGATATTAATGACTATAGATTTGCACACATATGTAAATTGATTTATGGTAATAAGATAAATATAATCAATATAAGATATTGACAATATATTGAATATTTAATATAAGATATTAAATTAAATGAGATAAATCAATCAAATATATTTTCTTTATTATAAAATATATTTTCCTTATTAATTGAGATAAATCAATCAAATATATTTTCCTTATTAAATGAGATAAATCAATCAAATATATTTTCCTTATTATTTCTTCTCCTCCACACCTAGGTTGGGGCGCCCCCTACACTATAAATAAGAGGTGGGTGTCAAGATCTTTTGTACATAACAATTCCAAGAACTAATATTTCTTTTATAAAACAGAGAGCATCCTATAGAGAGTTGGAGAGAGGGGAAAAGGGCCGGTCTATCAACCGCAATTTTCCAATAGCAATCCATGATAGGATTCCGGCGGGCTGTTCGTGTGGACTAGCGGTAGAGGCCGAACACCTAGATGGTCAAAGCGTCGATCTTTTAGATCAACCAAGGTAACCACCGTCTACTAGCTTATTTGTTTATTGCTTAAACGAAGTCGATCCTTGTTAAAAGGTAATAAAATTATAAATTCCGTTGCGTTCCCGCGTAGATTTCCTAACAATAACTTCACCACGGTGTCTGAGTCTGGGTAATCCTCAGGCTCAGAGAACATCGTGTCAAGATCCTCTTCCTGATCATCAGAATCATAATCCGAAGACGATATTTCAATTAGCTCGATAGGGAACTCACCTGGACGATACGTGCTATACTCCTTTAAGTTCTCTTCAGGCTCCTGCTTGATTGCTTCTTTCTCTTTTTCCATCCACTTCTTAATAGCTTCATAATGCTCTCTAGCTTCAGATCCAGGGTACATAGAATTCGGTGTGACGTTCAATATTCTCCGCGGCATATTGGTTGACTTGTTTGACCTTTTTCAACTCCGGTTGGATCGAATCTCTGAAGTGTTTTGATCTTCTTGCGGAAAAGACAAAATAAAACAAAAAAAAGGTTAGCAACTTCCACTTCAGTTGGGTATGATCCCAACTGTTGCGGACCAACTAACTATAATCAACAGGGAATAACACAGAATAACAGAGGCGGTCAGAATTCAATTTTCCAGGCCTTAGTAACCCGGGGGTAAACCACGGTAAACTGGCCCTGAAACATCTCCTTCGGGCAGTTTATCAAGTGCAGGGTTGATCCAGAACAACTCAAGACTCAAAATAAAATAAAATAAAACGATTTCTTAATCAGAATTAAAACGTTTAAATTTATAATTGGCGATTGTCCCCGGAAACGGCACCAAAAATCTTGATCGCGTGTAAGTTACTAACGTCGATATTACTAGCAAGAATACTAGGTACATCGTACTATAGTAAATGTGAGTCAAGGTCGATCCCACAGAGACAATTCAACTGTAACTATAAACGATTCTAACCTAATTAAGAAGCAACATAGAGGCGGTCATGGACCAACAATAAACATAATGACAACGTGGTATTTCTCCCCCTCTTCTCACCGATCTACTAACTTGGATTAGTTAATTGTTACGTTTACTTCCACACATAATTTCCTTAAATTAATCGATTGTGTTTTTTATTTTTTTTATTATCAGCTATAGGTGCAACTGCTAATCCTATCTACTCCAACAATGGTAGTAGACAATCTATACGCAAGCTACCCTCCTTAATTGGTCCGTAATAGCCCATACGCATAAAGAACTAGAATGGCCGAGAAAGAATTAAAGATCATCATCAGGAACTACCTGACCTATTCAAAAGACTACCCGACCTACTCAAGAAACTACCTGACCTACTCAGAAGACTACAAATGAGAAAGAATTAAAGATCATCAAGATCAGATCAGATAGAGGAATAGAATTTCTAAATAAAGCAACTAGAACTTACTGTGAAGAAAATGATGTACTACATCAACTCTCTACATCTGGAACCCCACGGAAAAATACAGTAGCGGAAAGAAAAAATAGAACTCTCAAAGAGGCTGTCAGAACAATGATAGCAGAAGCTGGACTACCAAAGATATTTTGGGCAGAAGCAGATGCTACACACATAACAGATCAATCATAAACAAACATCATGAAAAAACACCTTATTAAATCTGGAATAGAAGAAAACCTAACATATCTCACTTACATATGTTTGGAGCTAAATTTTTTGTCTTAAATATGAATCAGTTGCACACCTTTGATGAAAAAGCTGATGAAGAAATCTTTATTGGATACTCTACCACCAACAAAAGTTTTAGTGTTTGGAATAAAAGAGCCCTGGTGATTGAAGTATCAATCCATGTAGTGTTGGATGAGCCAAACACCATATGTGAAGATTTGCTCAATTCAGAAGAAGAAGAACTAGAAAAACAAGTAACTGGACCAGCATACATAGAAGCAGAAACACCAACTGCACTGTGGGGAGAAGTAGTTGAACAAGAAGAAGCACCAGCAAACACACCAACAGAAGAAGAAGCACAGACACAACTTCAACCTAATATCAACTAGCTCAGAGACCATCCAGCTAGGCAAGTCATTGGAGATGTACACTCGGGTGTAAGAACTAGAAGACAGCTTGAAAGCATGTTAACTTGTTTTTTGACACAGATTTAACCCAAGACAATAGATGATGCAATTCAAGATGCTGATTGGATAACAGAAATGCAAGAGGAACTCAATGAGTTTGAAAGAAATGAATTTTGGGATCTTGTGGACAAACCAGACCTAGAAAACATCATAGAAACAAAATGGGTATTCAGAAACAAGATGGATGAGCAAGGAGAGATTTTTAGAAACAAGGCAAATACTGGTAGCATAGGGATATTCACAGGCAAAAGGCATAGACTATGATGAAATATTTGCACCAGTAGCAAGATTGGAAGCAATCAGACTGTTCCTGGCTTATGCAGCTGATAACGACATCAAAGTCTATCAGATGGATGTTAAAAGTGCATTTCTAAATGGACTACACTAGAAGAAGAAGTGTTTGTAGAGAAATCCCCGGGTTTTCAATTCAAAGGAAAATAAGACATTGTATGAACTCAAACAGGCACCAAGAGCTTGGTATGAAACACTATCATAATTTTTTTTTATCAACAATGGATTTAGCAAAGGAACCATTGACAAGATGTTTTTTAAGTTACAAGTTGGATGAAGTACTCTATTTGTCCAAATATGTGTGGATCATATCATTTTTGGATCAGAAGATGAGAAGTTGTGTGAAAAAATTGCAAATCGATGAAAAGCAAATACAAAATGAGAATGATGGGAGAACTCAATTGTTTTCTTGGATTACAAGTGAAATACGAAAGATGCCATATTTATCAATCAATACAAATACACAAAGGACTTGAAAACAAATATGGAATGGACACAAATGGAAAATGGCACATCAGAAACACCAATGTGTACAAGAGTTATTCTTGGCAAATATGAGAATGGAGAGGATGTGGATCAAAAGATGTATAGAGGAATTATTGGATAACTACTTTACTTAACTGCAAGAAGACCAGACATTGCATTTCCAATAGGTGTATGTTCTAGATTCCATTCACAACCAAAGGAATCTCACTTACTAGCAGCAAAAAGGATTATCAAATATCTGAAGCATACAATGAATGTTGGAATTCGGTATCCAAAATATGGTGGATTTAAACTAATATCATAATCTGATTCAGATTGAGCGGGAAAAAAAGTGGATATAAAAAACACCTCAAAAACTTGTCAGATTCTAGGCAGCAGACTAGTATCATGGTTAAGTAAAAAAGCTACACTATATATCTACTTCAACAACTGAAGCAGAATATATAATAGTTGTTAGCTATTGTGCACAAGTTCTATGGACAATATATCAACTAAGAGAATATGGAGTAGAGGAAAATACAATTCATGTGGCTACACAAGTGCAATTTGAATTACTGTAAATCTTGTACTTCACTCAGGAACAAGGCATATTGATGTGAGAAATCATTTCATCAGAGATCATGTTGAAAAAGGAGATGTAATTTTGAAGTACATATTCACTTAAGATCATCTGGGTGACATACTCACTAAGACACTCAGTCATGAAAGGTTTTGTAAATCAAGAACTGAGTTGGGATTGATTGAATTTGACTAGGTTAAAAGAAGCAGCAAACTGGAGTAACCAACAAAGTGACTTCACCAGCTGACTGAACCTTTTTCCATTTCTGGTGATCTCACTTGGCATATAAAGCACTTGTACAAGCGAAGTCCACTTAACTGGTTGTTAGGAAAATTTGTTTTGAAGAAGCAGCTCAGCAAATAAGTATTTTCAAAGATACTCTTTGAACTGGTGACCAACCAAGTCACTCTGTAAAGTAAGCAACAAAGTGAAGTGTGAACAAAATGAATTGTTTACACATGTGGAAAATCAAAGATTTATGGAGCTTTAATTATTGAAGATTACACACGTGGATTATTATTTTAATGACGTAAACTCCTCGATTCTTGGGATTTATCATTACTTGCCTCAATCCACTATCTCACTACCCTTATTTACCGTGATTTACATACACAAAGTCATGCCATTAACCCCACTAAATCCTTCCATATTCATCTCTGTTCACACTATAAACCCTCCACTATATAAACAACACTTCGCCTTTTTCACAAATTTTCTACGCTCTCTTGGAATTTCAGAAGCATATTATCTCCATAAATTTCAATGCTTTCTACCCTCCAAATTTCGGAAATGGCTTCATCTTCTTCAATCCAAATCTCTGCCTCTCAATATGAAAAAAATATAATCACTAGGTCATTCTTCAAATCCCAGTACTATATAGATTCATGCAACAATGATGCCCAAGTGAGGCGTCTGGCTGATGGATGTACAAACCTAGGTTTGATGACCTTTCTCGACCCCCCAATAACTGCAATCTTCTTTTAGAATCTCATATCCTTCTGAAAAAATTATGCTTGGTCTCATCACGAAGGATGTGAGAATGGAGGAAGACAAGATTATTACCACTGTAAATGGAAAAAAGTTGGTAATAACAACAAAATTGCTTGAGCAACATCTCAACTCGCGGTCAAGATAAAGCGGAACACGTAGATCACGACACTGATGCGTTCTGGTTGGAGATTGGGAAAAATGTGACTAAAGAAAATAGAAAGTTCAACTGCTTGAGATCTGATCTCAAGGAACCGTTCAATAAACTCAGTCTATTAATTGGGAAGAACATCGAAGGAAAAAAATGAGCCATGAATGCCATGATAGAAGCCAGAACCGGATTAATGGGTATCAATTACAATTGATTAGAATTTGATTGGGCAAACTACATCTTTACAAGAATCAGAGAACAAATCAAAGATGAGTTAGATGCAGTAACTTTGGGAGAAGAAATCCTATGGGATTCCCCTTCACTAACTCCTGACATAATTACAGGTACAACCCATTCAACTACACAACCTGCATAATTCAAAGGTGATGTTCACCTATATAACAAAGGTCAAAGGAGTCCAAAAAAGAAACAAACCGATAACAGTAGTTCTAGGCAAAGAAGGAGAACTAGATTATCCACTAGAACACCAGCACAACAACGCACTAAATCAGGGTTTGTGATGATAGATGAAGAAGTAGAAGAAACCATGAGGGAATATGCCTCACAGGGGAAGTTGAACAAGAAATTGAGCAAAAGAAAGAGGAGGTTGAAGAAATCCCTGAAAGGGATAGTGATGATAGAGTGGGAGATTGCCTAGACTGGAAATTAGGTGAATCTCATGTTCAGCTGTCAAACTCTGACATAATGTTTGATGAAGAAGCATGGTTTTTATTCCTTTTTGGGGATAACCAGTTTGATTGGCCTTATGGATGAGAGGAAAATCTGGGAAATGGTAGCAACAACAAAGGCACGGATGCTGCACTCTGGTGAGGAAGATGATCATTCTTATGATGATGATGAAGATGAAGATAATGATGATAGTGGTGAAGAAGGTGGTAATGAAGGAATGGCAGACTACACCTAACTGCAGCAGCACACAACAAGAAGCAGACTACACCAGCTGAGGCTACTTCCTCGATAAAAGAAGCAGCATCAGCTAAAGACATTTAAAATACCTTAGCTGATAAGACGGCAGACCCCACACCTGTACAGGATGTTGAATCAGCTACTTCCATGACAGTTAACACCATCCCTACGCACAACAAGAGGGAATGGTTGACAGTCCCACCCAAGAATTCTATACTACTCAAGTTCTAGAAGAAGTAGTAGGTGAGTATGTCACTCAACCAGAAACATCAGCCAAGAAACAAAAACATGAAGAACCAGTCCAGTATGTTGTCCCTGCACCAGCTCAAACACCAGAAGTTGACTTAAGAGAGGCAATGTTTCAAATTCCAACTGGTGTATCTGATGCATCCTTTACGTCAGCAATGGATGCTTTGGTAGATGAATTGGAGAAACAAGCTTCGGCCCTAAGAAATCTTCAGAATGCATTGAGGAATGAGAGCAACTCACTACAGAATAGATTCGAGGTTGCTTCTGAATACATTGACATGCAAAACAATGTAGTCAAGCAACAAACCTCTCTTATCACTCTAATGAACACCAATGTAGCCCATAGAAGCAGATCTATCAAGCAACATGTGTCAGGTGAGTTAATTGATCTGAAAAAAGCCTTAGCTAATAGACTAAATCCTATATGAGAAAAGTTAAGAGAGCATGATGATAGATTCAGCTCATTGGAAGGCAAGTTAGATAGTTTACTATCTGCTGCAGAGACTACAAATAACATCTTACTGCAACTCCCTATTGATGATGCCAAAAAGGGGGGAAGTAAGTGATAAACCTTGTATTAGTTGTAAACCCCCACATTTTACAGAGGAACATATCAGAGCGAGAGATAGAGAGATGAAAGTCAGAACTGAAGCTGAAGAGCAACAAAGGAAAATTAAGGAAGAAAAGGAAAGTGCAAGATATGAACATTGCATTGGACTGCCATTTCAAATTAGAAAACCTGATGGTGACATAGATAGATAACAAACAAAGGCCTGGATCTGGATGTAATCAACACAGATCCAGCACCCGCAGAGGCAGTGTGTCTCGGATTTTATCTAATGAAAAACAAACAAGTAATAAAATAATCTGGTTTACCCCAAGTGCAGGGATCGTAGTATAGTAGTTACAACCGGAGTCGAATCACAGGGAATCGAGGTTGGTCTAGTTCTTAATTTCTCTAAAGTTGTCACGAAAAATAAAACAAAACAGAACTAAAGAAAAATGAAAACAATAAACTGGACAGAAGATCTAGAATCCAAAGCCAGGAAAGATAGTTACGAGCCAAACTAATGAAAATAATTCTATTCTAAAAAGATAATAAAATTACTAAGATGATAACAAATAAATTGAAAATGAACAAGCAATGATCCACCGATCTCACAACCCTCAACTTCCTCTCTAGATTGTTTAGTGAATATTTAATGAAGATTGTGGTTCACCTATCAAAAGTATGAATTTCTAATCTCTTAGATAATTACCCTATTAATCTCTCATCTCTCGATCTTAAAGATTAACGCTTTCATAACAAAGGTGTAAGATTTCTCAATCTAACAACCTAGAAATTAACCTAAAAACTCTCGTTATTTTTAGGTTAAAAATCGAATCTTTACTACGGTGATCTAAGTCTAACAACGATTTTCATCAAACGTTAAACATCAAACATGCAACAATCCATCGATATAAATGCATAAAAGCAAATTAAACATAATAAAGATACAAACTTTATTTAAAACTCACAAACAATCCCAAAGAAGAAATCAAGATGTTGCAGAGATGGCTTCACAAAGCTCGTTCAAATCGCCTAGCCTCTATTCATCGTTGGTATGTAGAAAATAAAAAAGTAGATAAAACTATGTTTATGGTAGCAAGAGGGAACAGCAAAGTCGCCCCTAAGGGGCCTGGGGCGGCCAGGGATGGAATTATATCTTTTAGGGTTCAGAAAACGCGACTATAAATAGGTTTTTAAGGTGGGTTTAGCTGAGGCGGCGGCTGGACGCCCGTCTGAGGTGCTGGACGCCCGTCCAGCTTGTATGAACTTCTTCGAGTCGGGCCGAGTCTGATCAGACGCCCGTCCTATGTAAATTTGAACGCTCGTCCAACAAAAAGCTGTCTTCCCTGAATCAAATTTCTTTAGTGGACCCCCGTCCACTTCCTCAGACGCCTGTCCTGATGGACGGAGTGGCAAACGCACGTCTAGATTGCTTGATATCTTTATTCCAAGTTCCACTTGCATCTTCGTCCTTTCCATTTAAACTCCGGTTGGAAATCTTCTTAGCTTCCTCCATAACATGCAAACGTACCTACAAGATGATAGAAATGTGCAAAATGTAATACTGTATAGATAACTAGAAAATCACTAATAAAACCACGTAATAAGCTCGAGTTTGCACTTAAATCATTTCTATACGCATTCTTCCAATATTTCACTTACACTTACTTTTCTATAAAAATTAATAAAACACGAAGGAAATTGCTACGAAATAAAGTCGTATAAATCGTAAAAATCACCGTTAACACAGTGGAAGCATTCAAAGTCAATCAAGAACTGGTGACAGATATTGTTCTGGAGTTAGCTACAAAGGAAACTTCTCTTCATTCAAAAACAAAGATGAGAGAGAAGCTGAAGTGGTAAGATGTGTGAGAGAATTCTTTCAAGTTCAAGATCGTGCCTATCCAAGAAACTTGTCACAAGATGCAGCATGGGCTGATTGGCTCAGTTTTCAAGATGATGATTTGAGAGTTGACATGGCCAAGACGTACAATGAGGTTAAAAGGCAGTATATGTCTCAGAAACAAGAAACAACTAAGAGAGAATCCGGCTATAGCTGCAGAACAAACCAATTAGTGCCATCCTCTAGAAAGGGGCCTGAGGACTTAACTGGTGAAGGACAAGAGGAATTCAATAATATGGTTAAGTTTTTCAAACCTACGTCCAGATTTACATCCCAGCAGCAATGGTTGATGTACAAGGATCTTAAGATGGCCGACTAACACATTGCCAAAGACAAAGCACGATTGGAAAGTTACTTTGGAGAACCACATGCACATAAGACTATGTCTGGCTTCAACTTACTTTTTGATAGAAAAGTGATTGTAGCACTTTCTTATAACACAACATTGGAGTACTGGAAATGGAAGTTTCTAGAAATTGATTGGTGAAAAATAGAAGGGATCCAGACCACAAACTTCCAGAGGTACAAAGACAAATTGAGAACCTTCTAGTTGTAATAATTTTGTGTTAAGCCCGTTGTGGATGAATAAAATTTCTGAGTTTATTCCTATTTTATTTTTATGAAAATGGGTTTACATATATTAAGGCTTATGAGGGTTTTGGCATCATAAAAAATGGGGAATTGTTAGGACATTTTATTGTTTTGAAGATGGCCATATTAGCTGTTATAGTAGCCTGAAATAAGTTAAAAGAGTTACAAATGATTATATAGGTTACTTAGAAGTCTGACATATTATATATGTTTAGTCAGACAAGCACTATAATAGTCTGGTAGGCCGGCTCAATAAAAATGCAAGACCAGCTCAGTGAAGACAGCCAAGGAACCAGCACAATGAAGTGAAGACCTTGATCGCATATAATTTACTAACTTCGATTTTACTAGTAAGAATACTAGGTACATCATAGTATAGTAAATGCGAGTCAAGGTCGATCCCACAGAGACAATGCTACTGTAACTATAAATGATTCTAACCCAATTAAGAAGCAACATAGAGGCGGTCATGGACCAACAATAAACATAAAGAAAACGTGGTATTTCTCCCCCACTTCTCACCGATCTACTAACTTGGATTAGTTAATCGTTACGTTTACTTCCCCACGTAATTTCCTTAAATTAATCGAGCGAGCTTTTGATTTGTTTATTATCAGCTACGGGTGCAACTCCTACTTCTATCTACTCCAACAATGGTAGTAGACAATCTATACGCGAGCTACCCTCCTTAATTGTTCCGTAATAGCCCATATTCATAAAGAACTAGAATGGCCGATATCGAGCATTAACTCATACCGCTAACCCGCATAGACAACTGTCGACATTTATCAGCACGTTCCTAGGGTCCATTCAAGACAATGTCCAAACTTAGCACTTCACTTTTCGTATTTCATTCCTGTTTACGAATGCAATAAGCAGATTCGCGAGATCTAACCTATTGTTAATTAAACATGTCAATCAACATAGGTGTAGTGAATCCCATTTTAGGTTTTTGAAATAATGCCTCGGTAAACCGGTATAGACCGCCGGGTTACCGGGGTCAGCTTTTCCTATTCCTGGATCTACATTGCTCACATACGATTAAAATAAGTAAAACATGGGGTCTTTAAACATGCAGATTAACTAAAACACATAAATATGAACAGATCTACCATATTGAAGACAAAAAGGAATGTTCAAAGCTTCATACCTCCAACAATGGAGATCTAGCTCGATCTACTCAAGCTAGAGATGGTAGAAAAATGGAGAAAGCAGAAATAACTCCTCAAAATCTTGGAATGACTTTATTTCATCAAAATTGTATAATGTAATTGAAGATATGATAGAACTCTGTTAATGCGGCCTTATATAGATACAATGACCGACTTAAGACTCTCTAAAACCCTAACCGACCTAAATAATACGGCATAATCAATTTTGTGTCTGACAAGTCCTCGGTTTACCGGCCCTAGACCGCGGTAAACCGGGCCGAATTTTCTCCGTTTTCTTCAGCAAACTTCTTCTTGAACTTTAATCACTTGGCCCAACACACCTCTGTTGGTCTAGATCCATTCTCCAATGCTCCAGATTTGGTACATCCTATAAAACATGCAAAATGAGACAAAACAGTACCAAAACCTTGGGAAAATAGCATAGATGCAGAATTACGATCCTTGGAACATGCACACAGCATTTATCGCATATTCCACACAATAACGAGCCCATCTATCCTCTCTTGAGCAGAATTCGGGGTGAATAATGGTATAATTATTTGTACCAATTAGGGCGTTATCAGAGCTATGGACTGACTTACATCAGGGAAGTCTGTGATGACCTTGGATAAGTCTAAGATATTTTTCTCAAATGATGAAACTTAAATTTTCTATAATATGCTATACACTAATCTCACACAAATCAAGGATCAATAAAGTATATTTCTATCGGCTAATAAACAAAGCAACAGTAGAGCATTTATCAAATAGCCAAGTAAAGCAACCACTTGGCCGGTGAAGTAAAAGAGAAAGCAGTCAAGTGAAGAAATCACTCAGCCGCTGAAGTAAAGAAAATGCAGCAGAGTTAAGTAAGATGTCTACAATTATTCAATATATGGAAATGTAAATGATCAAGTAATAAATGCAGAATCAATCAAGGATGGATTTTAGGTGAAATGTTTGAAGAAATCCGGATCACTGAAATCAAGGAAGTTTAAATCAAGACAGAATCAAGGATTATTCTGTGCATTAAATAGCCAACGGACCAAATTAAAATTCAAGGAGTCATGGCTATAAATAGAAGGCATTGACTGACAAGGACAAGAACGTTTTTCTAGAAATAATTCTAAGTGCTGAAACTCTATCAATCACACAAGCCATCAAATTGATCTAACAAGAAATATCTAGAAGATCAATCTTAGAAAACATAGCATCAAATCTACATCAATTACTGAGTTTGATTAAGCATTTGTGAATCCAGTTCACAACCAATTGGAGCAATTGAATCAGATTGTCTGAGAAGGAATTGCATCCTAGTGTGATAGCCACATAATGATTTGTTCCCAAAGAGCTGTGTGAAGTTTGTGAAGTTTGTGTATCCAAGGACAATCATAACTATTGTATTGGTGAAAGACAATAGTGAATTCTTCCGATCACCACGGGGAAGAGTGGACTAAAAGATTACACCACTCTGAACCACTATAAGTTTTTGTGTTCATTTACTTACGGCACTTTATTATATAGCATTTACTTTCAGTAATTTGTCCATAATTGTGTGTGTTTAAATCACTTTGAAAGAATAATTAAGAAGGGTTTTAATATTCCGCTGCAAAAAGTCTTTTCATCAAGAAAATTATTTGAATATCCAATATAGTCAATCACCCACCCCCCCCCCCCCCCGCTCTGACTATATATTCACCATTATCTGGGACCAACAATGGTTAGTTGATTCCGGATAGAATCACTACCAAGGTAAACGGCAAGGATCTGGTTATGACCCCACTTCTACTTCATCAACACCTCAAACTGCCTTTCCCCGGCCCAGCAATGGCAGGAGATATTGTCATTGATGCAAAAGCATTCTGGTTAGAGATGGGAAGAAATACAACCCTAGAAGACCTGAAGTTTAACTATCTGAGGACTGCCCTGATGAAACCTTATGAGGAGTTTAGCCTTCTTATAGGAAAGTGTATTAAGGGAATACTTGGATATATGAACGCCGTGACGGAAGTCAGGACCAGGTTGATGGCTTTTATCTATGGGAGATTGTAATTTGATTGGGCAACCTATTTATTCATAAGGTTGAAGGTTCAAAACCAAGGTGAGATTGATGTGGCCAAAAAAGCAGCAGAGAAGAATATGGTCAACACAAGTACTTTCTTTTTCAAGAAGTCCTATGGGATTCCTCTTCACTGTCATCTTGATTGTCTGAAGGTTGCACATGTTCACTTGCACACTCTTCACCAAGCTAAGGTGATGTTCACCTATGTGAAAAAGGGGAAGGGAACTCAGAAAAGGAAGCAAGCAAATTATGTTGCTATTGAGAAAAGGAAGAAGAGGAGAGCAGGCCATACTATTGAGTTAATAGAGGAAATTGAAAGAGAATCACCACTAGTTGAAGAAGCGGCTACTAGTGAGATAGAAAATGCTGAAGAAATTATGGATAGAAGAATTGGTGACTATCTGGATTGGAACTTGGGAGACTCAAAATTCCAACTTTCAGATTCATAATAGTTGTTTGGAGAAGAGGAATGGTTCTTTTCATTCCTAGGAATTACTAGCCTAGTAGGTCTCATGGATGAGAGACTACTATGGGATTTGATTGGAGATGCCAAGCCAAAATTGGCAGCAGCTAAAGAAGAGGAAGAGGAGGATGATGATGATGATGGCAATGATGGTCATGATGATGATCAGGATGATGATGATGAGGGTGGTAATTGTGGAACAACAAACCCACCGCCAGATTCCTAAAATGATGACACATTGACTATTTTGAGTCAATTACACAAATAGGAACGACACAACAAAGCACCAGCACACTAAGCCGACGTCAGTCAGCAAACTAATGATACTGAAGAATCAATACCTATAGCAGCTGGGGGAACATATCAAACCCTAGCTGATGATGATGAAATGACTACTAATCCTACACTAGATCAACACTCTAGATCAGCAGCTAAGGTATCCACACTGATGTAAAGCATTCCCAGCACACAGCAAGGGGGAATGCAAGACAGCCCAGCACAAACATACTCTGCTATATTGGTGATTGAAGAAACAGTAGGGGAGGATGTTACATATACTAGGTAAATAGTTGAGGCAACCATTGAAGAGCAACCAACACTGGAATCATCTCTACAAATGGTACCAGCGCAGACAATAAGGGCTCATCCAGCAAACACATCTACTCCTTGCACATCTGGGACATCAAGAGTGTCAGACTCTGTCTTCCAAGCAGCAGTTGACACTATTATTGAGGAATTGGAGAAACATGAACTCTTCCTAAGAAATGTTACTGCAATACTGAAGGATGAGAGCACATCTTTGCAAAATATATTTCAGGGTGTATATGAGTACATTCAGACTCAGAATGATATGTTGTAGCATGGGATGATGCTTGTACCACTTGACACTAATGCGCAAATGAGATATGGTAGTTTAAAGAAGCATTTTAAGGATGGAAAGCTATCCTTAGCTAGAGCTATTGAAGATAAGCTTGCTGAGCAAAAACAGAATATGGAAGAGCATGACAGTAGATTCACTAGCATAGACTCTAAACTGGATAATTTTACCGCTCACAACTCAAGAAAGTCACTCCATACTTTCTCAAGGTCCCAAGGATAATGCCAACAAGGGGGAACAGAGAAATCAGCCTGGACAACAACAACAAATGTTACCAAATCTAACAACTGAAGAAATGAGAAGAGAAAGAGAAATCAGAAACAAAAGCGTGCTGATTTAAGTCTTAAAAGGATCCAAGAGGAGAGAGAAAGATAGGAAGGGATGACAGATGTAGGAGACCAGATGATAAAGACAAATCTAGAAATTAGCAAAGGGATGTCTTTTGTCATAGATGGGTAACTGGGCCCTTCAGTCAGCATAGAGGGTCAAGCAGCAGAAAAAATTAGCATAGACAAGCTGATAACCCCGGACTAGTGAAGATGCCTTAAGATCTACCTGCAGATGATTAGGTCGAGTTTGTCAAGATGAAAGAAAACATCAAACTTTTCTCTCAAATAACTGATGAAGATCTGTGGAACTTGTTTCAGGAGCTGAGAACAACTTATACTCAAACTAAAGAAGTCAGAGTCAGGATTATAGAGTATTTTGGGAATCCTCCAACAACAGAAACTATACCTGAATTCAATTGGCTCTTTGACAAGAAAATTTTCAAAAGGCTAACTTAGGGATTGCACTGGAATACTTTATATAGAAGTTTCCACAAATTGATTTCAAAGACATCCATGGAGTTCAGACCTGCAAACTGAAAAGATACAAGGAAATGCTAAGGAATATGTAGTTGTAATGTATGTTTATCCTTGTTTTCGTTTTCCCTTGAATGGATGAATAAAACAAGTCTGAATTTTCTATGTTATTTTAAAGTAAATATATTATACTTATTTTTAGGCTCATGAGGGTGTTGGCACCATCAAAAGAGGGGAAATTGTTAGGAACATTTTATTCAATTTTGATGATGGCCATACTAGCTGTTATAACAAGCCTGATATAAGTTATATACAAATGTATAGGCTTTATTTACATGTCTACTTTTGTATAATTTGATCAGACTAAGAATTGTAAAAGTGGTCTGGTCGGCCACTTCAGTGAACTGAAGACTGAAGATCAGCTGGGTTAGAAGGTGGAGGATCCAGACTCAGTGAAGTGAAGATTTATGGACTGACTTACAACCAACAAAGTCTGTGATGACCTTGGGTAAATCTGATATATCAGTGAAGTGATGAAATACATTTTATTAAATATGTTGTACACTGACCTCACCCAAATTAGGGTTCAGTAAAGTGATCTCTAAATCGACTAAAGAAAAGCAGCAAAGAAATACCAGCCAAGTTATCATAAATTCAGAAGCTCAAACAAAGTACAATCAGTACAGAATCCAGCTGAATCAAAATCAGCCAAGTATGGTCAGCAAAGTGACTAAGAATCAAGCAAACTAAAAGACCAGTGGTCTAACTAAATAATATTTTAGGATCAGCTAAGCAGAAGAGGAAGCTGAAGTAGTAAGCTGACAGCAACATATTAGTTGATAAGATTCAAAACGCATGTTCAGTCACGTGGAAAATGTGAAGATAAAGTAGTAAACACAGAATCAATCAAGGGAATGGTTTGAAGAAAGAAATTTCGGAGAATAAATCATTATACCGATCATGCAAATCAAGGAGAAAGAAATCAAGACAAAATCAAGGATTATTCCCTCCATTTTCATTAGCCAATGGACGAAAGTTAAAAATTTCAAGGATTATGGCTATATATAGAAGGCATTGACAGTGGGGAAAAAACAACGATTATCTTTGATCAATTCTAAGTGCCCACACACTAAAATCAAACTTTCATTCTTGATCTTTGATAGACACATCCAAAAACTGAAATTTCAGAAAAACAAAGCATCAAAAGATTTATATCCCGTCTGAATTTGATCATCTTGTGAGTTATTAAATGCACATCCTTTGTATCTCTTTTAGAGATTTTCAGATCAATGAAAGGACTTTGATTTTCCTCAAGGATTGAGGACAATGAATCAGAGTTTTCTGAGAAGGAATTACAGACTGGTGATATGCAGCTGAAGGATAAAATCTAAAGGAGTTGAGTGTGTGAAGAGTTCAATCACTGAAACTTGTGAAGCCAGGGTGTGATAACTCAGATTGTGAAGCTTTTGTAGCCAAGGACAATCTTACTATTGTATTGGTGAAACAATTGCGAATTCCTTCGATCATCACAGGAGAAGAGTACATTAAGGGAATACACCACCCCGAACTATTATAAGTTTTTGTGTTCTTTATTTTCAGCACTTTACTTTACGCATTTAGTTTCCGTCATTTACTTCATTTATGTGTATGATTGTTCATAATTTGAAATAGCATATTCAGAAGGGTTGTTCCGCTGCACAAAAACTTTTCAAAAAGAAAAGTTTTAAACTATGTCGATAGTCATTCAACCCCCTTTCTGACTCTTGATTCACCCTTCTCTGGGACCAACACCGTGTCGGCCACCCGGGAGAAGAGACAAGAAAGAACTCAACTCGACCAAGGAAGGCTCAAGTCGCAACTGGACATAAAAAGACCCGAGAAATTCAAAGAGGAGTAGTACACACCGCTAACTTCCCCAATCAAATAAATCGTGTATGAGGTCAGAGACGACCTCCACATCCCCTACCCAATAAGATACAATCAGCGCGAAGATCGTGATATGACCAAATATTGTGAATTCTGGATAAATACAAGGGTGAAGAAATTTGTGCCCCTCGGGATATTAACCCAGCCCGCCCACCGAGAAGAGAAATCAACTGAATACGGATGTTATGAGCCAGTTCACTCCCTCGCGAACAACCACACACATGTTTGTTTTGCTTTTATTGTAATGCTCCACCTCGCAAAAAATAAGACAAGACGAGCTTAATCCCTGTTATCGTCTGAGTAACATCGACATTTTTTTTTTTCAATTTTTGGGGCATTCTAACTTTGAGCCTCGTTACCCTTCGGTCTTTTCTTACATGTAGTACGCATGATGACCCGGATTTCAACCTCGTTACATGATGATGTTTTTAGAATTACAAACAAACGAAATAAAATGCGGAATTATTACTGATCAAGTAAAAGTTATAATGTTGATTACAATGTTGCTGATCATGGGGTATTTATAGCTTCATACACCTCATGAATCAGTCAGAAGTAAGTTACAAACGGTTATAACAAACTACAACAAAATAACCGCTTTCTAGTTTACATCGTATTGCAAGTGATCAGCGGCTGTTGACTATCATCAGGTTGCTGAGGTTTCCATACTGTCAGCAGGCTGCTGGTGTCTTTATATCATCATCAACTTGTGCACTCAGCATTCCTTTCAGCCTATATGCTATAACACCCCCCTCAAGCTGAGAGTGGTACATGAATAGCTTGCACTCAGCATTCCTTTCAGCCACTTGAATTCTGGAAGATCTTTGAAATTCCCAATTTATCTAGTAGATTAGAGAAGATAGGTGCATCCAAGGCATTGGTGAGGATGTCAACTATTTGTTCTTTTTTATTGACTGGAAGAAGTTTGATGAGCCCTGATTTGAATATGTTTGGTCCTTTCATAAAAGACAGGATTGTGAGCAATGTGCATTGCATTAGCATTGTCACAAAATAACACAGCATGCAATTGAACTGGAAATTGTTAAACCTGTAGTATATAGATAAGCCACTGGATTTCAAAAACTGCATTTTCCATGGCCCTATACTCAGCTTGCGCTAACTATGGATATGATGCTGGAAATAGACCGATTTTATACACCTTTCAATTCGAATTAGCAAAAGCAATTTCTCCTTGCACTGAGCTTCTAGCAATTGTTGTTTGTTTTTTTGCCTTCTGGGAGACTGGATCATCTCCTAGAAACATCATATAACCTAATATTGATCTTCTTGTTTCAGGAAAACCAGCCCAATCACTATTTGTAAAACCCTTAAGAATAAGATCATTGTCCGCTGGAAAGAAGATTCCTTGGCCAGGATTGGTCTTCAAGTACCTCAATAGTCTATAAGCAGCCTTCATATGATTTTCAGTGGGAGTGTCTAGAAATTGACTTAGTTGTTGTACTGTAAAGGCAATATCTGGTCTGGTAAAAGTAAGGTAAATCAATTTACCCACTAGGCATCTATGTGTAGTGTTATCTTCTAAAAGTGGTGAATCACCATGTTGCAAAGTCTGCTTGGACTCCATAGGTGTCTTAGCAGGTGTGGCTCCCAAAAATTCATATTCTTCTAGGAGATTAAGTGTGTATTAAGTGTGTATGCCTAGGAAATATCTCAATTTTCCAAGATCTTTGATGGTGAACTGCTGATGTATAGCATCATTTACCTGCTGAAACAATCCTTCTCCGGGGCTTGCTGCTATGATGTCATCAATAATAAAGGACTGTCTTGACCATTTTGTAAACAAACTGTGACCATTTTTGTATTGAGTGAATCCTTGAGCCTCCAAATATTCTGTCAACTTGCAATTCTATTGTCTGCTGGCTTGCTTGAGGCCATACAATGACTTAGTAAACCTGCATACTTGATTTGATTTGGTTGTTGCACACCCTAGAGGTAACAACATGTACACTTATTCATGTAAATCTCCATGTAAAAAGGCAGTATTGACATCGATCTAATGTAGGTGCCAATTGTTAGCTGCTGCTGCTGCAAGTAAGACTCTAACTGTAGTGATCTTGACAACATGTGAGAAAGTTTCTTGATAATCAATCCTATATGTTTGAGTGTAGCCTTTTGCAACTAGTCTATCTTTATATCTCTCCACTGAACCATCAGGGTTGTATTTGATTATGTTCACCATTCGCACCCAATAGGTTTCTTTCCTGGGGGCAGATCAACTATCTCCCATGTGTGAGACTTTTTGTAAAGCTTCAATTTCTTTGTTCATTGCCTCCTTTGATTCATCATGCTTGATGGATTGATTGTAGGTCTTAGGCTCTTTAACAACATCAATAGCATTAATGAATCTGGCATAGTCTACTGAGAGGTTGTCCAGACTCATTACTACACTTAGTAGATATGGAGTCTGCTGAACATTATGAGCACTCCCTTGATAAAAGGTTGGTGATTTCCTTGTTCTTGTGGACCTTCTTAGCTGTGTGGGTTCAGGTGCCTGATTTACTGGTTCATGCCTTGCGTTCGATATATCAGCTGCTGTTGATCCTATTGCTGGTTGGTCCACTGACTCATTCAACAGGTCATCAAAACTGTCAATTACTAGCAAAGGAACAGGCATGTCAGCATGATGCCTAGGCTTTCCCAACACCTGCTGAAAAGAGGAAAATAAGTTTCATGGAATTGAGTATTTCTAGCAACAAAGATATCTTCGTTGGTAATATCTAAGAGAATAGCACCCTTGGAAGTGGTTGAATTCCCAAGATAGACACAAGTCCTACATCTTGAGTAAGATTTTGTTCTATACTGCTGAAGTGTGCATGAAAAAACTAAGGAACCAAAAAATTTAAACACAGAATAATCTGGTTTGGTGCCATAAAACATTTCATGTGGAGTGCTTTCTTTCAGCAGTGGTGTAGGCATGGCACTAATCAATTTTACATGTAAAAGAAAAAAAAACCCCAATATTCAATTGGTAGATTACTCTGGAACATCAAACCTCTTGCAACATCAGCAGATGCTGACGTTTTGTTTGAACAGTACCATTTTGCTCAGGTATACTGACACATGATTTCTGATGTCTGATGTCTGATACCCTGCTGAGCATAAGGTCAGTGAGCTGGAATTCTGCACTATTGTCAGATTGAATTACTTTAATAACTTTATGAAACTTAGTAGAAACAAATTTAACAAAAGATTTAACAAGGTAAGAGCCTTCAGATTTAAGCCTCATAAGAAAAACCCAAGTAAATCTAAAAAAATCATCTACAACTTAACAGTAAGAAAATATCCATATGAACAAGGTCGATCAAAAGTAGCATTTACAGCAGTTGTACATAAAGGAAAATGAATTTTCTTCAGTTTGGCCATAGGGAAGACATAACAAAGATCATGATTGAACTGATGACATGCAGTCATTTATCTGGCAAGTGTCCTAGTCTGTAATGCCACAAAAGGGCATCATCTAATCTATCAGATAGAGTGTGATTTGCTACAGCATTGGAAACAGAAAGTCGTATTGGCTGATCCATGACATAGAGTCCTCTCTGTAACTTAGCTGAACCAATCATTTTCTTGTTTGACTTGTTAGCAGAAAAGACAACTGCACCTTTTGTGTGATAAATAAAAGAGGGTAAAGACAAAAGTCTATACTTGAAACAAGGAATGCAAAACACATCATATTGGACCAATTAAGGGTTAATCCTCACTTGTCCTATATGTGTGACAGAAACATTATTTCCATTAGGTAATCCCATTTTTATACCAGATGAAGGTTTGGGATTGCTTAACAGATATAATGATCCTACAATGTGATCAGTGGCACCAGAGTCCAAGATCCAATGTATTGATCTTACTAAATTTAGGTCACATGTTCCTGTAGCTGGTGAGTAGTGCGTAACAACATCAGTAGGTAGGCCAATAGTTGGACTTGTTAGCCACATATGAATTCCGACTCACAAACTTGATTGCCATTGCAAATGCATTATGAATTTCTAGAAAAGGCACCATCAACATTGCCTGTGAGACCATTTGTTCAAATTCATCCCTTAATCCTTTAAGGAATTTCATGACATGTTCAACCTCCATATGATCCATCAGATTGCTGATTGCATTGCAGTGACATTGAGGATCACAGGAACAGATTGTCACAGGCCCGATGGTCTTGATTTCTTCCCAAAGAATCATCAATTTTGTAAAATATTGATTGACAGAATTTGTGCCTTGTTTCAGTAGATGCATTTCTTCAAGAAGATCTGAAATTCTTAGGGCATCAACATTTGAAAATTTGCTACATGATTCTTCCAAACTGCATGTGCATTCTTGAAGTACATAAAAACTTTGAGCAATGGTGTTCTCCACAGAATTTAAGATCCATGAGATGACGATTGTATCACATTTCCTCCATGAATGGAAGTCGGCTGAATCTGCTTTTGGCCTTTTATTTGTGCCATCTATGAAGCCAATTTTATTCTTGGTGATTAACACCATCTCCATGGACATTTTCCAGGGATTGTAGTTATTTCCATTCATCAATGGCTGAACAAGAACCAGAGAAAGATTCTCATTAGGATGAACATAGAATGGTCTGAAGGGACTGATTTCTTGTTTCTTAGCTTCCATGGCTATCAAGAACTCCAGAATTGATTCTCAAATCAACAATGATGGATAAAAACCGGTCAAGAATTGATCAAAATACAGAGAAAGGGATGACTGTATACTCTCAAGAACCTAAAAACTCAGAAAAGATGAAGAACACTATCAAGTTTCTTCAAAAAATGGAGGAAAGCTTTTAGAAATTCTCAAATTTCTGCTCTGATACCATGATAAAGTTTGTAGAATTACAAACAAGCAAAATAAAATAAGGAATTATTATTGATCAAGTAAAAGTTACAATGTTGATTACAATTTAGCTGATCATGAGGTATTTATAGCTTCATACACCTTATGAATAAGTCAGAAGTAAGTTTCAAATGGTTATAACAAACTATAACAAAATAACCGCTTTCTAGTTTACATCGTATTGCAAGTGATCGCAGGCTGCAGACTATCAGCACACTGCTGAGGTTTCCATACTGTCAGCAAGCTGCTCAGAAGCTTGTGCACTCAACATTCCTTTCAGCCTATATACTGTAACATTACACTTCGGTCTTTTTTACACGAAGTATGCGAGACGACACGGATTTCAACCTCATTGCATATTGGTCATTTTTTACAGGAAGTATGCGAGACGACACGGATTTCAACCTCGTTACACTTCCGTCATTTTTTACATGAAGTGCACGAGACGACTCTGATTTCAATCATGTTACACTTCGGTCATTTTTTACACGGAGTACACGAGACGACTCGGATTTCAACCTCATTACACTTCAGTTGTTTTTTACATGAAGTACACGAGACGCTAACAACCGTTAACCCAATTTGTTTCCGACCAGCTCGCTCCTTAAGGCCTCTCGACCTTCCCAGAAACAAGTGGGACACTACGCACTACGTCACCGGTTACAGCTCAACAGCTCGACACTCAAACATTCAATAAAAGTGCGAGGAAGAACAAAAGAAAGCATAGACAAAACAGAGCAATGACTGATATTAAACAAAGACCAATAAGAAGGGCCAAAATGCAAGGCCAAGATCAAGTAAAGTTTTACAAAATTCAAAATAATAAAAATAAATGTTGGGATAGATTGCCCACACTCTTAATGTATAAGAAATAAAGTAGCGCCTTTACTGACACCAATTGGTTTTAGTACAACGGTAAGTGCTTGATCTTAACATGGTAGCAGAGCCAGAGGTCATGAGATCGAACCCTGGTTGGAACATTATTAAAAAAAATTGTGAAAAATTGTGCAAGTGTTAGACAGATTGCTAACACTTGAGAGGGGGTGTTGGGACAGATTGCCCACACTATTAAATGATAAGAAATATAGTTGCACCTTTACTAACACCAACTGGTTTTATTACAACGGTAAGCGCTTGATTCTAACATGTTAAGATCAAGCGCTTACCGTTGTACTAAAACCAATTGGTTTTAGTACAACGGTAAGCGCTTGATTCTAACATGGTATTAGAGCCAGAGGTCATGAGATTGAACCCTGGTTGAAACATTATTAAAAAAAAAAAAAAATTTTATGCAAGTGTTGGGAGAGATTGCCTACACTTGAGGAGGGTGTTGGGTAGATTTCCCACACTCTTGAAAAAAAAAATTGGGTAGATTGCCCACACTCTTGAAAATAAAAATTGTGCAAGTGTTGAACAGATTGCCAACACTTGAGGGGGGTGTTGGACAGATTGCCCACACTCTTAATGTATAAGAAATAAAGTAGCGCCTTTACTGACACCAATTGGTTTTAGTACAACGGTAAGCACTTGATCTTATCATGGTATCGGAGCCAGAGGTCACGAGATCGAACCCTGGTTGGAACATTATTTAAAAAGAAATTATGCAAGTGTTGGGACATATTGCCCACACTCTTGAATGAAAATTGTGCAAGTGTTGGACATATTGTCAACACTTGAGGGGAGGGTGTTGGGACAGATTTCCCACACTCTTGAATGATAAGGAAATATAGCAGCGCCTTTACTAGCACCAATTGGTTTTAGTACAACGGTAAGCGCTTGATTCTAACAATAAAAAAGGATCACAGAAAAGGAATGGTTGGCTAATCACCAGGCAAGACGTCGGACTGAACAACATAAGGAGAGGTCGAAGCAAGCATGTCCACCAATATTTGAGCCTACTCAGCCGTTTCATCTAGAAGCACCACGAGAGAAAAAGAGATGCTGGTAGTAGGAACCTCAGGATAGGGCAGCCTAGAAAAATCAGCATCCCCGATACCTAGCTACACCACCACCAAAGTCGATAGATTAACCCACTCAACTTCATGCAGGACCCACGAATCGGCACCAACAGGCTGCTTCCCCGGATATTTGCTCGGCTCCTCCTCTGTATACGAAATTTGTGCATGGAGATCCCTTAAAGCCTGGCTGAACAACCTCGATGTGGCCCATTCAGAGAGCCGCTCCAAATAGGGGGCATGCTCACCCAAGTCCCTCAGCATACATGTCGCCGCATGATAAAAGCCTTCAACAAAGCACTTCTCAGACTCCTTAGACATGGCACCTTGAATTTTTTAGACTCTATGAAGACGGCAACAGCTTGCTTGCCAGCCTATTTTAGCGAATTCAGCCCCTATGCCTTAAGTTCGACCAACTCTCTGGCCACAGTAGCAGCTTGCTCACGTTCTTTATTAGCAGAAACTCTAGCCTTCTCAATTTGGTCTACCACATCAGCAAGGTCTTTGGTTTTTTGTTCATTGGGAGACTTTGCCCTGCAAACCTCCATCTCGATCATCTATCATGCCAGCTTCACATCATGCACAACTTTGTCACCGCGGTTTTCGGCAACGGCGATCATATTCTGGGCCACCTCCAGCTTGCTTAAATCTTTCTTAACCTTCCTCTCAAACACAACCAACTTAGCCCTGATGAAGAGAAGGGCCCGCGTGCACAGCTTATCCCCGGTTACCATCTAAGAAAAGGAACAAATCGTTAAAATATAAGATAACCAGGTTAGACATGAAAATTCGCTACAAGGGATTGAAAGTTTACCCAGCTCGCAAGGATATCCGTGGGCATCGCAAGAAAATCATCAAGCTGATCAGACATCACCATCCATTCAGCGATTCCCTTACCAACGGCCAACATGGCATGTTCAGGCTCAGCCCAACGCAAGTGCCTCAACTTGGGGATGTTCTTTATGGAATCCATAACCAGCACAACAACCTCCAAAGTCTCCGGGCAGTGAAAATCATTTTCATCCAAAACGCCTCCTCCTCGGCTGACGAATGGATGGCAGAGCGCGACCCGTTCTTAGATGTCCCTTTGCCTGCCCACTGCAAAGACCCTCCGGAACCAGATCCTTCCGGACGGTCAACTGACCACTCGACAGATGCTTGCCTCATAGTATCCACAGCGCCATCCCTTGAAATTGACTTTTTCCTCATCATAATTGAGGCATCCCGGACAGCCTCTTTTTCATAGCTAAGCTTTAAGGCTACAACCACAGCAACCCTACCGAGGCTGGGGTCGGACCCCTGAACCTCGGCACTCACACTGGTCTTATCCTTTTTCTTGCCAGCGAATTTTGTAGCTGCAGGAATAGAGCTCATCGTTCCCCGCACCTCGCTCATAGAAGCAAGCTGAGTCAAGACGACTGAAGAAGCAACAATAGATGGCCCGTCTTAAGGTAGGGTAGGCCGTGGGGTCCCACCACGACTACCGCCTCCATTTTCACTCGTACGGCCTTTTCATGACCAAGCCTAGCTATATCAGCGCGCACTTCAGTAGCGTCCATTTTTATCTGCATTCAAAGAATAAAAGCTCGCATCAGGGACAAACATGAAACGCGTCCAAGCATGGGCACCGTCATGAACACCATCACGCCTACCAGATCACAGACATAGGACATCCATCACAAAAGTGCAGAAATCATGTATATATAGGCCTCCATGGCCAAATAAAAAGTGTTGTAAACAAAATAATCAGTAAAGCTCACCTCAACTTTAGAAAGAATATATCAAAACTTGAGCACATGAGCTGGATAATCCCTTTCTCGCTGGAGTTTATTGACAAACACTGGAGCTCCGACTGAAAAAACACAAACTTGCAAATAATATTTAAGTCAAGAAGCTATCTCCTTTATATAGAGGCCACATTCAAGGTGGAACCGTTTTAGATTTCAAATCGCAAATGATGAATCTTTTTGAAAAAAATGACCATTATTGCAGCGGTTTTCTGATCACTCCACCCAATCTGAAGTCATGGCTCTGACACATCCTGACACCCTCGAGCGAATCTCTGTAAGCCCATTCCCAGTGCGTCCACATATTTAGAACTTGCCCTCGAGCAAATCCTTGTAATCATGTTCTCAACACGGCCATATACTTGGAACTCGCCCTCGAGCGAATTTCTCTATGACCGGTCGCTTTAGCACGGTACCATGCGGACACGCCCGTGAACATTCAGGCATCTAAGCCTGGTCTTTCTAGCACGGTACCGCGGACACGCCCATGAACATTCAAGAATCTAAGCCCGGTTGCTCTGGCACGGCATGCGGACACGCCGACGAGCGTTCAAGCATTTAAGCCCGGTCACCATACGGACACGTCCACAAGCGTTCAAGCATCTAAGGCTGGTCACACTGGTACGGAACCATGCGGACACACCCACGAGCATTCAATGATCTAAGCCCGGGCCACGCCCATGAGCGTTCAATGATCTAAGCCCGGTCCACGCCCATGAGCATTCAAGCATCTAAGCCTGGTCACTCTGGCATGGTACCATGTGGACATGCCCACGAGCATTGAAGCATCTAAGCCTGGTCACTAATGCATGGCACCATGACACACCCACGAGCGCTCAAGCATTTATGCCTGGTCCCTAAGGCACGGAACCATGCGGACATGCCCACAAGAGTTCAAGCATCTACGCTTGGTCGCTCTGACACGACATCATGCAGACATGCCCACGAGCGTTCAAGCATCTAAGCCCGGACACTCTTGCATGGAACCATGCAGACATGCCTACGAGCATTCAAGCGTCTAAGCCCGGGTGCTTTGGCACGGTACCATGCAGACACGCCAATAAGCATTCAAGCATGTAAGCCCGGTCTCTCTGGCATGGCCTATATGGACACATCCATGAGCGTTCAGGCATCTAAGCCCCGTCGCTCTAGCATGGCACCATGTGGACATGCCCACAAGAGTTCAAGCATCTAAGCCTGGTCGCTCTTGCATAGAACCGTGCAGACATGCCCATGAGCGTTCAAGCATCTATGCATGGTCGCTATGGCACGGCACCATATGGACACGCACACGAGCATTCAACCATCTGAGCCCGGTCACTCTGGCTTGGCACCATGTAGACACGTCCATGAGCTTTCATGCATCTAAGCCTGGTTGATCTTGCACGGCATCATGCGGACACGCCCATAGGCATTCAGCATCCAAGCCCGACTGCCCCATGGCGTCATGCTACTCGTTATATGTTAAGATCAATAAGAACTTACTCATTGACATATTCGTGAGTGCGCTATGAATAAATCAATGATTAAGGGGCCATTGATACGCCGAGCCCGACATCAGCCTGAATCCGAAGCCTGGCCCATTCACAAAGCCTAGCAAAAGACAAAGCCCGTGGTCCGTTAAGCTCGCCCAATATCAGCCGAGCAACACTAAGAAAATAGAACCTGCCTCAAAGCCTCCACAAGCTCCCGCCATCAGCTATGACGTAAGACAACATGCCATCCTATATGCAATCCTGCTCGCTACCAGAACCAAGAAGGTTTAGAATGAAATCGAGTGGTCACCAACGCAAAGCTTGTAGCGGCCTCAGCATAAGCCCGACCTACAGAGCTCATCCCGCGACGCACACACTTTAGCGGCCTATTAAGCACCGACTATAACATCTATAAATAGCGGTGTCCCCTTGCACACTAGAACTACGTGAATTGGCTTGATTCCTTACTTTCGAGGGTATGTAGGCAGCCACCTCGGCTTAGCCTAACTCCCTCCAAAATACACCTCATTACCATGGTTGATGTATACCTTGGACCCGTAACAATGAAATTATCAAGAATCCTAAGTAATACAATGAATAACCACGTTTAGATCCCAAAATGAAAAATAAAAATACAATATGATGAAGGAAAAGACTTGAGCAAAAGTAGTTTAACTTAAGGATTAGACTAGAAGAACCAATAGCTACAAAGATGCCAAGACTTTTCTAATGATCCTAAAACAAAATACTACAATGAGACACCTTAAGCTATGCTCACAAACATAAAATGCACTTAACAAAAGTTGAAAAACTCTAATAAGAAAACAACTCACAATAACAATATTATTAATCAATTTAAGGTGTCAAATTTATATGGTGCGCCCCTCCTTTTATAGGCTAAGGAAGTAGGCATTTTATTTTCTAGAAAATAAAAATAAAAAAAGAATGTAAAATGAAAATGAACCTAGACAACTCCTAAGTCTAGGGGAAATAGGAAAAAAAGATAAATCCTAAAATACAAGAGATCTTCAAATCATTCCATAGTAAATAATCCCCCAATAAGATTAATTGATTATCTACAAAAATAATATGAAGATCTGATTGAATAAATCACCATAAGACTTGTAAATTTCATGATAGACGGCCTTGGAATGCCTTATTGGACAACAATGTAATAATAAGACTCAAAATAAAAATAAAGTAGAAAAAAGCCCATCTTCTCTTCTCTTCAGTGTTTGATCCATGCTTTTTGGGCCCAATGTGTTAAAATAATCATAGTAAGAAACCATTCTCTTCCTTTGGACATTTCCTTCATCATATTGGGCTTTTATTAGATCAAAGTAGTCCACGGGATGACACGTGGATCGATGAAAATGTGCAAGTCTGCCAGAATATGCAAACCTGCCGAGTTTAGCCCAAATAAAGGACAACTTGTATTCCGCAGTAAACCAACCTTTGATAATTATGAGTAACCTTAAAATATCAATATAAATGATAAATTAAAGGTACATAAGTCTTCCAAGTCAGAGCGAATGCAAAACTCAGACAAATCTCTTGATATAAGCCTCAGACGGTTAACGGTCCTCAATGTGAAAATATGGACAATAAGCGATGCGTAGAAAATGATGGCTTGATGGTCCCCCATCATATCCTCCCGCTTTGAAAGGATTCTTCCTTGAATCCAAATTATCATGGATAATCGGATTATATCATCATGATCCTGCCAATCACAACCAACAAAAACAACAAAGCTAGAACAAATTATTAATGGATTAGTCTGTTGGAAATAAAATTTATGTTTTGATGATGATTCGTCACTTATTCAGTTATTGTTCTTAGACCCCATTGATGAAGTGTCATAACTAGCTATTATAGTGCAAAGCAAAAAGATGTCCAGAAATCAATGTATAGGATTTAATAAAGTCGGATACTTGTATAAGTTAATCAGACAAGCACTGTAATAGTTCTAGGTTTAGAACTGAGAAACTGAGTAAATAACTTATGAGGAAACTTAGATCCTAAAAGAGATACTAGAAAACTGACATAAGAGCACTCCAATAGAAACTGAAGAAGGAATGTCCGCTGAGGGACACAGACTCAGTTGACTTATCTAGAAGATAGAAGAACTGAGGATTCAGACTCAGTTATTGAAGACTGAAGAAATGAGGGTTCAAACTCAGTTTAGGAAGACTAACTCGAGACTGTAAAGTTAAACTTTAGACAAGATTGTGATGACCTGAACTTACTTTATAGATCTTGTATAAAGGCCTAAGAATCATAAGCACAATGATATCTTAAATGATCAATTGAAAATGGTGTAATCTGGTTTAGTCAATTATAATCAGATGAACAATGAAGTACTGAGGTTTTGAAGAAGAGTAAAAACACAGTTATTGCGTTAAAAGCTGGAAACTGACTAAGTCATGTTTGAATCAGTTTTTAACTGAATATAAGAAAAACTGAAGACAAATCAGACCGTTATAAGATAAGAAATCTTATTGGACACAAAGAAATGTCAGAAATGACACTGACATACAAAAAGAAAAGCAGGACCACTAATGGCGATAAGGATTCAAATTCAAATGATCTAACCGTTAGAGAAACCGCTATAAAATAGACTACTTCTACCACTAGAAGAAGTGCGAAATTCTGAGAAAGTTCAAAAGGGGGGAAGTAAATCAAAAGAATTATCTTCATGTGTTCATAAGCATTCAAAGAAAGATCAAGATCAATCATTTGAAGGAAAACAGAGCTGTGCATAACTTGTATATCTAGAAGAAAAAGTTCAAATCACAAATTGAATCATTGTCATTGATTCAAGTCTCAACTTTTATTTTATCAAAGGTTCTAGACTGTGAAACACCAAGAAGATGTGAAGGACAGTTGAGCTGCAGTCAGGAAGACTGTGTTTGTGATGAGCTGGTTAAGAGGCAAGACAACCCTCCAAGGACCAGTGTTTCAAACATTTGGAGAGCAGCCATACAACCTGTTCTACAAGTGTTTAGATAGTGAAGCTAGGGATTAGTCAATGACTATCAGTTTATGACTCTTTATAACTGAGCCACCTCAAAGAGTTCTAGTGGAATTTTCCTCTGCATCACAGGGGAAGAGAGGACTGATAGGATTACACCACCTAGAACCACTATAATTCTTGTTTATTTACATTATGCATTTATTTATTGCATTTTAGTTATATTCATCTAGTTCACATACTCAGCAAGCACCAGAAACTGAGTCAGCATATTAACTGATAACTCAAATTTTACAAAGGCTTAATTAAATCCGCTGCCGGTTAATTCAGCTAAGGTTAAGTCAGTTTTGATTTATACTCAGCTAAGTTAGCTTAACTCCGCACAAGTTTAAGTTGAACTAAATCTGGTTTAAGATTCCGTTTTTGGGAGACATTTTGGTGACAAGTTTATTCACCCCCCCTCTAAACTTGTGTTAGCCTTTCCAAAGGACCAACAATTGGTATCAAAGCAAATCTTCTATTTTGAAGAGATCTTCGATTGAGCTTTATCAGCTTAAGTAACTGTCCATTAGTTATTCCGATACCAACAATTGGTATCGGAGCAGAGCTTTTGTTCCGAAGAGATCCATAGATGAATCTCTACATCAGTTCGTTTACTCAAAATCAAATTGTTTGCTCAAGTTTTTAAATTTTTTCAATACTGCATCATGGACACATAGCAACACTTTAGAAATTTGATAAACTGTTCATTTTTAAGATTTGATGAATACAAAAGTAAATTGCAGGCTCTGGTGGCTGATACTCAAGAAAGGCTGATTGAAACATTCATTAAAGATCCATCCATCGCAAAGTCTGAAGAAAATGATGAGACTCTACCTATATGCTTTGGAGGAAATGACTATGGTGAGAATGATGAAGAAATTATACTACTTAGAACCAATCTGATGAACAACTCTGTCAAATCAGAAAAAAGACAAGCAGATATTGGAATATGAAGTAGATTAAACTGAGGACTTATCAGCCAAGCATCATGAGGCAAGTACTTCCACTTTCAACACTCACACTGCCATGAACAATCATAGAAATAAAGATTTCAATGAAACCTTGGACATACTCATAAAGGAATTAGAGGTAATTCAAAAGAATTATGAGAATGTCAAAAAGGAAAAAGATCTATTGAAAGCTGAAGTTCTATGTTTGAATGCTAAGATCAATCTTATCAGTGCTAATAATGGAACTAAGGAGATTCGCTCAACTGATGAACTAACAGAGATAATAAACATCACAGAATCATCATTTGATCCACTTTCTAACGTTCAATTCAAACCTGGAAAACCAGTTGTAGATAGAACCGGTTTAGGGTTTGAAAGTCAGCAAAATTCTAAGTTAAGACCTAGTACAGTTGCGCCTAAGTTTGTAGCTGCACAAAAGTCAAGAACTGAAAAACTGACAAAATTGTTAGAACTGACAATTACTCAGTACAACCTCAAGCTAAAACTGGCAAAACAATAAAATCAGTCAGTGGCAAACAACAGACTAAAAGATTTTACAGAAAGCATCAGAGGACTGAAAAAGCCACAACTAATCAGAGATCAGTTAAAAGAACATTCAAGTCATATTCTCAAAAGTATGAAAATCCTTCATGGAATAAAAAATTCAGAGGGAAAGGAAGACTCTTCCCTACTGATGAAGACTGGAATACACCGGTAGTTTCAAGATCTCATCAGTTTCACAAGTTTAATGAACCAAAGATTGTTAAACCAAAACTTCATAAATTTGTGAAAGCTGACTCTATTTAGTCAAAATATCAAAAGGTATGTAAAGACTAAGACTAAGATCAACAAGCCTTTACCAAAAACTAATCTAAAAGGACCCAAGTATGTATGGGTACCAAAGATCTCTCATTCTGTTTTGCAGGAGAAGATCAAAAGCTGAGAACTGAGAGGTTGTAATTCTTAAAAACTGAGTTGATCTCACAACTGAGTTTTTGAATTAACAAAGAAGGACTTTTACTACAAGTTCTGGATAATGAAAAAACTGGATATTTACATCTGGAGATACATTGCACCTACTGCATTTACTGATACTAGCTACAGATGACAGAACATATTCGACCTACTTTAATCTCAACCGTCCATCTTTTCCACTCATCGCCTTTTTTCGTGATCTCAAAGATTTTTTACAAGACATTTTGAATCCCACTCAGATCTTTCATCCACTTATAAATACCATCATATTTTCCAATTAATTCCTTACACTCAGTTTTCATATAATCATCCTTTGAAATTCTTTCTAAAATCTCAAACATATCTAATCCAACTCGATCTTCAAAAATAATGGCCTTCACCCGAGTTGAACCTGGAATGGTCATCTCACTTGATCAATGCTAAATACACTAATCAGACCCTCGCCAAGGAAATTGTAACAAAGATTCGGGAAATCAAGGGTTTGGAATAAGTGTTCAATATTAATCTGCAAAGCGTATGTCTGGGTAGTATTGGAGACTTCTATGAATTTGGAAAGACGGCCATAGAAGGAGAAGATGTTCACACCCTCACAAACACTTTTAATGAAAAAGAAATTCAAGTCAATGAGGACCTAATAGAAGATATCTTTGGCTTCATCAAATCTGGATGTTCGGCATCTGTCAAATTAAGCAAAGAGCAGAAAGAGAAATTATGGAAAGTTATTGAAGTAAATTCAGAATCACCAGTATTGTAAACTGGAAGCACAAGTCTACTCAAACCTGAATTCAATTTTCTTACAAAAATGTTGGCAAATTGCGTAATTGGAAACACATGAAACTTTTGCAATCTATCTGGCACCAAACTGGATCTACTGTACGTCATATGGTTGAAAGAAAATGTCAACTGGCAAAGGTACATTCTGGATCAGCTAATGGCACAATCTTTTGATGTACCCAAGAAGAAAACTGAAGTAAAGAAAGGCAGATTTTATCATAAGAAGACTCTTGCTATATTAGTCCAAAGAATTCTTGATCATTTTGGAATAGCAAAGAAAAAGGAAACTGCAATTGTAGATGGGAAAATTGCAACCAAAGAAGCAAAACCTAGAAAGAGGAAAGCGGAGGGTTCTGAAATCGAACCTAAGAAGAAAAGCAGAAGATCAAAGAAACCTTGAACTGGCACTGAGGCTCTTGAACAAGTTGATGAACTGTGAGTGAGTAAGAGGAAGCTGGAAGCTTCAATTCAAGCAAAACTTACTGAAACTACAATGAAAGTTTTGGAGCATTCTCCAACAAAATCCGCTACTTCAGTTGCTGAAAGCTCAGCAAAGAAACTGAGAACTGAAGAAAAAACCATCAAACCTATCCTAACTGAAAAAGTCACCGCTGATAAAGAAACTACAGCTGAAGAAGAAGTTGTTCCTTCACTGCCAGAAAGTGACACTAAGAAGGAAGCTGACAATCGGGGGAACAGTCCCTGAGAGATGAGTTTGATGATGAAGAAACTGACAGTAAGGAAAGATTGATTGACCTAGAGACAATGACCATGCTCAAGCTACTCTCCAAGTCTACATCCACACCACAAAAATCAGCATCTAGAAAATTGAGTATGAGGAGTCATTCAAGAACGTTGAAACTTCTCAACCTGAGGAAAAAGAATTTGCTGAAATTGAATCAAGACCAATAAGAGTCATCACTCTGGATGAGCTTGTCAGTGAAACAAAAATCGTTTCAAGAGATAAGAAGGAAGAGGAATCAGTTGCCGAAAAAGACACTGAACTAGTAGAAGATCAGGCTGATGAACCAACACCTGAAGAGGAACCAATTGCTGAACTGGAACTTGAGTCAGCAAAAGAAGAAGTTACTGAACAAGAAGAAGAACTTGTTGTTTATGAAGAGAATTTGGAAACTAAGCTTACCATCTCAGTTCCTTTGATTGAAACTGAAACCAGCTCAATCCCAGTTGTTGCTGAAAGGGGAACCAACAAAACTGATCTGGAGAAAACTGATGAAATTGAAAGAATTGAGACTCCTTAAGAATCTAATCTGTAGATTCCAAGAGAGAGTGAATTAATCACAACTCCGACTGAATCATCTGTTAACATTAGAGAATTGATAGTAGCTGACTGCAAGAGACTGCACACTTATCAAAATTGAAAACTCTGCTCCATATCAAATCAAAGAAGTCAGTTAAAAGAAATGGAAAGCACATATAAATGGGTATTTGATCTTTACAACATCACTCATTTGTCCGAACTGATCAACAATGATGAATTTTTTAGCAATGGATATGTGTTGATCAGAGACAGTCATTGGAAGAGAGCTGCGGCAAGAGGAAGTTCTAAGAAAGATGACAATGATGACGATGAAGATTTACAGGGAGATCCGAATTTGCAAAAAGGGATTCTCGCCTAACTTCAAGAAAATAAAACTGGAAATGATAAGAACATTGCTGATGATGAAGAGAACTCTAAAGAAAGTAGTGAAGATTCAGACTCTGAAACTCAGTCTGAATCTAAAAATGAAGAAAAGGAAGGTTATAGTCCCCAACTGGCTATCAGTCCCCATCGGACCAAACCATGCGTGAGATAGCAAAGGCTGAAGTTGTTAAAGCTTGTGTAGAATCTGATGATGATTTCAATGTAGAAATATCACCAGTCAGAGAAATTGATCACTCAAGTCTGGAAGAATTAAGAAGACAATCTGAGGAAAGAAGAAATTATGTGGAATACAAAGAGAAACTCAAGAATATTGTTTCTACTCCTCTTAAAGAAACAAAAGTGGCTGAAGATGAAGCAAATAAAGTGGAAGTGGAAAAATATGGAACTGAAAAAGACATTCCAACACAAGTTGATATTATCAATTTTTATCACAATGACCTGATACGTATTCAGAAAGATGATATAAGCTTATTTGGAAAAGTGTTTAAGTCCTTGGAAGAAAGCAAGACTGAAAGGACTAACATGGAGAAGAGATAGGATAATTTCAGAAGCGACTGTCAGAACACCTTGATTGAGATTTGTAAAACAACCATTGAGAATGATTCAAGGAAAGCTGAAACTACAGAGAGATGGGAAGGCATTCTGAATAACTTGGTAGACAGAATGACTTTAATGGAGAATAGAATGAAGGATTCAGTCGTTGCACAGACCATATTGTCATCAAACCAGCAACATCTAAACTCCTATATCAAGAGCTTGATCGATAAAAATGATGTCAATAAGGGGGAAAGTTTGGATATGTTAAAAGTCAATGCGATAGACATGCCAAAAGTTCTGGAAATCATTTATGATAAACTGGTCAAACTGAAGAAAGCTAGAGGAGATATGACCGATGAGGAAATGGAGCTAATTTCAAAGTGTGCTGAACCAACTGAGAAAACACTTGGTCTAGATTCTCGTCTTTACAACATTTTCAAAGACATACACTTGAGAGAAGGAGAATCAAGAAAACAATCCTTATCAACTTTTCTGAGTAAGCAAAAGGTTATTATGCATTTCGGGCACAAATTGGGCAAATGGGAAAGGAATGGCACTCTAGAGAAAGTCTCAGAAAAGGTTGAGAAAGATGAACCTGAGTTTGTGATGGACCTACACAAGCGAAAAACTGAGACAAATTATGTTTGTGTTTGATGTACTTTTCAAAAGCAAATTTTTCCATAAACACAATATGTCCAACTCATGGAATATTTAATCAAATATTCATGGAATTGAAAGCACCACAACAAATGAAGCCATGAAGAAGTATGCTGAAGATTATGACAACAAAATCAGTGAAGCTGAAAAGTGAAAGGAAAAGAAGCTGACACTTAGTTTCTTTTCATGTACTGTTGTTGGACTTATTTTAAGTTTTAGTGATGAGTGCCAGACTAGCTGTTATAGAGCAAAGACAAAAAGATGTCTAGATAAAATGTATAGGCTTATTAGAGTTTGATCTTGTATAGGTTTGATCAAACAAGTACTGTAAAAGGTCAGCTGACTTTTGTCAGCAGACTTGTGTAGGGGCCCCTTAGGGATCGGGGGCTTCTTTATTAAAAAAGGGGGAGGGAAGGTCCGGAAAGTCCTCACTTTATTGATGGGACATTTTGATCCCCTTTTCCTTTTGCTCTAAGATCCAGCAACGGAGCTCGTCCAGTCCCTTGGGGTACAGCTTTTGGGGCTGACCGACGCTTCCTCCCTGCGTCATAGAAAGCTCCCATACGTGATCATAGAGACGGTCTAAGAAGAGGGGATCCTTTTCGGCATCAATGCCGATCCAATTGATTAGATCTTCGGCCTTTTTATAAGGTCGGGCTCTGCTCCCATAGCCGATCTGCAGGAGTAAACGCAGCTCACCCTTTAGCCGCTCCCTCTTCGCTCGAAGGGCCTCTTCTGCCTCCGCCGAAAGTGGTGCAGGAGGGGCAGGCTCCGTAAGATCCGTTATATTAGAAATAACAGAAATATTATTTTTATTATCTATTCTAAAAGAATAAGTGAACTTGATAAAAGAGAATATAGAATAAAAAGTCTCGCTTTGACCGTTAAGAGTAGGTAACCCGCTCCCTGTACCTGAGTCAGTAGACTAGTTTAGGAACCTGCCGAAGACTGAAGGCTGAGGGCTCAAACTCAGTTATTTAAGGCTAAGGGATCAAACTTAGTATTTAAGTCAAGGATATGGAATCAGAATTTAGGGAAGTCTGTGATGACCTAAACTGATTACATATACCTTGTGTACAAGGTCTAAGTTCCAAATATTAAGTGGTGATTGGAACTTGGTTATATTCAAAATGGTGTAATCTAACTTCATAAGAAAAGGTTATATATAAGAGAAGTCAGCTGCAGTGTTTTTATAAACACAACAACTTTAGATCAACTGACTGATATGTATTTCAGCAGAATAATACCCACAGGAACCTGCTGATATATATTTCGAATTATTCAAAGTTTACATTGGAAGAATACAAGGATAAGGACATATAACAACCTCTGATTTTATCAAACAAATCAATGGTTGAGATTAAAAGGACGTTGGGAAGAAACAGAGGTTTATCCAATGGATACAAGTCAAAGGGTGGACAGACTGAAAACTATCAAAAAGCATTATGACAGTGTTAGTACTATGAACAGTGATAGAAAGCAAGTCAAGATGGGACAAATCTGAAATGGCTACATATGTTTGAATTTCAAACATAAGTCACAAGGATTCCTACCAAGAAATAGAGGACTTTTAATTCAGATACAGAAGAAGAAAATTGAGGAAAAACAACAGATAATCTTGAGCTTCAGATTCTTATCAAGAAAACACCCTGCGGACCCTACTGAACTTAAAGCTACTGATCCAGTAAACTTCTTCAAGTGAAATCTGCCATCAAGCTACATCAAGTTTACACACTTGAAGAATCCAAGTTGCTGATCATATCATCCGGATCAAGCTGCTGAAAGCTGAATCACTTACTTGATTCAAACTTTCTTTTACAAGAAACCTGCTGAAGACAGTGAAGCGTCTTTGGGTGTCAAGGACTGTTGTCTATGGTGGACCTGGTGAAGAGGCAATCTTACCCTTCATGGACCAGTGGAAGACTTTGGAGAAGCAATCCTACATGTTCCAAGTGTTCAGTTTGTGAAGCCATAGTTATTGGTGAAGGACAAACAACTTAGGTATTTTTGTAACTGACCTCAAGGATCTCTAGTGAATTACCTCCAACATCACAGGAGAATAGTGGACTGACAGGATTACACCACCTGGAACCACTATAAAATTGCCTACTTACTTTCTGCATTTACATTCTGCATTAGTACATTTAGCACATCAATCTACTGAACTAGCAACTGAATCACACACATACACTATTGAGTATGTAATACTTGGTATCATATTTTAACAACAAGAAAAAAATCTTAATTTAAATATATTCCGCTGCAACAAATTCAATAAAGTCAATTGTCAGCAGACTACTGAGTGTCGGCGGACTGCGAGATATCGGCGGCGGGCTATCGAGATATCGCGAGTGCCGCCGAAGTTCCTGAGTTTGTTAACTCCAAAAGTTTTAAGTGTTAAGTTTATTCACCCCCTATAAACTTAACGAAAACCTTTTCAAGGGACCAACAATTGGTATCGGAGTAGTGCTTCTGCTCTGAAGTAATCTCAGTTGTTGTGCTTGTGAAAATACTTTGAAAACTTTTTCAAGTTTCTGATTTTCAAAGGTTTGCATCATGGATAACAACCAGTATGCTAGAACAATGTTGATGTGTTCTTTAGATCGTTTTGATGAGTATAAACGTCTTATGCAGGCTTTTATAGCTGCAACACATGATGAGATGATGGTTGTGCTGACTGATGGACCACCGGAAATCACAAAAGCTATAACTGTGGATAATCAAACTTAGTACATTCCAAAACCAAAAAGAGAATGGAATGCTGAAGATAGAAAAAGAGCAAACCTCAACAATATTGCTATTGATATCATATATAGAACCTTGGATAGCAATATGTACATGAAGGTGAAAGATTGCAAGACTGCACAAAAACTTTGGGATAAGTTTCAATTAATATGTGAAGGCACTGATGCTATCAAGAAGAACAAGATCAGTGTGGCAAAGAAAAAGTTCCAGGAGTTCAAAATGAAACCAAATGAAACTATTGAACAAATGGAGTCAAGATTCAATGCAATCATGGATGAACTCACCCTGCTGAGTGTAAAGTACTCAAAGGAAGAAATCAATTCAAAAATCTTGGAAGCATTACCTGCAAAAGAAGTTTGGGAAATGAAGGTGACTGCCATAGAAGAAATGAGAAGTCTACATGAAGAGGACACCTTCAAACTGTTTTCAGATCTTAAGGCCTATGAATTCAGTAAGAAACTTGTACATGAGACTGAAAAAGAAGAACCAAAGACCACTGCATTGGCTGCTACACATCAAGAAGAAACAGCAGGAGCTCAAAATGACCTACTGGATGAGATGCAAGAACAAATTGCCCTACTGAGCAAGAAAACCAGGAAGATGTAAACTGGAAGGGGTTCTCCAAGGAACTTCACAAAGAAGTTTAGTGAAAAGAAGAAGGAAGAATCCAAGAAAGACAATGACTACTTGTGCTATCAATGCAAAAAACTAGGACACTTCAAACCTGACTGTCCTGAGCTAAAACAGAAGAAAGAACTCGATTATCTTTGCTTCAATTGCTAGAAGCCTGGACATTTCATACCTGATTCTCCAGACTAACTAAAGAGGAAAAGTGAACAAAGAAAATCTGGCAAGAAAGCTATGGTTGCTGAAGATGAATCAGGATATGAAGTAGAATCACAAAAGAGAAATGAATCTGATGATAATGCACTTGTCGTTGATATGGATGATTATGCTTTAATGGCAAATATGCATGAAACAGAGGAGGTATACAATTCTGTATCTATAAACACTCCTGCTGAAAGTATTTGTGAATCAACTTGTGGTTCAAATCCTAAAAATTCTGACAATGAAGAAACTTTGGATGCCATCCTTAATCAACTGAGGTTAATACAATCTGGTTATGAGATTGTGAAGGCTGAAAAAGAAGCTCTTCAATCAGAAGTTGAAAGATTAAAAAAGCCGAATTAAGAATTCTTAAGGGTAAGGAAAAGGAGGTTGGACAGAATCAACACAAGTCTGCTGTACATTCTGTAGCTGTTGAATCTGCTGAACAATCTTGTTCCTCCACTACATTCAAATCTGGAAAGCCTTATGCTGATAGAACTGGCCTTGGATTTGGATCTCAACAATCTAACAAGAGTGGATCCAGTAATGTTACTGAACCTAGTACCAGAATTGGTCCTAAGTTTTATGCCTGCACAAAATCCAACTCCCAAAAGGGTTGCTGAGGCAGTGAAGCCTACTGAGAAAACTTCAAGGAGACAAAATCGGAAGTCAAAAAGGTCAACAGCACCTAACAAAAAGTATACATCCAAAAATAGGATTGTTGTACCTTCTAAACCTGCTGATAGCAGACCTGCTACCAAGTCTGCTGGACCACAAAAGGGTAAAAATCAGAAATATTCCAAGGATAAGAATCCTAAACCTAAAAATGTCAATCATTCAAAGGATACTTATCTCAGAGGGAAAGGTAGATTGTTCCCTACTGATGATGATTGGAATATTCATGCTCCTATTGCTAGAAACAGTGGATATAACCATACTACTAGGGTAAAACCTCAGCAATGGATTTAGCAGAGCACTCTGGAGAGGAATTATATAAGACCTCAACAAAGACCTCAGCAGACTCCATATTTGATGAGAGACAAATTGAT
Source organism: Gentiana straminea (assembly GCA_036785695.1). Classification (NCBI taxonomy): domain Eukaryota; kingdom Viridiplantae; phylum Streptophyta; class Magnoliopsida; order Gentianales; family Gentianaceae; genus Gentiana; species Gentiana straminea. Next base: position 7,243,304 of record JAVUPR010000326.1, on the reverse strand, counting down.
GATCATTATTACGACATTTTACCCCAATATTGATACCACTTTGAGCATTATTGTACCAATTTAAGTCAATAATTACTTAATTTTATCCAAATATATAAATAGTGGTTATTATATAAATTATCGTATTTTTATAAGTTTTTATAAGTTTTGTACCGGTTTAGTAACCGGAGTGTCGTGTCAGATTTACACGGGTATTTGTGGTATTTTTATTGCAGATTTATGATAAACCAAGACCCCGAGTAACAACATTTTTGAAGTCATAATCATATCTTTGGAAGGATATAGAAAGTTTCACTAAGTCAAGTGGTCAAGTGGCTAATCGATTCGATTTAGTGGAAATCGAGAAATATCTTCGACGAACGAATGGCCCATCAAAACGGCATTTTCTGAAGAAGAGTCCTTCACGAAAGTTGTAGATCATCAAATAAGCTTTCCAACGCAGTTTGAATCACGTCAATCGGAGGTCTACAACTCAAGATATGGCCATTTTACTGAACTGTGATACCGTATAGACGAATTTTGACAATACGGATCAAGATTCTTGACCCGGATCGATCCTAGATGCTCCCGGATCGATCCGGCTGTTTCAATGATGAAATTTCACGGGCATTTCTTCTCTTCTTCCTGCCTCTAACCTTCCCTATAAATACTCCCCCATTTCCACTCTTCTTCTTGCCCCCTTCTTTCCCATTTCCCCTCTTCTTCTCGTCCATCTTCTGCTTCTTCTTTTTATTTTATTTTTTAGATCAAACATATATATATATATATATATATATATATATATATATATATATATATATATATATATATATATATGTTAGATATATATCTCCTCTCTTTTTCTCTTCTTCTTTTATTTTTATTTTTTTTGGGGGCCCTTATATATACATATGTCTATGTATGTATATATATGTTTTTATATATATAAATAAAGTAGTTATAGTACCGTTGTAATGACGGAATAATTATCGAAGATTGTTAAAATCGAAGCTTTGTTATACTACATCCGGTGGAAACGGCCCCGATTCAGCAGTTGTAATCAGTAATATATTCTAATATTATTATGTTTACTATTTCTATTTCTATTTATATATTATATATGTTAATTATGTTAAGCTAAAAATATATCTAGCCAAGATGTGAATCTGAATTAGTTAATCTTTTTGGTAAAATGGATGATCGACTCTGGCAATAATGATTAAAACCAATTATAATGAATCTCTTTCTATTTGCACTTAATGAAAGTAAAAATTGAATTAGCCACTCGATTTTTACTAGAAACGTAATCTAATGAATTGACAACTCGCGATTAGAATACGAGATCGTAATAGAAAGACCCGAGGGTAAAATTGGCCGAGTGAAAACGTGACAACGGAATCCGATTTCCTACCCGGGGGCAGATTTATCTTGGGAGAGATAAATCTTATTAAAATTGTGCTCACGATATTATTACGTTAAAATCACCTGTTTAATGAATCAATCTTAAAATTGGCCGAATGACAAAACGGGAGTGACCCATGCTTAAGATGACATTGGACAGATGACTAGACGTATGACAATTTCATACGCTCGTGTAAGGAGGAGTTGTCTAGCTTAGGAGTACACCGGTTCATATATAATTGACCTCCTTGCATCAAGGAAAAGATCTGTCTCATTATTTCTACTAAAAAGAGATATTGATTCAGTAACGTATTCTTGGCTAGATCTCAAAAATATCTATATATATCTATATATTATATTTACTGTTTTACTAACATCTAACTAATCTAACGATCTAACCCGATAAAACTGATAAAACTGCGACTTAGATCGAGTTAATAATAGCTTCTTGGTGTTTAACCACACTTTGAATTATGCCTTCATTTCCCTGAGGATACGACCTGACTCACAAGACTATCACTACAATTTGACCCGGTACACTGCCGGTAAGGATTGATAGCCTAGAAACAGTCCGTCAGCTTTCTGGCGCCGTTGCCGGGGAAACGACGCTAATTCATTGTGTCTATGGTTACTACTTGTATTAGCTCAAAATTCTCGAGGATAAGTCAACACTCTTCTTATCACATTTCTATTTTTATTTTCCGTTGGTATCTACCTTCTTTTAGTTACCAATTTTCTTCTTCTACCAATTTCGAGTTATTTTCTATTTTCGATAGTAGAAAGTAAACGCGGTTCGTTTATTTTTGTTGGTACCTACCTATTGGTAAGATACCAATTAAAATAATAATAATAATAATAATACACTCGGTAAATACCGAGTGGAGTCGGTAATTACCGAGAAAAAAAATGTGGTTTTTTTATCGATTTCGTGTTATTTTCTATTCGATATTTTCTATTCCACAAGAATTGTCAAATCGAGTTACAAAATGGTCGAAACCGTTGGTGAAACACCTGAACAAGGGATTGCTCATGCTCAAAAGCATGGCCAAAACCTTAATCAGAATTTACCTCAACCTAATAACCAGAATCAGAATAATAGAAATAATCAGAATCGGAATAAGCATACTCGTCGAAACCAGCCTAACCCAAGACCAATATGTGATCAGACCATAAGAAGGTACCAGATTAATAATCCAATTCTTTTACCCAATAGAGGAGCAAATAATTTCGAAATAAAATCTCATCTTTTTGGTTTAATTGACACAAGAGCCCAATTTTTAGGAGAGGATGATGAGGATCCACATCATCATCTCTATCTTTTCGAAGAATTGTGTAATACAGCCAAAACTCATGGTGCTCATCGGGAATTAACGAGGATGTCTATGTTTCCTTTTTCTTTAAAAGGAAGAGCACGAGATTGGTTTCTGTCACTTCCACATCATTCATTGACTAGTTGGGAGGATATTCAAACCGAGTTCTTAAAGCAGTATTTTACTCCTGGTAGAAAATTGGAATTAATAGTCGAGATTGCTCACTTTAGACAAGGATCTGAAGAAACGTTTGGAAATGCTTGGGAAAGATTTAAGAAACTATTAAGAGCTTGTCCCGATCATGGTTATTCCTTAGATATGCAAATCCAACTTTTCTGTCGTAAATTAAGGAAAGACTCACGTGCAGATGTTGATCATGCATGTGGTGGTTCGTTAATGATGAGTGAAGCTCAGATAGTTTACGATGCTATTGAAAAGATTTCCAAAAATAACAGAATGTGGGAAACCGGTTCTAGCACAAGAAAAGTAGCATTTGCAGGAGAATGTATATCGAATACGGAAGTTCTAGCACACTTGGAGAATTTGAGTAGGAAATTTGACGGCTTATTACCCAGTAAAAATGTAAACTCAGAAAATATCATATCGAATGAATACTCAAGTCATGATAATGTGTCATTAGGGATGGAAGAACCAAAAGGATATTTAAGGGAGAAGGTGAGTATTTTACAGTAGCATAGGAATTTGAACAACGCGTATTCAAACTCGTTTAATGCTATTAGAAGAGATCACCCTACTTTTCGTTGGTCTGAAAACCCTAGTAAGCAAGGACAACCACCGTATCCAGTTCAATATAAGAATCCATATACTAATAAGGTTTATCAGGGAGATACCTCGAATCAGAATCTACAATCATTACCTAGATCGTATCCACAACATACAACTCAAAGCATACCAGTCACCCAAAGTTCAACTCAACCTGAAGGAGTTAACAAATGGGGAAATTAATCGAAAATCTGATGGGTATGATGTCTTCTCAAGCTCAAAATATGGAAACCATGATGACTTCTATAGGTATAGTCACTAAGGATATGTGTACGTTGAAAACCTCCATGAGTGGACATGATACCAGAATGAGAATTATAGAAGCTTCAATACGGAATATGGAATATCACTTGAGTAGAGAAGGAAAACATAAAAACAGTAGACCCCCAGGAGGATTACAAAGTAATACCGAAAGAAACCCGGGAGAGGTAAATACTGTTATTACCAGAAGTGGAAGAACCTGTGGAAGTAATGGATTAGAAAACTTCGGAAATAATGAAGTAGAGGATGATTTAGATAGTAAATTTGAAAAAAAAATATGGAATCTAAAGATGAACCTGAATTCACTAAAGAGGAAGAGGACATGATTGAAGATTTCCTAAGACAAAGCAGATATATTGAACCTGAAAGTGAGGATGAGGAATGGGTCAAGGTTCCTAGAAAATTGAAAAATCAAAGAATGAGTAGGACCTTGACCAATGAGCAGGTTAGAAAAGAATCAAGTTTGAAAGGGCCAATTCAAACCGAACCTTATCCGGCTCAACCCAAATGCACCTCGATTCAATCTGATAGGGCAGCACCATATCCAGTGCATATTTTGAAGAAAAAGGTACAGAATGATAACACACAATGTCCTCAAAAGGCATAATCATTCCAGGAAGCTTTACCATCTTCGTTTAACGACAAGGGTAAGGGAGGTATACATTCTAACTCTACTTTAATTGATCTTGAATTACTCCCCCATTCCCCGAAAATGGAAATCAAAGAGATGAAGTTGGATAAGAAGTATGCACATTTTCTTGACACTTTTCGGCACTTAACAATTAATAGCCCTTTCATCGATGTTTATAAGGGAGAGCTTAGTTTGGGAATTAATGATGAGCGCGTTGTCTTTAACATTTACAATTCATTGAAATATCCATGCACTACACTAGAATCTTGTTCTTGTATGGACACTTTGTGTCCCCTTGTTGTGGATCGTACTAACACGCAGGTAATTGAAGAAGATGACTTCAGCAATAATGTAAAAGCTCACAAACCGAAGGCTCGAAAATCAATGGAAAAGGTCAAGAATCGTTTGGATTGGTGGAAATTGTCTAACCTCTGTTGGAAACCGGTATTGAAGGAGGATGTGGTGCATGAGGATGACTCACCACCAGTACATTAGAAAACCGGAGCAGAAAGTCTAGCTATAGACTATAAATATAGTAAAAACATGGTACTATCCTTCCTATTTACTCATTAAGCATTTATTTCTAGTTGATTCGTGTGCTTAATTGTTACATGCTTTGGTGAGTAATTGTTAGAAGTATCCCATTTAGTTTAGTATATTATATTAGTTGCTTAAGTTTGTCGAGCAAACGACGTTAACCAAAAGCGCTACCGGGAGGCAGCCCGCAAAAATGTTAAATATAATAATTACTCATACTTTGGATGATACTTTGCGAATACTTCGGATTGATTTTCATTTTGTTTCACCAAGTCTTAGGATGAATGTTTGAATGTCATTAAAAGAGGGAATGATTAGGTGGTTATCCGAAAATCCCGATGGAGAAAAAAGAGAAAAATTCAAATGCGTCATTTCTTGGACTTAGGTTGTTCGAACGATTTGAAATAACCCTTGACGATCTGGGTATAAAAGACTCATAGTTAATACTTTCCCATACGTTACATTTCATGATGTAGTCTGTTTTAAATTTCAAATAACGTGTGACATGTATTAGTTCAAATACTATGGAATTGAGGAGGCCATAACTTTAACCCACCCACCCACCCTTTAATATCATCTGAGTATTTGTTTTGACTTGTTTTAGTGCACCATTGCTTTCCCAACAACTTATTTACACTCACTTTACATTGAGGACAATGTAAGTTCGTAAGTGGGGAGTGGAGTCGTTGGGCTAGCAATGGAATTAATGTTTATTTTGTATCAATAAATCCCTTAGTTTTTGATTTTTTTCGAGCATTATTTAGTTGATTAAAATAAATTGTAAGTAGGATTCGAAGGTATATATTTCATGGATTTGAAGATGTAATGATCAATTTGGATGTGTATAACCAACGTGAACCGTAAGTGCATTGTAATTCCAAATATATTTGTATAACATGAATTCCTTCACGTAAAGCCTTTGATATTGAAGCGGAAAATTTTAAACTGTATCCATTCAGTATCCTAGTGGTTATTCTATAGATAATTCAGTAACATAGTACCTAACTTTTGAATGTGTACTGTGAATATCTGAAGGTTTGAATGTGATAGCAAGGATATAAGTTATAGAAGAATACCAAATTAAGATGAACTATCTATATGTTGGTTGTAGCTACCAATGATTTGAGTGCAGTAGGGCGTTATCACGAAACGTCCTATATCACTATGAGGTTTAAAAGCTCCCGACTGCCTGATGATAGTAGTCCAGCTAGGGTATTATCACGAAACGTCCTATTGTTGGGAATGAAGGCATATGCTACAAATGTATAAAAAAATAAAAAAAATAAAAAAAAAAGGTTGAAAACTTAGTTATCTTCTGACTATCCCCAGTATAAACTGAATGATATGCTTTAGGGATTATCCTAATAAGTACACAGAAGGACTTTGTGTGGAAACGTTACTGCCTATACCTAGGAAAGTCATTAGGACTGTCTGAATGGATATTTGTGCGTTTGCTTGAATTATTCAAGAGAGGATATTGGAAATTGAAAAGGCTTGTCACACACACACTCTGTTATACATTTATATTGAGGTTAATGCCTGGTTGTAATTCTAATGGTTGCAGCATCTCGGTTGTCCCTTATATCTTATATCTTCATGAATTTATCTCTCATTCATTTTGTTTTATCGCTTGTTTTGCTCGAGGACGACCAAAAGCTAAGTGGGGAGTTGTGATGAGAGACAAATTGATGATCATTATTACGACATTTTACCCCAATATTGATACCACTTTGAGCATTATTGTACCAATTTAAGTCAATAATTACTTAATTTTATCCAAATATATAAATAGTGGTTATTATATAAATTATCGTATTTTTATAAGTTTTTATAAGTTTTGTACCGGTTTAGTAACCGGAGTGTCGTGTCAGATTTACACGGGTATTTGTGGTATTTTTATTGCAGATTTATGATAAACCAAGACCCCGAGTAACGACATTTTTGAAGTCATAATCATATCTTTGGAAGGATATAGAAAGTGTCACTAAGTCAAGTGGTCAAGTGGCTAATCGATTCGATTTAGTGGAAATCGAGAAATATCTTCGACGAACGAATGGCCCATCACAACGGCATTTTCTGAAGAAGAGTCCTTCACGAAAATTGTAGATCTTCAAATACTCTTTCCAACGCATTTTGAATCACGTCAATCGGAGGTCTAAAACTCAAGATATGACTATTTTACTGAACTACGATACCGTATAGACGAATTTTGACAATACGGATCAAGATTCTTGACCCGGATCGATCCTAGATGCTCCCGGATCGATCCGGCTGTTTCAATGATGAAATTTCACGGGCATTTCTTCTCTTATTCCTGCCTCTAACCTTCCCTATAAATACTCCCCCATTTCCACTCTTCTTCTTGCCCCTTTCTTTCTCATTTCCCCTCTTCTTCTCGTCCATCTTCTGCTTCTTCATTTTATTTTATTTTTTAGATCAAACATATATATATATATATATATATATATATATATATATATATATATATATATATATATATATATATATTTAGATATATATCTCCTCTCTTTTTCTCTTCTTCTTTTATTTTTATTTTTTTTTGGGGGGCCCTTATCTATACATATGTCTATGTATGTATATATATGTTTTTATATATATAAATAAAGTAGTTATAGTACCGTTGTAATGGCGGAATAATTATCGAAGATTGTTAAAATCGAAGCTTTGTTATACTACATCCGGTGGAAACGGCCCCGATTCAGCAGTTGTAATCGGTAATATATTCTAATATTATTATGTTTACTATTTCTATTTCTATTTATATATTAGATATGTTAATTATGTTAAGCTAAAAATATATCTAGCCAAGATGTGAATCTGAACTAGTTAATCTTTTTGGTAAAATGGATGATCGACTCTGGTAATAATGATTAAAACCAATTATAATGAATCTCTTTCTATTTGCACTTAATGAAAGTAAAAATTGAATTAGCCACACGATTTTTACTAGAAACGTAATCTAATGAATTGACAACTCGCGATTAGAATACGAGATCGTAATAGAAAGACCGGAGGGTAAAATTGGCCGAGTGAAAACGTGACAACGGAATCCGATTTCCTACCCGGGGGCATTTATCTTGGACTTATTAAAATTGTGCTCACGATATGACAATTTCTTAAAATAATGACGCCCATGCTTAAGATGGCATTGGACGGAGACTAGAGTTGTTTCTACGCTTGTAAGGAGGAGTTGTCTAGCTAGGAGTACACCGGTTCATATATAATTGACCTCCTTGCATCAAGGAAAAGATCCGTCTCATTATTTCTACTAAAAAGAGATATTGATTCAAGAACGTATTCTTGGCTAGATCTCAAAAATATCTATATATATACGTACTATATATATATATATATATATATATATATATATATATATATATATATATATATATATATATAACTAACATCTAACTAATCTAACGATCTAACCCGATAAACCGATAAAACTGCGACTTAGATCGAGTTAATAATAGCTTCTTGGTGTTTAACCACACTTTGAATTATGCCTTCATTTCCCTGAGGATACGACCTGACTCACCAGACTAGCACTACAATTTGACCCGGTACACTGCCGGTAAGGATTGATAGCCTAGAAACAGACCGTCAATATTACAGGGTTGTTCCTAACACACAGCAAACTAATGTTTATGCTAGTGCGTCTAACAAAAGAAATCACTCCAAAAAACATTACATACCAAAAGGCCAGAAAGCATATGTGAGTTCTACACAACCAATGTTAGACCTTATGGATGTGAAGAATACATGTATGAACAAAATAATGATACCTTTCAAAGAAGACCTTATGGAAATATGCTATGGTTCATGCTTACCACTGACCACTATGGACCCAAACAGTTTTGGGTACCTAAAATATATTAACTTTGTTTTGTAGGGTGTCTGGTACTGTGATAGTGGATGTTCCAGACATATGACAAAGAATAAGCACTATCTGACAAACTTTGTGGCAAAGGATGGTCCAAGAGTGAATTTTGGCAATAAGAACACAACAGGATACACAAGAGGATATGGCACACTTGTGAGAAATGGATTAACAATCAGGAATGTTGCATTTGTGGATGGACTGGACTACAACCTATTGAGCACTGGACAATTTTGTGACATGGGTTACAATGATAGGCAGTCTGATGTACCTTACTACCAGCAGACCTGATATATCTTTTGTTGTAGTTGTTTGTGCAAGATTTCAATCAAAACCTAAAGAAAGTCATTTAGCTGCAGTCAAAAGAGTTCTCAAGTATCTAAAAGAGAATTTGGATGTAGGAATTTGGTTTCAAAAGATGGAAGCTTCAAAGTTATATCCTACTCAGATTCTGATTATGCTGGATGCAAGATTGACAGAAAAAGCACCACAGGAACCTGTCAGTTTATAGGAAATAGACTGGTTTCCTGGTTCAGTAAGAAACATAATTCTATATCAACTTCCACTGCTGGAAGCTGCTGTGCACAAATACATTGGTTAAGACAACAATTAAGGGATTATGGAATTGAAGAAAGGGAAATTCCTATAATGTGTGACAACACAAGTGCAATTGCAATCACATAAAATCCTATTTTGCACTCAAGAACCAAGCATATTGATGTGAGACATCATTTTATAAAAGATCATGTTGAAAAGAAAGATGTGGTGGTTCTTTACATCCCTACTGAAGATCAACTTGCTGATATATTCACAAAACCATTGGATAGTGAAAGATTTGCTAAGTTAAGGACATAACTTGGAATTATAAAAGTTGACTGATACATCTTTGATCAGCAATGTATAGGAATTCACCAAGGGGATTAGTCTTTGCTATGTTGGGTGAGCTCACTTAGCAGATTAGTCATTTTCCATGTACTTATTCATGTTTGGACAATTGAGCAAATGAAGTTGCCAAGGGGATCGGTCTTTGTCATGTTGGATGAGCTCACTTGACAGATCAGTCACTGGTATTAAACTTTATCTTGTATTATCAGTTGGACAAAACAAGAAGAATTGAAGATCAGCAAAGTGACTTTGTCAGCAGGCTGCTGAGACTTCATTATCAGCAGACTGCTGAGCCAAGCCTACTGATGACAAAGTCTGCTGAGGCATACGTTATAGTCAAACTTTAATAAAGTCAAAAAGCAAAATAGCGGATATTTATCTTATCTTTATAACCGCAGTTACACGATCTAACGGTTACAACTATTTATGGATAAGTTATGGGCCACGTGTCAAGAACTCATTAACTCAAATTTAATCATGGTTAATGCTACAGTACGAGTTCTGACAGTTTCTACCCACCTCTCTCTGATATATATACAGACATATACACAGAGGATACTTACAAATTTTCAGATAGATTTTCTCTGCAAACACACCGTGTGAACACAGATTTGAAGGCTATCTTCTTCATCTTTTTCTTCAAAAATGGCTGATAAGGATGATGTTCATATCGGAACAAGCCAAAGTGTGAGAGGCTTTGTTGTTGATGCTAACAAAACCGAATTAGCTTTCAATATTTGTCGTAGAATCATAAGATTTGAAGGATTGGAAGTGAACATCAGATTGGAAAGAATATCTTACACAAATGTTGTTAGTTTCTGGAGAAACATTGTCATTAGAGATAATAGAGAGGCATTTACTACAACTAAAAATGGCCAGGAGATTGAAGTTTCCTCAAACCTGCTGAGAGAAGCTTTTGGTTTTGGACCTACAAACAATGCTCCAACTAAGCCTGAGGAAATAGGGCTGTCAAGATTGGATTTTGTTGACAGAATAAAGACAAATGATGCTATCAAATCATCTCTGGGAATCAATGTGAAGCACATTGGGATGGAATACAATCTGCTGAACAAGTTTATAGCAAAGAATATCTTGGGATTGAGTGGAAGCCTTGACACATTATCTGGACCCAAGATTGATCTACTGATCATCATCAGTAAAAGCATGAAGTTTGATTGGGCTGGGTTCTTTGTCCAATACATGAAGAAAGTGATAACGGATGAAAGAGAAGGGACAAGGAAATCCAAGGCCTTACCTTTGGGCTTGATGGTTCAGGCCCTGCTGAATCATTTGGGGATTGCTGATGTTGCACCAGAGAAGATAAACAAATCCGGATACAATAAGGAGATTGGCTATCCCATCCCTAGTTTGGATGATGATGAGGATGTGGATGCTGAAGCCACTGAAAGTGATAATGATGGAAATGATGGTGCTGGTGGTGAGCAGGTTAAGAAAGTTGTTAAATCTGCTGCACTCAAGAAGATTGCTGAGAAGAGGAAGGCTACTGACATCAGAAAAATCACAGAGATGTTACAGCCAAGGAAACAGACTGCTGAGTCTATTGAGGGTCCAGTTGAAGTTGAAAATATTGACCTTGCTGAAATTACAAGAAAGAGGCAAACTGCTGAAGTTGAATCTAAGCAAATTTCCAAGAGAATGAAGGAAATTGCATAGAAAAAGAAACAGGGTAAAGGAAAACAATTGAGGATTCTGGAAGAACAAAGGGAAGAAGAAGAGCAAGTGGCTATTGAAGCTGAGCCCTTAAACATTGTTTTGCCTACTGATACTGGAGAGGTTGTTGTTCAGCAATCTGCTGAAGCTACTGAAAAACCACAACAAACTACTGAGTCTGCACCTGCTATAGATATTGATAAAACTGTACAAGACCCTGCAAATTCTGCAATAGTTTAGGGGGAAGAGCATTCTGCTGCTAACCCTGCTGATGAGCATGTAAGTCAGGGGGGACCCAGTGTTGAGCAGATGGAGGTGGTAGGTACAAATGTACAACCAACAGAACCTACTGACCTGGAAGCATCTGTTGAAGAAACTCTAAATCTGCTGGTTGAGTCCTTTGGAGGTCAACAAAGTGGACAAGCAGCTCCTAGAAAGCAAACCATTCCCTTTGAAAGGAAAGAAAAGAAAAGGAAGGAAGGGTGTGTTGATACTAAACTCCTGCTGGTTGCCAACTACTTTCAATGGATGTTTGGATATTACAAGAAACATAAATCAGCAGCTAAGCCTATGACTAACTTTGAGGAGTGGGCTTTTGAAAGGTTAGCAGTAGAGAATTTGCTTGACTTGGTTGATACTTCTTTGCTGGAAATGAGACTGGTGGAACTCATTGATGAACAAAAGAAGGAAGAAGGTATCAAATTCAAGGATCCTAGAGATGGATCAGATAGTGATGATTCATCATCATCTGACTCTGATGATGATCATCCCCCACATCTAGGAGAAGCCAGTGGGACTTCTATGTTAAATGAACCAAGAGTTGAACAGTCCAATGTTGCTAGCAAGTCTGCTGAGGGCTAGCAGACTGGCCAAATGGATGAGGATTTGGAAAATTAAACCATAGATGGTCTGGAAGCTTTAATAAATTATAGGATAAATCTTGGAGGCAACAGGCTGGTTGGTGTATCTGATACTTTCTTTGTTGTAGAATCTGCTGAACATACTAATGATCAGCAGACTATGGATTTGGATGAGGAGAAGGTTACTGATCATAGTGAGCCTGATATCAGTTCTGAGGATTCAGCTCAATATCAAGAATGGATTGATACTTAGGACACTCTATTCAAAACTGCTAATACTCTATGAAGGATTACCAATGTTAGAGAATTTCAAATAGAATAAGGCTGAATTCCCTGCAATTCTTGTACAGAGAGTGTTGATCACTGAGGAAAAAACAGTGGTAGCACAGAGATTGGACATGGTGATTGGATTTGAGGGATCACCTTTACTTGTTGAGGAGGTTCAGACTCTTAAGGATCAGACACCAGCTGAACAAAGGTTGGAACAGGTGGTATATGTTGATGAGGATCAAACAGCACCTGAACAAAGGTTGGAACAGGTGGTACAGGTTGCTGAGGATCAAACATCACTTGGACAAAGATTGGAACTAACTATGGGTTTGGAGGACACCCCTGCTGTTATTGAAGAACAGGCTGCTGTAGTAGAGCCTACTGGAGGAAAGGTCACTGAAGGGAAAGATGGTCAGCAGACTGTTGTTATTTATGAGGATGAACAGCTGCTGGACTATGACTACAGTGATAAGGAGTTTCAAGTGCCTGTGGAAGAACCTATAGCTGATGAACCACAACAGGCATTTGTACCACTCTTTGAGGAACCTGCCCAAGCTCCAATCCTGGTTGAAGAAGGGCCTGCCCCTGCTAGAAGGGACATGAGTAGAGCCATGGTTGTCAGCAGACAGAGGGCACAGTACAGTGTTGAAGAGCCTACTGATGAACCTGCTAGACATATGGCTGGAGGAATGGCTGGTGGGGTACCAGCACAGGTGATGGATGAGTTGAGGGCAGTCAGAAATGACATCACAAGATTAAGGACTCAACTTGACAGACAAGAGCAAAGATTTGAAGATTTGCTGAACTTGGTGGAAAATAGAGGAAGAACTACTGAAACTCTTTCTTCCAACATTACCTCCACTCAATATGCTCTTGTTGATCTTGCCCAAGATGTAAAGGGAATTAAACAGGGCAATACATTGAAGGATAAATTCCTGAAAGATTAGTTTACATCCATACACCAAAAACTTGATAAACTTGTTGAGGCACCAAAGCCTGTTGTGGCTGAACCTACTAGAACACTTCACCCTGCTGGATTGGATCCTAAGCTTACTGAGAGGATCAATCTACTGGAGCAGACAATGCAAGGAAGGATCACTGTAGTTGACACTAGAACAGAGATAATGGAGGGTCAACTAAATAATCTGGTGATCACATAGGAGAGTGTTCATGGCCTTCTGTCCCGTTTTGTTGATGATGTCAATAAGGGGGAAGAGAGCCAAACAGCTGTAGCAAAAGAGGCTGCTAGGATTTTTGCACAAAAGAGATGGGAAGCTGACACCAATGCATTTAGAGAACCTACACTTGGCAGACTTCCACTAACTGATGATCTTTTCAAGGAGTACAAGAAGCTTTACTACAACAAGAGAAGACCTTACCATGACAAGGGCTTCCATGAGGGACTCAATTCCTTTTTGGGGCTTAAGTTTTGGGAAGCAAGAGTGAAAACTTTAAGATCTTCACACAGAGGTGGAGAAGGTGGTAGAGGTGGAAGGAGTCTACCTACTACATAAGCTAAAGATTCACTAGATGAGTTTAAACAGTTATACATGCGGTTGGGTTTTAGAGTACATCAGATCAACGTTACTCTACCTGAGGCATGGAAATGGTGGAAAGAAGTGAATCCCCATATTGATTTTTCCCTTATTGAAATTCAGTGGATGAGAGAAATGGTAAGAGACATAAGGGAATATCATGAGCAGCAAGAGAAGGAGAGGCAAGAAAGAGAAAGAAGAAACTAGATCAGCATACTTACATCTGCTGTAATTTTGCTGAATCTAGACTGTAATACTTTTTGAACAAATATGATTATAATGAAAAATGACAGAATTTGTTTTGTTTTTGTTTTTACTCTTTTTTCTTTGCTGTAAGGAGGGTATTGGCATCATCACCAAAAATGGGGAAATTGTTGGACTTATTTTAAGTTTTAGTGATGAGTGCCAGACTAGCTGTTATAGAGCAAAGGCAAAAAGATGTCTAGATCAAATGTATAAGCTTATTAGAGCTTGATCTTGTATAGGTTTGATCAAACAAGCACTGTAAAAGGTCAGCTGACTTTTGTCAGCAGACTTGTCTAGATCAGTAGGGTACCTGAGTAATTAGACTAGTTAGGAACCTGCTGAAGACTGAAGGCTGAGGGCTCAAACTCAGTTATTGAAGCCTAAGGGATCAAACTTAGTATTTAAGTCAAGGATATGGAATCAGAATTTAAGGAAGTCTGTGATGACCTAAACTGATTACATATACCTTGTGTACAAGGTCTAAGTTTCAAATATTAAGTGGTGATTGGAACTTGGTTATATTCAAAATGGTGTAATCTAACTTCATAGGAAAAAGTTAGATATAAGAGAAGTCATCTGCAGTGTTTTTATAAACACAACAACTTTAGATCAGCTGACTGATATGTATTTCAGCAGAATAATACCCACAGGAACCTACTGATATATATTTCGAATTATTCAAAGGTTACATTGGAAGAATACAAGGATAAGGACAGATAACAACCTCTGATTTTATCAAAAAAATCAATTGTTGAGATTAAAGGGACGTTGGGAAGAAACAGAGGTTTATCCAATGGATACAAGTCAAAGGGTGGACAGACTAAAAACTGTCAAAAAGCATTCGACAGTGTCAGTACTATGAACGAAGGATGAATGCAAGTCAAGATGGGACAAATCTGAAACGGCTATGTTTGAATTTCAAACATAAGTCACAAGGATTCCTACCTATAAATAGAGGACTCCTAATTCAGATACAGATGATGAAAATTGAGGAAAAACAACAGATAATCTTGAGCTTCAGATTCTTATCAAGAAAACACCATGTTGACCCTACTGAACTTAAAGCTACTGATCCAGTAAACTTCTTCAAGTGAAATCTGCTATCAAGCTACATTAAGTTTACACACTTGAAGAATCCAAGCTGCTGATCATACCATCCTGATCAAGCTGCTGAAAGCTGAATCACTTACTTGATTCAAACTTTCTTTTACAAGAAACCTGCTAAAGACAATGAAGCATCTTTGGGTTTCAAGGACTGTTGTCTGTTGTGGAGCTGGTTAAAGGCAATCCTACCCTTCAAGGACCAAGTGGAAGACTTTGGAGCAAAGAATCCTACCTGTTCCAAGTGTTCAGTTTGTGAAGCCATAGTTATTGGTGAAGGACAAACAACTTAGGGATTTTTGTAACTGCTACCTCAAGGTTCTCTAATGAATTACCTCTAACATCACAAGAGAAGAGTGGACTGACAGGATTACACCACCTGGAACCACTATAAAAATTGCCTACTTACTTTCTGCATTAGTAATTTAGCACATCAATCTACTGAACTAGCAACTGAATCACACACATACACTACTGAGTATCTAATACTTGGTATCATATTTTAACAATAAGAAAAAGGCTTAATTTAAATATATTCCGCTGCAACAAATTCAGTAAAGTCAATAGTCAGCAGACTACTGAGTGTCAGCAGACTACTGAGATATCAGCAGGCTGCTGAAGTTGCTGAGTTAGTTAACTCCAAAAGTTTTAAGTGTTAAGTTTATTCACCCCTCCTCTATACTTAACCAAAGCCTTTTCAAGGGACCAACAACTGTATTGTAATACCCTGTATTGTAACTCAGTCTCTTTAATAAAATATTAGTTCCTCGGTTCATTTTGTTTTGGTTATTTTGTCTTTATCTTTTTGCATTGCTTTTAAGGAAGGTATTGACATGATCAAAAAGGGGGAAAATGTTGGAAACAAAATTTATGTTTTGATGATGATTCATCACTTATTCAGTTATTGTTCTTAGACCCCATTGATGAAGTGTCATAACTAGCTGTTATAATGCAAAGCAAAAAGATGTCTAGAAATCAATGTATAGGATTTAATAAAGTCTGATAATTGTATAAGTTAATCAGACAAGCACTGTAATAGTTCTAGGTTTAGAATGGAGAAATTGAGTAAATAACTTATGAGGAAACTGAGATCCAAAAAGGGATACTAGAAAACTGACATAAGAGCACACCAACATAAACTGAAGAAGGAAAGTTCACTGAGGGACACAGACTTTATTGACTTATCTAGAAGATAGAAGAACTGAGGATTCAGACTCAGTTATTGAAGACTGAAGAACTGAGGGTTCAAACTCGGTTTATGAAGACTAAGTCAAGACTGTAAAGTTAGACTTCATGCAAGATTGTGATGACCTAAACTGACTTTATGGATCTTGTATAAAGGCCTAACAATCATAAGGACAATGATATCTTAGATGATCAATTGAAAATGGTGTACTCTGGTTTAGTCAATTATAATCAGATGAAGAATGAAGTACTGAGATTTTGAAGAAGAGTAAAAACTCAGTTAATGCTCTTAAAAACTGGAAACTGACTAAGCCATGTTTGAATCAGTTTTTAACTGAAGATAAGAAAAACTGAAGACAAATCAGACCGTTATAAGATAAGCAATCTTATTGGACACAAAGAAATGTCAGAAAGGACACTGATATACAAAAAGAAAAGCTGGACCACTAACAGCGATAAGGATTCAAATTCTAATGATCTAACCGTTAGAGAAACCCCTATAAACAGACTACTTCTACCATTAGAAGAAGTGCGAAATTCTAAGAATTAATCTAGTCAAGAAAGTTCATACTAAGGGGGAAAGTAAATCAAAAGAATTCCTGCAAAGCACTTAATTGCAAGATCAAGAATTATCTTCTTGTGTTCATAAGCATTCAAAGAAAGATCAAGATCAATAATTTGAAGGAAAACAGAGCAGTGCATAACTTGTGTATCTAGAAGAAAAAGCTCAAAACACAAATTGAATCATAGTCATTGATTCAAGTCTCAATTTTGATTTTATCAAAGGTTCTAGACTGTGAAACACCAAGAAGATGTGAAGGACAGTTGAGCTACAGTCAGGAAGACTGTGTTTGTGATGAGCTGGTGAAGTGGCAAGACAACCCTCCAAGGACCAGTGTTTCAAACATTTGGAGATCAGCCATACAACATGTTCTACAAGTGTTTAGATAGTGAAGCTAGGGATTAGTCAAGGACTATCAGTTTAGTGCTTTTTGTAACTGAGACACCTCATAGAGTTCTAGTGGAATTTTCATCCGCATCACAGTGGAAGAGAGGACTGACATGATTACACCACCTGGAACATCTATAATTCTTGTTTATTTACATTACGCATTTATTTATTGCGTTATAGTTATATTCATCTAGTTCACATACTCAGCAAACACCAGAAACCGAGTCAGCCTATTAACTGATAACTCATATTTTACAAAGGCTTAATTTAATCCGTTGCCGGTTAATTCGGCTAAGGATAAGTCAGTTTTGACTTATACTCCGCTAAGTTAGCTTAACTAGATCTGCACAAGTTTAATTTGAACTAAATCTGGTTTAAGATTCAGTTTTTGGGAGACATTTTGGTGAAAAGTTATTCACCCCCCCCCCCCCCCCCTCTAAACTTGTGTTCGCCTTTCCAATTTACCAAAATTGTCCTTATAACTTTGTGTTTAGAATTACTCCCCAATAAATCTATTCCACGGATATAATTTCTTCTATTATTCACAACGAAATCAAGTAGATTTACTATCTTTTTCTTTGCAAAAAGTTCACCAAGACATTCTTTCAAAAGCCTTCCCATTTTAAGCAAACTTACTCTCATTTTCTTGTCAAAAACTTTGCACATCTGTAAGTTATCTTGACAAAATGATAAATCATAAGAGTTCGAAATTTTTGTGTTCATCAAGCACAACATTTATATATAGTAGACAACTAAAATAAAATGGTATGCTTCAACTTGCACTTTATTTCTCACAAAATCAATTTATTTCTTTTTGCCAAATTTACGGTCATTTTCATCACATTTATTTTTCTCAAAACAAGAACATTGATTGGACAATGGAGATACATGCAAATCGCAATCACCAAAATGATGGAAATTAATATAATTTCATTTCACTTTGAAGTCAATCTAAATAATTATGAAAATATCTTATGTGTTTTATTTCCATAAAATCCCATCCTTATTCCCACAAACACCAACAAGAGGTGGAGATTCTTCTACTTGCATAAGACATGATTTACCAACAAAATACTGCATTTCAATCACATCAAGAATTTTACTAACATCAACATCTTCCAATTGAATCCTTTCACAAAAATCAGAATTAAGTGCTTCATGTTCCTTTAAAAAAAAGTTCATTATTATAAATATGAAAATTATTTTGGCTAATTGAATCATTTATACTAGATTCTTCCTCATCAAACAAAGGATTGTGATACCACTTAATTTCAAGATTTTCAACATTTAATTCCGAACACACATTAGATACATTCTCAACCATAGAACTTGCAGGATCCATATCTAAATCATGGTGGCAATTTTCATTCAAGGCATTAAAATCGGATTTAGAATCATTCACATTGCATCCCGTATCATTATCATGCACCATTGGTACAACAAATTCATTTGTTTGGCTTAAACATTTCAAAGATGACTCTTTTCTTGAATTATTTATTTTTAATTGAGTTTCAAGAACTTGTTGATTACTCAAAGGAGTTAGTATAATGGTTTTCTTATTTTCCTTAATTCGAAACCTGTTAAGTTTACCATCATACTTAGCTTTCTTTTCATTTGACCAAGTTTTTCCCAAAATTATATGACAATTAAGTATAGGGATGACATCAAATAAGATCTGATCATGGTAAGTCCTAAGAGTAAATGAAATCACAACTTGCTTTGAGACCTTAATTTTCTAAAACTCATTAAGCCTTTGTAGACTACATGGGTTTTTGTAGACTATATGGGTTTGGATGATCAAAAAAATTAAGCTTTTCTACAGTTTCTTGGCTGACCCCATTATATTCACAAGTATTACCAATCCTTACCAAACAAATTCGATCCATCACCATGAATCTTGTATAGAACTCTTCAGTTTGCAAGGATTTGGGAGACTCCACTCCTTTTACCTAACTCGTAACCACTTGTTCATGGTTCAAGTGTTGCTTGTTTTCACCAACCTGCTCATAATAAACCAAAAGGAAGCATTTTTATGATAAGAAATCCTCACATCCCCACAATATTTTTCTTTTTCGACTAAATTTTCTCACTCAAAATCCCTTGGATTTTCAACATTTGTTTCTCCCTCCTCGTTATTGTTTTCAATTTCTTTTTTGACCCCTTTTTAGGTTTTCTTTTTCTCAACCAATTCAACCCATGCCTTTTCCAAATAAAGATTTTGTACATCATCTTTTTATGCCAAATTTGTAGATCTTGAACAAAAAGAATCATGAGAATTATAATAAGAAATTTCGGCATTTCTTATGTGCTTATGATCAATAAATGGCTCATTATATTGTTTCCTCAAAGTAGGACATTTATGATCACAATACCCATAATCATTACAAATGAAACAATATAAATCTCTACTTTAATTTAGAGGAACTAGAAGAATGATATTTACAAATTGTTCCTTTTACAGTCTGAAAAACTTCATCACAAGTATTAGGAGTTTTAGATCTCCCTTTACTAATATCAAAAGATTGTATAGAATTGTAATTAGGATTCACCCAAGAAAATGAAAGACAATGTGACATTATTGTTTTTATTTACAAAGAAAGAAAAATAATAATATTCACAAAACAAAATAAAAAAATCCACACTTTCAAACATTATTTGGGTGATTGGTCTCTCCCCTCTTATAGACTCACCACACAATTGCATTTTACCGCTCTTTCTCAATTAGAGTAATAAACGATAAAAAAAAAGTGCACAATAATATGCTTGCAATGCTCCGTGATTCACTGTATCCTTAGTCCTAAAATCACAAGAAGAGAAGGCTAGGATTGATTTGAATATGAGAAGAAAAGACAAAATAGTGGAATAGATGTTGAAGCAATCGAATATGTAAGAAACTCGGGGCTCCTTTTGAGAGTCTGGACATTTTTTTTTTTTTTTTGACCTAAAGAACTCTGAAGAACTAGGATTAGATCACATTATCACCTTTTAATCAGTGACTTAATTTTGGGAATATTTTATTATGTTTTGATGATGGCCATAGCTGTGATAGCAAGCCTGAAAAAAGTTAAAAATCTCTTTATAAGTCTTTCTTTAGAGTCTGACATATTGTATAAGTTGAGTCAGACAAGTATTGTACTAGTTGGTAGGATGGCTAAGTAAAACAGAATTTCGGCAGAGTAAAGGCAGCCAAGTTCCAGCAGAGAAGCATGAAGACATATGGACTGAGTTATAACCAAGGAAGTCTGTGATGGCCTTGGATATGTCTAAGTTATATTACAAGTGATGAAACTCATTGTTTAAATATGGTGTACTCTGATCTCACATAAATCAAGGATCAGTGAAGTACTAGTACTCTTTGAAAATCAAAGAAATCAAGAAAGCAATAATCCGGCAAAGTAACCTGTCTACCAGCTAAGTAAAGGAAAAGCAGTGAAGGAAGAACTAATCAGCTAAGTCAGCAGGAACACTTAACCGGTCAAGTAAAAGACAAGTGAAGAAACAGCTAAGCAATTCAATCTTATTCAGAACGTGAAGAATTAAGGAAGATTAATAAGATCAAGCATTAAATACATAATCAATCAAGGACGGATTTTGTGATGGACGTTCGAATAAAACCCGGATCACTGAAAACAAAGAGGATATAATCAAGGGGAATCAAAGTTTAAATCTAGGATTATTCTCCACATTAAATAGCCAACGGACGGAATTTTAAATCAAGGATTATCAAGGAAATAAATAGAAGGCAATATCAGACAAGAACAACAACGATTGCAATATAGTGTTGAAATAGTGCCAAAAACTCAATCGGGTTGGACCGGATCCGACCGGGTCGGATCATTTCTACTATTTCTTTATGTTTATACATATATAAAATTGCTTTTCTGTTGTCATATATACGTTCTTTTAAAGAACCAATTATGAATTGTTATATGATAACGTCCTTAGTATTAAACTGTGATAGAGAAACCATGATAGACGATTATGGTTGATGAGATCTCTAATCACTTTAATAAGTTTGATACTTAAATGTCTCTAGGCTGATGTACTATTAAACATGGCATTGATAGTATGAACAAACTAGCACGTATTAGATGTCTTCTGTCTTTAAGGATAGGGATAGATCTCGTCTATCGAAGTGTATAGACACTTGGACTGTATGTGGACGTGTATTAGAGAATGCGTACGTTAGACTGACCCACTTACACGGATAAGTGTCACACTATGTGGCGGTTGTGTAATTATCCTTCAGACCGGAGTCTTCATGGCATCACGGTGTGGATTGTCATGCTTTTACACTATTGAGGTTTCCCCTAGCCATGGGGCGATCATGCGGTAGTGATTGGGTGTGATACTAAAGCATGCGGAGTATACATGATTGGTCGTCCGGGAATCGCGTATCCTATGATTGGGATCGAATATCCGAAATGGCCTTCTTATAAGGAATGTCTAGCTCTCGTGAATCTTTGCAAAGTGGGAGTAAATAAGTTACTTCGAGAGAGCATGATATCCAGATTATAAAATACGGTCGTTAATGTTTGACACTCGACGTACGATCGTATGGATATTATTACAGCGATAGGATTGTAATTTACACGGTAATTGTTTCACATGAAAGGTAGTAGTCATTGCATTTGACTCTTCCGAAGATTGGGGGTCACGGTGTGTTGCTAGACGCTATCCCGTGATCGTTAGGCATGAAGGGCATTTTTGTAATTTGCAATTTGTGTCTACGGCCAACATATTCGGAAGCCTATCGGGTCACACACATAAGAACATCTAGCCGGATTAAAATTGGTTATAGATGATCACCAAATAAGGAATGTTTTATCTCACGACTATAAATGTTATAGTGGTATATTAATATGATGGTATTTATTTATTATGAATAAATATAATACAAGATATTAATTATGTTGATTAATTAAATATATATATATATAGTATATATAAATGTGGCCGAAAAATTGTGTGTATGACACACGTGACTTTGCCAAACTAGTTGATCATGTAATTAAATATGTGCACGTATTCATGTGGCGCAAGTTTTAAATATATTGGATATATTTGACTTTTGCAATTTAATTAATAAAATTACCATAATATTAATATTAGATATTAATTGATTTTGAGAAAAATAGATTTATGGTAATAAGATACATATAAGATAAATATTGTCAATATAAGATATTGACAATATTTTGGAAATAATTAATATAAGATATTAAATTAAATTAGATAAATCAATCAATTATATATTCATTATTTTATTGGGAAAATGTTATATTCTCCTCTACTCTACTAGGGCGCGCCCCAACCACTATAAATAGGAGGTGGGTGTCAAGCTCTTTTGTACAACATAATTCCAAGAACTAATAGTTCTTGTGTAAAATAGAGAGCGTCCTATAGAGAGTTGGAGAGAGGGGAAAAAGGCCGGTCTAGCAACCGGAGTTTTCCAGTAGCAATCCATGATGAGATTCTGGTGGGCTGTTCGTGTGGACTAGCAGTAGAGGCCGAACACTTGGGCGGCTCTATGCAGAACTACTCTCCTTAGACGGTCAAAGCGTCGATCTTTTAGATCAACCAAGGTAACCACCATCTACTAGCTTATTCGTTTATTGCTTAAACAAAGTCGATCTTGGGTTAAAGGAAATCAAATTTTGAATTCCACTGCGTTCCCGCGTAGATTTCCTAACAGTGGTATCAGAGAGAGCTTCGAGCTTAAGCAATAAGCATGTTAATTTGCGCAGTTAATTTTATCGTTTAAATCACGTAATTAAAAGATGAAAGATTTTTTATTCGCAAAAGTAATACATGAAAAGAAAAAAAATGAGATCGGGTGGTGCTCGGCCGACTGGCGGCGGCACCACCACCGGCGGCGGCTGGTCGGCGGCAGCGGCAGCAGGGAAACCTGCTGCCGGCAGTCGGTTAACCGGTCAATGCTGGCGGATCTCCAAATTTTTGTTTTGTGTATTTTGTGATTCAATATGGTTCATAGTTATGATTGGTAATTCCTTATTTGTTTAGTTGTGTCATGTGGCTAACCAATGGTTCAAATAGTTTGGGTCATTGGGATGCCACATGGCATTAAACTAATAATGGTCTTTCCAAACTTTGTTTGGAATAGCCTAGGCCCTTTCCAAATATTTGATTTGGGAAAAGGCCTAGGTCTAGGCCACTTCCAAAATTTGGATTTTGGAAAGTGGCCAGGCCTAAACCAAAATTATTTGGCCTTTCCAAATATTTGATTTGGAATAGGCCTAGGTCTTTTTCAAATATTTGATTTGTAAAAGGCCTAGGCCTAGACCACTTCCAAAATTTTGATTTTGGAAAGTGGCTAGGCCTAAACCAAATTATGTTTAGGAATATGCCTTTTGGTTTAAGAAACCAAAGGCATCCCTTTTGATTACGAATCAAAAGAAAAGAAACAAAAGAGACATAATTTTAATTTTGATTTATTTTTGGAATAGTTCTAATTTATTAAAATTAAAATTAAAATCGTTTAAAATTAATCGTTAATTTTATTTCGATTAAAATCATTTAATTAATTAAATGTTAATTATTTAATTGATTGGATAAAATTATTTAATAGATTAAATGTTAATTGATTAATTAATACGCAAGTAGTTAAATTTTAATTTTATCTTTTTCATAAGATATTATTGTATGGATTAGATATAGTCGATATAATATGATTATATGGACCCCGATTGATCATGGACTCGACCGATAGGATAGATGTGAATGATTTAATTTTTCTGTTGGTTTAAAAATTGTCCTAGCCCGTTATGAATAACGTGACCTAGTTTATTTTCTGCATTTATCACATTCATGTTAGCTCCCCCGTATGCGGTGGGTGTATTTATTTTATTAGATAGAATTAAATGTAACAAGAATGGAGCAGAAGATGAAGACCAAAGAAAGACAAAAATAAAGATCCCATTAGAGAATGGAGCATTAAAGATCCTATTGGCGGTTGCAGCTACCTTTAGATTGCGACCCGCGGTTTTGTCAGTTTGTATTCGAAACCGCACCTAGGAAAAGTCCATGATCATACCGGTTACTTTACGTATTTATTTATTTTGTGCTTGGATTTATTTTATATGATACGATAGATGCATGACTAGGCACGATCTAGATGAATGTGTAGGATGTATGTCTATAGAGATAGACATATTTATGATGAGACCATAATTAAAATTAATTAAGTGAATTAATTTACATAAATACTTCCACCTCAAAAGAATCAAGTTGAAATTGCCTCCCCATATTATAATGACGGTGAAGAGCCCTTGTTCGGATCCAACTCATCAGCCAAAGCAGGGGGTTGACCTACCTCGCGTATATCGTCATTATCGAGATATGATCGTATGAGATCTCACGAATATTGGGGTTATGACTTGACTAAGAATTCTCTCGGCCACCAGCCAAAGCGGGGTCGTTTGGATTTTAGAGGCAAGGGTTTGACTACTTCATAAGATGAAAATTGTCAAAGAGTTGACTAGTCAAATAACAAGAGTCGTATAAGATACGATTGACAAAGGGTTGTCTACCTATTAGGCTATTTTCGGCCCACCAGC
The DNA here is from genome assembly GCA_036785695.1 of Gentiana straminea. Classification (NCBI taxonomy): domain Eukaryota; kingdom Viridiplantae; phylum Streptophyta; class Magnoliopsida; order Gentianales; family Gentianaceae; genus Gentiana; species Gentiana straminea. The sequence goes on along the minus strand of JAVUPR010000326.1, from coordinate 7,218,219 downwards.
CAAAGAGGGGGTCGCGGTAGTTTAGTGGGATCTTGTGCACTAAAGAAATTAATAATTCTTGAAAGTCAATTGGAAGTAGTTGACTAGTGTGAGCAAAATCATAAATCAAACGACCATTTTTTATTTTGCGTGTATAAACAACAACGCTCTTTTATTTTCATTTTTATGTTGTAGTTTTAGCAAACTTTATATTTATGTTTTATTCTCGATTAGTAAACCAAATTATGACTGTTACTTTTTTGAGAAACGTTCTCAAATATGGTTAAGTAATTTTAATCCTTTTAAAATGAACAATGACACGAGAGATCCCGTTATAGTAGTTAGAGACAAGGAGGCTAAATATTTGATGGAGTACTCCAAGGATTTAATTATTAATGAAAGCAGAAGCTCATGATGTGATTAAATCATTTGAAATAAGTTTCAACGAATTAGTCATATATTGAATACGATCCAAGATGATCATTCAGTCATACAATGACAATTAATTCAAACGTTGGATAAGAATGACCACGTCTAATTTTGGAAAGGTTGTTTTCAAAATTGTAAGATTTAAGTATCGACTTAATTCTTTAAACATTGCTTAAAGGTTAATTAAATAGTTAATGTATTAAATACGATTTAAAAGGTTAAATAAACTATTTAATAAACTTTAGATTTTCTTTATGAAAGGAAATTGAATACATAGCTATTGTGATCTTTCTTAAGTCTTATGAAGACTACAATAAGAAACATTTCTCAAGTGCTTAAAGGATTAAAAAAAAGGAAGTTAGGGCATGTGCTTAAATAGAGAATTTATTGAAGGCAAGTGAGTTGAGATAAATCTATCTAAGTGAAAGTCAACTATTAGATATATGATATCTTGCGAGTGTGATTAAATTAGAAAGATTAAATATATATATGGAAGGTGAAGCAAACGTTGTAACATTTACCATATTCTGGATCTAGTAAACTGATAAGGGAACTAAATAAATGTTATTATGTTCCGGTTCTTAGGAAGAACATACTTTCAGTTATTGGTTAGGATTTAGTAGACATATTCAATTGTAAAGAATAAATGTTATTCCGATAAAGTTGGAAGGTCACTGAATCTAACATACTAGATTGTTATCACTATATAGTTGATATATGTCAAGAGACCTTGACTAAATGTTTGTGTGGCTGTTATCCTTAATATTTGTGGTTGATCTAGACATAGTATCTCTGGAAGGGAAGCGTGTAATTGAACGTCATTCTGATGATGTTGAACCATATGATTATGAATCATGTGGGTAATACGTATCTTATCTAAATATGACTAAAATACCCTTTTATGAAAAAAGGTTGTAAAATCTAGAAAAAACAAATTGTCTAAAGTCTGAACATACCGATGTTTGTTGGCTTGTGACAATTAATGCCACAAATAATTTTTTATTAGTCTCTACGTCTATTTTTAGAAATTGTCAAGTGTACTCAGTGAAGTGCATAATTCGGAAAGCCCAAAAAATTCGAGATAGTACGAATATGAGATTGATGAGCTATTTAGGAATTAATCTCCAATTGGATTGAATTAATTAATACCTGAAGGGTGTTTCAGAAGTCGTCTGAAAGGAATAAGATTCTCCCTTGAAGGATACCATCTTTTGGATACGCAATTAGATTGTGTTCCCAAAATGGAAACAACACTTTATATGAAAAAGGTGTGACGCAAGTCATGCGAAGTATCCCTTACCCGTTTCGGGATAGTGCCCTTATACTTAACCGAGTTCCAAAGAATAAAGGTTGAATAAATTCCATATTAGATATGGAAGAGGATAATGTCGAATCCATCTTAACCGATGATTTGAAGTTTTCATAGGCAAAGTCAGAAAGGCTTGGAGCCTAGTACGACATATGCAACTTTGTGGAATATCTTAGCAAGTACGCTAGATATTATTTACTCGTCCGTAGAGCAAAAGGTGTTTGTCTCCAAACATGCTGTCTTCTAGAGGAAGTGTTTCTTCCAAAAGAAACAGTGGGAGCAAATTAAAATCTCAAAAGAGTTTGAGAACCGCAAAGATACATTCAACCATGGGAACATGATCACACACCGCATAGCGATGAGGTGTAAAACACTGCTCAGTGCACGCAAAAGTTCTGTAAGTCTATGGATAACCTCAAGCTTGAAAAGGCTGCTGGTATGTTCATCTTGAAGAATGAATATCTCACGACTTATGAAGGAATGTTTGAAAGGAAATATTGAGAGATATGGCCAGGAGCCATAATATCTGAATTAGATTCCATCAGTGACAACCAGGTTATGAACCTAGTCTGTCTTACCTAGAGGGAATGTCCCTGTAAGGCTGAACCCAGTTCTATTCAGACTATGCTTGTTGTAACTTCGTATCATGACTATATGATAGTGTTGAAGACATTGGGCAGACAACTCAATGTTCATAGACGATAACATGATATGTAAGCACATGAGATCCATTTATGGACTCAAACAAGTTTCTCTAGACGATTTCTTTGTTTGATAATCAAAGGAGTTTAATTTAGTCAAAAGAAGAATATGCCCAATGTGCAAGATGGATAGTGAGAGTGTGTTACGATTTTTGAGTAGGGTATTGGATATCTCTCTCGAGAATTATCACCCCATGTCACAGTCAATTAATGTTTGGTGGTTCAAGGTCTTTACGAAAGCACTTGGATTAGCAGTTCTTATTTTAGAGCTAAGAATCTATAGTGATACATTTAACTGCTGTTAGATTATAGTTTACCTATATAGATGGGATGCTAAAAGGAGTTTAGCATAGATCGCGACAGGGGATACTGCTAGCCGGTGTTCTCAAGATCTATCTATGTTAGGACGTTAGTCCTAAAGATAAGGTGAAAGATGATGATTATGAAAGGTTTCTTTTGCTACGGAAATTGGAACCATCATAAAGGTAATGCCGGATGCTCATAGTCCATAAAGAGTCATGAGAAGGTATGAAAGCAAATCTTGTGGATATCGAGAATATCCTTAAACGAGTTACGGAAGAGTTCCTTGTTTATTGAAACTTGGAATTAAATAAACGTAGATATACAGACGTATATATCCTGAGTCTTATGAAGGCGAGTGGGAGCTATTGTCTGGGTTTACAATCACTTTGAATAAGTGATACAGTGAGCTGGAAATGTTCCAGCCTATGGGTCACTGTAAATTCTACAACCAGGCCAAAACACAGTAGTGCCTTAGAGGCACAGCGGGAGCAGTGCATGGATCTAGGAGGTTCATTCCTGAACCTTATACGGTTCTTCCACCTTATATAGTAAGTGGATTCATTGCTTGAAGCAAGGACCAGGGTCTCGTCAGAGATTCGTGTGTGTGTTGAGGCAGTTCCTTTGACTTGGTCATTTGGAACATGATATGAAGATAGTCTGAGTCCTCATGGATATTGATCCGTTTATGGCTAGGGCTGGTTGCGAGTATTGCATGAGATTCTTGTGTTTCAACTTGGTCTTGTGTGTACGAGTGATTGGTTTTAGGCCAAGTGGGAGATTGTTGAAATAATGTCCTAAACCAAATCGGGTTGGACCGGATCCGACCGGGTCGGATCATTTCTACTATTTCTTTATGTTTATACATATATAAAATGGCTTTTATGTTGTCATAGATACATTCTTTTAAAGAACCAATTATGAATTTTTATATGATAACGTCCTTAGTATTAAATTGTTATAGAGAAACCATGATAGACGATTATGGTTGATGAGATCTCTAATCACTTTAATAAGTTTGATACTTAAATGTCTCTAGGCTGATGTACTATTAAACAGGGCATTGATAGTATAAACAGACTAGCACGTATTAGATGTCTTCTGTCTTTAAGGACATGGATAGATCTCGTCTATCGAAGTGTGGAGACACTTGGACTGTACGTGGACGTGTATTAGAGAATGCGTACGTTAAACTGACCCATTTACATGGATAAGTGTCACACTATGTGGCGGTTGTGTAATTATCCTTCAGACCGGAGTCTTCATGGCATCACGGTGTGGATTGTCATGCTTTGACACTATTGAGGTTTCCCCTAGCCATGGGGCGATCATACGGTAGTGATTGGGTGTGATACGGAAGCATGCGGAGTATACATGATTGGTCGTCCGGGAATCGCGTATCCTATGATTGGGATCGAATATCCGAAATGGCCTTCTTATAAGGAATGTCTAGCTCTCGTTAATCTTTGCAAAGTGGGAGTAAATAAGTTACTTCGAGAGAGCATGATATCCAGATTATAAGATACGGTCGTTAATGTTTGACACTCGACGTACGATCATATGGATATTATTACAGCGATAGGATTGTAATTTACACGGTAACTATTTCACATGAAAGGTAGTAGTCATTGCATTTGACTTTTCCGATGATTGGGGGTCACGGTGTGTCGCTAGACGCTATCCCGTGTTCGCTAGGCATGAAGGGCATTTTTGTAATTTGCAATTTGTGTCTACGGCCAACATATTCGGAAGCCTATCGGGTCACACACATAAGAACATCTAGCCGGATTAAAATGTGGTTATAGATGATAACCAAATAAGGAAAGTTTTATCTCACGACTATAAAGGTTATAAATAAAATATATAGTACCGTGTAATTAGTTGATCATGTAATTAAATATGTGCACGTATGCATGTGGCGCAAGTTTTAAATATATTGGATGTATTTGACTTGTGCAATTTAATTAATAAGATTACCATAATATTAATATTAGATATTAATTGATTTTGAGAAAAATAGATTTATGGTAATAAGATACATATAAGATAAATATAGTCAATATAAGATATTGAAAATATCTTGGAAATATTTAATATAAGATATTAAATTAAATAAGATAAATCAATCAATTATATTTTCCTTATTTTATTGGGAAAATGTTATCTTCTCCTCTACTCTACTAGGGGGCGCCCCAACCACTATAAATAGGAGGTGGGTGACAAGCTCTTTTGTACAACACAATTCCAAGAACTAATAGTTCTTGTGTAAAATAGAGAGCGTCATATAGAGAGTTGGAGAGAGGGGAAAAAGGCCGGTCTAGCAACCGGAGTTTTCCGGTAGCAATCCATGATGGGATTCTGGTGGGCTGTTCGTGTGGACTAGCGGTAGAGGCCGAACACTTGGGCAGCTCTATGCCGAACTACTCTCCTTATATGGTAAAAGCGTCGATCTTTTAGATCAACCAAGGTAACCACCGTCTACTAGCTTATTTGTTTATTACATAAACGAAGTCGATCTTGGGTAAAAGGAAATAGAAATTTTGAATTACGCTGCGTTCCCGCGTAGATTTACTAACATATAGAACAAAAGAGCAGAAACTCTATCAATTTGAAAAGCCTTCTCTCAGAACTTAAAGGACATATATACAGATCAACTCAGCAATCATAGCTCAAATTGCACATCAAGCACTGAGATTGATCACAAAATATGTGAATCGAATTCACATCAGTCAAGCAACTGAATCAGAGTCATCTGAGAATGAGTTGTGTTTGTGATAGTTGCTGAAGGATTTGATTTCAAGGTGCAGTGTTGAAGACTGAGTCACTGAAGGTTTTGAAGCCAATGAGTGATAGTCGTGTAGATTGGGAAACTTGTGTAGCCAAGGTACTATTGTATTGGTGAAAGACAATAGTTAATTCCTTCAATCATTACAGGAGAAGAGTGGATTAAGGGATTACACCACCCTGAACCACTATAAACCTTTGTGTCTATTTACATTTAGCACTCTACTTTACAGCACTTTATTTTATTGCATACTATATATGTGCTTGCATAATCTACTTTGAAATAACATTAAAAGAAGGGACTTATCCACTGCCCAAAAGCTTTTAAATTATAAGAAAAGTTTTTGAAGCTCCACTATAGTAAGTAATCAACCAGATGAAATTCCCCTTACAGGGATATAGATGATAGAATTGCTGAATATCTAGAATGGAAGCAGGGAGATTCACGACTTCAACTTCATAATTTTAAGCATATGTTTGTAGAAGAAGATTGGTTCTTTAGTTTCCTTGGCATCACAGCCCTAGTAGGTGTACTTTATGAATCGCCACTTTAGGACATATATGATAGATGCGGTCAAGTCAAAAATGCATCAGACTTCTAATGAAGAAAGTGGAAAATCTGATGTTGATGATGATGATTACCAGGGTGATGATGGTTAGAATGGTGATAAGACAACCGATGCAGTTGATGGTAATATCACTCTTAATGCATTTTTGCAAACAAAAGTGGCAGGAAAGCAAACAACTCTAGAGAAGAAAACTCCCCCAGCTGATGTTAACCAATGGAAGACTCCGGCAGCTGAGTGCAACCCTGAGCCAAGAAGCAGTAAACAAAAACAATCTATTGATGTATCAGCTGATCCCACAACAGATTTAGACACTGGCTCACCTATTGCTACTCCAGCTAAGTCTATTCCCAGCAAAGAGCTAGGATGCCAAGAGCAAGGGGAAACATGAGAAAATGTTGAACCTGAAATCTCCAAAACTCAAGTACTGAAGAAGGAATCGGTGAAGCTGATGTTACTCAACCGATAACACACAAGAATGAACCAGCATTTGTCCTTTCCACTTTGCCACAACAGGACAGAGAAAAACAAATAGAATGAGAGTCAGCTGAACTCAAACACCAATTTGCTCAACTTCCTATTGGCATATCTAATGAATCTTTTCAAAAACCAGCATATCTATTGGTTGAAGAACTGGAACAGCAATAAATGTATCTCAAATCCATGACTACATCTTTCAAAGATGAAAGCAACTCAATAGAGAGAATATTTCAGGCAGTTGCTGAGTATATTGATGCACAAAATATTGTAGTGCAAAGGCAGGGTGACTTAATGCGCCAGATGAACATAAACTTCACCAACAATCTTACAGGCCTTAGACTGCATGTATCACAAGAAAATGAGTCAATGACAATGGCTTTTGGCACAAGATTTGGCAGTGTGACCAAGAAGTTGTCCGGTCATGACAAAAGATTCACATCCATTGAATCTAAATTAGACACTCTAACTGGTACAACTGAAGCTACAAATAGCATCCTATTGCAACAAAGGGATGATGCTGCCAAAAAGGGGGAAATAGATGATAAGCCTGAAAAATCAATAGCTAGACCCCTAAATTTTACTGAAGAACAGCTAAGAGCAAGAGACAGGGATATGAAAGTCGGAACTGAAGCTGAAGAACAACAAAGAAAAGCTTGGGAGGTGAGGAAAAGGGCCACAAATAAACCTTGTATTGATTCCCTGATCCTATCCAAAGAAGAGATAATGACAAAGATAGATCAGGAAGGCAGCAAATGCCTGGATCTAGTCAGCAATGAGGCTCTGCAAGTCAATATCGATCCAGCACAAGTAGAGGAAGTATCAGTAGGCAAAAACAATCAACTGAAACATGGAAGAAAGGGAAGCAGTAGTGTTGGACAATGTAAAGGATTTCTTTAGAAATCAAGAAGCTCTATATCCAAATCAGTCACCAGATGAAGCTTTGGCAGATTGGCTTAGTTATCAAGATGATGAGATAAGGGTAGATATGGAAAATATCTACAATGATGTAAAGAGAGAATATGCCTCTCTCAATAAAGGAACAAAAGAATGAGCATTTGGCTCAACAAGCAGATCTAATCTGGAAATACCTCATAATGCAAAAGGACCGGAGGATTTATCTAGTAAGAAGCATAATGAATTCAATAACATGGTGAAATTCTATAGTCCAAAGAGCAGACGGAACCCCTCACAACAATGGATGATGTATAAGAATCGGAAGTTTGCAGATCACCTTATTGATGAAGCTAAGGATAGACATGAAAAATACTTTGGAGAGCCACCGGCAAATGAGACTATGCCTGACTTCCACAGACTCATCAGTAAGAGAGTATTTCTTGGCATCTCTGAACACACTGCTATAGCATACTTGAAATGGAAGATCCCAGAGGTTCACTGGAAGGACATGGAAGGGATTCAGACTACAATGTTCAGGAAGTACAATGAGAACCTAAGCAAAATGTAGTTGTAGCATTCTGATTGTCTTGAACTTATTTTTATTTCCCTTCATGGATGAATAAAATTTCTGAGTTTTATTCTGTTACTATTATGAAAATTTGCATACTTATGTTCATGCTTATGAGGGTTTTGGCATCATCAAAAAGGGAGAAATCGTTAGGAACATTTTATTATGTTTTGATGTTGGCCATACTAGCTGTTATAGCAAGCCTGAAATAAGTTAGAAATCTCTTGTATAAGTCTTTACTTAGAGTCTGACATATTGAATAAGTTGAGTCAGACAAGTATTGTACTTGTTGGTATGATGGCTAAGTAAAACAGAATTTCGGCAGAGTAAAGGCAGTCAAGTACCAGCAGAGAAGCATGAAGACATATGGACTGACATATAACCAAGGAAGTCAGTGATGACCTTGGATAAATCTAAGTTATACAACAAGTGATTGATGATACGGAACCTGACACGGTCCCATTATCCCCGGTCAACTCGTCTGAGGACATAAGTCAAACTCTTTCCCTGAGCATAAGCGCGCGACGTCGCCAACTTGATGGCCATCCCGCCATCCTCATAAGCATATAGGGGCCGCCCCGCAAAGACCGCGGGCCCATTCCTATGAGAATATCGGTTAATGGAAAGTTCATAAGCTTAGATAGAATGCGAGGCCAACCGCCATCCGTCGGGCATCGGCGCCGCTAGCACGAGTAGTCTTTTACGCCTTTATCCTTTTCCTATAAATACCCCCACAAGGACATTAATGAAGATAGAGAACAACTTTTGCACATTTATTTCTATCAGCACTGTTCTCTCTCTCTCTCATATTTATTTCATATTACCACCGCGGGCTCATCACCAACATCGATAAACGCCACCGTCCGACGGCGATAACCTCATTGATCGGAGCACCACGAAGAGGCCAGATATCCCACGTCCAAGTCTTCCTTCCAAACTACCTGACGGAAACGGACACGTCAATTGGCTCCGTTACCGGGAACGTTTTCTTCAAAGGATTCAACACCTTCGTGGACTCCATAGTTGCTCAGCTTGTACCGATCTCCGTCTCCCTTGTATAAAAGGTTTGTTATTCCGCTTTATCATCATCAAATCGGTTATCTTTGTCTTCACAAATCCGTTGAAAAATAGCTCATGTGTTTATGTAGACTATCCCAATCTTGCGTTTGAAGATTCACCACTATTGGGATAATCTTATATGAACCGCTAAGAAATGGCTGTGGTTAGCGTTTTTCCGATTTGTATGTTGATCGGGACGGTGTGAACGCCATAAAATTCGACTTGTAGCATCTCTGTGTTGGGATCGATTGCTTGTAGGAGGGTAAAAGGTTCATCGGATGTTGCGTACATAAAATCGACGAGCGGATCACGTCACATCACGTCACATCAACTACCTTTTGAAAAGGATACTAGAGTTGGCTTGTGTCGAGGCAATAATCCCACTTGCTACCTTGGAAAGCTTGTTGTCGACCGGCATCGGACCTCCCATCATGGCTAACCCTTCGCCTAACCCCGTCACACCCAACCCGGCGTGTGCGCATCGCCCCAACGAGGTCTCACGAGAGTGACCCCGCCCGTACAACCGTCGATTACCGCGAGTTCTTAGAGTTAAGAAAGAAAAACACTCGCTTAGAGGCGAGCTCGCCCGAAGACAGATTAACACCGAGGGCCCGGACAAAGAGGCCCCGCCCCGCCGGTTCCCGGCCGAGGCCGATCCGGCAAGAATAAAGAGTTATGGTGAATACGCGGCGAAAATGAAGGCGACCAACGAGATCTTAATCTCCGCCGGCCAGCCCGCGCTAGCAATTGATCCTCCCCCAACCGTAGGGGCATGAACGCCGGACCTAACGTCATCGCCCCTCCGTGGAAAGGGCCAAACATGGGGGAAACAACGCGAGCTCGCCGTCACGAGCATCGAGGGGAAAGCGTATCCTCCTCTCGGCCCGGTGAATACAGCCAAACTAGAATATCGGCGCACGACCGCCTGGGAAAACGTAGAGCTTTACCATCACCACCGAGGGATGAAGATAAAGGAACGCGAGGCAACGTCAGACGGAGACTGGGTCCCCTCAGTGAAAATCCCCGCAACATTATCCTGAGAAGAAGAGCACGGGCCGAAACGAAAGGCACGGCGGTGACGAGGACGACGCCCACTCTCGGGCGCACCTCGAGCCCGGACCAACCGGCGATTTGAAGATCCGAGGCCGATGGTTCGGAGATGAAAAAGAACAAACGAGAAGAGGATAAGGAACCTAGCGCCGCGCTATGGATGCACTTTCGTACTCGCTCATAGCGAGCCTCCCTCGACGCCGAGTCTCCAACATCAACATAACAGATTATCGGGGTAAGTCGGACCCATACGAATGGATAGCCTCGTTCGAGAGCAAAATGATGCTCGCTACTCACCATAGCGCGGCCTGGTGCGTAGCTATGGTGGGTTGCATGAAAGATAGAGCCTCTACATGGCTTCGCAAATTGCCGCCGGATCGGTTAACACCGGGAGGATATGCGGACAAAGTTCCCGACGAGAATTCAAGACAAGCGCATAGACCTCGCAAGACCACAACCGATCCGTTTTTGATAAAGCAGACACCTGGGAGTCCGCCCGGTCGTATTACGAGAAATTCGTCCAAGTTTACGATCAAACACGGGACGAGCCCGAACCCACGGTCATGATGGCATTCTTAATCGGACCGGTGGGCGGCGAACTTAAGACACACTTAACGATGCACGCTCCGACCAACTTGAGGGACATGTTGGAGCAGCCCGGAAGTTTACTACCGTCGAGGTCATCCCCGCCGAAACCGGGGCCTTCAATCGATCCCACGGCCCCGTCCAATAGTACTCGAGGCCGATCCCCAAAGAAAGGAGGAGGCCGTCAATCCGGCGAAAGAACGGACGACCGTGATTTCAAAAGGCCGCAAAAGTTCGACGTAAAAGATTACATTCCGCTGAATGCCCGACCGTCGGCGATCCTGAACGAAATTTCGGAACACATCCGGAAGCCCCGCGACAATCGTAGCGAAGACAAGCGTTCGTAAAGCGGACACAAGCAAATTCGTGAGTTTCATAATTATCACGGCCATAACACGGATGATTGTTTTTCCCCGATAAGGATCCTAGACAAAATGGCCCGGGAGGGAAAGTTAGATCGATTCAAATTGGCAGGCGGTGCCAACCGGAGACTCGTCGCAGCCCGCATGAGCGCGAGCTTAATGTCATCCACGAAAGCCCGCCTAGCAACGAGGCGATAAAAGAACGGATCAACTCGATCAAAGAATTTGGACGTGAGCGGCCTAGAACTCTGCGGCCAGATGAAGAGGCCTTGACTTTCACAAAGAGCGAGCTTAGCTTTGTTACGGGAGCAATGGAGATGCCCCTCATAATCAAAATCGGGATCGGCAAGTGCGGGGTTAACAGAGTCCTGGTGGATACAGGCGCCGCCAGAGACATCATCTATCTTGACTGCCTCAAAGGTTTGAATTTCACCGAGGCCAATCTGAAACCGTACCTGGGCTCGCTAGAGGGTTTTACCAACCATGAGGTAAAAGTTAAAGGAATGATTGACCTGGAGGTCCGCATCGGAGACTTCGAGCCCTTCCGGATCGAAAAAATAGAATTTCTGGTGGTCGATCTGCCAGCTCGCTACCACATGATCCTCGGGCATACCGCGATGCGCAAATTTCGATGGTGTCTTCCATTCCGCATCGAGGGTCAAATTTTATACGTAAAATGGCAAGATAGGCCGGGCGATTAGCCGACCACGGACTTATCTTGACCACTTGGCAAAATCAAAGGCGGGGTTGAAAAGGGCACGGGAGCCCGAAGTCCAAGGTGTGCTAGGACAAGCTTATGCTACACCTCCCGTCGCACCGGCGGGGACTAACCCCATCACGAATTCAATAAATCTGTTGGGAGAAGCTCTAGTGATAATCGATACAGCTGAGATCCCAAGTACCGCCGGACGACTCAACCCCCGGATAGGTGAGTCCATGGCCGAGTTAGAGGCGAGCGCTAAGAAAAGAGCGCTGGAAGCCCATATCGAGCGGGGACAAGGCACGAACAGCCCTCCGCCGCTTAAGAAACAACAAAAGGAAATTGTATGCGACACATTGCAGATACGAGATGATCCAAGCATTGAAGCAGAGGGGGAGCTCGTCGAGGTAATCATCAATGAGAGATACCCCGACCAAAAGATCAAAGTCGGGGCGCACCTCAGCGAGGCCGATATGTCCGCACTGATCAACGTGCTGAAAGAGAACCTGGAGGCCTTTGCTTGGGAGGTCACTGACATGCGAGGCGTCGACCCTGAGGTCGCACTCCACCGTCTCAACGTGAATCCCCACTTCAAGCCAATTCAGCAGCGGGCTCGCCAATTTTCAACCGTAAAGGAAGAGGCTGTAAAAATTGAGATCGCCAAACTACTTGCGGCGGATATCATTGAAGAACTACAATATCCTACTTGGCTAGCCAACGTCGTTATGGTTTTGAAGCACAACGGCAAGTGGCGAATGTGCATAGATTTCACCGACTTGAACAAAGCCTGCCCCAAGGATCCCTATGAGCTACCCCGTAAAGACAGAATGGTAGATAGGATAGCGGGTTTTGAAATCCTCGCTCGTCGACGCCTATTCCGGATACCATCGTCCGTATGGCCGGGGACGAAGGACAACTTATCGCTTTCGTAGCCGGAGGCGGCATGTATTATTACAAAATGATGCCCTTCGGCTGAAGAATGCGGGTTCAACATTCCAGAGGATGATCAACCGGGTCTTCCACACTCAAATCGGCCGCAACATGGAAGCTTACATAGATGACATGGTCATCAAATCCAGCGGATGCGACTTCATAGCAGATTTGAGGGAAACTTTCACGAACGTACGAAAAAACAACATGAAGCTAAACCCAGTCAAATGCACGTTTGGGGTTAAAGCTGGAAAATTCTTAGGCTTCATGGTCACACAACCGCGGCATCGAAGCAAATCCCGAGAAAATCGAGCCATTCGGACATGGCGCCTCCCACGACCGTGAAAGAGGTTCGCAGGTTGAATGGAAGGATAACCGCTCCGGGGCGTTTCATTTCGAAATCGGCGACAGTGCCTTCCTTTTTATAAAATTTTGAAAGGCGGCAAGGGGTTTGAATGGACCGGAGAATGCACCGAAGCCTTTGAAGAGCTCAAGCAATACCGGTCACCCGCCTCTTTTAGTAAGTCCTATCATAGGCGACCGGCTTTATTTATATTTGGCGGCCTCGATAGGGGCGTCGCCGCAGTTCTTGTAAAGGAAGAGGGGACTCCTGAGAAGCCCGTTCAAAAGCCCATTTACTATGTTTCGAAGGCTCTCAGTCCTGTGGAAGGTCGATATTTTAATGCAGAGAAATTGGCTTACTCTCTTGTTATAGCAAAGAAAGCTCCGTGCATATTTTTCATCACATACTATCATTGTACTATCGGATAGTCCGCCGCGTCGGGTTTTACATAAGCCGACCTCGCCGGTCGTCTCCGTAAATGGGCAATTGAGCTCACCGAATTCGACATCAAGTACGAGCCTCGAAGGGCAATCAAGGCACGGGCCCCGGCCGAGTTCATTCTTGAAGCAAGCTTCCGAGATCCCTCGACAACACAACCCACTTCCCCTTCGACCAACTCGCCCGACAAACCGGCTCCTAGCGGCCCCACGAGGCCCACGACCACGTTGGCGCTTGTTCGTTGACGGCGCTAGTGGAATTGGAGCTTGCGGGGCCGGCATCGTCTTGCTCGAGCCGGGAACGTCCGAAGAAATTGAGAAAGCGCTTCGCTTCGATTTCACGGCGTCAAACAACCAAGCCGAATATGAGGCGCTCATCGCAGCCTTGAGCTCGCCCTCGCAATGAGAGTTGAGAACATACACGTCTTTTGCGACTCACAACCGGTTGTCAATCAAGTGAATGGAGGTTATAAGATTTATTGTTCAAAACTCGCAAAGCGGTACATCGACCTAGTCCGAAGTTACGTCGTCGCCCGGATATTGCGAGCTCTCTTATATACCACGCACTCGAATTTGAGGGCGTACTATTTATCCAAGTTATCCGACGCCGACGCGGCGCTCGCTCCTGACATCCCTTTGGAATACCTCGGGGAACCTTCTATCAACAGATGCGAGGTCATGGATATTCAACCCTCCTCGCGCTGCTGGATCGATGAGGTCAAGGATTATATCGAGCATGGAGTTTTGCCTTCAGACAAGATAGAGGCGAGAACCTTGGCTCGCCGAGCAGCAAGATATGTTGTGCAAAATGGGATACTTTACAGGCGCTCTTTCTCCAAACCTCTGCTCCGATGCGTCAGGCCGGAGCAAGTAGAGGGTATCCTCCATGAGCTTCATCAAGGAGTGTGCGGCGGGCATCCAGCCTGTCGAACCCTCGCACAAAGGGCGATCACCGCAGGATACTACTGGCCTACCTTGTTGAGGGATGCGGATATATTCGTTAGGGAATGCGACCCCCGTCAAAGGCACGCAGATATACCCGTGGTTACCCTCCGTAGAGCGAGCATCGTCACCGCTTCATGGCCTTTCGAAATGTGGGGCATCGACCTCGTCGGTCCAATGCCTAAAGGGCGCGGAGGATGTGAATACATAGTAGTAGCGACGATTATTACACCAAATGGACAGAGGCGAAGCCCTCGGAGAGATTGCCACCACCCAGGTCATCTATTTTTTAATGGATCAAGTGTGGACTCGTTTCGGGGTACCTCGCATCATCATATCCGACCATGGACCACAGCTTCGAACGGAATTCGACGAGTTTTGTAAAGAGCATGGCGTCATTCATGCGACGTCTTCGGTCGCCTATCCTCAAAGTAATGGTCGCGCAGAGAACGCAAACAAACAAGTGCTCGTAGGCCCGAAACGCACTCTATGCGGAAAGAAAGGCAGGTGGGTAGATGAGCCGCCCGCGATCTTATGGTCGCTCCGGACCGCCAAAAAGTCCACCACAGAGAAACCCCATTCTCCCCGACTTATGGTTCGGAGGCGATGACACCAAGGTGGAGATGTCTCTACCTAGCATCGCAGTGTCGCATTTCAACGAGGACACCAACGAACGATCGCGTGAGTTTGAGCTCGACATGCTCGAAGAAAAAAGACCGCAAGCGGCGACCCGTTTGGCTAACTTCAAGATGGCCGCTAAGCGACACCACGATAAGAAGGTACGCCACCATTTTTTCAAGGCAGGAGATTTCGTATTAATTAAATGTGAAGCCGCCGGCCGCAAACCCAAAAAGTTAGACAAAGAATTGGGAGGGACCCCTTCGATCTCTCGCGAGCAAAAGAAGGGGACATATTATCTCAAAGACAGAATGGCCGTGAATATGAGAATACTTGGCACGCCGACAACCTCAAGAGATATTACATGTAGTCCTCTCGTTTTTTGGAAGTTTTTGTTCCTTGTGTATATATTTTTCTTCCTTTTTGCCCCAAAAAAAAAAAAAAAAAAAAAAAGGGGGAGTAGGGGAACGTGCCCAGCGCCGCCCCGACCCCGCGCACAGGCTTGTGTATTTTTGGGTTAGCAAAAACAAAAACAACTCAAAATACCAAAGCAGAGAACAAAGGCATAAAACGAAATGGCCATGCAGCGGCCCCAATGTGCACAGAAGGAAAATGATCAAAGTTAACAGGGTGGCGAGCCCCACATTAGCCGGAAACAAAAGTTAATATTACAAACCAATAACAAAGTTTCTGTCAATAACAAAAGGAGAATCAAACGCTTCCGGAATCAAGGCCAGCTTGCGAATCTCCTGGCTGCGCCCCCTCCTCACCACCCGGAGCCGCCCGATCCCCTCTCGTATTGGCCCCATCCAAGATCGCCTGCACGAGTGATCGCATGTTCTCTTTTGCTGCCGCTGGAAATACCGCCGCCTGTAAACCATCAACCCTACATCGCTCGCGGTATTCCGCGATCTCCTCCTCGGAGTATGGAACCACGGGATGATATTGAATGAGCTCGGCACCGAAGGAATTCTCCCGAGTCCACGCCGCCATATCATGTAAGCCGGGGGGACCCTCTCGCCGGTGCATCGACCTACGTACACACCTCGCCATATGATAGCAGCCTTGGTCATAATTGTCACCCGCATCCTTCCAATATTCGGCGCCGTCCTTATATTCGGCAAGGGCGGCCTCGATTTTGGCCTCGGACATCCGAGGCAAGGTCCTCGGCCCTTTTGATAGCTTCCTCGCCTTTCCGACGGGCATCCTCGCTTCCTTAGCGATCGGCGCCGACATCCTCGGCCAGCTTTTCAACTTTTACTCACAGCACCCGTGGCGGCTTCGACCTTCTTGCGATGATTCTTCTCATGAGTAACTTGGCGCTCCAACTCCGCTATCTTGTCCGCCCGTGTCTTTTCTTTAGCGGTATATAGAGCCTTGGCGTCGCCAACTTTGGCCTCCGTGTCCTTCATCGTCCGCACCAACTCCCGGTTCTCCCGCGCCTTCTTCGCCGCTCGTCGCTCGTTCGTCGTTCGCTCTCCACCAACTTCTCAACAAGATCTAAAGCGGCAAGCATGCAACGCGAGACCTAAAAAAGACACAAGGTAAGCACTTGGAAAATAAAAGGAAATTCGTGCGAGGAAACATATTTACCTTATGCGCCGACATCCCGTACTCGGCGACGGCGCCCTCATAGCCTCGCGGGGATCAATAGAGCCGTTGCCGATGTTGGCGGGAGCAATCCTTTTATCGGTCCGGTCCCCGCGGATAGGCGAGCCTCGCCGCTCCATTTTCCGGTAAGTACAGGAAGAGGAGGAACCGCCGACGGAGCCGACTCCATCATCACACCCCGCCGGGCGATGGTTGATCGGCGCGAGAAAGCCTCGTCAAAATATAAAGGAATGTCGCCGCTCGCCGAAGCTTCTTGCCGTGCGCGCTCCCCGCGGCACGAATTCATAAACAGGTGCAAGGTTGAGAGGGGAGATTCAAGACCCTCTAGGTCGACAACCTCGGATGGCGCATCCACTCTTGGTCTTTTCCGGGAAAGGGGGACGTCTTCAAGAACATCTTCAAACTCTACCGGCGCTACCGGGCGGTGCTCGCAGCCTTCACCGGCGGGGGGCGGACATCTTCTCGTAATCGCTCCGGCGATCGCAATACCGCAGGAAGTCCCCGCCTCGTATGCGCTCGTACCCGCCGCAAAGAACGGTCACTCCCCGATTGATCCCCACATGAACAATCGGTATGATCACGGGATCTGCCCTCGCTAACGCTTCCTCCCGCGTCTTCCTCGCGGCATTAGCAGCGGCAACATTAGCGCTCCTGCGAAGACCGGATGCCGGCATCACTGAAAAAGAAAAACAAAAGAGGAAGCAATCAGAAATGTACAAGTCAAAAAAAAAAAAAAAAAAAAAAAAAAAAAAGGGGGAGTAGGGGGACTGTGCCCAGCGCCGCCCCGACCCCGCGCACAGGCTTGTGTATTTTTGGGTTAGCAAAAACAAAAATAGAGAAGAAATGGTTTTACCCTGGCGGCTCGACCAATCACCGCCACACTCTTCGCATTGCGTCGGAAAGTTCCTACCCAAGTGGCACTCGCCGACCCAGTCGGGATCACTAAGCTCCACAAACCGGCGGGGGGGGAATGTTCACGACAGGCAAAATCCCCGACTCCAAACAGCCCGGGATCCCTGCCATCCTCGCGCTACCCAGCTTTACGTTCGTCAACATCCGAACGCTGATCATGCGGACCTGTGCAGATCTGTCCGCAGAGCTTATCAAGGCCACAATCGCCTCTACTTCTTCAGGACTTGCGAGAGGAACCACTCTGCCTTTGAGCCACTTGGAGTCTAGTCCCCGTGCAGCCCGACTCCCAAAATGCGGGAATGGCCATCCGACCCTGGATTGCACGCGCATCACTCTTTGGCTCCGCTTGTAGATTTTGTTGTCGGCGGGGTAAAAAGGGCGAGACCTCCCCTCACGCGCCCTCACGCTCACCTGACCCGGAGTTTGGGTGCCGACGAAATCATGGAACTCCCTAAACAGGCCCAAGGAGGGCTCAATTCCATTAAGGCGGCAGGTCGCAATAAACGCCGCCAGGGCCCTAACAGCATTAGGGTGAAAGTCCGCCGGCAAGGCTTCCAGCAAATACATCACCTCCACCAAAAAAGGATCGAAAGGGGGCCCGAACCCCGCCAGGGGAAATTGTCGAAAGGAACATACAACCGGTCCCCGGTAGAGCGCCCACAAGTATAATCATACGTCGGCCGTCCATGCACGGACAAAAATGATAGTCGTCGGAAAGCCGGTATCGGGCGCGGATAGCGGTGTTAAAGTCGAGCGCCGCGGTCAACAAAGATCTCCATTCTACATCGGCGGCGCGATGCATGGCCTTCGCCTTGCCACCCTCTTCCAAAGACTCCGCAGCCTCCAAGCCGATCCGGATTTTCCCCTCTCGCGGGGCGGAGCTAGCGGTGGTTTGGGTGCCCCCACGGCTGTCCCCCTTCGCTTTTGCGGCTTTGGGGCGGACGCCGTCTGAATCCGTTCACCGGCGGTCTTAGGAATTCGCTCTCTGGGAGCTAAGTGCTGCAAGGATTCAGAAAGCAGCTGAGTGCCCCTCGTTATAAGTAGCCTTTGGGCCTCGCCAGTCGCAGGACGCGAGTCCTCTTCGTCAGAATGGGAAGATGAAACCTCGCCGCCAGCCATTTCCTCGGCCCCGCCATCCCCATAACTAAATTCCTCTTTATCGCTGTCGTCCCCGCTGTGCGACATGCTGCAAAATGAAGAGAGGTGGATCAACGCTTCGTTCAGGTCGACACCGCCCCCCCATTTCCGCGCAAGCCAAACAGCACAGGGGGCAACGGGGTCATAAAGAAATACTACACGGAAAAATTGAAAATTGCACCCTAATCCCTGAGGGCTTCAAATTCACAAAAGAAGGGTTTAGGCATACGGATTCTATCACCGGTTAGAAAACCTCAAAAATCCGAATATCTACGGGACAAAAAAGCATACTTATGATCTATACAAAGCCAAGAATCAACCACAAAAAGACGATCAACAAAGAAAAACCCGTGTTAGATCGGATAAAGATGGTACCTTTATGATCCGGATGGCGAAAAATTGGGAAGACAAGGATGATCGCTCCGATCGCCGAAAAGGCTCACTCCGATGAAGTTCAAACACAAATTCGGCCTCGAATTCTGGAAACTTGGTTCTAAATCACCACAGGATGCTCTTGATTTCTGGCTTGATCAGCCTGGGAATTTTGGAGGAGGTTTTCGAAAAAGTGGCAAAAAGAGGGGCAACACCCCCTTAAATAGACAGGCATTCAACCAACCAGCGGCTGTGATTATCTACATCCAACGGTTCGGGTTTACGCGGGAAAGCGAAAAGTTTCAGAATCCGACACGACGCTTTGAAATTTGAAGTTTGCGTAAAAAACGAAAAGCCATCATTACCAGCCGTCACGTCCTGCGGCGAAACGTCACCTTGTCGGGCCGAAAGGACGCCACATTTAATGATACGCGCGTTCGCAGCCCATTTGTATTGCTCCACGTGAAACGCCACCCGTAATAGCTCGCTTGTACGCTTTTCGCTCTCGCTAACACAAATGACTTCGCCATCTCGCCCGGGATCGCGAAAAATGATAACTCCCGAAACTCAACATGTCGACCTCGGTCGACCAACGAGCACGGACGATTTACATCGCAAGCTCTCAAGCCGCGATCGCGGCGACCGAAACGCTCCTCGCGGCATATCCGGATCGCTCTATGCTTTGTGCACCTCAACATGTCGACCTCGGTCGGACCAACGAGCACGGACGATTTACATCGCAAGCTCTCAAGCCGCGATCGCGGCGACCGGAACGACTCCTCGCGGCATATCCGGATCGCTCTATGCTTTGTGCACCTCAACATGTCGACCTCGGTCGGACCAACGAGCACGGACGATTTACATCGCAAGCTCTCAAGCCGCGGTCGCGGCAACCGAACGCTCCTCGCGGCATATCGGATCGCTCTATCTTTGTGCACCTCAACATGTCGACCTCGATCAGACCAACGAGCACGGATGATTTACATCGCAACCTCTCAAGCCGCAGTCGCAGCGACCAGAGCAGCTCCTCGCGGCATATCTGGATCGCTCTATGCTGTGCACCTCAACATGTCGACCTCGGTCAGACCAACGAGCACGGACGATTTACATCGCAAGCTCTCAAGCCGCAGTCGCAGCGACCAGAACAGCTCCTCGCGGCATATCTGGATCGCTCTATGCTGTGCACCTCAAATCACAGTCCGTAGGTGTCATCGCATCTCCCCGCTGCGTCCACAAACTGTCAGGTATCCCAACGGATGGAACGGTTCAAAAGCCATCATTGGTGGTCTTCCCGAGTTTTAGCCGTGTTTAATAGGGCTACTTTGACTAGGGACTATTCTGGACGAAAAATAGCCCATGATTACCCACCATAAATAACCGTCCCTTCGAATGCTCATAATGACGGTAAACCTCTCAGATAACCATCATTACGCCGGTCATTATGATTGTCTCTTCGTATAGCCGTCGTTCGTCTCGTCCACCATTATGGTAATCCATGCCAAACACGCCACCTCCCTTTATAAAAGCCACCATTTCACCGCCTCCTCCACGATGCTTCTTCTCCCATTCGAATCACTCGTTTCTTCCTTACAAAATCCCGAAAAACAAGAATGTCTCGGTCGGATAATGTTGAATACGAATTTACGGAGGATTACAAAGGCAACGAGCATCCGGAATCCAGCTTTGCACTTCCTCCATAACCCTTCGGGGGAAGGACAACCCCCAATTTCAATACCACGAGTGGAAATGGAACAGAATCTTGATACCGCCGCCGCCTTCTTGCGCCCGAGATTGCGGAGTTAGAGCGTGAGGAGGAAGCCGAGATAAGTGAATCCGAGTCCCGCGGGCTCACGGGAGGATCGAGGTATTCATCGGCGATCGGATCCACGGACCGCACAAAGCAAGCCGTTCAAAAAGTTTGTGCGTCTAGTCCGGAATGGAAACCGCCGGGGGCCATGGTCGACGCCGTCCGGGAAGAATGGCAAAGCGTCTTTCACCGAATTGGGCCCCTTACAATCACCGAGTCCGCAAGCCGAGATCCAAGATGAGAGAGGATCGCTTCCTATATGAGGGGAAGACGACCCGGTAGGCCGCCGGATGAGAGAAGATCGCTTCCTATATCCGAAAAGGGGCGGCCCGGCAGTCGATCCCTTGTTGCTTGCGACCGATCGCGAACTACCGAGCGCGACGACGACTCCGGATCACCACTAACATGTACTAGGAGGAGGAAACCCGCTTGTAGTGATTGGCAAGCCTTTCGTATAGCTTCAACTTCACGAAGCGCTCGCGGGATATGTTGCATCAACTTCATGTCGCAACCCCGCCTCGCCTCTCGAAGGAGCGGTCTTGAGATTTCTGATACAAACAGAGAGTACTCTTTTCCCTTGCTTAAGATTTTTTCCCACTGGGTTTTTCTTAAGAAAGGTTTTGATGAGGCTCTACGAGTTTGTATCCCTAATCCCGAGTCCGCTCAACTTTTGTCTTCCAAGAGTGTTCGACAACGGAGACTCCTCGACCAAGATACTACTCTACGCCGCAACAAATTTCCGCCGCGAGTAGGGGGCATTGATGATACGGAACCCGACACGGTCCCATTATCCCCGGTCAACTCGTCCGAGGACATAAGTCAAACTCTTTCCCCGAGCATAAGCGCGCGACGTCGCCAACTTGATGGCCATCCCGCCATCCTCATAAGCATAAGGGGGCCGCCCCGCAGCACTGCGGGCCCATTCCTATGAGAATATCAGTTAATGGAAAGTTCATAAGCTTAGATAGAATGCGAGGCCAACTGCCATCTGTCGGGCATCGGCACCGCTAGCACGAGTAGTCTTTTACAGCTTTATCCTTTCCCTATAAATACCCCAACTGTGACATTAATGAAGATAGAGAACAACTTTTGCACATTTATTTCTATCAGCACTGTTCTCTCTCTCTCTCATATTTATTTCATATTACCACCGCGGGCTCATCACCAACATCGATAAACGCCACCGTCCGACGGCGATAACCTCATTGATCGGAGCACCACGAAGAGGCCAGATATCCCACGTCCAAGTCTTCCTTCCAAACTACCTGACGGAAACGGATCACGTCAGTGATGAAACTCATTGTTTAAATATGGTGTACACTGATCTCACACAAATCAAGGATAAGTGAAGTACAAGTACTCTTGGAAAATCAAAGAAATCAAGAAAGTAGTGAACCGGCAAACTAAACTGTCTACCGGCTAAGTAAAGGAAAAGCACTTAATGAAGAACTAATCAGCTAAGTCAGCAAGAACACTTAACCGGTCAAGTAACAGACAAGTGAAGAAACAGCTAAGCAATTCAAGCTTATTCAGAACGTGAAGAATTAAGGAAGATTCATAAGATCAAGCATTAAATGTATAATCAATCAAGAATCAATTAAGGACGGATTTTGTGATGGAAATTTGAATAAAATCCGGATCACTGAAATCAAGGAGGATATAATCATAGGGGAATCAAAGTTTAAATCAAGGATTATTCTTCACATTAAATTGCCAACGGATGGAATTTTAAATCAAAGATTCTCAAGGCTATAAATAGAGGGCATTGACACACAGGAACAACAACGATTGCAATATAGAAAAAAAAAGTGCAGAAAATTATTTCAATTTGAAAAGCCTTCTCTCAGAACTTAAAGGACATATCTAGAGATCAACTCAGCAATCAGAGCTCAAATTCCACATCGGCACTGAGATTGATCAACAGAATCTGTGAATCAAATTCACACCAGTCAATCAACTGAATCAGAGTCATCTGAGAAAGAGTTGTTTTTGTAATAGCTGCTGAAGGATTTGATCTCAAGGAACAGTGTTGAAGACTGATTCACTGAAGCTTTTGAATCCAATAAGTGATAGTCTTGTAGATTGTGAAGCTTGTGTGGCCAAGGACAATCTTACTATTGTATTGGTGAAAGACAATAGTGAATTCCTCCAATCATCACAGGAGAAGAGTGGATTTAGGGATTACACCACCCTGAACCACTATAAACCATTGTGTCTATGTAATTTCAGCACTTTAATTTAAAGCATTTTATTTTATTGCATACTATATATGTGCTTGCATAACCTACTTTGAAACAGTATTAAAAGAAGGGACTTATCCGCTGCCCAAAAACTTTTAAATTATAAGAAAAGTTTTTTAAACTCCACTATAGTCATTCACCCCCCTGACTATAGTTTTACCCTTCTCTGGGACCAACACTAAATGATTAGCACTTGAATTTGTGTAGGATGATAATTTCCTGATTTTGTCCAGAAATTCAGTCCGGCACTTATTGACACGTGCAGAATTCGAACTGAAAGTAAAAAAGGAAATTTGTAGAATAGTGAGTTATTCAGATGATACTCCAAATTCAGATTTTTTTGGACTTTTATTGGTTGACCAAAAAATCGTTTATTGTCAACTGGCTGAATCTGTAAAAAAATTTCCAGATTGTAGCAATGATTTATTTCACCAATTGTTATCACACTATGACGAATATAGAAAACCTCAAAAGATAAAAGTTGTAGAACAGAAACATTCCTATCACACCACCAATTTGCAACGAATTTGGAATTTTGTAACCCACTCAAATAAATTTCGAACGAAGATCTACCGCTGCAGAATTTCAGAACAGAATATTCTATGTTGCGGTGCAGTTTTCAACATCCAATTTTGAGATACAATAAAAAGAGAAAATGTAGATCAAATGGTGATTCATGCGAGATAAACATTTCATATTTTTTTGAGGTTTTATGAGCATTAAAAGTATTGAAATAAAAACGGGCGTCAAATCAGCAACACCAAAACAAATGGATTGAACCACTTGCTTTGATACCAGCTGATGTATACCTTAGACCCTTATCAATGAAATTGTCAAGAACCGTAATTAATACAATGAATAACGACGTTTAGATTCCAAAATGAAAAATAAAAATATAATAAGATGAAATAAAAGACTTGAGCAAAAGTATATTAAGTCAAAGATGAGACTAGAAGAACCAAAAACTATAAAGAAGACAAGACCCTTCTAATGATTCTTAAACCAAATACTACAACGAGACACTTTAAGCTATGCTCACAAACATAAAATGCACTTAAAAAAAGTTGTAAAACTCTAATGGAAAAACAACTCACAATAACTATATTATTAATCAATGTAAGGTGTCAAATACATATGGTGTGCCCCTCCTTTTATAGGCTTAGGAAGTTGGCATTTTATTTTCTAAAAAATAAAAATAAATAAGAAAATTTTTAATGAAAATGAACCTAGACAACTCCTAAGTCTAGGGGAAATAAGAAAAAAAAGATAATTCCTAAAATACAAGAGCTTTTCAAATAATTCAATAGTAAATAATCCCCCAATCAAATTGATTGATTATCTACCAAAATAATATGAAGATTTGATTGAAAAAATCACCATAAGACTTGTAAATTTCGTGCTAGATTGCCTTGGAATTCCTTATTGAATAAATCACTATTTTCACACCGCCGTCCGACATCCATCGTCTTCTACACATTCAGGGTAAGTCGGTAAGTCCTTTTCATCGTCTTTTAGAGTCTTGCTTCTTAGTACGTTGCCTTTACACTGTTTTAGTGTTAGAAATCATTGAGGTGTGCGCAACAGCCAGCCAGCTTGGGTGAATTTCCCCAGTTTATTGATCGTGCTTGTTCGCGAGCCTTATCTCAAGCTCGAATTGGCTTTTAAGCTCGTTTGTGTTAACGAGTGAGCTTGAGTTTGAACATCAGCTACTCGACTTGGCTCGTTAACAGCACTATCTACAACACCGGCCATCTGAAAAAAGGAAATAAAACCAAGAAATGAAAATCAAGAAAGGCATTAAATAAAACTATCAATGCATACTACATCTTTCACCACACATTTTAATCCAAATTTCTTTTCATAGAACTTATCAATCAATTGATAATACATTTTATTCAATTGCTAAAAAATGTATTGTGATAGATATATATTGTGACATAGCTTATAACACATTAACTATTTTTAACTATTTTTTTACCCGGAAAAAAAAACACTTAAAAAGAGAATTCCGGACGCATTGCAGATAGTTACAAGGTGAAAGGTGTTGAAGCACAACTTGCTCCACAAGACAAGTGAAGTCACAGCCGCCACCTTAGGGTTGTGTTAGTCATTAAGGTTCTTCCTAGTTTACCCCTGATGTAATAACTATTTATAAGACTGATTGTAATCCTCATTAATCTATGGGAAAAACACAATGATTGTTACTCTAATATGGTATCGGAGCCTTAATCTCTCGTCTCTCATGCGATCCCCTCCCACCTTCTGATTCCCTCCTCAGCAAAAAAAAGAGAACAACCAGCAGCTTCAAAAAAAACCGCAGCAAACCCTAATCTGCAGCCATGGCCGAAAGCACGCCAACGTCTGCCACCTCCGCTTCTCCCTCTTCTTCCTCCATCTCCTCTCTCCCTACCTTCACTCCTTCATCTCATCTTCATCTCACCAAGTTATCTCGCAGCAATTACCCCCTTTGTTGCACCTGCTCCTATCACTCATTACGACCCGGACTCCGTTCTTCTCCCCCCACGCTCACCATCACCTCCACTCATACTTCGCCTTCTCCATTCCCATCCCCATCCCCATCCGCTTCTCCTTCCCCTCCTCCATCCTTCTCTCCATCACAATCTCCTCCTCCCACACCTCCTTCAGTCTCCTCATCTAATCACTCCTCGGATCCTCCCCCTTCTCCATCCCCGCCACCCCACCAGATGATCACTCGCTCCAAAACCAAAACTCTAAAACCGAAACAGCTTCATCCTGACTTCATTCGTCATCCTCCCCCCAAAGCCTTCACCACGTCCCTTGATCCTGTTGAACCCACCTCTGTCACTGAAGCTCTCAAACACCGTGAATGGAGGGATGCCATGAGAGATGAGTTTAATGCTTTGGTCCATAATGACACCTGGGATCTCGTCCCTTATTCGCCCACTCAGAATGTCCTTGGCAATAAATGGGTCTTCCGTATTAAACGCCATGCCGACGGTCACATTGAGCGCTATAAGGCGCGCTTGGTCGCTAAAGGTTTTCATCAGGAAGCTGGGGTTGATTTCTCGGAAACATTTAGTCCGGTTGTCAAACCCGTCACCATACGTCTTTTATTGTCTCTTGCTATCTCACATAACTGGTGTATTCGACAGGTGGATATTCAAAACGCATTCTTGCATGGTTTTCTCTCCGAAGAGGTTTATATGCGTCAACCACAGGGGTTCCAACATCCAGATTTCCCCACCCATGTTTGCAAACTCAAGCGCAGTCTCTATGGGCTTCGTCAGGCTCCTCGTGCCTGGTTCTCTCGTTTCACTGATGTCCCCCGTTCTTTTGGCTTCCGCCCGTCCAAAGCGGATACCTCCCTATATATTCTGACGCGGGGCTCTCACTCTGTTTTTGTTTTGATTTATGTTGATGATGTTCTTATTACAGGTAGATCTCCAGATCTTGTGCAGTCCACTATTACACACCTATCTTCCCATTTTCCTGTCAAAGATCTTGGCTCGCTTTCCTATTTTCTCGGTATCGAGGCTCTTCATACTTATGATGGCTTGCTCTTGACTCAGCGGAAATACATTTATTCTCTTCTTCAGCGCGCTGGTATGGACAATTGTAAACCATGTGTTACACCTATGGCATCTAATCTCCGTCTCAGCCGTAATGACGGTGCCCCCTTTCCCGACATCTCTTTTTACCGCAGCATTGTGGGTGGTCTTCAGTATCTCTCCTTCACTCGTCCCGATATTGCGTTCGCGGTCCACAAAGTTAGCAAATTCATGCATGCTCCCCGCGATGCTCATTGGGGTGCGGTTAAGCGTATCCTGCGTTATTTAAAACAAACTATTTTTGATGGGTTACTATTTCGGCCTTCTTCTTCTCCTCCTCAACTTCAGGCTTTCACTGACGCAGACTGGGCCTCTGATCCTGATGATCCTCGTTCTATTGGGGCATACTGCATCTATCTTGGTCCCAATCTAGTTAGTTGGCGTGCCAAACAGCAACAAACGGTGGCCAAAAGCAGCACTGAGGCCGAATACAAAGCTCTCTCTCATGCCGCCTCTGAACTACAATGGATTACTTCTCTGCTCCGTGAAATGGGTGTTTCTCTTTCCCAGCCGCCTACCCTTTGGTGTGACAACATTGGTGCCACATACCTCACTGCGAATCCGGTGTTTCATGCCCGCACGAAGCACATTGAAATTGACTTCCATCATGTTCGCGAATTGGTTGCTAATAAAACGCTTCGGGTTTCCTTCATCTCTTCCAAAGATCAGCTCGCCGATATTCTTACTAAGCCACTCGGTCATGCTCGCTTTCACCACCTGAAGACCAATCTCCATGTCCATTCCATTCCCATGGGATTGCGGGGGCGTGTTGAAGCACAACTTGCTCCACAAGACAAGTGAAGTCACAGCCGCCACCTTAGGGTTGTGTTAGTCATTAAGGTTCTTCCTAGTTTACCCCTGTTGTAATAACTATTTATAAGACTGATTGTAATCCTCATTAATCTATGGGAAAAACACAATGATTGTTACTCTAATAAAAGGGAACAAGATCTACAGCCGGCTGCTCTTAGGCTTTTTACGTGAGTTGTAGTCTTTGTTTGTAGGCATTCTGCTTCTTCATACACTTGGAATTATATGTTTATTGTGGTTCCGAAAATAAAAGTTTTGAATTATTAAATAACAGTGAGATTTTACGAATCCTTCTGCTCTTCTTCTAATCGTCAATTGTTATGGGAAAGGAAATCTTATCGAGGGAACGAATATATTACTCAATAAATAAAATATTCCACTGAACTTGGCGAACTTGGCTTTTATTTTTTTTTTTAATTTTTTTTCCTTCTGAATTAATTCATGTGTGTAGCCGTGTAGGGTATGTGCATGGCTAAGTGTGTGCTTATAATTGACTGGGAAAGTGAATATCGTTGAAAGCTTTGAACCTAATGAGTCGACGTTATTAATCAACAGTGTAGATACACGTTGTGACACTCGTTGTGTCACGATGGTTGTGTCATTAATTATCATTACGCTATTTTTTTTTTCGGATACGAATCATGGTTTCCACGACAAGGTATAGTCTAGCAAACCGTTACGTTGATGTATTGAGTACAATCATTGAGTAGTGTATGCAGAGCCGTCCCTGAGGGCAGGCCAACAAGGCCGCGGCCTAGGGCCCATGCATGTCGAAAGCTAGGGCCCTTTATTTTCATTTAATAGAAGTGTATTTTGATCAATTTTTTTACTCAAGCTAAGACCCAAATTTATAATAATTCAAATGAAAGAAAGTTTCCTAATTTATATTTTTTATAACGCTCATCAACATAGTATAGCTAAAAAATAGTTGTGTTGTATTGTTTTTTTCACAGGGTTGAGGGCCCTAAATTATTTTGGTCTAGGGTCTCCGATTACACAGGGACGGCCCTGAGTGTATGATGGAGAGATGCGACTTCCGAAAATACTTCATTGCACGAGCTTAGGAAAGGAACTCCAAATATAACCTCCGAATGACAATATAATACATAACGGACGAAAAAAATACTACGTACTATAATAATAAGTGGTGGAAAATGAAAGACCTTATAATAATAAGTGGTGGAAAATTAAAGACCTTATGAAATCCTAACATAGGAATACAATTAAACCTCGATAAATAAATATTTGATAAATAAGTAACCTAGTCAATTTAATATTTTTCTTCGGTCCTGAATTGAGCAAATGGGCTTAAAATGATGTTCGATAAATAAATAACCTTCCTCAACGAATTTTTTCCTGATCCCGAAGTTATTTATTTATCAAGATTTAACTGTATGAATAAATCGTATTTAGTGCGTAACTAAGATGTATCATGGTAAAGTACTAAAATGGACATCCACAAAATGCATTGTTTCTTAAGATCACTTTTATTTTAGGTTCCAAGTGATTTGGTTTTTCAAACCTATACTTTTATCACAAATTTTATATTGGTCATTGACCAATAAAAATAGATAAAAGTTTTAGTAGTCTCTTGTTTCTAGAAAAAGCTACCATTTAAAAAAATTTCATTGGCTTGTGTAAAAGTTAATCCAAGAACAACATAAAATTAGTGTACTTTTATAATTTTCTTTTACGGTTATTCCAGCTAGCCCACCGAGTTTTCTATTTTTCTGGTTCGCCAATGACCATTAATACTAATGGGACGTGACGTACAAGATTGCACATTAGAGAAGGCGACTTGGTTTGAATTGTATGTAATGACTCGGTCTCAATCTCGTCGACAACTGCATTGATAAGTGATATAAGAAAATATAATATCATTTTTAATTACACGAATTGGTTTTAGTATAACTGTAAGCGATTGATCTTAATATGGTATCAGAGCAGGAGATCCCGAATTCAAGCACCGTTTCCAGCACAATTAAAAACAAAAACAAAAAAAAACCATGTGTTGTGCACTACTCTCTTCTTATAGGCCCACACTTCCCAAAAAAAAAAAAAAAATTTCAAGTGTTGGGTCTCTCTTCCTTCTCATAGACCCATACTTACCTTTACTAACACAAATTGGTCATCGTTTGATCCTAATAATAAGGCTAAGTAGTGTAGCCAACCTTACTTATCAGCATATATTATATTCTTGTTTAAACTTATTAAATATGTAGATTTACTAAAACGAAATTCATTGATCCGAAAACACATCCCTCTATCATTTTATTTATTTTCATGCTCTTGTTTGTTTGAGAGTTTTGTTTGTTTAGAGACATCATCAACATCTTGTTGACTCAATAATTAAATATTTATAATTTATTGTTTTCCCAAATGAACAAATGAACTAGTTGTTTAAAACTAAATCAATAACTTTTTGAAAAAGTCATGTTTCTTTGTAATTAACGTTGGTAAATTACTAAGTTGTCCTTCTTCCTCATGTTGCATTTGAAACATGTCTACCGTCATAAATACAGTTCTCTATCTTTTTATTATCTTGTTATGCTTGTTTGATTGTGGTGTTTGTTTGAGGGTTTTAGTTTCTTATAGACTTCAGCAAAATCTTGTTGAGTCAATTATAAAATTGCTTATTGTGTAACGCCCCTATCCTGTACACCGAGTCTTTATCCAGAAACGAACGTTCGGCTCGTATAATATAAAATAAAAATTATATATTATATAACTACAAGAAAAGTGTGCTCTAATGAGAAGAATTTAGTGAGGAGGTGAAATTTCGTCGTTAAATGATACTTATAATGAGGAGACTTAATTTGTTTTATTGGTTGATGACCAAATTTTAGTTCTCCCCATTATTGATTAAATTTCTCCTCATAATATATACATTAGTAAAATCTCCTCATTCATAATATTTTATCATCCTTATCATTATTATTATTATTAAACATCTTAAAATAGGAAAAATTAAAGAACATGCTACCCAACCCATTCATTCGAATCATTCCCCATCCTTCCTTAATCCTAATTTCCCCAAAATAATTGAACTCGATAGCTTTCCTCAGCTCATCCCCTCGGCCATCACTACAAGAAAACTCTCCGGCAGATGCGCTAAGCCTATACCAAGAGAGAGTGGTGGAACATTACAATAACCCTAGAAATGACCCCACGGTCGGCACCGGATTAGTCGGTGCTCCTGCTTGTGGTGATGTGATGAATCTCCAAATTAATGTTGATGATAAGACTGGTCAAATCAATGATGCTTGTTTCAAGAAGTTTGGATGCGGTTCAGCTATTGTCTCGGATTTTATCTAATGAAAAATAAACAAGTAATAAAATAAATCCGGTTTACCCCAAGTGCAGGGATCGTAGTATAGAGGTTAATACCGGAGTCGAGTCCACAGGGAATCGGGGTTGTTTACCTAGTTTTTATCTAACTAACCTAAAGATGTCACAACTACTATTACTGGAATTATAAGAAAACAAAAACGATTAACACGTGATAAACTAAAAACGAAAATAACAAAAGTAAACTGGACAGAAGATCAGAAATCTAAAGCCAGGAAATATAATTGCGAATGAGATTAACTAAAGTATCTACTCTAAAACCTAAACATGCAATAAAAAGTTCTAACTTAGCTGAGCAATTCAAGTTCAAACGAATTTAATCAATAATTTAACGAACGAACAAACAATTGATCCACCAATTCTATAACATTCAATTCCTCCTTTAGATTATCTAGTGATGATTTAACAAAAGTCATGATTCACCTATCGTAGGTATGAATTTCTAATTTCTTAGACAATTCGTTTATTAATCTTTTATATTTCGATCCTAAAGATTAATGCTTTCATAACAAAGGTGTAAGATTTTTCAATCTAGCAACCTAGAAATTAACCTAACAACTCTCGTTAATTAGATTAAAGATCTAATCTTTATTACGGTGATCTAGGGTTTAATAACGATTTTCATCAAACATTAAACATCAAGCATGCAAGGTATCTATCGATTAAATTGCATAACAACAAGTAAAACATAATAAAGATACAACTTTTAATAAAAACTCACAAGATAATCCAAAGAGAAATCAAATTGTTGATAGAACGGCTTCACAACGCTTGTTCCAAAGAGCTCTAGCCTCTAAGCATCGTTTGATTACTTGAGATAGCTACTAAAAAGTACATATAATTTGAAGGAATTTATCTAGGAAATAAAAAGCATAAAAGTTGTTTATGAAGGGTGGAGAACACAGAAAAATCGCCCCTTAGGGTTCTTGTTCCCTCTTAGTATAATTAGGGTCTATTTTGGATGGAAAAACGTGGCTATTTATAACAATTTAAGTCGGTTTTTGCTAGGTCGGCGGCTGGACGCTCGTCCAAGGGTTTGAACGCCCGTCCATTCTGCATAAAATCTTCGAGTCGGGCCGAGTCATGTCAGACGCCCGTCCTATGTAAATTTGGACGCTCGTTCAGCAAAAATCTTAATATCCTGAATCCAATGTTCCTTCCTGGACGCTCGTCCGATTCTTCAAATGCCCGTCCAGCAGGACGGAACTTCAAACGTGCGTTCAGTTCACTTCGAATCCGGTTTTTCATCTCTATCTTTATCCGACTTCATCTTTATCCTTTTTCTTCCATGTAGATCCTCACTTGAACATCTTTTAAACCTCTTTTAAGCCAAATTCGTGTATCTACAAGACATCAAAACATTTCAAAGTGTAAAATCATTCAAAGTGATAGAAAATCAACAATAAAATCTCATAATTCAACCAACTTTGCGATTAAACCATTCCAAACATCACTTGCTTAATAAATCAAATAAACATTCACTTTCTATGCAAAACATTAGAGTATAGAGGAAAATTGTCACGAATTAGAACGATATAAATCATAGAGAATCACCCTAAACAACTCCCCCACACTTAGCTTTTTCTCGTCCCGAGCGAAACAAAACAAGATCAAGGCTCGGAGAAAAGATAGACATCTCAGCAAGGATAAAGCATATTCAATAAATTAGAGGTTCACCCCTTTGTGTGTGTGCAAAGCCATAGCAAACTTCCACTAAGTCCAAACTCGAAACTTTCCAAGCAAATAGCAAATACTCCATTTAAACTAGAAATAGATGATACTTATAACATGCACCCTACAAAACGTAACATATCCCGAAAAGGATGATATAATACATTTAGGACCTTTCTGACATACTCAGAGGATAATCCCTACAACATATCTGTCGGTTTATACTGGGGATAAGGTAGGCGATAACTAAGTCTTATATCAATTCATACCAATACCTTTCCGTAAGTTGATTTAATCATCATTCACATTTATACGCACATCAGAATGAGCTATTGCTCGTCATAGCAGAATAGGACATTTGTGATATGACCTACCTTACTCAAATCATAAGGCAGCTTCTTCTGACTGTCGTGAGCTTTTGGTCATCATAGCGGTATATGACATTCGAGATATGACCTACCTCACTCAAATCATCGACCAGCTTCCGACACACCCAATTAATTCATTCATTTTTTCTTTTAACATACTTTTTAAAGAACAATAGTCACGTTTCGCTTATCACATTCAAACCTAAGATATTCACAGTATGTCATACTCCGGCTATAAACAAAAACTATAATAATTCTCACAATACGTACATTAGCACTAAGCACAAGATACTTATAAGATAATCAAAAATTACTAATCCAAATGGGTATAGCTCTATATTTTAGCTCATCATTTAATATGGCTCGTGAAATGTATGTCGGGTGAAACATCTAACCTACTAAACATACAATATACATCATAAATGTCTATAAAAACCGAACAACGATATGCATTTGCTCAACCGGGACAAAACAAAATGTTGAAAATTTTAGCTCCTTTCATCATAGAATAACAATATAAGCAAAAAGATACACATAACCATTCCCCTCCCCGACACTTAAACGACAACATGTCCTCAGGTTGTACAGGATT
Organism: Gentiana straminea; assembly: GCA_036785695.1. Taxonomy (NCBI): domain Eukaryota; kingdom Viridiplantae; phylum Streptophyta; class Magnoliopsida; order Gentianales; family Gentianaceae; genus Gentiana; species Gentiana straminea. Next base: position 7,184,725 of record JAVUPR010000326.1, on the reverse strand, counting down.
AAAAAGAAACAAAGTACTTAGCTGATTTGAATAGATACTCGAACCGTTGGTCACGCAGGAGTATGAAGAAACCAACGTTCGGAAACTCAAAGATGAGCATGTTCAGCAGGATTCAAATACTAGCTCGACAAAACAGCTAAAAATATGCCTGCACGACTCGATAAACACGGGAAAATCTCGGGGAAAAACGGGGATTATATCACATCACAAAATAAAGATAAAGATAAGGTGAAATCGAATCAAACGACAATACATACACGACACGGAATAATAGAGACCACTGGAATGTCAACGATACGCCTTATGGCTTACAAGATTCAGCAATAAAAATTGAGCAACGGAAACAGACAGTAGCTCCAAGAAAAATACATACGAATCAAGTAAAGATTGAAGAAAAAACATAGTTTCAAAATACAAAACAAATCCTAGGGAGAAAGATATAACGTAGAATCATAAAGTCAAGTCTGCCCTGGTGCCGAAGAATCACCAGCAGGAGGTGCTCCATCCGTATGAGTATCAGTAGAAGATCTGGTCTGTGGTGTAGTAGTCATCCCTGCTGTGTCAACTTGCTCTTATCAGAAGACGACTCAGATTCATGAAGAACATCCGCAATAGCCTGCTCGATGTCTTCGGAAAAAACGTAATCCATAGTGCTTGCATTGTAGCATCTCTGATCCCTCGGAGGACGGCCCTCATTCATGCACCGTAGGATAGTCAGGATATTGTTCTGTGACGTTCGCATGTCCTCCATCCAGTTCCTTATACTATTGTTCATACTTAAACGCATCCGAACTGATGGAGATAAAGAAGGAAGGGAAGATACCTGAGGCGGTACGGAAGATGATCCGGGCTCCTGTGATGCCTCAGCCTCAGTCTCAGCCTGGCCTGAAGATTTCACTTTCTCCCGCTGCAAGTACCTCGGATTCTTAGGTTTGTGATCAGTTTTGTATTCGGGAACCGTAGCATCTCGACAGAGACTATGGATCAAATGGGGGCAAATCAGACATCGAGCATAGACTTTCTGATTCAACGCTATCTCATCGAAAATCGCATGTCCTACATCAACATTCAACTTAAAGGTCAAGGCGTAGTGCATCCCGAGATCGCCAATGTGAAAATGCGTCAAGTTGTTCTTAGGCAACAACCGTTCTGTATAAACCGACATTGGACTTTCCAATCCTCCGTCCACGAGGTAGTAACCAATTCTTTCCTATCTCCTCTTGGTCTAAGTGTCCACGGCACCTCCGGGCACACTTTCAGTCTCAGCTCCTCCAAAGGATCCTCACCCGCATCCTGCTTGGCTTTAATCGCTTCCTTATAATCCAACCCCTCAAAAGGTGCTAACTGGTATTTCTCGTTGATAACCTTCGGTGTAAACGGCACCTTAACTCCTCGAACCATAACTACCCCAGTTTCCAGATCCATCTCAGAACAGTTCGCATAAAACTCACGAACTAGGGTAGCATTGACAGGGGTTCTAGGGGTTCGCATCAGGGGACCCCACTGTCTATCCGTTAACAGCTTAACAAATGATGGATCCACTTGAGACTCAAGAACGGCTCTTTCTATCAACATAGTCCTCGTCAGATAATGCTTATTGTATACGTCTAGGGCCTTGGGGTTAATGAACCTCCTAGCAAATGGAATAGGGACAAGGGGGTCTCACACTCTGTCTAACAGGCTCCTGTCTCTCAGGTGCTTCCTTAGTCGTAGGCCTAGGAGTTTCTTTAGTCCTTTCAACCCTAGGTAATCTCACTCGGGGTACCTCATCATCAGTATCTGACTCAGATTCATCTCTCAATCGCACCCTAGATTGACCTTGAGCAGCCCTAGGAAGACGTTCTCTAATCTCAACACCCCGTGTGGGAAGTACTAAGGTGGGATCCACAACCTTTTTCTTCCTACTGGGCTCCTTTGCTATTCCCTTACCATGTTGTTTCTGAACCATTGCTATACAATCTAGACAACCAACAACAAACCACAATGCAAAACAAAACCACCCGTTTATCGTCCAAACGGGATTTCCCAAAAATTCAACAACCAACACCAAACCACACCATAACCATAATGCAACCATCCACCATCAACCATCACCACCCCAGATCACCAACAAAACAAGAAGAAGAAAAGAAACTAATAAGCTAGTATTCAAAAGAAAAACTACTCCGAAATCGAACTAAAAAAAAACACGAATCAAACTAAGAAAAGGTGATAAAGTCTTACCAGGTGTAATGGGAGGGTGATGAAAATGATAATTGGAAGCCCTAACAATGCAAATTTGACCCCAAAGTTTGGATTTTTCTCCAAAAGAAACCGCAAAAGCTAGGTCAATGAATCGGATTAATGGCAGTTTGTTGTTGGATTTGGTTTGAATAATCGATGAGAGGGGTTTGAAAGGTGTTTGTAGAGCTTTGAATCACTTGAAACGGTTTAGAAACAAGGATTTGAGGGCGAAGGGGGCGCAAGAGTCGGTTTCACACTTTGAATTTTTTCGGTTCGACTGAAATTCGGGAAGCAGGGGGTATATATAGACACAGGGCGGACGGGCGTCCAGTGAATCAGACTAGCGTCCACCTGGAAAACTGATGAACTGGACGGGCGTTCGATGAAACAGACGCCCGTCCCACTTTTCAAACTAATACAGCGTTGGAGGGAACTTTCTGGACGGGCGTCCAGAAAAGATGGACGCACGTTCAATGAAACACAAGCAGACGGGCGTCCAGTATGATGGACGGGCGTCCAGTATGATGGACGGGCGTCCAAGATCAAATTAAGCAAAAACTTAGAATTTTTCATACATTTTTATTCAAACTCTTATTGCTTCATATAAATCAAACAAAAAACTTCAAATACATTAAAACAAACGAGACGATAGTCGGTTGCCTCCCACCGAGCGCTTTTGTTTAACGTCGTTTGCTCGACAAAACACCAAACGAAGCTAGTTATCATAGATATCAGCCCAATCCGCAATCTGGGTCAGACGACGGAGCATGCCAATCGCGGGAGGAAAATCGTATTCATCCTGTAGGGCCCAGTCCTCTCCAGCAACATCCACTCCTCGGAAATTTTCAGCACGCAGCACTAGCAACAAGTCAGTCAGCATCGGATCATTAAGGATTGTATACGGTCGTCCTAAAGCACGTTGAAGGTCCTCAGTACTAAACTCTCCACCTCCCAAAGCTTGGGGTACAATGATAACGTAGGTAACAGTCCTGAGGCGAGTGATAATAGCATAATCTACATCCAGAATGATTGTCCCTCCAGGTCCGTCATCTAAGGTGATAAGGTGGATCCTACTAATGAAAGGGAACTCATGCGGCAGAACTCCGGAATCCATTTTTTCTCTAAAATACACAAAGCTGAACTGAAGCGAGTTCAACAATTACCCTAATTAGACTTAAACTAAACAAATAAATCAAAGAAAAGAGTAAAACAAAAGTAACTAATACAAAAGGATATCTAGGATGCCCCCTAGTGGCGCTTTTGGTTTATGTCGTTAGCTCGACAATCCCTCAATTTAGCCTGGATCAGGCCATTTAACCTTTCTCCCAGCCAATACATCGTGTAAGCTCTGATCAGGAGTGTGGCTGCAAAAACATCATCTAACACATGGGGTCAAGCTTTTGATAGCTTTCCAAACACTTTTAATCCTCCCCATTGTAGACTTCTTCTTCTTCAGACGTCTCTTAAGCTGTTGCTCCCTGTGAAACTCTTCCATATCCCAATTACCAGCCATGACAACCTCTAACGGACCACTGCCATCATCCTCAGAAAACAAGTCGGGTGAAAATTCGTCAAACTTATTGACTTCAGGTATACCACACCCGAGGATGTCGAGGAAATGAACAATCAAAGGTTTTTCTTTGGTTTTACCGATATAATGCTTGCACCTTTGACCATTCACTCTAAACGGCTGGTCACCATGACCTCTTAGTTCTAAAACACCTCCAGGAATGACTTGCAGAATTTCAAAGGGGCCGGACCAATGCGTCCTCAACTTTCCAGGGAACACATGTAAACCTGGAATTGTACAATAGAACTTGCTCCCCGACTCGAAATTCTCGCTTCTTGATTTTGGCATCATGAAGGAGTTTCATCTTATCTTTACTTATCTTGGCACTCTCGTAGGCTTGGAGTCTAAACTCATCTAACTCATGCAACTGCTGCAGTCGGTGTTCACCACATGATTGGGTATCGAAGTTTAAGAACTTAGTGGCCCAATACGCTCTATGCTCCAGCTCAACTGGCAGGTGGCATGGTTTTCCATATATCATCTGATAGGGTGATGTACCCATGGGGATTTTCTAGGCAGTTCGATATGCCCATAGTGCATCATCCAACTTAAGACTCCAGTCCTTTCTGTGACTGTTTACTACTTTCTCCAGGATTTTCTTCAAGCTCTGATTGCTTCGTTCAACCTGACCACTAGTCATGGGATGATATGGTGTTCCGATTTTATGCCGGACACCATATTTCTCAAGTACTTTCTCTAGTGGTCGGTTGCATAAGTGTGTTCCTTCATCGCTTATCAAGGCGCGTGGGCACCCAAATCTTACAAAGATGTTTTTCTTTAGAAAATTCATGACCGTTTTATGATCATTGCGAAAAGTGGCTTGGGCCTCCACCCATTTCGATACATAATCGACACAGGCTAAGATGTATTTATTTCCTCAGGAAGATGGGAACGGGCCCATAAAATCAATCCCCCATACATCAAAGACTTCACATTCTAGAATGGGTTTCAACGGCATGTCAAAACGCCTTGTTAAAGCTCCGGTTCGTTGGCACCTATCACAAGCTTTACAGAAAGCTTCTGAATCCTTGAAGATCGTGGGCCAATAGAAACCAGACTGAAAGATCTTGGCAACGGTTTTCCAAGGACCAAAGTGGCCACCAGTAGGCCCACTGTGGCATTGTTCAATGATATCACGTTGCTCAGATTCAGGAACACATCTTCTCAACAATCCATATTTACAAATTTTGAAGAGGTAAGGTTCATCCCATACAAAGGTTTTCAAGTCAGAGAAGAATTTCTTCTTTTCCTGATATGAAAATTCCTGATTTAGATATTGGGAATGAAGGTAGTTGACGATGGAAGAATACCATGGAACATCTGAGGCGCAATCGTCTATAAGTATAACATTTTCAAGAGGAAAGTAAATGTCTATATCGTTAGGTTCTTGATCTTCTTGATTCAACATCCTTGAAACATGATCAGCTACTACGTTTTCACTGCCCTTTTTGTCCTTAATCTGAACGTCAAACTCTTGCAAGATCAGTATCCAACGTAGTAAGCGCGGTTTAGCATCTTTCTTTGTCATTAGATATCGCAAAGCAGCGTGATCAATCCACACAGTAATTGCAACACCCAACAAGTAACTACGAAATTTGTCCATAGCGAAGACTACGGCCAATAATTCCTTTTCAGTTGTGGTATAGTTCACTTGAGTGGGGTTTAGTGTGTGACTGGCGTAAGATATGGGCTGGAACATTCCTTTTATTCGTTGTCCTAAGACTGCACCAACAGCGTAGTTGGATCCATCACACATAAGCTCGAAGGGTAGATTCCAGTCAAGAGAGATAAGAATCGGTGCGGAGATCAATTGACCTTTAAGCTCCTCAAAAGCTTGCTTGCAACTATCATCAAAATTAAAAACAACATCTTCTTTGAGTAGGGTAGATAGAGGCTTGGCTATCTTGGAAAAGTCTTTAATGAATCTCTATAAAAACCGACATGTCCAAGAAAACCTCTAACTTCGCGCACATTTCTAGGAAGATTCATCTACTCTATAGCTTCCACTTTTGCCCTATCTACTTCCATACCTTTGGCTGAGATCTTGTGGCCAAGAACTATCCCTTCATCTACCATAAAATGACACTTTTCCCAGTTTAGGACTAAGTTCTTTTCCACACAGCGGGATAATACTTGATCAAAATTGTCAAGACAGTGATCAAAGGATTGACCAAAGACTGAGAAATCGTCCATGAATATCTCCATACACTTTTCAACAAGCCCATCAAAGATAGCCAGCATACATCTTTGGAATGTAGCTGGGGCATTGTAGAGACCAAATGGCATTCGCCTGTAAGCGAATGTACATTAGGGGCAGGTGAAAGTTGTCTTTTCTTGTTCGACTGGATCTATGGGTATCTGGAAATATCCTGAATATCCATCCAGGAAACAGTAGAATGCTTGTCCTTCCAGACGCTCAAGCATATGGTCAATGAAAGGAAGGGGGAAATGATCTTTCATCGTAACCTCATTGAGTTTTCTATAGTCTATACAGACTCTATAACCAGTCACGAGCCTCAATGCTATTTCTTCGCCCTTCTCATTCTTCTCGATAGTAATCCCTCCTTTCTTAGGAACCACTTGAGTAGGGGATACCCATTCACTGTCAGCAATTGCGTAAATAATAACCATGTCTAAAAGCTTGATAATCTCCTTTTTGACCACTTCTTGCATATGAGGGTTGAGCCTCCTCTGGGGCTGTCTAACACACTTTGCACCCTCTTCAGTCATAATCTTGTGCATACAAATGTCAGGAGATATCCCTCTGATGTCTCCTACTTGCCAACCGAAGGCTTTCTATTTCTTTCTCAAAACGTTTAACAATTGCATTTCTTCCAATCGGGATAGCTTGGCGGAAATAATTAACGGAAGCTTGTCACCTTCTCTCAGGAAGACATATTTCAAGTGCTTAGGTAACGGCTTCAGTACCAGATCTGCATGTGGTTCTTCTAAACTCGATTTAAGCTCCCCACTTTTCAACTCAACATCACTGAGTTTACTGAGTGGTCCCACTGCCAAAGCTTCTCCTTTCATCGAATCTTCATCAAACTCAGCTGCTAGTTGTTCTAGATTCACCCAACCATGATTATTCAGATTTTCAACTAATCGCTCATATTCAGTCTCATCAGCCATGATTTGCTTTTCCATGTAATCATTAAAGTCATCTGACATATCTTCTATGGAGAAGCCGGTTGGATAATCAGAGGGTCTTTGAATAGCTTTGGAGACACTGTAGCTCACTTCCTGATCACCAATTCGTATGGTCACTTGGCCACCATCACAGTCAATGAGGGCTATGGCTGTAGAAAGAAAATGTCTTCCAAGTATTAAGGGGACATTCTCATCCTTTTCTATGTCCAGGACGTAACAGTCAACTGGAAAAGTAAATCTATCAATTTGAACTAACACGTCCTTTAGTACCCACGCAGCTTTCTTGGAAGATCTATCAGCGAATTGTAGGCTCATGGTCGTGGGTTCTAAAAGATCATTCAATCCAAGCTATTTACATACAGACAATGGCATCAGACTAATGGATGCACTCAGGTCACATAAAGAGTTTGGGAATACTAGGCCTCCTATCAGCAATGTGAGCACAAATTAATTTCCCAGGGTCATTCCTCTTGATTGGTAGATCTTCATAACTTACGATAGAGCAATCCTCACCAATCAACCGATCCATGCCTTCTAACTTCTTCTTAGAAGAAACAACATCTTTGATGAACTTAGTGTACTTAGGCATCTCAACCAAAACATCAGATAATGGAAGATTAACCTGAGTATTTTTCAGAAGATTAAGCACTTTTTCATATTTCTTGTCCTCATGCAAGGAAATGTGACTCTTTCTAGATGGAAATGGTAGTTTCTTTAAATCACTCTCAGAAAAGACTTTCTTCGAGGATGAACCGACAGCTTTATCTTCCAAATCTTTCCACCTCACCACTTTCTCACTTCTTTTACTAGTCAGGGGATCCGCCACCTGACTCTCACTTGATTCTTCATTTCTCAGGGGATCAGTCACCTGAGTACTCTCTTGCAGAAAAGGGGAACATGGGTGCTCGATTTCCCCTCCTGCCTTATCACTGGTAGGAGGGGTTAGTGGTTTCCCTGGTTCGGGGGACCACTAATTTGAGTACCAGATCTAAGATTCATTGCACTGGACTCTTCTTTACCATAGGGAATTGAAGGAACTAGGTCAGTGCACTGGCTATGATTCAAATCGGTCTGAGCTACCTGACCACCCTTAGGATTTTTCTCCATAAAGCTGGGTAACTGCACTGAGGGTCTGGAAGCTAGTTGGCCAGCCATTTTCCCGATCTGCCTCTCAAGACTCTTTATCGTGGTCTAGAGGGATTGGATATTATTATTCTGATCCTCCAGTTTAGCTTCAAGATTATTAGAGTGAGAGGGGCCTTGAGAGTTCTGAAAGTTCTGCGGGATGGTTTGGATGTGACGATTCTGAGACGCAGGATTTGAATTGTTGGGCCAATTTTGATTGAACCTTTGATTTGTATTGGAATAATTCGTGTTTAGGTTCTGATTGAAGCTTGGGTTTCGATTGAAATTCTGATTTTGGTTAAAATTCGAATTTTGATTGAGATTTTGATTCTGATTAAAATTATGATTTTGATTGAGATTTTGATTCTGATGAAAACCCTGGTTTTGAAGATTGCTTTGGCCAGAGAACTGATTGTTAAATCTCTGATTTTGCTGGCCAAAGAAAGCATTAACTTCAGCATTCTATCCATTCATAGGACAGAAAGGAGAGGTGTGCCCCACATTATCACATGCCTGGCATGTGACTGAATTATATTGTCCCTGATTCTGGACATCATTGACTTGATAGGTTGAAGGGGAAATAAATTGACACTGGCCAACCATATGGCCAGTTTGACAACAATTTTCGCAAAACAGAACTTGAGAATTCTGCGGTAATGATGAATTCGATTCGTTGGACTTGGGGACATTGAAAGAGCGGCCACCTGCTGTTGCAGCATGGCGATCAGATTTTGCATATTCACTTCCTCGATCCTAGGAGGAGGAAGAGGTGCCTGAATAGCTTGAGAGGAGGGGGCATAATTATATTTGGCAATATCCTCGAATAATGCACACCCTTCTGCAGGTGTTTTCCTCAGGAATGCCCCACCAGAAGAACTATTGACCATACCCTTAGTGAGCTCGGTCAATCCACCGAAAAATGTGTTGACTTGCCTCTGCAAGTCCAAACCGTGGTGAGGGCATTTACGAAGAAGAGCTTTGAATCTCTTCCATGCATCAAAGAACGATTTGTTTTCCTTTTGATAAAAGGTGAAAATTTCATTTAAGCATTGGGCTGTCTTGGATGGTGGGAAATATTGACTTAGGAACTCTTTTTCGAGTCCAGCCCAGGTGGTGATTGATTCGGCAGGAAGAGAGTTATACCACTCTTTTGCCTCCCCTTTCAAGGAAAACGGGAATAACTTCAACTTTATCGCATCCTCACTTACACCTTCAATGCGAGTCGTACCACATATCTCCAAAAATGTGTGTACCTGAGTATGAGGATTTTCAGATTGAAAACCATGGAAGATTGATGCATGTTGCATCATTTGGATGAGCCCAGGTTTTAGTTCGAAGGTTGGTGCATTTATGGCGGGTAGAACGATGGCCGGGTTGACTTTGACTTCACCAGGCATAGCGTAGTCAGCCAACGTACGTCTATCTTCTGCAGCCATAATGACTATGTCTTCGATCTCCTCAGCTAAACGTTCCTCTAGGTCTTGATCGGCCTTATCAGCAAGAAACGCAGGACGGATTTTCTTCATGTTTGGTCGGACTATGGTTTGCTCGAGGTCGGGGGTATAAAGTAGTGGCCCCTTTTGACTTCGAGTTTGCATAAACCGAATCCAAAATCAAGTTGTCTAAACTAAAAACTAAAAACTAAAAGTTAAAAACTATGAAAAGAAAATAAAAAATAAAAAAAAAAAGAGGACAGACGGTCGTCCAATTAATCTGGACAGGCGTCTGCCTGAAGAACTAGACGGCCGTTTGGGGCAAGCCAGATGCTCGTCTGATTTCCTCCAAACGGTACCGAGTTGAATCTTTTTAGATGGATGGGCGTCCAATTACTCCGGACGCCCGTTTGGACAACAGCTGGGAAAACAGAAAAAGAAAACTTAGTGAAAACTGGACAACCGTACCGAGTTCCCCGGCAACGGCGCCAAAAACTTGTCTCGGATTTTATCTAATGAAAAATAAACAAGTAACAAAATGAATCTGGTTTACCCCAAATGCAGGGATCGTAGTATAGAGGTTAATACTGGAGTCGAGTCCACAGGGAATCGGGGTTGTTTACCTAGTTTTTATCTAACTAACCTAAAGATGTCACAACTACTATTACTGGAATTATAAGAAAACAAAAACGATTAACACGTGATAAACTAAAAACGAAAATAACAAAAGTAAACTGGAAAGAAGATCAGAAATCTAAAGCCAAGAAATATAATTGCGAATGAGATTAACTAAAGTATCTACTCTAAAACCGAAACATGCAATAAAAAGTTCTAACTTAGCTGAGCAATTCAAGTTCAAACGATTTTTATCAATAATTTAACGAACGAACAAGCAATTGATCCACCAATTCTATAACATTCAATTCCTCCTTTAGATTATCTAGTGATGATTTAACAAAAGTAGTGATTCACCTATCGTAGGTATGAATTTCTAATTTCTTAGACAATTCGTTTATTAATCTTTTATCTTTCGATCCTAAAGATTAACACTTTCATAACAAAGGTGTAAGATTTCTAAATCTAGCAACGTAGAAATTAACCTAACAACCCTCGTTAATTAGATTAAAGATCTAATCTTTATTACGGTGATCTAGGGTTTAATAACGATTTTCATCAAACATTAAACATCAAGCATGCAAGGTATCTATCGATTAAATTGCATAACAACAAGTAAAACATAATAAAGATACAACTTTTAATAAAAACTCACAAGATAATCCAAAGAGAAATCAAATTGTTGATAGAACGGCTTCACAACGCTTGTTCCAAAGAGCTCTAGCCTCTAAGCATCGTTTGATTACTTGAGATAGCTACTAAAAAGTACATATAATTTGAAGGAATTTATCTAGGAAATAAAAAGCATAAAAGTTGTTTATGAAGGGTGGAGAACACAGAAAAATCGCCCCTTAAGGTTCTTGTGGCCGCCTAGTGTAATTAGGGTCTATTTTGGATGGAAAAACGTGGCTATTTATAACAATTTAAGTCGGTTTTTGCTAGGTCGGTGGCTGCACGCTCTTCCAAGGGTTTGAATGCCCGTCCATTCTGCATAAAATCTTCGAGTCGGGCCGAGTCATGTCAGACGCCCGTCCTATGTAAATTTGGACGCTCGTTCAGCAAAAATCTTAATATCCTGAATCCAATGTTCCTTCCTGGACGCTCGTCCGATTCTTCAAACGCCCGTCCAGCTGGACGGAACTTCAGACGTGCGTTCACTTCACTTCGAATCCGGTTTTTCATCTCTATCTTTATCCGACTTCATCTTTATCCTTTTTCTTCCATGTAGATCCTCACTTGAACATCTTTTAAACCTCTTTTAAGCCAAATTCGTGTATCTACAAGACATCAAAACATTGCAAAGTGTAAAATCATTCAAAGTGATAGAAAATCAACAATAAAATCTCATAATTCAACCAACTTTGCGATTAAACCATTCCAAACATCAATTGCTTAATAAATCAAATAAACGTTCACTTTCTATGCAAAACATTAGCGTATAGAGGAAAATTGTCATGAATTAGAACGATATAAATCATAGAGAATCACCCTAAACAACTATCACATGTTCTTCTGTTGGTTCGTTTATGTTTCTCTTACTCTCCGCTAGGTGGTTTATTTTTTATTTTTTGTTTGCTGGAATTATTTACAGATTCTGAAGGATATGATTGTTCACTGGAAATTAATATGCGGATATAGTTTATTGGTTTGGCTTTTGACTGTAAATTAGGTTCAGGTAGATGTGAAGTTCACTTTTTGTTTGGATATTTTGAGAATATATAGGTGCTATGAAGATATTGACTGTGTATTTAGGTTTAGGTGGATGCGCTTTCATCGAATGTAGACATGAAGAAGCTAAGATAAATCTATTGCTGCTGAACTGGTACCATTAATACTTTGTAACTTTTTGGTTGCCTTTTCAATAGAAGATGATTTTCCATGTACTGAAATGCTCTTGTTCTTTGTTTTCTTGGCACCTAATCCTGATAAAGGTCCTTTGTTGAAAACAACTTCTTATTGTGCTATGACTTCTTGTAGGACCTTTATTCTCTGCTTAAGGAATGCATTCCTGAACATGTACCATTAATACTTGCAGGAGATGACATATTTGTTAGAGTTGGAACCAATCTGGTTTTATTTATTGCAACTTCTATTTAGTAAGGGTTAGAGACTTTGTTGATAAATTAATCTTGTTTTACGCAGCGCATGCGATGTGTGTGTACAATCACCTTTATGTAAGGGGTTGTGTGCTTGACTTAATGACCATATTTTAACTAAAGTGAGCTCTCAGGGTTTCCCCAAAGGCTGGTCATGCATGTATGATAATCTGAGGTCATGGAAATGTAGAGATTCGGCAAATATGACACTGACAGGACTTTATTTGCTTTTCCATCTTCTAGGAGCGCCTTCAGAAAGCTCAAGTCAGAATATGGAAAGGTTCAGCTGGGAAGCATTACAGTAGATATGGTAAATACGTGACTCGAATGGGAGGAAGGGACTTGTAAACTTTCTATTGTTAGTTCTGCATATAGTCTTTGGCTAAGCTTGGCTACATTATTAAAGGTTCTTGGGGGATGAGAGGAATGCCAGCATTGCTGTGGGAACCCTGAATGCTTGTTCCAGAGGAGGTAGATCACTATATTTTATCCTGAGTAGCTGTAAAATCTTTGTGCATTGGCATGATAATTCTTAAAAGAAGAACTTTGTACTTTCTTTTAACAACCATCTCTCCCCCTTCCCCCCTCTCCCTTTCTACATTGGGAGTTTGATTTCGAGGATTTTCCATACCTGAATGCCAAAAGCTGCTGACTGCTGCCAAGCCAAGTAGGGAACCACTGCCTGAGGTGCTCCTATGGCTTCTGTTGACCGCAAAGGTTCGTAGTAGTGTTGGAGTCTATTAATTACTTCCAATACTTGCATGTCCTTATATGTTCTGTTCATTTGATTGCTTCTCCTGAAGAATGGAATGACGGTATTTTACCTACCTTGTAGATTTTGTATTCAGATGTTTTATGGTTTCATAATCGATTTCATTATATGACATTGCTTTTGTTCTGTTACTCTCTCTCACTCTCATACACAAACACACACACACAGAGAAACATATGCAGAAAAAGAAGCTAGTTTTTGGGTCCTATACTTGTCTTAGTTGTCTACTCTGTTAATTTAACCACCTTCTAATTGGGAAATACGTACAATTTTAATATAAGCTTTTGTTTCATCTTTTTTGAAGAATTTACAAGGATGGACGGATTATACAAATGGACAGCTCCCTTGATTACGATGCGAATTACGCGCACATGCTTGGTTTTGATAATCCTCAAATGCAAGAGCTAATACGCCTATTCGTCACCACGCATAGGCAACTCAATATTTCTTGTCATCAGAACCATGTTTAAGTTTTTATATTAAACGGTTCATTAATGCTTTGCATGAGCTCTGAACATTGCACTGATAATGAAGGTGGGAATGTATGTGCTCACACGGGTCACATGATAAGTAAGTGACTGTGCCCATTGCACAAAGGCCTTTATATATATATGTATATGGTTCCTTAGCTAAAAGTTTTTTTTTCTACATATGAATTAAAATATATAGCTAAAGTGAAACCCTGTTCAATAGTTCAGGTGATTGTCATTTGTTACAAAAAATTATTTTGCTTAAATCAGGTTGGTAGCGGGCTTTCAGATCCTTATCTTTCCGTTGCTGCTGCGTTAATTACGTTGGCTTGACCAATCCATGGTTTGGCAAATCAGGTGTTTGCCATTTTTGGTTCTTTTAGCCCTATGTATCAACTAACTGGCTCCATGTTCTGTTAACGGTCATAAATCTTGATTATATATGGCAGGAATTATTTCTTTGGATTAAATCATTCTTCTATTGTCTACTTGGTGCATCCAACATTAACACTTTTGGGCGAGCATGATCAAATCTTTCCCTTTGAATTAGCCCACCAATTAAAAAGGTTTCATTTCAACTATGCCCGATTCTATGAAAAAGAACTCCTTAAAAATTAGAAATGATGTTTCATATTTAAGTTTGTTGCAAGGACTTTGGCCTGTGAAAAAAATGATGTGCCCGTGACATTTTTCTTAATAGTCCAACTTTGTTCATGTTTTAACTATATAACTGTATCAACTACAACTCAAAATTGTGATATTTGCAGGCATTCGGGTGATAATGTAGAACTTGTCATCTCAAAAGATGCAGGGCATGCACTAAATGTTGAGAAGCCTAAGGAACAACAAAAATGTATGGAGTCTTTCCTTGTTAAAAACCTCAGTCTTCATGTTTGTGTTCCTAGTTGAAATGATAGTATGCTTGTTCCTATTTGAAATGTGTTTCTTTTGGGGATGTGATATTAGAAAATCCTTTAAATATACATATGTATGTAACTTATCTTTGGAAATAATCTATCGTTGTCTATATTGTTGTGGAGCAACAATGAGGAGATGTATCATTTACATTTCACGATTTATATTGTTGTGTAACTTATAATGAGGAGATTTATCATTTACATTTCACGATTTAATGAGGAGCAAACGGCCTTTTAATGGGGAGTTGTGTTATATTGAATTTTTTTCCAATTAGGAGTAAATAGCTTTTTAATATGGAGATTAGTCGTCATTAACAATACTTTTAATGAGGAAAAAATATTCTCATTAAATGTATGCCTTAATTAATGAGAAGATTCATTTCTCCTCATTATATGTCATTAGCGGAAGTGGCAATGAGGATTGAGTTCTCCTCATTAAAAGCTTTTAATTGGGAGAAATGGACAATTTATGAGGAGAATTCTCCTCAATAAAAGGCAAATTTCTAGTAGTATATCTAAGCCTCTACTACGTCATATCGAGTTTAGCATTAATAGAAGCTAAATGACTCGGGTATTTTTTTTTAAAGAAACAAGAATAGAAAGCAACCAAACTAAATATAGAAAGGTAATCTTATTACTACGAAGCCTCCAAACATACAACATATGATAATCTCCAATTGATACAACAATTAAAGTTACAATGTCATAAAGGAAAAGTACATCATATTCCGAAAGTCAAATGACAACATAGTCTAGAATATCATATGAAAATGAAAGAAAAGAAAACATTAACACATAGCATCCTCAAACGTCATCCTTGAATTACTAATCGAATTCTTCTTCCACCTGTACATGCATTTGAGGTATGTATAAAGGTACTTAGTAAAAGAGGTAGAAGCTATGATTAAATTAAGAATTACAATGAAATGTTTGTAATTATTATATTATCTTTATATTACCGACACAACTCTAGGGTTCACTTCATTCTCATCAACATATTGTGCCTAATGATTTCGAGCCTAACTTATCTTTGCTACATCAGCATTCAAAGGCATTGCGCATGATGCTACACGTTTGGCGAAGTGCCTCGTCCATGGGCCCTTGTAAATCTACAGAGTTATTCACTTTTACTGACCGCCCACACATCGTGATATGAACTTGTGCCTTACCAAAATTGAAATTATGTTTAGTCTTTTACTACACAAGTATGTATTTTATTATTCATTAACTAGCTACCTAAGTATTTTCAAAGGCAACCCTCACCTAGCAGCTCCACTCCCTCATTTAGACGATCGAGACACAAAATTCTATCACATACACAAACATTGATGAATACTATTCATCAAAGCACAAACCATTTAAACACTTCTGACAGTCCCGAACTTCAACTCTTAGGAAGAATCCATTCGGTGCCGGAACTAAATGCATCAGAAGCTCAATCATGGTTTGTGCATGTTCAGTTACTGTTATTAGATCAAGAAGCAACATTTAAAACTTTGTTCGGGGTTTAAAACACCTTAACTAGCTTAGATCAACCAAGGTAACCACCGTCTACTAGCTTATTTGTTTATTGCTTAAACGAAGTCGATCTTGGGTAAAAGGAAATCAAAATTTTGAATTCCGCTGCGCTCCCGCGTAGATTTCCTAACATATAGAACAAAAGAGCAGAAACTCTATCAATTTGAAAAGCCTTCTCTCAGAACTTAAAGGACATATATAGAGATCAACTCAGCAATCATAGCTCAAATTGCACATCAAGCACTGAGATTGATCACAAAATCTGTGAATCGAATTCACAACAGTCAAGCAACTGAATCAGAGTCATCTGAGAAGGAGTTGTGTTTGTGATAGTTGCTGAAGGATTTGATCTCAAGGTGCAGTGTTGAAGACAGAGTCACTGAAGGTTTTGAAGCCAATGAGTGATAGTCGTGTAGATTGTGAAACTTGTGTAGCCAAGGACAATCTTACTATTGTATTGGTGAAAGACAATAGTTAATTCCTTCAATCATTACAGGAGAAGAGTGGATTAAGGGATTACACCACCCTGAACCACTATAAACCTATGTGTCTATTTACATTTAGCACTCTACTTTACATTACTGACACAACTCTAGGGTTCACTTCATTCTCATCAACATATCGTGCCTAATGATTTCGAGCCTAACTTATCTTTGTTACATCAGCATTCAAAGGCATTGCGCATGATGCTACACGTTCGGCGAAGTGCCTCGTCCATGGGCCCTTGTAAATCTACAGAGTTATTCACTTTTACTGACCGCCCACACATCGTGATATGAACTTGTGCCTTACCAAAATTGAAATTATGTTTAGTCTTTTACTACACAAGTATGTATTTTATTATTCATTAACTAGCTACCTAAGTATTTTCAAAGGAAACCCTCACCTAGCAGCTCTACTCCCACATTTAGACAATCGAGACACAAAATTCTATCACATACACAAACATTGATGAATACTATTCATCAAAGCACAAACCATTTAAACACTTCTGACAGTCCCGAACTTCAACTCTTAGGAAGAATCCATTCGGTGCCGGAACTAAATGCATCAGAAGCTCAATCATGGTTTGTTCATGTTCAGTTACTGTTATTAGATCAAGAAGCAACATTTAAAACTTAGTTCGGGGTTTAAAACACCTTAACTAGCAAAACCGGGGTTTGGCACGAGCCAAGCACCTTTGGCGTACGTTGAAACATAGACATAATTATCAAAACTTTTTTTTTTTTTTTTTCAGTTTTAGCATGCGATGAATGTTGTTGGTGCGCGCTAAAACTCTCTGATCATTCTGCCTGCTCTCTATTCCACTTAAGCGCATGCTGAAGCACTTAAGCGTGCGCTAAACCTCTCTGACAGGTTACTGCCCACTCTATTTACCTTTTGGCATGTGCCAAAATCCTAAACCGCCTTAAACCTGTTCTTCTCCACGCTTTATGATTTCCAACGTGGTCTAACAATAAATATGCAGGAAAACAATAGCGAAAAATAGCTTTACACTACCATAACATGCTGGTATGCCATATCCGTAAAAGAGCCCAACAACCAGTACCGGGCTTTCAAGTAGGTCCGATCAGAGGTAGGGCACCCGGCACTACTACAAGTTAGGATATAGGTCACACTTAAGATAAGATAACAATCACAGTTTCAATAAAACTGAGACAACGAAAAAATATATATCACACTTACAACTTTCTATCACACTTATTGAAAAACTGAGATAAGTTATATTAATCAATCTCATTTTTAAAGTGTGACTTAATTGATATGATTTTTCGCACGCTTATTGGAAAACCGAGATAAATTATTTCAATCAATCTCATTTTTAAACTGTGATTGAATTAAAATGATATTTCATCACGAGTTTCTAAAAAGCGAGATAAATTATATCAATCAATCTCACAAACAGTGACAGAATTGATATGATATTTTTGTCACAGTTATTCAAAAAATGAGATAAATTATACCGATCAATCACACTTTTAATCTGTGACTAAATTGGTCTGATATTTTTGTCACGGTTATTGAAAAAGTGAGATAAATTATATCAATTAATCTCATTTTTAAACTGTGACTGAATTCATGATATTTTTGTCACAACTATAGAAAAAGTGAGACAAATTATATCCACTAATAAGAAAAGAGACATAGATCACACTTATCTAAAGATAAGGATCACACTTTTAAAAAACCGAGACAAGTAAAATGTATATTTATCACACTTAATTTTTTTATCACAGTTATTAGGTGTGAAAAAAAATGATCACACTTTTTTAAGTGTGATTGAAATAATAATAGATCTCGGCTTTTAAGTGTGATAACAACTACTAAAATAGATCACAGTTTTTAAATGTGTTGAAATTATAATCGATCTCGATTTTTAAGTGTGATAACAACTATAATAGATCACGATTTTTAAGTGTGATAACAACTAAAATAAATCACAGTTTTTATATGTGTTAAATTATAATAGATCTCGGTGTTTATGTGTGATAACAACTAAAATAGATCACAGTTTTTATTATCACGGTTTTTAAGAAAACTGAGACAAAAACATCAATTAATTACGGTTTTTAACTGTGATTAAAATAATATGATATTTTAGATTAGTGTGGTCGAAAATGATAATAAAGTAGGCTTCGGCCCAGCGGTAATTAGTCTGGTTCCTTAATCCAGAGTATCCGGGTTCGAGTCCCAGTGGCAACAAAAAATATGTGTGCGTTTATTTTGTTTTCGAAAAAAAAGAATGATAACACTTTTTTAGGTGTGATTGAAATTATAATATATCTCGGTTTTTAAGTGTGATAACAACTACTAAAATAGATCACAGTTTTTAAATGTGTTGAAATTATAATAGATCACACTTTTTAGGTGTGATTGAAATTATAATATATCTCGGTTTTTAAGTGTGATAACAACTACTAAAATATATCACAGTTTTTAAATGTGTTGAAATTATAATAGATCTCGGTTTTTAAGAGTGATAACAACTATAATAGATCACGGTTTTTAAGTGTGATAACAACTAAAAAAGATCACAGTTTTTAAATCAGTTGAAATTATAGTAGATCTCGGTTTTTAAGTGTGATAACAACTAAAAGATATCATAATTTTTATTATCACGGTTTCTAGAAAAAATGAGATAAAAACATCAATCAATCACAGTTTTTGACTATGATTAAAATAATATGGTATTTTATAATGAGATCTTAGTTAAGTGTGGTCGAAAATTAGAAGAAAGAAAGTATCGGCCTAATGGTAAATAGTGTGGCTCGTTAATCCAGAGTATCCAGGTTCGAGTCCTGACAAAGACGAAAATATATGTGTGCTTATATATTGTTTTTGAAGAAAACACTTTTATTGGTGTGATTTAAATTATAATAGATCACGGTTTTTAAGTGTGATAAAACTAAAATAGATCACAGTTTTTAAATGTGTTTTAATTGTAATACATCTCGGTTTTTAAGTGTGATAATAACTATAATAAATCACGGTTTTTAAGTATAATAAGAACTATAATATATCATAGTTTTTAAATGTGATGAAGTTACAATAGATTACGGTTTTTAAGTGCGATACCAACTATAATAGATCACGGTTTCTAAGTGTGGTAACTATTATAATAGGTCACAGTTTGTAACTGTGATTGGATTAAAGTATATTTTATCACACCTCAATATGCCACACTATGGAAGCCGTGACTAATGTGAATATATCACACTCAAAAACCGTGATCTTTATGCTTTTTTGTAGTAGTGCGGCCCAATCGGATCGTAGCCAAGTAAGACGAGCCGGGCCAAGAAAGTCCCAACCTGCTAAGACGCCATGGCCTTAGACTTTGGTTAAAACACCTAAGTCAGGATAAGAAGCCTTCATACGCCACGCACGAGGCTAGACGAAACACTAGGGGCCATTCAGCCAGCCTCTCATCCCACAGCACGCTAACATCAGGCGTCCAGGTGAAGCTTACAAGGGTGGATTACATCAGTCGAGATGACCACCATCCCACGTCGTATGATCCCGACCCGCATAGTTATATTACCCTTATATTTATTCATTGTGAATGTAAATTGTAATCGCCACATAGGACCGAGCATGTAAGCCCTATAAATAGCGGCACCATCAACCCTAAAAGAGAGAGGAATAATAGATAATACATGCCAAGCTCTGTTATTCTTGTTTCTTATTATTGTGTTCTTGAGTGTTCTTCATATCTTCATATTGTTCTTGACCTATAGCACATCTAACCGCTCCTTCAATCCAGATATCCACCAAAATCATACACCAAACTTGTTTGTGATGTTTCCAAGAATATCATTTGGCTCCGTCACTGGGAAAATCAAGCTTTTTTTCGGTTAGATATGAGTTTCATATCAGCCGCCTCTAGGTCCGACTCCAAGAGGTCGTAATTTTCTCACTTTTCTGGCGTCGAAAGTTGTGCTTCTCATTTTTTCCGTTTGAATCTTCATCGGAACCTTCTTATATTCCACCCAGAATCTTCAGATTCATAAAAAAGTCATCTCGGATCATCAAAGCTAAAAAAACAAAGCTCTTTTTCCTTCCTCACTGAAATGCTAGAAAAGTTTTGGAGCTACACCTGACCTTCATATCTCCGGTCAGTTTGATGTCTCATCATCAAGAGCACCTCCGACTCTAACGGAAGTACTTTTCCGGCGTAAGCATGTCTAAGACACGTTTAGATGGTGGTCCCATTCACGAGGGCCTAATCCCAACTTCCAAAAGGACAAGTAAGAACGTCGTACAACATACAGACGGCGCAACAGTGGGTCAGAATGCTGCACCCCCTGACACTGGAGTGCAATGGACACCTTGTCCCCCTGAAGGAGACCCCATAGAGTACGATGCATGTGACTTTCTCAACAGCCGAGTGAGATCAAAAGAAACCCTTGCTCAGCTCGCTTTAGTCAACGAGCAAAATGTTAGGAAGAGCGTCAGAGAATGGTCTAGACCATCCAAGTCTCATCAACCGTCTCCCAAAGAGGAGATAGAGGCCTATGACAAACTATACATGAAATCACTATTTGCATATGGTGCTCATATTGAAAGGATCCATTAGACTAATCAGCAGCTCATTTAGAGGAACCAACCCACCCTTCCCATCAGTGACTTTGTTCCTTCACCGAGGTCACAGGCTCTAGACACGTAGATCGACGCCCTAGACCACTCGAGAGGTCCCACTGCCCCGCATGCTGAACGGGAGTTAACTGTTCACTCACGTGATGAAGACCTCAGCCTCGCATGTCGGTTCAAGAATGCCTGGGTCACGTGATAGGGAAAATGGATGAACCCGACAGAAAAGAAAGAAGTGACGAGGCATAGTTAGCCCGAAGAAATGTCAAGTCAAGGTTTGGAAACAAACCCAAAAATTCAAACATCAAGCTAAAAGTTTCATCTCGATAAGCAGTCAAAAACAACCCGCCAAGCCAATCACCCACGCTTTCATGAAAGTGGTAACTAACGTCAGAAACAAGTCGAAGAGTTATAGAAAGAGAAACAGGGAAAATAGGTTGGACTTTACTCTGGAATCAGCTCTTTGCAAGGAAATCATAAAATCAGCACTAGAAGTGATTCACTACCCCCAAAATTTCAGAGTTATACATTTGCAACCTATCCATATGACTGGCTTTTATTTTTCAGAATCAGGCTTCACTGGCCACAAGACATAAGACGACATGGTGTATTGCCTTCATGAGTGCCATGCAAGATCGTGCTATGACATGGGCTCAAAACCTGCACCAGGGTCGATTAAATCCAGGCAAGACCTACGCACAAAGTTCACCGTTGAGTTCAAAGCTTCCGGGCAGCCAAAGAAAACACAAGTCGACCTATTTGAGATTCGTCGGGGGAAAATGAAACCACTCATAGTTATTATGAGAAGTTCAACAGAGTGTATGAAATGACAAGAGGCCTAAGTGATAATATGGTAATGACCAGCTTCGAGATGGGCTTAGAGAAATGATACCTCAAATCCCACATCAACCTCCATCCACCGGAAAATTCTAAGGAAATGTTGAGACGAGCATGGACGTACGGAGCAAATAAACATCCACCGTCCTCCTCGCCTCACAAAGTCAAGTCCAAAATCGAGTCCACAACAACTAAGAAGAGTAACAATCGGGGTTGAGATCAGAAAAAGCTCGAGAAATTCCTAGAGGAGCGTTTCACCCCACTCACGGAGCCGATCTCTCAAATCATGCGTGAGGTAAAGGACGATATGGTCCCACCTCTCCCCTTAAGACCAAATCCGGAAAGGAAACGCGACACGACGCAATATTGTCGTTTTCATAGGGACCATGGACATGATACAACTCACATGTAAACACCTCAAGGAGAGAGATCAAGATGCTTTCTCGAGGCATACTAGATCATTACAAAGCAAACGGTCGATAGGCCAACATGGGATGCCTCTCCAGCTCATCCGAGAATGTGAGACATTCATGTAATCACCGAGGAGTTTCCAAGCAACAACCAACTGAAGTCGCAGATCAACTCTATGAATTGCATTAATATGGGAAAGCATGTTGTCTTGCACGGGGCAGAACAACATATAATGTTCACCCACAGTGAGTTGGTATACCCTCTGGACGTCCCCGCAACCACTCACAATCACAGTTCCCCACAACCACTCACAATCACAGTTTGAATTAATAAAAACACTGTACACATGGTCATGGTCGACATGGGAGCCTGCAAAGACATCATGTACTATGATTGCTTCAGAAAACTAGGCTACTGATGACTCCCACCTGAGACCTCACTTCGGCATCCTAGAAGGCTTCACAAATGACAAAGTTCAGGTAAAAGGGCCATAGACATCGAAGTGCAGATAGGAGACCACGAGCTCACCATGACCAAAAAGGTAACCCTCCTCGTTGTTGACCTGTATTCAGCACACAATATGATCCTGGGAATTTAGGGGGGGTGAATGAACACTCTTCGATTTTTGGAGTTTCTTACCTTGAGAACAAATCTAGTCAGTAAGAACAGACTAGAAAGGGCTCGTCTGGTTTTACTGGTCTTGATATTGTCAGAAAGTAAGTGCAGCGGAATAATGATATGTTTCAAATTAAGCCTTGAGCTTTGTTTTCAGTGTTGATTAGTGTGATCTTGATTATGCAAATCTACTGTAACTAAAGTGCTGAAAGTAAAAACACAATAAATGTTATCGATCTTCCGAGTGGCGTAATCTCTTATGTTACCGCTTCTCCCGTGACTCGGGAGGTATCACTATTAAACTCTAGACTAATACAATACGTAAGTGTCCTTGACACCCCGTAGATACCTCACACCATGCAGATGCTTTAAACCCTAAGTAGCCAATCCTTGACACCCCGAAAATGCCACATACCCTGTAGATGCTTCAATGTCCACTTGCATGCAGCTCGTTTGAAGAACTTCCTTTCATCAACAGCTCATCTGTCTTCTTCGTTGTTCCTTCACACCCCGCAGGTGCTTCAATAGATTCACTGTTTCCTTGTGAACTTGGTTGATAAAATTGAGTTGGTGGTGTATCAAACTAATGATACAAGGATGAGAGATTTATGCTGAATCTGTTGTTGAAGATTTGATGGAAGTTCTCTAGATCAAGTAGATCATGGATGATTTCTGTTTGAGTACTTCTTGTTGATCTACTTGAATTCCGGATTTAGATTGGTAAGCTTTTTAGATGAAGATCTTGTTGAGAGATGACTTGCTAGATATTTCATTTTTCCTTTTCGAATTTGCTCAACTTTCTCCACTTTTTTTCCAGTTGTTCTTCTTCATCCATATAAAGTCTTTGTAGGATAAGTGTACCGTTGAAGAATGAGTGGCTCTTATTGATTGCTGAGTTGTCCTATGATATTTCAAAAATAGTCCCGTTTAGCTTTTCAACCGTTGGAGCCTTGTAATTGATAGCTTCTAGAAGATAACTTTATAGCATCAAATGTTACTCTTCCACTTGTATGATTTATGTTGGTCCCTTGAAAAGGCTGACACATGTTTAGAGGGGGGTGTATAAACTTGTCACCAAAAACTTGATACTTAATAACAAATTATGTTCAGTTTTAAACTTGTGTGGAGTTAAGCTAACTGACCTGAGTATATGTCAAACTGACTTTTGCTCAAACTGAGTTAACCAACAGTGGATATATTAAAGCCTTTTCAAAACTAGAGTTATCAGTTTGTATAAGACATGCAATGTTGACTCAGTTTCTGATTGTTTGTTGAGTTTGTGATCTGTTGAAGTGTGTGCTAAAATGCTGTAAAGAAATGCATAAAGTAAATTAATAAAAGAGACAGAAATTATAGAGGTTCCAGGTGGTGTAATCCTGTCAATTTTCTCTTCTCCGGTGATGTTGGAGGAAATTCACTATGTTCATGAGGTTTACAGTTACAAGGCACAAAGTTAATTTAAACACTGATTGTCCTTGACTATTCCTTAGCTTCACAATATTCTCAACAATATGATGGGCAAGGTCTAAATTTCCATGTTTTTCTAGATATTGATCAAGTGACATGATCAATCCGATTCTACTCTTGTATAATTCATGATTTCTGGAGGTATAGATGATTTTGAAAAGATTGAGGACGAAGTGAATTCTTCAATTTCGGGGATCAATAAAATTGAGTGGTAAAGATTTTGATAAATGAAGAAGGATAGTATATATAGCTGGATGGTAGATGTGTAGTTAAGAGAATCTGAGTGGGTTCAAAACATCTTGTCATAAAACATATTTTGTTTTGAGATGCAGAAAAGGTAGTAAAAAGTGAAGATGAACGGTTAAGATCTATGTAGGTTACGACTTTTCTGCCAAGCGTAGCTTATATCAGTAAATGCACTTGATGTGTTGTATATCCATCTGTGAAAGTCTAGCTTTGAGCTTATCCATATATTTGTCAGTCTTCAGTTTTGGTCCTTTGGATCAGTTTCACTATCTCAGTTCTTGAATAAGTCAGCTTTTGTGGTACTTTCTCAATAAAAAATCAGTTTCTTTCATGCAAAACAAATTAAGATCTTTTTGGTACCCATATTTGTTTAGGTCCATTCTTGTTAGTTTTTGGATTAACTCTTGAACCACGTAAAGATGCTTTCATTTTCACTGAATTAATCTCCTCTTTGAGAGCTTTGAACATCTTGAGGATTGAGCTCATATATCTTTCTTGACTATTTGACTTGATAGAATCCCTGTTAGATATATCAATTTTCACAAAATTTTGTTGTTTTGGTTTAACATACTTTCTTTATGTATTTTGTGAAACCGAGTTGATCTTGCAGTGGTTGTAGGAGCATTCCAGTCTTCATTGGTAGGAAAGAGTCTCCCTTTCCCCCTAAATCTATTAACATTTGAATGAAAATCATTCTTTGGCAAATAGGACTTGAATGTTTTGTTAAGTGATAGGAACATTTTATTATGTTTTGATGATGGCCATACTAGCTGTTATAGCAAGCCTGAAATAAGTTAGAATTCTCTGTATAAGTCTTTACTTAGAGTCGACATGTTGTATAAGTTGAGTCGGACAAGTATTGTACTAGTTGGTAGGACGGCAAAGTGAAAACGGACATTCGGCGAGTGAAGCCGACCAAGCACCGGCGAGATACGAGAGAAGGGATTATGATCGACTTATAACCAAGGAAGTCCGTGATGACCTTGGATAAGTCTAAGTTATGTTTCAAGTGATTAAACTCAATATTCCAATATGGTGTACAACGATCTCACCCTAATCAAGGATCGGTGAAGTATAAAGATTCTCCCGAAACTAAAGCAAAGAAGAAAACGATGAATCGGTGAGTACACCGATTGTCGGCAAAGAGAAAACAAAACGGCGAAGAAAGAACTAACGGCTAAGTCGAAGGCTCACTCCACCGTTCTACGGACGGTGAAGAGACACTTACAAGATCGCTTTAATATACATTGAAGATTCAGACGGATCATGCATTAAATGCACAATCATTAAAGGATCAATCAAGGACGGATTTTCTGCTATACATTTGAAAGAAGAATCCGATCACTGAAATCAAGGAAAATACAATTAAGGGGGAATCAAGAATAAAATCAAGGATTATTCCCTCATTAATATAGCCAACGGACGGAATTTCAAAATCAAGGCTATTCAAGGCTATAAATAGAAGGCATTGACAGAAAAAGAAAATAACGAAAAAGAAAAAAAAAAAAAGAAAGCAGAAACTCTGTCAATTAGAAAAGCCTTCTCTCTGAACTTACAAGCATACATCTAGTGATCAACTCAAATATCATAACTACAAAGTCATATTCAGAATTGAGATTGATCAAGCAAGTGCGTGAATCACATTCACATCAAACTCGAAGCAACCGAATCGAGGCAATCCGAGAAGGAGTTGAAACTGTGATAGCCGTTGAAGGATTTTGATCTCAAGGAGCAAAGAAAAGGAAGACCGAATCACCGAAGCCATTGCGATCAAGGAGTGATAGTCTTGTAGATTGTGAAGCTTGGGAAGCCAAGGACAATCATACTTGTTGTATCTGTGGAAACAATAGTGAATTCCTCCGATCATCACGGGAGAAGAGTGGATTAAGGGATTACACCACCCCGAACCACTATAAGCCTTGTGTCAATTTAATTTCGCAATTTACTTTACACACTTATTTAATTTTCCTACATCATAACACATATCCGTGATTGTCTAAACCGATTTGAAAACAACATAGTAAGAAGGGACTTATCCGCTTTGCTCAAAAGCTTTTAGAACACAAGAAAAGTTTTTGAAACTCCACTATAGTCATTCACCCCCCCTCTGACTATAGTTTCACCCTTCTCTGGGACCAACAATTGGTATCGGAGCAGTGTTCCTAGTATCAAAACCTGGTTAGATCTAATTTCTGGTAACAAGGAGATCACATATTTTCAAAGTAGTTTTCAAATCTGAAGTTTTTCATTCACTGCCATTTTTATCTTCAATGGCACTGATGGATTCCTCAAACTTCTTGTCAAAAGTACCTGTTTTCAATGTTAATAATTTTGATGAATATAAAATAAGAATGTTATCTCATCTTGCAGCAACTCATGAGGAGATGCTGGATGTAATCAATGACGGCCCAATCATGATCACTACTGTGGTAGGCACATGAGCAGATCAAGGAAAGGAGATAGACAAACCCAAGAAAGATTGGACCAAAGATGACAGGAGAAGAGCAAACCTAGACTTTGTAGCAAAAGATATGATCTTAAAGACTCTAGACAGAAACATGTTCATGAGAATCAAAGACTGCAAAACAGCAAAGGAGATGTGGGACAAACTATCATTGATAAATGAAGGATCCGAAGCGATCAAAGAAAACAAATTATCTCGTTGCAAAACGAAATTTGAGAACTTTAAAATGAAGACTCGGTGAATCCATTGATCAAATGGACAACGAGATTCTCAAGCATCATCGTTGAACTACAACGTGACTTGGACACACATATCCACAAAAAGAAGTATGCTTGAAGATCCCGAGAGGACTACCGAAAGATGGAAGATCATAACATCGGTAATCGAGGAACAACAAATCTTGCAAGCACCGACACTCGACACCGATGTCCCAATTGAAAGCTCATGAATTCGAATTGAACGGTGAAGATGGTGGTCCGGCGAGACACACAAAATTACGACATTAGCCGCACCCCAAAGAAAGTAACTTTGCCGAATGCATCAACAAATAGACACAAGAACTAAAAGAACAGGTAGCTTTATTAGTTAAACGTTTTGACAGTTTAAAAAGAAGCCATTCAAGAGAAATTCAACATCAAACAAAAGGTCAAGCTCAAACAGAGACATGAAGAAGAAAGATGATGAATACGATGCTTCAACCGCAATAAGAGAGGTCACTTCAAGGTGATTGTCTGAAGAAAATGACAAAGATGATGAAAAGAAGAAATTCAAAGCATCGAAAAGAGAAAGGGCAAGAAGGCACTTAAGGCGAATCCAAAGGTGAAAAGCATGAAGAATCATCGACAATGACTCGGATGATAGTGATGAAGAAGACAACTCGAGAAAATGAAAAGGCATGCCTATGCCTCGCTGACCAAAGAATTGGATGAAGACAAAAGTGATAGTTCGACACGAGGAAACAAGCCTATGTTTAATGGCTAAAGAATCGATGAAACGAGGTAACATCTAGTTCTTGTTCTTCATCTAATGCATTCACATCTAACACCGCACAATCCTCTAGTCTTCCATTAGATACGACGAGACCTAGTCCAAAATCTCATGACTAAATTTGATGAAATGGAAAAGAATCATGAAATTCGGAAAAGGAATGCAAGGATCTAAGAAAAGAGAATAAGAGGTTAAAGAAAGAACTGGATAAAACAAGAGGCCGAATTAACTAGTAAGGAGACCTACTTAAATGATCAACAAAAAGCGAGATGACCATACATCTCGTTACCAACAGAATCGATTAAGAAGAAATCCTCACCGAGTAAAGGTAATCACCGCACCACTAAAAGCACCACTTACAAACCCTCAAAAAGGTTTGGATCCGGATCCGGTCTTGGCTATAACGGTCGGGATGAACGTAGGGATAATAGTCAACACAATTCTAAATTGAGGACCACTAATGGACCAAAATTTAGAAAGGGACGAACCATGTCTCCAACGGATCATCTGTTCCGGTGAAGTCAAAACCCACCGTAGTGAAACAAACAGACTAAATCCTCATTCCAATCATACAAAAACAACGACCATCTAAAAGGTAAAGGCGGACTTTTTCCCTCGGAGGATGATTGGAATATCACACCTCCAAAATACAAGAGGAAACCATTCCACAAAATGCATCATGTGATTAAGAAAAATCAATCTAGCTATGTTCCTAGACACATGAAGCAAGAAAGGTTTCTGTTGCATATTGGAAAGTGAAGAAGGATATAAATGCACCAAAAGGTGGAAAAAAGTATCGAATACCTTCGTAAAAATATTAGAAGCTATTCTCGCCATGCCTTATACATATGAAGTTGATGACTTCAATTATCCAAAGAGAAGACCTTTTGGATACATACTTGGTATGGGAGGCATGATCTGCTAACGATATGGACCCAAACGGTGTTGGGTACCCAAACTTAATTAATCTGTTTTGTAGGATGTCTGGTACATAGACAGTGGATGTTCCAGACACATGACAGGAAACAAGAAATGGATCACTGATTTTAAAGCTTTTGATGGACCCAAAGTCACATTTGGAGGAAAAGAAAACCCTGGAAAGATTAAGGGGGAAGGCACAATACTCAAAAACAATCTAAAGATTCAAAATGTGGCATACGTCAAGGGACTTAACTTCAATCTGATGAGCATCAGTCAATTCTGTGACAAAGGCTACAATGTGCACTTCAACAAAGAAGGATGCAAAGTGATTCACAGATCAAACAAACACGGTGGTTCTTGCAGGTAGAAGACAAGACAACATGTATGTGGTGGATCGGAGAACGACCAAGGCGAGAAACATGTCTACTTGTCAAGAATAAACAATCAACAAGCCGGATTTGGCACGAAGATTAAATCACCCGAATTTCAAGATCATCAACAAACTATCAAGGAGCAAGTTAGTTGAAGGCCTCGCGAGAGATCACATTCAAGAAAGAGAGTCTATGTGATGCTTGTCGAAAGGAAAACAAATAAAAAGCTCATTCAAATCAAAGCCTCATCAATCTACAACAAGAGTTCTACATCTACCGCACATGGACCTATTTGGACCGATCACTCCAAGTAAGTGTGAGTGGTAAGAAATATACTCTTGTAGTGGTGGATGACTTCTCAAAATACACCTGGACCATCTTCATGAACAAGAAGAAAGAAACACTCAAGAAGCTACCGGACTTGCCGAGAAGACTCGAGAATGAAAAAGAGCTAAAAATTATCAAAATCGAGATCGATATAGGCACCGAATTTCTAAATGAAATTATCGAACCTATTGTGAAGAAAATGGAGTACTACATCAACTATCTGCAAAGCAGAACTCCACAACAAAATGGTGTAGCGAAAAGAAGAAACAAACTCTCAAAGAAGCGATCGAACAATGATTGCTTTGAAGCATGCTTGCCAAAGAGATTTTGGGTCAAGCAAAAACACGGCATGCCATACACAAAACAGATCAATCATCAACAAACATCATGGAAAAACTCCATATGAATTATGGAATGGTAGAAAACCCAATATCTCATATTTTCATATGTTTGGATCAAAATGTTTTGTCTTGAACAGAATCATCTCGCATACCTTTGATGAGAAGGTCGATGAAGCAATCTTCATGGGATACTCGGACACCGGCAAAGCATTCGAGTACTAAATAAAAGAACATTGGTGATTGAAGAATCAATACATGTGGTTTTTGATGAACCATATACAAATGGTGAAGATCTTCAAGACCAAGAAGAGAAAGCCGCACGAGAGGCAAATCTATACAAATGCAACCATACCAAACCTACTATATCCCTGAATCATCTTTTTGAAAATCAAGAGGAGCCACATATCAATACAACAGGAGAAGCACACGAAATTGAAGTTCATGCTCGCATGAAGGTATGGAAGCACCAAGTGAAGATCAACTTCAACCGGACCTAAATTGGCTTAGAGGCCATCCCGAAGAACAAGTCATTGGAGATATTCACACCGGAGTCGAACAAGAAGACAAGCTGGAGCACATGCTAACTTGCTTTCTATCACAAGTGGAACCCAAGACCATAGATGATGCAATCCAAGATGCGAGATTGGATCACAGCCATGCAAGAAGAACTAAATGAATTTGAAAGAAATGAAGTCCGGGAACTTGTTGACGGACTCGAAATGGCCAACATCATTGGCGCAAAATGGGTATTCGGGAACAAGATGGATGAGCAAGGAACTGTTGTCGAAACAAAGCAAGGCTAGTTGCAAAAGGATATTCCCAAGTTTGAAGGAATAGATTATGATGAAACCTTTGCTTCGGTAGCAAGATTGGAAGCAATAAGACTTTTTCTAGCATTTGCTTTTTACAAAGACTTCAAAGTCTATCAAATGGATGTCAAAAGTGCATTCCTAAACGGACTTTTGGAAGAAGAAGTTTATGTAGAACAACCTCCTGGATTTCAAATCAAAGGAAAAGAAGACAAAGTATACAAACTCAAGAAGGCCCTCTATGGCCTCAAACGAGCACCTAGAGCCTGGTATGAAACACTCACACAATTTCGATCAAGAATGGATTCAACAAAGGAACTATAGACAAGACTCTATTTAAACTAGAGGAAGGGGCAAGCACATTGCTAGTGCAAATCTATGTTGATGACATAATCTTTGGATCAAAGATGAAAAGTTGTGTGAGAAATTTGCAAACCTAATGAAGAGCAAATTTCAGATGAGCATGATGGGAGAATTAAACTACTTCCTTGGCCTTCAAGTAAAGCAAATGAAGGATGTCATTTTCATTAGTCAAGCAAAATATACAAGAGATATGATACACAAGTACGGGATGGATACAAGTGGCACAGCAGACACACCAATGTGTGCCAGAGTCATACTTGGAAAAGATGAAGGAGGAAAAGATGTTGATCGAAAAAATGTATAGAGGAATTATTGGATCATTGTTATACTTAATCGCAAGCGGACCCGATATTGCATTTGCGGTAGGAGTGTGTGCTAGATTTCAAGCTCAACCAAAAGAATCACATCTTCTAGCGGCTAAAAGGATAATCAAATACTTGAAACACACCATCAATGTTGGCATTTGGTACCCAAAAGATGGAGGATTTACACCGATATCATATTCGGACTCGACTATCTTGGATGCAAAATAGATAGAAAAAGCACCTCCGGAACATGCCAAATGCTAGGAACCGACTAGTCTCATGGTTCGGCAAAAAGCAAAACTCTATATCTACATCAACGGTGAAGCGAGAATATATAGCGACGGTAGGCATTCAGTGCACAAGTCTTGTGGATAAGACAACGGCTAAGGGACTATGGAGTCGAAGAGAAAACAATCCCAATCATGTGTGACAACACAAGTGCAATATCTATTACGAAAATCCGGTATTGCATTCAAGAACAAAGCACATTGATGTAAGACATCATTTTATCGAGACCATGTTGAAAAGGGAGATGTCATCCTAAAATACATATCCACCGAAGACCAACTGGCGACATCTTCACTAAACCACTCGCTTATGAAAGATTTAGTATGTTGAGAACGAGTTAGGGATGATTGAAATTGACTAAGTATCAACGAGCGGCTAACTGGAGTAATCGGCTAAGTGACTCCATCAATCGGTACAACCTTTGCCGTTACGGGAGATGTAGCGGGTAAGGCACCGGTATCCGGCGAGAGGTAACTTAACGATTGTTAGGAACAGGTTCAATGAAGCAACTCGGTGAAGAACTCATTGGACCGGTTAAGTGACCAGCGAAGGCACTTCACCGAAATAAAGACTTGGACAAATTCAAAGTGTGAACAAAATCAATTCTGAATACACGTGGAGAATAAGGAAATTATGGAGGATTATTCAGTACACACGTGGCGATCACTTTATGATCATGGAGGTAATTATATTATTTTTTGAATTATAAACTCCTCGATTCCCGGGCTCTATCATTACTTGCCTCAAACCACTCCCCCTCTACGCTCGAATATCGCATTTTTCATACACAAAATCACGCCATTATGTCACTAAATCCTTCCATATTCAAACCACGTTCACACTACCCAAATCACACTATATAAACAATACTTAGAGATGTTCAGAAATCTTTACATATTTCTGCAAATTACAAACCCTACTTTTTCTCAAAATATACTCTTCTAATCCTCCTCTACCTATCGATGGCTTCATCCTCCCAAATCACTGCTACTGAAAAATACTACGAAAAATCAATCATAACCGGCTCGTTTTTCAAGCCTGAGTACTATATCTCTTATTGTGACAACGATGCACAAGCACGACGCCTGGTCGATTGCTGTACAAATTTGGGGCTGATGACCTTTCTAAACCCCCCAATAACGGTATCTGCTATGACAATCGATAGCATTTTGGAAAAACGCAAAGTTTATGCCCAGCACGAAGAAGACTGAAGTTGATCGCATCACAAGCTCAATCTTTGGAAAGCACATAGTCATCACGCCCAATACACTCAACAGGTTCCTGAACCTCCCCCAAATTGGTCCTGCAAATGTCAAGCTTGTGACGACAGACATCCCAAAATTCTGGGCTGAAATAGCCAAACGCCCCAAGCCAAACAGCAAAACGTACAATCTACCTAGATCAATGCTCAAACTTCCGTTTGCTGAATTTGCACCGGTCATCACCAAAAATATTGAAGGGAGAAAGGGGTCACTGGAAAACCTAACTGAGGTCAGGATCAAACTGATGGCCATAATCTACGAACGACTAAAGTTTGATTGGGCAACCTTCGTATTCAATCGATTGAAGGATCAGATTGAAAAGGAGATTGACTTATCAATCACCGCACCAAACAAGGGTTTGCAGAAAAAGGGCGATTTCTGGGAAAAGAAATCATACGGGTTCCCTCTTCAACACCTGTTCAACGCCATGAAAGTACAACCCACAAATTTGCAGTCCCCACACAAGTCCAAAACAATGTTCACCTACATCAAGGCTTCCCTGAAGCCGAAACCCATTGCTGGTCAAAAGAGGAAACAACCTGAATCCAGCAGATCAGGAGTGAGACGAAGAACCAGGTCTCAAAAGGCACAAGTAGATACCACTGTGCCCAACACCAGCAACTTAAATGAGCCTATGATATTAAGTGATGACCCAGAAACAGAAGAAGAAAAGCAACAGGAGGAAATTGTCTATCTGGAGGAGGGTGAGGAAGGATATAGAATCACCTCATCGAAGAGGAAGAGATAGACGAGGCGGAAGATCGGTCGAAATATGAACACCAGAAGGTGAAGCTCATGCAAAGCAAATCGGGAAGATATGGGCATATCGACGATGAACCGACCCTCCAGGGAAGTGCTTTTCAAAAGCATTGGTACGGTTGACAAACGGCTCGGTGAGCCGAGTGATAAAGCTCACTCAAATTTGAAATTGCCAACGCCCCCACAATTGCACAAGGGGGAAAGGAAGCGGATGAAGAAGTTCAATACCAACAACCTCCTCTAGATGAACCCGGTCCTACTGGCAGAACAAGAAAAGTTGGAAGAAAAAGAAGAGGTTCAAAATGAGGAGGCAGAGAAGGAAAAGAAAGAAAAAGAAGTTGAAGTGGAACCTGAGGAGTAGCAAGGTGAGGATGCTAAGAGTGAAAATGATGAGGATGAAGAGGATGTCCATGTGGCACCTGAAGAAATTGATCCAGAGAGAGTCTTCAATCTGGACATTCAACCCCTTATTGTGGACATGGAAAGGCAATACTACAAACAGAGCAAAACCGAAGCATGCCTTAAGGAGTGACGCAACCTCCTTCAATCACAAGATTGAGGCTCTCATCGACCACATCAAAATCCAAGATGAAGTCATGGAGAGACAAGGGAACTTAATTTGCAACTTACAACACCTCATCCCTCACCATGTCCAAACCAATCTTGAATTCCATGCTTTGAGACGGTTGACAACAATCTCAAGCCCTTGGTGGACACCCTCAATGCTCACACATCCAAAATTCAAGATCGGATGAGATCATGGAGCATTCGGCAAGCAAGCGGACTTTCTCATCAAAGTTGGTGAGGCCAACAACAAATTACTTGGAGAAAAGATTTGGCCCTCTCCCGAGTCCGATGCAAAGCAATTGCGGACCTTGAGGCACATTTTGATGTTTGCCACAAAGGGGGAAGATAACAAAAAGCCTGAAAGCTCCAGTGGAAAGAGACAGGGCAGCAAAGGCAAGGACAACAAAGGCAAGGGCATCAGGTTTGAAGAAATGAAGAAGTAAACCAATTGCCTGTTGCTTAATTCAATTCAATCTATCTTATCATTTGTCTTTTTTAAAAAGATGCAATATCTTATTGCCCTATGATGGAAGAATAAAATCATTGAGTTTTTAATCTGTTGACAATTATGAAATTTTTTGATTACTTATGTTCAGGCTTATGAGGGTTTTGGCATCATCAAAAAGGGGGAAATTGTTAGGAACATTTTATTATGTTTTGATGATGGCCATACTAGATGTTATAGCAAGCCTGGAAATAAGTTAGAATTCTCTGTATAAGT
The DNA here is from genome assembly GCA_036785695.1 of Gentiana straminea. Taxonomy (NCBI): domain Eukaryota; kingdom Viridiplantae; phylum Streptophyta; class Magnoliopsida; order Gentianales; family Gentianaceae; genus Gentiana; species Gentiana straminea. The sequence continues at coordinate 7,149,687 of JAVUPR010000326.1, read as the reverse complement.
CTTTACTTAGAGTCGACATGTTGTATAAGTTGAGTCAGACAAGTATTGTACTAGTTGGTAGGACGGCAAAGTGAAAACAGACATTCGGCAGAGTGAAGCCAGCCAAGCACCGAAGCGAGATACGAGAGAAGGGATTATGATCGACTTATAACCAAGGAAGTCGTGATGACCTTGGATAAGTCTAAGTTATGTTTCAAGTGATGAAACTCAATATTCCAATATGGTGTACACTGATCTCACCCTAATCAAGGATCAGTGAAGTATAAAGATTCTCCTAAAGCACAGAAGAAAACAGTGAATCGGCTGAGTACACTGACTGTCGGCAAAGAGAAAACAAAACGGCGAAGAAAGAACTAACGGCTAAGTCAGAAGGCTCACTCCACCGTTCTATAGACGGTGAAGAGACACTTACAAGATCAGATTTAATATACATTGAAGATTCAGCAGATCATGCATTAAATGCACAATCATTAAAGGATCAATCAAGGACGGATTTTCTGCTATACATTTGAAAGAAGAATCCGATGACTGAAATCAAGGAGAATACAATTAAGGGGGAATCAAGAATAAAATCAAGGATTATTCCCTCATTAATATAGCCAACGGACGGAATTTCAAAATCAAGGCTATTCAAGGCTATAAATAGAAGGCATTGACAGAAAAAGAAAATAACGAAAAAGAAAAAAAAAAAAGCAGAAACTCTGTCAATTAGAAAAGCCTTCTCTCTGAACTTACAAGGATACATCTAGTGATCAACTCAAATATCAGAACTACAAAGTCATATTCAGAATTGAGATTGATCAAGCAAGTGCGTGAATCACATTCACATCAAACTGAAGCAACTGAATCAGAGGCAATCTGAGAAGGAGTTGAAACTGTGATAGCTGTTGAAGGATTTTGATCTCAAGGAGCAGCAAAAGGAAGACTGAATCACTGAAGCTGTTGCAGTCAAGGAGTGATAGTCTTGTAGATTGTGAAGCTTGGGAAGCCAAGGACAATCATACTGTTGTATCTGTGGAAACAATAGTGAATTCCTCCGATCATCACAGGAGAAGAGTGGATTAAGGGATTACACCACCCTGAACCACTATAAGCCTTGTGTCAATTTAATTTCTGCAATTTACTTTACAGCACTTATTTAATTTGCCTACATCATAACACATATCTGTGATTGTCTAAACTGATTTGAAAACAACATAGTAAGAAGGGACTTATCCGCTGCTCAAAAGCTTTTAGAACACAAGAAAAGTTTTTGAAACTCCACTATAGTCATTCACCCCCCCCCCTCTGACTATAGTTTCACCCTTCTCTGGGACCAACATTAAGATCTTCGATCAGTTCTGCCTTTTTTAGCCTTCATTGTTTTTCTGTAAAATCTGTCAGTTTGCTGAGTGCCATCTACTGTTCTTACAGTTTTGTCAGTTTATGATCGAGGTTGTGCTGAGTTTTTATCAGTTCTAACAACTTCATCGGTTTTTTGTGTTATGGACTTTTATGCAGCCAGAAACTTGGGTGTAGCTGAACAAGGTCTAATCTTAGAATTTTGTTGATTATCAAACCCTTAGCCTGATTTGTCACCGTATGGCTTTCCTGGTTTGAACCGAACTTTAGTGATTGGATCAACTGATGATTCGGTGATATTTATTACTTCTGCTATTTCATCAGTTGAGCAAGCACCTTGAGTTCTATTATTAGTCTTGATAAGGTTAATCTCAGCATTCAATCTTAGAACCTCACTTTCAATAATTCATTTTCCCTTTTGACTTTCTCACAACTCTTTTGAATTTTCTCTTATTCCTTCATGAGTATGTCTATAGTTTCATTGAATTTAGAGTTTCTATGACTTTTCTGGTAGTATGACATTTGATTGTAGAAGCATTTACCTTATGGTATTTGATTATTTTCCAATTTTTTCCCTTTCTTGATTCAGCAATGTCCTTTACTGGATCAGTTCTAAAAAGTATGATTTATCTTATCTGCTGCAAAGCTTATTGGTAGTGTCTCAGCATTCTCTTTGCTTATAGTGACAACTGGATCTTCAATGAATGTCTCAATTAGTTTTTCTTGAGTATCATCAACAAGATCCTTGAATTTACTTTTGTATTCATAAAATCTTAAAAATGAACAAATAAGCAGATTTTTAAAGTGATTTTGTGAGTCCATGATGTAGTTAAAAATTTCTTTTGAAAATTTCTTGTGAAAACAACTTGCTTCAACAATTGATTTTCTCAGGTATGAAATTATGTTCAGATATCAATTGTTGGATTGATATAAATAATAACAGAGTACCAGTTACTTCAAGCAGACTATTAAACTGATAAAGCTCAACCGGAGATCTCTTTAGAATATAAGATATTATCTAACACCAATTGTTGATTAGTATCACAAATAACTGAGTTACAAGTTATTTAAGCTGATGTCTTGAAGCAGTAACAACTTTGGATCACTTCCAAAAGGAAAAACTGCTCCGATACCAATTGTTTGTCCCTTGAAAAGGCTGACACAAGTTTTGAGCGGGGGGCGAATAATCATGCCACCAAAAACTTGATACTTAAAAATAATAATTCCAGTTTCGTTTTACTTTGTTTTACTTTGTTTTTATCATTAAGATATTATTTTAGGGAGGGTATTGGCATCATCAAAAAGGGGAAATGGTTGGAAATAAAATTTATGTTTTGATGATGATTCATCACTTATTCAGTTATTCTTTTGAACCCCATTGATGAAGTGCCATAACTAGTTGTTATAGTGCAAGGCAAAATATGTCTAGAATTAAATGTATAAGATTTATTAGAGTCTGATATTCGTATATGTAAGTCAGACAAGCACTGTAATAGAATTGGTTTAAAACTGAGAAACTGAGAACATGCCGAGTTTACAAATGAAGAGTATTCCTAAGAAGAAATTGGATTTATAGAAGGAACTTAGTACACATACAGAAACTGAAGAAGGCAAGTTCGCTGAGGGGCACATAATCAGTTGGCTTATCTAGAAGCTAAAGGCTGAGGGGACAAACTCAGTTTAGAAGGCTGAGGGACACAGACTCATTTATTGAAGACTGAAGAACTGAGGGGTCAAACTCAGTTTATGAAGACTAAAAGCCGAGACTGTAAAGTTAGAATTCATGTAAGTCTGTGATAGCCTGAACTGACTTTATGGATCTTGTATGAATAACTAAGATACATAAGGACAATGATATCCTAGATAACATAAGTGTTATGGTGTACTCTGATTAAGTCAACGAGATACAGATGAAGATAGAGCACTAAGTTTTGAAGAAGAGTAAAAACTCAATTAATGCTCTTAAAACTGAAACACTCAGTTATACCAGCCGAATACTGTCAAACCCCCAAAGCTCAGTTTCAAGCTGAAGATACTCAAACTGAAGAAGAATTTGAATGTTAGAAAGCAAGAAATTTGATTGGTTGAAGAAATGTCAGAAAGAACACTCACATTCAACAAACCTTAGCAGGACCACCAATAGATACAAGAATTCAAATTCAAGCAAGATGAACATTGGAAATAGCCGTATAAATATATCACTTTTACTTCAAAAAAATGCGGAGTTCTAAGTATAAAAATCACTAAGGAAACATTTAATTAAGGGGGAGAGTAAATCAAAAAGAACTCCTGCTAATAGCAATGTTGCCAGATCTAGTTTAAGAAATCTTCAAAGTGGTTTTGAGCATTCTTGAAATACATCAAGATTCACACTTTAAGAAAAGCAGAGCTATTTGTGCAATCATATACATTTAGAAGAAGAAGTTCATATCACAAGTTGAATCATAGTTATTGATTCAAGTCTCACCTTTGATTTTTCAAAGGTTTTAAACTGTGAAACACCAAGATGGTGTGAAGGACAATTTGAGGTGCAGTCAGGAAAATTGTGTTTGTGATGAGCAGGTGAAGAGGAAATCCAACCCTTCAAGGAACAGTGGGGCAGACTTAGTGAAACAACAATTCAACCTATTAAGGACTAAGGCTCGAAGATTGTAAAGCTAGGTAATAGTCAAGGACAATCAGTGTTTATATTTAATTTGTCTCTTGTAACTGTAAACCTCAAGAACGTAGTGAATTTCATCCAACATCACAGGAGAAGAGAGGACTGACAAGATTACACCACCTGGAACATCTATAATTTATGTCTCCTTTATTTATGTACTTTACAAATTTATTTACAGCATTTTAGCACACACTTCATCAGATGACAAACACAGAAAAAATTAGAAACTGAGTCAGCATTGCATATCTTATACAAACTTATAACTCTAGTTTTAAAAAGGCTTTAATATATCCGATGCCGGTTAACTCAGTTTGAGCACAAGTCAGTTGGACTTATACTCACCCCTGATAGCTTAAATCCACACAAGTTTAAAACTGAACCTAAATTGATTTTAAGTGTCAAGTTTTTAGTTACAAGTTTATTCACCCCCTCTCTAAACTTGTGTCAGCCTTTTCAAGAGACCAACAATTTCGTAGTCGTTTGATCAAATGTTGATCTAATGGATGGCTACACGCCCATTAATTTATCACTTCATTTTTCTTTAAGTCACTTAAGAGCATTTGGTAGTCTCCGATATGATCCTTAGTCGTCTGGATGCATAGCTCGTCTGCTCTTTAATAGCTCAACTCGTCTGTTCTTTGATTTGCTTTCTGGTCTTCTTTGCCTCTACTGATTCAGTCTTGATAAATGTTTGGACAAGAGTCTGGTCTTCTTTTATTCAAGTCTTCAAGGCTATACTATGAATACATAGGCAAAATTTGACTAATCCTATACAATTCGCATATCAGACTACTAAGAAAACTTATACTTGGTTTCTAAACCAACTATTTTGGTATCATCAAAACTTCTAGTCTATGGGGACCTAACAAATTCCCCTTTTTGATGATGCCAAAACAAACGAGTAAATGCTAGATAAATTAATTTTAAGCATAAGTATAGAAGTCAAAGTGATTTTTGACTTGAGAAGAAAAAGATACATATTTTTTAAATACATAGGTGTTCGTTACGGGTCATATAAAATAATTAGAGTACAGATGGAATAAGGACAAAATAAAGCAAAATAAAACACTTGTCCGGTCTTCTCTTGTGCTTCCTTCAGACTCTTGTCTATCTGTCTCTTATAAAATCTCTCCTCCATCATTCCATATTTCTCCACAGAACAAAAGCTTCTTCAGTTCTTCAAACTCAGATTTTCCCTTTTTCATCCGTAGCATCACTTTTCTTTTCATCTTCCACCTTTTGCTAGCATCCAAAAGAGATTTGACCAACCTCCTGTTGAATTCTTCTTGATTGTTCATGAATATGTTGAACGTTTCAGATAGTAATGCAATGCTGGTTTGAAGAGAACGAACATCGTTGGGTTGAGGATTTGACCTTTCTTCCCCCTAACATTGATTTCATTCTTTTTTGTCAGAGTTCATTCATGTCTCATCCTCTTCACGATTTTCAGTGTCTCCCATACTGTTGGCAGGAGAGGGAGATAATCCATTTATCCTTCATAGAATGGTGTTGATTGTGTTAACGAGTCTCCATGGATCAATCGAGCTTGAGAAAACTTGTTTCTGAGTGCGTTTCACCTTCATCTTGTCTTAGAAGATTTTGAATCCAGGCTTCTTCATGCCTTATTAGATCTTTGTCTGATTGAGCTTGAATATCAATTGGGCTTGCCTTCCATTTAATCCAGTTGACCATTCATAACTTTTGCGCATAAAGGGGATCAAGGGGAAGCACATAATAGTGTTCATATGCACAATCTTTCTCATACCAATATTAAAAACCCTTTCGTTCCATTGGATAAGCTATGGAGTGATCAAATGCTTTTTGTCCTAGCTCGGCTGTTAGTAATATCATCCGCAACGGAAGCGATTTAAGGATCTAGATCTATAATTTACACATAATAAAATAACTAGATCTACTCTACAAGGGGGTTGTAGAACATACCTCTTGGATCTCAAAATCCAAGTAGAAGAACCGCAATAGGAAGAACAAAAGATGGTGTGAAGAGCACCACGATCTTCCGCACGTGTGATCCGAGTAACTCCCGGTGGAAGGAAATCCTCACCTCGAATCCTCCCGATATGCTACCCGGAAAACCTCCAAGATTTTCCCTCTTACTCCCTTGGCCGAAAATTTATCCTTTCTCTCTCTAAGAGATGAAAGTCGAAATTGTGTTGTTTTTTAGGCTTGGGAGAACTCTCTTTATATAGGAGAGTAATCATTGTCCTCCAAGGATTTAATAATTAATACAAAATCAATTATAATAATCCTATCAAATAAAAGATACTCCTAGAATAATCTAGAACCAATCTAGAATATTTAAGGATCAATCCAATATTTTCCTTAATCAATTATTTAACAAATAAATAATTTAATCACATGTTAAATAATTATCCAAGAAAACTAATTTCTTGACAATTAAATAACAAAAGATGCGCCCCATGCCCTAATATATTAGGTCATCCACGCATTTCACACACTTGGGCCAAAATTATGAAAAATGACTTTTTCACATATTTAATTATTTAGCCCAACTAATTTAATAGTCCACTAAACAATTAATTCACATATCGTTTTAATTAAATTCTAATAAGAACTAAATTAATATTATTAGGATTCGACGTCCGAGAATAGCTATGCTATATTGGAGGCACGTCGGGGACCATGGACTAATAATCGGCGGCTCCGATAAATCATATAAATAATTATCTTACGAACAGAATAATTATATTCGATAAATCAATCACAGGAATATGCCACCATAATCCCGTGACTGCACGCCTCTGATTATGAGATTATATTTATCTCCTCACGAGAATGATAATAAGCGCCCATTGATATAATCATTACATATGGATTAATCCTCCTTAGACTGTTCATTTTAAATTGGGAAGTTACCGTTAACCCTTTTTAGAACCTCTTATCCTTATATACCATTAACCCCCTAGTGATCAATTAATTCATACAACTCACTGGTAGCTAATTAGTGTAATATGAACTCGTACGATCGATCAGTTTCTAGGATTAACAAATAAGGGAACTGTCTATCTACTTCCATAAATGGAAGGAATGGATTCCGTATCTGTGATAACACAGACTACTCACTCAATCCAGTACAATGCCAAGATGGGGTAATTCAGATCATAGACTCAGTGTAATCCTTAACCGTCAAGTCAAACCTCATACCGATTCAAGCAGTTGGTTGTGATCACATCAGGATTAAGATATATCCATAAATAGGATCATCGATTGCTTTGATAAGACCTCTCGATTACAGGATAATATCGTGAACTCTAATCAAATTGGTCCAGCCCTATATGATATATCTATCATATATAAAAGCCCCACTAGGTTCTCTTAACCGAAAGTCCGGATAAGACAATCACACCTATTGTGTTCTGGGCGCATTAATAGCATGTTAAAAGAGAGACCTGATACTCTCGATTAACATCACTACGGGCTAATTTTATTTTAAGTACATCTTCACTAACTCAATCCTCCCGTGTATATCCCATACACTGAGTTATGTGATTACATAAACGATATACTTTAGGGTTTTCTGTAGTGTAAATACTATTGTCACATCGGTGAATATGAGAATAATAAATATGAATAATAATATCATTTCATTTATCAAATAAAAAAATTACAAAATTATCTTTCGGGCATTACACCTAACAATCTCTCACTTGCACGAAAGCATGTGATTAATTGTTTTAGAGCACACCCTATTATTTAAAATACAGCAAACTATCACTCCCACTTGCTCTAAAGCAAATGAGACATGTCTCTAATACCTATAGTCTCCAAGTGTCGACTAAAAGCTTCAATCGAAAGTGTCTTGGTGAATGGATCAGCAGGATTATCGGCGGAGGCGATTCTTCGGACGGAAATGTTCCCTCTATCGACAAAATCGTTGATCACCCAGTATTTCCTCTCTATATGCTTCGACTTACTGTGCTTTCGAGGTTCCCTAGAGTTGGCAATGGCCCCATTGTTATCACAATAGAGAGTAATAGGATCTTTAGCATTCGGGACAACGCCTAACCCGCGGATGAACTTTCTTAATCAAACCGCTTCCTTAGCTGCCTCGGAGGCCGCTATGAACTAAGTTTCCATTGTTGAATCGGCTGTGCTGGATTGCTTTTGGCTTCTCCATTCTATTGCACCGCCACCAAGCGTAAACACTGAACCAGAGGTTGATTTAGAATCATCTCTGTCTGACAGAAAGTCAGAATCGGTGTACCCTGCTAACTCCAAACTCCCACTCGAATAGACGAGCATATAATTTCTGGTTCTCTTCAAATATTTGATGAGATTCTTTACTGCTGTCTAGTGTGGTTGCCCTGGATTTGATTGAAAACGGCTGACTAATCCAACGCCGTAACAAATATCATGTCTCGTACACCTCATAGCATACATAAGACTACCAACAGCCTAGGCATATGGCACTCTCCCTATAGCTTCAGTCTTTTCAGGAGTTTAAGGCCCCTGAGTCTTAGAGAGGTAAACGCCGTGACGAGTTGGTAGAAAACCCTTCTTGGCATTCTCCATACTGAAGCGTGCCAGCACCTTATCTATATGACAGAGCTAACATCTTGTTCTTGCGATCCCTTATAATTTGGATCCCTAGAATATAACTCGCTTCTCCCAAATCCTTCATTTGGAATTGCGTGGTCAACCAAATTTTCACGTCGGACATCATCCCCTTATCGTTGCCAATTTGGAGTATGTCATCAACGTACAACACTAGAAATACAATACTATCTTTCATAACCTTCTTGTACACACATGATTCAGCAAAGTGTTGTTCGAAATCATAAGATTTGATCGTGTGATCGAATCTATGATACCAGGAACGAGATGCTTGCTTCAACCCATAAATGGATCTGAGCAACTTGCACACCATGTGCTCTCGACCTTCTTCAATGAATCCTTCTGGTTGCTGCATATAAATTTCATCGTCGAGAAAGCCTTTTAGAAATGCTGTCTTAACATCCATTTGCCAGATTTCATAATCCAGACATGTAGCAATCGAAAGGAGGATGCGGATGGTCTTCATCATGGCCACAGGTGAGAAGGTTTCCTCGTAGTCTATACCCTCTCGCTGTGTGTAACCTTTGTCTACCAGCCGTGCTTTGAAGGTTTCGACCTTCCCATCTATTCCTCTCTTTCGCTTGTAGAGCCATTTACATCCAATGGGCCTTTCACCCTGAGGAAGTTCTACAAGTTTCCAGACTGAGTTAGAGTACATAGACTCCATCACTTGATTCATTGCGTCAATACATTTATCCTTATCGTGATCCATTATGGACTTCTTATAGGTCGGAGGATCATCTTCCACTCCATCAGAGGCAACTACGTTCATCTCTAAATCCATGCCGTACGGAGCCGGTGGCCAAAACACTCTCGTAGTACGTCTAGGTGGAACAGGAATGTCGGAAGTGACTGTTGTATTAGTAGTGTTGTTTACAGGAACATCAATAGCCACAATCGGCCTGACGTCATCGGAGAGTAATTCCTCTAGTAAAATTTTACTTCGAGGTCTGTGGTCGTTCAAATAACTTTCCTCCAAAAACGTAGCTTTAGTCGAGACTAGCACTTTGTTATCTTCCGGATCGTAAAATAGACCACCACGTGTACCTTTTGGATAGCCTACAAACAAACACACTTTCGTACGCGATTGTAGCTTGGTAGTCTTGTCCATCAGCATATGTACATGACAACCCCATATGCGGAAGTGACGCATGCTTTCACGACGTCCGGACCACATCTCAACGGGTGTCTTTTCGACAGACTTTGACGGTACTGCATTCAAAATGTAGACCGGTGCTTCTAAAGCATAACCATAAAAGGATATAGGTAGTGACGCGTAGCTCATCATTGATCTAACCATGTTAATCAATGTCCTATTTCTCCTCTCAGCACCTCCGTTTTTCTGAGGTGTCCTAGGCGCTGAACGTTGGAAAAAAATTCCTTTTTCAGCCAAGTAGTCAATGAAATCAGTATCTAAATACTCACCTCCATGATCTGAGCGAAGGCATTTCAATGACTTGCCTAGTTGCCTTTCGGCTTCTGCTTGGAACTCCTTGAACTTAACAAAAGCCTCGGACTTCCTATGCAGTAGATAAACATAACCGAATCTCAAGTAGTAATCAATGAAAGTCACAAAGTACTCGTATCCGCCTCTAGCTTGTACGTTCATCGGACCACAAAGGTCTGAATGCACTAAGTCTAGAGTTCCCGTGCCCCTATTACCCTTTGACGAGAAGGGACGTTTGGTCATTTTTCCCTCCAGGCAACACTCGCAGACAGGCAGTGTGTCAACAGATGACTCACCTAAGGCATGAACCTTTTCTAGTCTTTTGAGTCTTTCCAAGGAAATATGGCCGAGCCTCAGATGCCACAAGTATGTTTTATCTTCTTTTACTTGAGAAACTTTCTGCATTTTAGCAGATCTTTGATGAGCAGTTTTAAACATTGCAGTATTAAGTAGGGGAGCTTTATGTGGTCTTACAAAATATAAACCTTTTTCATTCGTAGTTGAACACAATTCAAAGCCATTCTTCGAAATAAAAATTTCACCATTCAAATTTGAAACAGAAAATGATTGTTCAACTAAGGCAGAATGAGAAATTAAATTTCTCCTGGAATTTGAAATAAAATAAACATTCTCTAAATGCAAAATTGTATTATTAATGTGTAAGTCCACAGCTCCCACTGCTTTAGCCAAAATGAGTGCCCCAGTGCCTACTCGCATCACTTGAGAACCCTCTTCCAGCTCCTCGTATGAACTAAGAATCTGCAATAAAGAACATACATTGTTAGTAGCTCTAGTATCAAGTATCCAAGTGGACACATCTTTAGCTACATTGAAAGATTCCAAGAATAGTAATTCTGAATTACCTTTCTTATCTTTCCCAGTGACAGCCTTGACTTTGCCATCCTTTACATCATGAAGATATTCCGGACAATGGCGTTTCCAATGTCCTACCTCCTTACTGTAAAAGCACTTGCCCCTGGGCTTGGCCTCGTCAACTTTCTTGGCTTTATTTTTCTTCATTTGCTTGGGCACAGGTGCAACACTACCCTTCTTCTTTGGTTTGGCCTTAGGCTTGTTTGAAGGCTTAGCTTCGGCCATATTGGCTTCAGCTTTCTTATCCCCTACTTGGACCTTATCTTTCGATAGTAGGCCCTCGTAGATAGTCAGTTCATTAAGCATCTGTGTCATGGTCAACTCATGTTTGCCCATCAGATACTGAGTTTTGAACGGGATAAACTCAAGAGTCAATGATTCCAAAATCATCGACATTTGAGTTGCTTCATCGAACATCGATCAATGAATACCCGCGTCATTGAAGTAACTGATCATATTTAGAACATGACCATTCACTGCTTGACCTTTCTTCAATTTTGTGTTAACAGCCATCCTGATGGCATCGTGTCTTGCTTGGTTGCTAGGTGATCCAAACTTCGAAGTATGTTTCTACGTGATTTCTCGTGCAGTCTCAAACTCTTCAATCTGGGTCCTAATAACCTCCGACACTGCCGCCAGGATGATCCCATGAGCTCGGTTATCTAACTCAATCCAGTGATTACGCTGCTCGATCTCAGCTTTTCTGGGTTTTTGGATCGCCACCGTAGGGCATTCAGAAGTGAATACATATTGCACATTCTCGTGTGTGAGTGCCATGTTTAGATTACTCTTTCATTTCTTAAAGTTGTTTCCCGATAATTTTTCAGACAGTAAGGCAGAAATTTGAGCAGACATTTTTGCTGAAAATAAAATGACATATATTAATTCAAGTTTAACACTACTATATAAGTTTATTTTAGGAATTGTAAACTAAAATTACGTCTACTCTACCATTCCAAGGTTTTAACCTCGCATCTCAGTGCCGCCGTAGGGTAGGTCAAAGAGATGATGGTTAAATCGAGACAATCTCATCAATGAATAACTTGTGAGAATCAAACATCCCACGTGAATCGAACATCCCTTTTTAGCCTAGATATTATCAAGAATACCCTTGATGAGTGTGACCTACTATATCGGATCTCTTAGGTACGCCCCGAGTGTGCCGTCGTAGGATAGGTCAGTGACCCGACGAGTACCCGGAAATCCTATCCTTTCGGAGACCAAGCCATGAATGTTGATAGGAGTGAACACCATCCGTAGGGGATGAAATCAAAGCGCTGCGAGGCGTCACCCTTCTCTCACTTGCTTGTATCTATAGTAGAGGCCGTGGGGTTGGCTGTCGCCTCCCCTGCTCCCACTCAATATTTAGGAAGTGGTGGTGGGTTAACTAACCACGTCTTTTTGATGTTAACATAAAAGCACATCAAATCAAGGATTCCGAATGGTGTCGGTAACGTAGGCAAGCCTACCCGTCCTATTCGTTGGAACATACGCGACAGTCGGACGAAATCGGGTCAAGAGAGCCCCATTGAGATAAGAAGGAATCACCCCTCTACTCGCCGGTGTAGCTTAATCTTGCCGGACCCCCGTGCATACATCACACTAGGAGGGTTAAGTCGGTCGAGCGCAGCTCAGTTGACCACCCAACCTATAGGCGAACCGTTTTTATCCAAGATTTATTGTTCTTTTACCATCATTCAATCTCGAAGACACTACGAATCGAAAACGTGATCTCGTTTGGGCTTTTAAGGCGGTTCACCGAGAACACAGACCGAAAGGCTTAACGATTTCATAACCCGTCCTCGGATCTTTAATTAGTTACTAAATTAATTAATTACCACGTATTAATAAAACAAATTGATTAAAAAAAAAGAAAAGGATAAATTTCAACTAATTACGCGAGTTTGTATACATGCCTATTTTAATTACCAAAATTAAAATTCTAAATGTATGCATAGAGTGGATTTATGATATGATGCATGTCATGGCAATTCCGATTTTATATATATTTTATGATCAAACACATAAAAAATAAATTGCGGAAAATTTAAACACCGAGATGGATCGTTGGTACCCCCGTATTTAATCTATCCTAGGAAAGCAGTAAATTACAACTTGTTGTCTTCGTGTCTTCGATATTTGAGCCTTGAACCACGAACCGCGAACCCGAAAGGAGAAGGGGCCTTTATTTTATAAAATAAAATAATTTTTTTTTCTTTTTTTTGAAATTTTGTTTTATTAAAATCCTGCTGTATTTTAATTCCAGAAAAATAAATTTTTTTTTTTCAAAAAAAACAGCCGATTATATATATAAATTTAATTGATTTTTAATAAAATCCCAAACCTAACCATGTTAGGAAAAAAAATTATTAACAAAAAATTTTCAGCCCCGACTCCTATTCATACCTTGAGTTCCGTCTTCATCTCATGTTCATCATCGTTCTTAGTCGTTTTTCCGGAATTACAAAAAAAATAAAAATAGCCGAAAAAAAATAAATAAAAACAACAACTTTTACATCAATCCTATGCTCAAACGATCTAAATCGAGAGAGCTGACAATAGATCTAACGAGTAAACAGTACCAACCCCAATCCATCTCTTCAAACCACAACAATCGCAACATAAAAAATTATATGAATGCATCGGCCCCTATAAAAAATTGGGACAAAAAATCTACATGTTTTCCACTCCTAGATCTAATATTTTATACATATAAATATAGATCACCTTGCGACTGATACCACTGTTAGTAATATCATCCGCAACGGAAGTGATTTAAGGATCTAGATCTATAATTTACACATAATAAAATAACTAGATCTACTCTACAAGGGGGTTGTAGAACATACCTCTTGGATCTCAAAATCCAAGTAGAAAAACTGCAATAGGAAGAACAAAAGATGGTGTGAAGAGCACCACGATCTTCCGCACGTGTGATCCGAGCAACTCCCGGTGGAAGGAAATCCTCGTCTCGAATCCTCCCGATATGCTACCCGAAAACCTCCAAGATTTTCCCTTTTACTCCCTTGGCCGAAAATTTATCCTTTCTATCTGTAAGAGATGAAAGTCGAAATTGTGTTGTTTTTAGGTTTTGGAGAACTCTCTTTATATAGGAGAGTAATCCTTGTCCTCCAAGGATTTAATAAATAATACAAAATCAATTATAATAATCCTATCAAATAAAAGATACGCCTAGAATAATCTAGAACCTATTTAGAATATTTAATGATCAATCCAATATTTTCCTTAACCAATTATTTAACAAATAAATAATTTAATCACATGTTAAATAATAATCCAAGAAAACTAATTTTTTGACAATTAAATAACAAAAGATGCGCCCCATGCCCTAATATATTAGGTCATCCACGCATTTCACACACTTGGGCCAAGATTATGAAAAATATCTTTTTAACATATTTAATTATTTAGCCCAACTAATTTAATAGTCCACTAAACAATTAATTCACATATCATTTTAATTAAATTCTAATAAGAGCTAAATTAATATTATTAGGATTTGACGTCCGAGAATAGCTATGCTATATTGGAGGCACGTCGGGGACCATGGACTAATAATCAGCGGCTCCGAAAAATCAATTAAATAATTATCTTACGAACAGAATAATTATATTCGACAAATCAATCACAGGAATATGCCACCATAATCCCGTGACTGCACTCCTCCGATTATGAGATTATATTTATCTCCTCACGAGAATGATAATAAGCGTCCATTGATATAATCATTACATATGGATTAATCCTCCATAGATTGTTCATTCTAAATCGGGAAGTTACCGTTAACCCTTTTTAGAACCTCTTATCCTTATTTACCATTAACCCCCTAGTGATCAATTAATTCATACAACTCACTGGTAGCTAATCGGTGTAATATGAACTCGTACGATCGATCGTTTCTTGGATTAACAAATAAGGGAATCGTCTATCTACTTCCATAAATGGAAGGAATGGAATCCGTTTCGTGATAACACGTAGACTACTCACTCAATCCAGTACAATGCCAAAATGGGGTAATTCAGATCACAGACTCGGTGTAATCCTTAACCGTCAAGTCAAACCTCATTCCGATTCAAGCAGTTGACTAGGATCAACTCAGGATTAAGATATATCCATAAATATGATCATCGATTGATTCGATAAGACTTCTCGATTACGGGATTATATCGTGAACTCTAATCAAAACGGCCTAGCCCTATATGATATATCTATCATATATAAAAGCCCCACTAGGTTCTCTTAACCGAAAGTCCGGATAAGACAATCACACCTATTGTGTTCTGGGTGCATTAATAGCACGTTAAAGGAGAAACCCGATACTCTCGATTAACTTCACTACGGGATAATTGTATTTTAAGTACATCTTCATTAACTCAATCCTCCCGTGTATATCCCATACACTAAGTTAAGTGATTACATAAACGATAAACTTTAGGGTTTTCTGTAGTGTAAATACTATTGTCACATCGGTGAATATGAGAATAATAAATATGAATAATTATATCATTTCATTTATAAAATAAAACAATTACAAAATTGTCTTTCGGGCATTACACCTAACTCCGGCAAGGGCCTAAAGTCCTCATCTGATGACAATTGATAATTTCAGATGGTATGGAGGAAGGTGATACCTGAGGTAGGGAGACGGAGGATGCAACAAACTCTTTGGATGATTGAACATTTGTAGCTTGTAGATATACTGCTTCTTTGATCTTTTCGGCCATTGTTTTTGTTTTCTTTATCAGCCTCCTGTTGGATGATGTCTCTTTAGATGTGTCAGCTTCAGGTGCAGTTTCACTTAAGGTAGAGATTTTCCTTTTCTGCAACTCGTTGTTCATGCTTTCTTCTCAGCAGCTGACAGGTACGATATCAGTATATTTGGGACGGTTATCGGTGTTAGGTGTAGCCCGAAAGACAATTTCTGTAATTGTTTTTGATAAGATTTTAATTCATCTTAATATTTGCATTTATGCTTATATTATACACTGCTGAAAACACTAAGTATATCGGTATGTAATCACATAACTCAGTGTATTCTGTTCAAAAAAAAAACATAACTCAGTGTATGGCATACACACGAGGATTGAGTTAGTGATGATATGCTTAAAACTATTTGGTCCGTGGTGAATTTAAATAGAGTATGGGTCTCATGATTAATATACCAATAATGCGCCCAGAACACTTAACGGTGTGACCGTCTTATCCGGACCGTCGGTATATGGTACCTAGTGGGGCATTATATATGATGTCTATCATATAGGACTGGACCGATTTGATTTGAATTCTCGATATAATTCCGTGATCGAGAAATCTTATTGAATCACAATATGATCATATATGGATTAATCTCAATCCTGATGTGATCACAGTCTACTGCTTGGTTCAAAGTAGGGTTTGATGTGTTAGTTAAGGATCACTTGGATACATGTGATCTGAACACTTCTCATTGGCTCTATTCTGGAATGAGTGAGTAGTCTGTAACTTCACAGATATGGAATCCATTCCTTCCTGCGGGACGTAGACAGACAGTTCCCTGATTTGTTGATACTAGAAACTGATCGATAGGCCCAGTTCATATTATATTAGTTATGAACTAATTGATCACTAGGGGGTTAATGGTAAATAAGGATAAGATGTTTTGAGAAAGGTTTACGGAAATATCCCGAATCAAAACGAACAGTCTATGGAGGATTTATCCGTATGTAATGATTATATCAGTGGACGCTTTCTCTATGATTAGATTGTAAGTATATATCTATAAGCGATAGAGTTCAGTTTCGGGTTTATGGTGGCGTAATCCCGGAATTAATAGATTGAATAAGAAATGTTCTGTCCGATGAATATTTTTTTTTAATTTATTGTAGCTACTGGTTATAGGTCCATGGTCCCCAATGTGGCTCCTAACATGCATATGTATTCTTGACGTTGGGCCTCAATAATAATTAAGTAGTTGGACTATTTAATTGATGTGCGAATAATTATTTATTGGACTAAATAATTAAATACATGGAAAAGAAATTTTTCGTGGACTCGGCCCGTTATGTGAAATTTCGTGTGCTAACCTTATTTGACTAGGGTTGGCGTGTTGTGACATGTTGTAATTAGAGAGAAATTAGTTTTCTTAAATAATTACATATCATGTGATTAATTTTTTATTTGTTAAATAATTAATTAAGGAAAATATATTAGATTGATCCTTAAATATTCTAGATTTACTCTAGATTATTCTAGGAGTATCTTTTATGGAAAAGGATTATTATAATTGATTTTGTATTAATTATTAAATCCTTGGAGGACAAGGATTTCTCTCCTATATAAAGAGAGTTCTCCTAAGCCTTTTTCCCATCCTTATACACGCATACATACACACAAAATAAGCTTTGAATTTTCGGCCAAGCATAGGGTTTATAGTTGGGAAAATCTTCGGAATTTTCCGGGTAGCATATCAAGGAGGTCAAGCATCAAGGATCAACATCCACCGGTTGTTGCTTGGAGATACACATCGGAAGACTGTGGCATCTCAACTATCTAGATCACGGCTTATCAATCATCGGATCTATCTTTTGATTGGTAAGTAGATCTAACCTTCTTGTAGTTTAGATCTATTTATTTATATGTTTTAATTTGTATTGATCGTGATCCTTGTTATTCCGCTGCGTAATCGGGCGGATCAAGATCCGTCCGGCGATATTACATCCAACAATCGGATCATTCATTTCAATCCACCATTGTTTAAGTAGAGTTTGAATAATGCACCCAAATGATTTGTTGTGATGAAATGATCCATCAGCTTTCTTGCCATGTTTGTTTTCTGAATTTGTTTCCGCCATGAGTTGATCAGCCATTTTTTGAAGATGTATTCGCTCCAGTTGAAGGATTATTTTTTATGGACTTGAATAGCAGTCTGAAGAGATCCTCGTCAAGTTTGACTTTGTTCTTTCTAGTTAGTCCACAGATCACCATCTCAGAAAAATTGATGAAGTATTTGTCCATATTTCCAAGATGACTTCCAGTTTTGATTTCTGCTTTACCATTGTAGGCATTTGTTTTGAAGAATGCTGGCCTATTTTCAATGTAGAATTTAGTTGGTGTGGCAGTTTCTCTAGTTTCAATATTCAACAGATTCAGAAAGGTGTCTTTGTTGATCATGATGTGATTTCCTTGCACTGTTGAGATGATAACATCCCTTTTGACGTTGAAGGTTGCGTTTTACTAGAATTCGTAGATGTCATTGGGCTATAGTATTTATCTCAATAATCTACCGGTGCATCAAGACGAGTTTTTCAATTATAGCTTACTATGTGTGATGTAGCTTCAGAGTTTTCCGATTTCTCTTGGAATTCGTCCAAATGAAAGGACTTGATAACGCTTTAAATAGCCTATCCTACGACATCAACATTCTGTCCATTATGAGCTAAAATAGTTGTTTTGACCTATAAATATGAACCATTTGAGTTGAATATCAAATGTCGGGTTTGTAAGTCGAGTTTTTTGCATTTAACGTTTATTTTCCATTATTCGATATTATTTCGTGCATTATTTGACTATTTTCATGATACAAAATATTGGGATGAGCATTGTGGACAATTCTGGAGTGGATTGAATGAAAGGATTGGGCCTAGGGTATTCCAGAACATTCCAAGTTAAGTCGGCAGAAAGAAAAAGCCAAAACTACCCCCGGTTAATCGGGAGGTACCGCTGATTTATCGACTCTCTAGAATCTTCCAAATGCATTTTCTTGGACGAGGGGTAGTTCTAGGTATTTTTAAGTCGCTTTATTTAACTATAAATAAGAGGCATCGCCTCAGAATTCAGTGTGTACAATTTTCAAGACAAGTATTATGCAATAAAAGTTCTTTGTTCTTTATTTTATTTTACGATGGATTCACCACCTTGGAAGAGATCGAGGTAGATCTACACTCATATTCGAAAGTATGATTTTCTGTCTTTTCCAATATATAGATCTGTCGTAGTTCTATTTGACTAGTATCTGCTAAATGTCTATTTAGTTTAATCATGTAGTAGTTAGTTTATTTTACCCCATGTATGTAGAGATCTGATTCGTTGGTGAAGAAATCATAAAGCGATTGCGTTTTCAGATCTACGATGGTCTATTTTGCTAGATCTGAATACCTAGTAAATTACTAGTTCATTATTATCGGCGCCGAGTCGACAAAGCTGAGATTAAGTCAAACTGACTTAAGTGAAAACTGAGTCAACCGGCAGCGGATATGATTTTAGCCTTTTTCTTGATCTTGTTATTCTATTATGAAAACTGAGTGTTGTGAACTGAATTCTGATTGAATGTCAGTTGTGATTGTGAGGAGTATAACAATCAAGTATCACAATGCTGTAAGTAAATGCTGAATAAATAAATAAATGCGTAAAGTAAATAAGGTGGATATTATAGAGGTTCCAGGTGGTGTAATCCTGTACGTCCTCTCTTCCCCTGTGGTGCGGAGGAAAATTCCAATAGAACTTCTTGAGGTGAACTGTTACAAAAAGTCCTAAACAATAGTCCTTGGCTAATCCCTAGCTTCACTATCTAAATAGTTGTAGAACAGGTAGAATTGCTGCTCTTCAAATGCTTGAACCATTGGTCCTTAGAGGGTAGGATTGCCTCTTCACCAGCTACCACCACAAACATGGTCTACCCGACTGCTTGTCACAACTGTTCTTGGCGAAACCTTCCCGGTTTGCTTCACAGTCTAAAACCTTTGATGTAGAATCAAGGTTGGGCTGAGAATCAATAAGTTGATTCTTGTTTGTGGTTCTTCAATGTGTTGGATTCTTGATAAATTATTTGTAGCTTGAACACTTGAAGAAATACTAGATATGAGCTTGTTATAGTTCAGGGATGATTGCAATTGGAATAGACTGATGCACAAAATTGCTTGTTGATTCTTGTATATGCTCTGTTCTATATCTTTTGTTGGTGCAAAATCTTCTATTTATAGTGTGAAGTCCAACGTTCATCTGGCTTCAATTTGAATTCTATCAACGTCTATCTTGCAACGGCTATATTTTACAACGTTCGACTGTACGATCAGTTTGTTGGATGGCTGACTTATAAAACTGAGTTTCTCTTTTCAGTTTTATAACTGACTTGGAGCATTAACTGAGATTTTACTCTTCTTCAAAAATTAGTACTCCAGTTTTCATCTAATTATAATTGACTTAATCAGAGTACACCATGACTCATTATCATCTAAGAATTCATTGTCCTTATGATCCTTAGGTCTTCATACAAGATCTATAAAGTCAGTTCAGGTCACCACAATCTTGCCTGAAGTCCAACTTTACAGTCTCGACTTGTAATATTCATAACTGAGTTTGAACCCTCAGTTCTTCATTTTTCAATAACTGAGTTTGAACCCTCAGTTCTTCATTCTTCTTGATAAGCCAACCGAGTCTATAACTCTCAGCGAACTTACCTTCTTCAGTTTAATGTAGGTGTATTCTGAGTCAGTTTGCTTGTCTCGATGATTTCCAGTTATCTAAGTGATTTCCAGTTTTCAGTTTTACGACACACTAACAATTACAGTTCTTGTATGATGTAACCTATACAAATATCAGACTCTAGTAAAACTTACACATTCAGTTCTAGACATCTTTTAGCTTTCCACTATAACAGCTAGCTTCAGCACTTCATCAATGGGGTTCAGATAATATTTTAACACATAAGATGAATTATCATCAAAACATAAATTTTATTTCCAACAATTTCCCCCTTTTTGATGATGCCAAAACTCTGCCTAAAAGAAAAGCTTAAAGATCAAAACAATGTCAAACAATGTAAAACTGGAAAACTGGATAAGTACATTTTGTTCAAATAACTTTGATTAAAGACTAAGCTTCTTCTTAGCTTTTTGCATGACTTCATCATATCTTTTTGCTTTGTCATACAATCGAAAATCTTCCTCAAGCTTGGAGTCTTCTTTTGAAAAGGTCTTGTTGTAGTCAACTTGGCTACTTTCATTCCATCTTCTCCATTGAATTAGCTTGGGTAAGCTTGAGTCTTTCGAGTAGTAATTTTCAAATTCTACTAGATTGGTTTTCATTTGTTCAGTCTTGTATTTAATCTTCAGTTTATCATCAATCCTCTGATTCTTCTTGTGCAATTTTTCGCTTTGAATAAATATTAGATAGAAAGTAGTTCAAGGATTCCTCAAATGTTCTGTCCTTGTACTTGGCTTTAATAGGATTGTAATCTTTGACAAACTGTGTCCACAGATCCTTTGTGAGAGTAACTCTTCTGTCTCCAGGTTGATTGTATTTTTCAATAAGTTGATCATCAGTTAACTCTTTCTTAAAAAATTTAGGATCTGATCTGTATCTTTGTAATTCTTCTTCAAGTCGCTTCATTTCTCCAAGTAATTTCAGCTTTTCTTCTTCAGCTTCCCCCTTTTTGGCATCATATAACTGATCTACCAGGGCATGGGTTACTTTTTGATCTTCTGAAATCTATCGCTGAGAAGCAAGTACTTCCTTAAGCTGAGTTTCTAACCCGTAGATATGCTGATTTATATGCCAATGAGCCTGAGCATGAGTTTCTCTATCTACTGTTGTTGAATCTTCAAGTTGTTTGAGTAACACAATCTCTGAAGCAGAACTTGAACTTGATTTGTGAATCATCTCTAGTCTTGCATGAACTGAAACGTCAGTTCTAGTTCTATAATTAAGATATCCAGAGATGTTTGATAAAAGGCCATTCTGTGTATCTCTCTGACTGAGTACAATTTTCAAGTTTTCATGAACTCTAGCCAATTCATCTTTAGATAGAAAATCAGAGGGATCATATGTAGCTTCTATTTGATCCTTATCCTGAGTATTATCAGCAATAACCATCGCCTGTCCGTTTTCATCGGTTTGCTTGCGATTGTCGCCTGTCGATTTCCAACCGGCAATCCTTCTTGCTATGGTACGCTTTGCGTTGCTAGAGGTTGAGATTGAGTGATCGCTTGCAAAGCGTAGTATCATCAGTTTCTTTTCTTGACTTATCATGGTCATCATCATCCTTTTTCTTTGAACTGTCTTTAGATGATGTGCATGATTCTCATCATTTCATCATGAGTAGCTGCTAGAAATGCCTGCATACGATGTTTTTATTCGTCAAATCTATCCATGTTGCATATAAGCATTTGTCTTGCATATTGATTGTTATCCATTGTGAGTGAGTGAAGACTGACAGTAGATTAACTGGAAAACTGAGCTTTCAAATAAGAACAACTAGAGGAGATAAAGAGCAAATGATATCTTGTTAAAGAAACATTGCTCCGATACCAATTGTTGGTCCCTTGGAAAGGCTAACACAAGTTTAGAGGGGGGGGGGGAATAAACTTGTCCCTAAAACTGGATTTAAAGCAAATTAAGGTTCAGTTAAAAACTTGTGTGGAGTTAAGCTGACAAAGCTGAGATTAAGTCAAACTGACTTAAGCTGAAAACTGAGTCAACCGGCAGCGGATATGATTTTAGCCTTTTTCTTGATCTTGTTATTCTATTATGTAAACTGAGTGTTGTGAACTGAATTCTGATTGAATGTCAGTTGTGATTGTGAGGAGTATAACAATCAAGTATCACAATGTTGTAAGTAAATGCTGAATAAATAAATAAATGCGTAAAGTAAATAAGGCGGATATTATAGAGGTTCCAGGTGGTGTAATCCTGTACGTCCTCTCTTCCCCTGTGGTGCGGAGGAAAATTCCACTAGAACTTCTTGAGGTGAACTGTTACAAAAAGTCCTAAACAATAGTCCTTGGCTAATCCCTAGCTTCACTATCTAAACAACTTGTAGAACGGGTAGAATTGTCTTGCTCTTCAAATGCTTGAACCACTGGTCCTTAGAGGGTAGGATTGCCTCTTCACCGCCTACCACCACAAACACGGTCTACCCGATCGCTTGTCACAATCGTCCTTGGCGAAACCTTCCCGGTTTGCTTCACAGTCTAAAACCTTTGATGTATAATCAAGGTTGGGCTGAGAATCAATAAGTTGATTCTTGTTTGTGGTTCTTCAAAGTGTTGGATTCTTGATAAATTCTTTGTAGCTTGAACACTTGAAGAAATAGTAGATATGATCTTGTTATAGTTCAGAGATGATTGCAATTTGAATAGACTGATGCACAAAATTGCTTGTTGATTCTAGTATATGCTCTGTTCTATATCTTTTGTTGTTGGTGCAAAGTCTTCTATTTATAGTGTGAAGTCCAACGTTCATCTGGCTTCAATTTGAATTGTATCAACGTCTATCTTGCAACGGCTATATTTTCTGACCGTTCTGTTGTGTCAGTAACTCATCCAATGAAATTGCTTTCTTTACAACGTTCGACTGTACGATCAGTTTGTTGGATGGCTGACTTATAAAACTGAGTTTCTCTTTTTAGTTTTATAACAGACTTGGAACATTAACTGAGATTTTACTCTTCTTAAAAATCAGTACTTTAGTTTTCATCTGATTATAATTGACTTAATCAGAGTACACCATGACTCATTATCATCTAAGAATTCATTGTCCTTATGATCCTTAGGTCTTCATACAAGATCTATAAAGTCAGTTCAGGTCACCACAATCTTGCCTGAAGTCCAACTTTACAGTCTCGACTTGTATTCTTCAATAACTGAGTTTGAACCCTCAGTTCTTCATTCTTCTAGATAAGCCAACCGAGTCTGTAACTCTCAGCGAAAACGGCGCCATCTACGTTTATTGATAAATTTAATTTACATGTTAGTAGCCGGATCAACTATTTGCATTCATCGTAAATTAGCATGAAGGACTATTAGTGAAGTGTTAATTTGCACATTGTCTTGATGGACCTTTAGGAATGTTCTAGTTAAAGTCGATAGCTGCCTGGGGAGTTTTTCGGTCTTGAGCCGGCAACTCTCTAACATAATACGTGTGAACTAATACAACCAACGAAGGAGGTTAGTTGCATATAGATTTTTTGTTGTCTTTACAGTGGAAGTAAATAGGGTTAGGAGTTGCACCCGTAGCTGTCAATGAATTAAAAATTACCAACGGTGATGACTATTGCATGTGCGGGGGAATAACTAATCACTGATAATTAGACTAATACATTGGAAACACTTGTTTGCTCCGTTTGAACTTGTATAATCTTTCTATTTTATTGTTACCAATTTACTTTTGTCTAGATTATAGGTGGCCATAGACCGTTGTCGTGACGTATCAACCTCGATTAATTTGTTTTCTTATGAGTCTCTATGGGATTTGACCTTGACTCAAGACTCTACTACAATAGACCTAGTCCTATTGGTAGCGAGTGCTTTGCACGGGATCAAGATTTTGTGGCGCCGTTGCCGGGGACTCATGTCAAGAATACTTTTTATCTGAGATTGATTGTTTGTATATTTCGAGTATGTTTTATTGAGTCTATTTTACATTCTGTTACTACTGGAGTCGTACAGAGTCAGTTTTGTTTGAATCTGGAAAAAATAAACACTTGGTTAATCGAGGATTACCCATGATTAATCAAGCGTCCCAGATTCAGCAGAATCGATTCTATTAGTTCAGCGTCAGGTTGGTAGTCAGAGACTGCATTTTTAAGTCCCCCAGTGAGTGTAACAGTCGCTGAGTCAAGTCACTAATTTTTTTTCTTATTCTTATTGTGTCTTGTAATACGCTACACGGAGTTCAGCAGCCAAACTCGAGAGATTCATAGTTGAGATCGAGAAATTTGCTAGACAAAAGAGAAAGGAAGCTCGAGACAAAACTATTAGGCTGGTGGACGACGTGAGTTCGCACGAAGGATCACATCGAAGAAGGAAGAAGAAATTCCACCTTTGGAGGACACAGAAAATGCAATGGCGTACAATGGACAAAACGTTGTCAATGGAAGAGGAAATATATAAGGAGTTGTGGTACATTCAGATATAAGAACTCTACAAAGTTATGCAATGCCTACGATTGAGCAATTTGTGCCACCAATTGTTCAGCCAGAGAATGCGGCTGAGATCTTTCACCCAAAGCCAAATGTGATACAGATGGTCACCAATTGCACTATATTCCATGGAGTAGAGAACAAAGACCTTAGTGTACACGTCACCAATTTCTAAGAGATAGTCAGCACAGTCAAACCAGTAGGAGTACCTGAAGACAACATTAAGATGAAATTGTTCCAATTCACTCTGAAGGACAAGGCAAAAAATGGTTATTGCCTCTAGCACCTGGGTCGATCCAAACATGGACCGGTCTCCCGCAAAAATTTATGATTAAGTACTGCACACCTGTGAAGTCAATACAGATGAGACAAGACATTATGAATTTCAAGCAAAAACCAGCCAAGACTTTCGAAGAAGCTTGGGAAAGGTTCAAGGAGGCACAACGGAGACGCCCTCACCACGATATCACTTTGCCCGTACGAATGCATAGTTTCTATCATGGATTGTGGCCCAGTGAACAAATGAGAGTTTTTCAATTGAGCAACGGTTGTTTTTTGCATTGTTGTCACCTGAAGAGGCTGAAGCAAAGTTGGAACATAAAACACTAACAAGCCTATGGGGAACGCATCAAATTGAGAATGTAAAGGTAGATGAAGGAGTATTTGGAGAATATACCTCCCAGAAGATTTTATATCAGTTAATGGCAATGAACGGGAAAATAGACAGCATGTAAGATTGCATTGCCAAGGTTGAGAAAGTTCAAGAAGTTGAAGCAACCAACACCGAATATGTGAACAACTTAGGAAGGCAAGGAATTCCCTATAGGGACGGATATCGTCCGGGTTCTCACGACCACCTTGGTTTTCGACGTGATCCTACAGGAGAGAGAGACCAAGACGGAACAGGGGATTCATGCCTCAATTCAACAAGTCAGGTGGTTGGGAAGAAGCCATGGATAAAATGAGCTCAGATGTGACCGACACGGTCAATCAACTCACTAAATCCATGACCGTGCTGAATGCAAACTTCACCACATTGTCAGAAGAATGATACAAGACTGACTAATCAGGAAGCCTTAGTGCAGAATCTACACACCGAGTGGGGCAGATCGCCAAACTAAAAGTGTCAGCCCGTCCTCCGGGAGGATTTCCAAGCAACACAGAGAAGAATCCAAAGGACGTGAATGCAATTATGACTAGAAGCGGAAAATGAACTGCCTAGACCAGTCATGCCAACTATCCAGGAAGAATCAAAAAGTAGTCAGCAGCAGAACGCAGTGGAATCAAGAGAAAAAGAGAGGCCAGTAAATCGGGACACTACGCTGATTAACCGGGCTTCTGTAGATGAGTCATAGACGAGCAGGCAGCAGGTAAGTCTTCACGAACTGTAACTATTAATCCTGCTACTTTACCATATCTCCTGTGGAAAATATAAACAGAATAATGATGATGCTCATTATAAAAAGTTCATAGAAATGTTTAAGAAATTGCAAATGAATATACATTTGGTAGAAGCTCTGGCCGGGATGCCAGAGTAAAATTCTTGAAATAAGAAATCTCTACCAAAAGGAAATTGTTAGACCTTGAGACTATTTGCCTTAACGAGGAATGCTCGGCGTTTTGCAACATAAAATGCCTCATAAGTGTTAAGATCCTAGGAGCTTCCTCATACCTTGCACAATTGGATGAGTTTGCCTAAACAAAGCATTGTGTGATCTTGGGGCCAGTGTCAATTTAATGCCACTCTCTATATTTCATAAGTTTGGCATAAAGGAGTAGAAGGAAACATCTATAACCCTTCAATTGGCCGATAGGTCTATGAAGCAACCTTGTGGAGTGGTGGATGACGTGATAGTGAAAGTTGATAAGTTCGTATTCCCCATAGACTTTGTAGTGCTAGACATGGAAGCTAACCACGATGTTCCACTAATCCTAGGAAGACCTTTCCTAGAAACTATTAAGACATTGATAGATGTTTATAAGGGTGAGCTAATTCTAAGTATAAATCAGGACCGCGTAGTATTAAATGTAATGAAACAATGTGGTATGAACAAGATGAATGAGAATCATGTTACATGCTAGAGGCCATAGACGAGCTTGTTTTCAAATTATATCAGCAAGTAGCACTAGACCCTGAAGTAGCAGAGACTATGCTCCTAAAAGAAGATGAAGAAGTAATGAGGAAACATGGCTTGGGTGTAGCGAAGGTCAAGTACGAGAAGTGGAACCTATATCTTCTGTATATGTAGGAGGAACAATTCATAGACCTTCGTGGCATAAGTTCTTTGACTTACAATTGATAGGTAAACTGCTAAGATCGTTGTTGGAAGAACCACCAAGGAATTTAACAGTGAAACCTTTGCCATCACACCTGAAGTACGTATAATTACAAGACGATACTCTTCCCTTCATAGTTTTATCGTCACTATCACCTTTAGAGGAGGAGAAACTATTAAGAGTATTGAGAAAGCAGAAGGGAACATTCAAGTGGACCATTGTAGATATTCGAAGAATAAGCCCATCGGTGTGCATGTATAAAATCTCTGTAGATCCCAAGGAGAAATCAGTAGCACAACCTCAAAGAAGGCTGACGCCACAATTGAATGATGTTGTTAATGAGGAGATTATAAAGACGTTGGAAATAGGAATCATTTTCCAATTGCAGACAGTGAATGGGTGAGCTCGATTCATGTGTTGCCCAAGAAAGGATGATTCACTGTTCAAGCTAATGAGTTCGATGAGTTAATCCCTATGAGGCTAATTACTGGACATCGAGTCTGCATTGATTTTAGGAAACTAAATGACGCAACTCGTAAAGATCATTTTCCTCTACTATTCATTGACCAAATGTTAGAAAGGTTAAGAGGTCATGCTTTTTATTGTTTCTTCGATGGATATACTGGTTACTATCATATCCATATTACCCCCGAGGACCGAGAGAAAACAAATTTCAAATGTCCCTATGGAACTTTTACGTACAATCTCATGCCTTTTGGACTTTGTAATGCACCAGCAAAATTCCAAAGGTGCATGATGTCACTATTTGTGGACATGGTGGAAGACTTTATAGAGATTTTCTTGGATGATTTTTTTGTATTTGGAGATTGCTTTGATAAATGCTTGGACAACTTGAGGAGAGTACTTAAGAGGTGTGAAGAGTCCAACCTTGTACTTTACTAGGAAATATGTCATTTCACGGTCACAAAAGAATAGTGTTGGGACATAAGATTTCAAGGAAAGGAATGGAGGTTGATAAGGCAAAGATAGAGGTAATAGAGAAGTTACACCCTCCAACAAACTTAAAGATGTTGCGAGCCTTTCTTGGCCACGCAAGATTCTATAGGAGGTTTATTAAGGATTTGTCTAAAATTTCTAAACCATTGATGGAATTACTTGCAAAGGATGTTCCATTTGTATTTAGAGAGGAGTTCAAGAAAGCATTCAACACCTTGAAGAAAATGCTTATAACCGTCCCAATTCTGGTAGCCCCGGATTGGAACAAAACTTTTGAACTTATCTGTGATGCAAGAGACATGGAAGTTGGACCAGCCTTGGGGCAAATGGAAGATAAAATCCTTAATCCTATCTATTACGCTAGTTGTACCCTTAACGGTGCCCATAGGAACTACGTGACTACAGAGAAGGAACTTTTAGCTGCTATCTTTGCATTTGGCATGTTTCTACCATATCTGGTTGGATCGAAAGTCACGGTATTCACTGACCACGCACCTTTGAAATGCCTTTTAACCAATCAAGACTCCAAACCAAGATTATTAAGATGGATTCTACGTACTCTTACAAGAGTTTGATGTCGAAATCAAAAATAAAAAGGGATCTGAGAACCAGGTGGCTGATCACCTGTCAAGATTAACTTTGCTAGAAGAGGAGCAACCGACTGAGATCAGGGAGAGCTTTCTAGATGAAATTTTTTTTGCCGTCTCAGTAGTAGCTCCAGTTGAATCTCAGCCCCGACGAAATACAACAAGAGTGGTCAAGGTATACCCTTTGTTTGCTGACATTGTAAATTATCTAGCAGGAAGGTACCTACCACCGAAATTCACAAGTACTAATAAGAGGAAATTATTTACGGATCTAAAGCATTACTATTGGGACGATCCATACCTATGCAAAATGTGCCCTAATACCATTCTTAGAATCCAATGTCATTTTTGAGCCAATGTCATTCTAGGAGGTCACTATGGTCAAGACAAGACAGCATCAATGGTACTACATAATGGATTTTATTGGCCTTCAATTCATAAATCTGTTTAAGATTTTACAAAAGCCTGTCATTCATGTCAAATGATTGGTAACATTTCTAAGCTGAATGAGATGCAACTGCATAGTATCTTAGAAGTGGAGGTATTCAACGTATGGGGAATTGATTTAACATCGTCAAAATCAAATCGTTACATCCTGGTAGCAGTTGATTATGTTTCCAAATGGGTGGAGGCAGTGGCCTCACCTACTAATGATGCCAAGGTTGTCCTGAGATTTCTTAAGAAGAACATTTTGACGAGGTTTGGAGTGCCCAGAGCCATAATTAAAGAGGGAGAGAACCATTTCTATAATAGATTGTTTGAGAAATTAATGTTGAGATATGGGGTCAGACATAAGATTGCAGCAGTATATCACCCCCAGACGAGTGGACAAGTGGAGGTCACGAACAGAGAGATAAAGAGGATCTTAGAGAAGACTGTGAATCCCACAAGGAAAGATTGGTCTTTGAAATTAGATGACGCTTTTTGGGCGTACAGAACCACTTACAAGACCAAAATTGGGATGTCACCATATATGATAGTGTTTAGAAAAGCATGTCATTTGCCGATATAACTCGAGCACAGAGCTCTGTGGGCTACGAAGTTTCTAAACATGGATGACAGTTTAGCCGGTGAAAAGAGATTATTAGAATTGAATAAGTTGGAGGAATTTAGACTTCAAGTGTATGAGAATGCAAAGATGTATAAAGAAAGAACGAAGCGCATGCACGATAAAAAGATTCTCAACCGCACATTTCAAGTCGGAGATAAGGTGCTAGTATATAAATCACGTCTTCGTCTTTTTCTTGGGAAGCTGAAGTCTAGATGGTTTGGACCACAAGTAGTCACAAAATTCTTCAATTTAGGCGCGTGTGAGGTTAGGAATGAATGCTCTGGGAAGACTTTCGTAGTAAACGGCCACAGGCTGAAGCATTACCTAGAGCACAAGTATGACCCTGAATTGGAAGTCTTTATGTTGAAGGATCTAGTATACAAATAAATGAGCCCTATTAGTATAGTCGAGCTGGCGACTATAAATTTAGAACTATTTACAAACCCTTATTCAATGCTTTTGTTTATTTTTGTTTTTTTTGAGTCCAAAAAGTTGCATCACAATCACAAGGTTTTTTTCATCACATATATCTTCGGTCATCTGACTAGAGATATATGTGTTTTTTTGCTTCACGATTCTCATATGATACCCTTGTAAAAGTTTTCGCATCTTTCTTAGGCCAATAAAGAATAAAATTGCTTAAACTGTTTTTGCGCATTCCTGAGGTATGCACAATTACCGCCACCTTATTTTCTTATTGCCATTCGTATGTTACTCACAATTTTTGGATGTATTTTGGAATGCAGTTAAATACTTGGAGGATGGATGACCTAGGAGCTAATGATTACGCTCCGGGATTCACTATTCGACTCAGCCGACCAATTCTAGAGCTAAGTACCTTTTCTATTTTCTATTTTATTATCAGTTATTAGGGACAATGCCAATAATAAATGAGGGGTAGTAAGCAGTCTTAGTTTGTTAATCAATAAAGGGAATAATTTGGAAAATTTAAACACCATTTTTAGCTTGCTTATTGCACGTTCCGAGTAAAAAATAGGTAGAAAATGAGCCCAAGAATGATTTCAAGTTAGCTATGGCGTATTCAATTTAGTATGGAAGAATGAGCATGTATTACATTGCATGAAGTAGTAACTTATTAATTGTTATCTAACTGTTGCACCCAATTATTGGAGCACATAATCTGAGTGAGAAGTGTTTGAGACTAGATGACAAATTGTTTTAACCGGGAATCATTATTTGTTTGTCTATATACTTTAACAAATTGTTGTAGGACAAGGGAAGAAACTTGAATGCCGCCAAAGGTAAACCGGAACAAAACGGACTTTTGAGAGAGAGAGGGAAAAGAGTGAGGAGCCGATGGAGCATAAAATGCACGGCTATTGCATGAAAAAAAACAAAGGCAAAAAAAAGAGAAAAAGAATAAAAACAAATGAGGACCTAAGACTAATACTCGGTCCACAAGTCCGTCCGGCTTGATTAAGGTACAATGTTGTGTAACCAAGTCTGAAGGCAATGTGAGCAAGTGTATGCACATGTAAGTTAAGATTGTGGGGTTAATACAACTTGATTCTCTTCACGAACGCATTATCACGAAAGACTTATCACACGACACATTGATGCATGGTAAGTAATGATTAATGGGGAGCTTATGCATTGTTTCTTGATAAGTGTTCTGCCTAAAATCTTTATTGAATATGTGGTAGTTAAAGGGGATTGCTCTTAGAGGTACATTCCGCCTTGATACTCTGCTCGAGGACGAGCACAGAGCTAGTGGGGGGGGTAGTTGATGACGCTTAAAATAGTCTATCATATGACATCAACATTATGTCCATTATGAGCTAAAAATAGATGTTTCGACCTATAAATATGAACCATTTGAGTTGAATATCATATGTCGGGTTCGTAAGTCGAGTATTTTGCATTTAACGTTTATTTTCCATTATTCGATATTATTTCGTGCATTATTTGATTATTTTCAAGATACAAAATATTGGGCTGAGCATTATGGACAATTCTGGAGTGGACTAAATGAAAGGATTGGGCCTAGGGTATTCCAGAACCTTCAAAGTTAAGTCGGCAGAAAGAAAAAGACAAAAATACCCCTGGTAATTGGGAGGTACCGCCAATTTTTACCGAGGCTCCGGAATCTTCTAAAACAAATTTTCTTGGACGAGGGGTAGTTCTAGGTGTTTTTAAGTCGGTTTATTTAGCTGTAAATAAGAGGCATCATCTCGAGAATTTAGTGTGTACAACTTTCAAGACAAGTGTTCCGCAATAAAAGTTCTTTGTTCTTTATTTTATTTTATGATATCTAGTTGAGGAGATGACGGATTCACCGCCTAGGAAGATATCCGAGGGAGATCTACACTCATCTTCAAGGGTATGATTTTTTGTCTTTTCCAAGATGTACATCTGTGGTTGTTCTATTTGACTAGTATTTTCTAATTGTCTATTTAGTTTAATCATGTAGTAGTTAGTTTATTTTACCCCATGTATGTATAATACAGCACTCTGCCCGCCTTGTGCGTTCAACCCATGACGCTGTGAAGGTGTGGTATAAGGAAATAAAGTAGCACATTTACTAACACCAATTGGTTTACAACGCTTGATCCTAAAAACTGGTACAAGTGTTCGAATCCCGGCAACAACATTGTGGTAAACCATGGTTATTTAGTAGGTGCTAGATTGTTAGGATATCGTTCAACCCATCGTGCTTTGAAGATGTGGTATGGAAATAAAGTACACGCTTTACTAACACCAATTGGTTTTGTAACGTTTGAGATGGATCCGACATATAAAACTCGAGTTTCCTTATCAATTTTAATACCGAGTTTATCGTTTGTCAATTTCCTTACCGACTTGGAGCGTTAACGATATTTTACTCTTTTTCAAATATCAAGGGTATTTTTGACATCGCAGTACGATTTAATTTTAATCGTCTTTTCCAAGAATTCATTGTAGATCGCTCTTAGGTCTTCATCGATTGTTCGATTTCGCCACCCTTGCCCGAAGTTGACTAGTTTTGCTAATTGTCTATTTTGTTTAATCATGTAGTAGTTAGTTTTTAACTTATACAAATATCCGACTCTAATAAATCATATACATTTGATATCTAGATCTTGTTTGCACTATAAGAAATCATGACACTTCATTAGCGTATTAATCGAATAAGCGATGAATCATCATCAAAACATAAATTTTATTTCCAACATATAGATATGATTTGTTGGTGAAGAAATCATGAAATAGTGATTGCGTTCTTCAGATCTGTGACGGTCTATATCGCTAGATATGAATACCTAGTAAATTACTAGTTCATGATAATCGGCACCAACTACGTTGATCGACAGATTTAATTTACATGTTAGTAGCCTGATCAACTATTTGCATGTCATCATAAAATAGCAGAAGGACTTTTAGTGAAGTGTTAATTTGGACATTGTCTTGAAGGATCCTTAGGAACGTGCTAGTCATAGTCGATAGCTGCCTTGAGAGGTTTTCGGTCTTGAACCGGCAACTCTAAAACTTAATGCGTATGAACTAATACAACCAACGAAGGAGGTTAGTTGCATATAGATTGTCTGTTGTCCTTACAGTGGAAGTAGATAAGGTTAAGAGTTGCACACGTAGCTATCAATGAATTATAATTTACCAACGGGGATGACTATTGCATGTGTGGATGGAAAAACTAATCACACATAATTAGACTAATACATTACTAACTCATGTTTGCTCCATTTGAACTTGCATAATCTTGGTATTTTATTGCTACCAATTTACTTCTGTCCAGATTATAGTTGGTCGTAGACCGTTGTCGTGACGTATCAATCTTGATTAATTTGTGTTTTTACGAGCCTCTATGGGATTCAACCTTGACTCAGTAGTACTTGACTACGATAGACCTAGTCTTATTGCTAGCGAGTGCTTTGCACGCGATTTGGACTACGCGGTGTGGATTTGTTCAAAATGTGCCATTTTTGTGTATTTATGAATAAAAGAGAGATGTGTGGTAACACTTGGGAATGAACGATTGGAATAGAGGATGTATTTTGGGTCCAGGATTTCGTATATAAAGAGGAGATGAGTAGGGTTACGTAAGTCATCCACGATCTTTCGGTTTCTTCTATCATGATGAAGTGTATGTGGGAACGTGCGTGTTAGCTCTAATGATGGATTTTGGCTTGGAAGAACGTGAAATGTCCATAACTACGCCACTTTATGAAAGTTTGTAGACGCAAACCATCTGCTCCATTCCATCAGAATTTCCATCAATAGATGTCTGGCCAATGTGAGCTCGCAGCGTGTCTGATTTCATTGAAACTCCTGCAAATCCTCTGATAACCCTTTGTATATCCTAATTTAAATGAGCCAAGTGGTATGAATATTAATTCTTTGTCGCTCTTGATTAAATAATCACTTGCGCATTAAGGTGGTAACACTTTTCATTGTAAATGTGATTTAATACATCATTGTATGCTTCTTCTTGATCAGAATAAATTCCTTTTGTCTGATTGACTTGCTTCCATATCCCATTGTCGTCTGCTTTGAAGTCCCATAACTAGTCTGTGTCCATTGATAGTTTAGTTTGTCTTCAAACTAGCTTTATTCATCAAAAGTAATATGGACATCTAACAAATGTTTGATAACCAAATATTTTGGAGACCATTGTTAATTTAGGAAATCTTTAAACATAGTGACTAATCTTGAATGATAAAGATTAAGTACACTTGTTAATCATATATGAATATATGGACTATGAAAGATTCATTCATCCAAGATGACTTCTTAATTCTCCAATCTACTGCCACAAAGAGGCTTGGTGAAGATGTCAGCCAATTGATCGTCTATTTTGATGTAGACCAATCTCACATCCCATTTTTCCACATGATCACGTATGAAATGATGTCTGATATCAATATGCTTAGTCTTAGAATGTTGAACTGGATTTTTTGAAATTGATATAGCACTTATATTATCACACATGATTGGGATCCCTTTTTCTTCAATGCCATAGTCTCTGAGTTGTTGTCATATCCATAACATTTGTGCACAACAACATCCTTCAGCTACACATTCAGCTTTAGCTATAGATGTTGCAATGGACGTCTGTTTTTTGCTAAACCATGATACTAGTATGTTCCCTAGCATTTGGCATGTACCAGGTGTACTCTTTCTGTCCACTTTGCAACTTGCATAGTCTGCATCTGTGTATCCAAACAGACTAAATCTTCTTCTTTAGGATAGAATAATCCCAAGTCAACTGTATCTTTGAGATATTTCAACATTCTCTTTGCAGCAGCTAGATGACTTTCTTTGGGATCCGATTGAAATCTTGCACATACTCCTATAGCAAATGATATGTCTTGTCTGCTAGCAGTTAGATATAACAATGAGCCTATCAGACCTCTATATTTGTTTAGATCCACACTTTTGCCTTTGATGTCTTTGTCTAAGTGTAGGGTTGCTGACATAGGAGTTTCAGCTTTAGCACTTGATTCCATTCCATACTTTTTCACAAGATCTTTGATGTACTTGCCTTGGTTGATGAAGATCCCATTTTCATATTGTTAAAGTTGAAGCCCAATAAAATATTTGAGTTATCCCATCATACTCAGCTTGAATTTACTCTTCATCAAATTGGCAAACTTTTCACATAGCTTGGAGTTCTGACATCAAAAGATGTCATCTACATAGATATGTACTAAGAGTGTGCAATCTTCATGTTGGATTCTGAACAATGACTTGTCTATTGTTCCTTTCTTGAATCTATTTTCCACAAGAAATTTTGATAAAGTTTCATACCAAGCTCTAGTGTACTTGATTCAGACCATATAATGCTTTGTTGAGCTTGTAAACTTTATCTTGTTGCCCTTTAATATCAAATCTAGGCGGTTGCGTAGTTGCACATAAACTTTTGCTTCTTCAAAAGTAAAATTAATCGTAAAAATTATGTCCATTAATTTTCCCCGAGAAAGTTGCTACCGATTTGACATCCATTTGATATATTTTGAAAAACGATTGTCAAAGGGGATACGATAAGCCAACCGGGTTGCATCCCTCCGCAGGATGCCGCCTAACCGCCGGGTAATCCACTCCTCCATCCGCGCTAGTCCGTCTTCCCGACGCTTTCTCGTCTCTCTCTAGCTCCTCCAACCTCGCCCGTGTTTCGCATTAATCTGTCTTTCTCGCGCCATCTCCCGGGTGAGACGGGTGAGTATGCCCGGAGAGTATGTCTCGGCGGATGAGTGTCGAGCGCAGCAGTGCCCGTCGTAGTACATGGAGGCACCGACCCCATGCCAAAAACTCTCCCCTTCTTGTCGTAACCACCGGCGGCTTCGTAATAAAGACGCGACTCGCCGACGGGGGTGTCGTCGCGTCTCCTCGGGCTTTCGCCTTCTTCGAGGTGAAGACGTCCCGTAAAGTATGATATAAATTTGTTAGTAACAATAATTACATGATATATATATAATGTATATATAATATTTAGAATACATAACGTACCAAGATTTTCTCAAACTTCCTCGAGACGAAGTTGCCCGACTTCTTCTTCTTCGAACTAGTCACCAGATCTCCGACTGATAGGGGCACTTCTCTATTGTCCTCCATGGCCCGAGCGAAATCGATAACGCCGCGTCTGCCCATAGCATGTGTCCCGTGGATCTTCCCTTCCTCACCGGATCCGAAGCTCGGTTTATCTTCTTTTTCGCATGTTTCCTTGAATGCCTATTCCGACATAAGATAAACAAGTTAGTACATACATATATATATAAAACACAAGTATTATTAATTAAATACCGAATAATTGCTTACGGGACTCCCAATCCACTCCTCGAACTGACGGAGAATATCCGGGGTCATCCAAAGCCGAGCACGGGGGTTTGTTTGAGCCCGATACATATAATCACGGACCCCGTTGATAGCATACCGCTCAAAAGCTTCCCTAACCAGGCGCTCGTGGCGTAACTCGAAGCCGAAATGAGCCCGCAACATAGTTATATATATGTTATATGTATAGTTATAATTATAGTTATATTTATATATAGTTAT
The DNA here is from genome assembly GCA_036785695.1 of Gentiana straminea. NCBI lineage: Eukaryota > Viridiplantae > Streptophyta > Magnoliopsida > Gentianales > Gentianaceae > Gentiana > Gentiana straminea. The sequence goes on along the minus strand of JAVUPR010000326.1, from coordinate 7,112,976 downwards.
ATTTATACGAACGACGTACCCTAAATGCGTGCCACCACCTTTCCCGTCGCTCCCCGGGCCGGCATTATGCCACGTGGTGGCAAAAGTGTTGAAGCCGCCGATTATGGCGGTCTTGGCCATTTTCTTGACATAGTTGTCGGTAAACCCGTCATATTGAAAACAATAAGTTGTTAATATATTTGGTTAATCAAAATATAAATAAAAATACAAACAAATTAAAGCAAGATATGTATTAACTTACCATCTCCCCTCGGGATCCAAAAACGGCAATCCAAGGTCACCATTGACAATGACACCCAAATCCTCCTCGGTCATCCGGTGTATCTCATCATCCAAACCGTGAGTCCGTGTGGAGGAAGACGCTCCGGGGGAGGGGGAACTACCCCTACCGCGTCTACCTCTACCTCTACCTCTACCCGACATCTATTTGACACGTAAAATGACGTTTATACTAATCTAAATGCAATTATACTAATTAATAATAAATTACAATGTTTAATACATTATTATTCAAAGAATGATGACAAAATAAAATATTTAATACATTATTATTCACTATCACTACTAGAATGGAAGAGTTCTTCCTCCTCTTCATCGCATCTAGATCATCAACCGATTCTTCTTCCTCTCCATCTTCTTGTTGAATGAAATCCGCCATCTCATCATCATCCAAGTCATTATCCCCAACATCGGAGTCAACATCGACATCAAGATCTTGGTGGACAATGTTAAGAGGATCGATAATCGGGAAACATCATTGATCACTTGTTCTTGGAAAACGGTTTCCTCGACGGGAGCATCGATAGTCGATCTTGCCTTTGTTTTGAAAACAACCGACCATTGATCTTTGTCTTTTTTCAAACTTGGATATGGAGCATAGTAGACTTGCTCGACTTGATAAGCCGTAACAAATGGATCATAAGCGCCATATTTCCTACCACGATGAACTTCAACTATCTTATAATCATTATGCACATTCATGCCCCGTTCGTAATTATCAAACTAATCACATTTGAACAATACGGCTTTGTAGACGATCGAAGCTCCATAATACACCAACTCAATGATTTCATTTAAAGTGCCATAATAGTCGGCACCTTCCGTGGAACCGACACAAACTCCGTTGTTGACCGAAGATTTACCAATATCGCTTGCCCGGTTGAATGTCTCGTAAGTTGTAGCCGTTAATCGAATAACGTTTCCAAGTTTTGACTTGACGAGAAGGACCACTTCCCAAAGCTTTTAGCAAATCATCATTCAACAATGATGCTTGTTGTGCAAACCATTTGGTAAATTCATTTTCATGTTTATTCCAAATATCCGTCGAGGTCAATTGAGGTCGTTGAACACGAATAAATTGCTCGAACAATCTAAGAATGAATCATTTTGTCACTTAATGTATATTTGTTCGAAAAAAGCTCGTTAAGCATTGTATATATGTAGTAATGAGGTACTTACAAGCTTCATACGGTTTCATGATTTCGCAGCTAGACAATACGTACTTGTGCACAAAGTCATATTCTTTATTATCCAAGAACCTCGTCTTGCACTTCCTAGTTGTTGTACCATTATGATCACGGAATAACTCGTGTAAATCGAAACGATTGCGATGCCGAAGTCTCACCAACAAAGATTCTTTGCTTTTGTTTCAATATGATCATCGTAATACATAGAACGAAGTTTGAAATCTCTTCCAACAAATACGCATTGCATATTGATCCCTCTACGAAAGCTTTGTTACCAATCTTTTGTTTTAAGTGATTCAAAAACCTTTCGAATGGATACATCCATCGATATTGCACGGGACCACCAACTCGACCTCATACGGCAAGTGTACCGGTAAATGCTCCATCGAGTTAAAAAACGCCGGAGGCAAAATCTTCTCTAACTTGCAAATAATCTCAAATGTTATTCTCTAAACGAATCACGTCTTCTATTTTTAGGGTAGCAAAGACACAAGTCTCGAAAGAATTGACTTATCTCGATCAATGCATTCCACTCATTTTTCGGAATCAATTCTCGAAGGGCAACCGGCAACAAACGTTCCATAAAAACGTGACAATCATGGCTTTTCAAACCACGTAGAATTTATTGATCATGATCTACGCACCTACTCGTGTCCGAAGCATAACCGTCGTGGAATTTCAACTTGGTGACCCATTCACACAACACTTTTCTTTTCTCGCTTGTCAAGAACAAGTGTACAATCGGGGCGCTTTCTGCAAAGCTCTTTCAAATCTTTAGCAGATTTTGGACCACAAGCAGTTTTGCCTTTAACGTCCATAACCGTGTCAATCAGTTTTTCAAAGAAGTTTTTCTCAATATGCATCACATCCAGGCAATGACGAAGCAGAAATGTTTTCCAATACGGAAGATCCCAAAAAATGCTTCTTTTCCACCAACCATTCTGAAGTTTTTAAGCCGTTTCAAGTCTGAATCTGAGCCATCAATGATGCTTGGTAGGTGTTGTACAAATTCCCATACCTCCTCACCACTCAATATACGGGGTGGAGTCGCGTGTTCATACTGTTTGGACTTCAAAAAACCTTTATCAGTGCGAAAAATATGGTCTTCAGGGAGAAACTGCCGATGACAATCAAACCAAGTGCATTTACCACTATGTTTGAGCCAGAATGACTTGTTTCCATCACCACAATAGGGACAAGCTTTCACACCAGCCTTAGTCCACCCGGATAACATGCCATACGCAGGAAAATCATTGATAGTCCACATTAGTGCAAACCCCTCATATGAAAATTCGTTTTGTGGATACATCGTAAGTAAACAACCCTGTTTCCCACAGCTGCTTCAACTCCTTAATCAATGGTTGCAAATAAACATCGAGGTTTCCTTTCGGATTTTTCGGCCCCGGTACAAGCACTGATAAGAATATAAACTGTCTTTTCATGCACAACCAGGGCGGAAGATTGTATGGTGTAACCATGACTGGCCAGCAAGAGTAGTTCTTCCCAAAATTACCAAAAGGTGCAAAACCGTCTGTGCAAAGTCCTAACCGCACATTTCTAGGCTCCTTAGCAAACTCGGGGTGCATTTGGTCAAAATGCTTCCAAGCTTCGCGTCACTTGGGTGGGCCATTATACCGCTTGTCCCGGGGTTTTCCGCGTGCCACCTCATTTCCTTGCCTATATGTTTCGTGGCGTACAACCTTTGGAGTCTAGGTCCAATCGGGAAATAAGTCATCACTTTGTTAGGCACACGTTGACCTCTTGCGTTCGTTTTCGGTTTATATCGATCATGGTCACACTTCCGACACTTGTCCAGATTCGCGTCCTCCTTCCAAAATAACATACACCCCGCAGGACACACGTGTATTTTCTCATGGGGTAGCTCTAATGCCTTTAACAACTTTTTGGTTTGATAGAAGTTCGAGGTCATTAAGTTATTCTTCGGAAGAATATCTCCTATCAAACCGGTAACCCCGTCAACGCATTTGTGAGAGAGGTTGTGATCACATTTCAAAGTGAGCAACCTAGAAGCCGCTTGCGTACGGAGACACTACTTCCATCACATACAGTTCCTCTCGCGTTTTTCAAAGATTTCAAAAAACGATGCAACTTCGTGGTTTGGTGTCTCATTGTTCTCCTCTTGGTTAAGCAATTCTTCTCTTACATGATCAATCCTATCACGTAATGCGTCATTAACCATGTCCTGATAAGGGTTCACATTCCGTCTTTGCTGAACGTTCATCGGAATGGGAAACTCTTCACCATGACACACCCAATCATAGTAGTTTGCGCAAAACCCATATTTAGTTAAATGTAATCTAACGTCATGTTCGATCGAAAATTTAGTGTTCTTACACTTACTACATGGACACTTCATCATTCCATTATTTGCCCGAAACGAATCTAATCGCTTTGCATGTTTTATGAATTCCTCCACACCATTCACAAATACCGGGTTAAATTTCTTGTTAGCATCCAACCTCTCGTACATCCAACTACGTTCTATTCTCTTCATTTTCAATCCTACACATCATATCATACAAAAAATGAGACTAACAATAGTCTTTGAAGGTTGTCTCAACACTTTTGCAAACTCAGGTTTTACTCAACTTACTATGAAACTAACAACACTTTAACCTAAATTTTTAATTCATGGTCAAAGGTTCGACGTCAAAATAATTCGGAGGCTTTGCCGGATAACAAAGTACCCCCAAGACCATTTTCCAAACGGGTAGGAACAAGACCCTTTTCAACAAACCAATTCAACCACATACTTATCATCATTTCAATCCAAATTCAACAAACCAATTCAACCAACATCCGGTTTCTAAACTAAGCATTTTCAACCAACATCCGGCTTTGCACATACTTAAGCATTCAACAAACCAATTCAACCAATTCAACCAACATCCGGCTTTGCACATACTTAAGCATTTTCCTAACTTATCTAACTAATACACATAAGTAAGCATTTTCCTAACTTATAATTACAACACATATATATCTATAAATATATACTACATATGATACACTATATAAAAAAATATTTAAAAAAAATAACTATAAAAACCGGCAATCCAAGGTGCAAGGAACTACCCCTACCGCGTCTACCTCTACCTCTACCTCTACCTGACATCTATTTGACACAGAAAATGACGTTTATACTAATCTAAATGCAATTATAATAAAAAGGCGTTTATACTAATTAATAATATGTGCAAGGAAAGCGAGATTTTCTGTAGATCTCGTAACTACGGGGTTTGCAATAGATCCCCTAACTATTGAGATTTGCAGTAGCACCTCTAACTACACTGACCTCAAGCAATTTCTTTGTTTGCTAAGCCGAGTAACTACAACACCTTCTTCGGAAACTGTAAAAAAGTGTAGCAAAGTAAGTGGACCTGCCAAAAAAATAAGTTAGGTAAGTATAGCCGCACACCGAGTATCATATGTCAATCAAACAAAGGTGGCAGGAATCTAAAGGTGAAACTAAGCTAAGATAAAGTAGATGCACTTGAGATTCCAAAGGTGAAACTAAGCTAAGATAAAGTGATACCAAAATGATGATCATAAATCCCGTAGTCTTATGATTGACTACATTTTTGTTCCACCTCAAAGCATGTAAGCCTCTAGACATTATTAACTTAAAACAACAAGTAAAATACATCAATCATTCGTAAACAAAAGATATCCAAACGGACAGCACCTCCTCGAAAACACAATTGCACCAAATTGCGTTTTCTTTATATGGTTGGAAAGCTCGAATGCAAGCTACAAAACGCATATTTCAGATCTCATTTTCATCCATCACACATCACACACCATGTCAAACAAAAACGCATCGTATATTGAAAATCTGTTTTACAGCTTTCGATGTGGTTTTGTGTCGAACTTTTGAGTACCCTATACTACTTGGAATGAGCTGAATTTTTGATGTGTTATATATTGCATATAGGGGTACATTTTTCATTGAGAAACCATTCTGGTTTGAGGCCTGTATAATAGTTAAATGTTGGTCACAAACTGCTTAGTCAAAACTGTCCGGCCGGGAGCTAATTAGGTCGTGTGGTGTTTTTGAATGTCGGGTTGAAGCCCAAACGAGCTGAAAATTTAAGGGATTATAATTCAGAATATTATGAGCATTTTATCTTCTTAGACCAACTGATTTTGAGTTCGTTTTGATAGTAAGAAAGTGAGATAAACATAGGTCAAAATTTCATCAAAAAAATGAACTTTCATCCAAAATCTAACACAAAACAATCAAAACCCCAAACCACCCATCACCAAGCACCAACCGAGCAAATGGAAAAATACCCTTCTCATAAAACAGAAAAAAAAAATATGCAAACGAGCTGAAAATTTAAGGGATTATAATTCAGAATATTATGAGCATTTTATCTTCTTAGACCAACTGATTTTGAGTTCGTTTTGATAGTAAGAAAGTGAGATAAACATAGGTCAAAATTTCATCAAAAAAAATGAACTTTCATCCAAAATCTAACACAAAACAATCAAAACCCCAAAAATTTTATTGAATAGTCCGTCGCAAAATAATAAAAATTCCGTCGCAAAATTGCCCGCCAAGTGGAAAAATCGGTCCCGCCAAGTGTTCCGTCTTAAAGCATCCGTCGCAAACGTAAATGTGCGACGGAAATAAGGTCCGTCGCAAAAACTCCGTCGCAAAACGGTTTTTTTGTAGTGAAAGACTCGATTAAACTTAGCGAGTACCAGGTCGATAGGATACTACAGAGTACGAGGTCGATCCCAAGAGAAATGTGGTTGTGAGTACCAAAGCGAACGTGGTTCTTAGTCTAGGCGATCAAAGTTGTTGGTTTGTTTATACTAAAGATAGAAAAGAAATAAAATTAAACTACTTGGTTTTAAAAGACATAGCCGAGCCATGATCAAAATAGTTAATTTCAACCCCACGGATAGACAAAACTCTGGAAGTGTGCATTATAACAAATGAACTCTCACATTCAATCTCACGGGTGCGTGCTCCTAGTTCTGATGCTAAAATCGAACAACTCTCCTTCAACATCCTATGTGAGGTTAACTAATTCTCCCTTTAGAAAACCGATTAATCTAACATGATTAAGTGCTTGTGAGACGCTCCGTTTTCACGTAAAAACCTCGTTAAGGAAACAAGTCCGAAATTACTCGGTCGACGTTACTACCCCCGATACTCACCAATGTACTACACCGAACATCTTAACGAGAATGTGTCAAAGCAAGAAACCGAAGCTTTACCTAATCCATGGTCTCGCCCGAAAGACTCCGTGAAACAACTTGTCATCGTTGGCTCAAGAACCACCCGGCACTTCATAGTTCAACCCCGGGGTCTAACACTAAATTACACTAATCTAAACTACCACATTCAAGTTATTACGTTGATAATAATACATCGATGAGCGCGGGCCCGAATTCACGACCTAAAACCCGGTATGTTTTACCTCCCGATCTTAGAACCCTTTTTCCCACACCACTCTCTTTGAACAACTCTCAAGAGTGATGTGTGTGATTTTTGACCTAGGTTGTCAATCTAGCCCAAATCCGTTATAACAAGTTCTAAGACGTGAAATATGTGAGATATAACAATAAAAAGCACTACACACTCCCTATTTCATTTTCCAAGGGTTGATTTCACCAAATTTTACATAATTCGGCTATGTGACTACTTTAGCTATTCATAACAACGGAGAAAACAACAAAATATAAATATATATCTAAATACATACATATATATATAAATACTAGTATATAGATATATATGCGTATATATAGATATATATATATATATATATATATATATATTATATATATATATATATATAACAAGAAAGAAAAGAAACAAAACGAAAGAAAACAAAACGGAAATAAAATAACTACAAATATATAGATATATGTATAGATATATATAAAGATATATATAGATATAGATATATATAATATACGTATATATATATATATATATATATATATATATATATATATATATATATATATATATATATATATATATATATATATATATACATATATATATATATATGTATTTATACTAATTGCATAAAAATGAAAGAAAGCAATAGAAGAAAAACGGAAACGAAATTATATTAAAACGATAACTAGTCGGGTTATTACACCGACATTATAACTACATATATATCTAATTTAGGCCCCCCAAAACATAAATTAAAAGAAAGGAAAAGATGAAGGAGGATGGGGAAGAAGAGGGGCAAAGATCACTCTGCTAATGCCCTCATATATATAGGCAAATTGATCAAGGCCGGACCGGTCCTGAAAGGGAACCGGACCGGTCCGGTGTCATCATTGCAAATCATTACTCGCATGTGCAAGCATGTGCACGGTTATAATATATATATAATTATATATTAAACTTCTAAAATTCATATCTTGAGTTGTAGACCTCCAAAAATCATTATTTAAACGTCATTAGAAAGCTCTCGGAAAACTCTACAACTTTCATGAAGGACACTTCTTCAGAAAACGCCTTTTTGACGGGCCATTCCCATTACGTGTCGTTTTCGGGATTTTCACTGATACGAATCGATTAGCCACTTGACCACCATTTGAGTTGTAGAAGTCCGATTGACTTGATTCAAAATGCGTTGGAAAGATTATTTGAAGATCTATAACTTTCATGAAGAAGTCCTCCCCTGAAAATGCCTCTAAGCTGGGTCAAATCTCCGTCGAAAACATGTAACGATTTAAGTACTTAGGAAAATTTGCTCCGTTGAACTCGTAAACTTGTGGCACCTTCTTCTAACCCTCTAAACACCTCTTTTAGAGCTCAAAACGTGTCGTTACGTGGAATTTTGATAAACTTATAACCCTGCAATGAACCACCAAAATACCAAACGTAAATCCGACACGACACACCGGTTACTAAACCGGTACAAAAACTTATAAAAACTTATAAAAACACGATAGTTTACATAATAGTTACTACTTATATATTTTTATGAAACTAAGGAATTAAAGACTCGAAACGATATAAAAATACTCAAAATGATATCAGAAATGGGGTAAATTGTTATCAAAATAACAGTGAATTTTTCCGTCATCAATATGCTACCCGGAAAAATCTCCAAGATTTTCCCTTAGTCTCCCCTTGGCCGAAATTATCACTAATTAATATTATTAGGATTCGACGTCCGAGAATAGCTATGCTATATTAGGAGGCACGTCGGGGACCATGGACTAATAATCGGCGGCTCCGATAAATCAAATAAATAATTATCTTACTAACGTAATAATTATATTCGATAAATCAATCACAGAATATGCCACCATAATCCCGTGATCGCACTCCTCCGATTATGAGATTATATTTATCTCCTCACGAGAATAATAATAAGCGTCCATTGATATAATCATTACATATGGATTAATCCTCCATAGATCGTTCATTCTAAATCGGGAAGTTACCGTTAACCCTTTTCAGAACCTCTTATCCTTATTTACCATTAACCCCCTAGTAATCAATTAATTCATACAACTCACTGGTAGCTAATCAGTGAAATATGAACTCGCGCGATCGATCAGTTTCTAGGATTAACAAATAAGGGAACTGTCTATCTACTTCCATAAATGGAACGAATGGATTCCGTATCTGTGATAACACAGACTACTCACTCAATCGAGTATAATGCCAAGATGGGGTAATTCAGACCACAGACTCAGTGTAATCCTTAACCGTCAAGTCAAACCTTATACTGATTCAAGCAGTTGACTGTGATCACCTCAGGATTAAGATATATCCATAAATATGATCATCGATTGATTCGATAAGACTTCTCGATTACGGAATTATATCGTGAACTCTAATCAAATCGGTCCAGCCCTGTATGATATATCTATCATATATAAATGCCCACTAGGTTCTCTTAACCGAAAGTCTGGATAAGACAATCACAACTATTGTGTTCTGGGCGCATTAATAGGACGTTAAAGGAGAGACCCGATACTCTCGATTAACTTCACTATGGGCTAATTGTATTTTAAGTACATCTTCACTAACTCAATCCTCCCGTGTATATCCCATACACTGAGTTAAGTTATTACATAAACGATATACTTTAGGGTTTTCTGTAGTGTAAATACTATTGTCACATCGGTGAATATGAGAATAATAAATATGAATAATAATATCATTTCATTTATTAAATAAAACAATTACAAAAATGTCTTTCGGGCATCACACCTAACATGCTCTACTCTTGGTTCAAATAATAATGCAGTACCACTGGTCTCTCCTTGATGTGGGGGATGACCATCATCAGAGTCAGATGATGAAGAATCATCACTATCTGAGCCATCTCTTGGATCCCTGAATTTGATACCATCTTCTTTCTTTTGCTCATCAATGAGATCCGTCAGTCTCATTTCTAACAAGGAGGTATCAACCAAATCAAGCAAGTTTTCCACTCCTAACTTTCCAAAAGCCCACTTCTCAAAATCTGTCATTGGCTCAGCGGCTGATTTCTGTCTTTTGTAAAACCCAAACTTCCATTGAAAATAATCAGCCACCAGCTTGAGCTTAGGATCAACATACCCTTCTTTCTTCTTTTTCTCCTTCCTTTCAAAGGGCATGCTTGGCTTTCTAGGAGCTGTGTCCTTACTCTGCTGACCTCCAAAGGTCTCAACAAGTAAATTTTAAGTTTCTTCAACAGATGCAGCTAGGTCAGTATGTTCTTCAGGTTGGATATTAGTGCCTACTACCTCCATCTGTTCCACACTTGCTTCCCCCTGACTTACATGCTCATCAGCAGGGTTAGCAGCAGACTGCTCTTCCCCCTAAACTATTACGAATTTGCAGGGTCTGGTACAGTTAAATCAACATCCACAGCAGGTTCGGACTCAGCAGTCTGTTGTGGTTCTTCAGGAAGTTGGTCAACAACAACTTATGTAACTTTAGTAGGCTCAGCAGCCTTTAGAGGGGAGGATTCTACAACTTCTTCAACAGACTCAGGTGCAGCAGTCTGCTGTGATTCTCCGGTAGGTTGCTCAACAACAACCTGTTCAATCTCAGTAGGCTTAATAATTGTTAAGAGCTCAGCTTCAATAGCTTCTTCTTCTTCTTCTTCCCTTTGAGCCTCCAGAATCCTCAACTGTTTCCCCTTTCCATGCTTCTTTTTCTGTGCAATTTCCTTCATTCTCTTGGAAATTTGCTCAGATTCAACTTCAGCAGCTTTTCTCTTTCTACTATCTACCTTATGTTGCTCTTTCAAGATATCAGCAGCAGACTTCTTCTTTGCAACTACAACAGGGTCAGTAACTTCAATTTCAATTGGACCCTCAGTAGACTCAGTAGTTTCTGCTGTTTGCTTCCTTGTCTTCATATGCTTTAACATTTCTGTGATCTTTCTTGTGTCAGTAGCCTTTCTCTTCTCAGTAACTTTCTTTGGTGCATCAGGTTTAACAGTTTGCTTGACCTGCTCACCAACAGCATCATCATCTCCACCATCATTATCACTTTCTGTGGCCTCATCATCTACATCTTCATCATCATCTAATCCAGGAATAGGAGTAGCAACTTCTGGCTTATATCTGGATTTTTTAATCTTCTCTGATGCAACATCAGGTATCTGAAAATGATTCAACAAGGTCTGAATCAATAGTCCTAGGGGCTTGGTTTTGGACTTCCTTACACCATCTCTATCCTCAAAAAACACCTTCTTCATGTAATGTATAAAGAATCCAGCCCAATCAAACTTCATACTTCTACAGATGATGATCAGTAGGTCTATTTTAGATCCAGAAAGTGTATCTAGACTCCCAATTAATCCCAAAATGGTTTTGGCAGTTAATTTGCTCAGCAGATTATACGCATATCCAATATGCTTCACATTAATGCCTAGAGATGAAGATATCTTCTCATTTGTCTTTATTGCATCCACAAACTTTATTCTTGGCAAATTCATTGCTTCTGCATTGGTAGGAGCATTATTTGCAGGTCCAAAGTGAAAAACCTCTCTCAGTAGGTCTGAAGAGATTTCAATCTCTCTACCATTAACCGTTGAAGTGAAGGCCTCTGTACCTTCATGTATAACTATGTTCTTCCAGAATTCCAACACGTTGACATATGAGATTCTTTCTAGCCTTCTGTTTATAACATTTTCTAAGCCAACAATCCTTCTGATTCTTCGTCCAATGTTAATGGCTAACTCAGTAGAGTGACAGTCAGTAACATATCCTCTCACACTTTGACTGGTTCCAATATGAACATCATCCTTGTTCGCCATTACAAATGAGAAAGATGAAGAAGAAAACTTTCAAATCTGTGTTCACACAAAGTATTTGCAGAGAATGGAAATGTGAGAGTTGTAACTATCTTCTGTGTATAGGTCTGTATATATAACAGAGAGTAGTGGTTGGAAACTGTCAGATCGTGTACTGTAGCATTAACCACGATTAAATTTGAATTAATGAGATCTTGACACGTGGCCCATAACTTATCCATAAAGAGTTGTAACCATCAGATCATGTAACCGCAGCTATAAAGATAAGATAAATATCCCGCTATTTTGCTTTTTGACTTTAGTAAATTTTGACTATAACGTATCCTTCAGCAGCCTTGTCATCAGTAGATTTGGCTCAGCACTCTGCTGACATAATGTCTCAGCAGTTTGCTGATAAAGTTACTCTGCTGATCTTCAATTCTTCTTGTTTTGTCCAACTGATAATACAAGATGCAGTTTAATACCAATGACTGATCTGTCAAGTGAGCTCACCCAACATGACAAAGACCAATCCCCTTGGCAACTTCATTTGCTCAATTGTTCTAACATAATTACATGGAATTGATGATACCAATGACTAATCTGCTAAGTGAGCTCACCCAACATAGCAAAGACTAATCCCCTTGGTGAATTCCAGTACACTGCTGATCATAAGTTTATCAGTCAACTTTTATAATTCCAAGTTCTGTCCTTAACTTAGCAAATCTTTCACTATCCAATGGTTTTGTGAAAATGTCAGCAAGTTGATCTTCAGTAGGGATGTAAAGAACCACCACATCTTTCTTTTCAACATGATCTCTTATAAAGTGATGTCTCACATCAATGTGCTTGGTTCTTGAGTGCAAGACAGGATTTTCTGTGATTGCAATTGCACTTGTGTTATCACACATTATAGGAATCTCTCTTTCGTCAATCCTATAATCCCTTAACTGTTGTCTTAACTATAGTATTTGTGCACAGCAGCTTCCAGCATCAATGTATTCAGCTTTAGTAGTGGAAGTTGATATTGAATTATGTTTCTTGATAAACCAGGAAAGAAGTCTATTTCCCATTAACTGACAGGTTCCTGTGGTGCTTTTTCTATCAATCTTGCATCCAGCATAATCATAATCTGAGTAGGATATCACCTTGAAGGTTCCATCTTTTGAATACCAAATCCCTACATCCAAAGTCTCTTTTAGATACTTGAGAACTCTTTTAACTACAGCTAAATGACTTTCCTATGGTTTTGATTGAAACCTTGCACAAACGCCAACAACAAAAGATATATCAGGTCTGCTGGCAGTAAGGTACAGCAGACTGCCTATCATCATTCTGTATAAAGTCTGATCAACATCTTTGCCTTCTTTGTCTTCATCCAATCTAATGTTTGTACTCATAGGAGTTGATACTTTGGTGTTGTTTTCCATACCAAACTTTTTCAGCAGCCCCTTGGTGTACTTGGTTTGATGAATGAAGATTCCATCTTTCATTTTTCTGACTTGCAAACCCAAAAAGTAGTTCATTTCTCCCATCATACTCATTTGGAATTTACTTTTCATGAGATTAGCAAACTTCTCACATAGCAATTCATTTGTAGAACCAAAAATTATGTCATCAACATAAATCTGTACCAGCAGGGTGCTGGTTCCTTCATTGATTCTGAAAAGAGTCTTGTCAATGGTACCTTTGGTAAAACCATTGTCCACCAAGAATTGAGATACGGTCTCATACCATGCTCTTGGTGCTTGTTTCAAACCAAAAAGTACTTTATTGAGTCTGTACACTTTATCTTCTTGATCTTTAACTTCAAAGCCAGGAGGTTTCTGAACATAGACCTCCTCTTCCAGAATGCCATTCAAAAATGCACTTTTGACATCCATCTGATATACCTTGAAGTTCTTATAAGAAGCATTTGCCAAGAATAATCTTATATTTTCCAATCTTGCAACAGGGGCATATGTGTCATCAAAATCTATTCCTTCTGCTTGAGAATAGCCTTTGGCTACTAGTCTGGCCTTATTCCTCACAATGGTACCAGATTCATCCAATTTGTTTCTATATACCCATTTTATGCCAATTATATTTGCATGATTAGGCCTTTCCACTAGTGTCCAAACTTGATTTCTTTCAAATTCATTCAATTCTTCTTGCATAGCAATTATCCAATCTGGATCTGATATTGCTTCTTCTACAACTTTAGGCTCCATTTGAGATAGAAAACAAGTGAACATTGCTTCTAATTGTCTTCTAGTCCTCACACTTTGCTGTATATTGCCAATAACTTGCTCAGCAGGGTGATCCCTTAACCATTCTGGATTTTGGTTAGATTGATTTTCTGGAACATCATATTCTGTAGGGTCTGCTGTTGCTTCTTCAACAGGGGGCTCAGCAGATCCTTGAACTTCCTCAGTTGTTGCATCAGTAGTGTAATCAGCAGGATGTTCACCAGGAGCAGAGTCAGAAATCTTTAAGTCATTAAACCCTTCCAAAACATCAACACATTCTGGATCAGTGACTTGTTGATCCTCAGCAGGTTCTGAGGCTTCATCTTCCATTCCAGTGAACTTAGGTTCATCAAATACAACATGTATTGTCTCTTCATGTTTTAGTGTCCTTTTGTTCAGTACCCTGAATGCCTTGCTGACAGAAGAATATCCCAAGAAGATTCCTTCATCTGATTTAGGTTGAAAGGTCTTCAATTGTTCCTTATGATTTAGAATAAAACATTTGCTTCCAAATGGATGAAAGTAAGATATATTAGGTTTCCTTCCATTCCAAATCTCATAAGGTGTCTTCAGCAGCTTCTTGTTCACTGAGGTTCTATTTTGTGTATAGCATGCTCGTATTAACTTGCTTCAGCCCAATATCTTTCAGGCAATAATGCTTCACAAATCATAGTTCTTCCTGCCACAACTAAAAAATAGGATATAGGTCACATTTAAGATAAGATAACAATCACAGTTTCAATAAAACCGAGACAACGAAAATATATATATCACACTTACAACTTTCTATCACACTTATTGAAAAACTGAGATAAGTTATATTAATCAATCTCATTTTTAAAGTGTGACTTAATCATATCATTAATCAATCTCATTTTTAAAGTGTGACTTAATTGATATGATTTTTCTGTCACAGTTATTGGAAAACCGAGATAAATTATTTCAATCAATCTCATTTTTAAACTGTGATTGAATTGATATGATATTTCTGTCACAGTTTCTAAAAAGCGAGATAAATTATATCAATCAATCTCACAAACAGTACTGATAGAATTGATATGATATTTTTGTCACAGTTATTCAAAAAACAAGATAAATTATACCGATCAATCACACTTTTAATTTGTGACTAAATTGGTCTGATATTTTTGTCACGGTTATTGAAAAAGTGAGATAAATTATATCAATTAAACTCATTTTTAAACTAAAACAGAATTCATGATATTTTTTGCCTCGACTATAGAAAAAGTGAGACAAATTATATCCACTAATAAGAAAAGAGACATAGGTCACACTTATCTAAAGATAAAGATCACACTTTTGAAAAACCGAGACAAGTAAAATGTATATTTATCACACTTAATTTTTTTATCACAGTTATTAAGTGTGAAAAAAAAATGATCACACTTTTTTAGGTTTGATTGAAATAATAATAGATCTTGGCTTTTAAGTGTGATAACAACTAGTAAAATAGATCACAGTTTTTAAATGTGTTGAAATTATAATCGATCTCGGTTTTTAAGTGTGATAACAACTATAATAGATCACGATTTTTAAGTGTGATAACAACTAAAATAAATCACAGTTTTAAATGTGTTGAATTATAACAGATCTTGGTTTTTAAGTGTGATAACAACTAAAATAGATCACAGTTTTTATTATCACGGTTTTTAAGAAAAATGAGACAAGAACATATGATATTTTATAATGATATTTTAGATTAGTGTGGTCGAAAATGATAATAAAGTAGGCATCGGCCCAGTGGTAATTAGTGTGGTTCCTTAATCCTGAGTATCCGGGTTCGAGTCCCAGTGGCAACAAAAAATATGTGTGCGTTTATTTTGTTTTCGAAAAAAAAGAATGATCACACTTTTTTAGGTGTGATTGAAATTATAATATATCTCGATTTTTAAGTGTTTTAACAACTACTAAAATAGATCACAGTTTTTAAATGTGTTGAAATTATAATAGATCTCGGTTTTTAAGAGTGATAACAACTATAATAGATCACGGTTTTTAAGTGTGATAACAACTAAAATAGATCACAGTTTTTAAATGTGTTGAAATTATAGTAGATCTCGGTTTTTATGTGTGATAACAACTAAAATATATCATAATTTTTATTATCACGGTTTTTAGAAAAAATTAGACAAAAACATCAATCAATCACAGTTTTTTACTGTGATTAAAATAATATGGTATTTTATAAGGAGATCTTAGTTAAGTGTGGTCGAAAATTAGAAGAGAGAAAGCATCGGCCTAATTGTAAATAGTGTGGCTCGTTAATCCAGAGTATCCATGTTCGAGTCCCGACAAAGACAAAAATATATGTGTGCTTATATATTGTTTTTGAAAAAAACACTTTTATTGATGTGATTTAAATTATAATAGATCACGGTTTTTAAGTGTGATAACAACTAAAATAGATCACAGTTTTTAAATGTGTTTTAGTTGTAATAGATCTCGGTTTTTACGGTTTTTAAGTGTGATACCAACTATAATAGATCGCGGTTTCTAAGTGTGATAACTATTATAATAGGTCACAGTTTGTAACTGTGATTGGATTAAAGTACTTTATGTCACACCTCAATATGCCACACTATGGAAGCCGTGACTAATGTGAATATATCACACTTAAAAATCGTGATCTATATGCTTTTTTGTAGTAGTGTGCTTTCTTTAAAGTCATGGTTCTTCTTTCAGCAACCTCATTTTGGTGAGGTGTACCAGCAGCAGCAAGTTGATGTAGTACACCATTTTGCTCACCATATTCTATTATAACTTTGTTGAGAAATTCAGTACCCTTATCTGATCTGATCTTCACTACTGTCAAAGTTTTCTCATTTTGCAATCTCTTCAAAAGTTCAGGCATCTTTTGAAGTGTTTCACTTTTCTTGTTCATGAATACTACCCAAGTGTATCTTGAATAATCATCCACAACCACTAAGGTGTACTTCTTTCCTGTTACACTTGTTGGTGTTAGTGCCCAAAAAGATCCATGTGCATCAGCTCCAAAACTCTTTTTGTTGATTAATTTGTATTTGATTTGAAGCTTGATTTTGTCTGTTTACCTTGCTGATAGGCATCACATATTGCATCCTTTTTGAATGTGATCTCAGGTAAACCAATCACCATTTTCTTCTTCACCAACTGATTGATATCATCAAAGTTTAGATTATTCAACTTCTTATTCCATAACCAATTAAGTTCTGACTTGGTATGCAAAATCAGGCAAGTTTCTGGAACAGCAGTAGACCAATCCACCATATACATATTTTGTTGTCTTCTTCCAGCCAACACAACTTGATAACCTCTTTCACTAATGACAATACAGGTGTTTTTGTCAAAAGTGACCTTGTAACCCATGTCACAAAATTGTCTAGTGCTCAGTAGATTGTAGTCCAGTCCTTCCACATATGCAACATTCCTGATTGTTAATCCATTTATCACAAGTGTGTCATATCCTCTTGTGTATCCTGGTGTGTTCTTGTTGCCAAAATTTACTCTTGGACCATCCTTTGCCACAAAGTTTGACAAACAGTGCTTATTATTTGTCATATGTCTGGAACATCCACTGTCAAAGTACCAGACACCCTACAAAACAAAGTTAATGCATTTTAGGTACCCAAAACTGTTTGGGTCCATAATGGTCAGTGGCAAGCATGACCCTTGGAAAATTTCCATACGGTCTTCTTTGAAAGGTATCATACTTTTGTTCATACATGTATTCCACACATCCATAAGGTTTAAATTTTGGTTGTGTAGGACTCACATATGCTTTCTGGCCTTTTGGTATATAGTGTTGTTTGGAGTGATTTCTTTTGTAGAAGCACTAGGATAACCATAGGTGTCTGTTAGGAACAGCCCTGTAATATGGAGTCTGCTGAGGTCTCTGCTGAGGTCTTATAGAAGTCCTCTGATGGGTCCTCTGCTGATTCCATTGCTGAGGTTTTACCCTAGCAGTATGGTTATATTTGTTGTTTCTAGCAGTGGGGGCAGGAATATTCCAATCATCATCAGTAGGGAACAATCTACCTTTCCCCCTGAGATATGTATCCCTTGAATGATTGACAATTTTAGGTTTAGGATTCTTATCCTTGGAATATCTCTGATTTTTACCCTTTTGTGGTCCAGCAGACTTGGTAGCAGGTCAGCTATCAGCAGGTCAAGAATTTACAGCAGTCCTATTTTAGAATTTGTTCTTTTTGTTAGGTGTTGTTGACCTTTTTGACTTCTGATTTTGCTTCCTTGAAGTCTTCTCAGTGGGCTTTACTGCCTCAGTAACCTTTTTGGGAGTAGGATCTTGTGCAAGCACAAACTTATGACCAATTCTGGTACTAGGTTCAGTGACCTTACTAGATCCACGATTATTAGATTGTTGAGTTCCAAATCCAAGGCCTGTTCTATCACCATAAGGCTTTCCAGATTTGAATGCAGTGGAGGAACAAGATTGTTCGGTAGATTCAACAGCTATAGAATGTATAGCAGACTTGTGTTGATTCTGTCCAACCTCTTTTTCCTTACCCTTGAGAACTCTTAATTCAGATTTTAATCTTTCAACTTCTGATTGAAGAGATTCTTTTTCAGCCTTCACAATCTCATAACCAGATTGTATTATCCTCAGTTGATTAAGGATGGCATCCAAAGTTTCTTCATTGTCAGAATTTTTAGGATTTGAACCACAGGTTGATTCACAATCACTTCCAGCAGGAGTGTTAATAGATACAAAATTGTATACCTCCTCTGTTTCATACATATTTTCCATTAAAGCATAATCATCCATATCAGCAACAAGTGCAGTATCATCAGATTCATTTCCCTTTTCTAATTCAACTTCATATCATGATTCATCTTCAGCAACCATAGCTTTCTTGCCAGATCTTCTTTGTTGGCTTTTGCTCTTTAGTAGGTCTGGACAATCAGGTCTGAAATGTCCAGGCTTCTTGCAATTGAAGCAAAGATAATCAGGTTCCTTTTTCTATTTTAATTTAGGACAGTCTGGTTTGAAGTGTCCTAGTTTCTTGCATTGATAGCATAAGTAATCATTGTCTTTCTTGGATTCCTCCTTCTTCTTTTCACTAAATTTCTTTGTGAAATTCCTAGGAGAACCCTTTCTAGTTTTCATCATTCTGATTTTCTTGCTCAGTAGGGCAATTTGCTCTTGCATCTCATCCAGTAGATCAACTTGAGCTCCTGATGTTTCTTCTAGATGTGCAGCAGCCAATGCAGTAGTTTTTGGTTCTTCTTTTTATGTCTCAGGTACAAGTTTCTTGCGGAATTCATATGCCTTGAGATCTAAAAACAATTTGAAGGTGTCCTATTCATGTAGACTTCTCATTTCTTCTATGGAAGTCACCTTCATCTCCCAAACTTCTTTTGCAGGTAATGCTTCCAAGATTTTTGAATTGATTTCTTCTTGTGAGTACTTCACACTCAGTACGGTGAGTTCATCCATGATTGCATTGAATCTTGACTCCATTTGTACAATAGTTTCATTTGGTTTCATTTTGAACTCCTGAAACTTCTTCTTTGCGACACTGATCTTATTCTTCTTGATAGCATCAGTGCCTTCACATATTAATTGCAACTTGTCCCAATGTTCTTTTGCAGTCTTGCAATCTTTCACCTTCATGTACATATTGCTATCCAAGGTTCTGTATATGATATCAATAGCAATATTTTTGAGCTTAGCTCTTTTTCTATCTTCAGCAGTCCATTCTCTTTTTGGCTTTGGAATGTACTGAGTTTCATTATCCACAGTTATGGATTTTGTGATTACCAGTGGTCCATCAGTCAGCACATCCATCATTTCATCATGTGTTGCAGCTAGATAAGCCTGCATACGACGTTTATACTCATCAAAATGATCTAAGGAACACATCAACATCGTTCTAGCATACTGGTTGTAATCCATGATGCAAGGCTTTGAAAATCAGAAAATTGAAAAAGTTTTCAAAGTATTTTCACAAGCACAACAAGTAGGATTACTTCGGAACAGAAGCACTGCTCTGCTACCAATTGTTGGTCCCTTGAAAAGACTTTGGGTAAGTTTAGGGGGGTGAATAAACTTAAAACTTAAAACTTTTGGAGTTAACAAACTCAGCAACTTCAGCAGCCTGCTGATAGCTCAGTAGTCTGCTGACACTCAGTAGTCTGCTCACTATTGACTTTACTGAATTTGTTGCAGTGGAATATAGTTTAATTAAGCCTTATTACTTGGAGTTAAAATATGATACCAAGTATTAGATACTCGGTAGTGTATGTGTGTGATTCAGTTGCTAGTTCAGTAGGTTGATGTGTTAAATATACTAAATGCAAGAATATAAATGCGAAAGTAAGTAGGCAATTTTTATAGTGGTTCCAGGTGGTGTAATCCTGTCAGTCCACTCTTCTCCTGTGATGTTGGAGGTAATTCACTAGAGATTCTTGAGGTAGCAGTTACAAAAATCCCTAAGTTGCTTGTCCTTCACCAATAACTATGGCTTCACAAACTGAACACTTGGAACATGTATGATTGCTGCTCCAAAGTCTTCCACTGGTCCTTGAAGGGTAGGATTGCCTCTTCACCATCCACCACAAACAACGAGTCCTTGACACCCAAAGATGCTTCACTTGTCTTCGCATGATTTCTTATAAAAAAAGTTTGAATCAAGTAATTGATTCGGCTTTCGACAGCTTTGATCAGGATGATATGATCAGCAGCTTGAGGTCTTCAAGTGTGTAAACTTGATGTAGCTTGATAGCAGATTACACTTGAAGAGTTTGACTGGATCAGTAGCTTTATGCTCAGTAGTGTCAGCAGGGTGTTTAATCGATTTAAATCTGATAGCTCAAGATAGATCCTTAATTTTCATCACTTGTATCTGAATTAGGAGTCCTCTATTTATAGGTAGGAATCCTTGTGACTTATGTTTGAAATTCAAACATAGCCATTTCAGATTTGTCCCATTTGACTTGCTTTCTGTCACTGTGTTAGGAAATCACTAGTTTAACGCAGCGGAATTTAAAATTTGATTTCCTTTTTCTAGATCGTTCTTCGTTTAATGCAATAAACACGTTAAGTAGTTTGACGGTTATACCTCAGATGATCTATAAGATCGTCGTTTTGACCACCAACGGAGAGTAGTTTAATGCGCAAGCCGTCCACGCGTCCGGCCTCTATCGCTAATCCACACGAACCCCTTGCCGGAATCCTCCTTGGATTGCTATCAGAAAAACTCCGGCTGCTAGACCGGACCTTTTCTTCCCTCACAAACTCACTATGGAAGGCTCTCTATTTTACACAAGAATTATGAACTCTTGCAATTGTGATGTACAAAAGAGCTTGACACCCACCTCCTATATATAGTGGTTGGGGCGTCCCATATGGTGTGGAGGAGAAGAAAACATTTTTCCAATAAAATAAAGAAAATCAACTAGATTGATTTATCTCTTTAATTATAATTTATTTTGCCAATATCATATATTGATTATAATTATCTTATTACCATAAATCTATTTTTCCAAAATCAATTAATATCTTATATTAATATTATGGCAATCTTATTAATTAAAGTGCACAATCCAAGTGTATCTTGCACACTTAAAATGGCGCCCCATTAGTCAACAAATTGACTTCCGGAATATCTTTAATTAATATAATTTGTATATAATTAATATCTTGTATTTTATTTATTCATAATAAATAAATACCACCATATTAATTTACCACTATAACCTTTATAGTCTAGAGATAAACTTTCCTTATTTGGTTATCAACTATAACCGCATTTTAATCCGACTCGATGTTCATATGTGTGTGACCCGATAGGCTTCCGAATATGTTGGCCGTAGACACAAAGCGCAATTTACTAAAATGCCCTTCATACTTAACGATCACGGGATAGCGTCTAGCAACACACCGTGACCCCCAATCATCGGAAGAGCCAAAAGCAATGACTACTACCTTTCATTTGAAGCAGTTACCGTGTAACTTACAATCCTATCGTTGTAACAATATCCGTACGATCGTATCTCGAGTGTCAATACATTGACGATCGTATCTTATAATCTGGATATCATACTCTCTCGGAATAACACATTTACTCCCACTTTGCAAAGATTCTCGAGAGCTAGACATTCCTTATAAGAAGGCCATTTCGGATATTCGATCCCAATCATAGGATACGCGATTCCCGGACGACCAATCATGTATACTCCGCATGCTTCAATATCATACCCAATCACTACCGCATGATCGCCCCGTGGTTAGGAGAAATCTCAATAGTGTCAAAGCATGACAATCCACACCGTGGTGCCATGAAGACTCCGGTCAAAAGGATAATTACACAACCGCCACATAGTGTGACACTTAATGTAAGTGGGTCAGTCTAACGTACGCATTCTCTAATACACGTCCGTGTACAGTCCAAGTGTCCCTACACTTCGATAGACGAGATCTATCCCGACCTTCTAAAAGATAGAAGACATCCAATACGTGCTAGTCTGATTATACTATCAATGTCCCATTTGATAATACATAAGACTGGAGACATTTAAGCACCAACCTTGTTATAGTGATTAGAGATCTCATCAACCATAATCACTATCATGGTTTCTCTGTCACAGATTGATATTAGGGACGTTACTATATATACACAACAAATAATATGAAGATAAACAATATATAATAACATAAGTGCTTTTATTAATCATAATAAAGTTATTACATGAACTAAATAGACTGTAAACGACCCGACCCGGTCGAATCCGGTCCAACCCGATTGGGTTTAGGACACCTTTCCAACAATCTCCCACTTGGCCTAAAGCCAATCACCCATATGCCCGAGCCCGTGCAAGTGAACATGTTTCTCATGCTTAGCTTGAGACAATGCCTTGGTTAACGATCGGCTATGTTATCATCCGTGTGGACTTTCTCTATCTTTACATCTCCTCTATCTACTATCTCTCTAATCAAGTGATAGCGCCGTAGCACATGTTTGGACTTCGATGAGACCTTGGTTCCTTTGATCGAGATATCGCTCCATTATTATCACGGTACAGAGGCAATGGACCTTTAATGGAGGGAACCACACCAAGTTCAGTAATGAACTTCTTCATCCAAACTGCTTCCTTCGCTGCCTCCGAGGCTGCTATGTATTCGGCTTCCGTTGTAGAGTCCGCGTAGTCTCCTGCTTGGAACTCTTCCAAATCGATCGCTCCGCCATTAAGCGTGAAAACAAATCCAGTTGCGACTTGAAGTCGTCCTTGTCAGTTTGGAAACTGGCATCTGTGTAACCTCGTAATACTAAATCATCGTTCCCAAAAACCAGGAACATATCCCTAGTACGTCTCATGTACTTAAGGATATTCTTGACAAAGCAATCCAGTGACATTCACCTGGATTGGACTGGTACCTGCTAGTCATACTAAGAGGGTACGAGACGTCTGGTCTTGTGCATAACATGGCATACATGATAGACCCGATTGCCAAAGCATAAGGGACTTTACTCATTTGTGCCCTTTCCTCCTCCATCTTAGGACTCATTCCCTTTGACAGGTAGACCCCATGTGACATGGGCAGCAATCCTTTCTTGGACTGCTCCATGCTGAATCTCTTCAGCATCTTGTCTATGTAGGTGGATTGCGACAGACCAAGAAAACTTTTAGATCTATCTCTATAGATCTTTATTCCTAGAATATAGGTCGCATCACCCAAGTCCTTCATAGAGAAGTTCTTGGATAACCAAGCTTTGACCGATTGTAACATAGGCACATCATTCCATATGAGCAATATGTCATCTACATAAAGCACTAAGAACACAATGGCACTCCCACTAACCTTCTTGTAAACACAGGGGCTCATCTTCGTTCTTGATGAAATCAAACTCGTTTGATTATCACATCAAAGCAAAGATTCCAACTCCGAGAAGCTTGCTTTAATCCATAAATGGATCTTTGCAGTTTACATACCATCCCAGCGTCATTGGTTGTGAAACCCTCAGGTTGTGTCATATACACTTCCTCAGACAGGTTCCCGTTAAGGAAAGTTGTTTTCACATCCATCTGCCAGATTTCGTAATCATGGTATGCTGCAATAGCGAGCAAAATTCTAATGGATTTTAACATGGCAACCGGTGAAAAGGTTTCGTCATAGTCAACTCCTTGTCTTTGCTTATATCCTTTTGCCACTAACCTAGCCTTGTAGGTAGTCACGTTACCGTCCATGTCGGTCTTTCTCTTAAAGACTCATTTGCACCCTATGGGAATTATTCCCTCAGGCGGATCAACTAAGTTCCAAACTTGGTTTTCTTTCATGGATTCCATTTCAGAATTCATGGCTTCCATCCATTTCTCTTTGTCATGCCTTAACAGCACTTCCTCATAAGTTCTAGGGTCCTCATCTTCCATGAGATACACGCCAGTGTACCTTTCGGGTTCACGGCGTTCCCTGGTGGATCTTCGAGGTGCTAGTGTGTCTACGGTAGAGGGTGGCGCCACATTTACATGTGGTGTATCCTCTACTTCCATCAGACTGTTGTCCGTAAGTGGTTCTCAAATTTCTTCAAGATCAATTTTACTCCCACCGACCCTATCCGTAATAAACTCTTTCTCCGTAAAGTGGCCGCCCCGGCAACAAACACCTTTTGTTCCTCGGGGTGGTAAAATTGGTACCCTTTGGTTTCCCTAGGATAACCCACAAATAGACATTTGTCAGATCTAGGTTCCAATTTGTCAGGCATGGTCCGTTTCACATAAACGGGACATCCCCAAGGCTTCATGTAACCTAGTGTTGGTTTCTTCCCTTTAAACACTTCATAGGGAGTGGACTCAACCGTCTTTGATGGAACTCGGTTCAGTGTATAGGATGCGGTTTCAAGAGCATACCCCCAAAACGATTTTGGAAGAACTGCGTAGCTCATCATGGATCGTACCATGTCTAACAAGGTGCGGTTCCTCCTCTCAGACACGCCATTCATCTGTGGCATCCCGGGAGGGGTCCATTCAGGTAGAATCCCATTCTCCTTCAAATAATCTTGAAACTCTCCATCTAGGTATTCTCCACCTCGATCGGATCAAAGTGTTTTGATTTCTTTACCTAGTTGTTTCTCCACTTCACTTCTGAATTCCTTGAACTTGTCAAAGGCTTCAGACTTATACTTCATTAAGTATATATAACCATAACGAGAACGGTCATCAGTGAAAGTGATAAAATAAGAGAATCCTCCCTTGGCTTGAATTGACATTGGGCCACATACATCAGTGTGTATGAGCTCAAGCAAATCATTGGATCTTATCCCTTTGCCACTAAAAGGTGACTTTGTCATCTTGCCAAGTAAACAAGCTTCGCATGTATCAAACGATTCGTAATCGAATTGATCCAACATTCCATCTTTATGGAGTTTGGAAATGCGATTCTTATTTATATGACCAAGTCTACAATGCCATAAGTAGGATTCATTCAAGTCATTTGTTTTGGCTTTCTTGTTATTTATATTAAGTACGTCAACATTCATATCTAATATGTTGAGACCATTGCTAAGTATGCCAGTACCATAAAAGATTCCATCACGTGAAAAAGAACAACATTTATTCTCAAACGTAAATGAAAATCCATCAACATCTAATGCAGAAATAGAAATAATGCTCTTCGTAAGAGCAGGGAACAAAATAACAATTATTGAGTTCTAGTACTAGCCCACCGGGCAATGAAAGAAAATAAACTCCTACGGCCGCCGCAAAGAACACTTGCTCCATTTCCAACGCGTAGGTCCACCTCTCCTTTCTTCGGATCTCTAGTTCTTCTTAGTGCCTCGCATATTCGTACAAATATGAGAACCACAACCAGTATCTAATACCCAGTGGTTAGACTCAGAAGAAGTAATGTTGATCTCAATCATAAATATACCTGAAGTCGAAGCATCAGAATGCTTCTTCTTGGTACTCAAGAAGCCCTTGCAGTTTCTCCTCCAATGTCCGGTCTCACCGCAATGGAAGCAAGAATCCTTGGATTTGTCTTTTGCTATCTTAGGTGTTGGCTTAGGTGTAGCCTTCGCCTTCTTGGACTTTTTCTGGGCTTTTTCCTTGCCCTTGTTTGAAGTGACCAGCAACACTTTCTTTCCCTTCCCTACAGTGCCCTCAGCAGTCTTCAACATGTTCAATAACTCCGCAAGGGAGCAATCTATCTTGTTCATGTGATAGTTCATCACAAACTGCGAGAATGAATCAGGTAGAGATTGCAGAATCAAGTCAATACTCAACTCTCGTTCCAACTTGTGGCCCAGCTTCCTAAGCCTCCCTATGTACCCGATCATTTTAAGCATGTGTGACCCTACAGCAGTCCCAGATGCCATCTTACAACTAAACAGGGCCTTCGAGACCTCGTACCTCTCAGTGCGAGACTGAGAAGCATAAAGTTCCTTCAGGTGGACCATGATAGAATAGGCGTCCATAGACTAATGTTGTTTCTGCTGTTCCGGTGTCATAGAAGCAAGCATGATGCATGTAGCATCGATCGTCGAAACGTTGCTTGTTGTACTTCTCAACAACATCTGCAGCCGAACCCTCAGTGGGCTTTTCCGGTAGGGCCTCGTCCAAGACATAGACAATCTTCTCGTGCCTCAAAACGCTTTTGAGGTTTCTTTCCCAATCGAGAAAATTAGTTTCGTCAAGCTTGTTTTTGATGATAAAACGAAGGTTCAATTTGTTTGACATTTTCTACAACAATAAATAAAGATAGAATAAGTAAAATTCATGTATGTAAAACCCTGAATTTGCACTTAAAATCTCCTAAGGTTTTACTCCCACTAGCCAACTATTCCCAATTGGCTTTCAAGAATTTGACTAATTCTTTAGTGGCTGGGATCCAATCTAGTCGCCTTAATTCCCGACGGTGGTCGATCAATCTCAGCAATTTCGAAAGGTAGGTACTCCTACCAGTCGCATCATATGCGACTCCCAGTGGTTGATCGGTCAACTCTTTGACGATCCGCATCTCTATGTGGCGCCAACCCCTTGTCTCTAAAGTCAGACGGCCCCGACGGTGGCCAATCACCGAAAGACTTCGCCGATTCATAACCCGATATTCATGAGATCTCGTGACGATCATATCTCGATAATAACGATATACCCGTGGTAGGTCAACTCCCGACGGTGGTCGATCAGTTGGATCCGAACAAAGGCTCTTCACCGTCATTATAATATCGGGAGACAATTTTGGCTCGATTTTGGCGTGGGAATAATTTTAAATTAATTCACTTAATTAATTTGGTTTAATTATGGTCTCATCTACTATGTGCATATTACTACGATATCATATAAAGTAAAACATACACAACATTCCGCGCATAAAATAACCGGTATGATCATGGACTTTTCCTAGGTGCGGTTTCGAATACAAACTGACGAAACCGCGGGTCACAAACTAAGGGTGTCTGCAACCGCCAATAGGACCTTTATTGTTGTACGCCAATGGGTTCTTTATCTCTCCTTGGTCTTCAACTTCTTGCTCCATTCTTGTTACATAGTAAGTAATTACACCCGCCGCACACAGGGGGGATTCAGGGAATGGGATAATTGCAAAAAGTAAACTAGGTCACGTTCTTCATAACGGCCTAGGACAATTTTTTAAAAACCAACATAAAGAAAACATTCCCATCTATCCTATTGGTCGAGTCCATGATCAATCGGGGTCCATATAATCACATTATATCTACATGTCTAATCCATACAATTTTATCTTATGAAAAAGATTAAATTCTAATTTTAACTACTCATGCGTCTTTATTTTATCACATCAAATAATTAAATAAATTTTAATTAATTATATGACTTAATCGAAACTTAAAATTAACATTTAATTTTAAATCGATTTTAATTTTAATAAAATTAAAATTACTAAGTCTCTTATTTGTTTCCTTTCCAAAAATAAATTTAGCTTAGGCCTGGCCACTTTCCAAAATCAAAATTTTGGAAGTGGCTTTGGCCTAGGCCTTTTACAAATCAAATATTTGAAAAGGACCTAGGCCTATTCCAAATCAAATATTTGGAAAGACCAAATTAATTTAGTCTAGGCCTGGCCACTTTCCAAAATCAAAATTTTGGAAGTGGCCTAGGCCTAGGCCTATTTCAAATCAAATATTTGGAAAAGCCAATATGCCATATGGTTTCCCAATGGTCCAAACTATTTGAACCATTGGTTGGCCATATGACACAACTAAACAAACGAGATATCTATGCACAATAAATATCACAAAATGAAAAGGGTCGATCTCCCTCATTGGAAGAGGATAGCCAACAAACGGCAGCCCAAGGGCCACCGCCGCCGCCGCCGCCGCCGCAGAGGGAGGGGGCCGCCGCCAGTCGGCCGAGCCCCCCATAAACCCTAATTAATTTTTTTTTGTTTCAACGTTTCGTGATTTAAATCTTGCATCTATCGATTAAATACTACGCAATTAAATTATGCTTATTGCTTAAGCACGAAACCTTGCTCCGATACCACCGTTAGGAAATCACTAGTTTAACGCAGCGGAATTTAAAATTTGATTTCCTTTTTCTAGATCGTTCTTCGTTTAATGCAATAAACACGTTAAGTAGTTTGACGGTTATACCTCAGATGATCTATAAGATCGTCGTTTTGACCACCAACGGAGAGTAGTTCAATGCGCAAGCCGTCCACGCGTCCGGCCTCTATCGCTAATCCACACGAACCCCTTGCCGGAATCCTCCTTGGATTGCTATCAGAAAAACTCCGGCTGCTAGACCGGACCTTTTCTTCCCTCACAAACTCACTATGGAAGGCTCTCTATTTTACACAAGAATTATGAACTCTTGCAATTGTGATGTACAAAAGAGCTTGACACCCACCTCCTATATATAGTGGTTGGGGCATCCCATATGGTGTGGAGGAGAAGAAAACATTTTTCCAATAAAATAATGAAAATAAACTAGATTGATTTATCTCTTTAATTATAATTCATTTTGCCAATATCATATATTGATTATAATTATCTTATTACCATAAATCTATTTTTCCAAAATCAATTAATATCTTATATTAATATTATGGCAATCTTATTAATTAAAGTGCACAATCCAAGTGTATCTTGCACACTTAAAATGGCGCCCCATTAGTCAACAAATTGACTTCCGGAATATTCTTTAATTAATATAATTTGTATATAATTAATATCTTGTATTTTATTTATTCATAATAAATAAATACCATCATATTAATTTACCACTATAACCTTTATAGTCTAGAGATAAACTTTCCTTATTTGGTTATCAACTATAACCGCATTTTAATCTGACTCGATGTTCATATGTGTGACCCGATAGGCTTCCGAATATGTTGGCCGTAGACACAAAGCGCAATTTACTAAACTTCCCTTCATACCTAACGATCACGGGATAGCGTCTAGCAACACACCGTGACCCCCAATCATCGGAAGAGTCAAAAGCAATGACTACTACCTTTCATGTGAAGCAGTTACCGTGTAACTTACAATCCTATCGCTGTAACAATATCCGTACGATCGTATCTCGAGTGTCAATACATTGACGATCGTATCTTATAATCTGGATATCATACTCTCTCGGAATAACACATTTACTCCCACTTTGCAAAGATTCTCGAGAGCTAGACATTCCTTATAAGAAGGCCATTTCGGATATTCGATCCCAATCATAGGATACGCGATTCCCGGATGACCAATCATGTATACTCCGCATTCTTCAATATCATACCCAATCACTACCGCATGATCGCCCCGTGGTTAGGAGAAATCGCAATAGTGTCAAAGCATGACAATCCACACCGTGATGCCATGAAGACTCCGGTCAAAAGGATAATTACACAACCGCCACATAGTGTGACACTTAATGTAAGTGGGTCAGTCTAACGTAAGCATTCTCTAATACACGTCCACGTACAGTCCAAGTGTCCCTACACTTCGATAGACGAGATCTATCCCTACCTTCTAAAAGATAGAATACATCCAATACGTGCTAGTCTGATTATACTATCAATGTCCCATTTGATAATACATAAGACTAGAGATATTTAAGCACCAACCTTGTTATAGTGATTAGAGATCTCATCAACCATAATCACTATCATGGTTTCTCTATCACAGATTGATACTAGAGACGTTACTATATATACACAACAAATAATATGAAGATAAACAATATATAATAACATAAGTGCTTTTATTAATCATAATAAAGTTATTACATTAACTAAATAGACTGTAAACGACCCGACCCGGTCGGATCCGGTCCAACCCGATTGGTTTAGGACACCTTTCCAACACACTGTTCATAGTACTGACACTGTCAGAATGCTTTTTGACATTTTTCAGTCTGTCCACCCTTTGACTTGTATCCATTGGATAAATCTCTGTTTCTTTCCAACGTCCCTTTAATCTTAACCATTGATTTGTTTGATAAAATAAGAGGTAGTTATATGTCCTTATCTTTGTATTTTTCCAATGTAACCTTTGAATAATCTGAAATATACATCAGCAGGTTCCTGTGAATGTAATTCTGTTGAAATGCATATCAGTCAGTTGTTCCAAGGTTGCTGTGTATATAAAAAAACACTTCATCTGACTTCTCTTATATCTAAATTTTTATTATTAAGTTAGATTACACCATTTTGAATATAACTATGTTCCAATCACCACTTAACTTGTGGAACTTAGACCTTGTACACAAGGTATATGTAATCAATTTAGGTCATCACAGACTTCCCTAAATTCTGATTCCATATCCTTGACTTTAAATACTAAGTTTGATCCCTTAGCCTTCAATAACTGAGTTTGAGCTCTCAGCCTTTAGTCTTCAGCAGGTTCCTAAACTAGTCTACTGACTCAGGTACCCTAATGATATAGATAGGTCAGCTGATGAAAGTCACCTGACTTTTTACAGTGCTTGTTTGATCAAACCTATACAAGATCTAACTCTAATAAGCCTATGCATTTGATCTAGACAACTTTTTGCCTTTGCTCTATAACAGCTAGTCTGGCACTCATCACTAAAACATAAAATAAGTCCAACAGTTGATTATCATAAAGAGTGGGTCCTTAGGACCATAAATCACGGACTTCCCGACCTGCCCATTCAGATCTTCCAAACTGACGTTATGGCCTCCTACAATAGTGTTGATTGTGTTGATTGGGCGGTTGTCTATATGCTGATCAGCGTCTGGAGTTCGGTCTCTTCTTCTTCGCGGCTCTTCTTGCCTCTCCCGATCTTGGTGATATGTCCTACGTCTGATGTCTCTTTGACATCATGGTTCGGGATCCTGAGATCGGTCTACAACCTCATCATTCTTCCATCCATTATAGCAGTGCTAATATCCCTTATCAGATCTTTACAATCCTCTGAATCATGCCCCACATCTTTGTGGTAAGCATAAAATTTACATTGGTCTCTTCTTTCTGGGGGACCGCTCAATGGTGGAGGTGTCCGAGCCAAGCCTTTCCTTCCTATGATCGCCATTTCTTGTACTCGAGGTTGGTTTAGAGGGATAAATTACCATTCTTTCAAAGCACCTTTTTCCCCAACCGATCTGTGATCGGGGCAGTCATCCCGTCCCACACCGCTTTCCTTTTTTTGTCAGGTTTATCATGTCTTTTCTTTCCTAGATTCTCCCTTCTCCGATTCTCGCTTCATTTCCTTTCACCTCCTCGCCATGGCAATGATCATACGTTGCGTCCATACACTCCTTCATGGACCTGGGGAGTTTTCTGTATTCAACCTAGCATGTAGCCTCCCTTCTCGCAGTCCGGCTACGAACGAGGCAATCAACAGGGGATCATATGCGTCCTTAACTTTTACCCACTCTTCGTTAAACCTTTTTAGGTACTAGAGGACAGATTCCTCTTCTTTTGCTTGATTGTGAGTAGATGGGTGGCATTTATTTGACACGGCTTGGCCATAATAAAAGCGATGAGGAACATCCTACCTAGTTCCAAAAATTTAGAAACCGACCTAGGTGGTGTTCTTGGAACCATTCATGAGCTTGACCACTGAACAACATGGCGAAAGCCTTACACTTCATCTCATCTGATGCATTAAACAAACTCATCTGTGTATCATGCTATAAAAAATGATCGGATGGGTCCTTAGAACCATCATACGGATCCAACTTGGGTACCTTAAATCTAGTAGGTCGGTCATATTCATCAATCTGTCTGGTAAACGGTGAAGTGAAGGAAAATTCGTCAGCCTTTTTGCCCATCATGGCATTGACCTCTGCCCGTTCTGCTTCTTTAACTTGGGCATCCATTGGTCTTTTCCCTTGTTCGAGACAGAAGCGTCTTCATCTTGTTTGTTCTTCCCTTGATTAGAGGGAATTTCCCCTCCAATACATTCTTCTGTATCGCTCTCTCCTGGTTGCGCTGCCTGGTGAATGGCCTGTCCGGTGGCGGGATCCTTGACCGCCAATTTGTAAACAACTACTTGTTGCTCCGAATTTAGAGAAATTTCCTCCGATTGTTGCGTTGGATTCTCCGAATCCACATTATCCTCTTCCTCATTACCATTGTTATGAGCATTCTAGGCATTTTCAGTGGCTTTCTGCTTGCGCGACTTCGCCATTGACGCAATTAGGATGGATCTTGAACATTTACCAGTAGAAGGGCCCTCCTTCTACGTGAATCGACGAAGCAAGATTTCGTCTGGTAATAATCTAGACCGTTTAATCTAGTGGTAATTGAATCAAGGAAAAAAGTAGAAAAATTATGAATAAGGAGAAGAGTTTTGTGGGATTATCTAGACTGGGCCTGGGATTTTCCCAAGTTGCCTACGTATCCAAAGTCTGCCTTGAATCAAGTATGCCGTAGTTCTTATGAACATCTATATAGGGAACACTTATGCCCTAGGCCAGCATGGGTCGTGTCCATTATGGACTCTTTTTTCCGTATCCTTCAAGTATTATAATGCCGTATTTATCCCTTGATTTTAGGAGATAATCACGGTATTAAAATGTTGGGTTTAAACGATAAAGATTTGCGTCTTAACTGCTTTGGATTCTTTCCATAATTATCCTGATAAACGTGTGTTTATCATTATACGCTCTAACCGACCTGCGGCGAGCAGCCAAGCACAGGTCGGCCTTTACTTTTTCCTGACCGACTTGCGATAGACTGAGGAACGACCTAGGTAGCTTCCCCCTTGGTGGTGGAGATCGGCCTTTAAGCATATACCGGGGCTCATGGCCCTTGGAGCTTGGATCTCGGGTCCATTTTCACTTGTATTTGGGTTATGGGCATGACATGTGGCATGGTTAAATCCGTCATTGTCATATATATATATATTCCTTCTAACAGATTTACCCTTTTATATATATATATATATATATATATATATATATATATATATATATATATATATATATATATACATATCTTATACCAACTTATGATAAACGCTGCATCAACTTGTTTTGATGCCAGTCCCAATATAGCTAAGAATAGTGATCGAGTCTATCAACTTTTAAAAATAATTATCAAAAAATGATAAAATAACCTCTTGATACAAACACTTTTACCTTAATGGTAGGATGTAAATTTGTTATTAATTCAACATTTCTACTATAGACATTCTTCTCCTCAACCTATAAACACAATAATTCCCTTTGAATTCATCACTTAATCATGTTAAACCCTTGAAATATAAATTTAAACTAGATTTGCCTTTACAAGATGATACTCCTTAGATTTGTTGGGTGGATCAATCCTTTGTGGAGCTCAAGCCCACTAAATAATTGAAAACATAAGTCAAATAGTATTTAGGGGAACAAATTATGTTAATTTTTCCCTAATCTTCACAATTTTAAAAGGCAAAAAGTAAAGAAATTCGCAGCTTTTATTGGTGTTGCAGCAGCAACTTTCCGGCGACGATCGGGCATCGAAACGGACTCCGATCGGCATGAAATTTTGAAGGTTTGTTCGTCTCTAATTCTTCTTCAATCTGAATGGTGGAATTTTTGATTCAACAGTTCAATCTCCGGCAATAATGCGACGACCTGAATGCTGCGTTTCTGCTGCGTTTTCGATGATATTTTTCAACAACTATTGTATTTTGCATTTTTAGTTGATTCTTTGGTGTAGTTGAGTTGGTTGATGTGTTTGAAAAAATTTCGTATCATCTTTTGCTGATTAGTGGAGTTTTTGTGGGCCTCGGCCTCGTGGTTTTTACTCTCTCACATCGAGAGGGGTTTTCCACGTTAAAAATTGTGGTGTCGATTTTCTTGTGTTTTTGTTACGCTTTACTTGTGATTTAGCTTCGTTGGGGCTGGCTCGTTTAATTTCGTTGCGTGTTATTGAAAAGACTCCGTGGGTATTTGTGATACGTGTGGTATTGCGGTTGTTTGTTTTCCCAACAATATTGTTATTAGAATCCTTCCTTAACACCTTCCAACCCCTGTTGTTGCTAGCCTTCAAACATAACCAAGGATTATTCTAAAACACTTGAACACATGTAGTGAATATTGAGATCACATGTAGTGAATATTGAGATCAAAATAGTAAATTGATATATTTCTACCAAGTTTCTCTGTTTTTCCTCGGATGAAAGCTTTGTATGAATTCTTGTATATGCTATGTTTTTTTTCTTTTGTAGGAATGTGTGATGGAAATTTCTAAAGTCTATGATAGTAAAGAGAGTAGTGAGAAATGGTGGCTTTCCAACGTATGGAAACTTGGTTAATATGTATTAAAGCGTATGTCGACTACACTTTTTCTTCCAAAACTGACGTTGCTATATTACTCCCATTAATCACCATTATCTTGAGTAATAATGTGTCATAAAGCCTTATCATATGTACTTTAATATTTAGAATTACAAATTATAAGTTAGTTTTGGTTCACTTCCGTTTCAAACTCGAGTCGAAATGTAAAATTGGGTCAGGGTATTATATTTATCCCTACTTTTAAAAGTTTTGTCCTCGAAACTTGTCATCTCTGATTTCGATGAGCTCTGGATAATGCTGATGCATGAACTCTTCCTTCTCCCATGTTGGCTCCCGCTCGGTACGATTTGACCTTTTACATTACACACTTTGATCAAACGAACGTGAAGGTACCCATCGACCTGATTTTATACTCGACTTAAATGAGGTTTTCTTAATTTTTATGAGTTAAACGTCCCAAACAAAATGAGACGTTACTTTTGCTTCAAAGACCCTGATAAGTTGTTCTTCATACTTAAGGTCCACATCGATCAACTTTGGCTCCACATCAACAACCTTCTCCAATTCGTCCAAACATTTCAGGAGCATAGATACGTGGAAGACATTGTGAACCCTTGACGTCTGTAAAGGCAACTTTAGTTGATAAGCTAACTCTCCTACTATTTCCGTGAATTCAAAAGATCCAATGTACCTCGGACTTAGCTTTCTTTTCTCATTAAACCTCTGTACTCCTTTTGTTGGTGATACCTTGAGATAAACATATCACCCACCGTAAACTGTAGTGGCCGTCTTCTCTTATCTGCCCATTTCTTTTGTCTGTCCTTAGCAACTTTTAACTTGTCTCTGATTATGGATACATTACTCAAGGTCACTTGTACTAACTCAGGTCCTGTCATTGCTCTCTCTCCAATCTCGTCCCAACACAAAGGTGACCTACACTTGCGACCATACCACGCCTCGTATGGTGCCATACCAATACTGGAGTGATAACTAGTGTTATATGCGAACTGAGCTAGAGTTAGACAATCACTCTACACACCCTTATTCTCCAAAACACATGCATGTAACATATCTTCAAGCGTTTGTATTGTTCTTTCTGATTGACCATCGATTTGTGGATGAAAAGCAGTACTCTGATCACACCATATTTAGTACCATAAAATAGACCATTATTTACCCCGAATCGTGCTCAATTAACTAAGGATAGTTCGATTATTGTATGAAATGTATGTCGATTGCTTAGTGCTTGTTCCTTGGTTGCTAATTCCGCATTTACATAATTATCCCGCATAAATGGTATTGTTATGCTTCATTTTCCATGGTTTTCAGGTGTACCGTATTCTGGAGATGTAAAGATGGATCCAAGCAACGAATGAGTCATTGGGACGAAGTGGAAAATTCCATGGAGAAGTCTGCTGAAGCTAAAAAGGTTAAAAGTTGGCCCGCAACTGCAGATGCCCTAGTCGCAGCATCGAGCCTTGGGGGACACGAAACAGAATATGCAAGTTTGTGTATTAAGTCGGTTAGGTTTATGGGTCTCTAAGTCGGTTTACAGCTCTATATAAAGGATTAACCCGTCCATTATAACATATACAAGATCATACTCAATTTTATTATTAAGTTTATATGAAATAAAGTTCTTGGTTTTTATTTTGAGTTCTTTCCATTGGTTTTCTCCTCCAAGCCGTCGACTATCTTGCGTTGATCAATCTAGATCCGCCATTGATAAAGGTATGAAGCTTTGAACGATCCTTTTATATTTTTATCATGGAAGATTAGCTTAGATTTACGCGATGTAGTTATTCTGAATGTTTAACCAAACCATAATTTACCAGAATTAATCAGAATAGAACTATGATATATTCTAGAAATAGGTCTATATCGTAATTGCGAGGCAACTCTAGGTCACCCTAAGTCTGGAGATTCAGCGTCAGCTATGTTGGTCGACAGGTTCAGTTCACCGTAGGTTAGATCTAGCCAGTTGATGATAGTTAAAAAATAGTATATCCTACGGCATCAACATTCTTCCCATTATGAGCTAAAAATAGTTGTTTCGACCATTTAATCTGAACAATTCATGTTGAATGCGATATGTCGTGTTCACGGGAGGAGTATTAGGTATTTAATAAAATTATATCCAGAATTGGTATTATTTCATGTTTTATTGAACTATTCTCAGGAGACGAAATTTGGGCCAAGAATTACAGATGGATTATAGAGCAGGCTGATAAAAGGAATGAGCCTAGGGTATTCCGGAACCTTCAAAGTTAAGTCAACAATGAAAAAGAGACAAAAGTGCCCTCGATGCAGCGAGCATGCCATCGCCTAATCGAGCATCCAAGAAGCTTCATGAACGCCTTTTTCTTGGACGATGGGTAGTTTTTAGGGTTAGATAAACGGGTAAATCATGTTTCATGATAATCGGCGCCAGATTCGTCTGATCGACAGATTTAATTTACATGTTTGTAGCTTGATCAACTATTTGCATGTCATTATAAATTAGCATGAAGGATTATTAGTGAAGTGTTATTTCGGACTTAGTCTTGATCGATCCTTAGGAACGTGTCAGTCAGTCCACGATGGGTGCTTAGGGAGGTCTTCGGTCTTGAGCTGGCTAGTCCTAATTCTTATTGCATGTGGATTAGTACAACCAACGAAGGAGGTTAATTGCACATAAGAACATATTATCCTTTCAATGGAAGTAGCGTAATATTAGGGATTAGCACTTGTAACTGACAAAGAATCAAATTTACCAACGGGATGATTGATGCATTATATGGGGGAAATAACTAATCGCTCATAGTTAGAACTAATCTTTATAAAACTTATAGAACTATATTTGTGTTTGATCTTGAGTGCTCATTGCTACTATTTTTACTTCTATTCTGTTGTTGGTCGTTGACCGCCTTTGTGTTCTAAATCTTGATTAATTGTATCTTACGAGTCTCTATGGATTTGACCATTTCTTCGCCATCCACTATATAGTGATAGATCTAGTACTATTGCTAGTAGTTCGTGATTGCACCACGAAAAATTAAGGTTTTTGGCACCGTCGTGTCAAAAATATTTTTTATTTAAGAATGAGAATTTGTATGTATTTTGTCTCTATAATTATTAAGTCTGTTAAATGAATCTGTGTTAGTCTGTCTGTGAATAATTGAGTCATAACAGTGTATGTTCTTTTAAGTCCTGGGAAATTTCACTCGATTAAGGGAGGTAGCACTCGACTCATCGAGCTTTCCAGAAATAGCAGAATTGTTTCTATTCGGTCAGCGTCAGTGTCAATAGTCAAAGTCCATGTTTTTTGAGTTTTCCAAGGAGTGTAAAAGCTACCGAGGCATGTAACTAACATTTTTCTTGTTTTATTATATGCACAGATATACGCAACAATGAGTTCAACAGCCAAACTTGAGCGATTTATACCTGAGATCGATAAGTTTGCTAAGAAGAAATGCAAATTAGCAAAGAAAGAAAGAGGACAAATAGAAAGGCTGGATGACGGTGTGTGTAGACACACCGAAGACGAGGAAATTCCCCTTTTGGAAGATCCAGAAGAAACGATGGTGGAAAAAAATGGAGTTAATGGAGAAAATGGTGCCGATGGAGCAGGAGTGGTTATACCTAAAGATAGAAGAACTCTACAAGTCTATGCCATGCCAACAATTGAGCTGTTTGTACCAGTAATTGTTCAACCACAAGATGCGGCCGAGGTCTTTCATCCAAAGCCAAATGTTATACAGATGGTGACCAACTACACTACATTCCATAGAGTGCCAAATGAAGATCAATGTGTACATGTCACAAACTTCTTGGAAATAATCAACACTGTCAAATCTATAAGAGTTATAGAGGACAACATCAAACTGAAGTTGTTTCCATTCACACTAAATGACAAAACAAAGCAATAACTTTTGTCTCTAGCAGCAGGTTCTATCCAATCTTGGACAAATCTACTGCAGAAATTTATGAATAAGTACTGCCCGTCTGGGAAGTCGTTGCAAATGAGACAGGAGATCATGAACTTCAAGTACAAGCTGGGAGAACCCTATGAAGAAGCTTGGGAACGATTTAAGGAAGCCCAATGGATATCCCCTCACTATGACATCATTTTACCCGTACGCGTGCACAGTTTTTACGACAGATTATGGCCAAGAGAGAAGATGAGAGTTGATGCGTCAAGCAACAGGTGTTTCTCGTTGTTATCACCAAATCAAACTGAAGAGAAATTGGAACAAATATCACTTACGACTCAATGGGAACGCATGAAATTGAGACTATGAGATCAGCTGAAGGTGTATTCGGAGAGGATACCTGTCAACAAATCATATATCAGTTGTTAGTAATGAATGAGAAGATGGATGACATGAAATATCGCATCGCCAAAGTGGAGAAGGTCCAAGGGATCTAGACATCCCAGGGAAAGGAATTGACTAGACCAATCATTAGTTTAGAACCAGAGATCATGAATGAACAAAACGCAGCATGATCAATGAAAATAGGGGACTCGATTAGTCGAGACAATAGTTCGACTAATCCAGCGTATGTGGATTCAGCGATGAGCAGGGAGAGCAGAAATAGGAAGCAGGTAAGTCTTCACGAACGGTAACTATTAATCCTGCATCTTTAACCTATACCCATAGGAAATCAAAACCAAATCATGATGATGCTCGTTATAAAAAATTTATAGAAATATTTAAGAAACTTCAAGTGAATATACCTTTGGTAAAAGCTCTAGATGGAATGCCAGAGTACGTGAAGTTTCTGAAGGAAGCGGTTTCTACGAAGAGGAATTTATTGGACCATGAGACTATATGCCTTAACGAGGAATGCTCGGCGGTTTTGCTAAACACGATTGGTTTGTAAAGATCCCGAGCTTTCTACCAATCGTGTCCTAAACACCAATCAGGTTGGACCGGATCCGACCGGGTCGGATCATTTCTACTATTTCTTTATGTTTATACATACATTAAATGGCTTTTATGTTGTCATATATATGTTCTTTTAAAGAAC
The DNA here is from genome assembly GCA_036785695.1 of Gentiana straminea. NCBI lineage: Eukaryota > Viridiplantae > Streptophyta > Magnoliopsida > Gentianales > Gentianaceae > Gentiana > Gentiana straminea. Next base: position 7,073,348 of record JAVUPR010000326.1, on the reverse strand, counting down.
CAATTGTGAATTGTTATATGATAACGTCTTTGGTATTAAACTATGATAGAGAAACCATGATAGGCGATTATGGTTGATGAGATCTCTAATCATTTTAATAAGTTCGATACTTAAATGTCTCTATGCTGATGTACTATTAAACAGGGCATTGATAGTATAAACAGGCTAGCACGTATTAGATGTCTTCTGTCTTTAAGGGCAGGGATAGATCTCGTCTATCGAAGTGTAGAGACACTTGGACTATACATGGATGTGTATTAGAGAATGCGTACGTTAGAGTGACCCACTTACATTAAGTGTCGCACTATGTGGCGGTTGTGTAATTATCCTTAAGACCGGAGTCTTCATGGCATCACGGTGTGGATTGTCATGCTTTGACACTATTGAGGTTTCCCCTATCCACGGGGCAATCATGCGGTAGTGATTGAGTGTGATATTGAAGCATACGGAGTATACATGTTTGGTCGTCCGGGAATCGCGTATTCTATGATTGGGATTGAATATCCGAAATGGCCTTCTTATAAGTAATGTCTAGCTCTCTTGAATCTTTGCAAAGTGGGAGTAAATGTGTTATTCCGAGAGAGCATGATATCCAGATTATAAGATACGATCATTAATGTATTGACACTCGAGATACGATCGTATGGATATTATTACAGTGATAGGATTGTAAGTTACACGGTAACTGTTTCACATGAAATGTAGTAGTCATTGCATTTGACTCTTCCGATGATTGGGGGTCACGGTGTGTTGCTAGACGCTATCCCGTGATCGTTAGGTATGAAGGACATTTTTGTAATTTGCACTTTGTGTCTACGGCCAACATATTCGGAAGTCTATCGGGTCACACAAATATGAACATCTAGCCAGATTAAAATGTGGTTATAGTTGATAACCAAACAAGGAAAGTTTATCTCGAGACTATAAAGGTTATAGCGGTAAATTAATATGGTGGTATTTATTTATTATGAATAAATGAAATACAAGATATTAATTATATTTATTAATTAAAGAATGTTTCGGATGCCAAAATATTTGCTATAGGGGCACATATATTATTGTGTATAAGATACATTTGGATTGTGCAATTTAATTACTGTGATTACCATATATTAATATAAGATATTAATATATATTGTCACATGCTTGACTTGCACTTAGATTGTGCTTGTGCACATATGTTTCCAAGATATATATATTTATATATATAGATTTATTATATGTGTAATATGTGATATATACACATGTGTAAATTGATTTATGGTAATAAGATAACTATAGTCAATATAAGGTATTGACAGTATATTGGAAATATTTAATATAAGATATTGAATATTAATGAGATAAATCAATCAAATATATTTTCCTTATTTTACTAGTAAAAGATTTTCTTCCTCTCTACTCTACTAGGGGGTGTCCCATCCACTATAAATAGGAGGTGGGTGTCAAGCTCTTTTGCACACCATAATTCCAAGAGTTTAGAATTCTTGTGAAAAAATAGAGAGCTTCTTAGATAGAGTTTTGAGAGAGAGAAAACTGCCGGTCTAGCAGCCGGATTTTTCTAGTAGCAATCCAATGGTGGATTCCGGCAGGTTGTTCGTGTGGACTAGCGGTAGAGGCCGAACGCTTGGGCGGCTACGTGCATTGCTACTCTCCTTAGATGGTCAAAGCGTCGATCTTTTAGATCAACCAAGGTAACCACCGTTTTTAGCTTATTTGTTTATTTCTTAAACGAAGTCGATCTTGGGTAAAAGGGAATCAAATTTTTGAATTCCGCTGCGTTCCCGTGTAGATTTCTAACAGTGGTATAAGAGCCAGGTTCGAGCTTAAGCAATAAGCATGTTAATGTGCGTAGTTAATTTTATCGTTTAAATCACGTAATTAGAAGGTGAAAGATTTTAGATTCACAAAACGATACACGAAAAGAATAAAAAAGAAAGAAAAAAAGGAGATCGGGTGGTGCTCGGCCGATTGGCGGCGGCACCACCACCGTCCGGCGGCCGGCGGCAGCCTTATGCCAGGCGGCTGCTTGGTAGGTCTCTTCCTTTTGTTTTGTGTATTTTGTGTTTCAATATGGTTCATAGTTTAATTGGTAATTCTTCTTTTGTTTAGTTGTGTCGTGCGACTAACCAATTGTTCAAATAGTTTGGGGCATTGGGATGTCACATGGCATTAAAATAATAATGGTATTTCCAAACTTTGTTTGGAATAGGCCTAGGCCCTTTCCAAATATTTGATTTGGGAAAAGGCCTATGCCTAGCCACTTTCAAAATTTTGATTTTGTAAAGTGGCCAGGCATATTTACAAAAATATTGGTCTTTCCAAATTTTGTTTGGAATAGGTTTAAGCCCTTTTCAAAATATTTGATTTTGAAAAAGACCTAGGCCTAGGCCCTTTTCAAAATTTTGATTTTTGAAAGGGCCAAGGGAGATGCCTTAAGTTTAGGAAACCAAAGACATCCCTTTTGATTAGAAATCAAAAGGAATGAAACAAAAGAGACTTAATTTTAATTTTGATTTATTTTTGAAATAGTTCTAATTAATTAAAATTAAAATTGAAATCGGTTTAAAATTAATCGTTAATTTTATTTCGATTAAAATCATTTTATTAATTAAATGTTAATTAGTTAATTGATTGGATAAAATTATTTAATAGATTAAACGTTAATTGATTAATTAAAACTCAAGTAATTAAGTTTTAATTTTATCTTTTTCATAAGATGTTATTGTATGGATTAGATATAGTAGATATAATATGATTATATGGACCCCGATTGATCATGGACTCGACCGATAGGATATATGTGAATGATTTAATTTTTCTGTTGGTTTAAAAATTGTCCTAGGCCGTTATGAAGAACGTGACCTAGTTTATTTTTTACATTTATCTCATTCCCGTTAGCTCCCCCGTGTGCGGCGGGTGTATTTATTTTATTAGATATAATTAAATGTAATAAGAATGGAGCAGAAGATGGAGGCCAAAGAAAGAAGAATAAAGATCCCATTAGAGATGGCGCATTAAAGATTATATTGGCGGTTATAGCTACCATTTAGATTGTGACGTGGTTTTCCATCATACCGGTTACTTTACACATTTATTTATTTTGTTTTGTATTCGAAACCGCATCTAAGAAAACATAATGTCCTCCCACAACAAAAATCGAGTCATAATATGTCTCCCAATATTATAGTGACGGTGAAGAGCCCTTGTTCGGATCCAACTAATCGGCCCACGTCGGGAGTTGACCTACCTCGGGTATATCGTCATTATCGGATTTATCGTAATGAGATCTTTACGCAAGAATCTCTTCGTCATCTAGGAATATAATTATCATCTTTGTCAAGCCTGACTGAAATTTTGTTGTTTATTGGTTTTAACCCCTTGTCAGAAGTAGAGTTCAAAGGGTTACCGTTGAACATGTATATCCTTTTTATCAATATTAAATTGATTGGAAGTGGAGTTACTATGTCGTACGGATTTGGGCCGAACAACTATTAATTGCAAGCGTACAATATGCTTTCATAAAATTACAGAAGTGAAATTGCTCGACAATTAGCCTTCATTTGATTATTCGTTGAATGCATTTCAGTTGGTGCATTGGCTGTGAAAATAATTTCTCAATTTAAGAGAAATTATTTAACATCTAATGTTCATGCATATTTTCTTTTTAGATTACTAATTTTACCAACAATCTTAAGAGAAAAATCGTGTTATATGGATGTGTTTCCACTAAAATTTTGTTGGACCCCATCGTTTGTTTTGGTTCATGAATTTTCGTCTTGTATTATGATAGTTCACAGAAGATGCATTTTTCTGACTGCAATTTTTGAAGTGATATCTCTACTCTTCATGTTCATGCTAGAGAAGTGATGCATTCTTGACTATGCTCTACTGCTTAGTCCACTCAATTGATATATATATATATATATATATATATATATATATATATATATATATGCATTTGTTCGGTTAAATAAACTATTTTGATAGATATGTTGTTGTTGGTCAAAGTGCTTGCACAAAGAATTTTGGTTGATCTTGTGCCTGTAGTATATGTTTTACTATGTAAAACAAGAATAGTTTTATTAAGAGATCTGGTGTATTTGGTTGCAGTACGTGACCCCTTGTCAGAAGTAGAGTTTTAATTGAAGAGATATTATATGAAGTGGTTCGATAATGTTACATTTTAATTGGTTCTGTTTTGTTAAATAGAACATATATAAATTATTTATGTTTATTTTGATGGATAGTGAGAATTGTCCCTAAGCATACTTTGATATTTCGGAAATGGAAAATTATTGTTTTAGATGTTCAGATGATTGAACGTTCCAACAAATAAGAACAGGTATGTGCAACAATTTTTGTTTCCTCGATCATGTATTGATTGGTCCTCCGTACCAATAATTTGGTGCTTTGTTTGTCAACCTTAATTTGTGTAAGTCTTCATGTGCATGTGATGGAAGCAGTATGTTCATCATTAGATGTGATGATAAAATATGCTTTGATCGCTTCTTTTTTGCTTTAAAAAAGTACAACAACGGTGAACTAACTTGTTGTTGGTTTAGTGTAAACATGTTATATTCCATTTTATTCCATTTTATTTTGTTCAGGTATGATTTAGAGTGGGTCAAACGAAATTACATAAAGGGTGATCAATGGATAATAATTTAGTAATGTTCTTCTATAGTTTTGTTCGAACAAATTTGATTTTCAAATGCTGTCTGTAATTGCATGGTTTGTCCCTAATCATGAATATCAAATATATGAATATCAAATGTGTGTTGAAGTCAACACGAGAAAGTTACTGAATCCAACGGTTGTAAAATGAAACATAACCTTGGATTTGTTCAGAGTGATGACTGTGATTTAAAGTTTGTGCACGCCAAATATGGTTAAAGGTATCCTATTACTTTCATTAACGATAACTCTAACGATGTTATGTTTATTTGCTGAGAAGCAAAGACTAGACCCTTGAAGTTGAGAATTAACTTGGAAAACGAATTAAAACAATTCATAGTGATCAAGGTGGGGAGTAATTTGCAAATTTAATGGGTTATGTTTTGGTACCAACATCATTCATTAAACTATTGCACGAGAAACACCTTAATCGAGTGGTGGTGTTGCTTAAAGGCAAGAACACGAAAGAAATGACTAGTGTCATGTTGATTTTTTCGCATTTATCCAGAATTGTGGGGGAGACAATTCTCTCAACAATTGTTATTCTCAACGGAATGCCACCACGGAATAGTGGAAAGGCTACAAGCCCACCAATATATTCCTGGAAGTGTGGGGGTGCTTAGAAAGGGTTGAAATACCTAAGGCAAAGTAAGTCAAGATAAAGGACCGAAACAAAAGATTGCACATTCTTTGGATGTGTAATAACAGTAGTGTCTTTTGGTTTCTGGTGCACAAGTCAGACATTCCTGATGTATACTAAAATGTGATCACTGATTAAAGGAATGTTGTATTTATTGTGGAGATATTTCCTTGTAAAGACAAGGAGAAACAAGGTTCAAATTCAATATATAGCCCTTGACCGGATGTTAAGGTATTGGAAGATTACAATGAACCTCGGAATACAGTATACAAGATATCAGGCATTGTAAGAATACTAGGATGCAATTGGATATCTGACTGTAAAGACTCAAAATCCAATGATGGATATGTACTCACTATTGGTGGTGGTGCAGTGTCCTGGAAATCCTCAAAGCAAAATGCATAGCTCAATCTACTATGGAATATGAGTTTATTGCATTGGACAAAGCTGGAGAAGAAGCAGAGTAGCTTCAGAATTTCTTAGAGGATCTTCCGTGATGGCCAAAGCCAATTCCTTCTATAAACATACATTGTGATAGTATGTCGGCTATAGGACAAGCACAAAGTTGTATGTATAATGGTAAGTCGAGATATATTCATCGTAGACATAATACCATTAAAATTGATCTCTAATGGTTTGATTTCCTCGATTATATATAGAGTCAAAGGAGAATCTTGTGGATCCACTTCTAAAAAGGTTTAGCTAGAGATCGGGTGTCAATTTTTTGACAAACGGGATGGGACTTAAGCCTATTACGCATGTTCCCTTATAATGGCAACCCAACCATAGTGACTGGAGATCCCAAGATCATGGTTCAAAAGGGACAACTAAGTTATGAGGGACAATTAGAACTTACCCATTCTCTTAAAAACAAAAGTGCTTTCTGTGATTTTGTTAGGTTAAGCATTAAGCTTTTAATGATTCTTATATCTTGGTAAAGCCAAGTGGGGTATTGCAGAGTACTCTTTATAGGAGGTCACCTATGTAAGTGGAAGTGGGGCCGCTTCTGTGAGAATTTGTGGGCTGAATTCTCTAACACACTTTCTGAAACCGAGGTGTTCCAAGGCCAAAACGGACACAACCATGAGAACCTCGAGAATGTTAGGAGATATGTTGTGTAGGTATCATTGTCTAGGCATGCACCAAAGCCTGAGCAGTTCAAGACCTAGTTCACTGCTTAGCCGAGTATGTCCGATGGTACTCTACTACGGAAGGTTCAAGGCAACAAACCACCTCGCCCGATGCAACAGATTTCCGCCTGTTATCTCTTCAGAGTCTACATTGCATTTGCATTAATTTTCATTCATATGTAGGGGATTGTTGGATAATTTGAATTAAAAATTAATGCTGAAATGATGGAGGGTCGCATCGGTTCGGTGAAAGGTTACAACCCCCCGTAAGAGGTTGTATCCTTTTGGTGAAAGATTGCAACCGTTAAATGACCGGACATCTCTCTCCCATAAATTATGTCACTACAATGAAAAGGATGCAGATTTTTTGTAAGTTTTTCCTTAGATAAAATTCTGGCCAGTAATGTTAAACTATTTATACAAACACTTTGCATATTTTTTGAGTCAAGGAGAGATTTACAGAATAGAATCGGTTCGCCGTCTTCTTCATATCTAAGTGCAAGACTAAAAGAAGGAATGACTGTTGTATCTTGGGAGACGATTTCTATTACCGTGTGCACATAATCGGGGTAAAAACGTCTTAAGGACAGAGTGCTACACTCGCCTCAGTCAATATGTTTTATGTCCTATTTTTTGCTTTCGTTTTTGCATGAATTACGTGTTAAACAACATGCTAGATTACTAATTTTACCAACACATGGCACGGTCTCTATGGAAGGGAAGCGTGTAACCAAACGTCATTCTGATGATGCTGAACCATATGATTATGAATCATGTGGGTTATATGTATCTTATCCAAAGATGACTAAAATACCCTTTTAAGAAAAGGTTATAAAACCAAGAAGATTGATTAGAGCCTAAATATATTGATGTTTCTTGGCTAATGACAATTTATATCATAAACAATTAATTATCTCTCTCTTGGTCTATTTTTAGAAATAGCTGAATGTACTTATTGAAGTACGACAATTCGGAAAACTCGAAAAGTTCGAGCTAGTACGAATATGAGATTGATGAGCTACTTAGGAATTAATCTTCAATTTGATTGAAGGAATTAATAACTAGAGGATGTTTTAGAAGTCGTCTGAAATAGAATCAGATTCTCCCTTAAAGGACCATCTTTGGGTTACGCAATTAGATTTTGTTCCTAAAATGGAAACAACACTTTATATGATAAAGGTGTGACGCAAGCCATACGAAGTACCCCTTACTCGTTTCGGGAATAGTGCCCTTATACTTAACCGAGTTCCTAAGAATAAAGGTTGAATAAATTCTATATTAGATATGGAAGAGGATAATGTCGAATCTATCTTAACCGATGATTTGAAGTTGTCATAGGCAAAGTCAGAAAGGCTTGGAGCCTAGTACGACATATGCAACTTTGTGGAATATCTTAGCTAATACGCTAGGTAATGTTTACTTACACACGTGGAGCAAAACTGTTTTTCTCCAAACTTTTGTCTTCTAGAGGAAGTGTTTCTTCCAAAAGAAAAGTGGGAGTAAATAAGATCTCAAAGGATTTCGAGAACCAAAAGATATATTCAACCATTGGAACGTGAGCAGACGCCACATAATGATGAGGTGTAGATCACTTCTCAGTGCACACAAAAGTTCTGTAAGTCTATTGATAACCCTAAGCCTGAAAAGGCAGCTGGTGTATTCATCTTGAAGAATGAATATCTCACGACTTATGAAAGAATGTTTGAAAGGCAAGTTTGAGAGATATGGCCAGGAGCCATAATGTCTGAATTAGATTCCATCAGTGACAACTAGGTTGTAAACCTAGTCTGTCTCACTTAGAGAGAATGTCCCTGAAAGGCGACATGGATAGTAATATGATTACCATAAGGCTATAGTGACGGTTGAAGGGTACGGGGTGTAAACCTTGTAATTATCTTCATAATGCCGCCAGAGTTGAGCCCATTTCTATTCAGACTATACTTGTTATAACTTCGTATCATGGCTATATGATAGTGTTGAAGACATTGGGCAAACAACCTGATTTGATAGACGATAACATGACATGTGAGCCCACGAGATCCGTCTATGGACTCAAACAAGTTTCTCTAGACGATTTCTTTGTTTGATAATCAAAGGAGTTTGATTTAGTCAAAAGAAGGAATATGCCCAATGTGCAAGATGGATAGTGGGAGTGTGTTACGATTTTTGAGTAAGGTATTGGATATCTCTCTCAAGAATTATCACCCTTGTCACAGTCAATTAATGTTTGGTAGTTCAAGGTCTTTACGAAAGCACTTGGATTAGAAGTTCTTGTTCTATAAATAAGAATCTATAATGATAGATTTAACTGCTATGTTGGTTTATAGTTTACCTATATAGATGTGATGCTAAAAGAATTTAGCATAGGTCGTGACGGGGGATACTGCTAGCCGGTGTTTTCAAGAACTATCTATGTTTGGACGTTAGTCCTAAAGATAAGGGGAAATATGATGCTTACGGAAGGTTCCATTTGCTGCTGCAATAGGTTCCATCATAAGAGATATGCCAGATGTTCATACTGCATGAAGAGTCATGAGCAAGTATGAAAGTAAATCTGGTGAATATCGAAAATATCCTTAAACAAGTTAAGGATGGTTTCCTAGTTTATCAAAACTTGGAAGCGAATAAATGTAGATATATAGACATGCGTGAGTCTTATGAAGACTAGTGGGAGCTACGATCCGGGTTATGCAGTCACTTTGATTAAGTGATACAGTGAGCTGGAAATGTTCTTGGCTATGGGTCACGGTAAATTCTAAAATTTATCCAAAACACGTAGTGCCTTGAAGGCGGAGCGGGAGCAGTACATGGATCTAGAAGGTTCATTCATGAACCTTGTACGGTTCTTCCACCTTTTCTATATAGCTGATATAGTAAGTGGATTAATTGCTTGAAGCAAGTACCAGGGTCTCGTCGAGATCCGTGTATGTATTGAAGCGGTTCCTTTGACTTGATCATTTGGAGCACGGTATGAAGATAGTCTGAGTCCCCACGGATAGCGATCCATTTACGGCTGGGGCTGGTTTGTGAGTACTATATGAGATTCTTGTGCTTCAACTTGGTCTTGTGTTTGTGAGTAATTGGTTTTAGGCCAAGTGGGAGATTGTTGAAATAGTGTCCTAAACCCAATCGGGTTGGACCGGGTCGGATCATTTCTACTATTTCTTTATGTTTATACATATATTAAATGGCTTTTATGTTGTCATATATATGTTCTTTCAAAGAATCAATTGTGAATTGTTATATGATAACGTCATTGGTATTAAACTGGGATAGAGAAACTATGATAGGCGATTATCGTTGATAAGATCTCTAATCATTTTAATAATTTTGATACTTAAATGTCTCTGGCTGATGTACTATTAAACATGGCATTGATAGTATAAACAGGCTAGCACGTATTAGATCTCTTCTATCTTTAAGGGCAGTAATAGATCTCGTATATCGAAGTGTAGAGACACTTGGACTGTACGTGGACGTGTATTAGAGAATGCGTACGTTAGACTGACCCACTTACATTAAGTGTCGCACTATGTGGCGGTTGTGTAATTATCCTTAAGACCGGAGTCTTCATGGAATCACGGTGTGGATTGTCATACTTTAACACTATTGAGGTTTTCCCTATCAACGGAGCGATCATCCGGTAGTGATTGGGTGTGATATTGAAGCATGCGGAGTATACATGTTAGGTCATCCGGGAATCGCGTATCCTATGATTGGGATTGAATATCTTAAATGGCATTCTTATGAGGAATGTCTAGCTCTCGTGAATCTTTGCAAAGTGGGAGTAAATGTGTTATTCCGAGAGAGCGTGATATCCAGATCATAAGATACGATCGTTAATATATTGACACTCGAGATACAATCGTATGGATATTATTACAGAATATGATTGTAAGTTACACGGTAACTGTTTCACATGAAAGGTAGTAGTCATTGCATTTGACTCTTCCGATGATTGGGGGTCACGGTGTGTTGCTAGACACTATCCCGTGATCGTTAGGTATGAAGGGCATTTTCGTAATTTGCACTTTGTGCCTACGGCCAACATATTCGGAAGCCTATTGGGTCACACACATATGAACATCTAGCCGGATTAAAATGTGGTTATAGTTGATAACCAAATAAGGAAAGTTTATCTCGAGACTATAAAGGTTATAGTGGTAAATTAATATGGTGGTATTTATTTATTATGAATAAATGAAATACAAGATATTAATTATATTTATTAATTAAAGAATGTTCCGGATGCCAAAATATTGGCTATAAAATATATATTATTGTGTATAAGATACACTTGGATTGTGCAATTTAATTAATGTGATTACCGTATATTAATATAAGATATTAATATATAAATATATATAGTCACATGCGTGACTTGCACTTAGATGTGCTTGTGCACATTTGTTTCTAAGATATATATATATATATATATATATATATATATATATATATATATATATATATATATATATATATATATATATATATATATATATATATATATATGTGTGTGTGTGTGTGTGTGTGTGTGTGTGATATATACACATGTGTAAATTGATTTATGGTAATAAGATAAATAAAGTCAATATAAGATATTGACAATATATTGGAAATATTTAATATAAGACATTGAATATTAATGAGATAAATCAATCAAATATATTTTCCTTATTTTACTAGTAAAAGGTTTTCTTCCTCTCTACTCTACCAGGGGGCGCCCCATGCACTATAAATAGGAGTTGTGTGTCAAGCTCTTTTGTACACCATAATTCCAAGAGTTTAGAATTTTTGTGAAAAATAGGGAGCTTCTTAGAGAAAGTTTTGAGAGAGAGAAAAGGCCGGTCTAGCAGCCGGATTTTTCTACTAGCAATCCAATGGTGGATTCCAGCGGGTTGTTCATGTGGACTAGCGGTAGAGGCCGAACGCTTAGGCGGCTCCGTGCATCGCTACTCTCCTTAGAGGTCAAAGCGTCGATCTTTTAGATCAACCAAGGTAACCACCATTTTTAGCTTATTTGTTTATTGCTTAAACGAAGTCGATCTTGGGTAAAAGGGAATCAAATTTTTGAAATCCGTTGCGTTCCCGCGTAGATTTCCTAACATTCTCATACAATGTACCATTGGAGGAGTATGCCTGAACAAAGCGTTACGTGACCTAGCAGCGAGTGTCAATCTGATGCCGCTATCCATTTTCCATAAATAAGGCATGAAGGAGTTGAATGAAAATCAATCACCCTGCAATTGGCTGATAAGTCTATGAAGCAACCACATGGAGTTGTAGAGGACGTGTTGGTAAATGTTGACAAGTTTTTGTTTCCTATAGACTTCGTAGTGTTGGACATGGAAGCTAACAGTGATGTAACACTAGTCATATGAAGACCTTTCCTAGCGACTAGTAGGACTTTGATCGATGTCCATAAAGGTGAATTCATTCTTAGAGTGAATGATAACAGTGTTGTCTTTAATGTGTTGAAGACGATGTGGTACGCACAAGATGAAGGGAAACATGTTACATGTTGGATGAAATTGATGAACTTGTTCTGGAATTGCAACAGAAAGTAGCAATAGACCCTGAAGTACGTAGCTGAGGCTTTGCTTTTGAAGAAAGAAGAAGGAGAAGGTAATGAGGAAACCTGCGAGGTGCAGCGAAGGTCTCAAGCAAGAAGCAGAAGTTGTATCTTTCGTGGATATAGGAGGACCAATTCATAGACCTTTGTGGTACCTTTGAATTGCAGTTGACTGGCAAGATACTGAAATCATCGTTTGAGGAGCCATCAAGGAATTTAACACTCAAACATTTGCCCTCTCATCTGAAGTACGTATTTTTGCAAACGGATACTCTCCCCTTTATAATTTCAGCGTCATTATCACCCTTGGGGTAGGAGAAACTATTAAGAGTACTGAGGGAGCATAAAGGAGCCTTTGGGTGGACTATTGCGGATATCCAATGGATAACCCCTTCTGTGTATGCATAGAATCTCTGTAGACCCGGAGAAGAAAGCGAGGGCTCAACCTCGGAGAAGGTTGACTGAGGAGTTGAAGGACATTCTTAAGGAAAGGATTATAAAGATGTTGGAAATGGGAATTATTCCCAATCACAACAAACTATTATCCATTACCAATATCCTTTTATTTCCCTTGTCACCCTCATTTTCTTAACATCACTCCCCCACTTGCACATAAACTCCTTCATTTCTCCCTTTCTATACTAGAACACATAAAATGATCATTAAAAGATAAAAAGTGGGGTGGACTTATGGTGTATTCACTTTGTAACCCCCACACTAATTCACTATCAGAAATTCACTCATAATTAACTCAAAATAAATTAATATATTATTATAATATTATTACAAGATTACTACATAACTATACGTCAATATATTTGAGTTAAACATAACTCCAGGTTTGGTTTCGGTTCGAACTCGGGTCAAAAGTAAAATTGACTCGGGGTATTACATCCACCCTCCTTATGAAAGTTTTGTCCTCGAAACTTTCCAATACATTATTAATCATACTTAGGTAGGATAAAACAAATTACCTGATAACACTTAGTACATCTTATATCTTCTGATTATATCTTAATTTCCGATATCGAATCCTAGATTCTGGTGACATATGTTTATGTCCTTAACGAACATTTCTTCCACAGATAGTTCCGAATTCATACTTATAATCACTTTGTTGATCTTATCTTTAGACAATTCTCTTTCCGTTACATCTAACATTTTTTTGGCATCTCATAATGCAGCTCGGTTCATAAACTCATATCCATACCGAATTCTTTTCATCACAGATACTATGCTATACTGGAAATGTAACGCCCCGAAATTTCAGGAAGGGTAAATTTTTAAATGGGTTTTATTTATTTAAGTCCTATTTATATTTGACCTAATTAATTAATTAAAAGGAAATATTAATTAAAAAGGATTAATTAATTATAAGGGATTTTAATTAATTCAACTATTTAAGGAAATAACCGCTTTATTTCCCTCATATTTATCAGTCGGCAATTTTCCAAAAAAACAATTAGAGATGAACGACGCAAGAACAGGGAGAAAGGGGAGAGCAAAATCCAATCCGTTCATCGTTTCAAGAGGCCGTAGTAGAGAAAAGTGATCACCGCGACGTAACGAAACTTTCGAATTCAACATCTTGCTATTTCGTAAGTTTTAAATTTAGCCGTAAATTTGAAATCTTGATCCTTTTTGGGAAAAATCCGAGTTCTAATTGTATAGAGGGTAGTATTAATTGTAGGACAAGTTTATTAATATCTTTTTATCGATCTTTTATCTCTGCTCTAGTGATTTGTAATACAAAAAGATAAGGGTTTTATTATAATCTGATTCATACGTTTGATTAAATAAATAAATAAAAAAAACTAAATTCCCTATATATGCATCCATATGCTGTGCGAGTGCTCTGCAACAGGAAGAAACAAAAGTGGTAATGAGGGCTGCATGTTGACTGCAGTGGGGAGTTTTTGTTGGAAATATTTGTTGATATTAAAAACTTATGTTATTTTTATGATGTACTTCAAATATAATAATTAATAATATCTTCTATACTTATTTCTATGAATTCGGTGTTTGACCCTTTCAATTAAGTTGAGCTATATATCCTATAATTTAGAAGCTACTACATGGGATAGTCGTCGATTGGTTTTAACTCCCTTTCCTACTTTACAGGAAATATACGTTGGAAGGGAAAAATATAATACAATATAAGGATATTATATCTTATTTTATCTGATGGATAATACAGAGACACACATTTACCTTTCCTTCTACATTTTGCCGACTGTGCTTTGCAGTGCAGAGTTGTCAAATAAAACAGTATATAAAGGAGAATAATTTTACATATATATATATATATATATATATATATATATATATATATATATATATATATATATATATATATATTATATATATTTCTTCTTTACAAATTGAGCATTGAGTAATACGGTGGTTCGGGATACTTCTCGCTGCACAAGACAGTATCAACGGGTTGTCGAATCTTGGGAAAGCAACGCACTATCAATAATTTACCAGTGCAGTGGGGGCGTTTTACTCTCTAAAGATAGCGCCACTGCGTGCTTCGACCCAGGCCTTTTCTAAACTTTGACTCATATTATTTTTAGCACCTTATTATTGGGTTGTTATTTTGCCGCAGTTGCAGACGTTTTTCTTTCCGTATTGTGTTGTTTTCTGTGGTTTGACAATTATTTTCCAACAAGTTTAGAGAGTAAAAAGGGTGATTAAAATAAATAAATAGTCGAACAAGAAGGAAAAAGAAAAGTTGTCTGCATCTGCTTTCCTCTTTTTTGGAGTGCTAATATGAGTTGCCTTTATGATAAGTTTGGAAAAATTAATGGTAAAAATTTGTCTGTGGTAGCCTCTCGTAATTCCTCTTTTGCCAGACATTGTGTAACTAACCCTGGAACAAATGCTATTTTTAACTCTGGTGATTGGTGGATTGATTCTGGGGCTAATGTTCACGTGTGTGCTGATAAAAACTTGTTTTCATCATATTATATATCAAGCACAACAAATGTGAGTATGGGGGACGGGAGTGTGGCACACGTCGTTGGGGAAGGCCAAATAAATTTAACATTGTCATCCGGAAAAATCTTGTCACTAGATAATGTTTATCATATTTCAAATATTAAAAAGAATTTAATAAGTGCTTCTTTGTTGGTTAGAAATGGTTATAAGGTTGTTTTAGAATCCAATAAAATTGTAATTACTAGACTTGGTCAATTTGTTGGCAAAGGCTTTATGTTAGATGGCTTGTTCCGTTTAAGCTTGTTGCCCTCTTCTGGTAATGAAATTTTCTGTTCTGATTTATCTGTTGCAAATGTTGAATGTTGTGACACTTGGCATGCTAGACTTGGTCACGTTAACCGTGGTACTTTGAAACGGATGATGTCTTTCGACCTTATTCCAAAGTCTCCCATTAATGAAGAAAAATGTGAAATTTGTGTGGAAGCAAAACAACCTCGTAAACCACATAAATCTGTTGAAAGAGAAACTAAATTGCTTGAATTAATTCATAGTGACATATGTGATAGCAATAATGTTCTGTCACGTGGTGGTAATCAATATTTTATTACATTTATTGATGATTATTCGAAATATTGTTATGTGTATTTAATTAATGCGAAAAGTAATATGTTTGATAAGTTTAAGGAGTATAAAGCTGAAGTAGAAAATCAGCTAGAAAAAAGGATAAAAATTTTACGCTCCGATAGGGGTGGCGAGTATGCTCCTAATGAAATGGTTGACTTTTGTAAATTGCATGGTATTGTACATGAAGTAACTCCAGCTTACTCCCCTGAATCGAACGGTGTTGCGGAAAGAAAAAATAGGACTTTATTAGATATGGTGAACGCTATGTTGATTAGTTTCGGCTTGCCTAAAATTTGTTGGGGTGAAGCTTTGTTTTCTGCTTGTTTAATCCTAAATAGAGTTCCCTATAAAAATTCCGATAAAACTCCGTATGAAATTTGGAAAATAAAAAACCTTCACTACAATATTTGAAAGTGTGGGGTGCCTTGCAAAGGTTAATATTCCTATTACCAAGAAAAGAAAATTAGGTCCCAAAACTGTTGATTGTGCCTTTGTTGGGTATTCTTTAAATAGTACTACTTATAGATTTTTGGTGTTCAATTCGGAAATTCCTGAAATTTCTAATAATATTATTATTGAATCTAGAGATGCTGTTTTCTTTGAAAATATTTTTCCTTTGAAAGATTGATTGTCCAAACCTGTTAATACATGTTATGTTTCTAATGATAATGTTGCTTCTTCCTCGTCTCTTTTTAATAGAGAGCCGGATGAACCTAGGAAGAGTAAAGGAACAAGAAAATCTAAAAATTTCGGTGATGACTTTTATACTTTCTTGGTTGAAGATGACCCTAAAACTTATAAAGATGCTATGATGTCTTTAGATGCTCCTTTTTGGAAGGATGCAGTAAATGATGAAATGAACTCCCTCTTAACGAATAAAACATGGGTTTTGACCAATCTTCCTCCTGGATGTAAAACAATTGGATGTAAGTGGATCTTTAAAAGGAAATTAAGGATTGATGGTTCTATAGAAAAATATAAGGCTAGACTAGTCGTTAGGGGCTTTGAGCATAGGGCCGGTGTTGACTTCTTTGATACTTATTCGCCGGTGTCTAAAATTACCTCTATTAGAATGTTAATTGCTATTGCCTCTGTGTACAAATTAAATATTCATCAAATGGATGTTAAAACTTGCCTTTTTAAATGGTGATTTAGAGGAAGAAATTTATGTTGACCAACCGGAAGGTTTTGTTGTGAGTGGACAAGAAAACAAAGTGTGTAAACTTGTTAAATCTCTTTACGGGTTAAAACAAGCTCCTATGCAATGGCATGCAAAATTTGATGATGTTATGATATCAAATGGCTTTCATATTAATAATGGTGATAAGTGTGTTTACATGAAAAATGTCAATAATGGTTGTGTTATTTTGTGTTTGTATGTTGATGACATTTTGATTTTTGGTAATAATAGTGATATCATCAACGAGACAAAAACATTCTTATCCCATAATTTTGATATGAAAGATTTAGGTCCTGTTGATGTCATTTTGGGAATAAAATTGACTAGAATTGATGATTCCATTTCTTTGTCACAATCTCATTATGTTGAAAAATTATTGAAAAAATTCAATTATTTTGATGTGTCTCCTGTGTCTACTCCTTTTGATCCTAATGTTAAGTTGAGTAAAAATAAAGGAGCTAGTGTTTCTCAACATAAATATTCTCAAATTATTGGATCTTTGATGCATTTAATGAATCATTCTAGACCGGACATTGCATATGCCGTTGGTAGGTTGGCAAGATATACTCATAATCCAAATACGTCTCATTGGGATGCATTAGAAAGGTTACTTAAATTTCTAAGAGGAACTATGAATTATTCTATTAAATATTCTGGTTTCCCTGATGTATTGGAAGGGTATACTGATGCGAATTGGATAACGATTCTCAAGAGACTAAGTCAACTAGTGGTTATGTGTTTACCTTGGCGGTGTGAGCGGTATCATGGAAGTCGCTAAGCGGACCGTAATTTCTCGCTCGACAATGGAAGCGAACCGATTGCTTTAGATTCCGCTTGCGTCGAGGCTGAGTGGATTAAAAGTTTTTTAAATGATATTCCCTTTTTGCCTAAGCCTATTCCTCCCATTTCAATTCATTGTGACGTCAAGTTGCTATTGCTAGAGCTACGAGCAAAAACTTTAATGAAAAAAGGAGACATTTAACCGTGCGACATAAATCCATTAGACATTTGATTTCTCATGGTATTGTTTCTTTGAATTTTGTCAGGTCTGAAAACAACATTGCGGATCCGCTTACAAAGGGACTGACGCGTCAGCAAATTATAAAAACATCGAGGGGAATGGGATTGGAGCCTACTAATTAAATCACCATAGTGGAAACCCGTCTTCGGAGGTATGGCGATCCCATGAACGATGTTCAACGGGTAAAAACGAAACTGTTAAAGGGGTGATTTGGAAGAGCACGATTAAATTTATTGTCGCGGAAATTTTCCGGATCCCATTCCTATGGTGTAAGTGCTGTTCATGTGACGTTTGAGGTTGAGTTATCTCTTAATGAGTCCGAAGGCATATTTTGCGGGGTGTTTGGTCACAATTCACCCTTGGAGGACTCACCTAGGTGAACGTGGTGGTGGGGTCGCTACTGTGGGGGTGTGGGCTACTCCCTAATGACGTTCCTGACACAAGATTCCTGCGCATGACCGTAAAGTGCACCACTGATAGAACCACAAATATTTACTCATATCGTGGTGTGTAATGTGTTATCATCTAATCAACTGAAACATAGTTCAAGACATTTATGTCACTATTGTTTTATAGATGGTAATTCATTTTCACTAAGTGGAGGTTCAAACCCGGAAGGTACCTACACCTATTACACGGAATTATATGCTCAATTTGTTTTGAAAAATAAGTTTTTAAAATCAAGTGGGGGATTGTTGGAAATATTTGTTGATATTAAAAACTTATGTTATTTTTATGATGTACTTCAAATATAATAATTAATAATATCTTCTATACTTATTTCTATGAATTCGGTGTTTGACCCTTTCAATTAAGTTGAGCTATATATCCTATAATTTAGGAGCTACTACATGGGATAGTCGTCGATTGGTTTTAACTCCCTTTCCTACTTTACAGGAAATATACGTTGGAAGGGAAAAATATAATACTATATATATTATATCTTATTTTATCTGATGGATAATACAGAGACACACATTTACCTTTCCTTCTACATTTTGCCGACTGTGCTTTGCAGTGCAGAGTTGTCAAATAAAACAGTATATAAAGGAGAGTACTTTTACATATATATATATATATATATTTCTTCTTTACAAATTGAGCATTCAGTAATACGGTGGTTCGGGATACTTCTCGCTGCACACGACAGTATCAACGGGTTGTCGAATCTTGGGAAAGCAACACACTATCAATAATTTACCAGTGCAGTGGGGGCGTTTTACTCTCTAAAGATAGCGCCACTGCGTGCTTCGACCCAGGCCTTTTCTAAAGTTTGACTCATATTATTTTTAGCACCTTATTACTGGGTTGTTATGTTGCCGCTGTTGCAGACGTTTTTCTTTCCGTATTGTGTTGTTTTTTGTGGTTTGACAATTATTTTCCAACAGTTTTGTGTCCTGAAGGTTCATCAAACAATATTTAAAGAGAGACAATAGTGGGGCATTTTCATTAGATAGATGGGAAAAAGGAATTGTAATCCACATATCAACATTTGATTTGCAAGTATATATATAAGTAGCATCGGGAAGAAAAAGGGAAACACGGAGGAGGAGATAATTGGCTGCAATATTAAGAATTCATTGATGAATGAAAAAGGCTTGATAAATGATAATAACGTTATACATTTATGTATTCTTTTACTCATGGTAGCAGATGACGTGGTGTAAGGAACAGAGGATTGTGCACGGTTACGGAAAGGAAAAGAAAAGAAAAAAAAATATGATCCGTACACCGTTTTATTTAATCCGATTCGTAAATCGGCAACGAGTCGACGAATCATTTAGAGAGCAGATTGATTTCGATTAATCGAGGTAATGGGGTGTTCTTAAATTGATTTTTGGGTGTTTATGTTATTGATTACTAATGTGAAATTACTGGTTTTGGGTAGTTATAAGGTTGGTGATCGTTGAGTAGGAAATTACAGCATGTTAACAGGATGATCGGGTAAGTATTGGCGGACACCAAAAGAAAGTAGTGTGACTCTGTTCACTCTTGGCGGATGCCAGGGAGGTTTGGCGGGAGCCAGGAGTGGGGCAGAATGGTATGTTATATTATGGGCATGGTTGGTGGGCGTCAAAGGTGTCTGTTCACCTTGTTTAGATTTTACTTTGTGTACAACATGTTATTGATTGATATGCATGCCTTGAGGGCAATAAACGTTAATTGAAAATTTCTAACATGGACTTCTGGTAGCTTTGGTTCAGCACCACAACTGAGACCCTCTGCGGGGAGAAGGTGGGAGCACCGGAAGGCGTTGTTTGGGCCTTGTGGGCGTTGACTTAGTAGTCATTGATCCTTTTACAACGTGCTAGGTAGCATAATTAGATATCTAGGTCCATAAGTCCTTAGGAAGCCTTTTTATGTGAATGATCAGGTGGTTAGAACTTAACTCGTAAATACGTATGTGGTTGTCTAAAAGATAAAACGTCAATATCATTAGTGAGGCACGTCTATTCTTCTTCCCATGGGACTCTTACACTCCTCTACTTGGTCTGATGCCAAGAGATGCGTGTGACTCCCTCACGGGGAACTAAGCCCATGCCCTTGAGGTCCTTCCCGTGTTGCGGTGCAGCTGTTCACCATGCGTAGTGTCCTTCGGTATTGATGTAACAAACCTTACTTGTGCAAGGATGTACTATGAAGCTAGTAGAGGGTGAGTGAGCTCTACTGTTACAACCTATATGGTAGTGATTGTAGAAGATTTTCATGTTATATACCTGTATGTATTGCCTTTAATTGTCACCGTTTCTTCTACCCCTTACTAAGTACGTATGTACTTACCCCCTCTTCTCTCTTGTCCCCACCCGAGAAGGTGGTGGTTGTAGGTTGTTTTCGAGGCCACAGAGGAGTGACCCGAAGATGATGCAGATGATGTATGTTGCTTTTTATTCAGTTTACTTTTGGGTATAGATTATCTTATCCTTTGTAATGATAGAAATCAATGAGTTGAGCTTATGGTTATCAAGATGTAATGGATTAATTGTAATTTAATGGTTATAGTTAGTATTTTGATTATGTAATAGATGCAGCCTGTCTTGCTTTCGAGCGTTTAGTAATTGTTTTACTTACCCGAGTCAGTCATTTTGTCTTCCGCTTGTTCTATGATGTTTTCTTACTTAAGGCTTATGTATTTAATTAGATTAAATTTTAATTATATAAGTGCCGGGCTTTCCTTTCCGGATAAGGACTCGGTATCCGGGAGGGCTTCACTGTTGGTATCAGAGAGGCAAGTGACACCGCTGCATAGGATTTGAACTCTTAAGAAGTGGTCTAGTTGTAAATAGATACGTAAGATGAGAATCTTGGAGTTCGATCTTTTAAGTGTAGACCCTCTTAAGTTAGTCCGTTAAGCAATGAACCTCTTAATGTTGAAGTCTTTACGCCAAACCATGTAAACTAAGACTAAGTGAAGTCTCTTTAAGTAAAGCTTTGTGATCGGATTCTTATGCCTACACCTTTAAGTTGAGGTCCTCTTGGTTGAATTCTCTTTACATTCCCTGTTGTGATCTCTCCACTTTATTTACACCTCAATGTTGAAGCCTACACTTTGGCTTGACCTATTCTTGTAGAGAATGATGTCCGACTCAACTCGACAAATCCTCCAATTTCTCCTTTCACTATTACTTGCTTGTTGTTCATCATAATTCTTAGACCTTTGCTTGCTTGAGATGTGCTCCACACGAACTCCATATACAACTCCATCACTTACAAGTGCATCCTATTCGTTTCAATTACCTGTATTGAAAGTTTCTTGCTTGACACATGCTCTTCATTATCATGGTGATTAACCTTTGCAACTCGGGAGAATGGTTTATATGCCCGTGTTTCCCTTTCACGTAAGACAGCTTGACTCCAAAAATTCTGAAACTTTTCATCAAGGTATACCACCGCATTGTCTACATTTTCTCTTTTTACATCGACTCGATAATCATTATGAATTTCACATAAAATTCATATGAATGCTGGACATCCTGCCCAGAAAATCTGCATCAGCACTTGTACTCCTCCTTATGTTTTGAACTGGTGAAATGCCTTCAATTGACCTGAATTTTGATATGTTACGGAAAACACATTTATCTATAACTTTCCTTTTGGAATCAAGTCCAAATTACTTTTCATTTGATCGCAACCTGCAATTCAAATCAGTTTTACTAATCTGGAAATTCTGACAGCTTCTGCACTCGGTAACAATAATTGTTTTTGACCGACTTCTTGACATTCAAAAATTCTAATCTCTTACTATCACCTGGGAAACTTTAGTACGTACACCTTCTCTCTTTTGATTGTGCTCAAATTACTTTTTTTTTTGGGCTGCACAAGTCGATAATGACAGGTCTGGAGTAAATATCATACATAACAACCTAAACGAAATCCTCCCCACTTTGACATAAGGTTTGGGCTAAGAGAGTAAAAAGTTATGATTGTTATGTTCTAGAAGTTTCCCCAAAGTTTGATTTCCTTCTGGGTTTAGGCTTTTACTAGGATGTTTATAAGGCTAACGTTATGGTCTCTTTTGCAGTTATAAACAAGCACCAAGACGCTACCTTCCAGTAAGCCATGCTTGAAGTCCAAATCTTTTCATGCCTTTTCTAGTAAATTACTTTCCATTTGATTCCTCACTTGAGGTATTTGAGTTCAATATTTTCTCGCAATTTTCTGTCATGAATTATCTTAGAGACATATCTTCATAAGTTCTTCCTTTGAACAAGTTCTTACCTTTTTACTTTCCAAATCTATGAGGCGAGTCCTCTCTAATTTTGTATTGTTGCACTCCCATTCTTTCTTTCAAATTCAATTTGATTAAGCCTTCTAATGTCAAAACATTCCGCTTACTTGTGTTCGTTCTCAGCTACCCTCATAAGGCTAGTGTTGATGTTTTAACTTTTTCTTTTTTTCACCTATTACTTCCAGTTCTTTTAAGGTATGCATCTCACTATTTACGAGTCGGATCATTAAACCTACCATGACCTCCCTTTTCAACTAGTTACTTCTTTATCCATCTGGCATTTTAAACAAGTTTTCAAGCAGAAGGTAGTCTTTGCAAAGATGCCTTCCAAATCTATCTAACCAATCAACATTTGAACTCCAAAATTTTATTAATTTCAATCCACGTTAATGCACCTGGTGCCTTTTCAGATTTAAATTTCTTTCAGGCCATTTAGATCCATGAACCACCGAACGCACCGTTTGACATTCCCCCTATTGTCTTGGTGTTTCTATAACAATTTTGTTACACCAGTTGAAATTTGTGTTCTGATTTAACCTTTTCATTCCCTCATAAGTAGCATCGGAAAAAAGGGAAACACGGAGGAGGAGATAATTGGCTGCAATATTAAGAATTCATTTATGAATGAAAAAGGCTTGATAAATGATAATAACGTTATACGTTTATGTATTCTTTTACACATGGTAGCAGGTGACGTGGTGTAAGGAACAGATGATTGTGCACGGTTACGGAAAGGAAAAGTAAAGAAGAAAAAAAGATGATCCGTACATCGTTTTATTTAATCCGATTCGTAAATCGGCAACGAGTCGATGAATCATTTAGAGAACGGATTGATTTTGATTAATCGAGGTAAGGGGGTGTTCTTAAACGGATTTTTGGGTGTTTATGTTATTGATTACTAATGTGAAATTGCAGGTTTTGGGTAGTAATAAGGTTGGTGATCGTTGAGTAGGAAATTACAGCAGGTTAACAGGATGATCGGGTAAGTATTGGTGGACGCCGACAGTGGTTGGTGGACGCCAAAAGCAAGCAGTGGGACTCTGTTCACTCTTGGCGGACGCCAGGGAGGTTTGGCCGGCACCAGGAGTGGGGCAGAATGGTATGTTATATTATGGGCAAGGTTTGTGGGCGTCAAAGGTGTATGTTCACCTTGTTTAGATATTACTTTGTGTATAACATGTTATTGATTGATATGCATGCCTTGAGGGCATTAAATGTTAATTGACAATGTCTAACATTGCCTTCTGGTAGCTTTGGCTCAGCACCACAACTGAGACCCTCTGCGGGGAGAAGGTGGGAGCACCGGAAGGCATTGTTTAGGCCTTGTGGGACATTGACTTAGTAGTCATTGATCCTTTTACAACGTGCTAGGTAGCATAATTAGATGTGTAGGTCTAGAAGTCCTTAAGAAGCCTTTTTATGTGAATGAATCATGTGGTTATACCTTAACTCGTAAATACATATGTGGTTGTCTAAAAGCTAAAACGTCAATATCATTGGTGAGGCACGTCTATTCTTCTTCGCATTGGACTATTACACTCCTCTACTTGGTCAGATGCCAAAGGACGCGTGTGACTCCCTCACGGGGACCTAAGCCCGTGCCCTTGAGGTGCTTCCCGTGTTGCGGTGCAGTTGTTCACCGTGCGTAGTGTCCTTTGGTATTGATGTAACAAACCTTACTTGTGCAATGATGTGCTACGGAGCTAAAGGGTGAGTGAGCTCTACTGTTACAACCTATGTGATAGTGATTATAGAAGATTTTCATGTTATATACCTGTATGGTGTTGCCTTTAATTGTAACCGTTTCATCTACCCTTTACTAAGTACGTATGTACTTACCCCATCTTCTCTCTTGTCCCCACCCCGAGAAGGTGGTGGTTGTAGGTTGTTTTCGAGGCCACAGAGGAGTGACCCGTAGATGATGCAGATAAAGTCTGTTGCTTTTTATTCAGTTTATTTTTGGGTATAGATTCTTATCCTCTATAACGATAGAAATCAAAGAGTTGAGCTTATGGTTATCAAGATGTAATGGATTAATTGTAATTTAATGGTTATAATTAGTCTTTGGTAATGTAATAGATGCAGCCTGTGTTGCTTTCGATCGTTTATTAGTTGTTTTATTTACCCGAGTCAGTCGTTTTGTCTTCCGCTTGTTCTATGATGTTTGCTTACGTAAGGCATTATGTATATAATTAGATTAAATTTTAATTATATACGTGTTAGGCGTTATTTTCCAGATAAGGATTCGGTATCCGGGACAGGGGCGTCACAGGAAATGCTACTTGTTACAATCTTATGTATTTTCTAACTTTAAGCTATCATCTTTCGCTATCATATGCACTTCCAAGATTAAGAATTTTTTATCATTTATTCCAAGATTCAATATGGATTTTATTTGCAACTATCATGCACACTAATTTGAAATGACCAATAATCTTTCTTTTCCATCTTATTGGCTTCTAACTATTCGTTTATAAAAGTATATGGTTGAAAGATTATTGGCTATAAGATTATGGACTCTAACGGTTTTCAACCATATAATGCTATAAGAACGCATTTCAATTGTCCCTTGCTATTCCTTATTAATTATTTGTAACTTTCAAGACCATTAAGTATCCTATATCCATTGCTTAATTTTGTTATCAATTAAATTCTTTTTAAAAAACTATATTACCCCTAAATAAAATTATGGGGTATCACATTCATCCCTCCATTATAGAAGTTTCATCCTCGAAACTTATTATACTAAAAAAAATCTGATACCTAATCATGATAATTCAATACTTATGATTATTGTATCTTATTTGTCCCCCAACTATTCCCATATAAACATTAATCACTAAACACTTTTTAATACAATCCGAAAATGAAAACCATAACAAAATTGTAAAAAAAAAAAAATACATAAATACATAAATAATATTACGGGCATGTAACATCCCGACTTTTCGTGAAAGGGTAAAATAGTCATTGGGTGTATTTACTACGACCTAATTATTATTTGTCCCATTTATTTAAGTGAAAAGGAATTAATTAAAGGTTTAGTTATTTAATTAATAAATTTGATTAAATGGCTATAAAAAGAAATAATCCCAATTATTTCCTCATAAGTTACACACGCCGATTCGAGAAAAATAGAAGAAGGAACGGCGGCAACATCTCCACGTACGCAAGAAGAAAGCGAAATAAAAGGAAGAACCGTGTGATCAATCCGTTCATCCGTTCAAGATGCCGCAGAGAGAGAAAAGTGATCAGCGCGAGGAGACGCAACTTTGGAAAATAAAATATCCTTATTTCGTAAGTTTTCGGTTTAGCCCTAGTTTTCGGTATTCGTAGAGTTCGATTCTTGAAAAATTCGTATCTTTTAATCCGTAGCTCGTTTCGCAGCCGTGAGTAGTCGAAACGATCGTCTTGAAGCGTAGAATAATCTAAAAATAGTTTCACAGCAGTAAACCCAGGTAATCTTCAGTTTTACAGGCTTTTTCAGTTTCGTTTTTACGCAAAGAAATAGGATTTTAGGGTTTCTTGTTGATCACATAGGTTTTGGGGTTGAGGATCAACGCTTGTTGCAAATTGCTTGGTGTTTTGCTGTCAGTTTTGCAAGTAAATAAGGTAAGAGGCTCTTCCTACGATTCCAATTATCGTTTATAAGGTTTAGATCAAGTTCTAAGGTGTTTAGATGATATAAGACGTGTCTTTTTGTTGATCAAAGGATCATAGACGATAGGGTATGTTTAGATATGACTCTATGTGTTTTCTATGCATAAATTGCTGTTATGTTTATGTTGGAATCGGATTAGAAATCGAGTTTGAAGATTTGGGGTTTTGGGAAAAACGCAGGTGGACGGGCGTCTGCATAAGTGGACGGGCGTCTGGAAGCTTAGAAACTCAAACGGGCGTTTGCCTTAAGCGGACGGGCGTTTGAGGAGTGATTTTACATACGGTCGTAGCGTTTTTAGGTGGACGGGCGTCCAGTTATAGTGGACGGACGTCCATAGGTTTGGACGGGCGTCCAGTTATAGTGGACGGACGTCCATAGGTTTGGACGGGCGTCCGGTAGGGTTTAAACGAGCGTTTAGGGTTTCAGACGGGTGTTTGTTCGGTTTACCTTGTTTTATTGATCTTAATCAATTCAGTTT
Source organism: Gentiana straminea (assembly GCA_036785695.1). Taxonomy (NCBI): domain Eukaryota; kingdom Viridiplantae; phylum Streptophyta; class Magnoliopsida; order Gentianales; family Gentianaceae; genus Gentiana; species Gentiana straminea. The sequence goes on along the minus strand of JAVUPR010000326.1, from coordinate 7,046,699 downwards.
AGTTCAGGCTCCACTGTTATGTTATTTATTGGTTTGAGCTTTTAATTATGATATATTAAGATTAATTAAAAGTTGAACTAGCTTCGATTGTACTTCCGATTCGTTCAGTTAAAACACCGAATGTACTCTTAAAGGGAGTTGAAGTTCGGATCCGTCGGAAGGGCATGAAAGGGCTTGTGCTTTGGTGAACTAGAGTTCATCAATGTTTGTGTTTTTGCTAGGACTTGTCCGTGTCTAGCGGTCTAAGTACGAGAGTAGGAGATGTGAGGGAGCTTACTTGAAAACACTAGGAATGGCTAGTTAATTCACATCAATGCCTACATATGTGTAGTAAAAGATAAAGCGTCATCTATTCTCGGTTAGACATTATTCCATATCGGCGATGTGATACGTTCATAAAAGGTGGACAACACTGCTGGCCTTAAACGGCTGAAGGGTAGTGGAGGAAATCCATCGGACGTATACGCATACCGGGGAGACCCCGGAGCTATTCGGTGCTAATCACCGTTGGTTAGCAAGTACATCTTCAGGCTGATGAACGCCATGCGCAGTGTCCTTGAGTAATGACGCAACAAAGATAAGCTAAGTAGAAACGTTTAGTCAATTCATGTTGATGGACATGAAATGAACCCTAGATTGAGTCGGTCACACAAAGATAACTAACTAAACGATTAAATATCTTTTCTTTATAAATCTTAATTGTTGTCGTAGCTTCTCACTTTTACTAAGTACTTTGTACTTACCTCCTTTGCATTTTCTTTTGTATGCATTGTGGGGTGAGAAGACGAACAGGTTGATCAAGTGTAGACGACGGCTTTGAAGACTTAAAGTCTTGACGAAGCTTCTACAATATTTTCTTTGTAAGGGTTGTATTAGATTGGTTGTATTTCTTCTCTTAGATTTGCTGTCCTGCTACTTTTAAGACATCGTATTGTATAAGTCTTTGGGTTTTTAATCGTTGTAATCTTAACTATCCATCGTTAGCATGGTTAATTTCTATTCATAGTAGCTTTTATGCTTTTACCCGAGTCTTTTTAGCTTCCGTTTGCTTTTATTTGATACGACGACGTAGAGGCTTGCGTATAATATTAGACTTATTTAATGCTATACGCGCCGAACGTTTCTCTTCCGGATAAGGGCTCGGTATCCGGGAGCGGGGCGTTACAGTTGGTATCAGAGCGAAGCGTCATTTCTATCCTAGGCTTCTTTTCCTTTAAGATAAGGATCCTTTAGACCTTCTAGAACTTGAGTTTGGTGGTAATCCTTGTATGACTAGGAATCCTTAAACTGTGGTTAAGTTCCACTAGGACCAAGTGAAGAGTCGTCTTAGACGGAGGTTAGGTTGAGTTCACAGTTCACATCTTTCATGTGATCACCTCATGTTTTGTCCCTTCTAGGATCCTTAGTAGAAACTCTTCCTTCTTTTGAAGTTCCAAACCGTAGCTTGCTGCATAGGGTTGTGAAACTCCTTTAAGTAAAGCTTTGGGATCGGAGTCTTATGCCTGCACCTTAAAGTCGAGGCCCTCTTGGTTGATTTCCTTTTTCCTTACTTTCCCTATTGAAATCTCTTCACATTCTCTACACATGAATATCTAAGTTTACTTTTATCTTGGCCTAACTTTGTAGAGAATGATATTTGATTCACTTTCTACAAGTCCCCCACTTTCTCTTCTCACTATCACCAGGTTGAGTTCATCAACATTCTTTGACCTTTGCTTTGCTTGAGATGGTTCTACACGAACTCCGGTGTAACCCTATTATTCCCAAGTACCCCTCAGTCGTTTCAACTCATAGTGATAAAGGTCTCTTACTTTGGCACATACTTTTCATTGTCCTTGTGTTTGGATTTATCCAACATGAGTGAATGCTTTTGTTTCCGTGTTTTCCCTTTAACATAAGACTGTCTCTCCATACTCCAAAAATTCTGCAAATTTTCAACGAAGTAGATTTCTGTCTTATCTACAATTTCTCTTTTTACACCAACTCGATAATCATTATGGATTGTTCAGAAAATTCATGTTTATACCGGACACTCTGTCTAGAAAATCTGCAGCAACACCTTCACTTCTTCTTCAGTCTTGAACAGTTTAAACATCTTCAAATGACCTGAATTTTTGATATGTTGCAGACAACAATTTTATCTACAGCTTCTATTTTGGAATTAAGTTCAGATCCTTTTTCGTTTGATCTCGATTTGCAATTCAACACAGTGTTTATTAATCTGGAAATTCTGGCAGCTTGTGCAATCGTCAGAAATAACTGTTTTTGACCAAGTTATTTTCATTCAAAAATTCTAATATTTTTATATCACCTGGAAAACTCCGGTATCTAAATCTTTTCTCTTTGGACTGTGCTCAAATTCTTCTTCGTTTGTTCTGTACAAATTGATGATATCAGATCCAGAGTAAAAACCTTACACAGCAACCTAAAAGGAATTTTCACCTCTTTGACTTAGAGTTTGGGCTAAGAGGGTAGTAAGTTACAACTGTTATGTTTAGGAGTTCCCCGAAGTCTGATCTCCCTCTGAGTTAAACCTTTTAGTAGGAGTTTGTAAAGCTAACGTTATAATTCCTTTTGCAGTGTTAAACAAGAACCAAGATGCTATCCTCCAGCATTCATTGTTTGATTTTCAGACCCTTTTCGTGCCTTTTGTAGATATACCTTTTCTGGTAATTTGTTTCTCATGTAATCCCTCATTTGAGATCTTAAAACGTAACAAATCCTCTCTGCTTGGTGTCATGAATTATCTCCGAAACATATCTCCATAAGCCCTTCTTTTGAACAAATTCATTCTTTCTTACTTTTCAAATCAAGAAACAAATTCCCTTCAAAGTTCTAAATTGTCGCACTCCCATCATTCATGCAAATTCAAAGTTTGCTGAACCTTTTAATGTCAGAACATTCTTTTTTACTTGTGTTTATTCTCACCCCCCCTCCTAAGGGTAGTGTCGATATTGTAACTATTTCACCTAATGCTGCATGTTCCTCTAAGGTATGCATATCTTCTTTTGTTGGTCAATTTTTAAGCCTATCATGGCATTCTTTTCCGCTTACTTATCTTTAACCTTCCAAAGAAATTTATGCTAAACTAGTTCAAGCAGAAGGTAGTCTTTGCTAAGATGCCTTCCGAACCTAACTAGCCAATCGACTTTTGAGTTCCTAAACTTTTGATCTCCATTTCAGATTATTTTACCTTGTACCCTTCAGTTTTAAATCTCTTTCGGGCCATTTAGAGCCATGAACCGCCAGATACGCCTTTTGATTTTCCATCCCATGTTTGGCGTTTCTATTCCAATTTTGTAACACCGGTTGGAAGTCTATTTTATTTTAATCGTTTCATTCCCACACGAGGAATAACCTTGAGCATTTATTCTTTGGTTGTGTACTATTCTTCTCGAGTAGTACAACCTTGAACCTTTTATTTGAATCGTCAATAATCGTTAAACTTCCTTTGAAGGTTTGAAATAATTCTTTGAAATCAAACCTTATTCGACAATTTTTAAGTATCGTTTCCTCTTCATTCAAAATCTTGTTTGATGCTTATTTATTCAAACTTTTGGTGTTCCCTTACAATTTCTTGGGAAAATTTCTATTTCTTTTAAATCTCGTAATAACCTCTCTTTGACTATTGCAAACTTGGACACTTCTTGACAAGTGTTTATCTTACTCTGAGACCTTTTGGTGTACTCGTTTTGTCTCCATGGCTCCTTCATGATGAATTTCTTGCTCTCTTTTGATTTCTATCTTTCTAGTCCTTATGGTGCTCGACCTTGCACCTTTACCTTGCTTTTCCGATTGTGTGATGTTTCCCTTACGAAACTCATGTGAACTGAAGATTTTTCTAGCTCGCCAACATCCATCTTTGTTAACCAAACGATTAACAATCAAGGTCACTTTCTTAATGTTCTCAAGCTCGGTGTTCTCTTTTCATACATTGAGAATATCTTCAAGTCCATCTGGTGATGTTTCCTTTAACGTCTCCACTTTCTAAAGGTTTATATGAAAGCTTATTACCATTCTTCCAAGTTGCCTCTGAAGTCCTTGTAGACCACCGTATCTTACGGAATTCCACTCTCTTAAAAGAACTTCATCTGCAAGGTGTTCTTTGTTGTCCTTCTAGTGGCCATCTTTTGTATTATGATACAGTGCCTCTTTCTTCATTCCGGAACCAACTTCAACTTTTCTCAACACGGATTTTTCATGGTTTGCTTGTAACTCAAGCAAGCTTCCTTATTTCAAGTGCATTGTACCCTTCCTTGGCTTACCTAGTTGATATACCACCCGGGTACTCAACTTGTCACTTTTCAACTCCTTTTACTTTCCAAGTTAATCCTAATTGGCACGAGGATTGGATTAGACCGTCGAGAGAGAAAAGGGTGGCGGATGCATGCTTCTCATTTCCCCAAGAAGTCTCGAAGTCTTTCGGCCGGGATCCTTGCGGTTCTTCGGCAAGCTTGTGGTGCCATGATGGAAATCGGGATCGAAAGAAGTCAAGTGTGCCGAAGTGCGGTCCTCGGGCTGGGAAGATTCAGCTTTCCGGGTATAGGTCGGCGGGAGCAATCAAAGAACGGTGAGCTGATGATTGCAAGATTCGAGGCAGTTATGAGTTCGTGATGGAACAAGATGAAGATCCAGTAGTTTTGTTTACAAGTGAGAGGCCAGAACCGACCAGCCATTAGTCACGAGTTAGATGAAGATGGCAACAGTTGGCATCGGAATCAGCTTTGGGTTCTGAATGCGGAAGATCGGGAAGGACATGGAAGAATGGAAAACCTCGAGACGACAAATGCAGTTCCTCTCGGAGCGACCAAGAAGTACAAGAATTGGAACAGTACTACTGGCGATCTTTCATGAAGATAGAGATAGAAGAACACGAGTTTCTGGGATGAATTGGAGCAACAACAGAATACGAGACCAGAGTTGATACAGCAAGCCAACAAAAGATTGAAGTAGATCGTCGCCACCTTGAGATAGCTCAAAACAAGTAGAAGAGTTGGAAGATGGAAGAAGAAGAAGAAGGCGCACGAGTTAAGAGACGAAACGCTTCGCAAAGTCCAGAGTTCAAGTACCTCTCGGTTACATTCGAGTTTCGAGGACGAAACTCCTCTTAAGGGGGAAGGAATGTAACATCCCGACTTTTCGTGAAAGGGTAAAATAGTCATTGGGTGTATTTACTACGACCTAATTATTATTTGTCCCATTTATTTAAGTGAAAAGGAATTAATTAAAGGTTTAGTTATTTAATTAATAAATTTGATTAAATGGCTATAAAAAGAAATAATCCCAATTATTTCCTCATAAGTTACACACGCCGATTCGAGAAAAATAGAAGAAGGAACGGCGGCAACATCTCCACGTACGCAAGAAGAAAGCGAAATAAAAGGAAGAACCGTGTGATCAATCCGTTCATCCGTTCAAGATGCCGCGGGAGAGAAAAGTGATCAGCGCGAGGAGACGCAACTTTGGAAAATAAAATATCCTTATTTCGTAAGTTTTCGGTTTAGCCCTAGTTTTCGGTATTCGTAGAGTTCGATTCTTGAAAAATTCGTATCTTTTAATCCGTAGCTCTGTTTCGCAGCCGTGAGTAGTCGAAACGATCGTCTTGAAGCGTAGAATAATCTAAAAATAGTTTCACAGCAGTAAACCCAGGTAATCTTCAGTTTTACAGGCTTTTTCAGTTTCGTTTTTCTGCAAAGAAATAGGATTTTAGGGTTTCTTGTTGATCACATAGGTTTTGGGGTTGAGGATCAACAGTTGTTGCAGCTGCTTGGTGTTTTGCTGTCAGTTTTGCAAGTAAATAAGGTAAGAGGCTCTTCCTACGATTCCAATTATCGTTTATAAGGTTTAGATCAAGTTCTAAGGTGTTTAGATGATATAAGACGTGTCTTTTTGTTGATCAAAGGATCATAGACGATAGGGTATGTTTAGATATGACTCTATGTGTTTTCTATGCATAAATTGCTGTTATGTTTATGTTGGAATCGGATTAGAAATCGAGTTTGAAGATTTGGGGTTTTGGGAAAAACGCAGGTGGACGGGCGTCTGCATAAGTGGACGGGCGTCTGGAAGCTTAGAAACTCAAACGGACGTTTGCCTTAAGCGGACGGGCGTTTGAGGAGTGATTTTACATACGAGTTTGTAGCGTTTTTAGGTGGACGGGCGTCCAGTTATAGTGGACGGACGTCCATAGGTTTGGACGGGCGTCCAGTAGGGTTTAAACGAGCGTTTAGGGTTTCAGACGGGTGTTTGTTCGGTTTACCTTGTTTTATTGATCTTAATCAATTCAGTTTAGTTCAGGCTCCAATGTTATGTTATTTATTGGTTTGAGCTTTTAATTATGATATATTAAGATTAATTAAAAGTTGAACTAGCTTCGATTGTACTTCCGATTCGTTCGCTTAAAACACCGAATGTACTCTTAAAGGGAGTTGAAGTTCGGATCCGTCGGAAGGGCATGAAAGGGCTTGTGCTTTGGTGAACTAGAGTTCATCAATGTTTGTGTTTTTGCTAGGACTTGTCCGTGTCTAGCGGTCTAAGTACGAGAGTAGGAGATGTGAGGGAGCTTACTTGAAAACACTAGGAATGGCTAGTTAATTCACATCAATGCCTACATATGTGTAGTAAAAGATAAAGCGTCATCTATTCTCGGTTAGACACTATTCCATATCGGCGATGTGATACGTTCATAAAAGGTGGACAACACTGCTGGCCTTAAACGGCTGAAGAATAGTGGAGGAAATCCATCGGACGTATACGCATACCGGGGAGACCCCGGAGCTATTCGGTGCTAATCACCGTTGGTTATCTTTAACCTTCCAGCAAATTTATGCTAAACTAGTTCAAGCAGAAGGTAGTCTTTGCTAAGATGCCTTCCGAACCTAACTAGCCAATCGACTTTTGAGTTCCTAAACTTTTGATCTCCATTTCAGATTATTTTACCTTGTACCCTTCAGTTTTAAATCTCTTTCGGGCCATTTAGAGCCATGAACCGCCAGATACGCCTTTTGATTTTCCATCCCCTGTTTGGCGTTTCTATTCCAATTTTGTAACACCGGTTGGAAGTCTATTTTATTTTAATCGTTTCATTCCCACACGAGGAATAACCTTGAGCATTTATTCTTTGGTTGTGTACTATTCTTCTCGAGTAGTACAACCTTGAACCTTTTATTTGAATCATCAATAATCGTTAAACTTCCTTTGAAGGTTTGAAATAATTCTTTGAAATCAAACCTTATTCGACAATTTTTAAGTATCGTTTCCTCTTCATTCAAAATCTTGTTTGATGCTTATTTATTCAAACTTTTGGTGTTCCCTTACAATTTCTTGGGAAAATTTCTATTTCTTTTAAATCTCGTAATAACCTCTCTTTGACTATTGCAAACTTGGACACTTCTTGACAAGTGTTTATCTTACTCTGAGACCTTTTGGTGTACTCGTTTTGTCTCCATGGCTCCTTCATGATGAATTTCTTGCTCTCTTTTGATTTCTATCTTTCTAGTCCTTATGGTGCTCGACCTTGCACCTTTACCTTGCTTTTCCGATTGTGTGATGTTTCCCTTACGAAACTCATGTGAACTGAAGATTTTTCTAGCTCGCCAACATCCATCTTTGTTAACCAAACGATTAACAATCAAGGTCACTTTCTTAATGTTCTCAAGCTCGGTGTTCTCTTTTCATACATTGAGAATATCTTCAAGTCCATCTGGTGATGTTTCCTTTAACGTCTCCACTTTCTAAAGGTTTATATGAAAGCTTATTACCATTCTTCCAAGTTGCCTCTGAAGTCCTTGTAGACCACCGTATCTTGCGGAATTCCACTCTCTTAAAAGAACTTCATCTGCAAGGTGTTCTTTGTTGTCCTTCTAGTGGCCATCTTTTGTATTATGATACAGTGCCTCTTTCTTCATTCCGGAACCAACTTCAACTTTTCTCAACACGGATTTTTCATGGTTTGCTTGTAACTCAAGCAAGCTTCCTTATTTCAAGTGCATTGTACCCTTCCTTGGCTTACCTAGTTGATATACCACCCGGGTACTCAACTTGTCACTTTTCAACTCCTTTTACTTTCCAAGTTAATCCTAATTGGCACGAGGATTGGATTAGACCGTCAGAGAGAGAAAGGGTGGCAGATGCATGCTTCTCATTTCCCCAAGAAGTCTCAGAAGTCTTTCAGCCGGGATCCTTGCAGTTCTTCAGCAAGCTTGTGGTGCCATGATGGAAATCGGGATCGAAAGAAGTCAAGTGTGCCAGAAGTGCAGTTTCGGCTGGGAAGATTCAGCTTTCCGGGTATAGGTCAGCAGGAGCAATCAAAGAACGGTGAGCTGATGATTGCAAGATTCGAGGCAGTTATGAGTTCGTGATGGAACAAGATGAAGATCCAGTAGTTTTGTTTACAAGTGAGAGGCCAGAACCGACCAGCCATTGGTCACGAGTTAGATGAAGATGGCAACAGTTGGCATCGGAATCAGCTTTGGGTTCTGAATGCGGAAGATCGGGAAGGACATGGAAGAATGGAAAACCTCGAGACGACAAATGCAGTTCCTCTCGGAGCGACCAAGAAGTACAAGAATTGGAACAGTACTACTGGCGATCTTTCATGAAGATAGAGATAGAAGAACACGAGTTTCTGGGATGAATTGGAGCAACAACAGAATACGAGACCAGAGTTGATACAGCAAGCCAACAAAAGATTGAAGTAGATCGTCGCCACCTTGAGATAGCTCAAAACAAGTAGAAGAGTTGGAAGATGGAAGAAGAAGAAGACTGCACGAGTTAAGAGACGAAACGCTTCGCAAAGTCCAGAGTTCAAGTACCTCTCGGTTACATTCGAGTTTTGAGGACGAAACTCCTCTTAAGGGGGAAGGAATGTAACATCCCGACTTTTCGTGAAAGGGTAAAATAGTCATTGGGTGTATTTACTACGACCTAATTATTATTTGTCCCATTTATTTAAGTGAAAAGGAATTAATTAAAGGTTTAGTTATTTAATTAATAAATTTGATTAAATGGCTATAAAAAGAAATAATCCCAATTATTTCCTCATAAGTTACACACGGCGATTCGAGAAAAATAGAAGAAGGAACGGCGGCAACATCTCCACGTACGCAAGAAGAAAGCGAAATAAAAGGAAGAACCGTGTGATCAATCCGTTCATCCGTTCAAGATGCCGCGGGAGAGAAAAGTGATCGCGCGAGGAGACGCAACTTTGGAAAATAAAATATCCTTATTTCGTAAGTTTTCGGTTTAGCCCTAGTTTTCGGTATTCGTAGAGTTCGATTCTTGAAAAATTCGTATCTTTTAATCCGTACCTCTGTTTCGCAGCCGTGAGTAGTCGAAACGATCGTCTTGAAGCGTAGAATAATCTAAAAATAGTTTCACAGCAGTAAACCCAGGTAATCTTCAGTTTTACAGGCTTTTTCAGTTTCGTTTTTCTGCAAAGAAATAGGATTTTAGGGTTTCTTGTTGATCACATAGGTTTTGGGGTTGAGGATCAATAGTTGTTGCAGTTGCTTGGTGTTTTGCTGTCGGTTTGCAAGTAAATAAGGTAAGAGGCTCTTCCTACGATTCCAATTATCGTTTATAAGGTTTAGATCAAGTTCTAAGGTGTTTAGATGATATAAGACGTGTCTTTTTGTTGATCAAAGGATCATAGACGATAGGGTATGTTTAGATATGACTCTATGTGTTTTCTATGCATAAATTGCTGTTATGTTTATGTTGGAATCGGATTAGAAATCGAGTTTGAAGATTTGGGGTTTTGGGAAAAACGCAGGTGGACGGGCGTCTGCATAAGTGGACGGGCGTCTGGAAGCTTAGAAACTCAAACGGACGTTTGCCTTAAGCGGACGGGCGTTTGAGGAGTGATTTTACATACAGGCTGTAGCGTTTTTAGGTGGACGGGCGTCCAGTTATAGTGGACGGACGTCCATAGGTTTGGACGGGCGTCCAGTAGGGTTTAAACGAGCGTTTAGGGTTTCAGACGGGTGTTTGTTCGGTTTACCTTGTTTTATTGATCTTAATCAATTCAGTTTAGTTCAGGCTCCAATGTTATGTTATTTATTGGTTTGAGCTTTTAATTATGATATATTAAGATTAATTAAAAGTTGAACTAGCTTCGATTGTACTTCCGATTCGTTCAGTTAAAACACCGAATGTACTCTTAAAGGGAGTTGAAGTTCGTATCCGTCGGAAGGGCATGAAAGGGCTTGTGCTTTGGTGAACTAGAGTTCATCAATGTTTGTGTTTTTGCTAGGACTTGTCCGTGTCTAGCGGTCTAAGTACGAGAGTAGGAGATGTGAGGGAGCTTACTTGAAAACACTAGGAATGGCTAGTTAATTCACATCAATGCCTACATATGTGTAGTAAAAGATAAAGCGTCATCTATTCTCGGTTAGACACTATTCCATATCGGCGATGTGATACGTTCATAAAAGGTGGACAACACTGCTGGCCTTAAACGGCTGAAGGGTAGTGGAGGAAATCCATCGGACGTATACGCATACCGGGGAGACCCCGGAGCTATTCGGTGCTAATCACCGTTGGTTAGCAAGTACATCTTCAGGCTGATGAACGCCATGCGCAGTGTCCTTGAGTAATGACGCAACAAAGATAAGCTAAGTAGAAACGTTTAGTCAATTCATGTTGATGGACATGAAATGAACCCTAGATTGAGTCGGTCACACAAAGATAACTAACTAAACGATTAAATATCTTTTCTTTATAAATCTTAATTGTTGTCGTAGCTTCTCACTTTTACTAAGTACTTTGTACTTACCTCCTTTGCATTTTCTTTTGTATGCATTGTGGGGTGAGAAGACGAACGGGTTGATCAAGTGTAGACGACGGCTTTGAAGACTTAAAGTCTTGACGAAGCTTCTAGAATATTTTCTTTGTAAGGGTTGTATTAGATTGGTTGTATTTCTTCTCTTAGATTTGCTGTACTGCTACTTTTAAGACATCGTATTGTATAAGTCTTTGGGTTTTTAATCGTTGTAATCTTAACTATCCATCTTTAGCATGGTTAATTTCTATTCATAGTAGCTTTTATGCTTTTACCCGAGTCTTTTTAGCTTCCGTTTGCTTTTATTTGATACGACGACGTAGAGGCTTGCGTATAATATTAGACTTATTTAATGCTATACGCGCCGAACGTTTCTCTTCCGGATAAGGGCTCGGTATCCGGGAGCGGGGCGTTACAGGGCATCAATTGCTAGCATTATTTATGAATAAGAAAATACATAAATAATATTGTTATTATTGATCAAAGATCAAAATACTGTGTACTGCTCACTAATCTTATTTTATCCGATTCAAAACCCGCTCCTTATTGAATAATGCTAGGGCTCTAAACTGTGTCTCTATCGGCTCTGATTATGTCTGAGGTGGCAGGATCTCCTGACCGGCTCCTACGTATAAACTGCACTCCTTATTATAGCACAGGAGCAGGGCCTGATGCCGGGGATTCTCGGAACTCACTGCACTAAATCTAGAGTCTGACCTCTGACCCGAGAGTCGGGTCTCTTTCTAGAGAACCGTAACATTACTCTAATTTCTTTTCTTTTAAATTCTGAAAGCATAAAATTCAGGATATATATATATATATATATATATATATATATATATATATATATATATACACTTTTCTCTACTTGCATAGCTGAGTCATAAATTATATCGTCTCTGCACACTCTTATATATGTTGTTTGAAAATAAATTGTAGGCTACTAAAGCTTTCAATATCTTGAAACAACTAGACTAAATACTACAAGAAAATTGATTTTTAATGACGGGAAAATTGGTCATTAAAAGTCAATATCCAGTCATTATAGACGCTTAATGACAGGAAATTTCCCGTCACGGCCCGTCACTACTGCATTTCTAGTTAAAAGTAAATAATGACTAGCTATAGGGTGTCCTATCATTATTGTCTTGTATAATTAATGACAATGTTATACTCTCACAAAAAGTTCATATTAATGAACATAATTTTCATCATTGTTGCTTCAATCTCCCCTCATTGAAAATGGTAATACTAACAATATACCGGACATTAGATTATCAATATCTCCGGTCACCATAAGTCTTATTACCGCCAATATTTACTTGTCATTATTAATTATACCATCATTGTTAATTATTAATATCAATACAAGGATTTTACATTAAATTCATAATTACCATAACCACAAATATTTATACTGAAACATTATTAAAAGAAATGATAGATCTTATTGAAATAAACATTAGCATGATGTTTTTAAACACCTAATCGTCTAAGCAAGATGAGTTCAACCTCAAAAGAACAAGCCAAATCAAATGGAATACTAAATGACAAAGTTATTTGAACACAGCTACACCACTCAAACACCAGTACATAGCATCTTCCCACTTAATGAACTTGAAACTACGAGGTGAACTAGAATGAAGGAGATTCTTCAGGCTTATGCAACAATCAACCTTATCACGGGCTTCAATCTTGTAATTTGAATAGTTGTGAAATGAACCAATATTCAACATGGTATGCAATGAATTCTACATCCCCTGCAAAATTGTTATCAAATGTGTAAGATGACATTTGATGAAAAACTAAACTCTCAATGAAAAATTTATAATCGCAGACCAAAATAAAAATTATGGGCACGTCCAATGACTAAACACCTTTACAATAGTTCATTAAAAAAACATATAATAACATAAGCATGCCAAAGACATCAAACAGAGACACAAACTGATACATAATAGTTTCAGATTCAAGTCATTAAGTCAAACTAGAACTTCTAGCAATCAACCTTAACCTATCAGAAAAGAGTATAAGAAAATATGCAAGACACCAGCACAACCTATTCTAACAGGCAGTAAGGGCAGACTCTTAAAATGCAAACACAACATCAATTAGCAGGTAGAAGCTGACCATACTGACTACAAAGACTTGAACACACTCAACTCCATTTAAAATGATAAATAAGCCTTTTAATTTTTATCCGTGGAGAGGTGAGCAGAAAATAGACATGGTGGCTCATTTCTGCTAACAGGGTGTCGACTATCTTCCTCATTTCTACTCATTCAAGGGAATGTTTGTTCAAAAGTGAAAATATGCTCAGAAAAAATAGTACACGATTAATTGTCAAATGAAAGTTTTAGGAGTTACCCACAAACCTAATCTTCATTTACTTCCGAAGGAGTCCTTCAGAGGCATACAAACAGATGCATATAGTAGGATGATCAAGACAAGAACATATGTATACAAGACTGATATACAAACCTAGACTTATTTCATGAAACATGTTGGACATAGCATGTAATCTGATCAGAGCAGGTGCATACAAACATGTTGAGACGGACCGGACTAAGCATAAAATAGAGCCGTTTTCCAAATTTGATCCTTTATTTCAAATTACTATAAAGCAGCTGAAAATTCATCATGTGAAATAAAGTTCATGCATGTGGGGGGATGAAGGATCTGTTTTTTCAGCCTGGCAAGTATCGTATTGAGGAAAAATTATACATTTGGTATTTAAGGAGCAGTATAAATCGCCGGAGTAAGTCCATTTGCTTTTTTATATCATCTGATGTCTTTCCCTTTGCTAGAGTTTCCAAATACTTCTCCGGTAAAAAATATGATCAGCATTGCACTAGTTTCAAAGTGTGTAGGATAACCAATCCAAGTGATTGCACATCATATAATACTACATATTCAGAGTAGATGTAGGAAGATGAGGTGAATGTCTACTTGTACTTGTAAGGATGCTGAGACTAGAGTATGGAATACGACTGACCTCACATAAAATCTATTTCAATTATATTGTTACAAAAAATGGATTTCATTATATTAAAGTCAAGTAATAAATCCACATTTCAAGGTAATGCATGATTCTATCATAAAAGTTGTCATCATCCAAATACACCAAACCTTGACAAGAAACAACTGCATGTACCAAAATGTAAATTTTGTGTATTTCTAGCTTCCCAAAAGAACATGCATCATACTAAAGACAAGGGATATGTACAAATAATAAGAAAAAACACTCTGATTCCATTACATTACAATACATATTTACATTTCAATGGAAACATAATACAATATTGTAGTACATTATTGTAATATTCCGATTTTCGGGAAAGGGCAGACGTGTCATTTTGTGAAAACGAAATATTATTATTCTGACTTCTTTTATTTGAGTTAAATTTTATAAGATATATATATATATATATTCGGAACTTATATATATATTTTAAGGAAATCTGATTTTTAGGGAAAAGGGTAATTAAGGAAAATAAGGGATTAGGTTAATTATTGGGATTTTTCCTATTTAAGGAAAATAAACCCCAAACAGTTTTCCCTAATTATTCTTATCAGATTTTCCACCTCCAATTCATATTCAGCGTGTAAGAGTTTGGAAAATAGGGCTGAGAGATTTCTTCCGTTTTCTAAGTCGGATCTTAACGGTTTTCAGATCAGAATAGGGCATCGGAATCGTCGTAAAGAGAGCGTCGATTAAATATCAGAAAGTTGGAGCTTTTCCCAAGGTTTCTCTGCAGAAGGTGTTCGTTTGCTGCAGTCTTTCTGGGTTTTGGCTAGGATTAGCTTGCTTATAAGGTAAGAAGCTCTTCCTACAATTTCAATTATCGTTATTGAAGTTTAGATCGTGTTTTATGATGCGTAGATGCAAGAAAGATGTGCTTTTTCGTTGATCAAAGGATCATAGACGTTTATATATGTTTTCTACGTTTTTATGAGTTGAAATCGATGTTAATTAGGTTAGAAACGGATCAGAAATCATGTTTTGGGGAAAACCTAGATAGACGGGCGTCTGCATTAGGCAGACGGGCGTCCGAGACCCTAGTAGCTCAAACGGGCGTCTGCACAGGGCAGACGGGCGTTTGAGGTCAGAATTTTGATTCAGGATGTAGCTGTTTTTGACGGACGGGCGTCTGGGGTTTAGTGGACGGGCGTCCAATGCCAAACGGGCGTCCATAGGATGTCAAACGGGCGTTTGACCTGTTTTGCCTAGTTTTTACTGTTTTATCTTTTCAGCTTGGTTTCGGGCTTCATAATCATGTTATTATTGTTTTAAACCCTTAATCATAATATGTTAACATTAAATTAAACAAGAACAAGCTTCGACTGAACTTCTGATTCGTTCAGTTAAAACACCGAATGTACTCTTAAAGGGAGTTGAAGTTCGGATCCGTCGGAAGGGCATGAAAGGGCTTGTGCTTTGATGAATTAGTATTCATCAATGTCTGTGTAATTGCTAGGCCTTTTCCATGTCTGGTGGTCTAAGAAAGAGAGTTGAGTTTGTGAAGGAGCTTACTTGAAAACACTTAGGTGGCTAGTTAATAACCATTAATAATTACATACTTGCATTGTAATAAAATTAAACATCATGTCATCCTTGGTAAGGCACAAGACTATATCGCAATGTGTAGGCCTTCGGATAGAGCGAGTAAACTTGCTGGCCTTTCTAGAGGCACCAGGAGTAGAGGGTACTCGTTGTGGATAACTTTCCTGGCCATTAGAGGGCACCAGGAGTAAAGGGACTTCACAAGTGAATAACTCTGCTGGCCCAAGGGCACCAGGAGTAGAGGGACTTTACAATGGAATAACTCTTCTGATATCGGTAGCATTCTTCGGTCTCTTCCATTCCACTACCGCTTAGACCTTATCTAGATGTGCTGAAATCCCGTCTCTGGATACTACATTCCCAATAAAATCAACTTTGTTAATCCAGAATTCACACTTATGAAATTTAGCAAACAACTTATTCTTTTTGAGGCTTTGAAGCACAATCCTGAAGTGCTCAACATGAACTTCTTTACTCTTGGAGTATATCAAAATATCATTTATGAATGCCACCACAAACTTGTCAAGATAAGGACTGAAGACTTGATTCATCAGTCCCATGAATGCTGCTGGCGTGTTAGTTAATACGAATGGCATCACTAAAAACTCGTATTGTCCATAACGAGTCCTAAAGTTTGTCTTAATTACATCTTCCTTACAAATTTTCAGTTCATGATAGCCTGACCTTAGATCAATCTTGGAGTATACTCGAGTGTTAGGAAATCTACGCGGGAACGCAGTGGAATTTAAAATTTTATTTCCTTTTAACCATGATCGACTTTGTTTAAGCAATAAACAAACGAGTTAGTAGACGGTGGTTACCTTGGTTGATCTAAAAGATCGACGCTTTGACCGTCTAAATCATGGATTGCTATTGGAAAACTCCAGTTGCTAGATCGGCCTTTTTCCCCTCTCTCCAACTCTCCATAGGATGCTCTCTATTTTACACAAGAACTATGAGCTCTTGCAATTGTGATGTACAAAAGAGCTTGACACCCACCTCTTATTTATAGTCATAGGTGGCGCCCCAATAGAGTAGAAAGGAAGAAAACATTTTCCCAATAAAATAAGTAAAACATATTTGATTGATTTATCTCATTTATTATAATATCTTATATTAAATAAATATAGGATATTGTCAATATCTTATATTGAATATTTCCAAGATATTGTCAATATCTTATATTGACAATATTTATATTTTATTATATTACCATAAATCAATTTACGCGTGTGTATATATCACATATATATAAATCTATATATATTATATGTGCACACTAAATTAGTGCGCATGTACATCTCAAATGTACTTCACACACGCATGTGTGTATAACATATATAATATTAATATCTTATATTAATACTAGATAATATAATACCATGATTAATTAATTTGCAAAATCCATGTGTATCAATATACACAATAAATTTTGAGATACATATCTAACATATATATATATATATATATATATATATATATATATATATATATTAATATAACATAATTAATATCTTGTATTATATTTATTCATAATAAATAAATATCACCATATTAATTTACCACTATAACCTTTATAGTCTCGAGATAAACTTTCCTTATTTGGTTATCATTTATAACCACATTTTAATCCGGCTAGATGTTCATATGTGTGTGACCCGATAGGCTTCCGAATATGTTGGCCGTAGACACAAAGTGCAAATTACGAAAATGCCCTTCATGCCTAACGATCACGGGATAACGTCTAGCAACACACCGTGACCCCCAATCATCGGAAGAGTCAAATGCAATGACTACTACCTTTCATGTGAAACAGTTACCGTGTAAGTTACAATCCTATCGCTGTAATAATATCCATACGGTCGTTAGTCGAGTGTCAAAACATCAACGACCGTATCTTATAATCTGGATATCATGCTCTCTCGAAGTAACTCGTTTACTCCCACTTTGCAAAGATTCACGAGAATAAGACATTCCTTATAAGAAGTCCATTTCGGATATTCGATCCCAAACATGGGATACGCGATTCCCGGACGACCAATCATGTATACTACGCATGCTTCAGTATCATACCCAATCACTACCGCATGATCGCCCCGTGGCTAGGGGAAACCTCAATAGTGTCAAAGCGTGACAATCCACACCGTGATGCCATGAAGACTCCGGTCTTAAGGATAATTACACAACCGCCACATAGTGTGACACTTATCCGTGTAAGTGGGTCAGTCTAACGTACGCATTCTCTAATACACGTCCACGTACGGTCCAAGTGTCTCTACACTTCGATAGACGAGATCTATCCCTACCCTAAAGACGAATACTTCTAATACGTGCTAGCCTCGTTTATACTATCAATGCCCCGTTTAATAGTACATCGGCCTAGAGACATTTAATTATCAAACTTATTAAAGTGATTAGAGATCTCATCAACCATAATCGCCTATCATGGTTTCTCTATCACGCTTTAATACTAAGGACGTTATCATATAACAATTCATAATTGGTTCTTTAAAAGAACATATATATGACAACAGAAAAGCCATTTAATATATGTATAAACATAAAGAAATAGTAGAAATGATCCGACCCGGTCGGATCCGGTCTAACCCGATTGGGTTTAGGACACTATTCCAACATCAAGAACCCTGAAGCTTGTCAAAAAGATCATCAATCCCGGGAAATAGATACTTATTCTTGATGGTGATCTGGTTAAGTTCCTTATAATCAATACATAGACGCATAGTTCCACCCTTCTTTTCTACAAATAGGACAGGGACTTCCCACGGGGATGCAATATGTCGAATAACTCCTCGTTCTAACATATCCTGCAATTGTTCTTTTAATTCCTTCAACTCTGCAGGTGCCATTTGGTATGGTTTCTTAGATATTGGGGCAGCTCCTGGTACTAAGTTGATCTCAAATTCCACTCATCGATCTGGTATGTTACCAGGCAATGTCTCAGGAAACATATCTGGAAGTTCTCTAACTATTGGAATACACTCTAACTTATGCCCGCATAAACCTTGAATCCATCACACCCTTTCCTAATTGCCCGCATTTCTCGTATTGCAGATATCACTGGGGAAGTCTTACTAGTCTCATACAAATTTCTCTGAAATACAATTTCCTTCTCCCTATAGATCGAAAAATGACTTTCTTCTGACGGTAGTCTAATTGTACATATTGTTGGGATAACCAGTCAATTCCCATTATTACATCCAAGTCCAAGGTATCTAGAGTTATGAAATCACTAACAACTTCCTTTTCACCCACTTGGACTTTACACCATGAAACATATTTATCTACTAGCACGTGTCTTGCCGATAGGGGTTGAAATAGACATGGGAACATCAATCTCATTTTCATCTCTTTTAATTTTCAGAAAAATTGCCTGGACACAAAGGAATGAAAGGTCCCTGTGTCAAACAAAGCTCTAGCAGGACCTTGATGATGCCGAAAATGTCATCATGCTTTTAGCGATGTTTATACGTAGGATATCTGGCTATAAAAGTGTATATAAGTAGTGTTAGCCGGTGGTGCCCGATGGCGGCACCGGACTCCGGCGGTGGTGCTTTATAAAGAGAAGAGGACGGGGACAATTTGGCTTTGCATTTTGTTTTATATCATTTTTGCCCATCCCTAATGAGGTTACATAGCTCCCCTATTTATAAGGGGAGCCACCGACTGAAGTCGGTTTATTTACAAATAAGGACACATAGTAACAAATAGATATTTACCTACAGTAACGGGCTCGTAGTGGAGCCGATAGGTGGCGCCCTTAACGGCCTCGTTGCTTCATGTACCCTCTATATATTTTGTCTCGATGAACTTGAGATAGCTCTTCCATCAAATATTATGATCGAGGTCGCTGGCGGACCCGTTTATCGAATAAGATCGCATGTCGGCCCTCCTAATCCTCTTTTGTCGTCGCGTAGGGTTAAGGGCTTGGAATGGATCCAGAGGCTCGCGGTCCTAATCTGGCTTGCGAGCTCGCGGACAGTAATGGCCGGTGGCATCATCCACTAATGCCGGTGGTCGTCAGACCCGAACAAGGATCCGCGGACCGAAGTACGATTTTAGGCACATCAATAGCCCCCTACTCCGTGCCTTAATCATTTTCCTGAAATGTTAGGCGGGGAGTAATAGTCTTTGAGGATCTGTTGCCTTGAAATACTGTGATGGCTTGTTGTTGTGGCGGATTGCCTGTTAGCTTTGCCTAAGTGCCGTACTCAGAGTAGGTCTTTTCGTTGCTTGTGTGTAGTTGATTAATTTAGCCTTTGGTGGCATGAGAGCTTTCAGTCTTGTAGAAGGGCTCGTTTGAAGATGAGTTCCAAAATATAACGCCGACCTAGAGGTAGGTCTTATAAGAAGGTTCGCTCGTAGGCGAATTCAATAATATGATGCCGACCTAAAGGTCGGTCTTTATAAAATGCTCGCTCGAGGGCGAGTTCCAAATATGAAGCCGACCTAGAGGTCGGTCTTATAAAAAGGTTCGCTCGAGGGCGAGTTCCAAAATATGATGCCGAGCTTAGGTCGGTCTTATAAAATGCTCGCTCGAGGGCGAGTTCTAAATATGATGCCGAGCTTAGGTCGGTCTTATAAAATGCTCGCTCGAGGGCGAGTTCCAAATATGATGCCGACTTAAAGGTCGGTCTTATAAAATGCTCGCTCGAGGTCGGTCTTATAAAATGCTCGCTCGATGGCGAGTTCCAAATATGATGCCGACCTAAAGGTCGGTCTTATAAAATGCTCGCTCGAGGGCGAGTTCCAAATATGATGCCGACCTAAAGGTCGGTCTTATAAAATGCTCGCTCGAGGGCGAGTTCCAAATATGATGCCGAGCCGAGGTCGGTCTTATAAAATTTTGGCATATGAAGCCTTAGTCTTGGCATTGGTAGCCTGTTGGTGCCGCGCTATTAAGAGGACGGACTTATAGGGCCTTGGGTGACCTTGTTGTTTGAAGCGACTTGTCCACTTAGGACCGTGCTATTCAAGCGAGCGGCCTCAAAGCGACTTGTTTTACTTAGGACCGTGTTGTTCGAGCGAGCGGCCTCGAAGTGATTTTGGGTCTATTGGGACCTTGTCGTCTGAAGCGACTTGTTCACTAAGGACCGTGCTTTTAAAGCAAACGGCCTCGAAGCAACTTCGGGTCTATTTTTGCGACCTCGTCGTCTGATGCGACTTGTTCACTAAGGACCGTGCTTTTAAAGCAAACGGCCTCGAAGCAACTTCGGGTCTATTTAGGACCGTGCTGTTCGAGCGAGCGGCCTCAAAGCGACTGGCTTATAGCCTGTTTGTGCCGCGCTATTAAGCGGACGGACTTTTGTTGAAGAGAAAATCCCTGTTGATGGCGAGCTTGTAGTAGAGAGCTCGTAATAAGAGACTGTGTAATAAATGGGCTCGCTGATATGGAGCTTGTAATAAAATGAGCTCGCTGATATGGAGCTTGCAATCTATCAATTCTTTTGGTCTTGGCCTTTTTCGAATTTTCATTTGTTTGTAATACTTTATTTTTCCGAATCCGACTTGTGGCCGCTGATTTGGGTTTTGAATGCATGTTTATTTTGCTATTTTGACGATTTTCCCAAAGTATTTTTGAGCTCGCACATTTATTTTTGCTCGAAATATTCCATCTTTTTTGAGTCTCGCTATCCGGGTTCGATATACGTACATATATATATATATATATATATATATATATATATATATATATATATTTGGCGAGGTCGAGGAAATTAAAGCATAGAACTTGCTAAAAATAATTGAGCTAAAAGCCTTACTTGCTTCGGTTGAGGTCGATGATTGAATCGAAAAATCTGATGTGTGGCCCCCTTGTTTTAAGCAAGGTCGTTGCGGGCTTGGTTGAAATAAATGTCGAATTTGGGTCATTCTTGGTTGTTTAAAAATTTCCACCTCCGGCCCCCTTGTTTCAAGCAAGATTGAGGACGAACTTGGTTGAAATAAGTTTTGTTGAGCTCGATGACTGAATCAAAAAATTCCAGTATGCGGCCCCCTTGTTTTGGACAAGATTGAGATCTCGAGTAACTTGTCTGAAACAAATGTTGAGGTCGAGCTTTGAGCTTGCCGATGAGGTCGGACTTAGAGCTGGCCGAGCTGCTGAGGTCGGACTTAGAGCTTGCCGACGAGGTCGGACTTAGAGCTAGCCGAGCTGAAGGTCGGGCGTAGAGGTAGTCGATGAGGTCGGACTTAGAGCTGGCCGAGCTGCTGAGGTCGGACTTAGAGCTTGCCGACGAGGTCGGACTTAGAGCTAGCCGAGCTGAAGGTCGGGCTTAGAGCTAGCCGAACTGAAGGTCGGGCTTAGAGCTTGCCGACGAGGTCGGACTTAGAGCTAGCCGAGCTGAACGTCGGGCTTAGAGCTAGCCGAGCTGAAGGTCGGGCTTAGAGCTGGCCGATTGGTGATCATCTGGTACAATTACTTCTGGAGAGCTCGTTGACAGAGAGCTCACTATAAAAGAGCTCGTTGCGGGCTCGTATAAATCATCACGGTGTTCGGCAACCATATTAATTGCACCGTCATTAATTGCACCTGAAAATACAAGATAGTCCATGTTCGAGCTTTTCATTTCTCTTTTCAAGTACCTGATCGAACTGCTCTTAATTTCATCCAAACCATACTTCTTCAAACTAAAATCAATCTCCTCTTTTTTGTTCTTTTTTTTTTACTCTTGTTAATTGCAAGTTGGGACATCTTTTTGCTCTCGGCCATGGAATGGAGCAGAGAGAGTGCCTGCTTAAATAAGTAGCTAAAAGGAGTAATAGACATGCTCGACGGACAACTCACCGGTGATTTTTCTCCGGCTCCGGTCATCTTCTCTTAAAGAAACTTCATTTTAGTGTTTCTCAATGGAACTCACAGTAATGTCCTCAAATCTCAAGCTCAATGATAAGTGAAAATATTCTTCGAGCAATTTGGGGAGAAAGTACATGATTTCTTTAGCAATACCTGGGGGCTGGGTCCGCTTCCCGAGAGCTGGGTACTCGTTTTTGGTTTCACCCACTTCTTCTTTAGCTTGCAGCTCCGGCGAATTTGACCGAAGTCGAAGGCGTCCTCATCCGATGATAAGAAACCGGGCAATTTTGAACAAAAACAAAACAAATTCGAATCTGGAGATGATAGTCTTCGTCAAACCCATAATTTGCGCTCCAAGCCCTGAACCAGCGTCTTTAGCAAATACAGCTTAATGGTGGTACTCATACCGTCTCCGTTTGACCTGCAAGCATCATCATCCAACGGGTTCGAAATCGCCTCCGAGGACGAATCAGGCTGGGAATGGCCAACTCCATTAGTGAGGAGCAGCAACAAGTCATGATTCTCAAAATTAAGAAACGGCCATTGTAGATCTAGATGAAGATCTTGATGAACACTTGGCCGGAAAATGAAAATTGGGTGGTTTTAGGCCGCCGGAAATTCTAGATCTGGCCGGAAAAGTGACGAAAATGTCGATTTCCCGGTAATGGAGCCAACTAATGATGCCGAAAATGTGATCATGCTTTTAGCGGTGTTTATACGTAGGATATCTGGCTATAAAAGTGGTGTTTGCCGGTGGTACCCGGTGGCGGCAATGGTTTCCGGCGGTGGTGCTTTTATAAGAAAAGAGGACGGGGCAATTTGGCTTTGCCTTTTGTTTTATATTATTTTGCCCATCCCTAATGAGGTTACATAGCTCCCCTATTTATAGGGGGAGCCACCGACTGAAGTCGGTTTATTTACAAATAAGGACACATAGTAACAAATAGATATTTACCTACAGTAACGGGCTCGTAGTGGAGCCGATAGGTGGCGCCCTTAACGGCCTCGTTGCTTCATGTACCCTCTATATATTTTGTCTCGATGAACTTGAGATAGCTCTTCCATCAAATATTATGATCGAGGTCGCCGGCGGACCCGTTTATCGAATAAGATCGCATGTCGGCCCTCCTAATCCTCTTTTGTCGTCGCGTAGGGTTAAGGGCTTGGAATGGATCCAGAGGCTCGCGGTCCTAATCTGGCTTGCGAGCTCGCGGACAGTAATGGCCGGTGGCATCATCCACTAATGCCGGTGGTCGTCAGACCCGAACAAGGATCCGCGGACCGAAGTACGATTTTAGGCACATCAGACCTGAACTAATTTTAATAACACATGAGCCCAAAGGATAAATAAATAAATAAATTTTGTAGTAGAATAATAGAATGACTGAAAGCATAAATAAATTGTGTGCACCTGTCACCACTGCATCATCATTCTGGGCTTGCTTAGCATCTAAAGAAAAAACTCTGGCAGTTCCAATTTTGGGTTTTACTGCTCCTTTGTCCTTCTTTTGACTTCCCTTGGACACTCCTAGAGTAGCTGCATATGACCTTTTAGGCAGCCACGCGAAAAATGGCCTGACGCACTGCACTGATAACAAACTCTAGACCCATCCTGCATTCACCGGGATGATACCTCTGGCATTTCTGACAATGCGGATACCTCAGCTTACTATGGGCTGGCTTCTTTCCAGATGGTCCAGCTTTCCCCTTAGAACCTTGATCCCATTTCCTTTTCATTCTCGCAGACACAACTTGCATCGCTTTCTTTAGAACATTTTCAGCCTTAATAGCCCTTTCATAGATCTCTTGGTATGAATCAAACTTAGCTCCAACAAAAGACACTAATATTGTACGAGGCAATCCTGCATCAAAGCTGCTAATCTTCACTATTTCATCTCTTATCACATTAGGAACAAACTGTATTAACTCAGTGAACTTATTAGCGTGCTGGTAGACTGTCATATTATCTTGCTTAAGATTGCAGAACTCCTTCTGTTTCTCTGCTCACAAAGACATAGGAAAGAAGTTCTGATAAAACAATTCCTTGAATTTCGCCTAGCTGATAGTCTTGCCTTCAGTCAAGTAATTCTCCTTTACTGTTTCAAACCAATCTCTAGCTTGCCCAACTAAGAATCCATCAATCAAGGATACCCAAATCTCTTCCGTAACGAACTTAGTGTCAAAATAAGTCTCCATTTTCCTAACCCATTCCTCAGCTAGAAGTGTGTCTCCAAGACCATCATACTCAGGTGCCTTATTCTTTTTCAACTCGGAGAAGCAATTTCTAGTTCACATAGGCTGAGGTGCAACTGCAGGTATTACATTCTGTTGAGCTTGAACCTGCGGTTGAGCCTGTTGTTGCTGTTGAAGGTAAGCGGTAAGGACAACTTGCAGTAATTCATGAGGTAAAACGGGTGCGGGTGGAGGGTTCTGAACATGCTGGGAACTCACTGAAGTGTGGTTGCGAGAGTTACTATCTTGGGAACCAGAGTGTGCATTAGCCATCCTATAAGGAGTAAATATTAGTACATAAAGTTAAACTTAAATTAAAAATAAAAATTAAATTAATACGCATTCTACTGACATGTCTCTCCTTAAGGTATTTCTAGATCATCTTACTTAGCTTAATCAAACCTAGCTAAGTCATATATCAATCTTAACTAACTAAATATCAAACTTAAAAAGTCTATTGATTCAACTTAAATGCCCAAGATTCACAAACCTCAGGCTCTAACGGATGGTATCAGAGCCCATGGTTGAATTTCTTGGGCCTGGGAAATATGATTTATATATAGAAAGAATAGGATATGATTTTTAGAGTAAATTGAAATTAAGAGTTGATCTCTTAAGAATTGATGATAGACATTCTGCGTTATAAATCAATAGGATGACTATATTACAATCAGGATGTGAAATATATTAGGAAAGAATTATGTCATAGTATAAACACGTCATCTAAAGCTTTTTCTTTGGAAGTTTTATTTAATGTATGTACGAGTCTAGCACTTTTTGGTCTTTAAGTTATTTCGAAATATATTGTCGTAAATTTTGATAAATATAGTAAGTTAGATTTTATATGTCACAAATATCCTATTTTAAAAATAAAAAAATAAAAATAAAAATTTATATATATATATATATATATATATATGCAGCCATTAAATGGGTGTTCAATTTTTAACAGAAGTTTTCTTACTGATAATTTTTCAACGATGCACCTTCTTTAAAGTTGTGTAACATTAGTGGTAGTTAATGTAGAAATACATTAATTTTTTGAGGCACAGCAATACATTAGAAAACTGATAATGCTTTCAATATCAGTTTTCTACTTTTTTTTTTTTTTTGAAGAAACATTTTTCTAAATTATAGAATTGAGTTTATTATTTATCCATTAATATTTGCAGCGAATGTTTTTCAAAAACAAAACGTTAAACTATGCAATATTTTTCAATATTAAAAGTATGTTGTTGCTGCCATTAAAATTTTATTTTTTTCATAAATGAAACACAAAGCTAGATATTTACTTCTACTTCAACATTTGAGATACAGTACATGAATAGATATGTAATGCAAAAACAAATCGTTTTTCTCATTTTAGTTATTTAATAAGCACACACGCTTTAAATAAAATTTTATTAGAATTTAAGTGTTTTAGATGCGGATTTTTTATAAGCTTGCAAAAGACTTTTTGGATTACTTACTGTAGTACTAATTTACCTAACGTTATAAACGTGATGGAGAAATTTTATTGCATGTATATTTTATATTATAAAAAAAAAAAAAACAATATTTTTTTAGTGCTATTTCGGTAAGTTAGGATGTATTCCGTGACATATAATAAAGAAATGAAAATAGGAAATCATACTTGTTGACAGCTAAGTTTTGATTGCTTAGGTGTATGACTAGTCAATAATAATCACGGTTTATTCGGTTAAGCAATCCAGCTTACAATAATGTTTGTAAGAAGAAAACAAGGTCTAAGAAATTATTGGTCTAATCTATACACCATGCAAGTCGTAGGTTCCTTGCACGCTCAAAAATACTAGAAATGAACACAAATGGTGGTGGCCGGTGCTCTTCAGCACCATGTTGCAGGCGGTTTCGCCACATCCAAATCCCGTATACGGCTTCCTTCCACACGTAGTCCCAATTGTTTTTCTCCAATTCTGTTCCTCGTCTGGAAGTTAGATTTAGTCTCATCCACTCCACTAAGTTATCAGTTCCAAATAACTGTCCATGTTCTCCAAAAAAGTTATCTGTGGATGTATCTCTTCCTAAGGAATTCGTTGGCCTTTCTCTCCCTCTGCCCTTACAAAAGTGCCAAGTACTGATTTCAATAATATAAGTGTTGTAATTTGTAAATCTTCTGTCTTCTTAGATGTCAAGTTGTTCTTCTCCGAGCATTTATGTATATATATTTAATAACAAAACAAAAAAAATATGCACAAGTACACGGTTTAGTGGTGGGCTAGACTATAATGTATAACGTTTTATGAGACCAGTGTTCGAACCCCGTTACGGCAAAAAAAAAAAATATATAAAAAATATATATATATATATATATATATGAAGTCTTAAATTTACTACTCACACATTATACGAAAAGAAAAACAAAATTTAAGTAGCAAACTTTGGATGTGTTATAGTGTCTTGAGTCTTGACATACTAATTTGTTATGAGATGTCAAACTTAAATCTTATCAAAGTAATCTTGTTTTTTTTTTTTTTGTTGGTAATATTCCGATTTTCTAAAAAACGGAGACGTGTTATTTTGCGAAAACGAATATTATTATTTTTTTATTGGAGTTAAGTATTTTTTCTTTAATTTATATATATATGTCGAATATATATATATATATTTTGGAGAGGAAAATCAGATTTTTAATGATAAGGGAAAATAATAAGAAATTATTATTTTGGGATTATCTATTTAAGGAAAATAAATCCCAATAGTTCTCATAACCAAAACATTGAAATCTTCCTACAAGTTAATTATGGTTTAATTTCTTTGAGATGATTTTTATGCTAAGTTACCTTCATGAGGATTTAGAGTTGTTATGAATGTTGTTTTTTTCCGAGTATTTTGGTTGACCATGCTTGGATTTGAGTTCGTAAAAGTGCATAAAAAAACGTGCGCACATTCCCCCACTAGGTGTGCGCACATTTCGGAATGTGCGAACATTGCCACTGTTTTTGATAAATAAGTTGTTTTAAGCTATGTTAGGGATTTTAATGTTGTTTCATGATCTAATAACATTAAATAAACATGAACAAGCCTCAATTGAACTTCCGATTCGTTTTGTTTCGGCACCGGATGTACTCTTAAAGGGAGTTGAAGTTCGGATCCGTCGGAAGGGCATGAAAGAGCTTGTGCTTTGATGAACTAGAGTTCATCAATGTCTGTGTGCTTGATAGGATGTGATGTCTAGCTGTCTAAGTGAGGGAGTATAGTCGATAAGGTGAGTTTCACTTTGAAAACACTTACGTGGTTAGATAACAACTGATAATAATTACATATGTGATAGTAAAAGATAAAACGTCACATATTCTCGGTTAGGCACGGATTCATATCGGAGATGTGATACGTTCAGTAAAAGTGAACAACGCTGCTGGCCTATAAATGGCTAAATGGCAGTGGAGGAAATTCACAGAACGTATATGCATACCGGGGGGATCCCGAGACTACCGGTGCTATTCACTATAATTGGCAAGGATATCTCGTGATAGATACACATCATGCATAGTGCCCTTGGATGATGACGTAACCAAGATATGTTAAGCTAGAAACGTATAGTCATGACATGTTGATGGACATGAAGTGAACCCACATTGAGTCGGTCTCACAAAGATAATCCTTAAATTATAAACCTTAATTGATTTGTAGCTTCTACCCCTTATTGAGTACTTTGTAATTACCTCAAATGCATTGTTTTCTATGTGTTTGGGGGAGAGAAGATGAACAGGTTGATCCAGGGATCGACGAGGACTTTGACGACGACGTTTAAGGACGCCGAAGTTGAAGAGTTTATTTATTCATGTTTTCATTTACACTTTAGACTTGAAGTTTGTTTGGAAACTTGTAATTTCCTTTTAGTATACGTTCGGAGGTTTTTCGTACGTTTTCGTTTTCGTTTGGTTTTCTTTCCAATGTAATGTATGTTATATTCCTATCTTTTGTTGAATTTCTATTCTTGGATGTTTGAGGGAAAAAAATTTACACGAGTCTTTTGCTTCTGTTTTGCGTAACTCGATACGACGTAGTAAAGGCTTACGTATACAGTGGAATTTATTTTATTTTATACGTGCCAAATGTTCCTTTTCCGGATAAGGACTCGGTGTCCAGGAACGGGGCGTTACAGTTGTTATCAGAGAGAAGCGACCTTTAGGCTTCCTTCCTTAAGATAAGATATCTTTAGACCACATAGTAACATTCTGATTCTTCCTGATCTTTCAGAATGTTAGGTAACCTTAGAGATACTCGTGTTGATAAGTTTGGAATCGGGTGTTCTAGGGCCCGGCAAAAAGCCGAGTGGTTTGGTTCAAGATCGGAGTCTAGTAGTTGTGGTTCATCTAGAAGATGTTGATGATCGTGTTGGAGTTTACCGTTGAAAAAGAAGAAGAAAAGGGCCCTATTGTTTTGAATTCTACGAATCATGGTGAAATTCTTGGTATAGGTCGGCTATTCAAGAATTTTGTTTACATGGGTGTAAACATAAGGAAGTACCTTCCGGTGATGAATGCACCGAGTAAAAGTGGAATAATGCAGTTTCAGTTGGTCAAGAATGGTTTGTCCCGTGAGAACCAAGCGGGAAGTTTAGGAAGTACACCAAGGAACATGGCTAAATGTTGAACATGGTCTTGGAAGCTGAAACCTTCAAGGACGACCTATCAGTCGTTAATGGTGCTAAGAGGGACAAAAATCAAGGAAACGGGAAAGGCGGCCCGAGTCGGCTGTTTGAGTTTTTTTCATGGATGTAGAGTATGCAGAATCGGATGATAATGTTATCCTAGGTACAATAATGTTAGACAACTTAGCAGCCATGGCTTTATTTGATACTGGAGCGTCTAACACGTTTGTGTAGTCTAAGATAGCTAAGAAGTGGAATCTACCTTCGGAAAGCTTAAGAAACACTTCTCCTCTGATGTTGGAGGTAATTCACTAGAGATTCTTGATGTAGCTGTTACAAAAATCCCTAAGATGCTTGTCCTTCACCAATAACTATGGCTTCACAAACTGAACACTTGGAACAGGTAGGATTGCTGCTCCAAAGTCTTCCACCGGTCCTTGAAGGGTAGGATTGCCTCTTCACCAGCTCCACCACAACCAACAGTCTTTCACACTTAAAGATGCTTCATTGTCTTCAGTAGATTTCTTGTAAAAGAAAGTTTGAATCAAGTAAGTGATTCAGCTTTCAGCAGCTTGATCAGGATGAATTGATCAGCAGCTTGAGATCTTCAAGTGTGCAAACTTGATGTAGCTTGAATGCAGATTACACTTGAAGAATTGTACTAGATCAGTAGCTTTATGCTCAGTAGGGTCAGCATGGTGTTTTTCTTGATTTAATACTGATTGCTCAAGATAGATCCTTAATTTTTATCAATGTTCACCACTTGTATCTGAATTAGGAGTCCTCTATTTATAGGTAGGAATCCTTGTGACTTATGTTTGAAATTCAAACATAGCCGTTTCAGATTTGTCCCATCTTGACTTGCTTTTTCTGATTGTTCCTAGTATCGACACGGTCGATCGCTTTTTGACAAGCTTTACGATCGTCCACCCTTTGACTTGTATCCATTGGATAAAGGTCTGAATCTTTCCAACGTCCATTTGATCTTAACCATTGAATTGTTAGATAAAATCAGAGGTTGTTAGCTGTCCCTTTCTTTGTAATCTTCCAATGCATCCTTTGATTAAATCGAGATATGTGTCCAGCAGGTTCCTGAGAACATAACCCTACTGATATACACATCGGTAAGCTTATCCTTATTATGTTGTGTTTAAAAACACTTCAGCTTACTGTCTTTTATCTAACTTTTATTTATCTAACTTTGATTACACCTTTTTGCACATAACTAAGTTCCAATCACCACTTATCTTGTGGAACTTAGACCTTGTACACAAGGTATATGTAATCAGTTTAGGTCATCACAGACTTCCCTAAATTCTGATTCCATATCCTTGACTTTAAATACTAAGTTTGATCCCTTAGCCTTCAATAACTGAGTTTGAACCCTCAGCCTTCGATCTTCAGCAGGTTCCTAATTAGTCTACTGACTCAGCTACCCTACTGATCTAGACTAGTCTGCTGATGTAAGTCAGCTGACCTTTTACAGTGCTTGTTTGATCAAACCTATACAAGATCAAACTCTAATAAACCCATACATTTGATCTAGACATCTTTTTGCCTTTGCTCTACAACAACTAGTCTGGCACTCATCACTAAAACTTAAAAATAAGTCCAACAATTTCCCTATTTTGGTGATGATGCCAATACCCTCCTAACAACAAAGCAAAAAGATTAAAAACAAAAATAGAACAAACTTAGTCATAGTTCATTATAAACAGTTGTTCAACAGTATTACAGTCTAGATACAGCAAATGATAAAACAGATAAAGTATGCTGATCTACTGTCTTCTTTCTCTTTCTTCCCTTGCCTTTTCTGCTTGCTCTTGATAGGCTCTTATCTCTCTAATCATTTCTCTCATCCATTCATTTTCAATCAAAGAGAAATTAATGTGAGTATTCACTTCTTTCCACCAATGACATGCTTCAGGTAGAGTTAGGTTGATCTGATGTACTCTAAAGCCTAAATGCATGTATACTTCCTTGAATTCATTAAGTGACTCCTTTGCATTGGTAGTAGGTAAACTCCTTCCACCTCTACCACCTCTGTGTGCAGCCATCATGGCTTTAACCCTTGCTTCCCAAAACTTGAGTCCAAGAAAGGAATTTAGTCCCTCATGGAAACCTTTATCATGATAGGGTCTTCTTTTGCTGTTGTAGACCTTCTTGTATTCTCTGAGAAGATCATCAGTAAGTGGAAGTCGGCCAGGTGCAGGCTCCCTAAAAGCATTAGTGTCATCTTCCCATCATTTCTTAGCAAAGATTCTGGCAGCCTCTTTTGCTACTGCTGCTTGTCTCTCTTCCCCCTTATTGACATCATCAACAAAACGGGACAGCATGCCATGTACACTCTCCTGTGTGAGCACTATGTTGTTCAGTTGACCCTCCAAAATTTCAGTCCTAGTGTCAACGGCTGTGATCCTTTCTTGCAATGTTTGCTCCAGTAGAGTTATCCTCTCAGTAATTTTAGGATCCAGTACAGCAGGTTGCAGTGTTCCAGCAGATTCAGCCACAGCAGGCATAGGTGTCTCAGCAAGCTTGTCAAGTTTCTGATGAATGGATGCAAATTGTTCTTTCAGGAACTTGTCCTTCAGTGTATTTCCTTGCTTGATCCCCTTTACATCCAGAGCAAGGTCAGCAAGAGCATACTGAGTGGAGGTTATATTGGAAGCAACAGTTTCAGTGGTTCCTCCTCTATTTTCCACTAAATTCATTAAATCTTCAAATCTCTGGTCTTGCCTGTCAAGTTGAGTTCTTAAATTTGCAATGTCATTTCTGACAGTCCTCAACTCATCCAAAACATGTGTTGGTACCCCACCAGCCATTCCTCCATCAGCTCCATCAGCAGGCTCTTCTACATTGTATTGTTGCCTCTATCTGCTGACAACCATGGCAAAGCTCATATCCCTTCCAGCAGGGTTAGGTCCTTGGAATTCCTCCAGAATAGGATCAAGAGCAGGTTCTTCAAAAACTGGTACAAATGCGTGTTGAGGTTTATCATTAATAGGTTCTTCCTCAGGCACTTGAAACTCCTCATCACTGTAGTCATAGTCCAGCAGCTGCTCATCCTCATCAATAACAGCAGTCTGCTGACCATCTTTCCCTACAGTGGTCTTGTCACCAATAGGCTCCACCACGGCAGCCTGTTCAACAACAACAGCAGGGGTTTCCTATAAACCCAAAGATAGTTCCAACCTTTGTCCAGGTGATGTTTGTACCTCAGCAACCTGTACCTCATGTTCCAACCTTTGTCCAGGTGCTGTTTGTACCTCAGCAACCTGTACCTCTCTTTCCAACCTTTGTCCATGTGCTGTTTGTACCTCAGCAACCTGTACCACCTGTTCCATCCTTTGTTCAGGTGTTGTTTGTGCCACAACAACCTGTACAGGGAATACATCCATATTCTCTTTTTGAAATTCCCTAATATCAGAAATCCTTCTTAGAAAATTTGCAGCCTTGGTTAGAGTGTCCTCAGTGTCAATCCAGTCTTGATATTGATTTGAATCCTCAAAACTGACATCAGGCTCACTTTGGTCAGTAACCCTCTCATCATCCAAATCTACAGTCTGGTGATCATCAGTATGCTCAGCAGGTTCTACAACAAATAAGGTGTCTATCTCACCAACCATCCTGTTTGCACCAATGTGTATTCCCTCATTGATTTGTGCCTCCAGATCATCCATGGTGAGATTTTCCACATCCTCATCCATTTGTTCAGTCTGCTGGCCCTCAGCAGACCTACCAGCATCAGTGGACTGTTGCATACTTTGTTCATTCAATAAAGCAGTCCCACTGCTTCCTCCTGGACCAGGGGGAAGTCATCACCAGAATCAAATGATGAATCATCACTGTCTGATTCATCTCTGGGGTCTCTGAACTTGATACCCTCTTCCTTCTGTTGTTCATCAAAACAGATCCATCAGTCTTGATTCCAATAAAGAGGTATCAACCAGATCTAGCAAATTTTCCACTCCCAACTTCTCAAAAACCCATTCTTCAAAATCTGTCATGGGTTCTGCAGCTGGCTTTTGCCTCTTATAGAACCCAAATTTCCATTAAAAGTAGTTTGCAACCAGTAGGAGTTTAGGATCAACATATCCTTCCTTTTTCT
Organism: Gentiana straminea; assembly: GCA_036785695.1. Classification (NCBI taxonomy): domain Eukaryota; kingdom Viridiplantae; phylum Streptophyta; class Magnoliopsida; order Gentianales; family Gentianaceae; genus Gentiana; species Gentiana straminea. The sequence goes on along the minus strand of JAVUPR010000326.1, from coordinate 7,013,589 downwards.
TCTTCTCCTTCCTCTCAAATGGCAGGGTTGGCTTTCTGGAAGCTGTTTCAGGACCTTGCTGACTTCCAAAGGTCTCAACAAGTAAATTTAGAGTTTCTTCCACAGATGCCTCTAGGTCAGTAGGTTGCTCAAGTTGTATGTTAGTCCCTACTACCTCCATCTATACTACACTTGCTTCCCCCTGACTTATATGCTCATCAGCAGGGTTAGCAACAGATTGCTCTTCCCCCTGAACTATTGCAGGATTAGCAGGGTCTTGTACCAATGTTTCAACTTCCACGGCGGTGTAGACTCGGTAGTCTCATGTGGGCTCTTCGACAAGTTGCTCAACAACAACTTGTGCGGTTTCGAGGCTTAGCGGCCTTTGCTCGGGGAGGATTCAACAACTTCAATAGCGAGGCTCGGTTTCGGCGGTCTGTCGTGATTCTTCGCAGGTTGCTCATCAACAACCTCTACTATCTCGAGGGCTTAATAGTTGTTAGGGGCTCAGCTTCAATAGCTTCTTCTTCCTCTTCCCTCTGAGCCTCCAGAATCCTTAACTGCTTCCTTTGCCATATTTCTTTTTCTTGGCAATTTCTTTCATTCTCTTGGAAAGTTGCTCTGTTTCAATTTCAGCAGCTTTCCTCTTCTTACTGGCTTCTTTATGTTGCTCCTTCACAACTTCAGCAATAGACTTCTTTTTAGCAACTACAGCAGGGTCAGTAATCTCAATCTCTACTGGTCCCTCGTAGACTCAGTAGTCTCTGATGTTTGCCTCATTGTCTTTCTAGGCTTTAATATTTCATTTATTTTTCTTGTATCAGCAGCCTTTCTCTTTTCAGTAACCTTCTTAGGTGCAACAGGTTTAACAGCTTTCTTAACCTGCCCACTACAAGCATCATCATCTCCACCATCACCATCACTTTCAGTAGCCTCATCATCTACATCTTCATCATCATCTAATCCAGGATTAGGAGTAGCAACTTCTGGCTTGAATCTAGATTTTTTAAAATTTTCAGATAAAACATCAGGTATCTGAAGATGATTCAACAAGGTGTGTATCAATAGACCTAAGGGCTTGACCTTGGATTTCCTTGTACCATCTCTATCTTCAATACACACCTTCTTCATGTAGTGTATGAAGAATCCAGCCCAATCAAACTTCATACTTTTGCAGATGATGATCAGCAGGTCTATTTTGGGTCTAGACAGTGTATCTAGGCTTCCAACAAATCCCAAGATAGTTTTGGCAATCAATTTGCTCAGCAGGTTGTACTCATAACCAATATACTTCACATTTATCCCCAGATTTGAAGCAATTGTATCATCTGTCTTTATTGAATCCATGTTGGTCCCAGAGAAGGGTAATACTATAGTCAGAGGGGGGTGAATGACTATAGTGGAGTTTCAAAAACTTTTCTTGTGTTTAAAAGCTTTTGGGCAGCGGATAAGTCCCTTCTTACTATGTTGTTTCAAAGCAGTTTAAGCAATCACAGATATAGATTATAATCTTGGCAATATAAAATGAATGCAGTAAGGTAAATTGCAGAAAGTAAATTGACACAAGGCTTATAGTGGTTCAAGGTGGTGTAATCCCTTAATCCACTCTTCTCTTGTGATGATTGGAGGAATTCACTATTGTTTTCACAGATACAATAGTATGATTGTCCTTGACTCCCCAATCTTCACAATCTACAAGACTATCACTCCTTGACTGCAACAGCTTCAGTGATTTAGTCTCTTTCATTGCTCTTTGAGATCAAATCCTTCAGCGGCTATCACAAACACAACTCCTTCTCAGATGACTTCGATTCAGTTGCTTCAGTTTGTTGTGAATGAAATTCACAAACTTGATTGATCAATCTCAGTGCTGAATATGAAATTGTAGTTCTGATGTCTGAGTTGATCTCTAGATAAATCCTTGTAAGTTCAGAGAGGTGGCTTTTCAAATTGACAGAGTATCTGCTTGATTTTCTTTTTCTTGTCGTGCTTTTTATCTATCTATCAATGCCTTCTATTTATAGCCTTGAATATCCTGAATTTGAAATTCCGTCTGTTGGCTATATTTATGAGGGGAATAATCCTTGATTTTATTCTTGATTCCCCCTTAATTATAATCTCCTTGATTTTAGTGATCGGATTTTTCTTCAAATGTATCGCAGAAAATCCGTCCTAGATTGATCCTCTATTGATTGTGTATTAAATGTATGATCCTCTGAATCTTCATCACATTTCAATTCTGTTCGGATAAGCATTACTTCGCCGTTCTCTAAACGGTCGAGTGATCCATCTGACTTTGCCGTTTAGATCTTCCTTCACTGTTTTTGCCTTCACTTTGCCGAAATTCAGTTTACTCTGCCGATTCACTATTTCCTTCATCACTTTAGTTTAATGAGAATCTTTGTACTTCACTGATCATTGATTTGGGTGAGATCAGTGTACACCATATTTGAACACTAATTTTAATCACTTGAAACATACTTAGACTTATCCAAGGTCATCACAGACTTCCTTGGTTATAAGTCAAACCATTAAGTCTTCACTGCTTCTCTGCTGGTGCTTGGTTGGCTTCACTCTACCAATGTCTGTTTTACTTTGCCGTCCTACCAACTAGTACAATATTTGTCTGACTTAACTTATACAATATGTCGACTCTAAGTAAGGACTTATACAGAGAATTCTAACTTATTTCAGGCTTGCTATAACAGCTAGTATGGCCATCATCAAAACATAATAATGTTCCTAACAATTTCCCCCTTTTTGATGACGCCAAAACCCTCATAAGCCTGAACATAAGTAAGCCAAAATTTTCATAATAATTAACAGAATGAAACTCAACAATTTTATTCATCCATTCAAGGGCAATAAGATATTGCATCTTTTTATTCAAAAACAAAGGCAAATAGAAATAATTCAAATTAAGTATAAGGTCTACTTCTTCATTTCTTCAAACCTGATGCCTTTGCCTTTGCCTTTGCTGCCCTTGCCCTTTTCTGTTGGGCTTGCCTCCTTTTCACTGGAGATTTCAGGCTTTGTGCTTCCTTCCCCCTTTTTGGCAGCACCAAAACGTGCTTCAAGATTTGCAGTTGCTTCATCAGACTCAGGGAGAGGACCATACTTCTTCTCCAGTATCTTGTTTGTTGCCTCCCCAATTTTGAGAAGGGTGTCAAGTTGTTGCCCAGAGTGCTCCAGATCTCATCCAGATACTGAATTTGATGAGTGTGAGCATTTAAAGTGTCCACCAAAGGTTTGAGATTGTTGTCATTTGTCTCAGCAAGAAACTCAAGGTTGGTTTGGACGTGATGAGGGATAAGTTGCTAGAGGTTGCAAAGCAAGTTTCCTTGTCTTTCCATGACCCCATCTTGTATCTTAATATGACTGATGAGAGCTTCAATCTTGTGGTTGAACGAGGTTGCTTCACTCCTTAAGGCAGTCTTCAGGTTTTGCCTTCTGTGATATTGCCTTTCCATGTCCACAATGAGGGGTTGAATGTCCAGGTTGAAGATTTTTTCTTGATTAATTTCCTCTGGTCTCACATTAACCTCCTCTTCATCTCCATCTTCCTCTTTCTCATTGTTCTCCTCATCCTCTTCCTCTTCCTTCTCTTCCTGTTCAACTTCTGTCTCCTTTTCTCTTTCTTCCACTGTTTCTTGTTCTTCCTTTTGTTCCCCTTCAACCTTAGTGTCATTGAGAGGTTGTGGAGGAATGCTTGCTTTTCCATCTTCTTCTGTTGGTGTTCCCCCTTGGTCAATAGTGGGGGAGTTGACAAGTTCAGCGAAGTGAGTTTGATCAGCTGGCTCACTTGGTTGTTCATCAACTTTGCTGAGGCTCTTGAAAAGTACCTTTTGAAGAGTTAGATCATCATCAGATGTCTCCAAGGTTTCCGGATCAGCTTCAAGATGGTCACCTTCAGAATGTTCATCCTCTGACTCAGCTTCTTCCTCATCCATATCTTCGTCTTCAGATGAAGTAATTCCATATCCTTCCTCACCTTCCTTCAGGTAGGTGATTTTCTCTTGTTGTTTTTCTTCTTCTGTTGCAGTATCATCACTGATTATCACAGGGTCATTCACGTTGCTGGTACCATTTATTGAGGTGTTCTCTTGTGTCATCTGGGATCTTGTCCTTCGTCCCACTCCTGATCTGCTGCTTTCAGGTTGTTTTCTTTTGCTCCCAGCAATGGGTTTGGGTTTCATGGATGCCTTGATGTAGGTAAACATTACCTTAGACTTGTGTGGAGGCTGCAAATTTGTGGGTTTTACTTTCAATGCGTTGAACAGGTGTTGAAGAGGGAACCCATATGATTTCCTCTCCCAGAAATCACCTTTCTTCTGCAAACCCTTGCTTGGTGCCTTAGTTGATAAATCAATTTCCTTTTGAATCTGATCCTTCAATCTATTGAATACAAATGTTGCCCAGTCGAAGTTGGTACCTTCGTAGATAATAGCCATCAGTTTGATCTGCAACTCAGTTAAGTTTTCCATTGACCCTTTTCTGCCTTCAATATTCTTGGTGATGACCGGTGCAAATTCAGCAAACGGAAGTTTTAGCGTTGATCTAGGGAGATTGTATGTTTTGCTGTTTTCTTGTGGTTTTTGGCTATCTCAGCCCAGAATTTCATGATGTCAATATTCACAAACTTTACATTAGCTGGACCTATTATTGGTAGTTGTAGGAACCTATTCCGAAGTCCAGGCGTTATGACTACCTCTTTCCCAAATATTGAACTTTTTATGCAATCGACCTCAGTTTTCTTTGTGCTGGGCACAAACTTGGCATTTTTCCAAAATGAGATCAGATTTTCATAGAAGATTCCAGGGATTGGGGGGTTTAGGAAGGTCATTAACCCCAGATTTGAACAGAAATCAACCAAGCGTTGAGCTTTTGCATCATTGTCACAGAAAGAGAGATAGTGTTCAGGTTTGAAAAACGAGCCAGTGATGATTGATTTCTCATAGAATTTTTCAGTGGGAGAGATTGTGGAAGATGAAGCCATTGATAATTGATTGTTGTTTAGAGAAGAGCACTTTGAGTTTTCAGAAGGAATCAAAAGTAAGGTTTGTAATTTTGCAAAAGAGCGTAAAGATTTCTGAAAATCTCTAAGTATCGTTTATATAGGATGATTTGGGTAGTGTGAACGTGGTTTGAATGTGGAAGGATTTTATGACATAATGGCGTGATTTTGTGTATGTAAATCGTGATATTCGAGTGAAGTGGGGGAGTGGATTGTGGTAAGTAATGATAGAGCCCGGGAATCGAGGCGTTTGTAATTCAAAAAAAATAATATAATTACCTCCATAATTATAAATTGATCTCCACGTGTGTAATCAACTTCAGGATAATCTTCCATAACTCCCTTATTCTCCACGTGTAAAAAAGTAGATTTTGTTCACACTATTATTTGCCCATGACTCTAGATTTCGGTGGAGTGCCTTGGCTGGTCACTTAGCCGATGTAGTGACTCTTTCACTGAGCCGCTTTTCTTCCCGTTCCTAACAATCAGTTAAGTCAACTTTGCAGGATACCAGTGCCTTATTTGCTACATCTCCTGTAACAACAAAGGTTTGAACAGCTGATGAAGTTACTTAGCCGATTACTCCAGTTAGCCGCTCTTTGGTACTTAGTCGATTTCAATCATTTCTAACTCGGTTCTCAACATGCTAAATCTTTCATGACTGAGTGGTTTTGTGAAGATGTCAGCCAATTGATCTTCAGTGGATATGTATTTTAGAATGATATCCTATTTTTCAACATGATCTCTGATAAAATGATGTCTCAAATCAATGTGCTTTGATCATGAATGCAACACTGGATTTTCAGTAATAGATATTGCACTTGTGTTATCACACATGATTGGAATTGTTTTCTCCTCCACTCCATAATCCCTTAGCTGTTGTCTAATCCAAAGTACTTGTGCACAACAACTGTCTTCTGCTATATATTCTGCTTCAGCTGTTGATGTAGATATGGAGTTTTGATTTTTGCAAAACCATGAAACTAGTCTACAGCCTAGCATTTGACAAGTTCCAGAGGTGCTTTTTCTATCTATTTTGCATCCAGCATATTCAGAGTCTGAATATGATATCAACTTGAATCCTCCATCTTTTGGATACCAAATTCCTACATTGATAGTGTTTTTCAAGTATTTAATTATTCTTTTGGCTGCTAGAAGATGTGATTCTTTTGGTTGAGCTTGAAATCTTGCACATACTCCTACCGCAAATGCTATATCGAGTCCGCTTGCGCTTAAGTATAGTAGGGATCCAATGATTCCTCTATACATTTTCTCGATCAAAATCATTTCCGGTCATCTTTTCCCGAGTGACTCTTGCACACATTGGTGTATCTCTTTGCCACTTGTATCCATACCATACTTGTGTATTAAGTCTTTTGTATACTTGGCTTGACTAATGAAAATGCCATCCTTTATTTTCTTTACTTGAAGGCCAAGGAAATAATTTAATTCTCCCATCATGCTCATCTGAAATTTGCTCTTCATCAGGTTTGCAAATTTCTCACATAACTTTTCATCCTCTGATCCAAAGATGATGTCATCAACATAGATTTGAACTAGCAATGTGCTTGTTCCTTCCTCTAATTTGAATAGAGTCTTATCTATAGTTCCTTTATTGAATCCATTCTTGATCAAAAATTGAGATAATGATTCATACCAGGCTCTGGGTGCCTGTTTAACTCCATAAAGAGCTTTCTTTAGTTTGTATACTTTGTCTTCCTTTCCTTTGAGTTGGAAACCAAGAGGTTGCTCCACATATACTTCTTCTTCCAAAAGTCCATTCAGAAATGCACTCTTGACATCCATTTGATAGACTTTGAAATCTTTGTGTGCGGCAAAAGCTAGAAAGAGTCTGATTGCCTTCAATCTTGCTACTGGTGCAAATGTTTCATCATAATATATTCCTTCTGCTTGAGAATAGCCTTTTGCAACTAGCCTTGCTTTGTTTCTGAAAGCAATTCCTTGCTCATCCATCTTGTTACTGAATACCCATTTTGTTCCAATGATGTTGGCCATATTTGGTCCTTCAACAAGTTCCCAGACTTCATTTCTTTCAAATTCATTTAGTTCTTCTTGCATGGATGTGATCCAGTCTGCATCTTGAATTGCATCATCTATTGTCTTAGGTTCCACTTGTGATTGAAAACATGTTAGCATATGTTCCAGTTGTCTTCTGGTTCTCACTCTTGTGTGAATGTCTTCAATAACTTGTTCTTCAGGATGATCTCTTAGCCAGTTTAGGTCAGGTTGAAGTTGTTCTATACTTGGTGCTTCTGTAGTTTCATGTTGTGCATGAGCTTCAAGTTCTGGTGCTTCTTCTGTTGTATTGACTTGTGGCTCATCTTGATTTCCAAAATTGTGATGCAGAATAGTTGCTGGTACAGTTGTATTCATGTACACTTGTCTTTGTGCTTCTTCTTTTTCTTGTTCTTGAAGACTTTCACCATTTGTATTTGGTTCATCAAAAACTACATGTACTGATTCTTCAATCACAATGTTCTTTTGTTGAGTACTCCGAATGCCTTGCTGGTGTCTGAGTATCCCATAAAGATTGCTTCATCAGCCTTTTCATCAAAGGCATGCAGCTGATTCCTGTTCAAAACAAAGCATTTTGATCCAAACATATGCAAGTATGAGATATTAGGTTTTCTACCATTCCATATTTCATATGGAGTCTTTCCATGATGTTTGTTGATGATTGATATGTTTTGTGTATGGCATGATGTGTTTACTGCTTCAGCCCAAAATCTCTTTGGCAAGCATGATTCTGCAATCATTGTTCTGACTGCTTCTTTGTGAGTTCTGTTTCTTCTTTCTGTTACACCATTTTGTTGTGGGGTTCCTGCTGTAGATAATTGATGCATTACTCCATTTTCTTCACAATAGGTTCTAATAATTTCATTAAGAAATTCAGTGCCTCTATCTGATATGATCTTGATGATTTTCAGTTCTTTCTCATTTTGGAGTCTTCTTAACAAATCTAGCAGCTTTTTGAGTGTCTCTTTCTTCTTGTTCATGAAGATGGTCCAGTGTATTTTGAGTAGTCATCCACCACAACTAGGGTGTATTTCTTACCACTTACACTTACTGGTGTGACTGGTCCAAACAGGTCCATATGCAACTGATGTAGAATTCTTGTTGTTGATTGATAGGGTTTTGACTTGAAGGAACTTTTGATTTGTTTCCTTTCGACATGCATCACATAGACTTTCTTTCTTGAATTTGATCTCAAGCAGGCCTTCTACTAACTTGTTCTTTGATAATTTATTGATGGTCTTGAAATTTAGGTGGTTTAGTCTTCTATGCCGTATCCAAATAGTTGATTGTTTGTTTTTGACAAACAAACATGTTTCTGCTTTGGCTGTTTTCCAATCCACCACATACATGTTATCTTTTCTTCTCCTGCAAGTACAACTGTGTTGGTTTGGCTATGAATGACTTTGCATCCTTCCTTGTTGAAGTGCACATTGTAGCCTTTGTCACAAAATTGACTAATGCTTATCAGATTGAAATTAAGTCCCTTGACATATGCCACATTTTGAATTTTTAGATTGTTATTGAGCATTCTGCCTTCCCCCTTAATCTTGCCAGGGTTTTCTTTGCCTCTAAATGTGACTTTGGGTCCATCAAAAGCTTTAAAGTCAGTGAGTCATCTCTTGTTTCCTGTCATGTGTCTGGAACATCCACTGTCTATGTACCAGACATCCTACAAAACAAATTAATTAAGTTTAGGTACCCAACATTGTTTGGGTCCATACCTGTTAGTAGTCATGCCTCCTACTCCAAGTGTATATCCAAATGATCTTCTTTTTGGATAGTTAAAGTCATTAACTTCATATATATAAGGCATAGCAGAATAGCTTCTAGTATTTCTACTGAAGCTATTCTGATACTTTTCTCTACTTTTTGGTGCATTTGCATCCTTCTTCACTTTCCAATATGCAGTGGGAAACCTGACTTGCTTCATGTGTCTAGGAACATACCTAGTTTGATTTTTCTTAAACATATAATGCATATTATGGAATGGTTTCTTCTTGTATTTTGGAGGTGCAACATTCCAATCATCCTCTGAAGGATAAAGTCTTCCTTTACCTTTGAGAAAGTCCTTGTTTTTGGTTGACTTGATTGATGATTTAGTCTGTTGTTTTACTGCACTGGGGTTTGACTTCACCGGTACATGATGAATGGTTGAAACTATGGTCTGTCCCTTTCTGAATTTTGGTTCATTGTTAGTCCTGAATTCAGAATTGTGTTGACCATTGTTTCTACTCTCATCCTGACTATTGTAGCCAAGACCAATCTAGATCCAAACCTTTTTGAGGGTTTGTAAACTGGTTCATTTGTGATATTAACTGATAAGGGGATTTTCTCAACTAATCTGTCAACAACAGATGTATGAACATCTGCTGTTTGTTGATCATTTGAGTAGGTCTCCTTACTAGTTAGTTCAGCTTTTGCTTTATCCAGTTCTTTCTTTAATCTTTTATTTTCCTTTCGTAGATCCTTGCATTCCTTTTCCAGAATTTCATGATTCATCTCAATTTCATCAAATTTAGTCATGAGATTTTGGACGAGGTCTGCTGGATCTAATGGGAGAATAGAAGATTGTGCAGTGTTAGATGTGGATGCATTTGATGAAGAGCTAGATGTTACCTCACTTTCATCTGATTCTTTGGCCATTAGATATAGGCTTGTTTTCTCAATGTCTAAGCTATCACCTTCATCTTCATCTAATTCTTTGGTCATGAGGCATAAACATGCTTTTTCATTGTCCGAGCTGTCTTCTTCATCACTGTTATCTGAGTTATTATCAGATGATTCTTCATTCTTTTCACTGCTAGATTCAGCCTTGAGTGCTTTCTTGCCTTTTCTCTTTTCAGATGCTTTGTATTTCTTCTTTTCATCATCTTTATCATTTTCTTCAGGACAATCAGCCTTGAAGTGACCTTTCTTGTTGCAGTTGAAGCATCTGTATTCATCATCTTTCTTCTTCATGTCTTTGTTTGAGCTTGACCTCTTGTTTGATTATGAGTTTCCTTTGAATGGCTTCCTTTTCTTTGAACTCCGTCAAAACGTTTAACTAATAAAGCTACTTGTTCTTTAAGTTCATGTGTCTCTTTGCTGATACAATCGGCAAAGTTACTTTGCTGGGGTGCTATCAGTGCAGTGACTTTTTGTGTCTCTGCCGGAGCACCATCTTCACCGTTCAGTTCGAATTCATAAGCTTTAAGTTGGGACATCAGTGTTAGAGTGTCAGTGTTTGCAAGGTCTGTGGTTCCTCTGATTACTGATGTTATGATCTTCCATCTTTCATGTAAGCCTCTCAAAATCTTTAAGCATACTTCTTTCTGGGGATATGTGTGTCCAAGCTGTTGCAGTTCACTGATGATGCTTGAGAATCTGTTGTCCATTTAATCAATGGATTCACCAGCCTTCATTTTGAAATTTTCAAATTTCTGTTATGCAACAGATAATTTGTTTTCTTTAACTGCTTCAGATCCTTCATTTATCAATGCTAGCTTGTCCCACATCTCCTTTGCTATTTTGCAATCTTTGATTCTCATAAACATGTTGCTGTCTAGAGTCTTCAAAATCATATCTTTTGCAACAAAATCTAGATTTGCTCTTCTCCTGTCATTCTTGGTCCAATCTTTCTTGGGTTTGTCTATTTCCTCCCATTGATCTGCTCCTATGGATACCACAGTCATGATCATGATTGGTCCATCATTGATTACGTCTAGCATCTCCTCATGAGTTGCTGCAAGATGAGACAGCATTCTTATTTTATATTCATCAAAATTATTAACATTGAAAACAGGTACTTTTGACATAAAGTTTGAGGAATCCATAAGCACAAATAAGAGATCTATATGTGAATGAATAGAGAACTCAAATTTGAAAACTACTTTGAAAATATGTGATCTCCTTGTTACCAGAAATTAGATCTGAACAGGTTCTGATACTATGAACACTGCTCCGATACCAATTGTTGGTCCCAGAGAAGGGTAAAACTATAGTCAGAGGGGGGTTGAATGACTATAGTGGAGTTTCAAAAACTTTTCTTGTGTTTAAAAGCTTTTGGGCAGCGGATAAGTCCTTTCTTACTATGTTGTTTTAAAGCAGTTTAAGCAATCACAGATATAGATTATAATCTAGGCAATATAAATGAATGCAGTAAGGTAAATTGCAGAAAGCAAATTGACACAAGGCTTATAGTGGTTCAAGGTGGTGTAATCCCTTAATCAACTCTTCTCCTGTGATGATTGGAGGAATTCACTATTGTTTTCACAGATACAATAGTATGATTGTCCTTGACTTCCCAAGCTTCACAATCTACAAGACTATCACTCCTTGACTGCAACAGCTTCAGTGATTTAGTCTCTTTCACTGCTCCTTGAGATCAAATCCTTCAGCAGCTATCACAAACACAACTCCTTCTCAGATGACTTCTGATTCAGTTGCTTTAGTTTGTTGTGAATGAGATTCACAAACTTGATTGATCAATCACAGTGCTGAATATGAAATTGTAGTTCTGATGTCTGAGTTGATCTCTAGATAAATCCTTGTAAGTTCAGAGAGAAGGCTTTTCAAATTGACAGAGTATCTTCTTGATTTTCTTTTTCTTTTCATGCTTTTTATCTATCTGTCAATGACTTCTATTTATAGCCTTGAATATCCTGGATTTGAAATTCCGTCCATTGGCTATATTTATGAGGGGAACAATCCTTGATTTTATTCTTGATTCCCCCTTAATTATATTCTCCTTGATTTTAGTGATCGGATTTTTCTTCAAATGTATAGCAGAAAATCCGTCCTTGATTGATCCTCTATTGATTGTGCATTAAATGTATGATCCTCTGAAGCTGCATCATATTTCAATTCTGTTCGGATAAGGATTACTTCGCCGTTCTCTGAACGGTCGAGTGACCCATCTGACTTTGTCGTTTAGATCTTCCTTCACTATTTTTGCCTTCGCTTTGCCGAAAGTCAGTTTACTCTGCCGATTCACTGTTTCCTTCATTACTTCAGTTTAAGGAGAATCTTTGTACTTCACTGGTCATTGATTTGGGTGAGATCAGTGTACACCATATTTGAACATTAAATTTCATCACTTGAAACATACTTAGACTTGTCCAAGGTCATCACAGACTTTCTTTGTTATAAGTCAAACCATTAAGTCTTCACTGCTTCTCTGCTGGTGCTTGGCTGGCTTCATTCTGCCGAATGTCTATTTTACTTTGACGTCCTACCAACTAGTACAATACTTGTCTGACTTAACTTATACAATATGTCTGACTCTAAGTAAGGACCTATACAGAGAATTCTAACTTATTGCAGGCTTGCTATAACAGCTAGTATGGCCATCATCAAAACATAATAAAATGTTCCTAACAATCCACAAACCTCATTCTTGGTAGATTCATTGCTTCTGGAATGGTGGGTGCATTGTTTCTAGGTGCAAATTTAAATACCTCTCTCAGTAGGTCTGAAGATATCTCAATCTCTCGTCCATTAACAGTTGTAGTGAAGGCTTCTCTACCTTCATATATGACAATGTTTCTCCAGAATTCTAACACATTGACATAAGAGATTCGTTCCAATCTTCTGTTGATAACACCTTCTAACCCAGCAAACCGTCTGATTCTTCGTCCAATATTAATTGCTAACTCAGTAGAGTGACAATCAGTCACATAACCTCTTACGCTTTGACTGGTGCCAATATGAACATCATCCTTCTTTGCCATTGTTTTAAGAAAAAGATGAAGAAGATAGCTTACAAATCTGTGTTCACACAGTGTATACGCAGAGAAAATCAATCTGAATATTGAAAGTTACTTATGTGTAAAGGTCTATATATATAGATAGATGTAGTTGTAACTGTCATAGCACGTATAGTGGTATTAACCACGATTAAATCTGAGTGAATGTTGTCTTGACACGTGACCCATTACTTTTCCATAACGTTTTGTAACCGTCAGATCGTGTAACTATGGTTACAAGGATAAAATAAATATCCGCCATTTGCTTTTTGACTTTTGTAAGTTTGACTGTGTAACGTTTCCTTCAGCAGCCTTGTCATCAGTAGACTTGGCTTAGCAGTCTGCTGATAGAAAGTCTCAGCAGCCTGCTGACTGAGTTACTCTGCTGATATTTAATTCCTTTTGTTTTGTCCAATTGATAATACACGATGAAGTTTAATACCAATGACTGATCTGTCAAGTGAGCTCACCCAACATGACAAAGACCAATCCCCTTGGCAACTTCATTTGCTCAATTGTCCAAACATAAGTACATGGAATTGTTGATACCAATGACTAATCTGCTAAGTGAGCTCACCCAACATAGCAAAGACTAATCCCCTTGGTGAATTCCAGTACACTGCTGATTAAGATTATATCAGTCAACTTTTATAATTCCAAGTTCAGTCCTTAGTGTAGCAAATCTTTCACTATCCAATGGTTTAGTGAAAATATCAGCAAGTTGATCTTCAGTAGGAATATAAAGAACCACCACATCTTTCTTTTCAACATGATCTCTTTTGAAGTGATGTGTTACATCAATATGCTTGGTTCTTGAGTGCAAAACAGGATTTTCTGTGATAGCAATTGCACTTGTGTTGTCACACATAATTGGAATTTCTCTTTCTTCAATTCCATAATCCCTTAACTGTTGTCTTAACCATAGTATTTGTGCACGGAACTTCCAGCAGCAATGTACTCAGCTTCAGCAGTGGAAGTTGATATAGAATTCTACTTCTTGCTAAACGAAACCATTCTATTTCCCATTAACTGGCAGGTTCCTGTGGTGCTTTTTCTATCAATCTTGCATCCAGCATAATCTGAATCTGAGTAGGATATAACCTTGAAACTTCCATCTTTTGAATACCATATCCCTACTCCCAAAGTCTCTTTTAGGTACTTGAGAACTCTTTTGACTGCACCTAAATGACTTTCTTTAGGTTTTGATTGAAATCTTGCACAAACACCTACAGCAAAGGATATATCAGGTCTGCTGGCAGTAAGGTACAGCAAACTGCCTATCATCCTTCTATATAGGGTCTGATCAACATCTTTGCCTTCTTTGTCTTCATCCAATATAATATTTGTGCTCATAGGAGTTGATACCTTGGTGTTGTTTTCCATACCAAATTTCTTCAATAACTCCTTGGTATACTTGGTTTGATGAATGAAGATTCCATCTTTCATCTGTTTGACTTGCAATCCTAAAAATTAGTTCATTTCTCCCATCATACTCATTTGGAATTTACTCTTCATTAGATTTGCAAACTTCTCACATAGCAATTCATTTTCAGAACCAAAAATTAAGTCATCAACATAAATTTGTACCAGCAGGGTGTTGTTTCCTTCATTGATTCTGAAAAGAGTCTTATCAATGGTGCCTTTTGTAAAACCATTGTCCACTAAGAATTGAGATAGATTCTCATACCAAGCTCTTGGTGCTTGTTTAAACCATAAAGTGCTTTGTTGAGCCTATACACTTTATTTTCTTGATCTTTAACTTCAAAACCAGGAGGTTGCTAAACATACACCTCCTCTTCCATAATGCCATTCAAAAATGCACTTTTGGCATCCATCTGATATACTTTGAAGTTTTTGTAAGAAGCATGTGCCAGGAATAATCTGATGGCTTCCAATCTTGCAACAGGGGCATATGTTTCATCAAAATCTATCCCTTCTGCTTGAGAATAGCCTTTTGCTACTAGTCTGGCCTTGTTCCTTACAATGGTACCAGATTCATCAAGTTTGTTTCTGTATACCCATTTTGCACCAATTATATTTGCATGACTAGGCCTTTCCACTAGTGTCCAAACTTGATTTCTTTCAAATTCATTCAACTCTTCTTGCATAGCAATTATCCAATCTAGATCTGAAATTGCTTCTTCAACAACTTTAAGTTCTATTTGAGATAGAAAACATGTAAACATTGCTTCTAATTGTCTTCTAGTCCTCACACCTTGCTGTATGTTGCCAATAACTTGTTCAGCAGGGTGATCCTTTAACCATTGTGGATTTTGGTTAGATTGATTTTCAGGAACATCATCTTCAGTAGGGTCTGCTGTTTCTTCAACAGGGGGTTCAGCAGATCTTGAACTGCCTCAGTTGTTGCATCAGTAGTGTTATCAGCAGGGTGTTCAGTAGGGGCAGAATCAGAAACCTTTAAGTCATTGAATCTTTCCAAAACTTCAACATATTCTGGATCAGTGACTTGTTGATTCTCGAGTTCTCGAAGCTTCATCTTCCATTCCGGTGAACTTAGGTTCATCAAATACAACATGTATTGTTTCTTCATGTTTCGGTGTCCTTTTGTTCAGTACTCTGAATGCCTTGCTAACTGAAGAATATCCCAAGAAAATTCCTTCATCTGATTTTGGTTGGAATGTCTTCAATTGTTCCTTATGATTCAAGATAAAACACTTGCTTCCAAATGGATGGAAATAGGATATATTAGGTTTTCTTCCATTCCAAATCTCATAAGGTATCTTCAGCAGCTTCTTGTTCACTGAGGTTCTGTTTTGAGTATAGCATGCTGTATTAACTGCTTCAGCCCAATATATTTCATGTAGCAATGCTTCACAAATCATAGTTCTTCCTGCTTCTTTTAAAGTTCTATTTCTTCTTTCAGCAACCCCATTTTGCTGAGGTGTACCAGCAGCAGCAAGTTGATGTAGTACACCATTCTGTTCACAATATTCTCTTATAACTTTATTGAGAAATTCAGTACCCTTATCTGATCTTATTTTTACTACTGTCAAACTTTTCTCATTTTGTAATCTCTTCAAAAGTTCAGGCATCTTTTGAAGTGTTTCACTTTTCTTGTTCATGAATATCACCCATGTGTACCTTGAATAATCATCCACAACCACTAAGGTGTATTTCTTTCCTGTTACACTTGTTGGTGTGACTGGTCCAAACAGAACCATGTGCATCAGCTCCAAAAATCTTTTTGTTGATTTCTTAGACTTTGACTTGAAGCTAGACTTTTGTTTACCTTGCTGACATGCATCACATATAGCATCCTTCTTGAATGTGATCTCAGGTAAACCAATCAACAGTTTCTTCTTCACCAACTAATTGATATCATCAAAATTTAGATGATTCAACTCCTTATGCCATAACCAATTAAGTTCTGACTTGTTATGCACAATCAGGCATGTTTCTGGAACAGCAGTAGACCAATCCACAACATACATGTTTTGTTTTCTTCTTCCAGCCAACACAACTTGATCACCTCTCTCACTAATGACAGTACAAGTGTTTTTGTCAAAAGTGACTTTGTATCCCATTTCACAGAATTGTCCAGTGCTCAGTATGTTGTAGTCCAGTCCTTCCACATATGCAACATTCCTGATTGTTAGTCCATTTCTCACAAGTGTGCCATATCCTCTTGTGTATCCAGGTGTGTTCTTGTTGCCAATTCACTCTTGGATCATCCTTTGCCACAAAACTTGACAAACAGTGCTTATTCTTTGTCATATGTCTGGAACATCCACTGTCAAAATACCAGACACCCTACAAAACAAAGTTAATGCATTTTAGGTACCCAAACCTATTTGGGTCCATAATGGTCAGTGGTAAGCATGACCCTTGGTAAGTTTCCATAAGGTCTTCTTTGAAAGGTATCATACTTTGGTTCATACATGTACTCTACACATCCATAAGGTCTAACAATTGGTTGTGTAGGATTCACATATGTTTTCTGGCCTTTTGGAATATAATGATGTTTAAAGTGATTTCTTTTGTTAGAAGCACTAAGATAAACATAGGTTTGCTGTCTGTTAGGAACAGCCCTATAATATGGAGTCTGCTGAGGTCCCGGCTGAGGTCTTGTATAAGTCCTCTGCTGAGCCCTCTGCTGAGCCCTCTGCTTAGGTTTTACCCTAGAAGCATAGTTATATCTGTTGTTTCTAGCAGTAAGTGTAGGAATATTCCAATCATCATCAGTAGGGAATAATCTACCTTTCCCCCTGAGATGAGTATCCCTTGAATGATTAACATTTTTGGGTTTAGGATTCTTATCATTGGAATATTTCTAGTTTTTCCTTTTTTGTGGTCCAGCAGACTTGGTAGCAGGTCTGCTATCAGCAGGTGTAGAAGGCACAACAGTCCTATTTTTAGATTTATTCCTTTTATTAGAAGCTGTTGACTTCCTTGACTTCTGATTTTGCTTCCTTGAAGCTTTCTCAGTAGGTTTTACTGCGTCAGCAACCCTTTTGGGAGTTGGATCTTGTGCAGGGACAAACTTAGGTCCAATTCTGGTACTAGGTTCAGTGACCTTACTGGATCCACTCTTATTGGATTGTTGAGTTCCAAATCCAAGCCCTGTTCTATCACCATAAGCCTTTCCTGATTTGAATGCAGTGGAGGAACAAGATGGTTCGGCGACTCGCGGCCTACGAATGTTCAAGCGGGCTTATGCCGATTCTCGTCCGACTTCTTTTTCCTTTCCTTTGAGAATTCTTAATTCAAAGCATTTAACCTTTCAACTTCGATTGAAGAGCTTCTTTTTCACCTTCACAATCTCATAACCAGATTGTATTATCCTCGCTTGATTAAGGATGGCATCCAAAGTTTCTTCATTGTCAGAATTTTTTGGATTTGAACCACAAGTTGATTCACAATCACTTCCAACAGGAGTGTTTATAGATACAGAATTGTATACCTCCTCTGTTTCATCCATATTAGCCATTAAAGCATAATCTTCCATCTCAGCAACAAGTGCAGTATCATCAGATTCATTTCCCTTTTCTGGTTCTACTTCATATCCTGATTCATCTTCAGCAACCAAAGCCTTCTTCCCATGTCTTCTTTGTTGACTTTTGGTCTTCAGTAGGTCTGGACAGTCAAGTCTGAAATGTCCAGGCTTCTTGTAATTAAAGCAAAGATAATCAGGTTCCTTTTTCTGTTTTAATTCAGGACAATCAGGTTTGAAGTGTCGTGGTTTCTTGCAATGATAGCACAAGTAATCATTATCTTTCTTTGATTCTTCCTTCTTCTTTTCACTGAATTTCTTTGTGAAATTCCTTGGAGAACCCTTTCCAATTTTCATCATTCTGATTTTCTTGCTCAGTAGGGCAATCGGCTCTTGCATCTCATCCAGTAGATCATCTTGAGCTCTTGATGTTTCTTCTTGATGTGAAGCAGCCAATGCACTGGTCTTTGGCTCTTCTTTTTCAGTTTTAGGCACAAGCTTTTTGCTAAATTCATAGGCCTTAAGATCTGAAAACAGTTTGAAGGTGTCTTCTTCATGCAAACTCCTCATTTCTTCTATGGCAGTCACCTTCATCTCCCAAACATCTTTTGTAGGTAATGCTTCCAATATTTTTGAGTTGATTTCTTCTTGTGAGTACTTCACACTCAGTAGGTTGAGTTCATCCATGATTGCATTGAATCTTGATTCCATTTGTTCAATGGTTTCATTTGGTTTCATCTTGAACTCCTGGAACTTCTTCTTTGCCACACTGATCTTGTTCTTTTTTATTGCATCTGTGCCTTCACAGATTAATTGTAACTTGTCCCATAGTTCCTTTGTAGTCTTGCAATCTTTCACCTTCATATACATATTTCTATCCAAAGTTCTGTATATGATATCAATAGAAATATTGTTGAGATTTGCTCTTTTTCTATCTTCAGCAATCCATTCCCTTTTTGGTTTTGGAATGTACTGTGTCTCATCTCCCATTGTTACTGACTTGGTAATATCCAGTGGTCCATCTATCAGCACATCCATCATTTCATCATACGGTGCAGCTAGATAAGCCTGCATACGACGTTTATACTCATCAAAACGATCTAAAGAACACATCAACATTGTTCTAGCATACTGGTTGTTATCCATGATGCAAAGCTTTGAAAAACAGAAACTTGAAAAAGTTTTTAAAGTATTTTCACAAGCACAACAAGTAGGATTACTTTAGAACAGAAGCACTACTCCGATACCAATTGTTGGTCCCTTGAAAAGGCTTTGGTTAAGTTTAGAGGGGGGTGAATAAACTTAACACTTAAAAATTTTTGGAGTTAACAAACTCGAACTTCGACGACTACGATACTTCGCAGTCCGCGACACTCGCAGTCTGTTGATCGTTGAGTTTACTGAATTTGTGCAGCGGAATATATCAAAAATTAAGCATTGTTACTTGTTGTTAAATATGATACCAAGTATTAGATACTCAGTAGTGTATGTGTGTAAATTCAGTTGCTAGATTCAGTAGATTGATGTGTTGGATAAACTAAGTGCAGAAAATAAATGCAGAAAGTAAGTAGGCTGATTTTATAGTGGTTCCGGGTGGTGTAATCCCGTCGGTCCACTCTTCTCCTCTCGATGTTGGAGGTAATTCACTAAAGATTCTTGATGTAGTCGTTACAAAAATCCCTAAGTTGCTTGTCCTTCACCAATAACTATGGCTTCACAAACGAACACTTGGAACGGTAGGATTGCTTCAAAGTCTTCCACCGATCCTTGAAGGGTAGGATTGCCTCTTCACCACTCTCCACCACAACCAACAGTCTTTCACACCCAAAGATGCTTCACTGTCTTCAGTAGATTTCTTGTAAAAGAAAGTTTGAATCAAGTAAGTGATTCAGCTTTCAGCAGCTTGATCAGGATGAAATGATCAGCAGCTTGAGATCTTCAAGTGTGTAAAATTGATGTAGCTTGAATGCATATTACACTTGAAGAATTGTACTGGATCAGTAGCTTTATGCTCAGTAGGGTCAGCAGAGTGTTTTTCTTGATTTAATACAGATTGCTCAAGATAGATCCTTAATTTTTGTCAATGTTCATCACTTGTATCTGAATTAGGAGTCCTCTATTTATAGGTAGGAATCCTTGTGACTTATGTTTGAAATTCAAACATAGCCGTTTCAGATTTGTCCCATCTTGACTTGCTTTTTCTGACTGTTCCTAGTACTGACACGGTCAGACTGCTTTTTGACAGTTTACAGTCTATCCACCCTTTGACTTGTATCCATTGGATAAAGGTCTGAATCTTTCCAACATCCATTTGATTTTAACCATTGATTTGTTTGATAAAATCAGAGGTTGTTAGCTGTCCCTTTCTTTGTAATCTTCTAATGCAGCCTTTGATTAAATCGAGATATGTGTCCAGCAGGTTCCTGAGAACATAACCTGGCGATATACACATCGCAAGCTTATCCTTATTATGCTGTGCTTAAAAACACTTCAGCTTACTGTCTTTTATCTAACTTTTATTTATGAAGTTAGATTACACCTTTTTGCATATAACTAAGTTCCAATCACCACTTATCTTATGGAACTTAGACCTTGTACACAAGGTATATGTAATTAGTTTAGGTCATCACAGACTTCCCTAAATTCTGATTCCAAATCCTTGAATTTAAATACTAAGTTTGATCTCTTAGCCTTCAATAACTGAGTTTGAGCCCTCTGCCTTCAGTCTTCATCAGGTTCCTGATTAGTCTACTGACTCAGCTACCCTACTGATCTAAACTAGTCTGCTGATGTAAGTCGGCTAACCTTTTACAGAGCTTGTTTGATCAAACCTATACAATATCAAACTCTAATAAACCTATACATTTGATCTAGACATCTTTTTGCATTTGCTCTATAACAGCTAGTCTGGCACTCATCACTAAAACTTAAAAATAAGTCCAATAGCTTTAAAGGAATATAATTCAGCCTAGTACTTCGCCTTGGGGAGCCCCTGTTCTGTTCGTTAAGAAGAAAGATCGTAGCATGTGGATATGTATAGACTACATAGCGCTAAATAATCTTACCATCAAGAATAAGTATCCCTTACCAAGGATTGATGATTTGTTTAATTGCAAGGCAAGAGAGTGTTTTCTAAGATTGATCTTAGGTCCGGTTATCATCAGTTGAAGATCAAGGTAGCAGATATACCAAAGACGGCTTTCAGTACGAGGTATGGACATTATGAATTCTTGGTTATGCCTTTTGGACTCACTAATTCTCCATCTGCATTTATGGATTTAATGCAGCGTGTTTTCATGCCATACTTGGACAAGTTTGTGAAAGTGTTCATAGATGATATGCTAGTATACTCAAAGGATAAGAAAGAACATGAGGAACACCTAAGGATAGTGTTGGATACTTTGAAGAAGAACAAGTTGTATGCTAAGTTCTCAAAGTGTGATTTCTGGTTGAATCAATCAGTTTCTTGGGTCATTTCATTTCTGATGATGGCATTCAAGTTGATCCGGCGAAGATTGAAGCAGTTGAGAAATGGTCCAGACCGACTATGGTTTCAGAAGTTATGAGTTTTCTCAGTTTGGCTAGCTATTATAGGAAGTTTGTACAAAACTTCTCAAAATTACCTACACCACTTACCCGGATCGCTCAAAAGAATGTAAAGTTTGAGTGGACTAGTGAGTGTGAAGAGGCTTTCCAGACATTGAAGGAGAAGTTGACTACAGCCCTAGTTTTAGCAGTTCCGAAGATCTTTGATAAATACGACGTTTACACCGATGCTTCATGGCAAGGGCTAGGTTGTGTGTTGATGTAATGAGGAAAAGTGATCGCTTATGCAGCTAGACAGTTGAAAGTACATGAAAAGAATTACCCAACATGTGATCTAGAGTTGGCAGCGGTAGTGTTTGCCTTAAAGATTTGGAGGCACTACTTGTACGGAGTTAAGACTAGGATCTTTACAGGACACAAGAGTTTAAAGTATTTCTTCACCTAGGAGAATCTGAATATGAGACAGAGGAGATGGTTAGAGTTTGTAAAGGATTATGACTTGGATATTCAGTACCATCCGGGTAAAGAAAATGTGGTTGCAGATGCTTTCAGCAGAAAACTAGTGTTTGCAGTTTCAAGCATCGAAGATGTGGTAGGAAGGTTAGATGGGCTAAAAATCCGGGGTTTTGATCAGATTGAAGATCGGCAGTTTGTGGCACCATTGTTAGCAAGATCCGAGTTGATGGATGACATTCGGGAAAAGCAATACGAAGGACCAGTGTTGGTTGATTTGAAGCGAGTTGCAAAAGAAAATCCTATAGTGGGTTATGCTTTGGATAAGAATGGGAACCTTTGGTGCCATGATCTGTTGTGTGTGCCTAATGTCGGTGATTTGAGATAGAGAGTTATGGAAGAGGCATATAGGATTTCTTTTGCAGTTCATCTAGGAGCTACAAAGATGTACAGAGACTTGAAGGAAAATTTTTGGTGGCCTTCGATGAAAGTGGAAATAGCTAAGTTTGTAGCAGAATGTGATACTTGTCAGAAAGTTAAAGCGGAGCATAGAAGACCGGGAGGAATGTTTAAGCCATTGGATATCCCTGAATGGAAATGAGATAAGATCACGATGGATTTCATCACCGGTTTAGCGAAGACGAAAGGTGGACATGATGCGATTTGGGTGATCGTGGATAGATTGACCAAATCAAGCCACTTCTTACCAACGAAAGTCGATATGTCTTTAAAGAAGATGACCACGCCATACTTGGATAATATTGTGAAGCTACACGGAGTGCCTATCTCGATAGTTTCAGATCGTGATCCGAGGTTCGTCAGTCGGTTTTAAAGATTTTGCAAAGGGCCCTTGGCACCAAGTTGGATTTTAGTACGGCCTTTCATCCTCAAACAGATGGACAGTCAGAGAGAAACATCCAAACACTTGAAGTTATGCTAAGAGCTTGTGTTTTGAAAGTAGCCGGATCATAGGATGATTACCTACCTGTAGCGGAGTTTGCCTACAACAATAGTTATCACGCAAGCATAGGCATGCCAACGTTTGAAGCGTTGTATGGGAGGAAAGGTCGAACGCCGCTGTTTTGGGATGAAGTCGGGGAAAGACAAGTCACCAGGCCGGAGTTGGTCGAACAAGCTAAAGAAAGGGTTCAGTTGGTTAAGAAGAATCTGAAGGCAGCACAAGAAAGACAAAAAAGTTGGGCAGATGTTAGAATAAGACCACTCGAGTTTGAAGTTGGTGGAAGAGTTTATCTACGATCTTCGCCAATGAAGGGAGTGATACATTTTGGACAAAAGGGAAAGTTAAGTCCAAGGTATGTTGGACCGTTCAAGATTCTGGAAAGAGTTGGACCGTTGGCATAGAAGCTTAAGTTACCGGAATCGATGTCGAGAGTCCATAATATTTTTCATGTATCGATGTTGAACAAGTGTTTGACAAAGAATGATGTTGAAACCACAGTTGATCCGGAAGTTCTTCAAGATAATCATGCGTATGATGAGAAACCGATCTGGATTTTATACCGGAAAGAAAAGATGATTAAGAGACGGTTTATTCTTTTGGTTTTGGTGCAATGGAGCAATAATTCACCGAATGAAGTCACTTGGGAAGTTGAAGACGACATGATCAACGAGTTTCCAGAGTTTTTGGATTTACCGGTATGTTCTAGTTTTAAGGATGAAACTCCTCTTAAGGGGGGAGGAATGTAATATTCCGATTTTCAGGAAATGGCAGACGTGTCATTTTGCAAAACGAAATAATATTATTTCTTTTCTTTTATTGGAGTTAAGTATTTTTTCTTTAATTTATTTTGGGATTATCTATTTAAGGAAAATAAATCCCAATAGTTCCCATAACCAAAAAGAAATCAGAATTTCTTCTAACGTTGAGAGAGGGAATGGCGTGAGAGGCAATTAGGGCTGAGAAATTTTCTATCAGTTTCTAAGTCGTTTCTCAACCGTTTTTAGATTCAAGTAGAGCGTTGGAATCGTCGTGATGAGGGCGTCGTTTCAACACAAGAAAGTGGGAGCTTTTCTCAAGGTATGATTTTCAACCTAGATGATGTTTTGGATGAGTTTGATGGATTAAAACTCATGTCTCTCATAGTCTTGATGTGTTAGAAGCTTGTGATCGATTCTATTGTGAATTTGGATTGATCATATAGGTTTCTCTGCAAAAGGGTGTGCATTCCTGCATATTTTCTGAGGATTTGGAATTGGTTTAACTTGCTAAAAGGTAAGAGGATCTTCCTACAAGTTAATTATGGTTTATTAGGTTTCGTTTTAAGGTTTGAGATGATTTTTGTGCTAGGAATCATACCTTCATGTTGCCTAAGGATTTAGAGTTGTTATGGTAGATAAAATTCATGTTTTCTACTATTTTTCAAAGTATTTTGATGTTGAACATGCTTGGATTTGAGTAGAGATCGTAAAAGTGCATTAAAAACGTGTTTAGGGAGTTTGGTGCACTCAATATGCGAACATCGACTAGCAGTGTGCGCACATTTCTGAGGCTGAATGTTGTTTCAGCTTGACAGGTTCTGGAGAGTGCGCACATTCCCCTGGAATGTGCACACACTGGCGGGGCTGAATGTATTTTTCACCGGAATGTGCGCACATTGCCCCTGTTTTTGATAAATAAGTTTTTTTAAGCTATGTTAGGGATTTTAAATGTTGTTTCATGATCTAATAACATTAAATAAACATGAATAAGCCTCGATTGAGATTCCGATTCATTTAGTTTTGGCACTGGGTGTACTTTTAAAGGGAGTTGAAGTTCGGATCCGTCGAAAGGGCAAGAAAGGGCTTGTGCTTTGATGAACTAGTGTTCATCAATGTCTGTGTACTTGATAGGATGTGATGTGTAGCTGTTTAAGTGAGGGAGTAGAGTCGATATGGTGAGTTTCACTTTGAAAATACTTAGGTGGTTAGATAACAACAGATAATAATTACATATGTGATAGTAAAAGATAAAATGTCACCTATTCTCGATTAGGCATGGATTCATATTGGCGATGTGATACGTTCAGTAAAAGCGAACAACGCTACTGGCCTATAAACGGCTAATGGCAGTGGAGGAAATTCGTTGAACGTATATGCATACTTGGGGGGACCCGGGACTACCGGTGCTATTCACCGTAGTTGGCAAGGATATCTCGTGATGGATACATATCATGCATAATGCCCTTGGATGATGACGTAACCAAGATTAGTTAAGCTAGAAACGTATAGTCATGACATGTTGATGGACATGAAGTGAAGCCTAGATTGAGTAGGTCTCACAAAGATAATCTTTAAATTATAAACCTTAATTGATTTGTAGCTTCTACCTCTTATTGAGTACTTTGTACTTACCTCAAATGCATTGTTTTCTATGTGTTTGGGGGAGAGAAGATGAACGGGTTGATCCAGAGATAGATGAGGACTTTGACGACGACGTTTAAGGACGCCGGAGGGTTTATTTATTCATGTTTACATTTACACTTTAGACTTGAAGTTTGTTTGGAAACTTGTAATTTCCTTTTAGTATACGTTCGGAGGTTTTTCGTACGTTTTGGTTTTCGTTTGGTTTTCTTTCCAATGTAATGAATGTTACATTCCTATCTTTAGTTGAATTTCTATTCTTGGATGTTTGAAGGAAAAAAAATTTACCCGAGTCTTTCGCTTCCTGTTATAGATCAAGCGCTTACCGTTGTACTAATACCAATTGGTGCCACTAAAGGCGCAACTATATTTCTTATACATTAAGAGTGTGGGTAATCTGTCCCAACACCCCCCTCAAGTGTTGGCAATCTGTCCAACACTTGCACAATTTTCATTTTCATTCAAGAGTGTGGGCAATCTGTCCCAACACCCCCTTCAAGTGTGGGCAATATGTCCGAACACTTGCACAATTTTTCTTTTTTAAATAATGTTCCAACCCACCACCCTCAAGTGTGAGCAATCTGTCTCAACACTTGCACAATTTTTTTTAAAATAATGTTCCAACCAGGGTTCGATCTCGTGACCTTTGGCTCCGATACCATGTTAAAGATCAAGCGCTTACCGTTGTACTAAAACCAATTGGTGCCAGTAAAGGGGCAACTATTTTTCTTATACATTAAGAGTGTGGGCAATCTGTCCCAACACCCCCCTCAAGTGTTGGCAATTTGTCCAACACTTGAACAATTTTCATTTTAATTCAAGAGTGTGGGCAATCTGTCCCAACACCCCCTTCAAGTGTGGGCAATCTGTCCCAACACTTGCACAATTACTTTTTTTTTTTAAATAATGTTCGAAGAGAGTTTGAGAAAGTAAATACTACTTGAGTAAACTTCAACTTAGTTTATTCATCAAATGGAAGAAGTATAAATAGTTACAATTGATGGGAGATACTAGCTAGCTTGGGCGGCCACTAGATGGGCGGCAAGCATGCATGTAAAAAGTAAAAGTATGTCTATGACATAAAGCAACTAGAGTTTGACATATTAATTGTTTTTATGTACCACAATTAATATGTCCTTTTACAACTAAAGTGTACAAATAATGTATACACGAAAATAAATAAATATTACATACTATTTGATATGTAATATTTCCACACCCCCCTCAACCGGGTTGTATATGTTTATACGACCAAGTTTGCTACTCAATCTACGCCGAACATAAGTGGTGGAATGGCCTTGGTGAGAATATCGCATTCGTCCGCGAGGGAACATACTTGGAGTTGAATAATCTTGGCATCAATCTTCTCCTTCGAAGTGTCCGTCAATGTCCACATGTTTGGTTTTATCATGATGGACTGGATCCTCTCGCCATGCATAATGCCGAATTATTGTCACAAACGAGTGTGATAGGGTGTCGAATAGGTGCGAAGTTCGGTCGGGACCCTTTTTATCCATAGAGCTTCACAAATACCCAAAACTAGTGCCCCGAGTTCGGCTTCAAGATCGCTTCGGAGACAAGTAGGTTGTTTCTTGCTCCTCCAGGTGACAAGATTTCCCCATACATAAGAACGAGCTTTGTAGTAGACCTTCGTCTATGTGACGGCCCACCAATCGGCATCGGTGTAGACTTTGATAAATCTCTCAGCAGACTTGGTGAAATGTAGGCCTTGGCCAGGAGTGGATTTCAAGTACCTCAGTATCCTGTTCACAGCATCACAATGTTGCTCAGTAGGGCAATGCATGAACTGGCTAACCAGACTGACCCCATATGCAATATCAGGTCTTGTATGGGACGGATAAATGAGTTTCCCTACAAGCCTTTGATATTGATCCTTTCGACAAGAATGTCACCATGCGACGGGGTATTACTAGGGTCTACTTGGGGATACAAAGAGGGTTTGCATCCCAAAGATACCGCTTTCCTTTAGCAGTCCAAAGACATATTTCCTTTGAGAGATAGAGATACCCTGGTTGTTTCTTGCAATTTCCATACCAAGGAAGTATTTAAGATAGCCCAAATCTTTGACTTGAAAAACCTTTGCCGGAGAGTCTTCAAATTCTGGATCTCGGTAGAGTCATCACCGGTGAGGATGATATCATCCACATATACAATAAGGATAGATCTTTTCTCGGCTAGTGGTCTTGATAAACATGGTGTGGTCGAGTTGCATTGATGATATCCACCGCTTTAACCACGGTAGTGAGTTTCCCAAACCAGGCTCTTGGGGATTGCTTTAGGCCATATAGAGATTTCCTCAATTTGCGACCTTTCCTTGAGTGTTAGGATTGGTAAAAGCGGAGGTATATTCATGTAAACTTCCTCGGTAAGGTCACCATTGAGGAAGGCATTTTTGATATCCAATTGGTGAAGAGGCCGGTCAAGTTGGACAAAAGAGATATCGGTATTCGACAGTGTTCGCCTTTGCAACTGGTGCAAAAGTTTCTTTGTAGTCAATGCCATAAGTTTGAGTGAAACCCCTTGCAACTAGTCTGGCCTTATACTTGTCAATTCTACCATCAGCATTGTATTTGATGGTAAATAACCACTTGCAACCGATTTGTCTTTTTGCCTTTGGGGAGAGCCGTTAGATCCTAAGTATGATTATCTAGAGGTCGGTCATTTCGGTCTTGACGCGGACCTTCCACTTATCATGTTGGAGAGCTTCCCGTATATTCTTAGGAATAGAGTGAGAATCCAAGTCCCGTGTAAACATGACAAAGGCGGTGATAATCGATCATAAGACAGATAATTATGAATAGAATGATCGGTAGTGCAAGATCTCTTTCCCTTTCGATAGCAATAGGTCTATCATCAATGTCGCCGGCCGCCGAGAGTCGCAGGTTGCCGAGAGTCGCAGGTTGCTTTGAGTTTCGCCTGGCACCGGTTCGCAGGCTCGGTTCGGTAGGCCCCGGTTCGCAGGGCCGCCGGGGGTCGATAGGGTACGGGGTTCGGTTTGCTTTGAGAATCGCAGGTTGCTTCGAGGGTTAAGAGCTTGCTTTGTGGGAACGATTTAGGTCAATTTCAATCAAGTTTCCATCGTAGGCGCCTCGGTGGACTTTCGTAGTAGGGGTCCTTTCAAAGAATTTTACATCCATAGAATTGTAAAATCTCTTTTCGAAGGAGAATAGCACTTGTAACCTTTCTGTCCTTTGCATATCCTAGGAAAATGCACTTGTGAGCTTTGGGATCAAGTTTGCTTCGTGTTGGGCATGGATATAAACAAACACAAGACAACCAAAGATTTTTGGAGGTAATTGGGAAATAAGATGAGGGCGGGGAGTGAGTGGTCGAAGGGTTTGGATAGGAGTTTTGAAGCCTAACACTCTACCGGGAAGTCTGTTGATTAAGTATGTGGCGATTAATATAGCTTCACCCCACATATACTTTGGAACATGTGTGGTGAACATGAGTGATCTAGCCATCTCCAGCAGGTGCCTGTTCTTTCTCTCAGCAACCCCATTTTGTTAAGGTGTTTCCACACAACTACTAACATGGACAATCCCCTTATCCATCAAGAAATTACTGAGGTTAGACTCATAGTATTCAAGTGCATTATCAGTCTTTAAGATCTTGATCTTAGTGTCAAATTGAGTAGAGATCATGTTGTAAAATTCCCGAAAAACAGCTTCCAACTTCGATTTATCCTTCATTAAAAACGACCATGTGTTTCGGTATGATCATCAATGAAAGTGACAAACCACATTTTCCCTGTTATACTTTTTACTCTTGAAGGTCCCCATACATCACTATGAATTAAAGTGAAAGGTTTGGAAGGCAAATAAGGTAGTTTGGTATACACGATTTGGTAAGTTTGGCAAATTGACAAATATCACATTGAAGATCATTGACATTACATCCTTTAAATAATTCAGAATTACGGACTTTAAATAACCAAAACTTGGATGTCCTAGTCTATAATGCCATAACATGATATTGTCTAAGTTTTGAGTGCGAGTTTGTTGAGGCGATTCGGTCTTCGGTCTTTCGTCTTCAAAGCGGGGGTTGACCACATACAATCCCGAGCGGGGTTTAGCCCTCCCAATCACTTCCCGTGAAGAAGGGTCCCGGAAAGTGCACCGATTCTTATTAAACACCACGGTCAATTCAAATCTTTTGCAAGTTTACCGACGGATATGAGATTGCGGTCTAATTTTGGAACAAATAGGACATCCTTTAGGCATATCTTATTAGTGATTTTAACATTTCCAAAACCTTTTGCATGAGAGATAGATCCATCGGCGGCCTTAATTTTATGAATTAGTTGACATGGCATAAGGTGAGTTATGAGGTTTTTATTACCGGTCATATGCGAGGAGGCCCCGAATCAACAATCCATGTTTCATTACTAATAGAAGAGTAGAATTTACCCGCACTAGCCCGAGTGGCCATGTCGGTAGAGGGGACTACCTTCTTTTTGTTGTGTGAGGAAAGCTTTGAATGCGCAAACCGAGCATTCAACTTGTTATCATTCTCCCCTTCATTGACATGCCCGCCCCGACTTTCCCCGGTAGGCTTGGAGGATTTAGGCATTCCATGTAGCTTCCGCAAGTGTCCTTGGTGTGATTTGTGCGTTTGCGTGCTCACGAACAACTTTCCGCCCGATCGCAGGCTTCCCCGACGGTCTCGGTAACCTCGGCGGGCTTTCGACGGTCGGCGGGGTTGTCGCGGGGAGTTCAAGCGATCACTTTTCTCCTCGCTTTCCTCATGTTTGACTTCGACAAACATGGATTTGAGATTGGGGAGAGGTTTTGTGGCAAGGATTCTTCCCCTAACATCATCAAGAGTAGGATTCAGTCCAGTAAGAAACTTGAATACTCTCTTTTTCTCAATAATGTCCTTATAAAGGGCAGCATCCTTGACATCATTCCAGGGGTGAGTTTCCAACATGTCCAGGTGTTGCCATGCCCTAGACATTGGTTGAAGTATTGAGTTACAGACATATCTCCTTGTCTGCAATTTTGAATCTGAGCTTCAAGTTCATACACTTCAGATGTATTGTCTTTCTTGGAGTAAAGATCCCTGGCATTATCCCAGATCTCCTTTGCAGTATCATACATCATAAAGTTCTCACTAATCTCTTTTGTCATTGATCTTGTGAGAATGGTCATGACTTGATTATTAGTAGTATCCCATGCTTCAAATCCCGGGTCATCTTCGAGGGCGGGTTTAGAGCCGGACAGGTATCCCATCTTACCTTGTCCAGTGTTCGGTAAAAACGAGTTTTACAATTTATAACCGAAACACCCCAAGTATAAGGATCTGTAGTAAAGGATGTTAACGGGTCGTCCTAAGGGAGTGGAATGTTTATCGGATTCAAATATAAATCTATATCAATTATGTCACAATTATCTATCTAAACTAAAGCTGGAACTAACTAAAACCTAAACCTAAGAATTAAAACAAAAACAAGAATAAAAACAAGCAGAAAATACGAAAACAGAAAGACGGACGAGCGTTCACTAAAGTGAACGAGCGTCTGAAAACTAAATCTACTGGACGAGCGTCTGCTATTGCGGACGAGCGTCTGATTATGAACTGAAACAGAAAAGTGCAGGAAAACAGCAGGGACTTAGGGTTTATAAAACTAGAACTTAAACTAAACTTAATCTAAGCGATTTGATTAAAACAATTAAAGGAAAACACAAAGAAGGCGACTAGGTTCCACCTATCAACCAACAATCCAACTAGACGGTGATTAAAAAGACATAGTTTTTAGTAGTGATTTATTCACGAATTCAATTAAATTTCTTCAACCAAATTCTAGGGTTTCGTTTATCTTTTCAAACAAACTAAACATGCAATCAAAACGAAATCACGAGATTGTTTCCAAACTCTTACTCAACTAATCATGCATAATCTCTTACAACACAATTAGATGCATTACTTTGAATAAAAGAGAACTTAAATAAACATACTTTCATAAATTTATTCAAGCATAAATTAAACATAGATCGTTTCATCAAATCTTAATTCAATAAAACTTAACAATGCAAAACAGATCCAAAGTAATGAAAAACTATGAAATAAACTCACTACACATAAGCATCGAATTCTCTAGTTGGTTTTGTTGATGATAGGCTTCCTCCGTCGACTCACTGCAAGGTGTCTAGCCAACAATCATATTGGAGATGATTGTTGGGTTGGAGAAGTTCATCTCTGTGTAAAAAGGCTTGTGGCCGCAGCTTTTTGGTGTAAAATTGCGATCTCAATTATGTGGTATGAATTAGGGTTGAGAGGCTGCTGCTATATTTATAGGAATTTGATGTCGGCTAGGGTTAAGTCGGCCTTGAACGCCCGTCCGGTCTCGTGGACGCCCGTCCGGTAATGCCCGGACGTCGAGTAAACGCTCGTTCATCCTCCGTCCGAACTCTCTCGAATGTAAAATACGATTCGGACGCCGCATGGACGCCGCTTCACTTCGGACGCTCGTTCAAGATCGCAGACGCCCGTTTGAACCGCCGAGGATCGGATCTCTTCATCTTTATCCAATTTCTTCAAGCCAATTCCAACTCTATCTCTTATAATTCGACTTGAGCTTCATTTATCCTCATTATATGCACGAAAATTAACTCCTACATGATAAATAAACAATGCAAAAACGTAATAAAATCCAAATAATAATAATTCCATTAAATCAACACTTAAAATCATCAATTCTGCATACAACCCTCTTAAAATCATCTTTATTCAATATTTACACTTAAACCCTTAATTCTCATGTAAATTACGCAAATGTGGGGAAAATAATAATGAAATAAACCTTTAATAATCATATAAATATGGCCTTAACATCCAGAGATGTACATTTTCATAGATCTTGACCACAACAAGTAGTTGTTGCCATCAAGTCTATGATTTGTGTAAGATGAAGAGTCAGTGACCCCAGTCTGCTGAGGCAGCTGGGACTCAACTGAGGGTGAGGAAGCTTCAGATAATGAAGACATTCTTGATTCAGCAGGGTGCTGAGAATTTGCAGCGGATTCAGGAGTTTAAGTCTCTGATACCATGAAGAGAGTTTGAGAAAGTAAATACTACTTGAGTAAACTTCAACTTAGTTTATTCATCAAATGGAAGAAGTATAAATAGTTACAATTGATGGGAGATACTAGCTAGCTTGGGCGGCCACTAGATGGGCGGCAAGCATGCATGTAAAAAGTAAAAGTATGTCTATGACATAAAGCAACTAGAGTTTGACATATTAATTGTTTTTATGTACCACAATTAATATGTCCTTTTACAACTAAAGTGTACAAATAATGTATACACGAAAATAAATAAATATTACATACTATTTGATATGTAATATTTCCACATGTTCCAACCAGGGTTTGATCTCATGACCTCTGGCTCTGATACCATGTTAAAGATCAAGCGCTTACCGTTGTACTAAAACCAATTGGTGCCAGTAAAGGCGCAACTATATTTCTTATACATTAAGAGTGTGGACAATCTGTCCCAACACTCCTAAATGATAAGGAAATAAAGTTGTGCCTTTACTACAACCAATTGGTTTTAGTACAATGGTAAGCGCTTGATCTTAACATTTCCGTTTTGCTTAACTCGATACGACGTAGTAGAGGCTTACGTATAGAGTGGAATTTATTTTATTTTATACGTGTCGAACGTTCCTTTTCCGGATAAGGACTCGGTGTCCGGAAACGGGGCGTTACAGTTTTACCCTAAATAGGTTGGATAATAATGTGTTGACAAGTTTCGAGGACGAAACTTTTGTATGGAGGGGTGAATGTTATAAACCGGGTCAATTTTTCGCATATTTTTTTGTAATTGACCCAAAAGTAAAAATCCAAGTCCAAATGTTGAGGAAATTGCCAAATATTGTGAATGTATTGACTCTTATATGTTTGTAATAATAAAAATAATGATAAATCAATTTGTTATACAAGTATGTAATTTTTAGTTTTTGGTTAGTGTGTGTTTAATTAATATTGTATAAAATCCCACATTATTCTTTTAGGGGTTACAACCTTTATTGCCATTAATAATCAGCTTTTAGTGTATATGAAGGATAATGCATGTATTTGAAGGCTAGGCTAATGCATGTATTGAGCTTGAACATTTGTGGAAGAAAGGAAAGTAATGTATATGTATATTTATACCTACACTCGTAGAGAAGTATCATTTATCTTCAATGGATTAGCAAGAGAATCATTTACATCTTATTAGAATACGTGAGTCAGCCATATGGACACGGTGGGGCTGCATGCAATGGAGAAGAAATGAAGAAAATATATATATATAGTATAAGAGGCATGAGTTCAACAAATAGTAAGTATTGCTTTTGATTGTTTATAGGATTTAATAATTCTTGTTGCTCGTATTGAATATTGATGGTAATCCACTATGTGTAGGAGAATTGCATATTGATGGATCGAATGCAGAATTCCCAAAATTTATATAGGGAAGGAATGTAGTATCAAGTGTTATTTTACAAATATACGATTTTATATTAAGTATTTTTCATGCATTTCAAATCAACCTATATTAGTTAGTTAAATAACTGAGCATGTGTTACATTATTTAATAAATATTTTATAAGTAATACAAACTGTTAAACATTTTTCATGTAACTTGAGGAATTATTAAAACAAAAATTTTGAAGATAGATATTATTTGTAGAGTATATATACACACACACACTATATATATATATATATATATATATATATATATATATATATATATATATATATATATATATATATATATATATATATATATATATATATATATATATATATATATATATATATATATATATATATATATATATATATATATATATATATATATATATGTGTGTGTGTGTGTGTGTGTGTGTGTGTGTGTTGTTATTTTCAAAATGTATGAAATGGTTAGAAGATATAATAGTTTATCAACCATATACGTCTTTTTAAAGGGTGTTGATAAAAAAAAAAAAAAAGACCCGAACTACTTTTAAAAGTATGTTTTAGAAAAGATAGATGCAAATCCTCTTTTAAGATGTCCAAGTTGGTTTTTAGAACCTTTATCAATATTCCCGAAGGTAATATGTTTAAAGATTATAATGGACTGTCAGACGAAAATTAATAACCGAAGTAGTACAATTTTTCAGACAGTTTATTGACTTTCCAGTAGTCGTATTTTCAGAATAAAAGACACTACAAGCAAATAAGTATATATAATACAATTTAAAAGATACATTTGATAATGTTACGGTTCCCTAGATAGACACCCCACTCCCGGGTCAGAAGGAGAATTTAGATTTAATTCAGTGCAGTGAGTTCTCGAGAATCCCCGGCATCAAGCCTTGCTCCTAGGCTATAATAAGGAGTACCGTTTATATGCCGGAGCCGGTCAGGAAATCCACTCTGCAACCTCACACAGTTTCAGAGTCTTTCTACGGCACAGCTTAGATTGGAGCCGTATCATTATTATCAGCAATATTAATTGCAATAAATAGTACCAGTTACAAGAATTTATATAAGATTAAGTTGCTAGTTGTAGTTCTACCACAGTGATTATTTTCAGATAAGTTATATTTATTATTTCCAGTCAGATGTTTCAAGTACATATAGCATGCAGTAGTTTAACTGTATATATATATTTCAGTAAACATATCATTATTTTCCAGACTAACAGTAAGGAACTTTGAAAGCTTGCTCAGTGGCTTTCTTAGTTCCCCCTTGATGCTTAGACACTGCTTACGGGACATTCGTATTCACTCCTTCTGTTATTATATTTTTCAGAAGTGATTTAGGGTATCGAGAATGTGAAGAGACAATGTCTGGCTCGCTATTCTAAATAAACTTGTTAGAGAAGACGTGTGGAACCACGTGTTCATAGAAGGGAGAGCAATGAACCTGATTTTTCCACAATGGAGTGTTGGTGCAGTGGAAGTAGAAAGTTACGGACTACAGGAAGGTGAACAGTCCATTATGTATTTTAAGATTCTTTTGATGATGTAAAAGTTGGGGCAGGAACCCAGTAGTATTATATTAATGTAATATGATATTATTTATATTATTGTGATTTTTGTTTTCTGATTTTCTAGCAGTAGGCTTCGTGATTCGAAATTTCAGTTTCGGATCATGGCTGAACGATTCGGATCCGGATAATTAGGGAAAATCCGGATCGGGTCGTTACGGTTGGTATCAGAGCCGACCATACGATCCGGTCAACTAAATGAATCAGTAAATTCACATTCTAAGCTATGATCTATGGAGGTGTGCATATGTTAGAATATGACATTATTGAAATGAATATGGTCTATGTAATAAACTATAGTTAGTAGGATACGTTAAGTTGTGATTTTGTTGTCTACTTGCCTAGATGCAATACATCGTTACTTGGTTACCTAAGAAATATATATATAATCATCCGACAATTATCTATCTTGTACAAAATACGTATTATCTATCTTGTATTTTAAAATACGTAAAAATATGAAAGGATTCATTAAATAAAATTAAAAAAATGTATTAACTGTTTTAAATGGACACATGTTTTTCCGTGATACAATTAAATTAACTGTTTCATGTTGTGATACAATGTTCTTTTTTTTTAAGTTATATGATAATGTGGTGTATTATATTAAATGTAATGCCGTTGCAATTTGACAACCTTATGCTTGGCGGTGATCGATTATTTTGTAAAGCAAATATTTATTTTCATGGCAATTATGACCGAGTTAATTAAGTAGTATAACATCCTTTCAAAAAAAATGTAGTATAACGTTTCCTTTGAATTTTGTAACAAAGGTTACATTTAGTTGAGTATTACTTTGGAGCTTTTTTAATATTACTTAACCCACGTTTTCTTAAGTAATATTAATTGCTACAATTGTTTTTCCAAGTTTGTGGAAGTTTGAAGTTATTTCAATCAATACGGCCTTTAGAATGTGTAGTGGTGTATGCATACTTAATTATCCACGTACGTATATGTGTAAATATAAACATGAATGTATGTTGGAACAAGTATTTTAGTAAAATCAAGTTGTAGTTATTTAATTAGCTTGAGATTTTATTGTATTTATTCAACCGAACACCGAAGAGTTTATAAAGGCTGTGAAATGCCATATTTTGAAAATAGCATGTCGAATATCAGTATCTTTAATCGATCCAACTAGTATTTCATGATTTCCTTAAGAAAGCTTTCAAACATGTATAATTTAAGTACTAGTAGTCAATATTTTACAAAAGTTATGACTCAGGTATAATTATATCTTCATGTCTACTAGTATAATACTTTTAAAACCCTTGTTTTTATATTTAGATTCAGAATTTTTAATGTTGAGCATGTTTTTCAAAAAAAGTTTTATTACAAGTATTGTTTTAAAAGGTTTTGAGTTTGTGCCGACTTGAAAGGCCGTTCCGAATGAGCGGGTCTTTAAAGAGGAAGTAAGGCATAAGGTGGCTAAGACAGCTTCTTATTATAAGGAATTGTTGAAGTCTTCTTCGTTTTCTTGCTTGGCGATGGAGTGGCAATTAAGCCCTTGGGGCTTATCACATCCTAGGAGGGCATCACACGGGTGTCCCTCCTACTTCGCCTACCAATCTATGGATGGAATGTGTGCGTTATCCATTCTGCGATAGTAATTCGGACCTCACTTATATTTCATGCAAGTAACGCTTTGACATAGACACTAGTCACTAAAATATAATGAATTATTTTATGGTCAATTGTGCTATGAATTATTCTTCTCCAAAGGAATATTTTAAGGGAATTTAGAAAAGTTTGACTTCAACATTTTGTAATTTATAGCATGTTTATCAATTCTTAGGTTTACTGAAAATGTTATTTTTCCCCTAGAAAAGATGCATGCGATCAATTCAAGAAATATTTGAATTTAAAGTATATGTTTCAAGTACTTTTTTTCATTTTTTATTTTATTTTTTGAAGACGTTGCAAGTAAGTTGTTTTATATAACGACACCAATAATTCTCGGGACATTATGCAATTTCTCTAGATTTACTTGAAAATAGTTATCTTATGATTTTTATTTTGGATGTCTAGGAATTCCAAGTTATTTTTAAGTGATTTTTTTTTTTTATTTTTGCAAAGAACGTTTCAATTAAAATCATATGTATATACATATGTACTCAATCTCACATTTACAAGGGAATTGTTTTTATTTTTATTTTTATTTTTATTTTTATACTATGTATGTTTTGTGACAAGTGTTGATTTTAGATATATGTATACACATTTTTACCGGGTATGTACGTTAGACATTTAGGAATGAAAAGCGGTAAGAGAATAGAATAACATATGACTAAGTTGTAAATACCCTTGGTGTGTGCTCAAGTAGTTTTACCTTATGGTTGAGAAGTTGGTGAGTTTTGTCACGTATTACGAGGATTTCCATAAAATATAGTGAATATTAGGTTTTAGTCCACTTTCCGTCCTGTATATAAATTTTAATCCAGTTTGTAATTTTTTGTTGATTTAAAGACAAAACATTTTTTTCGGACTATTTGCTCTTTCTTTTAATCCCTAATATTTCGTTCTACAATACTCTGTTCATTAAATCAAACTCATCCCAAAATCATGCTAGTTTCCAAATTCCCACTCGTCGATGTTTCAAACGCCTTGGTAATTAAGGAATCTCATTTTTCTTTTATGTTGTTTGCATTTGATTTACGGATTTCATGTAGTTTATGTGGAGAATAATCCCTGCACGTTGTGAATTGTTTTGGTTATTAATAGAAAAGATTCAATTGTTGATAGCGGATGAGCATTTTGCTTTTTCAGTTCATGATTGGATAATAAAACGTTATGGCTGTGTTTAACTTTTGATGCTGTTTATTAAGCTCATGGTTGTTTCCTTTTTGATAATATAAGCTTGCTTTGGTGCTGTCGTGAAGGTGACTTAAACTCTACATTTTTTTGTGGAACCAATCGAAGACTCACCGAGTGATGGTCACCGAGAAGTGTATTCATTTCGTGCATCGGTAGGGTGGAGTCTACCGAGCTTCGTCGTGCGGGGTGACTATCGCCAGGGTGATAGTCCGCCGAGTACCGGAATACGACGAGGTCCCACATCCGTTAATTACGTTATGTGACGAACCTATACGGTGTCATTAAAAGGAGGACACGTGTAGGGGTATTTATGGTGCTTCGTACAAAGATTCCCGGCGGCTAGGGTTTAGGGATTTGTGCCTATAAATACGCTTGTTGTCTCATTATCCGAGTGTGTTGAAATCGTAAAATTCGGTGCATAATAAAATATCTCTTTTCGCCGTGGTTTTTTACCTCTCCCACCGAGAGGTTTTCCACGTTAAATCGTGTTCTTCTTGACTCGTTATCTCCTTTGATTGTTTATGTTTGATTGTTTCGTTTCTCGTTTCTTGCATCCGAAGTTATCTCCATCCGTTTTATAACAAGTGGTATCGAGAGAAAGGTTCGGAGAAAAACAATCGTATGATCAACTTCGTCTTCACCAAGGCCTTCAAAAGGTGCTAGGATCCGTGATAAAGTTGTGATCTTTAGCAAGAAAAGATGTCGGCGGTAAACGTAAAAATCGATAAATTTACAAGGAAGGAATGCTTTGGCCTCGTGGCAAATCAAGATGCGTGCAATGTTGAAACAAAGGGGGTTTGTGGAATCCTTTATCCGACAAACCAAATACAAAGTGCGGCGAGATTATGCCGTCCGGAAGAGAAAGCACATTCAACCATCATGTTGTGCTTATCCGACGATGTTATCACCGAGGTTGCCGAGGAAGACACCGCAGCCAAGTTGTGGAAAAAGCTTGAAAGCTTGTATATGACCAAGTCACCGACCAACAAGTTGTTATTGAAACAGAGGTTGTTCGGTTTGAAGATGCATGAAGGGAGTCCACCGAGGAACATCTTGACCGGTGAACACAATATTACTTGATTTAAGGAATATTGATGTTAAAATTGAAGATGAAGATGCACCACTAATCCCGTTGGTGTCATTACCGGCATCATATGAAAACTTTGTGCGCTCTTTCATAGTTGGGAAGGATACGGTAGCTTTAGAGGATGTGAGGTCCGCCTTACATGCCGGGAGCTTAGACACAAGGCCGCCGGGACAGACAATCGTGCCGTTGGGCTAGTAGCTAGCGAAAGAATAGTGGAAAAGGATATGGGCGAAGAAGAAAAAGAAGTCGTGGGTCCAAAGGTCCTAAGTCTACCGATGTCTGTAATTACTGTAAGGAGCAGGGACATTGGAAGTCCAATTGTCCAAGGAAGAAGAAACAGCAGGAAGGCAATTCTGGCACAGTAGCCTTGGCTACTGAGCAATCTGATGAGGATCTAGTTCTAGTTGCAGGGGATTCTACACACCACAATGATGTGTGGATACTTGATTCTGGAGTATCCTACCATATTTGTCCAAACAAGAGAGTGGTTCTCTACTTATGAGCGAGATAGATGGTGGTCAAATCTATATGGCCAACAAAGAAGGCTCGTAAAGTTGTGGGAATTGGCTCGGTAAAGTTAAGGACGAGAGGATGGAAATTTTGTACACCGAAGGATGTAAGACATGTTCCACAGATGACCAAGAATTTGGTATCTCTCGCCTTGGACATGACAAGGGGTTCAATTTCAAGGGTGAAGGTGGACAAATTTGAATGTCTTTAAAGATTCAGTTGTAGTCCTCAAAGGCATCAAGAGGGGAACCTTGTACATATTACAAGGATCTACCAGTATCCTTGCACCGTCGTTGTTGCATCCTCAGCAGTTCACCAGTCTCAGCAGACTCAGCTGTGGCACATGAGACTTGGTCACATGGGTGAAAGGGGTATGCAGGTTCTTTCTTCAGCAGGTTTTCTTGGAGGATATAAGGTTAAGAATCTGGACTTTTGTGAACATTGTGTGTTTGGGAAGTTGCACAGAAGTAAGTTCTCAGCAGGGTTGCACAACACAAAGGCATCACTTGATTATATCCATTCGATCGCCGGGGTCCATCAAAAGTTGAGTCATTGGGTGGTCACAGATATTTTGTGTCATTCATAGATGACTATTCAATGATGACTTGGGTGGTGATGATGAAGAACAAAAGTGATGCATTCAATAACTTCAAGCAGTGGAAGGCCCTAGTGGAGAATCAGTTAGGCAAGAAAATCAAGAAGCTTCGTACGGATAATGGTCCGGAATTCGTTGGACGGATTTTGATTCATTTTGTGCGGTGAGGGTATTGCCGTACATCATACCGTAAGGAATACACCTCACGAATGGTGTAGCCGAAAGGATGAATCAAACTCTACCGGATAGGGCAAGATGTATGCTTTCTCAAGCCGGTTTATCAAGGAGATTTTGGGCGAGGGTTTGTTAAGACGGCTTGCTACTTAATCAACGGGAGCCCTCACACAGAATCAATCTCAAGACACCATTTGAGATGTGGTCAGGCAAGCCTTCTGACTACTCAGTTCTAAGGGTTTTTGGAAGTACAGGTTACTATCATGTTAGTGAAGGGAAGTTGGAGCCAAGAGCCAAGAAAGGAGTGTTTGTGGGGTATGGTGATGGAGTGAAAGGATATAGGATTTGGTCATCAGCAGAGTCCAGAGTAATCCTCAGCAGGGATGTTGTGTTTGATGAAAATTCTATGTTAAACTCATCAGTGGGGAGGTCTACTGAGTCTGAAACCAGTGCTGAATCTGATAGTGTTGAGAAATAGGTGGAGCTTCAGGTGGAGTCTACTGATATGCAACAATCGGTGGATCCAAATCAACACTATATCGATCCGGATAATGAACCGAGAATCCGATCCAAGCCGGCCTCGCCGAGACCTCGGCGGCGTCATACAAACATTGATCGGCGAGTCTAGCGCCAACAGTTCAGAAGATCTAATGTTGGGATACCTCCAAGGAGATATGGATATGATGATTTGGCTGGATATGCACTCCAAGTTGCGAGAAGAAGTAGAGGTTGCCGAACCTACTACTTACGGGGAAGCGAAGCGACATGTACGAAGCATCTCGGTGGCATGCGGCGAAATGGAGTCATTATCGAAGAATCGGACTTGGGAATTGGTCAAACGACCTGCGACAAGGGAGTTGTGACTTGTAAATGGATTTTCAAGAAAAAGGAAGGAATAACAAAGGCGAAGGGGTCGGGTATAAGGCACGTTTGGTTGCAAGAGGATTCGACTCAAAAGGAAGGGGTTGACTTTGATGAAATATTTTCACCAGTGGTCAGACACACTTCAATCAGGGTGTTACTAGCAATGGTGGCACAGCAGGATCTGGAACTTGAGCAATTAGATGTGAAAATTGCTTTTCTACATGGTGAGGTGGATAAGGATACATGACACAGCCTGAGGGTTTTCAAGTTCCTGGAAAGGAAAGTTATGTTTGCAAGTTGAAGAAATCATTGTATGGTTTGAAGCAAGCCCCAAGGCAGTGGTATAAAAGGTTTGACAGTTTTATGCTTCAGCAGGGTTACAACAGAAGTCCTGATGACTGTTGTGTATACCATAGTCTGCTGAAAGATGGATCATATATCTATCTTGTTCGTATGTAGATGACATGCCGATAGTTGCAAGAAGGAAGTCGATGTTCAAAATCAAGAACCTTCTTAGTCTTTGAATTTGAAATGAAGGATTTAGGTGCGACCAAGAAAATCTTGGGGATGGAGATCTGGAGAGATAGGAGTCGAAGAAATTATTCTTGTCTCAAAGGGGTTATGTGCGTAAGATATTGGCCAAGTTTGGGATGTCTGTCGCAAAACCAATAGATACTCCTATGGCATCAAATGTTCATTTGTCCGTTTATGCTTCACGATCGACCAAGAGAAGGAGTATATGTCAAAAGTTCCCTATGCTAGTGCGGTTATGGCGGTCGATGTATGCCATGGTGTGCACTAGGCCCGATCCGGCTCGGGCGGTCGGTGTTGTCGCCGAGGTTTATGGCTCAACCCGGAAAAGAACATTGGAAAGCTGTTAAAAGGATATTCAGATACCTGAGAGGTACAAATGATGTTGGTCTCATTTATGGAGGTGATATCGGTCCGGTCACAGTGCTACGTGATGCGATTATGCAGTGATGTTGACGGTAGAAAATCAATGACCGGTTATGTGTTTACATTGGGAAATGCGATAGTCGACCGGAAAGCTACTCTTCAAAGGCTACGTAGCCTT
The DNA here is from genome assembly GCA_036785695.1 of Gentiana straminea. Classification (NCBI taxonomy): domain Eukaryota; kingdom Viridiplantae; phylum Streptophyta; class Magnoliopsida; order Gentianales; family Gentianaceae; genus Gentiana; species Gentiana straminea. Next base: position 6,971,360 of record JAVUPR010000326.1, on the reverse strand, counting down.
ATCAACTACCGAAGCGAATACATGGCTCTTACCGGCGACTAAGGAGGGTATCCGGTTGAAGGGGCTAGTCGGTGATTTGGGGTTGCATCGGATCGGTGATATATATTGTGACATCTTAGTGCAATATGTTTAGCCAAGGATCGGGTTCATCATGAGAGAACCAAGCATATTGATTTCAGGTATCATTTCTTGAGGAATGAGAAGAGGGTTGCGGTGAAGAAGATTGGCACAAAGGAGAATCCTGCTGATATGTTCACTAAACCAGTTCAGCAGAGTAAGTTCCAGCTTTGCCTGGACTTACTGAATATTCAAAGCTTATAATCTGCTTTCGGAAACTTTACCGAGGCGGTCGGTGGAGTGGATCTTTGTGGAGATAGTCTCGGTACAAGTACATCCGGCATTGACGAATGCATCCGGTACAAGTACATCCGGTTATGCAATGCGTTTGACTCTGGGAGAGTTGAAGTCAAGGTGGAGATTTGTCAGTAAGGTGACTTAAACTCTACATTTTTGGTGGAACCAATCTGAAGACTCAGCTGAGTGATGGTCAGCTGAGAAGTGTATTCATTTCTGTGCATCAGTAGGGTGGAGTCTACTGAGCTTCTGTCAGCAGGGTGACTATCAGCAGGGTGATAGTCTGAGTACTGGAATACAGCAGGGTCCCACATCTGTTAATTCTGTTATGTGACAGCTATACAGTGTCATTAAAAGGAGGATACGTGTAGGGGTATTTATGGTGCTTCGAGACAAAGATTCTGGCGGCTAGGGTTTAGGGATTTGTGCCTATAAATACGCTTGTTGTCTCATTATCCGAGTGTGTTGAAATCTGTAAATTCAGTGCATAATAAAATATCTCTTTTCTGCCCGTGGTTTTTTACCTCTCCCACTGAGAGGTTTTCCACGTTAAATCTGTGTTCTTCTTGTTTCTGTTATCTCCTTTGATTGTTTATGTTTGATTGCTTCTGTTTCTGTTTCTTGCATCTGAAGTTATCTCCATCCGTTTTATAACAAGGCCCTTTTTTTCAGAGATACATGCTGCTGGTAACTCATTTGGTACTTATTTTCGTGTTACAACATTTGGAGAATCTCATGGTGGTGGTGTTGGATGTATTATTGATGGATGTCCTCCTCGGATTCTGCTTTTTGAAGCTGATATACAAGTAGATCTTGATAGAAGGTATTTCTTTGAATATCTGGTTGTTGATCTTTCTTGATTTCAATAACAAGTACTAGGATATAAAGGGCATAAAGCTAATTGCTTGAATTTGTTGTGATTGAGAATGATTTTAGTTTTAGATAGCTCTGCAAAAACTGATTTAAGTGCATTCGTTTGGGCTTTTAGGAGGCCAGGCCAAAGTCGTATTACAACCCCTAGGAAGGAGACTGACACGTGTCGAATATCATCTGGCGTTGCGGAAGGTAATTCTTTTATCAGCTACAATTGTCAACCATGGAGCTGAAACTAATAGTTCTGTTGAGAACACAAATAATGTTAAGTCTGTTGTGGTTGATAATATTGGTGATCCCACAGTTTAAGGGTTGGTTTAAGGATGCATCTAAGATGTTTTAAAGAAGATTGATTGTGTTGTTCACTTGGTTCATTTCATTAAGCTTTATAATACACTAGTTTTGGGGGGTGTTACTGTGTTACTGTTAATATCACTCTGGGTTGTGAGATTTTTAGCCATATGTTCTCCAAAAATAAGGCTGAAAATCAGATTTCGGAGCAGAAAACCAAGTGTTTCAGGGTTGAAAAACTTCAAATACTTTTGTATACTTCATGCTGTTGCCTTTTTCTAGTTTGTTCAAATATACAGAAAGATGCAATGTTGCAATGTTTTTTTTTCAAAAAAGAATCGGTTGTAGTGTGCTTCAAACCCCCCTTACATTGGGAAGCATACTAATGATGATATTTCAGTCATTAATGGATAAGAAATGCAATGTATATTTTTTTCTGTGGTTATTAGCACTGAAAAGTGTTTTGAGAAGTTGAAGAGGAAAACAGAATTGGTTGTGTTACTGTGATGATAATGTGTTACTGTGTTACTGTTAATATCGTTATGTATTCTTCGTAAAAGGTGTTATTACAGGAATATGGTGTCTTTATTTGGTTTTAATCTTTCCTTGCATTCCACTATTTATTGTGGTGTGGTCTTGGCCTAGGTGATTGAAAGTTGTTGATTCAAATGGTGAGGCAATGTTGGTGTTTTTTTGCCTTTAGAAAAATGGAGGAGCCTAGATTCTCTATTGATGAGGCCGAGCTGCTGCTATTTAATGCATTTTCTGCTTCATACATCTTTCATGAAGTTTGATGTGGTGCGGGTTTGAAAGATAAAGGTCTATAGATGGTAAAACAGACTGGGTTGGTCTTCAACAACTTGAACAATGTTTTAGTTCTCCTGATAGGCTTTTTGATTATATCCAATAATATTAGGCTTTTATTCTCTTTGTAACGCCCCGTTCCTAGACACTGAGTCCTTATCCGGAAAAGGAACGTTCGGCACGTATAAATTGAACACAAGTTACAAGGGTGGTATGCTAAGTTCCTCTCTATTGGTGGTAGGCTTATTTTAATTAAGCATGTGCTTTCTGCTATTCCCATACATATTATATCTGCTTTAAAGCTCCCAGTTGCAGTTTTTAAAAAAATTGAGTATTTGCTCTCACATTTTCTCTGGTCTGACACTACTGCTAGCAGAAGGCATATTTGGAGAAAATGGGCTGATATTTGTTTTCCTGTTCTTGAGGGTGGTCTTGGAGTTAGGAACCTCAGAATTTTACAACAAGCTTTTGCCTGTAAACTTTGGTGGAAGATCAGAACAGGGCAGGGTCTTTGGGCTAAGACTGTTATGACTGGTTCTTTTCCTTTATACAGACTTTATAGTTGGAAGCTCTTGATGGATGTCCAGGATGTTGTGGATGATCACATGAGATACAATGGGTAACCCCTTACCGTATGGATTTGGGAACCCGAAGCTACTGGTCAGTTCTCTGTTAAATCTGCTTATGAGCTGCTTAGAAAGAAGAGGCCTACTTTATATGAACTCAAAGAGATATGGAAGCCTCCCCTGCCTCTCAAATGCTCCATTCTTATGTGGAGGCTCCTCCAAGGTCTCCTCCCCTTTGCTGATCAATTACATAAATTTGGAGTACATGGACCCTTTCAATGTATGTTCTGTCATTCTGAAGAATCTCTGGAGCATGTTTTTTGGGATTGTGATCAAGCTCAACAAATCTGGCAGTATTATCAGTGTCATCAAGATGGTTCTCCCTTTTCTGCCTATTTTCATATGTTGGGAAATTTGGAAGGCTAGGAATAAAGTCTTCTTTAATGACAAGAAGATTACTGTCAAAGCTACCATTGCAGCTATTAATCATCATCTCCAGCTCCTTTGTAATTCCTTGACTCTTTATAGGATTGATGCTGCTGATGATACTCTTGTGCATCTTGGCTTGATATCTCAGTTTATTCCTAAACCCCAGTGCTCTTATATTCCTGTCTCCTGGAATCCTCCTGTTGGTCATGATTATAAACTGAACACTGATGGCTCTTCTCTTGGGAATCCAGGGGCAGCTGGTGGAGGCTACATTATAAGAGATTCACAAGGCAGGGTGGTTATTGTTGCTTCTAAGGCTTATGGTATTGTAACCAATATGCAGGCTGAGCTTCAGGCTCTCTTGGAGGGGATTCTTCATTGCATTGACCTTAATCTCCATTCAGTTCTCTTGGAATCTGACTCTCAAATTCTTGTTGATATGGTTCTTGAAGAGAGTTTGAGAATGTGATAAACACAAGAGTAAACTTCAACTTAATTTATTCATTGAGTAAAAAGATGTATAAATAAATACAATTGAGATAGAGTAGCAAGCTAGCTTGGGCGGCCACTTGAGTATGTAGATGTGGGCGGCAAGCATGCAAAAGTAAAAGTAAAAGCTATGTCTATGACATAAAGTAAACTAGAGTTTGACATATTAATTGTGTCTATGACATAAAGTAAACTAGAGTTTGACATATTAATTGTTTATATGTATCACAATTAATATGTCTTTTACAATTAAATAAAGTGTACAAAATATCCTCGTACGAACTCCCGAGGTCGCTGGGCACCTGTTGAACTTCGACGAGACTCGCGAGTCCGTCGAAGTAATGCTTTGTAATATTTCCACACCCCCTCAAAAATTTGTATATGTTGATGCGGCCAAGTTTGCTACTAAGTCCGCCGAACATAAGAGGTGGAATAGCCTTGGTAAGAATATCGATTCGATCCGCCGAGGGAACATATTGGAGTTGAATAATCTTGGCATCAATCTTTTCCTTCGTAAAGTGTCCGTCAATGTCCACATGCTTGGTTTTATCATGATGGACGGGATCTTCACCATGCATAAGGCTGAATTATTATCACAAACAGAGTGTGATAGGTTGCGAGAGGTTGCCGAAGTTCGGTCGCACTTTTTAGCCATAGAACTTCACAAATGCCAAGTACAAGTGCCCCGAGTTCGGCTTCAAGACCGCTTCTTGACACGAGGGTTGTTTCTTGCTTCTCCAAGTAACCAGGTTTCCCCATACATATGAGCAATAGCTCGTGGTAGATCGTATGTCAATGTGACATCCACCAATCGGCATCGGTGTAGACCTTGATTGATCTATCGGCGGACTTGGTGAAGTGCGGGCCTTAGCCGGGAGTGGACTTTAAATATCTCGGTATCCTATTCACGCATCCCAATGTTGTTCGGTAGGGCGAAGGCATGAACCGACCGACCGGACTAACCCCATATGCAATATCGGGCCTTGTGTGAGAAAGGTAGATGAGTTTACCTACAAGCCTTTGATATTGTTCTTTTCGACGACAATGTCACCATGCGATAGGGTGTTACTTGGGGTCTACTCGGGGATACAAGCGGGTTTGCATCCCAAAGATGCCGCTTCCTTCGGTAGATCCGATACATACTTCCTTTGGGAGACCGAAATGCCTTTGGTGTTTCTAGCCACTTCCATACCAAGAAAGTACTTGAGGTAGCCCGGATCCTTAACTTGGAACACCTTTGCCGGTAGAGTCTTTAAATTTTGAATCTCGGTAGAGTCATCTCCAAGAAGGATGATATCATCCACATATACAATAAGAATAGACCTTCTCTCGGTTGGTTGTTTTGATGAACATAGTGTGATCGAGTTGCATTGATGATATCCAAATGAGCTTTGACCACGGTAGTAAGTTTCCCAAACCAGGCTCTTGGGGATTGCTTCGGGCCATATAGAGATTTTCTTCGAGTTTGCATACCTTGCCCCGAGTGTGAGGATTGACAAAACCAGGAGGTACATTCATATAGACTTCCTCGGTGAGATCACCATTGAGAAAAGCATTTTTGATATCCAATTGGTGTAGAGGCCGGTCCGCTTGGACAACTAGAGAGATCGAACCCCGACAAGGTGTTGAGTTTTGCCACTTTGGTGCAAAAGTTTCCTTATAGTCAATACCATAAGTTTGAGTGAATCCCCTTGCTACCAATCGGCTTTGTACTTGTCAATAGTACCATCGCATTGTATTTTATGGTGAATAACCATCTACACCGATTGTCTTCTTGCCTTTGGGGAGAGTTGTGAGGTCCCAAGTATGATTATCCAGGAGTGCGATCATCTCTCGTTTTAACAAAGAGCCTTCTTCCACTTATCATTTTGAAGGGCCTCCCGAATATTTTTGGGAATAGAGTGAGAGTCCGGTCCCGTGTGAACATAGCAAATACGGAGACAACTCGGTCATAAGATAAATAAGTATGAATAGAATGATCGGTGCATGATCTTTTCCCTTTCCTTAGAGCAATAGGTCCGTCATCAATGTCGGTAGGGTGCCGTAGTTCGCCAGCCTCTCGAGTCGGTAGGGTGTTGAGGCTCGGCGCAGCTCGGGTTCGGCGGGCTCGGGTTAGTAGGGTGCTGAGGTTCAGTCTGCTGAGTCTCAGTAGGTTGCTGAGGGTTAAGAGTTTGTTGAGGGAACAGATTTAGATCAATTTCAATCAGATTTCCATCAGTGACTGCTTCAGTAGACTTGCTGTAGTAGGGAGTGCTTTCAAAGAATTTTACATCCATAGAGTTGTAAAATTTCTTTTTTCAGTAGGTGAATAGCATTTGTAACCTTTCCTGTCCTTAGCATACCCTAGGAAAATGCACTTGTGAGCTTTGGGATCAAGTTTGCTTCGTGTTGGGCATGGATATAAACAAACACAGTACAACCAAAGATTTTTGGAGGCAATTGGGCAATAAGATGAGGGCAGGAGTGTGTGGTCAGCAGGGTTTGGATAGGAGTCTTGAAACCTAACACTCTGCTGGGAAGCCTGTTGATTAAGTAAGTGGCAATCAATATAGCTTCACCCCACATATATTTTGGAACATTTGTAGTGAACATGATTGATCTGGCCATTTCCAGCAGGTGCCTATTCTTTCTCACAGCAACCCCATTTTGCTGAGGAGTCTCAACACAACTACTGATATGGACAATTCCCTTATTCATCAAGAAATTACTGAGATTAGACTCATAATATTCAAGAGCATTGTCAGTCTTCAAAATTTTAATCTTAATGTCAAACTGAGTAGAGACCATGTTGTAAAACTCTTGAAAGATGGATCCAACTTCAGATTTATCCTTCATTAAAAATAACCAAGTGGTTCTGGTGTGGTCATCTATGAAGGTTACAAACCACCTCTTGCCTGTTATACTTTTCACTCTTGAGGGTCCCCATACATCACTGTGAATTAAGGTGAAAGGTGTGGATGGGAAGTGAGGTAATTTAGTATACACAGATTTGGTGAGTTTGGCAAATTGACAAATATCAAATTGAAGATCATTAAGATTACATCCTTTAAACAATTCTGGAATTAAAGACTTTAAATAACCAAAACTTGGATGTCCTAGTCTATAATGCCATAACATGATATTGTCTAAGTTTTGAGTGCAGGCTGCTGAGGCAGATTCAGTCTTCAGTCTTCTGTCTTCAGCAGGGTTGATCACAAACAGTCCTGAGCAGGGTTTAGCTTGACCAATCACTTCCTGTGAAGAAAGATCCTGGAAAGTGCACTGATCCTTATCAAAAACAACAGTCCAATTCAGATCTTTAGTGAGTTTACTGACAGATATAAGGTTACAATCTAACTTTGGAACAAATAAGACCCCTTGTAGATATATCGATTAGTAAGTTTAACCTTCCCAACACCTTTTGCATAAGAAACGAACCATCGCCAGCTTTTAATTCTCGTGAATTTGGGTGCATGGCATATAGTGGGTAATGAGGTTTTTATTACCGGTCATGTGGGAAGAAGCCCCGGAATCAACAATCCAAGTCTCATTACTAAGAGGTGAGCGGAATATACTGTTTTAGCATGAGTGGCCATTTCGGTAAGAGGAGCTCCCTTCCCCGATGCTTTGAGCAACAAAGGCTTTAAAGGCGACAAACCGAGCATTCGGATGGCCGTCATTCTCCTCGTCACCGACAAGTCTCGCCTTGATTTTCCCTGGTTGGTTTTGAGGTTTTAGAGGGATTAGGCTTGCCATGAAGCTTCCAAAGAATTGTCCTTGGTGTGATTTGTGCGTTTGCGGTGATCACGAGAACAACCTTCCGGTTTTCTCGGCCGGCTTCCCGTAAGTCCCAATAACCTCGGCGGCCTTCCCGACATTCGGCGGGCGGTACCTTCAGTAGGGTTATCAGCAGGGGTGTTCAGCAGCATGACTTTCCTCCTGCTTTCTTCATGTTTGATCTCAGCAAACATGGATTTGAGATTTGGGAGAGGTTTTGTGGCAAGAATTCTCTCTCTAACATCATCAAGAGTAGGGTTCAGTCCAGTGAGGAACTTGAATACTCTCTTTTTCTCGATAATGTCTTTAAAAAGTACAGCATCTTTAACATCATTCCAGGGGTGAGTTTCCAACATATCTAGGTGTTGCCATGCCTTAGATAGTTGATTAAAGTATTGAGTTACGACATATCCCCTTGTCCGCAATTTTGAATCCGAGCTTCGAGTTCATAGACTTCGGATGTATTGTCCTTTTTGAGTAAAGGTCTCGGCATTGTCCCGCATTTCCTTAGCAAAGGTGTCATACATCATGAAGTTCTCACGATCTCTTTTGTCATAGACCTCGTGAGGATGGTCATGACTTGGTTATTTTCTCGTGTCCCATGCTTCAAACTTGGGGTCAGTTTCAGTAGGGGCAGGTTTGGAACCAGACAGATATCCCATCTTGCCCTGGCCGGAGATATACATTTTCATAGACCTTGACCATAGCAAGTAATTGTTACCATCAAGTTTATGATTTGTAAAAGAAGAGTGTTCAGTTATCCCAGTCTGTTGAGGCAGCTGTGAGTCTACTAAAGAAGATGAAACTTCAGATAATGTTGACATTTTTCTGAAAAAGAACTGAGTTTTGCAGCGGATTTTAGAACTCAGTAAGGCTCCGATACCATGAAGAGAGTTTCGAGAATGTGATAAACACAAGAGTAAACTTCAACTTAATTTATTCATTGAGTAAAAAGATGTATAAATAGATACAATTGAGATAGAGTAGCAAGCTAGCTTGGGCGGCCACTTGAGTATGTAGATGTGGGCGGCAAGCATGCAAAAGTAAAAGTAAAAGCTATGTCTATGACATAAAGTAAACTAGAGTTTGACATATTAATTGTGTCTATGACATAAAGTAAACTAGAGTTTGACATATTAATTGTTTATATGTATCACAATTAATATGTCTTTTACAATTAAATAAAGTGTACAAAATATCCTGTACGAACTCCTGAGGCTGCTGGGCACCCTGCTGAACTTCAGCAGACTCAGCAGTCTGCTTGAAGTAATGCTGTAATATTTCCACAGTTCTTGGCAAAAGGCAGGCCTCTTGGAAATACAGTGTGGATGTCCTTCTAATTCAAAAACTCATTACTGACCATCACTTTGCCATTGCGCACATTTATAGAGAGGCTAATGGTCCTGCTGATTATCTTGCCAAGCAAGCTAGTACCACACAGCTTACTTATGTTAAAGGCAGAGATCAAATTCATGGTGACTTGGGCTTTCTTATACAAAGGGACCTTCTCCAACTTCCCATTATCAGACGGAAAAAATGATAATCTACTGCATATTCCACTGGGAAGCACCCTTCACTATGTTGAGGGGTGCAAACAGGTTGCATCTATCCTCAAATGATATTTTTGCTTTCTGGTTTCTCTTATCTCTTGTTTGGATCCTGTACACCCCCTTCTTCATCATCAGCAGGAGCTGGAGCTGGTTGAGGCTTAATCAATGATGCACACACTTGGAAGCACCCTTCATCAATATGGAGGGTGCAAGCAGGTTGTATACTTTTAACAGATCTCCTTTGGTTTCTCTGTTCCTTTTTGTGGTGCTGTGGTTTGCTGTCCCTATGCAGATTGCAAGTACTTGGAGCAATATTCGTTTGATTTGGATGATTGCATGGACACTACAATCCTATTGTTGGAGGTGCCTGGGCAATGCTGTGGATGGATATGCTGGAAATGCATGCACACGGATGAAGACTGCTTTTAGTTTCTTTGTTTTTGCTGTTTCTTTTTTGTTGATCTCTTGTATCAGCTCTCCTTAGTTTTTTGTTTCCAATACATGGGAGATCATACTCTTCCCTTAGCACCCGGTTTTCCCCACAATGGGTTTTCCGGACTAAGGGCGTTTAAGGAGGTGATAAACATGTATTGATGACGCATATTCTTTTGGAGGTTAGGCCAGGGGTTGGCCATTGTAAAACTTCAGTTTTTTATTAATAAAATTTCTGAGGTTTAAAAAATAAATAAATAAAAAAAATAAATAAATAAATAAATTTAAATAAATTTCATTTTATACGTAAGTCTCTACTACGTCGTAACAAATTAAAGCAAACGGAAGCAAAAGTCTCGGGTAATTTTTTCCAATTAACCAAGAATAGAAACTCAATATTTAAAGAGAGAAATGTAACATTATTACATTGGAAAAAGAAACCAATCGAAAACTAAACATATGAAAAACCTCCAAACGTATACTAAAAGAAATTACAAAATTTCCAACAACTCCAGGTCTAAATAAAAGCGAAATAAATAAACTCTTCAACTTCGGCGTCCTTAAACGTCGTCATCGAAGTCCTCCTCGAACTCTGAAATTACATGTTCGTCTTCTCTCCCCCAAACACATAAATAAACATGCATTTGAGGTAAGTACATTAAAACCTTTATAAATTAATACTCTTTAAAATAATATTTTTCTCCGGTCCCGACTTGGGCCAGTTCAAAAAATGACCAATTTCGATAAGATAATAAGATAATAATTTTTAGAAAATCCCTGTATAGATATACAATCCTAATAATATCATAAATTAATAATTCTCCATAATCACAAAAATATATATATGTTACAATTTTGTAAAATATGATTCTATTGTTGTCTGTTATTTTTTAAAGTTTAAATCTGCTTGAAACTCATCTCTAATCTTCCTTATTGCATCCAAAAGTTCGGGTGTGGTGCTTTCGAGCTGCATCAAAAAGTTGTTAAGTGTCTTTGATGCGTTGAGTGCTTCTTTACGTGTAACAGGTTCCAAAGGTGTTGTATCGTCTTCAACATCATCTTCAGCATTATTTTCAAGAATTGAATTTGCAATTTCTTCTAAGGTCTAGACCTCTGAACATGTGTCATTTTCACCCGGAAATTTAATATACATTGAATTCAGTATAATACATAAATTAATACAGTTCATTCTATTTAGATTTATATAATGAAAATTTAATTTTGTTTGATATCAAAAACTCTCTATAAATTAATAATTATTAATTTATCGATAAATTAATACCTCTCTAAATTAATAAAATCTTCCGGTCCCAACTATATTAATTTATAGAAGTTTTACTGTACATTGTACATAGCAAGAAATATCAACTACAATTTAATTAGGCTCTTTAACAGTTTTTATTTAAATAATTATCTTTATGAGACCGACCCAATCTAAGGTTCATTCCATGCCCATCGAAACTTCATGACTATACGTTTCTAGCTTAGCTTATCTTGGTTACATCATTACTCAAGGACACTGTGCATGATGAAAATTCCACCACGGTGATTAGCACCGATAGTCCCGGGATCTCCCCGGTATGCATATACGTCCGATGAATTTCCTCCACTACCCTTCAGTCTTTTGAGCCAGTAGCGTTGTTCACCTTTTATGGACGTATCACATCGCCGATATGAAATAGTGCCTACCCGAGAATAAGTGACGTTTTAGCTTTTACTACACTTATGTAATTATTATTATGTATCACTAGCCACCTAAGTGTTTTCAAAGAAAAGCTCACCTTATCAACTCTACTCCCTCACTTTGACAGCTAGACATCACGTCCTATCAAGTACACAGACATTGGTGAGCTCTAGATCACCAAAGCACAAGCCCTTTCATGCCTTTCCGACGGTCCTGAACTTTAACCCCCTTTAGGAGTACGTCCGGTGCCGGAACCAAACGCATCAGAAACTCAATAGAGGCTTGTTTACGTTTAATTAATGTATTGGATCATGAAACAACATTTAAAATCCCAAACATAGCTTAAATAGCTTATTTTATCAAAACAGGGGCAATGTGCGCACATTCCAGGGGAATGTGTGCACATTGGGCGGAATTTACATTCAGCCCGGCCGGTGTGTGCACATTCCAAGGGAATGTGTGCACACTCCAGAACTTGTCCACATTCAGCCATAAAAATGTGCGCACACAGCTAGTCAATGCGCACACTAAGCGCATAAAACTCTCTAAACACGTTTTTATGCACTTTTTCGATCCCTACTCATTTCCAAACATGTTCAACATCAATATACTCAGAAAAATAGCAGAAAAGCATAACTTTTATCTACCATAACATCCTATGATTTCTAAACCACTTGTGGCATGAACCCTAACATCCAAACAACACCCAAATCATAACTTAAACCCTATAAACCATAATTAAATGTGTAGGAAGACCTTCTTACCTTTAGCAAGCTATCCCAAATCCAAAAAATCAGAAAAAATGCAGGAACGATCATTCCTTCTCACAGAAAACCTATGTGATCAATTTCAAAAAGGGTTAGATTCGATCACACGCTTCTGAAAACATCAAACTACGAAAGATATGAGTTTTGATCAATCGAACTCATCCAAGAACAGCAGGTAGGTCGAATTTCATACTTTAACGAAGCTCTGAACTTTGAGTGTTGAAACGACGCTCCTTTCACGACGATTCCAACACACTTTTTGAATCTAAAAGCGGTTGAGATTCGACTTAGAAAATGGAAAAAATCTCTCAGCCTTCCTCTCAAGCCTCACATGCAGGAAATAAATATTTGGGGATGAAAAATCTGATTCAAAAGGTAAGGGAAACAGATTAGGTTTATTTTTCCTTAAATATGAAAAATCCCGATAATTACCTAATCTTGTATTTTCCTTAATTACCCCTTTTCTTAAAATCATATTTCCTTAATATATATATATATATATATATATATATATATATATATATATATATATATATATATATATCCCATAAACTTAACTCTAATAAAAGAAGTCGAATAATAATATTTCGTTTTCGCAAAATGACACGTCTGCCATTTCTAGAAAATCGGAATATTACACTCTTGCTTCCCCGGGAGTTGCATCTCCATAATGCTTTGATATATTGTTTCATTACGATATGAAGCATTTTTTGATAGATTGTTGTTTTACGCAATGTTAATGGTGATATTTTGTCTGTTAATAAACTTGTTACTGTAAACACCGCGATAAAATTCGGCTTTCAAATACTACGTCGAAAAGATATCAAATGAGGTCTCAAAATGAAGATAAAAAAATATGAACTTTGGTGAAACAATTTTGATGATCGGTGTTCTAAATCAAAAGTTACGGTCGTTTATATAAAAAACGCTCCGGTTAATGCAAATATTTTTTCGGCTTTCAAAATTCACATCGGAAGGGTATCGTATTTGGGCTCAAATTAAAGAGCAAAAAATAATATGAATTTTGGTGAAAAAATTTCGATGATCGGAGTTATAAATCAAAAGTTACGGGTGTTTGAAAAGAAAAACAAACAAACAAATAAAACACTACAGCTGAAAGAAGAGGCACGCTGCTTTTAATCAATTTCTAGACGGTGCTGTTATAATAATGGTAATTTTGTCTGTTTGAAATTTTTTTGTCCATTTTGTAACTAAAAAAAAGAGTGTGTCATATTTATTAATTTTGTAATTTTTTTGTCATTTTCCTTCAATCCCCCTAATATATATTGACCTTCTTTTCGATAATTTAAATAAAATAACACGTTCACTCTTGTTACCGAAACATCACATATCTTTCATCTTTTAGCAGAATGTATCATATCTCTTAGCTTTTAGATAAATCTTCTGAAGAACACATACCATTCAGTTTTATAGATGAAATTATAGACCATGTTGAAAAGTGACAAACCAATTTTATTGAATTTTATTTTTAAAAAAATTAACAACTATTAATGGTGCGAAAGTTTTGTATTCTTATTTTAACCTATCTGTAATGGGAAATGGAAAGAGTTTTGAAACGATCAAGAACATACAAACATATATTTATGAATATGCCTTTCAATGGGTTGATTTCCAATAAGGGAATTCTTACGGTATGAGTTGTTATATTTTGAACGGTTCAAATTATCAGCCAATAAATAGCATGCAGTAGTTTCAAAGGGAATATATTTCTAATACCCCAATGATGGTTGATTAATGATTTCATTCAAGTTTGTAAAGTATATATCATCATGTTGTTCTTTCAGGATATTAGCAAGTTGTTGTTGGATTATTTATATACCTTCTAGCTAGTCTATGCAAAATTTGGCAAAGCAATTTAAAATTTTCTTTAAGGCTAGCATTGGAAATTGTAACCCAATATGTTTTTGACAAAAAGATTTTTTTCTTTTTTTTATAGCTGGAATTTGGAATAATTTAATGAAATTATTTTTACTTTAAAGACTTGTGTCATTGTAAGACACACATATTTTAGTAATTTGATATCAAAGTTATAAGTTATACTTTTGGAGATACTTCTTGAAAAAATAAAAGGGCAAACTCTTTTAAAATACATTTAAAAAAAATAGTTTTTTTCATACACCTTACTTTTTAAATCTATAATTTATATACACCTTCCAGAATAACATGATACCGACCTATTTCTTCTAAAACCGTGCTAATTTTAAGCTCTAACCGTTCTATTTTATTATGAAACACCGTTTTATTTAACACGATACCGTGTTGTTGTTAACAGTTAACACGGTACCGTGCTACTCTAAAAAAAATCAAATAATATTATTGTAAGGTGTAGTGCCCGAAAAACAATTATATAATTGTTTTAGGACAGAATTAGTAATTCATCTTATTATATGCATGTATGCTTATAATTAAGACACTACTGAAAACCCTAAGTACCTCGTTTATGTAATCACATAACTCGGTGTATGGCTATACACAAGAGGATTGAGTTAGTGAGATGTACTTAAAATTTACTTAGTCCGTAGCGTTTATTAATCGAGTATGGGTCTCATGATTAATTTGCTATTAATGCGCCCGAACACTTTAGGTGTGACAGGTCTTATCCGGACCGTCGGTAATAGGGTACCTAGTGGGGCATTTATATATGATGTTAATCATATAGGGGCGGACCGATTTGATTTGAGTTCTCGATATAATTCCGTAATCGAGAAGTCTTATCGAATCACAAGATGATCATGTATGGATTAATCTTAATCCCGAGGTGATCACGGACGATCGCTTAGACTAGGGTAGAGTTTGATGTGTTAGTAAGGATCACTTCGAAGTATGTGGTCCAACACTTCTCGTTGGCTCTATTCGGTATGAGTGAGTAGTCCGTGTTATCACGAATATGGAATCCATTCCTTCCCTCGGGAAGTAGAGAGACAGCCCCTTATTTGTTGACCCTAGAACGATCGATCGATCGAGTTCATATTATATTGAATATGAACTAATTGATCACTAGGGGGTTAATGGTAAATAAGGATAATATGTTTCGAGAAGGGTTTACGGAAATATCCCGAATCGAAGTGAACGATCTATGGAGGATTTATCCGTATGTAATGATTATATCGTTGGACGCTTTCGACTCATAAATTGAGTGTAAGTTATCTATATTCGATAGAGTTCGGTTTCGGGTTTATGGTGGTGTAATCCCGGAATTAATAGGTTGGATATAATTATTACGTTCGACGAATAATTTTATTTAATTTATTGTAGCTACGAATATGGGTCCATGGTCCCCGACGTGGTCGCTAATATAGCATATAGGTTTCTCGTCGTTGCACCTCAATTATAATTAAATAGTTGGATTGGGCTATTTAATTTGATATGTGGATTAATTGTTTAGTTGGACTAAATAATTAAATACACGGAAAAGATATTTTTCGTGGACTCGGCCCAAATTAGTGTGTTGACCTTTTGACCTAATTGGTCAAATATGGTTTTGTGCGTGTGAACCTTTTAATAAAAAGGTGGTGCCACTTTTGTGGTTAATAATTATTAGGAAATTAGTTTTCTTGGATAATTATTTAATGTGTGATTTATCTTTTATTTGTTAAATGATAATTCATGAAATATTAGATAATAATATGATTTATCTTAATTTGTTTGGGATAATCATTTTATTTATCTTTTATTTGGAAAAAGGATTAATGTAATAATTATCTCTTAATTATTTAATCTTTGGAGGTTAAGTTTTACTCTCCTATATAAAGAGAGTTCTCCCAAGCCTTTTGACACACTATTCACATCACTATTCACAAGAGAAATTGGCTGAAAATTTCGGTCTCTATTCTTAGGGTTCGAGTTGGAAAAATCTTCGGGATTTTTCCGGTAGCATATCAAGGAGGTCCGGCGGCGGGAAACCCGATCCACCTGGTGTTGCTGGGAGACACACGTTGGAAGACTGTGGCTTCTCAAATACGTGTTCTTGGAGATCTATCGTTCTTGGAGTTAAGCACCATAAAAAGGTAGACTCCTAAACCCCCTTGTAGATTTAGATCTTTTATTTATGTATTTTGTTTCGTTTAGATCTAGATCCGATACTTCCTCTGCGTAATCGGGTCAATCTATCATTGATCCGACGATATTACATCTAACAAGTGGTATCAGAGCCTTTGATCTATCAATCAAAGTATGTGAATTTTAGATCTAGGAGTGGAAATTGCATGTTTAGATTGCATTGTTTTTTTCCGAAAATCATGATTATGAATGCTTTGATATGTTGTGGTTAAAGAGATGGATTGGGGTTGATATTGTTTACTCGTTAGATCTATTGTAAACTTATATAAATTCGTTTATATGAGTATAGAAAATTTTGTAATTTTAATTTCCTAGAAGTAGATCTGTTTTGTTGCTGTTCCGTTTTTTTTATTTTTTTCCCGGAGTTTGAGCCGTTGAAACGACAATCCCTCCAGTCAGAATGAAGAATAAAAGTTGAAGAACATTCCCTCAAAATTTCGTGACGATCGGAGTCGATCTCGATGTCCGATCGCTGCTATAAAGTTGCTGCTGTAACAGAAAAGCACAGCAGGCATTAAAACCCTAGCTGTGAGTTCGTTGAATTTCTGGAAGAGATTGGACCGTTGAAACGAAGATCTGACCGTTCAGATCGACTAACATGGAGTTATAAACAAGCCTTAAAAATTTAAGGTCGATCGGGATTTGTCTCGATGCCCGATCGTCCCCAGGAAGACACTGTTGCCCTGCAGTTATAAACAGATGCAGTAGTTAGATCGGCGGATTGCTGGAGAAACTTGGACCATTGAAACAAAGCTCGAACCGTTCAGATTGAAGTAGGCGGAGTGAAGAACAGATCCATAAAGTTTCATGACGATCAAGGTTCGTTTGGATTTCCGATCATCGATAATACGCAGCAGCAGCAGATTAGAAAATAGTAAACCCTAGTTAGGGTTTGTGTTTTTTTTTAATAGGTTAGATACGGGGGTACCAACGATCCATCTCGGTGTTATTTTTTCCGTTGTTTTTTTCGTGTATGATCGAAAATTGTATGATATAACCGGAAAATTACCATGACATGCATCATATCATGATTCCACTCCAATGCATACATGTAGCTAGTTTATTTCGAATAAATTAGGCATGTATAACTCGAATAATTAGTATGAATGCTTATTAATTTAATATGTGGTAGTTAAATAATAAGTAGCTAATTATAAAAACCGAGGACCCGGGTTTTATCAATCGTTACGATTTTAGTGATGGATTCTCGGTGAATCCCACTTGGATAAACCGTTGAGCTTTTCGGTGATGGCTTCTTAGTGAACCCACCTTAAACAGAAACGAGATTACGCTTTGGGTTACAATTTAGAAATCGGAGAATCTTAGTACATGGGTTCGGAAATGGTCTAACCATGGTTGGGCGAGTTCAACCGAGCTTCGGCTCAATCGACTCCCCTCCACGTGTGATGTACGTTACGCGCTTCGACAGGACTTAGCATAGCCGATAAGCCTTCGGGCTAAACGGGGCTTCTCTTGCCGGATTGGCCCGAACCGTCACATATGTTCCAACGAATAAGACGGCGTAGGCTTGCCTACATAACCGACCCCGTTCGGAGTACTTTGATTTGTTGTTTCTTATTGTCAAGACCGCAACCGTAATTAGTAAACCCACCACTTTTTCGAATATTGAGTGGGAGCGGGGAAGGTGACGCCAACCCCACGGCCTCTACTATAAATGCAAGCACGTGAGAGAAGGGTGACGCCTCGAGCCGCTTTGATTCCGGCCCCTCGCGGTTGGTGTTCGCCCCTATCAAAATTCAAGGCTTGGTTTCCGAAAGGATAGGATTTCGGGTACTCGTTGAGTCACCGACCGACCCCGCGGCGGCATACTCGGGGCGTACTTTGAGATCCGATATAGTAGGTCACACTCTTTATGGATATTTTCGAAATATCTAGGCTAGAAAAGGAAGGTAATCAATGATTAAGGTCCGGGATGTCTGATTCCCGTGAGATGTTTGATTCTCGAAGATTAATCATTGAGAGAGATTATCTCAGTTTAATCGTCGCCTCTTTGACTGACCCTGCGGCGGCACTGAGGTGTGAGATTAAATCCTTGGAATGGTAGGATAGACTTTTTAACAAGTTTATAATTCCTAAAATAAAAATATAGTAGTGAAAATTTATTTTTGAATTTAAGTTTCTGTCATTTTGTTTACAACTAATTCTCTAGGTTACTAAACTGTTAGTAATAGGACTTCAATAAAAATGTGGAAAGTAACAAGTACGTTGTAATTATCAATAAATGCAGTTAACTTTTCGGAAGAAATTTTTCTCTTGAGCCTTTAAAAACTTAAGTGACATAGTACGGGTGTGTCACGGGTGTCACTCGTGTTGAACGAGAGACGACCATACTTAGTTTACAAAAGATGACATAGGACTATCAGATAAAATTCATTTAGTGAATTTTAAAAGTTTAATTACACATCAAATTTCTAATTGAAAAATTGGAAAATCATATACATAAGGCGTTGCTAGTTAGACGGTATTTGGAACCGATAAACTAGTGGGAGCCTTAGTCTTATGATTTGTTATTTTTCTGAATAATTAGAAATGTGTAATGGAATGCACAAGAGTTTCTCCATTCATTGGAAAAACAAGAATAAGCGTTACTAGTTAGACAGTATTTGGAACTGATAAACTAGTGGGAGCTTAGTTCTGGGGATTTTCTGATCTTTGAAAAATCATAAATACAAAGTATTGCTAGTTAGACGGTATTTAGAACCGATAAACTAGTCGGAGCTTTGGTCTTGTGATTTGACGATTAGAAAAACCGATAGTCCAAGCAAGTAACACTGAACGTCCCACAGTTCAAGAGTAGTGTCTACTCACACGAATCGCTAGTTCAAGACTGTTTCCATCTAAGGAAAGTCGAGAATGGGAAAGAATGTTTATACGTGTTAGTCATCTAAACTAAGTAGCTTTAAGGCTAAACCGGAAAATTAATTGGAAATTAGGAGATAAGGAAAGTGATTTCGGATCAACTACCAATGCATCCTTAAATTTTCTCAAAAGCTAAGTTCTTTGGAAGAACTAGGTAGTTTTGCATTAAACGATAAATAAAATAGACAACGAGCAGTTATTTCAGATAGACTAGTGGGAGTGATACAAGGAAATGAATCTCGGATTCAATTCTTGAGTATCACAGAAAATTAATTTTCTGTTTTCGGATTCGTTGGAACGAGCGTATTCATTTTCAATAGGGTAATTTGTTTGTCTTATTGACGATGAATATAACATTCATAGCGCGAATCCAAGACTCGTACTTTTGTTTGATAAAGTCAGAACCACTAAGCATTGCTGAAAAGGTATTAGTAATGCATCTTAAAACTATATAAACGCAAATGGTTTCCGTATTTAGATAAACACTTCTTTATATACTATTAATTAGTGCATATTCCCCAACGATAAGATCTCAGACCGGCTTAGGGTGATTCCTATCTCCCACCAAAGGAACCCCGTCTCAAAGGAACAATGCCTAAGTTTCCTTTCAATCGGGAAAGGGTAATAGATTCAAAGAAGTTACATAGCTTGTTCATATTGACCTTCGGGGTCGTATGAAAGGTACAAGCTAGTGGGAGTTTTTTCAAGTAGTGACATCTGGTCTGACAACTACTCGAAACTCCAATAAGTTTATCCAAAATATTTGGAGGAAATCTCTCGATTTCACCGGAGATAGAGTATTCCATACTCAGAAATAGGTTATCGCGTAGTCTTCGGGACTGATGCTCGGCCTGCCTCCCAGTGGAATGTTTTCACTAACGGATACACCATAAATTTTCCTTAAATAGTTATTGATGTGCTACGATACGCTGCTGAACTCATTTAAGATATTGGTTGCAAAATAACGGTTGTATTGAAAAACCGAGAAGTCTACCTAAAAGATGCCTACGCATTTGTGGATAAGGAGTGAATTCAGTTCACCCCACTTCCGTAAATAGAGGCATTTAGCACCGAGTGCTTGAAGGTAGGCCTTGAAATTTTGCGTACACGTTCAGGACGTGAAATATCTTAATGCATTGAGTAAAGGTTGGTTATAAAACTCGTAAAATCAGAGAATGACGGTTATACTGTCAAACTCGGTCTGATAGAGTCTATAAATAACAACCTTGGATCTTGAAGTATTTGTACTCAAGATGTTACTAACGATTTGTTCACCACATTCAACACCGGCGCTTGGTGACAACACTAATAAAAACTACTAAACTAGATCGCATATCGATCCACCCGTAATGCAAATGGGAGTATGGTTTGTCCATTACCCATTGCAGACCTTACGGTCTATAGGGCGGATTGATGACCTATAATCCTTTGTGGGTAATGCAGATCCCGATCATGAGGTTGGTTAAAAGCCATAACCCCGTGAATGGAGTATGATACTCCAATTTCGTTGAGACTCTTGTAGAACCACCCGAGTATCTCGGCCCAAAGTGGGAGTAATTGGAACTACACGGAGAAGAGTCGAATGAATAGGAAAGTTTAACTTTCAATAGCAAAGCTGAGTAATTTAGGGGTGATTCCCTAAAAGGTAAAGAGTTAACCAGACCGTGATCTCTCTTATCACTCAGTCTTGCTTGATTTCGTTAGAGAGCGGAAAATGGGGGTGATTCCCTAAGACTTTCTTGCCAAACAACAGAATCTGAATTCATTCAGAACAGAAGGGTTTTTAGCTAAGAACAAATAACGGATTCGTTACAAAGCAGAAAATAGGGGTGATTCCCTAAGACCTTTTTGCGAGAACTAACGGTATCTTAATTTATTCAGAAAGAACCTTTGGCAGGATACCTGCCATAGCTTATATCCTTTGGGGATTAAAGCAAACCTCTAGGTCATTTCAAAGTCATATATTTTAATATGTGGACTTGACCAGAATGTTGATAAGTCTTTCGTAGACTGGGCATCAATATTAGTGAAGTAGTATGTAGATTAGTGTTTGTGAATGGTAACACTGAAACAATTGGAAACAACATGGGTGTGTTATCTGAAGTCAAAGTCTGACATGCCATTGGGATTCATTCTAAAGGATTTGATTCGCTCAAATTCACGAGAATCGATCATTGGCAATCCTATCCATTCACCTGGTTAAGACATTCTTGCATTTATGCAGCATTAACGATGTAGTCTACCCTACCTCTCAAGAATGCTTGTCTAAACCTGCAGATGAATTCTAAATGGGATGTTTAGTGAATCCTCAAGTCTCTTTGGGAGAAATATGCTAGTATATTCAGGTGCAAACTAGAATATAAGTGATAACGCTGATTCTGACTTTATGTCGAATTACGAAAGATCGTTAAGTCGATCTAGTCCTCAGTGTTGAATCAAAGGCATATTGAAATCATACCACCGGATTAGATGGAAAGGCGATGTTTCGATCCCAAAGATTGACTCAAGACGACATCCTACCAGATCAGTGTACCAAGTCACATGGTATTCGGATTCTGAGTACGCGCCGGGTCACTGACCTACCCTGTGGCGTCACACTCCGGTCGTGCTTGGAATAATGAATTACTAAGATGCGCTTGGAGGGTACAGATTTGAGGGATTCGTCTCACTTGTTTTGAGCAAGTGGGAGAATGTTGTAGATATAGATAAATAAGGGTGTGCTCTAAAACAATTAATCCACTTGCCTTTCGTGCAAGTGGGAGATTGTAAGGTGTAGTGCCCGAAAGACAATTATATAATTGTTTTAGGACAGAATTAGTAATTCATCTTATTATATGCATGTATGCTTATAATTAAGACACTACTGAAAACCCTAAGTACCTCGTTTATGTAATCACATAACTCAGTGTATGGCTATACACAAGAGGATTGAGTTAGTGAGATGTACTTAAAATTAACTTAGTCCGTAGCGTTTATTAATCTGAGTATGGGTCTCATGATTAATTTGCTATTAATGCGCCCAGAACACTTTAGGTGTGACAGTCTTATCCGGACTGTCGGTAATATGGTACCTAGTGGGGCATTTATATATGATGATAATCATATAGGGCTGGACCGATTTGATTTGAGTTCTCGATATAATTCCGTAATCGAGAAGTCTTATCGAATCACAAGATGATCATGTATGGATTAATCTTAATCCCGAGGTGATCACGACGATCGCTTAGACTAGGGTAGAGTTTGATGTGTTAGTAAGGATCGCTTCGAAGTATGTGGTCCAACACTTCTCGTTGGCTCTATTCTGGGATGAGTGAGTAGTCTGTGCTATCACAGATATGGAATCCATTCCTTCCCTCGGGAAGTAGAGAGACAGTTCCCTTATTTGTTGACCCTAGAAACTGATCGATCGGCCGAGTTCATATTATATTGAATATGAACTAATTGATCACTAGGGGGTTAATGGTAAATAAGGATAATATGTTTCGAGAAGGGTTTACGGAAATATCCCGAATCGAAGTGAACAGTCTATGGAGGATTTATCCGTATGTAATGATTATATCAGTGGACGCTTTCGACTCATAAATTGAGTGTAAGTTGTCTATATTCGATAGAGTTCAGTATCGGGTTTATGGTGGTGTAATCCCGGAATTAATAGGTTGGATATAATTATTCTGTCTGACGAATAATTTTATTTAATTTATTGTAGCTACTGAATATGGGTCCATGGTCCCCGACGTGGCTCCTAATATAGCATATAGGTTTCTCGTCGTTGCACCTCAATTATAATTAAATAGTTGGATTGGGCTATTTAATTTGATATGTGGATTAATTGTTTAGTTGGACTAAATAATTAAATACACGGAAAAGACATTTTTCGTGGACTCGGCCCAAATTAGTGTGTTGACCTTTTGACCTAATTGGTCAAATATGGTTTTGTGCGTGTGAACCTTTTAATAAAAAGGTGGTGCCACTTTTGTGGTTAATAATTATTAGGAAATTAGTTTTCTTAGATAATTATTTAATGTGTGATTTATCTTTTACTTGTTAAATGATAATTCATGAAATATTAGATAATAATATGATTTATCTTAATTTGTTTGGGATAATCATTTTATTTATCTTTTATTTGGAAAAAGGATTAATGTAATAATTATCTCTTAATTATTTAATCTTTGGAGCTTAATTTTTACTCTCCTATATAAAGAGAGTTCTCTCAAGCCTTTTGACACACTATTCACGTCACTATTCACAAGAGAAATTGGCTGAAAATTTCGGTCTCTATTCTTAGGGTTCGTGTTGGAAAAATCTTCGGGATTTTTCCGGTAGCATATCAAGGAGGTCCGGCGGCGGGAAACACCATCCACCTGGTGTTGCTGGGAGACACACGTTGGAAGACTGTGGCTTCTCAAATACGTGTTCTTGGAGATCTATCGTTCTTGGAGTTAAGCACCATAAAAAGGTAGACTCATAAACCCCCTTGTAGGTTTAGATCTTTTATTTATGTATTTTGTTTCGTTTAGATCTAGATCCGATACTTCCGCTGCGTAATCAGGTCAATCTATCATTGATCCGACGATATTACATCTAACAATTATCTCCTGCGAAATCATTGTTCCATCCTTCTCCGCTGCTCTCAAAACCCCTCCTCCCGCTTTTCTTCATCACCCCCTTTCTCCGGCACCACTCCTTTCTTCCCCGGCACCACCCTTCCTCTTTCAAAAACAAGCATTTTCTTCTTCTTCACATTTTACAGGTACACAAATCATCATCTCTTTTCACCATTTCGGGGATAAAATGCTGGTGGGCAATCTTCTTCAACATTTTGGGATAGAGATGTTGGGCCATTTCCGGCAAGAAGAATAACGCAAAAATTCAACTCTTGGGTTTGTTTAACACCGTTTGCTATTGCATTTGTTGTCGGTAAGATTTTTCTATTTGATTTACCTTCAATTTCTTAGTTTTATAAACCAATTATGAATGGGTGTTCTTACCTTCAATTCTTAGATTTAAGGATAATGTTTTGGAAACCCCAGGTTAACATTCGACCCAATTGCATTTTTGTTTTGTTTTGAGCAACTATGAGTCCTGTAGCAACTATGAGTCCTGTAGTCTATAACTGGATTTCATTGATTGCCCGACATCTAGCCGAAAATGTTGAAGGAGATTGCCAAACAATTTATCCCCGAAATTATGAAGAAGAAATGATGATTTCTAAAAAGGAAAAGGCTGATTTTTGGAGAGGAGGCTAAGAAGGGAGGCTGAGGAGGTTGAGAAGAAAGTCGATGGTGGGGGTGGTCCTACCTTATTTTTAATTTTATTTTGTTAGACAATCTGTGTTTTTTTTCAAAAGACAAAATAGCACGGTATCGTGTTAAAAATAACACGATACCGTGTTAAATATACCGGTTTTCCATAATAAAATAGCACGGTTTCAGACAATATAGGACGGTATCATGTTATTTTGGGAGGTGTACGTATATAAATTATAGATTGAAAAAGTAGGGTGTATGAAAAAAAACTTTTTTTTTAATAGTATATTCAATAGCTTTTCTCAAAAAAGAAATAGTTCCTTACTTTTAAGTAAAATCACATATGTTAGGATATAACTAGTTTTTTAGAAAGGTTTATGAAAGTAATGAAAGTAAAATCACATATGTTCCTCTCACATCTGGCTCTAAGCTGTAGTCAAATCGATTCATCTAGACCCAACAGACAAGTTTAATGAATTGTTTAGAATGAAGTAAGATAGAATCAGAGAATCTTATGAATATCAATTAAGTTAAGAGTATTCGATTGTTACAAGTAAAAGTTGGCATGACTTTCGGAATGATGGATGAGAATACCCTGATCTTAGAGGTGGATATGACACTAAAGGATGATCTCTCAATGTTAGGACAAATATAAGATTGTAATGAGTAGTACTTCCAGCATAGCATAGTATCTTGAGAGGAAAAGATATAGTATGAATATGAGTTTATGAGCCGAGGCTCGTAAGGAATGTTAGGGAATGATAACTGTTAAGGTAAGAAATTTTCTAAAGTGAAGGACATTAAAATGGTTCATTGCGGGAAGGAACTCTTGTCACCAGAATCCAAGAATCCGACATCTCGTGGAAAACGTGAATGCTAAGATATACTCCCTTCATTCCAAAATAACTAATGCAGTTGTCAAAATTATTTGTTCCATTTTATGTGCGGCAGTTATATTTCCAATGCAGTATTTGTTGTATTTTTTCTTGTTTTACCCTTATTTATTACAACATGAGAGATAAAAAATAAGGCTACATTAATTATACTCAAGGGCTCTTTAGCCATTTCATTCTTAAAATCAATGCATTAATTTACTTCCTTAATATGTGTATTTTTTGCAACTTGATTAGGGGTGACCCGGATCAGTCCACGTGTCTAGCAGGGCAAAGCGAACCGGCAGAACAGGACAGAGCTGTACCCGACTGGGTACCACTGCGACCCGAAGAAATAGGCTGATCAGGCCAGGGGAGACCCCTGACCAGAAGAAGCAAGCTGATCAGGGCAGGTCCCTGACCAGAAGAAGCAAGCCGATCGGCCGGGGCCCCGACCGTAAGAAGCAAGCCGATCGGGCGGGTCCCCGACCGAGAGGAAGAAGTCCGATCGTGCCGGGCGGGTCCCCGACCGGAAAGAAGTAGATCGGAGACGTACTCATCTGGAATAAAGAGCAGTTATGACTGAACGTGAGGCGTGGGGGCTATATAACCGCCCATTAACCCCATTATCGCCGGTAACCGCCTGAATTACGGTTGGACTTGATTCCAAGTATATACTTGGATACGTAGGCAGCTTATTCATTAAGTTCAGTCTATTATTACAATAACCAAGCTCTGTGTAATCCTAGAACAAGAAAGACCCGATTATTTATTCATTTCATTCCGATCTCGATCATTGGCGCTAGAAGGAGGGCCATTTCTTGTTTCTAGCCGGAAAATTGCAGAGTAATCCAATATGCCACCTAAAAAGAATCAACATGGGAAGGATTTAGCAGGCTCTTCACACGATCCGGAAAATGTGGATCAAAACCAAGAGCGAAACCCAGAAAAGATCAACCAAATACTAAGGAAATGACGAAACAACTCCTAGTGGATGCTTTAAAGACCATGGGAGATGAAGATTTTCAGGTTCTTTTTGAAAGTGTAAGAAAAAGGAAGGAAAATGTAAACGCTTTTGGAGAAGAAAGGCAAATATCATCAGAAAGCAGGGGTGACCATAAGGAAGCTATAGAATCCAGTGGTCAAATTGTTAGGAGCAAAGCTTGTCATGCTAATGAGGCTGCAAGGGTTGAGTTAGATGCAATGTTAGAAGATAAGGAGGATGAGTTCCATCTTGCTTCACCCTTTGCAGAGCATATTGAAGCATACACCTGTCCCAGAGGGTTCAAGATACCCAAAATTAGTCCCTATGACGGAACCAAAGACCCGTATGATCATATGCATCAGTATATAGCGCATATGCAGTTATACAACGCCCCGGACGAAATGAAATGCAAAGCTTTTCCCGCGCTCTGTCTGGAAGGGCTAGAGACTGGTTCAACAAGTTGCTGTCCAGATCTATCACCAGTTTTACAGTTTTAACAAAGAAGTTTATAAGCATGTTTATTGCTGCACGACCGTTTCAAAGGAACAGTACTCATTTACTCACCATTAAGCAAAAATCCGACGAAACGGTTCTACAATTCATAAAGAGGTTTAATGCAGAATCAACCCAGGTGGCTGATGTGGATGACCGATTTCTGGTAGCCTCATTCGTAGCAGGCCTACGAGAGGGGAGGTTACACGCTAAGTTAAATGGGAAAAACCCCAAAACTATGGAAGAGTGCTTGGCCATCGCTTTTAAGCATTGTCAGGGTGAAAAAGCTAATCGTGCCAAGCGCGAGTTGGAAAAAGGAGATCACAGAAAGGGAAAAACAGAAGAGAAATCCGATAAAAAGCGCAAATCCGTTTGGGATAGGGTGCAGGCACCCATAACCGACAGATTGGGCAAAAAAGGCATTCTGAAGGACAGAGACCTGATTCCGTTGAACAGATCACGAGAACAAGTTCTCGCTATCATGGAACGTAAAGGCATAGCGAGAACCCCATTTCCCATGAAAGGACCCAGAGAAAACAGAGATCAAACCAAGTTCTGTAAGTTCCACCAGGATGTTGGTCATGATACAGAATCATGCAGGGAATTAATCAGGGATATAGACGCAGCGGTTATGGAAGGACAACTTGACGAGGTCATTGACAGATCTCGTAACGAACAGCCCAGAGGGCGCAGAGAGTTTAGGAGGGGTCCGTACCAGAACGAGAGGAATAAGAGCAACGAACAAAGAAGGCAGAGACATCCCTCCCCAGATCAGGACGGTCAGATCAACAACCGTCCAATAAATACAATCAACACGATTATGGGTGGTCCCAGGCGGACAGACCAGGAGAAAGAAGTAAGCTCAACAGGACAGACGGATCAGGGTCAGAGTTCTGGTAAACGTCAGAAGGTATCAGGAGAAGTGAGGTATGGACCAGAGGATCCACTACCGCTAGTCATCAACAATGAAGGGCTGGTCATTGAGGCCGTATTTAACAAGAACTGGGTGAAAAGAATCTGTGTCGATACAGGAAGCGCTGTTAACATCTTGTATTACAGGGCTTTCCAGGCCATGAAGTTGAAGGATTCCAGTTTAACACCAGTATCCACACCACTGTTCGGATTCGCAGGCCCGCCTATCCATCCTATGGGCATGGTCACGTTACCTACAAATTATGGTAAATTACCTAGGGGCAGGACCCTCATGGTAAATTACATTGTGGTTAAAGCGCCCTCAGCGTACAATGTCATTATGGAAAGACCAGCAATCATCGATCTGCGAGCTGTTATCTCCCCGGCCCACAACAACATGAAATTTCCTGTAGGTTCTGGATCAGTTGAAATTAAAGGAGATGTGGAAATAGCCAGGAGCTGTTACACGTATGTGCTTGGTGAGAAACAGTTGGTTCAACAGGTAACTCTGGAGGAGCTGTTGCCAGAAGAAGAGAAGACTTGGGTAACGCTGCGATCGGGCCCGAATCGTTCGGATCGGAGAACTGGGAATAGAGTCAGCTGTCAATATAGGTTCATGGATTCCAGACCCCCATAAAAGAACGTTAACAGACCTGCTCAGAGAATATCGAGATGTTTTCGCATGGAAGACGGATGATATGCCTGGCTTATCCCCAGAATTTATAGTCCATAGTTTGAATGTGGATCGGAACAGACCCCCAGTTCGACAAAAAAAGAGACATTTTGCACCAGAAAGGATCTCGGTAATCGAGCAGGAAGTTACCAAGTTAAAGCAAGCAGGGATTGTCAAGGAAGTGGTTTACCCAGAGTGGTTAGCCAATCCGGTTTTGGTGAAGAAGTCAGATGGATCTTGGAAAATGTGTTTAGACTTCACGGACTTGAACAAGGCATGCCCTAAAGACAGCTATACTTCACCCAGAATTGACAGGCTAGTGGACTCGACTGTGGGTTTTGAAATTTTTGGTTTCTTGGACGCATATAAAGGGTACCACTAGATCTTCATGGACCCAAAGGACGCAGAGAAAACGGCCTTTATCACAGAATTTGGCACATATTATTATGAGACCATGCCGTTTGGACTGAAGAATGCAGGAGCCACCTACCAGAGGCCAGTTAATCGAACTTTCCATGATCAGATAGGCAAGTCTATGGAGGTCTATGTTGATGACTTACTGATCAAAATCAGGTCTTTAGATCAATATCTACGAGATGTGAGAGAAGTTTGCAAGGTACTTTGAGCAACTAAGATGAAACTGAACCTAAAGAAGTGCACATTCGGGGTCAGATCTGGAAAGTTCTTGGGTTATATGATCTCTAAAGATGGAATCCGGGCCAATCCGGACAAGTTGGATGCTTTGAAAATGATGCCACCTCCTACCAATATTAGAGAGGTTCAAAGATTAACAGGAAGACTAGCAGCGTTGAACAGATTCCTTTCACGTTCAGCACAGCGCGCACTGCCTTTCTTCAAGATTTTAAGGAAAGCTTCACCGTTTCATTGGGGGACAGATTGTCAAGAAGCCTTTAATGATTTGAAAAAATATCTGTTAGAGTTACCAACTCTAGCCTCTCCTCAGGAAGGAGAGGTTCTGTACCTTTATCTATCAGTTTGTGATGAAGCCATTAGTGATGTATTGGTTAGGCAACAAGACACATTTCAGAAGCCAGTTTACTACACACGCAAAGCCTTACATGGACCTGAAGTGAGGTACTCAGATGCGGAAAAGCTAATGCTAGCATTGGTACATGCGACCAGGAAACTGAGGTCTTATTTCCAGAGTCACCCAGTCATCGTCTTGACCGATCAGCCATTGAAGCAAATATTGAGCAGGCCAGATAACTCGGGTCGTTTAGCCAAATGGGTTGTAGAATTGGCGGGTTACGATCTAGAATACAAACCACGAACAGCCGTGAAAGCTCAGGCCCTGGCAGACTTCCTGGCCGAAGAGAAATCAATCTCTATCGATCAACAAGTGAATCCGAAAGAATCAGGTCAATGGAAATTGTTTGTTGACGGAGCATCCAGCAAGAATGGGTCAGGAGCCGGTCTCCTCCTCATAAGTCCAAAGGGTGAAGAGTTCCCTTATGCTTTGCACTTTAACTTCCAGGCAACCAATAATGAAGCTGAATACGAAGCACTAATTACCGGTTTGAACTTAGCTCTAAAGCTGGGGGTTAAGCAACTCAAAGTTTACAGTGACTCTCAGCTGGTAGTAAACCACATCAGGGGAGATTATGAGGCAAAGGAGGAACCTATGAAGAAGTATTTATCTCTTGCCCAATCACGTATAAGCCAGTTTCAAGAAGTACAAGTGGAGCAGGTCTCCAGATCACAAAATACTAGAGCAAATGCCCTGTCTAAGTTTGCCTCCAATTTCTTATCAGACAAGAAGGTTCTAATCGAGCAGTTAAATCAGCGTAGCCATGAAATACCTGAGGTGCAACCGGTCACACAAAGGGAAACATGGATGGATTCCATTGTAGCATATTTAAAACATGGCCAGTTACCAGAGGACCGAGGTCAAGCTCGCAAAATCCAGCGCTTATCTGATAGGTATGCCTTATTCAATGATATTTTGTATAGGAAGTCATTCATATCTCCTTGGTTACGCTGTGTTACTATGGAAGAAGGCAATTACCTATTGAGAGAAATTCATCTTGGGATCTGTGGGAACCATATGGGATCAAGGGCATTAGCTAGGAAGTGCAGGTTGTTTGGCTATTATTGGCCTAAAATGCAGCAGGATGCAGAGGAATTAGTCTTGGCGTGCATGTCATGTCAAGTCCATGGCAATCTATCTCATCGACCACCTGAAAATTTAACTCCAGTTATCTCAGCCTGGCCTTTTGATCAATGGGGTGTTGACTTGGTGGGGCCACTTCCAACAGCACCAGGAAATTACAAGTTCTTAGTAGTGGCCGTTGGCTATTTCACTAAATGGGTGGAAGCTGAACCATTAACCACTATCACGGCCAAACAGATCCAAAAATTCTTGTGGAAGAATCTGATTTGCAGGTATGGGATACCAAAGACCATAATTTCAGACAACGGAACGCAATTTGAGGATAGTGGAATTCAGGAATGGTGTACAGAGTTTGGCATAGCACAACATTTCACCTCTGTTGGTCACCCACAAGCTAATGGTCAGGTGGAACAAACTAACAGATAGATCAAGCTTGGCTTGAAGAAGAGGTTAGACCAGGAGGGAAAGCACTGGGTAGAGCACCTCCCAAATATCCTTTGGGCCTACAGGACTACCCCAAATACGTCAACACGTGAAACTCCATTCTCACTGGCCTATGGCTGTGAAGCTGTTATCCCAGCAGAAATTGGACTGCCTTCCCCTAGAACAACGCTGCATAACGATAAGATCCAGGAGGAGGAAATAAGGCACACTAAGGACGAACTGGAGGAGAAAAGAGATATTGCTTTGATCAGAATGGCTAAGTATAAACAACAGGTTTCCCAGTATTATAACTCCAAGGTAAAACAATGCTATTTTAAGGTTGGAGATCTAGTGCTGCGTAAAAATGAGGTCAGCAGGCAGGAACCGAGTGGGAATCTCAGTCCTAACTGGGAAGGTCCATACCAAATCATCAAAGTGCATGGAAAAGGAGCATACCAATTGGCTGATAGTAAAGGGAAAACCATTCCCAGAAGCTGGAATGCAATTAATTTGAAGAAGTTTTATGTTTAAGGCAAGTGATTATCATCTTATTTTGTAAGACTACTATGCACTATGAATTATTTTAAGTCCTTGATTATGTTGAATTGATGTAATTGTGTTTCTATTGTTAAACTCTTAAAAAGAGAAAACTCGTTAAGTCTGATAGATCAGACCATCTTAAGACCTCAGGTCAGGTCATAAACTTCTAGACCTCAGGTCAGGTCATAACTCTTAAAAAGAGAAAATTCATTAAGTCTGATAAATCAGACCAATTTGAACCTCAGGTCAGGTCATAACTCTTAACAAGAGAAAACTCGTTAAGTCTGATAGATCAGACCATCTTAAGACCTCAGGTCAGGTCGCCAACTTCTAGACCTCAGGTCAGGTCATAACTCTTAAAAAGAGAAAATTCATTAATCCGATAAATCAGACCAATTTGAACCTCAGGTCAGGTCATAACTCTTAACAAGAGAAAACTCGTTAAGTCTGACAGATCAGACCATCTTAAGACCTCAGGTCAGGTCGCCAACTTCTAGATCTCAGGTCAGGACATAACTCCTAAAAAGAGAAAATTCATTAAGTCTGATAAATCAGACTAATTTGAACCTCAGGTCAGGTCATGACTTCTAGACCTCAGGTCAGGTCAATATATCTTCAAAAAAGAAAAAAGAAAAAGAAAAAAAGTGACACGTTAAGTCTGATAAATCAGACCATTTTTAGACCTCAGGTCAGGTCGTTAACCTCTAGATCTCAGATCAGGTCGGCAGTTCCTAAAATGAGGAAATTCATTACAGTATGACATATGCTGCATAGCAAATCACATGTCATACTGGGGGGAACAAAGGCACAACAACTTCAAATACAAGGCACAAAGGGAAACTTATGTCTTATGTTGCAAAAATTAAAACATGTCATACAAATTGCAAATACAAATTGCAATGCCAAGAGCACCAAAATTTTAGAAGTTTCCAAAAGACAACAAAATTGAAGGGCAACAACAGCAAAACATAATGTTTGAAGTCAGGATCAGGACTGAAATGGAGGATAGGCTAAATGATTTCACTTTGAACTTAGGGGAATTTGAGACTGAGATGATGAGCCAGTCTGAGCAGGTGGAGGCCTCTTTCCATACTTGGAGACCAGGTCCACTCCATCTCTGAACTCCCTGAATCTGGTCTCATAGATTTGAGATCCATCGTTTCTATTCCAACCCGCATGAGAAATCTTGGTAGCATCAACATGGAGACCAGCGGCTTTCATGTCCTCAATGGCAAGGAGTACCCAAACCAGATGATTGGGGCAAATAACATCTTGATGCTGTCGGCTAGCTCATCAGACCTCCTATTATTAGCAAGGGCTTCAGCAATGTGCTCAGGCAGCTTACTTTTCAAAATGTCCCTCTCTTTCTCAAGCGTAGCTACCATCTCTTCTAGGTTGGTTTTGATTTGGGTGCCAGTAGCAAGGTTGGCCTGGAACTCATCAGTTTTGGCCTTCAACTCGTCAGACAATGCCATCTTCTCCGCAACAGAGGTGCTCAACAAATCTTCATACTTGGCCTTCCACTCTGACAGAGACCTGGACAGGTCTTCCTCAACTTGTCCAGAATTTCTTAGTCTGGACAACACCTCTTTGCCCAGTTTGGCTCCCTGGAAGGGAATATAAGGAGCGAAGTTAAAAAAAATAAAAAAAAATAAAAAAAAAGTGACAGGTTGTTACTTATGGAAAAGAATCTTACAAATTTGGACAGATCTTGGTTAGTCCATTCTTTCCAGTCATATCTCTCCCCTTGAGCTCATTCGGAGGCCCTAGTATCCCCACCAGTATGATCTTGAGATCTGATACGTTTCGAAGCACGCTTAGTCTCAGCTGTAGTCTCTACCAGAGCGCTGTGAGAAACAATCCGATAATCATCGGTCGCCTCAGAATCCCCATCAGCCTGATCTGTCTCATTGGAGTGCTCAATTGGATGACTGTCAACAGGATTGGCAGTCTGATCTGGCATGTTTGGGTTGACAGCAGGGTCGGATGCACCCTGACCACAGGGAGGTGACGTCTCATCAGCGATCTGGATGATATCAGTAAAGCTCGACACTGCAAATGCCAACAACAAAAAAAAATTTAGTTAAAGACACGCCATAAAGGAAAACGAAAATGTACAGAATAAGAGGTCCTACTCAAATTATATCTCTCATCAGATAGCTCAACGTAAGGTTCTGGGCCAGCAGTCTCAAAGTGGGCAGCATCGATTAGATTGGAACTGTAATTTCTCAAACCCATATATATCGGGGACGCACTGATATCCTTCAACAACTTCTTATCCGCTCTGCTCTCTAAAACATCACTGTTCTTAGTTGAGTTATTCCACTTACCTAGATCCCTAATGGTATTGTGCCTAATGAAGAAAAAGTGCTTTTTCCAATCGGAGAAAGATTGGTCGGTTTTCTTAATCAAGCGAACCCCACTCAAATTATCGGTTCTCCTACAGAAGCAATACCAGCCAGGATTCTTCTTAACTTGTTTGCATTGATAAAAAGTTCTAAAAAGTTGTAAAGAAAAAGGGGTCACAAAACACCTACACCAAATCAAAAAGCCTGTAATGGCCCTTATGCTATTGGGGACTATCTGACCAAGCCCCAAGTCATAATATCGGAGTATTTCCAAGAAAGCTGGAGGAAGAGGGAATCTGAGACCGCATTCAAACTGTTCTTTATAAACAGTGCAACACCCAGCAGGAGGAGCAGCAGCACTTTTTCCAGGTGCGGGTCGGATAGGGGCATAAATGTTCTTGTTTAACCCAAACCTATCACAGATGTCAGTGATATCCGAATCCTTTAGTTTGGAGTCGATGGCATGGCAAGCCATCATTTTCTTAGTCTCGTAGGTCCTCCTCAGCGCACGTATCGGTGCGGATAAGCCGGAAATATTATACTCGGTCGGGGGCGATTCGACAAGAGTAGGGACAATAGAAGCAATCAAATGAGGGGGAAGAATGGAGAAGAGAGGATTTTCACCGGGATTGGAAATTTCATATTGATTTGGATTCATAAGGAGTAAAAAAGAACAAATTGTTATCGCACAAAGATGAAGGACTTACTTGTTAAGTGAGGGAGCAAATCTGCCAAATTGGATGTCTGTATCTTTAAATAATGATGGGTGCCTGCAGAATCCGATAGATTTAATAGCCTTTAACCAAGAGATGGGACGCTTGGACTACGCATTGATTGAAGAGACAAAGCGTGTGCAGTTATGGTGACGTTTAAGTTAACCGAGACAAGGGTTGAGGGGCCATCTGGATGGTACACGTCGAGCGACTTTGAACTTCAGATCTTAATCCATTTTAAAGGCCAGGCCAGATCGATTAAGATCTGGGGGGCTTTGATTAGGGGTGACCTGGATCAGTCCACGTGTCCAGCAGGGCAAAGTGAACCGGCAGAACAGGACAGAGCTGTACCCGACCTGGGTACCACTGCGACCCGAAGAAATAGGCTGATCAGGCCAGGGGAGACCCCTGACTAGAAGAAGCAAGCTGATCAGGGCAGGTCCCTGACCAGAAGAAGCAAGGCGATCGGAGCCGGGGCCACGACCGGAAGAAGCAAGCTAATCAGGGCAGGTCCCTGACCAGAGGAAGAAGTCCGATCAGGCCAGGGCAGGTCCCTGACCAGAAGAAGTAGATCGGAGACGTACTCATCTGGAATAAAGAGCAGTTATGACTGAACGTGAGGCGTGGGGGCTATATAACCGCCCATTAACCCCATTATCGCCGGTAACCGCCTGAACTATGGTTGGACTTGATTCCAAGTATATACTTGGATACGTAGGCAGCTTATTCATTAAATTCAGTTCATTATTACAATAACCAAGCTCTGTGTAATCCTAGAACAAGAAAGACCTGATTATTTATTCGTTTCATTCCGATCTCGATCACAACTGCATCAGATAAATTGAAACGGAATGAGTAATATAAAGATGTGAGCTATAATTAATGTACGGAGGTAATTTAAATTTCCCTAAGTATGGATTATGCTGAGGTGTTAAGTTTCGAGGACGAAACTTTTATAAGTCGGGGTGAATGTAATACCCCAAATCACTTTTGATCGTATTAACCGTATTTAACCCGAAAAAGGAAATTAACGATAAATAACAATGAAAAAAGAGAGAACGTATTATCTTTGTGGTACTTTGTTAACTGATAAAAGGAGTGAAATATATTTATCCTAATTAATAATGATCTTTTATTACCTCAATGAATATTAAGAGTTACAACATTAAAACATGTTATTTAAGTCTTTTGTAGGTTACATGTGCTATATAATTAGGTGACTTGGTGATTTCACATGGAGGAGCACGTTTAATTGGGGAGTAGAAAGAAAGGAAAAAATTAGAAAAAAAGAAGATAAAGAATTTGAGAGTTTGAAACAAGGAAGGAAAGAATGGAGGAAAATAAATAGAAATAAAAGAAAGAAGAAAGAAAATATAGGAAGAAGAAAAGAGGATCAATTATGTTGTGTCTTGAAGAAAACGGTAAACATTTTAAGAATCAATTTATATTTCTTAAGTTTGAAGTAATTGCTTTATAAGAGATTTATTAATTAGGAAATCAAGATGTGACGTTTCGTTTCTATAACGGATTCATGTCTTGGAATTCGAAGAAAAGAGTGTTTGTATCAGGAGGTGTTGTTTATTTTATCTTTTGCAATATTTATTTTTATTTTTAGTTTCCGATTTACTGGAAATGGTTAGACAAACTTTCAGGATTTTTGGTAGTATTGGGACATACGTACGTTAATAAATTTATC
This sequence comes from Gentiana straminea, assembly GCA_036785695.1. Classification (NCBI taxonomy): domain Eukaryota; kingdom Viridiplantae; phylum Streptophyta; class Magnoliopsida; order Gentianales; family Gentianaceae; genus Gentiana; species Gentiana straminea. Next base: position 6,935,371 of record JAVUPR010000326.1, on the reverse strand, counting down.
AGTATCATGTGAGTCTACCTTAAATTAAATATATACTAACACTATTTTTTTTTGTAGTTTTATTTTACCGTTTGATAAACTTTCATTTACTGTTTTTTACAAGAAAAGTTGTTCAATGTATTTTCTCAGGTTAGCCGATGATAGGGAATTTGGACAGATGATCCGGTCTCACCGCCTCCCCTTCATAGGGATTTGGACAGATGATCCGGTCTCGAGGGGATTGAATTGACCTAGTGTGTAGATTTTCCTGAATGAAATTTGTTTCCGCAGACTCAGAAGGAAATGTACCGTTATGGGAGGCCATGTTAGGCAACCATGAAACAATAGTGAAGGTAACTATGGTGCTAAGATTACATCCGGTGATGTAGGACGTTTTTTGTACATTGCTTCTAGACAAAACAACTTCCAATTACTCAAGCAAATCCTTGATCTAGGCGGTGACATCACATCTCCTGATAGCAACGGATCAACGGCTCTTCATTTCGCCGTCACTGAAGACAACATCGAGATAGTGAAATTACTCTTAGAACAAGACGCTTCGATCCACAAAGTAGATGAACACGGATCGACACCACGAGACCTAGCTGAGCAACAATGCAATAAAGATATCAAGCTTCTCTTTCAAAGATTTGAAAATGAGCCGCCAATTCTTCCTGTCCCCCGAGAGAAACCGCAAGCGGCATAACTGCTGGAGAAAGGGGATACGGTGATATTCTTGTATCTGTAAATCAAGCTAAGATAAATACATCTGCTTTGCATACGAAAGTGTATCGAGAAAGATTGACAGTAAGTTGCCCGGAGAAAGGAGACGTCGGCGGAAGGCTTGTATTTCTTCCACATAGCTTTCAGGGGTTACAAGAGATTTGTCTAAATAAGTATGGGTTCTTGCCATCTAGAGTTTTGAATAAAGGAGGAGCTCAAATTGATCAAATCGAATTAATAAGAGATGGCGATTTTGTAGTATTTGTAAGCGACCGGACACTGGGTGAAAAGATAGCATTATAGTCACAGAGCAGCTCCAACTTACCAGAACTACTCTGACAATATACTACGTGGAGATGCTATAGAGGTAAACTGACTCTTAACATTAGTGGAATTAGCAGAATTGCTCTGACAATAGCAATAGCCTTGGGTGGAGGAGGTCAAACATCAAATTGAAAAATGCTCGTCTTCAAAATGTTGGTCTTCATGAGAAAATGTTGGCTTTAGCTGCCGGTAATGATTCAATAATTGTATGCTACACATGTCCAACATGGATTTGACGTGTGTTCAATTAAATATAATAATCTATATCTACCTCCCTATAAAATGGTAAGGCATGAAACCCCCCACATTCATCCACGTCCCTCACTTGCAACATTTGCAAAAGTTGGAATTGTTGCAAGGCTGCCACCTGTTAAAGGTGGTTTGTAACTTTTTTTTTGTTTTTGTTTTATATTCGGTTTATACATAATATATTGTCTTATTATATTATGCGGATAAAGCTTTCACGCCGCTTGCCTATACAATCAATTGCTTCGTTTTCCAATTATTTTTAAACTTTTTTATTATTACTCTTTATTAATCTTTTGACGACCCTGGCCGGCCAGGCTCCTCCTTCCGGGAACATGTGATTGACGTTCAAAACGGAGACATATGAGAGAAGGCTTTCAAAATGTTATCTCATCAAACCATCATCAGTTAATCGGATGCAGTCAGCGGGGAGTGTCTATTACCCATGGAACAATGATTTTTCCGTTGGATTTTAGCAAGGATTTGCTGCACAAATCGAGGTATGTCAGATTTGAAAACAGATTACGCATCCCACATGTTTATCTATCGGATTTAGCATACATATCCGAGATAGAAACTTTCGATCCAGGTAAAGGGTTGCTTTAGTGTTACCGTGTTTCTCTTCCTATCTTCTCTTTTAAATAGCATAACCATTCATGTTGCACTTTTCTTCTGGCTTTCCTTTGCACTTTGCAAGTTCAGTACTTTTCCAGTGATTCAACTATTGTGGTAGTTGAATGGGTATGTCTTTATTGCTTCGCCTTTTATATATATATTGCATGTTGATAATTTTAGTTGTTTGATTGATTTTAAGTTCATGTGGGATGCGTAATCTGTTTCCATTGCTACTTATTATTTTGTACCCTCTCACTCAATCGACCATTATCTGGTTTTTGTTACCCTTGTTCAGATGAAGAGTCTACCGAGTGAAATTCTCCTGCTTTGGATACCAAGAATTCTTCATATCTAGATATTTCATTCAGGTTGTGAATATAAATTTTTTTGGCTTTTCTAATCTTGTATTTTAGTTTTTAGCATGGTTTGCAAGTATTCATGTGTTATGGAAGTCACTCCACTGTATTTTCTTCTTGCATGTGCTTCACGGTTGATTCGAAGATGAGAGATCTTCAAAAGCTTGTGAGTCAAGGCTTTTAAGAGGACCTTGAATGTGATCTTTCACATTCTCTTTTTGTCTATTGAAATTCACATCCATAGGCTTCAAGGTAATGTCTAAAACTTTAGAGCTGACTACCATGGTTTTTTCTTTTTCTTATACTGTATTTGTTTAGCCGGAGCCCAGTAGTAAGCAATCTTTGCAGATCTATGCATTGTGTAAAGCAAGGGAATAAACTATGCATTGTTCTTTTATAGTTTCATGTTTCTTGATTTACCATTTTCTTTTTGTTTGTAACACGTTGATTTCTGATTTTCTATGTTCTGCCTTTAATTTGACAAAATTTTCAGTGGATATAATTTTTTGTTTAAATATGCTTACTATTGAGTTGTGTTGCAGGTGGATTCATATTTGTTAATTAATGAAGAATCAACCCTTGCATTCATACAAGTACGTACCAAGACATTAGGTTGTAGTGGATGTGAATATTCCTTTCGGATGTTCTTGTTCCGTGGATGTAACTTCTCTTTATGCTCTTGGTTTATGTCTGTTTGCTTGTTGTTTCCCCTTTATGATTTGTCAATTTGATCCCCAGGTCATTTTTTGGGTATTGAGGGTTTATGGAATTGCAAATAGGAAGTATTCTACGTACCTCCTATATAACTGGTAAACTTTATGATCTAACCGTGGTGGTATATTCTACCAATGACACAATGAAGGTATAAGCAATAAAGTCCTTTGATGTCGATGTGTGAGTTAGACAATTTTAGCAAATGTAACTTCTTTTACTTTACAAATTATCCACTTTTAATATTAAAGATACTTGTGTTGAGCTTTTCTAAATAGTCATGCATATGCTTGGACCAAAGGAGAACATATGGATGCCTGTTACTCATTTTGTCCGAATTTTCACACACAATGGACTTGTCTTTATCTCCCATGGACTTTGAATACCCTCTACATGTTTCCATGTTTGAACAAATATATGTACAAACTTATGGGTTCTAGAGGCATTTAGCCATTGTTAGATGGACAGAGAACATAAGTAGGCTCCGTATATCCTAATAATACACTGTGTGCTTCACTCCTTATATGAAAAATAACTCATTAGACAGTTTTAGAACTCATACACAGTGGAAAAAGTATTTATGCTGCATGTACCAGCTTTCTGTTACACATTGGCTTTTTTTTTTTTTCTTTCCCTTTTCTATTTTTTTGCAGCAGGGGTTGGACTTTTGGAAGTTGATTGAGCTGCTCTAGCATGAAGCCGATTTCATTGAATATTGATGCTGATAGATGATGCTCTTTTACCTTGGATGCACTCTTCATATTGTATGAAGAATGCAAAGAGGTTGTTGTCCTTGCACTTGGCCTTTTTTCTATATTTTGTTTCTTCTTGGACATGCATTTTCTTGTGGCTTTGAAACTGCCGTTTTGCCCAAGGCTACACTTGCTTTTGAACCTGCTGTTGAAAATGAATGTTTTGGTGGATCTGCTGTTTTTAAGTGCTGCTTTGGATCTGCAAATGCTATATAAGCAGCAACTATATATATTCTTTTTTTTTGGAGGCTGTAAAAGGTATTTCCATGTTGTTGCTGATGTTATTTGGGGCTTTGCTGCTGTAGTTGGGGTTGCTGCATATGGTTTTGGCATGGTTTCAATTGGCTGTTGCTGTTTTAATCTTTTTGTTCTTAAGAGTTTTTTATTTTTTGGATATATAGTGCTGCCAGGTTCAAAAAAAAATAGTGTTTATACTATATGCATTCTTTTTGGAACTTCCTAATATTATAATAACCATAACTTGTTAGCCCCGTGCTTTTATGTTTTTGGTGACATGTTGCCCTGTGTTGAGAGTCTATTCGGGTATATTCTTTAATGTGACAAATCAATGTGTTGTTTCCCTTATTTTCATAATGTATGGTATTTGTGAAGTGAAAGACGTCGCTTACTATTTTGCTTAATGTATTCCATCAAACAAATTCGGTAATACTTAATATTTTGCAAGCTTTGTAAATTATTATAGTCACGTCATTTTTCGAATTTTCCGAATATATGCATGTCTTTTTATTATGTTGTTTTTTCTAAGATTTGATCTTGCTGGATGTAGTGACTAATTCCTACTTTTATATATATAAATAACATCATGGTATTTAGGTGCAACTTAAATACAAAAATAATTGGAAGGGGCATGCCGTGCCTTGCACGGCACACACTATCACTAGTATATACTATAAGATGAGAAAAACTTGCATATTAGCCTTCCACGTCTCCCATTTTCCTTAAACTTTGGTGTTCCATCTTGCTGACACGTGGCAAGCCGTGAGCTTGACACGTGTCAACTCCTATCTTTTCTCTTTTCTTTTTCTTTTCCTTATCCTTAACACAATAGAATGACTTTAGCAATATATATAAATATAGATACATATATATTGGTGGATATATATTTACTTAAATGAGTTTATAGACATCTTCATATTTAGGAAAAATGTATGGATTCTAAATATTTACATTAGTAACAGTTTTTGAATGCTCTTGGTATTTAGCAGCGGCGGATCCAGGAATATATTTCAGTGGTGTCACCGGAGTGTAAAACTACATCTTTTATCTAAAAAAAATTCCAGTGGGGTCACCGAAGTCTAAAACATCAATTTTTATCGACAAAATGACACTTTTTAACAACAAAACTACACAGTTTTAATACTAAATTATTTTTTTCTTTTAAGAAATTGAGTGGGGTCACGTGACCCCCCTTGGGTATGCTGGATCCGCCCCTGGTATTTAGTCTAGTTGTTTCAACATTTTCAAAGCTTTAGTAGCCTACAATTTATTTTCAAACATCATATATAAGTGTGTGCAGAGATGATAAAATTTACGACTCAGCTATGCAAGTAGACAAAAGTATATATATATATATATATGTGTATATATATATATATATATATATATATATATATATATATATATATATATATATATATATATATATATATATATAGCCTGAATTTTATGTTTTCGAATTTAAAAGAAAATCAAAAAAAAAATTAGAGTAATGGTACGGTTCTCTAAACAGACACACCACTCTAGGGTCAGAGGGAGAATTCAGACTTCAGATTTAGTGCAGTGAGTTCTCGAGAATCCCCGGCATCAGGTCCTGCTCTTGGGCTATATAATAAGGAGTGTAGTTTATATGCCGGAGCCGGTCAGGAAATCCGGTCTGCCACCTCAGATAGAATCAGAGCCGATAGAGGCATAGTTTAGAACCGTAGCATTATTCAGTTTTTACTCAGTACAGACTTTTTATTTAACTTGCTGTTTCAGTTTAAGTAAGTTTTACATTGTTTTGTAGTAATTGCTATAAAAATATTTTCCAGATTAACTTGAAAGTGAACTTTGGAATATTAGTAATTCCTTAGTTCCTTCTTGATACTTTGACACTGCTTATGGAGCATTCATGCTCCTTCCTATAGTTGTATTGTTTTTCAGATGAAAATCAGAGTTCCCAGGAGGAAGAGAGGGATTGCCTTGCCTACTACCTTAGTTAGGTCGATAGTATCGATGACCGGATCTACATCTACCTTGAGTTTGGATCTGTAATATTTACCTTGCAGAATAGAGTTCTAGTGGATGTTTATCTTTTTGTGGAAGATGAACAAACTTTTATATTTTCAAGACTTTTATTATTATGATGTAATAATTAGCGTTGAACCCTAACAGTCGTACTTTTATATTTTCGAGACTCTGCAGTTTATTATTTTTATTGAATAAAGTTATGTATGGATTTTAGCTTCTGAGATTTCCAACGGTAGAAGGATTCGCGATTCGAATTTTCTAGTTCGGATTATGGCCGAGCGATTCGGATCCAGGTAATTGGGAAGCTCCAACTGAATTTTCTATTTCAAATATAGAAAAGTACTTAGAAATCGATGTTTGGTCAATTCTTTTAAAATGATCAAAATATCACTAGCAATTTATCTTCTAAAACCAACTCTAACATACTTATATTTAATAAAATCATATATTAAAATGCATAACTAATCTATATCTATATATATTTGAAAGCAACATTTAACCCAATTACCCGCAATTTTAACCCAAACCCGTAAATTGATCCGGTTTTATACCCGATAAAACAAAGCATAATCCATCTGATCCGTCTAACAAAACAACTGATCGTATCCGTATCCTCCGCTCTTCAGTTTGAATTCTCAATATCTGTATCTCAACAACTCAAATCTTTTCTCTTAAAAAACCTTCTAAAATCTTTTTGTGCTATTTTTTACCCACAATTCGTTAATTTTTTTTCCTTCTGTATAAAAATGATGAAACTTCAAATTGGCAAACAAAAAGGAGATTACAAGAGGATGCATGCACCAAGAGTAGTCCTACGAGGTTTTCTAGGTTCTAAGCTACTCTTTGAAAGTTGGTTCTTTTCATTTTTTTCCTTCTATTTATTGGATCTTTTGATTTTATGTCCACTGGATTGGATTCGGCCATTTTTTGGATTGTATTTTTATGGGTTTTGCAGGAGGACAATACATTACTAAAGCAAATTTCATGGTGCCCAAAATTCTTCACGTATATTCTCATGCAATATATAGATTATATCAAAGATCAAACTTCTCTACTTCTTCAAGTCTGTTAATTAGCAAAACCTACTCTCATATGGATGCCTTTGGTAGCTTGCTGGAATCCATGGTCGACGAAAGTACTGGAACACCCGACGGGTATATTACATGGTTACCATTTGTTCATGCTTTTTTTCTTCTAAATTATTTGTTAAGTGTTATTTTCCAACTTTTCAAATGGTGCATTTTTCCAGTTAGTATTACACTGGTGGATTATGATGCAGGTTATTTCCCAAGTGGTGATGCAGGTTATTTCCCAAGTGTTTTTTCTTTTTTTGTTATGTAGAGAGTGTACTATTTGGTTTTGCCGTTCATATTTGATATTCGTTTACATTCATATGCTTCAAGTGTCACTTTTGTGCTTTTGCAAATCTGAATTGAATAAATTTTGGTTGGATTCATTAGATTCAACAATTGAAATTGTACAACCGTGACAGATTTCATTGTTTTTGCTGCTTTTACTGGTCTTTAATTTAAAGGTTTAGGCCTGTTATAGAAGTAAAATGTTTTATTATTCATTGACTTATATACCCTAACATCCATTTGTATTTGTTTGGCGCAGAGGGTTTGTGTGTGTGTTTGGGGAGGCAGGGAAGAAAGGAAAATGGGGGCAAGAGAGGCCATCATATTGGGTAATGAGGGTTGTGGTACCTCTTAGTCGGCTTTATTCTTTTTTGAAACAATCTTTCATTTTGTTATGTACGTCCACATGACTTCTCTTTTGCCCCAACTTTTGTAAATAATCATTATTGTCCGGTGCACTTTCATTTTTATGATTTGTTGTGCAGGCAATTTAAGAGATCGTTAATTAAGCTTTTTGTAAAGATCCATACACCACATGTAAAATTAATTCATTTTCAGGCCAAAAGGTTTATTTAAGGTATTTGTTTTTATAACATATTTGCTTGCTAAAAAATAACTATATTTTTTATGCCTTTCCCATGCCCAGGTTGAGTTGTATAAAATAAAATGTATGATGTGGTAGCCAGTCAATGATATCTCATTGATGGTTCATGTGCCATTTGTTCTTCTACCTGGCGAGTGATTAGTTACTGTTTGTAGGTAGATGTGACGTTGTTGTTTTATCTTATCAAGTTTTGTTTGCTGCATTGAAGATTGACTATATGGGGTTCTGTTGCCTAATGTGACAATTTTGGTATTTTTTGGGATGTAATGTGTTTTGTAATTTTCATTGTTATTTGACCCAATGTGTTTTGTTCATTTTTTATGCATTATGTTTAGGCATGTCTCTTTTACATATTGAGACATGAATGATGATAGTATGTTTTTTAGTTTGTTATGAAGAACAGGAGGTAAATTGTATGTAGGATCTTTGTAGACCGGTGGGGGTGGGGTGTAAAGTGGAGTGAGGGAAAAATCTTCAAAACAGATAATGTCTATATTACGGTCTTTAATGGGCAAGAGTTGATTTTTTTAAGGTTGAGTCTAAATCCAAAAGGTATCATTGCCATTTTCCTAGAGTTTCGTAAATGACGTAAATCGAAGGTTATGAGAAGCAACCATTAACGCTTATCGTAAAAGTATTTCATAGTTGTGTACCAATACTGATTTATTCAACATATTATCTTTGGTGTAGAGTAGGACATCTTAGGGTTGCTTTATGAATAGTGATAGTATCACAACAAAATGTGTACAACAAACTGCACGATATACTTTTGCATTATTGATTATGATGAGACCAATTGATTTATATGAGTCTTACAAAAATCAGTAGTGTAAAAGTGTGTTATGACAGTTTGTTGTGCATATAAACATTTCTTTTAGTTATCGCGTTAAAGCAACCCGTACATGATGCACGGGTTTGTTGACTAGTTTGAAATATTCTTACGATTTTCCAATTCATAAAACTCGATAAAATATATGTTTAAATTCGTTTAAATATACTAGAATTCATGAAAAACGAATAAATTATGAACCAACATGTTATTCTTTTAAAAACTCGAAACAACTTTGTATTTCTCAGCTTAAGGCATCGGCTTTGCAACCTATAACCACCGCAGCCCTGTTGCCACTTTTTTCATTCTTATTAAATTTTGTAACATACTGTAAAGCTTAGTCATTTAGTAATATTATTTTGTGTGTTAAGAACTACGTTGATAAAAAAAAAACATATTGAAAAACATGATTATTTCAAAAACATAAAATGATAACTAGCTCTTGATACTACACTCCTTACCTCTATTTCAAGCCGTTAATCCCTTATCAAAATGCCGAATCCGCGATCCCTTTTTCATCGAGACAACCGCCAAATTGTTCTTCTTCTCGTACTCATCGAATTGACATGATCATCTTGAAGAACGAAGCCTAGAAACACTTTTTTTTCCTTCTTTTCTCTCCTCTCTTTTGTTTCTCCTTTCTTCCTGTTCAATTCATACCTTATTTCTCTCTTTTTATTTCATTTTTCTTCTCAGCTTTATACGTCCCTCCCTCATGGACTCTTTTTGTTTCCAACTCCCTTATGTCCCTAGTATTATCTATATGTATGGACATTAAAAGACTTATTACCCACTTTCATCCCAATTGTAACCTCCAAAATAAATAAAGGATGATTTAATATTGAAACTCCTAATTATTTAATGCTAAGATTTAATTCATATTAATTATGAATAAGAAAATACATAAATAATATTGTTATTATTGATCAAAGATCAAAATATTGTTTACATGTAAGCCCTGAGATGTATTATAAATATTGTACATGGTGATTGATGAACGGAGAGACAAATTTTTCTGAACTTGACATGTAAACTTTAAATTTTTTTTAACGAAACGAAAAAAGGTATTCATTAAGAAAGAAACAATACAACCGGACACACGCCGGATAAACACCTGGAAATTAACCGGACCATCACCAGCAACTGCCGGAAACTGCTAAACCGAACACACGAAAATAAAAACTGTTGGAAATATTTATTGATTTTAAACTTTATATTACTTTTATGATATTTATTGAAAATAATTAAATCCTAATATTCTTTATATTTACTTCAAATATTTCAGCTTGACTTTTTTAAATACGGAGAAATATAATTTCCTATAAATTAGGGAAACATGGGATGATAGTTGTTTTGTATATCCCAAAATATCTGCTCATCTAACGTTGGTTTCTTTGGTATTTATCCTTTTTCCTATTTAAATACAGCAGCCCAATTACCAGATTGATACATAACATTTTTTCCCTCATTATACACAGAAAAAAGGGCTTGTCGTCTTTGTCTTTTGTTGTATCATTCACACAGTACGTAGTACCAAAAGGAGGTTAAATTATATACACTTTTCTTCTCTTTCAAATAGTGGTTTGGGATACTTCTCACTGCACACGACAATATCAACGGATTGTCAAATCTTGAGAGAGCAACGTACTATCAATGATTTACCAGTGCAGTGGGGGTGTTTACTCTCTAAAGATAGCGTCACTGCGTGCTTCGACCCAGGCTTTTTCTATATTTAACTCTATTATTTTCAGCACTTTAATAATTATATTATTGGTGATTATTATTTTTGTTGTCATTGTTGCAGACGTTTTCCTTCATGTTTGTGTTGATTTTGTGGTTTGACAATTATTTTCCAACAAGCAACATAAGGAAAACCCTAATCAGACCAAATTCTGTCTCGTTATAAAGAACTTGATTTGGTATAAGCAATTCGAGAGGCATCTTCCATATCAGAGGCAACAATGAGCTCCTTCTTCGAAAAGTCCTTCCTAAGACTAATAAAAGCAGTTTCAATCAGCCAATTACTGGCGGCAGCCACAATAACCGGCAACCACCTAAACAACACAGTAGAAAACAACCTAAGAAAGACACTACAACACAAAAGAAAACAACCACCATCTAAGGCCGGAAAACAACAAAATTCAGATCTGCCACTGAGGACATCGGTCGAAAGCCACCAAAAACCATCTTGAAAGCACGACCAGGGTCTCACCGCCACCGTAACTTTTTCCCCAATCTAGCAACCATCCTCTCCAAGAACACAAATCAGGCCGGAAAAAGAAACCATGGCCGAACAAATCCAAACGAAGATAAACAAACGAAAACCATGGCCGAACAGAAATGAAAATAAACCAGATCCAAACGAAAACCGGCAGAGAGAGATTCTGGTGACCTGAGAACGACCAAATGACCGACAAGCAAGATCTATCCTTCAAACAAAAGATCTTCAAACGGAGAGAAAAAACACAACATAGAAAGATTTACATAAACTAAAAGAGAAAACATGAAAAGGAGAGGAAAAATATGAAAAATACACCTGGTGCCGGAGAAAGGGAACTGTAAATGGAGAGACTGAGATTTTCTTTTTAGTGAGAGAAAGGGAAGAGAGAGAAAGGGGAGTATATACTATCCCATCTTATTTAAAAAAATACATGTAAACATATTAAATATGTATATATACTTTTATTTTGAGGAAAAAAATATGTAGATATACTAAAAAGAAATTCATTGATCCGAAAACACATTTCTCTATCATTTTATTTTCTTGTCATGATTGTGGTTGATAGTAGTGTTTGTTTGAGGGTTATTGTTTCTTTATACACTTTATCAACATCTTGTTGACTCAATAATAAAATTGTTTATTGTTTTACCCAAACGAACAACAGACTACCTTTATAAATACATCATCTTTATACATAACAAAAGAAATCCATAATTTTTTTCCTTCTTGAAATAGTCTTGTTTACTTGTAATTAACGTTGGTAAATTACTAAGTTGTCCTTCTACCTCAAGTTGCATTTCAAACATGTCTACCTTTATAAATACATCATCTTTATACATTACAAAAGAAATCCATAATTTTTTCCCAAGACTATCTCAAAGGTATATCCTTCGTATCAAAGATTATTGATGGCCAGAGCTCACTTTGCTTCGTGTTTTTGTTCATGATATTGATGTCACGTCAGTGTTTTGTTGCCGTTCCATGTTGCATTATATTAGATATTACCGTATTACGATTAACGAGGTTCGTTTGTTTTAGGGCTAATTAAAAGAGGCTGAAGGTAGGCCGCTCTTAAATTTACGGATGTTGGATCCTTGTTGAAGTTAAGACAATAGGTCGAACACTCAGCTGGGAGGTTGTTTATAGCGGTTGTAACAGAATTGAGCATCAACATTCTATTTAAGCTGTAGTTAGAAGCTCCTATAAAGAGTTAGACTAGTGAATTATACTTGGAAATAGTTTTCCAAATCAATTGTAAAATCCCGCCATTTTTCCATTTGAATGTATCATGAAGTTCTTCTTCTTCATTTGATTTCTCTGAATTTCATTGTTGTTTCAATCCGTTCATTGATACTTTTAGCATGGTATCAGAGCTAAACTCGTTTTCCGTTGTCCGTTCTTGAATTAATCTTCATCTGAATGAAGTTCCTGGCACTGTTCTTGATTCTTTTCTTCATACATATTTCAATGGCAGCTGCAGTTGTTCCTGAGAATTCTGGCAACAATCTTGATAATCCTAGCATGGTTATCGTTCGTCCCTTGCTCAAAGGTGTTGATAATTACAACTATTGGAAGAGGGCCATAACCAAAGTCTTATCCTCTCGAGGTAGGCTCAATCTTGTGGATGGATCTACAACCTTGCCTGAAATCATAGATCCGGGGTATACAAGTTGGATGCAGGTAAATGATTTGGTCCATTCTTGGCTCATCAATTCTATGGTCCCTTCTATTGCTAAAAGTGTCATGTATTTTGACACTGCAAAGGAAATCTGGACTGATCTACAAGAGAGGGGAAAATGCATATAGGATCTCAAATCTTGAGGAAGAAATTGAGAAAATCAAGCAAGGGAGTCTGTCAGTGACAGATTATTATACGAAATTGAAGTCCTTATGGGATCAATATCTGGTCTTAAATCTCATTCCTCCTTGTGTTTGTCCTGCTTTACAAATCATTAGAGAGTATTATCATAATGCATACACTACAAGATTTGTAAAAGGGTTTAAATGGGAACTTTAGTTCTGTAAAATCACAAGTTCTCATGACCAAGCCTTTGCCTATGACAGCCTTTGTAATGGCTCTTAATCATGAACAACAACTGGATTATAATTCAGGACAAGAATCAGTCATTTTGGCCTCTCGGGTTGATAACAAGTTACAAGTTTCTGGTGGTTCCAATGCAGTTATGAATTCTAGATTTCAAGGTCAGGGGAGAGGTCAAGGTAGTGGTTCTTCAAATTCTGCAAATTATGGCAGGGGTTAGGGCAATTCAAAGAGCCCACAATGCACTTACTGTGGTAAAGAAGGCCATACAGTAGAAAAGTGTTATAAGAAGTATGATTAGCCTTCTAAGTTTGAAAGAGGATGAGGAGGTCCTGCAGCTAATCATGTCAGTGTGGATGATCAAGCAATTCATTCAGATCTTGGACAAGAGTGTTTTACAGATCCTAGAGGTTCAGATTCTCCAGCTATCATAAAATCTCAATATGATCATCTACTTTCCCTGATTCAGAACTTGCAACCAAGCAGCAGTCAATGCAATTCTGTAGTGATAGCTGCTGGACATGTCTCTCAAGGACATGGTATTGATGACAGTAGGTTCCACTGGATCATGGATTCAGGGGCTACTGATCATATCACCTTTTCTTTACAAAACATGTTTGATGTTAGTGCTGCTTCAAATATCTTTGTTAAATTTCCTAATGGAACTTATGTCACTGTTACTCATATTCGGAAAGTTCAGATCAATGATTTTTTTGGTTTTGCAGGGTGTTTTTTGCATACCAACTTTTCAGCATAAAACTTACTGCTGATAGTAACTTGTTAGTTTCTTGTTATCCTAACTATTGTGTTGTGTAGGACCAGCTGAATATGAGGAAGATTGGTACAACTGAGCATAGAAATGGTTTATGCATTTTGATTGCACAATCATAGAGTTGTCACAAAGCTGCATCAAATCAAATGTTGTGTGTCAGAATTGTAATAAAGCTGATTCTTTACTTTGGCATAGAAGATTAGGACATCCTTCTATAGAAAGAATGAAAAATTAGCTCTTTTTGACAAAAATAGTAAAGTTCCTAATCACCGTTGTACTATTTGTCCATTGGCAAAGCAAAAACAGCCTAAATTTCCTGTTGGTACATCTACTTCTTTGTCTTGTTTTGACCTTATTCATCTTGATATTTGGGGGTCTAAATAGGATACCAACTGTTGATGGTCAATATTACTTTCTTTCATTTGTGGATGACTATAGTAGATTTACTTGGTTGTTTTTTATGAAATGTAAATCTGATACTAATGTTTTATTGCAACAGTTTTCAAACTTAGTGCAAACTCAATTTGATAGATGCATTAAGATCATTAGATCTGATCATGGAGGGGAGTTTAATATGAAATTGTTCTATAGGACAAAAGGTATAGTGCACCAGAAATCTTATGTTAGAACACCCCAAAAGAATGGTCTTATTGAAAGAAAACACCAGCACATCTTGAATGTGGCAAGGGCATTGAGGATTCAGTCTAATTTGCCTATGGACAACAAGATTCCTACTTATGATAATTTGAGGGTTTTTGGTTGTCTATGTTTTGTTTCCACGGCATCCCAAGGCAGAGGTAAATTTGATGATTTTTCTAGGTTTTGAGGACCACATGAAAGGTTATAAGGTTCTTAATTTGCACAACATAAACATTTATGTCTACAGAAATGTTGCATTCCATGAAGAAACTTTCCTTTTTATTGATTATGATACTTCATCACCTGACAATGATTTATGCTCACCATTACCTATTTCTGATGTTCATACAGATATTTTGTCTTCTCCTATCACTCACCATGATAATCCAGGTCCTATAATTCTTGTCCAATCTTCAACCACTGATGATTCTGTTGTACCACTTCAGAGAAGATCGAATAAGGAAAAATCCACTACTTTATATCTTAATGATTATATTTACACTAATCTTGCCTACAGATCTTCTCCACACACTTTGAATCATGTTGTTTCATATGTTAATTTGTCTCCTACTTATCAGGGCTTCATTAGCAACATTAATACAGACATTGAACCTACTTCATATCAAGTAGAAGCCAATGATTCAAACTGGCAAGATGCAATGGACAATGAGCTACAGGCTTTAAAGGATACCAATACTTGGACATTGGTGGATTTACCAAAAAGAGTAAAACTCATTGGATGCAAATGGGTAAACAGAATCAAAAGAAAGTTTGATGGCACAATTGAATGATACAAGGCCAGACTTGTAGAAAAATGATATACTCAAACAGAGGGAATTGACTTCCTAGAAACTTTCTCTCCTATAGCAAAACAGACAACCATCAGGTTGTTTATGGCTTTGGCAGCAATTAAGGGATGGCATTTACATCAAATGGATGTAAATAATGCCTTTTTACATGGGTATCTTGATGAGGAAGTCTACATGAGGCCACCACAAGGATTGCAAACACATGGAAAAGTCCACAAATTGAACAGATCATTTTATGGTCTCAGACAAGCAAGCAAACAATGAAATGCAAAGTTAACTCAGAAGTTAATTGATCATGGTTATAAGCAATCTCAAAATGATCACAACCTATTTACAAAAGGCACAGGTTCATATTTTGTTTCACTACTTGTTTATGTGGATGACATTGTGGTGGGCAGCTTGGATATGCAGGAAATTCAAGACTTAAAGAATCTTATACTCAAATCATTCACAATAAAAGACCTAGGGGAACTTAATTATTTCCTGGGATTTGAGGTTGCAAGAAGTAAGGCAGGAATCATCATCAACCAAAAAAAGTATTGTCGGGATCTTTTGAGAGAATTTGTTTTTTTTTTTGGAATCCAAACCTACATCTACACCCATGGAATCTTCACAAAACTTGACAGAAGTAAAGGCTCCACCATTACCTTCCAACACTGAGTATAGAAGTCTTGTTGGCAAACTACTATATCTAGGAAATATAAGACCAGATATGGCATTTGCCACCCAACAATGAAGTCAGTTCTTAGATAAACCTAATGAGGCACATATGAAGGCAGCTCACATGTTGCTTAGATTTCTTAAAGCAGCACCAGGAAAAGGATTGTTTTTCCCAAGTGATTCCTACATAAACCTCAAGGCATTCTGTGATTCTGATTGGGCTGCTTGTACAAAAACCAGAATGTCAATCAGTGGTCTATTAGTATATCTAGGCAAGGCTTTAATCTCATGGAAATAAAAAAGCAACCTATTGTTTCAAGGAGCTCAAGTGAGGCAGAATATAGAGCCATGGCTATCACTGCCTGTGAAATCCAATGGCTTCTATACCTGCTGTAGGATTTTCAGATTGCATACATATATCCAATTCCTTTGTACTGTGACAGCTGAAGTGCACTCCATATTGTTGAAAATCCAGTCTTCCATGAAAGAACTAAGCACATAGACATTGATTGTCATTTTGTGAGGGAAAAGTGCTTGGCTAAAGTCTTAAAACCACTGCCCATACACACTGATAAACAACCAGCAGACCTATTGACTAAACCAGTCATAAGGCAAGTATTCACCACATTGATTCAGGCACTTCCATTGAAAGACTTGTTTGAAGTTAAGACAGGATTCAAGTCAGCAAAGTGACTTAAACTCTACATCTAGTAGAACTAATCTGGTAGTCAGCAGAGTGATGATCTTTTGAGAAGTGTATCCAAGTGTATGAAAGTCAGTTAGGAAGTCTGCTGAGCTTTCTTCGGTGTCAGTAGTCTGCTGAAGGTCAGTCTGCTGGAGGTCAGCTAAGTGTTTTGGATACAACTGAGTTCTACATCTGGTCAATGATCAGCTATGTGGGATCAGCAAAGTGATCCAACATCGAGGGCATTTATGGAAATCCTACAAAGATTCTTGGCGGTGAGGGTTTAGGGATCTGTGCCTATAAATACCAACTGTATTGATCATTGTAAAATGTGTGTAATCCATTTAAAATTCAGTGCATAATAAAATATCTCCCAAGAGGTATGGTTTTGATGATATGGTTGGATATGCACTTCAAGTTGCAGAAGAACTAGATGGTTTTGAACCTTCTACTTACAGGGAAGCAGTGACATGTTCTGAAGCATCTCAATGGCTTGCTGCCGTGTGAGATGAAATGGAGTCATTATTGAAGAATCAAACTTGGGATCTAGTTAAACATCCAGCTGATAGGAGAGTTGTTACTTGCAAATGGATCTTCAAAAATAAGGAAGGAATGACTAAGGCAGAAGAGGTCTGGTATAAGGCACGTTTGGTTGAAGGAGGGTTCAGTCAGAAAGAAGGGGTAGACTTAGATGAGATATTCTCACAAGTGGTCAGACACATTTCAATCAGAGTGTTGCTAGAAATGGTGGCACAGCAGGATCTTGAACTTGAGCGGTTAGATATGAAGACAGTCTTTCTACATGGTGAGGTAGATAAGGAGATATACCTGACTCAGCCAGAGGGATTTCAAGTTCCTGGCAAGGAAGATTTTGTGTGCAAGTTAAAGAGGTTCTTGTATGGACTAAAGCTGGCTCCTAGGCGGTGGTATAAAAGGTTTGACTCGTTACATGATCCAAATTGGGTTATAACATGTGTCCATATGACTGTTGTGTGTGTCACAGTCATGTGAAAGATGTATCATATATCTATCTTGTCCTGTATGTGGATGATATGTTGATAGCTGCTGAAAAGAAGTTTGATGTTCAAAATCTAAAGAACCTTCTTAGTTCTGAGTTTGAAATGAAGGATTTGGGTGCTGCCAAAAAGATTTTGGGGATGAAGATCTGAAGAGATAGGAGTCAGGAGAAGTGTTTCTTGTCTCATCAGGGTTATATACAGAAGATATTGGCCAGATTTGGCATGTCTGCTGCAAAACCAATAGATACTCCTACGGCATCTAATGCTCATTTGTCTGTTTATGCTTCACAATCATCAGAGGAGAAGGAGTATATGCCAAAAGTTCCCTATGCTAGTGAAATTGGTAGTCTGATGTATACCACGGTGTGCACTAGGCCTGATTTGGCTCAGGCAGTCAGTGTTGTCACCAGGTTCATGGCTCAACCTAGAAATGAACACTGGAAAGCTGTGAAAAGAATGTTCAGGTACCTTAAGGGTACAACTGATATTGGTCTCATTTATGGAGGTGATACTCAAAGTCTGATCATAGGGTACTGTGATGCTGGTTATGTAGGTGATGTGGACATTAGAAAATCAATGACTGGTTATGTTTTCACATTAAGGAATTCAGTTGTCATCTGGAAAGAAACTATTCAGGCAAGAGTGGCTTTATCAACTACGAGGGCGAATATATGGCTCTTACTAAAGCAGCCAAGGAGGGTATCTGGTTGAAGGGACTAGTCAGTGATTTAGGGCTACATCAGGGTCAAGCAGAGATTTATTGTGACAGTTTGAGTGCAATTTGTCTAGCTAAGGATCAGGTTCATCATGAGAGAACCATGCATATTGATGTGAGGTATCATTTTCTAAGGAATGAGAAAAGGGTAGTAGTGAAAAAGATCAGCACCAAGGAGAACCCTGCTGATATGTTCACTAGGCCAATTCAGCAGAGCAAGTTTCAGTTGTGTCTAGACTTGCTGAATATTCAAAGCTTATAATCTGGACATCTGGAAACTCAGCTGAGGGCAGGTCACCTGAGTGGATTCAGTGGAGTAATCTGGTACAGTACATCTGGCATTGACGAATGTATCTGGTACAAGTACATCTGTTTATGCAATTTGGTTGACTGTGAATGAGAGTTCAAGTCAATGTGGAGATTTGTCAATAAAGTGACTTAAACTCTACATCTAGTAGTCAGCAGAGTGATGATCTGTTGAGAAATGTATCCAAGTCTGTGAAAGTCAGTTGGGAAGTCTGCTGAGCTTTCTTCGGTGCCAGCAGTCTGCTGGAGGACAGTCTGTTGGAGGTCAGATGAGTGTTTTGGATTCACCGAGTTCTACATCTGGGCAATGATCAGCTGAGTGGGATCAGCGAGTGATCCAACATCTGGGGCATTTATGCCAATCCGACAAAGATTCTTAGCGGATAGGGTTTAAGTATCTGTGCCTATAAATACCAATTGTATTGATCATTGTAAAGTGTGTGTAATCCATCTGAAATTCAGTGCATAGTAAAATATCTCTTTTATGTCCGTGGAGTAGTCGGCACAACGCCGGAAACCACGTTAAATTTTGTGTTCTTGTTGTTTATGTTATTTCTATTGATTATTACTCTTAGATTGTATTCTGTTAATTATCTATCTTTCATATAGATTCCCTATCCTGTTATAACAATTCAGAAGTTGGTTTTTTGGGCAAGCTGTTCTTGGCTTTCATCCCTTCTAGCTTGATGGGGGTGTTGAAGTTAAGACTGTACATAGAAGTTGGTTTTTTGGACTCTTGTTGAACACTCAGCTGGAAGGTTGGTTATAGCGGTTGTAACAGAATTGATCATCAACATTCTATTTAAGCAGCAATTACAAGCTCCTTTAAAGAGTTTGACTAATGAATTATACTTAGAATCATTCAATTGTAGTTTTCCAAATCAATTGTAAAATCCTGCCATTTTTCCATTTGAATGTATCATGAAGTTCTTCTTCTTCTTCATTAGATTTCTCTGAATTTCATTGTTGTTTCAATCCGTTCATTGATACTTTAACAATCCTTGCTCAGATTGTCCTTGCATTCAGATAGGAGGTATTACAACACGCTACTGCGGTGGAGAATGCAAGTGTGTTGACTTTGCTAATCGGAAGTGCGGGAGCTATTTGTTTTAATTTTCTGTAAATTTTGTAGTTCCACACATAATCAACACAGAGATTTTATGAATCCTTCTTATCTTCATCTTATCGTCAATTATTTTGGGAACGAAAATTCTGTCAATGGAATTTTGCTCCAGTTTCTAATTTAATTCATGCGTACAGAATCTAGATCGAAAATTTACTCTAGGCTAGTTCTGCTGATTGCAATTAATTAAATTATTCTTTTTCCCTTCAATTTTTTTTTTATTTTTTCAGCTTAGTAAAAAAAACCTTACAATCACAACAACAAAAAGTAAAAAATAAAATAATAACAATAATAATTGTTACGTGTTTTTTTTTCCTTTTATTTTGTGTTATATATTCTTCGTATTAGAATAGAGTTGACATCGTGATTATTAAAAAAAATTGCACGTTGTTTAGACGGTAGATCGATTCATGTTTGACGGATCAGCACATCACCACGTGTCGCCTCCGCATCAGCACAGTAACAAATAAGATAGAAAAATCCAACGTCTTAAGGGCCAAGAGCCCCACACAAGAATTCGAGCTTATCCCAGCTCGGCTATCCTCCCCAACCTCCGTAGGTCGGCCAAAACACGGAAGGGTTCAGCCAGTTCAACTCAGGCCATCTAAGTCGGCCTAGGTCAATCCTCAATCGTATTTCCCACGCGCATGATAAACAGATAAACAACGAAAGAATCCCAAATCATAAAGACTCTGATTATGACATTCAAATATGTCCATAATTATCTCCTAAAATCAAGGAGATCAAATCATCATTATCTTTTCCTTAGGGAACACAAAATCCAAGCCCAACTAGGACATGGCCCACGACGGCTTAGGACATAACGCCTCTCTATATAACCCATCCCTAAGGACCTACGAAGACTTGATTCCAATACAGGCATTGGATACGTATGCAGCTTGAGATACAGTTTCTCAAGTGCAGTCTAAACCACCACCAAAACTCCTCTTTTTATCGTTTTTGTTGTTCTTGAATCTTTTGCAAGTTGTCATTAGGAGAACAGCCCCGGATTTATTACACGATGATTTAAAGCATCATCAAATGGCGCTAGAAGGAGGGCCTCCTACTGACAACTTTGTTCAAGATCCAATACCAAGAAATGCAGCCAGGTTAACGGTTAATTGCCAGAGATTGAGCCGTTGAAATACAATTTCCACCATTCAGATCGAGGAAGAAGAAGGGACGAATAAGCCCTCCAAATTTCGGAGTCTATTTCGATGCCCGATCGTCGCGGGAAAGTTGCTGCTTTATCACCAAAAACCTAGGTCTTCAAGATCCGAGCCGAGCTCCCCAGGTTTTCAAGATCCGAGCCAAGCTCCCCCGGCTCTTCAAGATCTGAGCCGAGCTCCCCAGCCTACAAGATCCGAACCGAGCTCCCCAACTCTTTAAGATCCGAGCCGAGTTCCCTAGGTCTTTAAGATCCGAGCCGAGCTGTCCAGCTCTCCATGATCCGAGCCGAGCTCCCCAGCTCTCCATGATCCGAGCCGAGCTCCTCAGCTCTCCAGGTCTGAGCTCTCAAGGTACAAGCTCTCATCGGGTTTATTTCTACAACTTAAATGATTCCACTTATTATTATTGGAACTCTCCTGACTTAAAGAGTCGGGATGAGTTTTCTTATATTTGGAACTTTCCCGACCTAAATAGTCGGGACGAACTTTCTCATATTTGGAACTCACCTTCGAGCGAGCCTTCTATAAGTCCAAATTCTTCGGCATCATATTTGAAACTTGCCTTCGAGCGAGCATTCTATAAGTCGAATTCAGTTCGGTATCATATTTGGAACTTGCCTTCGAGCGGCCTTCTATAAGACCGAATTCAGTTCAGCATCATATTTGGAACTCGCCTTCGAGCGAGCCTTCTATAAGTCCGAATTCAGTTCGGCATCATATTTGGAACTCGCCTCCGTGTGAGCCTTTTGTAAGACCGACTTCAATTCGGCACCAACAGATTACACCAATAAGCAAACGGTACGTTAATTTACTATTATTTTGTTTTCTATTACGCATGGTCTTTATTGAGTTTATAGGACAAACACACGTGCAACTCTTTCACGCGAGAAGCCAGTCCGGCTTGGCCCTGCTCGGCGTGCTTTAAAAGCGAGAAGTCAGCACTAGCCTGGCCCAGCTCATCCTAAAAATTTCACGCAAGAGGTCAGTCCGACCTGGCCCTGCTCTCCATACTTTAAAAATGAGAAGTCGGTACTAGCCTGGCCCAGCTCGTCCTAAAAATTTCACGTGATAAGTCAGTCCGTCCTGGACCTGCTCAACGTGCTTTAAAAACGAGAAGCCAGTCCGAACTAGGCCAGCTCGCTCAACAAAGTACGGGAAGTCAAACAAGTCTAGCCCTGCTTGATAACGCTTTAAATGGTACCAATAATTATACCTATATTCACCCCGAATTATGCTCAAGAGAGGATAGATAGGCTCATTATTATGTGGAATATATGTCAAATGCTATGTGAGTGCTTCCAGTATCGTAATTCTGCATCTATGCTATTTTCCCGATGTTTTGGTACTGTTTTGTCTCGTTTTGCGTGTTTTATAGGATGTACCAAAACTGGAGCATTGGAGAACGGATCTGGACCAAAAGAAGTGCATTGGGCTGAGTGATTAAAGTCCAAGAAGAAGCTTGCTGAAGAAAAAGAAGAATAGAAGGCCCGGTAACCCGAGGGTTAGGCCCGGTAAACCGGCGTCTTGTGGAACACGAAATTGATTCTGCCGCATTATCTAGGTCGGTAAGGGTTTTAGAGAGTCTTAAGTCGGTCATTGTATCTATATAAGGCCACAATTGCATATTATTGTATAAGTTTTCATAAGCACTCAATTATATTCAATTTTATCATGAAATAAAATTTTCTTGAGCTTTGGAGAGTTGTTTTTGGTTTCCTCCCTTCATCCATCATCTCTAGCTTGAGTAGATGGAGCTAGATCTCCATTGTTGAAGGTATGAAGCTTTGAACGTTCCTTTTTGTCTTCAATATGGTAGATCTATTCGTATTTATGTGTTTTAGTTAATCTGCATGTTTAACAACCCCATAATTTACTTATTTTAATCGTACTGAGCAATGTAGATCCAGAAATTAGGAAAAGCCGCCCTCGGTAACCCGGCGGTTTATACCGGTTAACCGAGGCATATTTTAGAAAACCTAAACTGGAATTCACTACAGCTACGTTGATCGGCAGGAATAATTAAAACGAGTAGTAGGTCTGGCCAATCTAATATTCGTAATTCGTAAATTAACATGAAGGACTATTAGTGAAGTGTTAATTAGGACATTGTCTTGAATGGACCTTAGGAACGTGACGGTCAATGTCGACAACTGTCTATGCGGGTTAGCGGTATGAGTTAGCGCTCAATATCGGCAGTTCTAGTTCTTTATGCGTATGGGCTATTACGGACCAATTAGAGTACATAGGGTTTGGAATTGCACCCGTAGCTGATAAATATGATAATAATCATTAAAAGCTCACAATTAATCTAAGGAAATTATGTGGGGAAATAAACATAACGATTAACTAATCAAAGTTAGTAGATCGGTGAGGAGAGGGAGTGGTATACCATGTTTGTTTTCTTTTATGTTATTTTTTGTCAATGACCTCCTCTATGTTGCTTTTTAATTAGGTTAGAATCGTTTATACTTATAAGTTGCATTGTCTCGTGGGATTGACCTTGACTCTTTACTATACTGATGTACCTAGTATTCTTTCTAGTAATATCGACGTTAGTGACTTGCACGCGATCAAGATTTTTTGCGCCGTTGCCGGGGACAATGGCCACTTTTTAAATATAAACGTTTTAATTCTAATTAAGAAGTCATTTTTATTTTATTTTATTTTATTTTGAGTCTTAAGTCGTTCTGTATCAACTCTGCACTTGTTAAACTTCCAGAAAGAGAA
This sequence comes from Gentiana straminea, assembly GCA_036785695.1. Classification (NCBI taxonomy): domain Eukaryota; kingdom Viridiplantae; phylum Streptophyta; class Magnoliopsida; order Gentianales; family Gentianaceae; genus Gentiana; species Gentiana straminea. Next base: position 6,911,738 of record JAVUPR010000326.1, on the reverse strand, counting down.
AATTCAGGGCCGGTTTCCCGATGGTAACCTCCGAGTTACCGAGGCTTGAAAAATCAACTTCTGGACAGTTCCAGTTATTTTGTGTTATTCCCTGTTGATTTTAGTTAGCAGGTCCGCAACAGTTGGGATCACACCCAGCTGAAGCGGAAGTTGATAACCTTTTCTTTGTTTTATTTTGTCTTTTTGCAGGTTGATCAGAACACTTCAGAAATTCGATCCATTCAGAGTCGATAAAGAGCAAACAAAGCCAAAAAATATGCCTAGGACAATATTGAATATCACACCGATTTCCATGTATCCTGGATCTGAAGCACGAGAGCATTATGAAGCTGTAAAGCAACGGTTGGAAAAAGAGGAAAAATCAATCAAGCAAGAGCATGAAGATGACCTGAAGGAGTATAGCATGTATCTTCCGGGTGAGTTTCCTTGTGAGTTAATTGATATATCATCTTCGGATTACGATTCCGATGATCCTGAAGAGGATCCTGATACGATGTTTTCTGAGCATGGGGATTACCCAGACTCAGACACCGTGGTGAAGTTAGGAGACCCTGGCACGTTCAGACTCCAGATTTCTGTTAACGGAATATCCGTAGGATTAGGTCTCTACGACTCTGGCTCGAGTTGCAATATTCTACCTTTTTCCATCTGTCAAAAGATCAAGCTTCCGGTCGTAATGAATCAAACCAGGACCATGACCTTCGTAGATAGAACCAGAGACATGCCTGCTGGTCTTGCTTAGAAATTGTACCATTAAGGCAGGAGGGTTCACATATCCTATTGACTTTACGGTCGTAGACATACCTAGGACCCGAGTGCCACAGTTCTCTTAGGACAACCTTTCTTAACGACGAGTAGGGCGGTTATGGATTTTGATAAGGGCGAAATTACTTTAAGGATGAATAATGATGCAGTATCTTTTAGGATCTTAGAACCCCTAGAGAAACGACCGTAGAGTTGTAAGATGACGTATGCTTCAGGAAAGGTGGAAATTTTGGAGATCAAAGAGCATAAGAATTGAGAGGTTGTCATAGAAACCGTTGAGCAAGAGTTTATAAGACTAATGCTAAGAGAAAGAGAAGAAAAGGACCACGACAAGATGCTCACGGAAGCTAGTCCTTCCGTGTTGCGTAGTTAACGAGTTGAGCTACAAGTGGAACACGTGGAGTCCTTGAGTCTAGAGCTTAAATCTCGTCGTAAAGGCAGACCTAGTATGCAAGCTAAGAGAGAGAGGCGTGCTAGGAAGAGAGCTCAAAAAGGTGCTTTAAAAGTGCAAACCTCTGGAGCGAAAGGTTGGCAAGTTAAAGCTCTAACCCTTGAATGATCGGAGATCTGAAGAAAGTCGACCTGGCGACTATAAACTCAGAACTATTTCTTCAAACCCTTAGGTAGTTTAGGATTGAATAAAAGTAGCCAGATGAAGGGACGAGCTTTTTTTCATCCTACCGCATCATTAGGCTTGAAACCGAATGGGTGTGGAAAGGTTTTTCTTACCTCGTTGCGGATTCTAGTGAAGTATGTTTGGTTTTGAGTCGGAAATAACAATTGAAGAGTGAAGGTCTAGTCAATTTGAGGTCAACATTGAGCAGAAAGGTTGAGTAAGAAGTGCAGCAAAGGCAGATCAAAAATCTAGGGAAAAGATACCCCCGGTATCTCGGGGGTAACCTCCGGGTTACCGAGGCTTGATTTTCATATTTCTGAAAGTCAGTCCATAAAGCTGAATTTTTAGAGACACGTGGAGGACACGTGTTGCACCATATACGGTCAGTCAGCAGAAACCGAACCATTTTCCCCTCTTTTCAAAATTTTCATCCTTTCCCACACTTCACCATAACTCCACCTCAATCCCATCAATCACCTCCTCAAATCCCTCACCCTAATAACTTCTCTACCCACAATCCCACTAAAACCATCCACATTCAATCCATTCTTCCTATTTAAACCATCCCTTCATCACCAATATCATCATTCTTTTCATTTTCATCTCTTTCATTCACCAAACTTCTCCCATTTCTTCCTTCTTCATATATTTCGGCCACCATCACCACCATATCACCACCAAATCACCACCATAACCAAACCAATTTCTTCCATTTTCCAAACCCTAAACACCCATTTTCCAACTCTGTTGCTGATTGGTAGTGCTGCTGCTACGGTGAAGTGCTAGAATTCTTCATCTTTTATCATCAGAGGCACAGTCCTAGAAGAAAATCAGAAAATTTCATGCCGGTAAACCGTACCCTACCTCCGGTTTACCGAGGGCTATTTTCCAGAAACAGCTTCTATTTCAGGTTCTGTACTCATTCAGGATGGGTCCTATGCGTCAACGGTCAGCTTTTCGTCCTAGTGGTTACCAGAATGTATATGGAGATGCCAACCCATTGATAGACGGGGTTGAGCAGTTCTATTCATTAGCTATTTACGAGTCGTTCCGAGGCCATTGGAATGCAAGGCCAGTGGCTCGAGAACGAGGGGTAGATTTGGACGATTGCGGTTCGATTTTGCCGGGTGCCCTACAAGAACAAGATTTATTGGACATGGCTGAAGCACCGGCCCGATTCAACGCCACGGTGGTAAGAGAGTTCTATGCTTACGTTTCGCATAACCACGGAGCCACATTTGCTATGGTTCGCGGTATTAAGGTTGACTTCTCTATCAAGCAAATCAACGCTCATTTTGGGGTTAGAAATCCACCGGTGGGCCCGGATGAGTACACATCCTCGAGCAACATTGCCGATCTCGAGAGGATGGCTATGGTCGCTGATTTCTTAGGGGTGCAATGGAAGCGAAATCCTGCTGGAGCCCCCACCATCTTCCTAGAGAATGAGCTATCCTGGGACCGGAAGATGGTCAATAGATTCGTTTGTGCACGCCTTCTTCCGACTAAGCACACGGTCTCTGTCACTACTTCAAGGGCAGAGTTGATGTTCTATCTAGAGACGGGTGCCCCAACCAACATCGGTCTTTTGATGCATAGCCGTATTCATGAGCTTGCCGCCACTTCTGAGCGAGAGCCGCTACCATACGGACCGATGATTGATATGTTTGCTCTAGAGGCCGAGGTGAAGATGCTTGTCAGCGATGATTGGGAAGATCCTGAGCCGCAACTCAGTTCACAGCCAGTCTCGAGAGTACAGAGACGGGTTAGAGCATAACGGAGCGTACTCCGGTGCTTGGAGCACCGAGGACTCAGAGAGCCTTGCTTGAGGAGCACTCGCGAGAGATTGCGAGTCTACATCGCAAGATGGATCGGATTATTGACTTTCTAGGAGTTCCGCCTGCTACCCCGCCACCTAGGACTGCCCCTCATCATAGAGCATCCTTTTCCACCGCAGCCGCCTCGAGTTCTGCACCGCCACCCGGTTTTGAGCATGGAGCTGACTTGGAGGGTTATTCTGATGATGACTAGCTTTTCTTTCTTTTTATTGTTGTTTTCCATCTTTCTTATTTTTATTTGTATATTTGTCTTTTCCTATCTAGTTGATGTAGCGGAATATTGATTATATAATGATTTTGTCGGCTTAAATTGTTTTGGAGTTATCTTATTTTCTCTTTTACTGCCACATTTTTGTTATACAGTTTCTTGTCACCACTATTCTTCTTGGTTTTCTTGAGTTACTTAGCGCAGATTCCTCAAGGATTCTTTACATGAGCCTGATGATTTATACGACAATCCGATTCTTCTTTGGTTCCGCCCTTAACCGAAGCTAAGTTCCTTTTCATTTTTCATTTCACATCTCACACATTGGGGACAATGTTTCGATTAAGTGGGGGGGGGGGGGGGGGTAGAGGAACGTCACTTAGCTTTTTAGCATTATATTCCATGAATTGCGTGATTATCTTGATTCTCTTTGATGCACGATTCACCACTTAGAATTTGATTCCTTTCGCCAGAATTTCCCAAAAAATATGATATCTTTGATCTTTTCGAGTTAATTGACTTCATCTTTGTTTTACTATGTACAAGTAAGAGAAAGTGTCCACTTCTGAAGTAGTGGCGTATTAAGCGCATATTCTGTTATGAGACACCATTTTAAGCACGTATAACTCACTTCCCTTAGTATGTAGTCGATAGCATATTTCTTTGACTAGAGTTGACCCTGGCTTTATCACGAATCATGTTTCACTTACGCTTAGAAAGGCAAAGGAATTTCGGATTCGGTAGTTTATCATGAGTGAGGCCGTGAGGATAGTTAAATCAATGAGAGTTCACCCGCCAAGAAAGATAAGTGCATTGAAATATATACATCTATATTCTCTTTGGCAATATCTTAGTCGATGGAGCGTAAGACGAACGACTTTTGCATAGACCGATAAACGTGAGCCTAAGAGTAATTTATGCTCGGTTCTCGATCCGCCTTGCCAGCTTAATTAATTAACAAAAACATGTTCGAATACTGGTTAGTTCGACTACGGGTTGACGTAATATGAAATTGTCTGCATTTCTAAGCGGTTGTGAAAGTTATTGCACACACACATTGGCTCATGACTTGAATAGTGTTTAATGTGTTACTGATGAATATGAGTGGCATGATCTTGATCTTGACTTAGAGGGGCATAGTTGTTTTTAATTGACTTGTGTATTGATCAGAGTGTTATTTTCTTTTCGCCTTTTTCTCGGGAAGATCAAAAGTTAAGTGGGGGGTAGTTGATAACGCTATAACTGGTACCAATAATTATACCTATATTCACCATGAATTCTGCTCAAGAGAGGATAGATAGGATCGTTATTATGTGGAATATATGTCAAATGTTATGTGAGTGTTTTTAGGGTCGTAATTCTGCATCTATGCTATTTTCCCGATGTTTTGGTACTGTTTTGTCTCGTTTTGCGTGTTTTATAGGATGTACCGAAACTGGAGCATTGGAGAACGGATCTGGCCCAAAAGAGGTGCATTGGGCTGAGTGATTGAAGTCCAAGAAGAACTCTGCTGAAGAAAAAGAAGAATAGAAGGCCCGGTAACCCGAGGGTTAGGCCCGGTAAACCGGCTTCTTGTGGAACACGAAATTGATTCTGCCGCATTATCTAGGTCGGTTAGGGTTTTAGAGAGTCTTAAGTCGGTCATTGTATCTATATAAGACCGCAATTACAGATTATTGTATAAGTTTTCATAAGCACTCAATTATATTCAATTTTATCATGAAATAAAGTTTTCTTGAGCTTTGGAGATTTGTTTTTAGTTTCCTCCATTCTTCCATCATCTCTAGCTTGAGTAGATCGAGCTAGATCTCCATTGTTGAAGGTATGAAGCTTTGAATGTTCCTTTTGTCTTCAATATGCTAGATCTGTTCGTATTTATGTGTTTTATTTAATCTGCATGTTTAACAACCCCATAATTTACTTATTTTAACCGTACTGAGCAATGTAGATCCAGAAATTAGGAAAAGCCACCCTCGGTAACCCGGCGGTCTATACCGGTTTACCGAGGCATATTTTAGAAAACCTAAACTGGGATTCACTACAACTACGTTGATCGGCATGAATAATTAAAACGAGTAGTAGATCTGGCCAATCTAATATTCGTAATTCGTAAATTAACATGAAGGACTGTTAGTGAAGTGTTAATTAGGACATTGTCTTGAATGGACCCTAGGAACGTGCTGGTCAATGTCGACAGCTGTCTAGGCGGGTTAGCGGTATGAGTTAGCGCTCAATATCGGCAATTCAAGTTCTTTATGCATATGGGCTATTACGGACCAATTAAGGAGGGTAGCTTGCGTATAGATTGTCTGCTACCATTGTCGGTGTAGTTAGGGTTAGGAATTGCACCCGTGGCTGATAAATATGATAATAATCATTAAAAACTCCTGTTAGCCCTTTTAGACAAAACGATGATGACATTCTAAGTAGTTGACCGGACATTTATGACTCATTTAGCGCTACCAGGCCCGAGGTCTGGGGTGTTACATTATCTTAATCCATCAAGGGTGATTATCGATGCAATCAATCGATCCATACTCAAACTAAACATATTGAATTTGACTACCATATTCAGGTTTATGAATACAAATTTCGTTGAATTAACTGCAAGTTCGGTTTCTCCATTCCGAGGATCAAGTAACATAAATATACTCACCAAACCCCTTGTTGAAACTTGATTCACCCATTACGACATAATCTCCATATTCAATTCATTTTCATGAGATTGAAGAGCGTATTAGTCCCCACTTTCCCCACGTGGTAATTTCGTTTTAGTGGGAAAAAACTGTAATATATACTTATCACAACAATCTTTGAAGAAGACAATACAAAATAAAACAAAACAAAAGCTCACTACGAATTAGCCCAAAATTTCACTAAGAAGAAAACAATCCCAAATAATTAGGTAACGGTTACTATCACTTAAACAGGTACATTAATTAGGAGGGGGGGGGGGGGGGGGGGTGGATTTTGGCACCAAACAATGGGACAACTTAAAAACAAACCTGTGTTTGAAAAAGAAAACACAGATGCTCATCCTGCTAAACAGGTTCTTTACACTACACCACCCTAAGGTTGTCCTTCTAGATTGTATTAAATAATAAAATACATCATAAACCACAGGGATTCTCTTCCAAAGGAAGATTCAGATCAGGAAGCTCGAATTTACCTGCCCCGGTTTCCATCTTCCCCTCACGACAACCATTTTGTGACGATTGATGAATCGGTCCATGTCCATGATTGCTAACCACTATAGGGGGCATGGTTATAGAAATCGGTTTAAAAGGTACCGCCTGCTGCTGCAAAATGACCCCAAAAAAAAAAAAAGAGTTAAATTTGGCACATGTTCTTTGTGTTGTATGAAACCATAGTTGAATTCTGACCTTCATCCTCTTAAAATTTTCGTTTCTAGTTCTCTCGCGCTCCAAATTGTCACGAATGCTTTCCAGTTCCTGCAAAATAAATACGTATATATGTACATATATAGTGAGTTCTAGGAAGAGCTAAGTACATCTTATTGTATACACTAAAAAGACGAACCATTACCCTCTTTAACTGTCTTCTTTCTCTTTCTAGCAACACCTCTTCCTCTCTGAGTTGTGTTAAAGTCTGCAATTCAACAACCGAAGCATGTTAAGTTTCCTTCAAGACCATTTAAGAACCATGAAAATTTGATAAATAGCATCTACAGAATATCTAAATGATGATGAGATATCAAATATCACAACTCCATGATCTACTCTATCTCTTAAACATATGTACAGATGGGAATCTTAATTAGCAGAGCATTAGTATGAATGTGGGCCGACGTGCACCAAGATTGGACATCTTGCAGGCTTTTCCTATCAAGTTTATTCAGCTATTTTCAAGAGTGCAAAAGATGCTTGAAGTGTAAAGAAGATAGAGATGAATGCACACTTTTGTGTTCTTTGAGACATAGGTCGAACACCTTGTGTCTCAAAGTTAGTTAGTTGTTGTTTTAGGTGTTTTGAGTTTGTTAGGTTGTTGTAACCACCTCCAACACCTTAGCTCTATACAAACTAAAGGTGCAGAGGTGTTAATCAAGTTTTGAATACTCAGAATTACATTTCTAAAGCTTCACTATCTTCCAATGAGAAACTTGTGTAAAAGAACTGTACCTTCTTCTTTCTACACTTCTTGGCGGTGCTTACTTCACATGAACCACTAACCTGCAAAATGTTTTGCATTTGTCAATTTCAGCCGCCGTTGATAAAATCATGTCAAACACGATGAGAGAACGAGGTAGATTATCATATGATATTGGAAAAGCTGTAGGATTGGAGCTTAAAGTTGTCCACTTTACTTTTAACTCCTAACCATGAAACTGTTGCCCCAAAATATAACCCAAAAAAAAAAAAAAACATAGAATTCTGAAAATAACAGGTCCACACAATGTTTACACGAAACACGTGCAGTGGCGGATCCAGAAATATTTTTTAGGGGGGTCTGTAATTTTTTTTCTAAGTAGAATAATTTTTTCACGGTGTCCAAAATATTTTCCTATAGGTAAAATGTTGAGTTTTTTTTTTTGTTCAGGGGTCCATGGACCCCCTTATATAACACATGGATCCGCCTCTGAACACATGTCTCATTTCATTCCACACAACTACAGACTGTCTGAATATACGTAAAAAGAAACTTCTTAAACCTTCAGAATAATACTACCTCCTTACCAAAATATAAGTCGTTTTATTGGTTATCACACTTACAAGGTAAGAAAATAGATGAATATCACAATTTTACATGAAAATCTTTAAAACAAAAATTGGATTGTCCACATGGTATTACTTTCTCGCATTATAAACTAGATTTTGGTGATTAAGCCCCTCCTCTTATATGAGTTTGGGCCTAGATTTTCCATAATAAACTAATAATCTAAAACCATTTATTATTGCTTTCTTCACCGATTCATGTGCAACCTACTAATTCATCAATGCCCGGAAATGTTTAAAATGTCAATAAAGAACACAAAAATATTTTAAAAATATATTGGTGAAAATATTATCATTTTCAATATAATTTATAATATATAAATTATATTATAAATTGTGTAATAATATATTAGAGACAATTTGTATTTTTTCTAATTCGCAATCTCTTTTCCTAGTGCGCATAAATGGTTGTCTTTTTAGCAATTTTTTCTTGAAAGGATGTCATTTTGACTAATTTAAGAGGTACCGTTTTAACTAATTTAGACTCTTATTTTGTCGTTTCCTAAGTTCCCCTAAAAAAGATAGATATTATACTACATTGTCACAAAATATAAATCAGATTTGTCACACAATATAAATCACTCTATATTATCAATGCAACATTTATTTATTTATTTTTCTCTATCTTATCATTAATTTATTATCAATCTAACAAATTTTCTTTACTTTAACAACTTTCACATTGATGATAGTCAATTCGTATTTTAGACATTTAATATCAAATTTATGACGATCAACTATTTAATAATCTATGTGATCTTTAAGATGACTTATATTTTGTGATGGAGGTAGTACATCCATTTTGTACTACCTTTGTCTCCAAATATAATTCCATTTAGCTTTTTAGTTTTGTCTAATGTAAGTTCATTTAAATAACCAATGAAATATTTATTATATTTTTCTCATTTTATCCCTCATTTATTAACTACTCACCCACTTTTTATTACTCCCTCCGTTCCTAATTAACTGTCGTATTTGCCAAAATTAAGATTTTCTTTTTATCTATCATAATTACATTTTCAAAGCATTATTTATTATGCTTTTCTACATCTACCATAATTTAATACAGGGTGAGAAATTGAAAAGAACATTGTATTAATTATTTTTAAGGAGTGCTATTGTCGTTTTGATATTAAGTCAAAGTATTAACTACTCTTCTTAATATGACTACTCTTCTTACTATTTGTGTTTTTTGCAACTACGACAGTTAAATAGGAACGGAGGGAGATCTCGACATTAACAGCAGTCAAAGGTTATTTTAGACTTTTTTTCAAAAAATTAATGACACATAACTAGTTTAAATAATTTTTCTTAATATGTGTGAAAACCTCAAATTGACTTAAATTTTGGAACGAGTGTAGTACACTCAAACAGATTTTTTATTTTGATATTTACCGCTAAATCTACTAAACATAGAAGGAAAAAATAAAAATAAAAAATGCATCTGAACAAAGAGTGTTTTTTTTCCGTTCAAGAATAGATACAAAAGAGTTGTGTGACGCCTCGGAATTTTCCCAAACCTTTCTTTGTGTAGAATTGTCGTGGCTGAGACATAACGACAAATACTAAAACTATTGTCCGAACAGAATCCACCACAAAGTATCAATCCATCTTTTATACTAACTCAATCCTACAAAAATGTCCATATTGTTTATAAAATAATTATTCCGTGTACATTTAAAAATTAATTTATCGTTTAATGCATTCTTTTCAAAAATACCGCTATTTTAACGTTAATGTTTGCATGTCCATTTTATATCTAAAAAATAAATTTATTATGTGATTGGCATATATGTTTATTAATTCGTACTAAAAAGACTACACATTAATTGATTTCTTAATATATTAATGAAGAGAAACGAAGGGAAATCAGTGATTTCAAAATCTCTTTAAAGTGTTTGGATTGAACAAAGGAAAAGAAAGAAGATAACAAAGTCTCGTTATTTTTTTTAATTAATTACATCGTATCATTTTCACTACTTTATATCTTTCCCTTTCTTTTCTTTTCCAACACAAAATTCAAAACACTATACATAAATCCCTTCATCTCATTTATTTTTTTTTCCTTTTGTTCCTTCAAACCAAACAAAGCCTATAAAGAAATATTGGTTTTTATTTCGGTTGCATCAACTATCGTGTTAATTGGTAAATAAACAATTCGTTGCATGTTGCAAGAAGCTAGGAAGCAATGGAAAGAATAATTTAAATTAAAAAAAAAAAAAAGAAGTAAAAAGATTGTATTAATAAGCTGCATTAAGTCGTGCATAAACGCGCTAATAATTTTTTCACTTGTGGCGGTTACAAAAAAAAAAAAAAAAAAAAAAAAAAACAACACAACAAGAACAAAAAATGTTTTAATCGTTCCTAAAAAAGAAAATATTTAAAGCAGTGATTTTATTGTGTTCCTATGCAAGTTTATTGGCTAGACACCCAAATCATATTTGGTCCATAATCAGATATTCCTATGCAAATTTTAAACAATACATCTAGTGGGCAACATTAAAACACATCGGAAGAAATATACTATATCCGTTTTAAAATATAAGTCATCTTACACTTTTATTTTTGTCTCCTAATATAAATTATTCTATATTAATGATGGTCAATGGGCATTTTAGACATTAACCATTAAATTTATGTCATTCAACCATTTTTTTAATCTGTATGAAAATACTTAAAATGACTCATATTTTAAAACGGATGTAGCATACATTTTTTTTTTTTTTAAATCATAGTACAAGTTAATAAACTTTAAAGAATCTTTGAACAGAAGACTACATCGGTGTTTTTAATAACTTTCTTTGTCTTCTATTTTAGATAATATTTCTAGAACAATTGAACATTTTTTTTTCTTGAGAAATACAGATGATGAACATTTTCAACACTTATATTGCAATCTAGAACCTGATAAATAAAGCAAATATATATTTTTAAAAGTATTAATAAAGCAGATTGAGCCCTTTTGACTCAAACTAACTTCTATTACTATCATTATCGCACCCAAAAAAAATGAATAGTACACAAAATTAATATTTAAAAATAAAAATAAAAAAAAACTTTAAAGAAAAAGGTACCAAACATTTTGCCACGAAAACACGCTACTTATTCAACAGACAACAGATTCCTGTGCAAACCCACTATGCCCCCATCGTGCTTACTATGACCCAAATGCCCCTCCAATTAAAGCGGTGCCTGAGGTATGAGGTTTGACTTAAATTTTGTAGGGCTTATTTACCAAACCTTTTATTTACTTTTTTTTTTAATATCAATATAATTCAACAAATCCCATTAGAAACTACCTTTTTACCAACAAGTACCGGTTCCGACAAAGACATGAAGGTTTCTTCTATTCTACTTATTCTTTTTTCTTTTGAGGGGTACTGAGGAAATTCTAAGGTGATGACTTCCTACAGTAAAAATTACGTTAGATTTACGTTATATGTGTGTTTTTTATAACCTCTTGTACACATGACGCAAATCTAGCGGGATTTTCACCGTAGTGAGTCGTCACATAAAAATTTCCCGGGTACTATGCTACTTATTCTCAAAATTCAATTTTCATTAAATATTGTTTAACTATTGAATAAAGTAGATCTGATTCCATTTAATTAAATAAATACTCCTCGTTTTTTTTTTAAGCGTCACTTTTGAGTATTTATTATTATTTTTCTTCCTTTATCTTTCATTTTAATGTTTGCTACAATTTTCAATTCACAAATTTTGTTAGTTTTTTTCCTTTCAAAAAAATAAATAAAATAAATTTGTTAGTTTTTTCAGACACATGAATCATTTTATTTTCTGAGATTCTTCTATTTCCGACCGTTAAAAAAATGAATGGGTAATAAAATTGATTTAATAATAGAAAAGAAAAATATTAAAATGAAAAGAATGGTAAGAAAGTCCTCCGACATTTTCTTGGTACCTACATTGTATGCAAATGGCCGCATAAACAAAGACTTAATTAGTTTCTCAAAATATATAAAAAACAAAGACTTAAGTTTAATGACAAGATTACCCTCATATACAAGGGGCAATTCCGTAAAATGAGTGACACGTAGACGGTAAACAATAATGGTGGATTTTCGGCAGGTGAGCGGAAAGGTACAAGAAGAAAACGTGACGGGTCATTTAAACTTCTCTTCTGACCCATATGCTTTCACTGAAAGTCACCACTTTATCTCTTTTCAGACAAAATAATAATATATTTTCTTCACGCAAACAACCAATCACATTTTTTTCCCTTTTTTTTTTTTTTCCCTTCTTTTCTCAGTTTAGACCGAAAAAACAAAACAATTTCTGAAACCAATCGGAAAAAAAAGAGAGATATTTAGATCGTGTGTGAAAGGATAATTTTCACGGGTTTTTTTTTTTAATGAAACAAAAATAACTATATTTTTTTTTTTTTGTCAGTTTCCAAAACTGAAAAAACGGTGACAGATGAGATAAGGGGTAGGCTTCAATCTGACTTGCACTGGGACACGTAGCAGAAAAGATTGTACTATTGAAGGTTAATATGGTAATATCACATGAAAAATCGAATGACACGTGACTTGGATGAAACACAAAAGAAATCAAAGGTGCAGGAAACACGCCCACTCATCGGTGACACCGTGGCAACAACCACCTCCCCGCCGGAGAACTCCACAGACCGTGAGAAAAAAAAAGTGGGATTATGTTTACGAACCTTAGATCTTGACATGTCAGTGATTTTAGGCGCACAAAGTTGGCTGGACTCGTCCTCAACCTCGAATCCTCTGCAACCGCCAGTACCTCCGGCACCGCTGATAGAAGTGGCGCCACTCCATGAAAGCGGCGTAGTGGGGCTAGCCGTGGTGGAGGTTTGCTGCTTTTTCGTAGGGACCACAGACACTCCTTTAGAACGCCGTTGTCGCACCCTCCACTCGAATGACAAAGCTGGTTTCGATGGCGCTGACGTCGACGGCGGCGCTGTTGTCTTGTTCGTATCCTTCAAATTTGTGAGAAACTCCGCTACCACCGAATCTTCCACCATAGCCACTTTTACCCACTCATCATCGGTCATCTTCTCAGCGAGCGGCCCTTCGATTTTTATTTTTTATATTTTCTTATTGAATGGTTCCTGGTGTTACACCGAAATTAAAAACGTGAGTAGTGGGTGGAAATGGAGGCAGGCAAGGTTGGAAAAAGTGAATGGTGTTAACAAAGGAAATCTGAATGGAAGCTATAAATAATTAACAAGGAAAATATGAGTATAATAATAATAATAAATAAATGTTAAGCTTTTGCATGAGTAATTGGCGTGTCTGTGTGGGTGCGTGGGGGTAGATGCCAAAACGTTTACTGACAAATCGTTTCAAACTTTCAAATATGTTGTGTTTTCTACTCCCCTAATAAAAACAATTAAATAAAAATACTTTATGTCGTAAAATATAAGTCTATTGTTTATTTAAATATAATAATGCTTTCCGTTGTATAATATAAGTCTATTAGAAAATTTTAACACAGTTGAAGATAATAGTTTTTTATTTTTTTATTTTTGAAGAAAGAAATTAGCTAAATGCTACTAATTTTATAATAAAGTCTAGAGTACCTTTTGACTGAAGTCAATTAAATAATTGTAAAATATTGGAAAATGAGTGTATATATAGTAAATGAAAGGTAAAATTAGAAAAACATATTAAGTGCTTCGTTTGTATTGTAAATGGATTTATATTATGATAGAAGACAAAAAACAAAACGACTTATAATTTTGGACGGATAGAATAATAATAATAATAATGATGATAATGATGATGATAATAATAATAATAATAAATAGTTACACAACACCAACTTTTCCTTTTAAAAATACTATGTTGTTTTCGGTGGCTATTCTATTTTCTATTTAATTTTAATTATAATTGTAAGACATGATAATAGTGTAAAATCTCTCACCACCTCCTACTAAGAGTGTTATATTCTTTTTGAAATTGGTTTTCTTTTTCATTTAGGTTTTTTCCGTGCCTTAAGTTGCTCAAAAACCGACTTGGCTAAAAAATTCAATATAAAAGACTCCAACTTACCTTAGGCATTAAAGTTTTTCGCGTTTTCAGTAAATTTTTGGCTCGTTGTTCTGTCTGAGCTCCTGGGAAAGCGCCACAGTCAAAGTCTTGGACCGCTCGGTTTGACTTTCAGGCTCATTTTATAGATGAAAACAAATAGTTCAAAGCAATTTTAGTTTTTGCAACAGTTTCAGTGTCGGATTCGTCTTGTGAAGGTATCATCATAGTTTCTCGGTGTTTCTGTCATTTTAATCTCGTTTAAATTCATAGTTTTGATGTTAGGGTTTTCGTTTGTTCGTTGATTCGCAACAGTTCGTAGGATAATCGCAGTTCGTTCATTGCTTGGCTTGTGGGTTTCGTTTCATTTACAAGGTAATGAGTTTTTCTTATCAAAAGCATCCTTATTGGTTTAAAGTTTATGTTTTTATTAGTTTTACTACTAATTTTCTGTTAAATTGCATGATATGGTAATGTTTATGTGTTTAGAGTAGCTGACAGGTATCTACAATTCAGGAAGCAATTATGTTGTGTAAGTTTGGTCCTCTTCCCCGACCACTCTCCCGGGATAGCACACGGCCTAAACTCCAGAATTATTCTTTGGTTCATTTTGTGACGTGTACTGTACTTTCAGAACGTTATTCTGTATTCTGGATAATTTTATGCATTCAACATACTGCGAGTAATGGAGAGAAGATGGTAGTTTTGTGTTGCTACGGACTTTGTATGCTCATGTAGGTTATATATGGCTTTAACATGATCTTGCGTGCCTTATGTACTCTTATTTGTTTTACTTGTGTCCGGATTGTCTTGGTGAAGTGCAGTTACTTACTGGCAACGTGTTGCAAGAGCACTGTGATCAACTCACACATCGTATTTGGATTATGACTAGTTAATTACCCCTGTTGAAATTTGATGTATTACAAGAATACCGTGATTTTACGTGTCATAGTGGGATGTGCAAGTCTATTGCCCAAAGTTGTACCATGGTCTCCATGGTGGGTTTTCATCATAGCATTGTACCCTAAAACATATGGCTTTTATGTGCTAAGTAAGAAACATGAACATGGTATGTAACATGACTAGAATAGGAATAAGTTAAGTAAGTAGTTATTGAAACTGAATAAGTACGTGCAAGATTAACTGAAATATATAGTTAATAGATAATGTTTCCATGCATTGAGCAAGCTATTCTTTTAGGGCTTGTTTGGATTGAAAGAAAAAAGTGAGGAGAAGAAAAGAAAGGGCTTGGACTGATTTTAATTGGGGGTGTTTGGTATGTCAATAGTAGAAGGAAAGGAAATGTGAAGGAGGGAAACCAAAGGAAAGGTGAAGGAGGGAAACCAAAGAAAATGATGTAATAGAAATTAGGCTGACTGATTTCCGTCCACTTTCAGCAAGATTTGGAAGGAAATGATTTTTAAAATATTTTATATAATTACCCCTTAAAAAAAGATTGTATATAATTACTTAAATAACCTTAAATTTAATACTAATCTCTCACTAATATTGTGATTTCTTTTCTTTTCCATTGATATTCCAAACACACTTTTAAACATTTATTTCCTTTCCGTCTAGTTCTATCCAACCACTCAAAATAAACTTCACAATCCCTCATTCCCCTCTCCTTTCTTTTCCATCACTATCTTTCATTTTCCTTTCTATGTATTTCTTTCAATCCAAACGGGCCCTTAAGTAGTTTTACAATGCTTCAAGTTATGCTTTTAAACTGTTTTGTAATTGGATAAAATAGGTTCATGTCATGTCTTCCAGCATTCATTCGACAAATATGAATATATCTTTTGATCTTCTTTTCCTTACTAAGTTTAATACATGATTTTACTCCCATATTTGGTGTTAAAAGTAGTATCCGAAAGATAATTTTCAAAATTGACTTTATTTATTATTATTAAATGACAAATTTATTTATCATCTTATTTTGGTTTGTGTTTGTAAATAATACACCGCTGAAAACCATAAGTTGTATCATATGCAGCAATATGATTTAGTGCATGTCACACATAATTAAGAATTAAATTTATGGTGATACACTTGAATTGTTAGTCTGTGGTGAATTTAATCAAAGTATGAGATCTATTGATTAAACCACCATTAATGCGTCCAGAACACTTTATAGTGTGACCGTCTTATCTGGGCCATCGATATTATTTATCTAAGTGGGGCATTTATATATGATGTAGTCATATAGGACTGGACTTATTTAATATGAATTTCTCATATAATCCTGTAATTGATAAATCTTATTGAATCACAAGATGATCATATACAGATTAACCTTAATCCTGAAGTGATTGCAGACTCCTGCTTGTTTCAATATAGGGTATGATGTGTTCGTTAATGATTGCTAAGTGGCATGGTCCAAATCACTTTCACATTGGCATTATCAGGAATGAGTAGCTGGGAATGTGTTTCATAGATAAATAATCAATTTCTTCCTGTAGGAAGTAGAAAGACAATTCATTTATTTGTTAATCCAAGAAAATGATCGATCAGCCGAGTTCGTTTTGGTTATGAACTAATTGATCAATACTGGGTTAATGATAAATAAGAAAAAGACGTAATGAATAAGGTTTACGTAAACTTTCCCGCTTTATTACATATAATTTATGAAGAGTTAGTATGTATGTGATTATATCATGGACACTTATTTGTTGAGTAGTTTGTTAATGTATTTCAAAATATTTTTAAATTGTAATAGATTACATGATTGTTCTACAATCCGTTATATTATGATAATGTATTTTTATGTGACATAAGTTTGAAATTTATTTTTATGTAAGTGTCACATTGCTTATTTCTCTTTTATTAAAACTTATAGTATGATATTATATTAATATATAACTTATATCATATATATTATTTATTATCATATATATATATATTGTTTATGATCTATTGTTATGTAATATTATATTATGTATAAATTGTATTACATAAAAGGTTTTATAAGCATGCTTTTTTTAAAAACATTCTTCTCGGCCTGCCTGCTTTTCTTCCTTCCAGCCCTCTATCACATACGTTGGCCCATTATCCTTTTTGTTAGCTAACCTAAAAATATCTTCCTTACAACACCCGGGCCTGTATTTATCCAGCCTATAATTCATGAGCCCATCAGCTATTTATACCCTAATCCTTATAACACTACTTTCAAACCCCATATATCATTCTACTACCGCCTCCTTCCATACACTATCCCCTCTCCTAGAAATTCTAGGAAATACTCCACTCCTCAAACACGCCTCCTTCCATTCTAATACCACCTCTTTTCTGCTTTCCATTTATTACTTTTCAGACTCCAAAACGTCTCTTTCTCTCACCAGATGAAGTGTTTTTCCTCTAATGATTCCTCTCTCCTTCCAAATAAAGCTTTCTTCTTTTTCTTTGCAACTCACGTATCTATTGCTCTATGATAAAGCTGCTCATCTCTTTTGGACGCAAATGGTGTTGAGAAGGAAAATTCTTCTAAAATCTCCACAACACATAGTTTCCTTGCAATCTTGCTTTGTCCTATTCTATGAATTCCCGTGATGGTAAAGTTCATAGCTTTGAGGTTTCTAGAGCCCCGTTGTGCCCTAAAATGTTGAGACCTGTGATTCTTTCTCAACCTGAGGTTAATAATGCCTAAAACACCCTCATGTCACTCTCATATGCACCCAAAGGTAATATCTTCCTTTCTCTCTTACTATTTTCATGGGTAAATGGTAAAAGGCTCAATCTTTATGGCTTTATCTGCTGTTTCTACAAATCTGAACATTTGTGTTGTTGGACATGTCTATAGAACTTAAATAGTAATAATATGTGATTTTATCTGGAAATTCGTTGATCTTTATACGCATGCCTTAGGCCTGTGTCTAAATTGTATTTATCAGACTGATGGCTATGCCCTATGTGCTAATCTACCTTATCAGAGTCAAATATGTGCAAACCGAGATGTTTTATGTGTCAATCTATGAAAATTGTGTATGACATGTTTTAGATCAAAAAATTGTGTATTATGCTTTGTCTGATCTGAATAATTAATAATCTTATCTGATGCTGATTCGAAAAATATACTTGGAATAACTTTTATCAGATCTTCTCTCAAAGTTTGTATAGGTGATAAAGGTGTAAGTACTCTTGTTAGCTTGTTGATCAGTATATGGCGATAGGGTTAGTTTGTATGTTCTATGCTAAACTGCTATATAGCATGTATGGTATTCTTTTCTCTGAAATCAAGATTTGAAAAGTCCTTTATAACTTAATAAGAAAATAAGTTAATTTTTTCCTTCTAGGTCTGATTTCTTTTATGTCTTGGAATGTGTGTTTTATCCTTCCCATGTGTTATGCATCTCGGTCTCTGTGCAACTTAAAAAGGCTGTATCTTTTTATCCATGTCTATATTTGCTTTCAGATATGTCTTATATGATAAAGCCGTTTCCTATGTCTGATTCTGATAAATTTCATATAATGCTTGGAATCTACTAATGGTTTATTAAGTGTGCAAGATCTAAATTAAGAATGGTAAATAGTGATTATTGTCATCAAATCTCTCCGGAGGGCTGCTTGCGAAAAGTCTGTGAAATCTTGCAATTGACAGAGTTATTCAAAGAACTTTTAATTATAATATATTATTACATACATGTATTTCTATTTTTTCACCTTTTTATAATATATGTATTACCTTTTTATAGTAAATACGAGTCAAGGCCGATCCCACAGAGACAATGCAACTTTAACTATAAACGATTCTAATCTAATTAAGAAGCGACATAGAGGCGGTCATTGACCAACAATAAACAATAAACAAACTTGGTATTTCTCCCCCTCTTCTCACCGATCTACTAACTTGGATTAGTTAATCTTTACGTTTACTTCCCCACAAAATTTCCTTCAATTAATCGAGCAAGCTTTTGATTTAATTATAAGCTACGGGTGCAACTCCTAACCCTATCTACTCCGACAATGGTAGCAGACAATCTACACGCAAGCTACCCTCCTTACTTTGTCCGTAATAGCCCATACGCATAAAGAACTAGAATTGCCGATATCGAGCGCTAACTCATACCGGTAACCCGCTTAGACAGCTTTCGACACTGATCAACACGTTCCTAGGGTCCATCAAGACTATGTCCAAGCTAACACTTCACTGTTCGTTTTTCATGCTAGTTTTACAATTACAATTAACAGATTGGCCAGATCTAACCTACTGTTAATTAAACATGTCGATCAACGTAGCTGTAGTGAATCCTCCAGATTAAGTTTCCTAAATATTGCCTCGGTAAACCGGTATAGACCGCCGGTTTACCGGGCTTAGCTTTTCTTAATTCCGGATCTACATTGCTCAATTACGATTAATCTAAGTAAATGATGGGGTCGTTAAACATGCAGATTAACTAAAACACATAAATACGAACATATCTACCATATTGAAGACAAAAAGGAACGTTCAAAGCTTCATACCTTCAACAATGGAGATCTAGCTCGATCTACTCAAGCTAGAGATGGTAGAGAATGGGAGAAAACCAGAAATAACTCCTCAAAAGCTTGGAATAACTTTATTTAATCAAATTGTATATAAAAGATTGAATATAATTGAGTGCTTATGATAACTTATCAAGAACTTATACAAAAATCAGTTAATGCGGCCTTATATAGATACAATGACCGACTTATGAATCTCAGAAACCCTAACCGACCTAGTAGAGGCGGTAGAATTAATTTTATGTCCGTTAAGGCTTCGGTTTACCGACCCGAGCGCACGGTAAACCGGACTGACGTTTCTCCTTTTTCTTCAGCAGACTTCTTCTTGGACTTCTTTTACTTGGCCCAACATACTTCTTTTGGTCTAGATCCGTTCTCCAATGCTCCAGATTCGGTACATCATATAAAACACATAAAAACGAGGCAAAACGGTACCAAATCTCTGGGAAAATAACATAGATGCAGAATTACGATCCTGGAAACATGCACATAACATTTAACACATATTTCATATAATAATGAGCCTTTCTATCATCTCTTGAGTAGAATTCAGGGTGAATACAGGTATAATTAATGGTACCATTCATGGCGCTAACTGTGACATCCAAATGGTGGTCCTATAAGCAGTTCTGTACGCCCATAGAGCGTCGTCTAATTTCAAAGACCAATCCTTCCTCCTGGGATTAGCAATTTTCTCTAAAATCCTCTTTATCTCTCTATTCGTAACTTCCACTTGTCTGGGAGTGGTATGCTGCGGCAATCTTATGCCGCACCCCATATTTCATCATTAGTTTTTCAAACAACCTATTACCGAAATGGCTCCCTCCATCGCTATTTTTGGCTCTCAGCACCCCAGACCTCGTCAAAATGCTCTTCTTTAGGAACCTCAGGAGAAGCCTGGCATTGTTGGTAGGTGAGGCCACCGCCTCCACCAATTTTGAAACATAATCAACTGCTACCAGGATGTAACGATTAGATTTCGACGACGTAAAAGGTCTGACAAAATCGATTCCCCACACATCAAATAACTCGACCTCAAGGATGCTGTGTTGTGGCATCTCATTCCGCTTCAAAATATTACAAGTCATTCGACAGGAACGACAGGCTCTAGTCAACTCAATAGCGGATTTGAAGATTGTTGGCCAATAGAATCCATACTGCAGTACCTTGGTTGCTGTCTTATCAGGCACATAGTGGCATCCAACTTCTCTTGAATGGCATTGGCTCAGAATACTTGGAATCTCATCACCATGGATGCATCTCCTAAGAATGTTATCAGGGCACATCTTAAACATGTAGGGATCGTCCCAGTAATAATGCTTCAAGTCCGCGAAGAACATCTTATTGTCCATGTTCGTGAAGTCTGGTGGTAGGTATCTTTCCGCAAGATAGTTTACAGAGTTTGCAAACCTAGGGTATACCTTTCCCACTCTTGAGGTATTTTGTTTGGGCTGAGATTCGACTGGATCTATAACTGAGACGGAAAAAAGTTGTTCGTCATGAAAGTACTCCTCGATCTCAAGAGTTTTATCATCTTTTAACAGTGTTAGTCTTGACAGGTGATCAGCAACCTGGTTCTCAGACCATTTCTTATCATTAATCTCCACATCAAACTCCTGTAGGAGTTGAATAAATACATCTTAATAACCTCAGCTCGGAGTCTTGCTTGGTCAAAAGATACTTCAAAGCTATATGATCTATGAAAGCAGTGACTTTAGATCCTACAAGGTAAGATCAAAACTTGTCAAATGCGAGTACCACAGCTAAGAGTTATTCTCTGCAGTCGCATAATTCTTCTAGGCATCATAGAGTCCGAAGGGCATGCGATTATAGGCAAAGTGGTTTTCTCACGGTCCTGTGAGGTAATATGTATATGGTAATAACTAGAGTACCCATCTAGAAAACAGTAAAAAGCATGACTACTTAATCTCTATAGCATCTGGTCGATAAATGGTAACGGGAAATGATCTTTCCGAGTTACGTCGTTCAGTTTTCTGAAATCGATGCAGACTCGGGGCCGAGTTATTAGTCTGACTGGGATCAACTCATCAAATTCATTAGGTTGGACAGCGAATCCTCCTTTTTTGGGCACCACTTGAATCGGGCTTACCCACTCACTATGAGTAGTTGGGAATATAATTCTCATTTCCAGTATTTTTATAATTTCCACCTTAACAACGTTCTTCAAATAGGGCGTCAACCTCCTTTGAGGTTGACACACTGCTTTCTTTTATGATCTATAGAGATCTTATGCTTGCACACCGATAGGCTGATTCCTCAAATATCCGCTATCATCCACCCAAAATGCGCCCTAATGCTCTCTCAGTAACCTTAACAATTTCTCCTCCTCTACAGGTGATAGTGATGCTTATATTATCAGGGGAGAGTATCCTTGTAAGTGTACGTACTTTCGGTGAGAGGGCAAAAGGTTTAAGCATTAAGTTCCTTAGTGGCTCTTCCAACGATGATTTCAGTATTCTGCCAGTCAACTGCAGATCAAAGAATTTGTGCCATGAAGGTCGATGAATAGGTCCTCATATATCCACTGAAGATACAACTTCTATTTCTTGCATATGACCCTCACTGCACCCTGGACAAACTTTATCCTCATCATCTTTTTTCCTCTTTCAACAGCGATGTTTCTGCTACTTCGGTGTCAATTGCCAATTGCTGTTGCAACTTCAAACAAGTTCATCAATTCCATCCAGCATAAAACATGTTTCTCCTTCATCTTGCATGTAACCCATCATCTTCATCACATTGAAAACCACCTTATCATCATTCACTCTTAGAATCAACTCGCCTTTATGAACGCCTATCAATGTTTTACTTGTTTCTAGGAAAGGTCTTCCTAGGATGAGTGGAACATCACTATTAACTTCCATATCTAGCACGAAAAAGTCAACTGGGAACACAAATTTGTCAACCATAACCATAACGTCTTCAACAACTCCACATGAATGTTTCATAGACCTATCATCCAATGAAAGGGTTATTGATGTCTCGTTTAACTACTTCATGCCTAATTTATGAAAGATAGAGAGCGGCAACAAATTGACACTTGCTCCTAGGTCATACAAGGCTTTATTTAGGCACACTTCTCCAATCGTGCATAGTATGAGGATGCTCCCAGGATCTTTACATATAGAGGCAGTTTGCGATGCAGGACTACCGAGCATTCCTCATTCAGGCAAATAGTCTTAAGGTCTAATAACTTTCTTTTGGTGGAGACTGCTTCTTTTAAGAACTTAGCATACTCTTGCATTCCTGCCAGAGCTTCTACTAGAGGTATGTTAACTTGCATCTTCTTAAACATTTTAATGAACTTCTTATAACGAGTATCATCATGATTAGGCTTAGATTTCCTAGGGTGATAGGATAAAGTAGCAGGATTAATAGTTACAGTACGTGAAGACTTACATGCTTTTCTTTGCTTTGCATTCCCTGCTCTTATTGGATCGGCGGATTGACGCGCGCGCATGCTTCTTCTTGTGCGTGCGCGGCTCTTTTATTGCTCCTGATTCTACTGCTTGTTGGTCATCTCTGCTTTCTGGTTCCTTTCTCACAACTGGTCTATATAATTATTTTCCACTCTTTTCATAATAGCATTCACGTCCTTTGGATTCTTTTCGGTGTTTCTTGGCAAACCTCGGGGAGGACGAGCTGACACTTGTTCGGAAATCTGCCCCACTTGGTGCGATAGTTTTTTTCACTAAGGCTCCCTGATTGGTCAATATAGTGTCGTTCTTCTGACAATAGGTTGTGAAGTTTGCACTAAGCTTTCTCACAGACTTAGTTAATTGGCTGACGCTTTCGGTCACAGTTGAGCTCGTCTTGTCCATAGCGGCTTCCTAACCACTGGACTTGTTTGATTGAGGCAGGAAACCTCCACTTTGTTTTGCTCTCTCACTACCATTAAGATTACTATATCTGAAGCTAGGGTGATCATGAGAACCTGGGCGATATTCGCCCCCATATTGGTTTCCTAGCCTTCCCAAATAATTCATGTCCTCAGTGTTGGATGTCTCAATCCTTTGGACCTTATCCACTTTGGCGATGCGATCTTTCATGTTGTCCATTTTCTCATTGATTACTAGCAACTGGTGTAGGATCTATTGAGAAGTATCTTCTCCGAATACGCTTTCAGCTGCTTTCACCACCTCAGTTTGGTGTGTCCCCCACTGACTTGTGAGTGTGATCTGTTCAAGTTTCTGTTCAGCTTCTTCTGGTGATAGCAACGCGAAACACCCGTTTCTCGAGGCATCGACTCTCATTTGCTCACTTGGCCGCAATCCATGATAGAAACTATGAATTCGTACGGGTTGAGTGATATCATGGTGAGGGCATATCCGTTGTGCTTCCTTGAATCATTCCCAAGCTTCCTCAAAAGTTTCGGCGGGTTTCTGCTTGAAATTCATAACATCTTGTCTCTTCTGCAATGACTTCCCAGGCGGGCAGTACTTATTCATAAACTTCTGCAAAAGGTCTGTCCAAGATTGGATAGATCCTGCTGCTAGAGACAATAACCATATTTTTGCCTTATCCTTCAATATGAATGGAAAGAGCTTAAGCTTGATGTTATCTTCAGGCACTCCTGCTGGTTTGACTGTGCTGACTATCTCCAAGAAGTTGGTGATATGTACACTTGGGTCTTCGTTTGGTACCCCATGAACGTAGTGTTGGAAATAAAATTTATGTTTTGATGATAATTCATCACTTATTTAATTATTCGAATATATCCCATTGATGAAGTGCCATAACTAGCTGCTATAGTACAGAGCAAAAATATGTCTAGAACTGGAAGTATATGATTTATTAGAGTCTGGTCATTGTATAAGTTAAATCAGACAAGCACTGTAATAGGATAGGACCAAAACTGAGAAACTGACTTTAAAGAGATTACTGAGTTTACACATCAAACTGAAGTCTGAAGAAGGTAAGTTCGCTGAGGGATCAAACTCAGTTAACTTATCTAGAAGCTGAAGGCTGAGGGAACAAACTCAGTTATTAGAAGAACTGAGGGACACAAACTCAGTTAATGAAGATAGAAGAACTGAGGGTTCAAACTTAGTTTATGAATACCGAAGCCGAGACTGTAATGTTAGAATTCAGGAAAGTCTGTGCTGGCCTAAATTGACTTCATAGATCTTGTATGAAGACTTAAGATGCATAGGACAATGATAGCTTCGACAATATGGATTTATATGGTGTACTCTGATCAAGTCAACAAAGATCAGATGAATACATAGTACTAAGTTTTGAAGAAGAGTAAAAACTCAGTTAGCACTTTATATCAGTTATAAACTGAGAACTGAGTAAATTAGTTTTATAGTAAAATCAGAACGTTGAAGATATAGAAATCTGATTGGTCAATGAAGTGTCCTTTCTGACACTGACATATAACGGATAGTTAGCATGACCACCAACGGCCATTGATAACGTGGAAATTATCTCAGGTGGTCAGTGATGGCGTAATGGTGGATATCTGGCTATTTCGATGGTGTTAGTTATGGTGACTCACGGCGGAGCTGTGTATGCAAGTGGTGGTGCCGTACTGTTGAAGGAGAGAATGAGAGAATTTGGCTTTGCCTTATCTCTTATTTATCAAAAAAGGGTAATCCCTCCCGGAAGGGTTACATATGGCCCTATTTATAGGGAAGTTGCTACACATTACTAGATAATTACGATAAAGGACACAAAAGGTGCGGACAGGCAGCATACGCTCTGTCCTCCGGCGAGGCAGGGCGGCCCTAGACTTGAGATCTGTATTTCACACCGGCAGATTATCCTGGTGGTGGCCGACCCTCTCTCTCTCCGGGGACGAGCAGCCGGTCCTGTGAGTGTCTGATCGATGCAATAGTGATTGGGGCGACAGGTCCGTCCCGGAGGTAGGAATATCCCTATCAGTCATGAAGATTCAAATTTGAATGTTGAAAAAACCCCTATAAATAAATCACATTTACTTCAAGATGAAAAGCGGAGTTCTAAGGATAAATATATTAAGAAAAATTCATGTAAGGGGGAAAGTGAATTAAAAGAACTCCCGCTATATGCTACTTTGCTAGATCCATAACAAGAAATCTTCAAAGTGTTTTAAGCTTACAAGAAAGACATCAAGATCCACACTTGAAGAATTCAGAACTTATTGTGTTGATCATATATATATAAAAGAAAAAGCTCATATCACAAGTTGAATCATAGTCATTGATTCAAGTCTCAACTTTGTTTATTCAAAAAGGTTTAGACTGTGAAACACCAAGACAGTGTGAAGGATTTTTGAGGTGCAGTTAGGAAGATTGTGTTTGTGATTACCTAGTGAAGAGACAATCTTACCCTTCAAGGAGTGGAGTGTTGTGAAATAGTTGATTGATTTTCACATAACTCTTTTGATTAAATCTTTTAAGTATCATTCATTTTTTAATGTGCTACATTCTATCTTAATATACTTAATGAATCATTTCATAATGAAATACATTAATATATTAAGTTTCTTATGATAAACGATATATTAAATGATAGCATTATAACTACATTGTTTCTAATATAATATGCTATTACATCATTATATAATACACTAAGATATATGTCATTATTTACTATATCTTAATGTTAAGCATGTAAGTGCTATATGATCTATTGATATTTTAAGACATAAGATATGACATTAATTAAGTTCTATATTAATATTTCCATGGTTTACTATTTGTACTCACTTAGTATAAATGCTTAATCATCCTATATACCATAGAGCTATTATATTGGACATTGATCGGTTTTGGTACATATACTTAAAATTTGATTAATGAATATGTGTAATATTTATTTTATAGGGTATTATGAATGGACTAAATATTACAGCCTTTGGCATCTATTATTTCTTCCGGCCCAATGTGCTATAAACTTCCAATCCAATATTTTAATTTCCTCTCTCAAATTAAAATCGACCTTGGGATTTAATCTTACCAGCCCAACACCCAAACTCCAGCCTTAGGCTGTCTCCAATGGTTCTCCCTATCACACTCTCCATTTATCTTATTTTCCGTTCCAGATTTACTTTTTCAACACCCTATAAAACAATCGACTCCAATAAGCACTCCCTATACAATTCCTCAATACTATTTTTTTTCACATCTCAACCAATTAATTCAATTTTTTTTTTATACAAAAATCAAAATAAAATATTTTATACTTGTAAAATGAGATTTTAATGTCGTATCATTGTCAAAAAAATGTCGTATGCGTTTAAACAACCAAATAGGGGATTATTAAATGTCCTCTAATAAATGTCGTATCGTTTTTATTAGAGGAGATTATTACCGAAGTGGTTAAAATTGAGTTTGGTATAGTTGAAGAAGATTATGATAAATAAGTGGAAAGAGAAAATGAATTGTGTGGTTAAAAATGGAACACTATTCATATTAGCGGTCTTCCTTAATTAAGGGAGACACTTAATTTCAACAAGGAATGGGGAATTGGAAAGGGTGCCACTGTAAGCTTAAATTCTGTACACGCCCTTATAACAGACTTAGGGAATGGCAAAATCACCCTCTCCGTCAGATTCTCTTAACCCTATTCGTATAATCTATTTTCGGCTGCCTCATTCCATTCCATTACCTCACCACCTAGAAACCTCCACATTTATCCCACATTTCCATTAATTCCCAAAACTGTTTCCTCTATTACTCCACCCCTTTAGTCAATTAACCCTCTTGAACCTTTCTACCTCCATCGTTCCATCTCCTCTAAAAATTCCTCCATTGAATGCTTCGAAATTTCTGTAACCCAAATTTCATACCCTGTTTACTCTATTCAAATTCTCAGAGATGCTTCATTTACTTGACTGTTGCTATATCCATGGAAAGTCTTGACCTTTCCGTCAATGCCTCTATTCAGTCCCCCATTGACCTGATTTACTGTTGAAAGGATAGTCAGTAATCGATGAAGCCATTTAGTTCAATATTTGACTGATTACTTCTCGAAATCTATTCAGAGTTAAATGTTTATCTCGAATTCAATTACTTGACATTTCTGTTCTATTCATGATTTTTGGCTGGTCAAATGATGTTTTCAATATTGCACAGCCTTCAACTGGCGATGCAGCCTCTTCTGATGGCAATGTGATGCCTTGAAACCTGATGCATATTGCCGATGACATATTATCTGTTCGACTTAAAGGTTTGACCTTTCTGGTCAAATATTTGTTCCTCTGTTGTATTCGAGAAACCTGCTGTTGTATTCAAGTTTTGATTTCAAAGCTGAATTAACTCGATTAATGTCTGGCATGGTTAACCCGGTCTCTTTCTATTTTGACCCAAATCCAACTCTGTTCAGGCATAATTGCTTAGACCTCTTGCTTATTTCATCCCTAATCCCCAAGTCGTGTCTGAATATTTGATGAAATTGAAACCCATTAATTTCGATTAATGATACACTTATTCAATGCATTGCATTTGTTTGATGAAATCAAATTTTCCCTCCTTTATGATTTAAATTATCTGTTATTTTCAGATTTGTTTAGTGTTTGATAACATTAACAAACATGATGAAAAATGATTTGTTAATTTAATGAAATCAGTGATATAATTGATTAATGAATCAATCGAGTCTGCATGTCCTGTCCGGATTAAGATTTTATGAAATCAAATTTGATTTATGATTCAAATCTAGAGTATTGATCTATGTGAAATGTTTTACTCTACAAAATGTTGATCTATTATTGTTCATTCTGATTGAAAAGTGAACTAACAGAAATGAAACATAAATCGGGTGCCTGTGCCATCGGAGAGTGTGGTATAGATCTACCTCTATATCCATATCATACTCGTACAAAACTATACTTACCACTTTGGGATTATATTGACTCACTTCACTTAGTTGCATCCATGTATATATAATTGATTGTAGTATATAAAATGTCACTGCTAAATATATATTCAATATCTCGTATTTAATTATATATATATATATATATATATATATATATATATATATATATATATAAATCAATTTTCATGTTAAGTCATTTAATCTGAATTAAATAAATCTTAAAAATTGATTAAGAGAAACTGAACATGTTTTCAAATTTTGAAATATGCAATAAATAAGTCTAGTGTATATTCAACAGTCTACTTGGAAACTGAACCATTAAATATCTTGAATTGTGAAAAGTCTCTCTAAGAAAAGTGTGGCAGCTGATTCTCATAAAATACATCTGTTTAGATTAAATGCATTTAGATCTTACTATGTATGTCACATAGTATTCAAAGACATGTCATTTAATACACAATCACTGCGCTCTCACTGCATGTCTATATAACTCCAAAGACAACAAACCGATCAAGCTGAACTAAGCTGATCAAACATTTTATTTATACTAAAAATTATCCTTGTGTTTATAATTTGTTTGATGTGTTTTATCTTGAATCATTCTGCGATTCAAGGTTGAATTTGGTTGAGTAGATTAAGCCTGGAAACCCAGTTTGAGCCTGGATTGCAATCCTTGTTTGTCTCTGGTACCAGACTTCCGCTTCTCTCAACCTAAACCTTTCTGGTTCGATATCTGGAGTTTACTATTTACTTTTTGCTTTTAAGTTGCTAGTTTAATATGTGTTTTGATTTAGAACTTGTTAGAAAATGTAAGTGAAGGTTGTATCTTGTTCTGTTGTGTTAATCTTTGGAAAAACAACTGTGATCGAATCTCAGTGATTGTGTCACTATTGTGGTTAAGATTCCTTCACTACAGTTTGATCTAAAGGATTAACAAGTCAGAACCCATTTAATCCTTTATATTTTTATTTCAGTTCTGAACATCAAGAAACTGTTGTAATTGTAACAAACTGAAGAATAGTGATAATATCTGTGTGGTGAATGTAATACACCTAGGATTTCATGATTAGATGATCAAGATAAAATCTGAATTAATGTGTGCTTGAAACTAGATTAGAAACATCATTTTATTATTCATCAATTGTGACGTTGCTGAATTTAATCAGAGTAAGTTGGTGTCTAATAACTTAAGCTGCGTATCTGCAAAAACTTGATCAATATAGAAGCTGCTGAGTTTTGTCTGCATATTTGTATCTTACTGGGCTATTATCATCAGCAACAAATAGACTAAGTTATTTAGATTGATGAAAGGTATAATGACCTTACTGCACCACTGTATTTGTTAAATTAGTATTATTCTGGAAATTTGATCCTTAAGCAACTAAATTTATTTGATTGATATAAACTATTATAGTTTAGGAGGTTAGTTAATTAACTACATCTACGTGAATTGTAGTGTGGTATAGTTGGATGTGGATGCAACTTGAGCATTAACTTGACCTGTATGTGTAATTGTATTTCACCTTATAATCATTTTGAACATTGTTTTAATTGATTATCTGTGTATCTACCTCATTCATCAGTATCATCTAAGTGAATAATTAGCTAAAAGAACAACCTGCTAATTAACCTGTTTTGATAACTCAAAGTAATATACAACTTGATCACCTAGTACATTAGGAACAACACGTTAACTGGTTAGTTCTTATGCCTAATTTGGTCTAATAGCTTCCTAAGTAGTTGGAACTCCACAATTAATTTAATCCCTTAATAAGTTTGAAAAAGGATAAAGTAAAATTTAAAAAGGGTATATATCCTATCCACCCCCCTCTAGGATATATTACTGCGCATATAAGATCCAACATGGAGCAGACTTAGTGATACATTAATTCAACCTATTAAGGACTAAGGCTTGGAGATTGTGAAGCTAGGGAATAGTCAAGGACAACCAGTGTTTAAATTTACTTTGTGCGTTGTAACTGTAACCTCAAGAACATAGTGAATTTCCTCCAACATCACATGAGAAGAGAAGACTGACAGGATTACACCACCTGGAACCTCTATACGTTTTGTGTTATTTACTTTATGCATTTACTTACAACAATTATTTCTGTGATTATCTATTGTATTTTTGTTCTAGCACACAACTCAGCAAACATAAGAAGCTGAGTTAGCATTGCATATTTCAAGACAAACTGATAATTGAAGTTTTAATAAAAGGCTTTAAAATATCCGCTGCCGGTTAACTCAGTTTGAGGATAAGTCAGTTTGACTTAAACTCAGCTCTGTTAGCTTAACTCCATACAACTTTAAAAGTGAATTTAACTTTAGTTCTCAACAATCAAGTTTTTTATCACAAGTTTATTCACCCCCTCTAAACTTGTGTCAGCCTTTTTCACAGGACCAACAATTGGTATCGAAGCAGGCCTTTATACCTAAAGAGATCAATTGTTGAACAAGCTGTGACAGAAGTAACTGGCACTTAGTTATTTTTCGATACCAATTCAACAAATTGGTATTAGAGCGGTTCTTCTGCTCTGAATAGATCCTTAGTTGATCTTAATAACAGTTTGTTGGTTTATGTTTTTCAAGAAGGTTTTCAAACTTGCATCATGGACTCACATAATCACTTTAGAAGCATACTCAACTGTTCATTTTTGAGATTGATGATTACAAGAATAAAATGCAGGCATTTGTTGATGATACTCAAGAAAAACTGTTAGACCCTTTCAATAAAGATCCAATTGCTCAACCTGAAATTTGAGACTCATCGAAGAAAACCGAAGCATTACCATAAAGTTATGCAGCAGGAAATCACACAGAAAGTGATGAGGAAATCATTTTGTTTGGAACTAATCAAGCTAAACAAGTCAATGAGCCAAACAAAGGCAAACAAGTTATGATTGAAATATGTGGAGAAACCAGTTCTGAAAACACACTAAACAAATCCAATAAGGTAAGTTCTTCTACACTCAACTGTTACAATGCCATGAACAATCAAGTAAATTCAGAGTTCAATGAAACTCCTGACATAATCTTAAGGGAATTAGAGGCAATTCAAAAGAATTATGAGAATGTCAAGAAAGAAATAGATTCACTGAAAATTGAGGTTTTAAGATTGAACTTTGAAATCAACTTTATCAAGTCTAAAGGTAGAACTCAAAAAGTTAGCTCCACTGATGATATAGCAGAACTAATAAATATCATTGAATCATCAGTTATCCAACCTCCAAAGTTCAGTTCAAACCAGGAAAGCCATATGGTGATAGACCAGGCTTAGGGTTTGATAATCAACAGAATTCTAAGACAAGACCTAGTTTAGCTGCACCTAAGTTTGTGGCTGCTCAAAAGTCCAGAGCTCAGAAAGCTGATGAAACTATTAGAACTGATAAAAACTCAGTAAAGCCTTATTTTAAAACGGCCAAACTGTAAGATTAGTTTGTGGCACACGGGAAACTGACAGATCCTACAGAAAAACTCAGAAGGATAAAAATGGTAGAACTGATCAAGAATTAGTTAACAGATCATTCAAGTCCTATATGCCAAAGAATGATTCTCATTCAAGGGATACTAGATTCAATGACGTAACTTTTCTTATTTCATTTTTCTTTCCTACGGATGAAGACTGAAATGTTCCTACTACCACTGTTAGAACAACTCAGTTTCAAAAAATTCCCAAGGATAAGACTCTTGAGACAATACTACAGAATTATGTGAAATCTGATAGATCCAACTGGAATCCTAGTAAGTCAAAAAGTCCAGAAAGATATATGAGAGAAATGAGTTCAATCCTTAAAATGTTCAAAGCTCTCGAAAAAAGGGATTAATTTAGTGAAAAAGAAACCATCTTCACATGGTTGAAGAGTGAATCCAAAGACTAACCAGAAATGACCCAAACATGTATGGGTACCAAAGAAATCTTAACTTGTTTTACAGGAGGAATATATATTTTTTAGGAAGTGTCATGAAGTCCTTTTTCACAATTGAGATGATGAAACTGATTGCTCAAGGACAAACTGACCTACAAGATACAAACTGAAGACTGACTCGTGTTTGGATAAGCTCAAAGCTGGAAAAGATATATAGCTGTAGATACATTGTATCACATGTGTCTACTCTTACAAGCTACGGGTGTCAGAAACTGTGTAACCTACCTTGATCTTAATAGTCGATCTCCACCACTTACCACATTTTCTGTATCTCAAAACAACGACATGATTTATGACAAGACGTTTAACCTATTCAAGTTCAGCCCACTCCTCATCTACCCTCGATCTATAAATACAATTCCTTTCTCTCATCAAAATATTTGCGATAATCAGTTCTTCACTCTTCCATAAAAAATTTCTCTATTCTCAAAATTTCTAAAGTAACATTTCGTTAGAAATTATGCCTGAAACAAGAGTAGAACTTGGACTGATCATTTCAATTGATCAATACATTGAAAAGTATGGAAATTCAGACCTCGTCAAACAAATTGCAGAGAAGATCAGAAAAATCAAAGGTCTTGAAGAAGTGTTCAACATTGCTCTAGATAGTGTATGCTTGGAAAGCATAAGAGATTTCTATGAAACCGAAGCAACTACAATTGAAAAAAATGTTTATTGAAAATATCTTAGCAGATATCTTTGGCTTCAGAAAATCTAGTTACTTGTCTGTTATCAAGTTGGATAAATCAAAAAGTGAGAAGTTGTGGAAAGTGATTGCAAGCAACTCAAACATAGAAGTATCCTTGACAGGGAAGCTTGGATTTCTGAAACCAGAGTTTAACATAAATGCTAGCCGACTGTGTCATTGGGAATGCAGGAAGTTTCTTCAACATATCTGGAACCAAGTTAGATCTACTTTATGTAATCTAGTTTGAAGAGAAGTTCAATAGGTAGAGATACATACTCGACCAATTGACAGGACATCTCGCACCAGAGAAACCCAAGAAGAAAACTGATGTGAAGAAAGATTTTATCATAAAAAGACTCTTGCCCTGCTGGTTCAATGGATTCTCAACCATTTTGAAATTGCCAAAAGAGAGTCAACTGCAATAGCGGATGGAAAATTCACAATCAAAGCTGAGAAGAAAAAGTCAGGCAAAAAGAAAGATGACACATCAGAGGCTGAACCAAATAAAAAGAAGAAGAAAACCTTCAAGAAAGTTCTTATAGCTGAAGAAGCCATGGAAGAAGTTGAGAAAATGAGAGAGAAAAGAAGAAATATGGAGGAAATCGGAGAAACGAGAACATTTGAATCAGTTGAGAAAAGAAAAGAAGTTTCACCAACAATCCTTGCCCTCAAACATTGAAAGCCGATCAATCAAAAGGCTAAAACTGATGAAGAAACCCCCATCAAACCACAAGAAGTTACTAACACAAGGGATTCAGTTACGAAACCACATGAAAATGTTTCAGAAGAACCTGAAGTTGACACTCAGGGGGAACCAGCTCTGGAAACTGAAATGGATGAAGAAGCAACTGAGAGTGAAGATGAGGAAATCACTCAAGAGATTGCCAGTATGTAGTCTGATAGATAAATCAAAGTCAACCCCACAAAAATCAGCGTCCATAATAGCTTATGAGGATTCAATCAAGGAATCTGAGGCGTCTCAGTCTGAAAACAAAGATGAAGCTGAGAAGTCTGTTCAACAATAAGTCATAACACTGGATGACCTTGTTGAAGAGGTAATCAAGAAAAAGGATTTGCTGAAAAAGAAACACTGAGAAAATTGAAGAAAGACAGGCCGTTGAACCTGTAGTGGACCAAGAAGCTGAAACAGATAAAACTGACATTTCAGTTGTTGTTGAGGAAGGAACTAGAAAAATTGAAACTCAGAAAGTTCTTGACCCAGTTGAAGCTACAACTGAAATCCTCTTGTACCTGATATAGAAGCACCCAGAGAAACTGAAGTTACTACAACTCCAAGGATTCCAAGTTCACTATCAAAACCTGTTCCTACACCGGACATTGCTAATTTGATTGAAGCTGATTGTAAAAGGTTGGATACCTATCATTACTGGAAATTCAGTTCAATCAAGAATCAAGAAGAAAAGAGAGCATTCATGGAAGCTGAGTAACCATGGGTTTTTGGACTCTACAACATCACTCACCTATCACAATTATTTGATGCCAGTGATTTTCTAAGCACTGGATACTCTGAAATTAGAAAGAGACACTGGATGAAACTGACAAGAAGCTGTCCCTCACGGTCAACCAAAAAGGATGATGATGATAGCGATGATGATGATTCACAAGGAGATCCAAATCTGCAAAAAAGGATTTTAGCATCTTTACAGACATAAAAAGCCACTAAGGAAAAACAGATGAATCAACTAGTGAAGATAGCTCAAAAGAAATTGATAAAAAACTACATCAGATTTAGAAACTCAGTCTGAATCAGAAAATTAATGAGAACCAGAACTAAAAGGATATGAATCACCTACTGATAGAGGAGTTCTAGAGATAGCCAAAGATGCAGCTGATCAAGCAGGAGATCAAGAAGAAACTGATGATGAGTTCGATGTGAAATTATCACCAGCCAAAGTTGTGAATAGTTCAACCTTAGAAGAAGTAAGGAAGCAATCTGAAGAACGGAGAAAAAAATGAATAGTATAAAGATAAACTAAAAAAGATTGTCTCTACTCCACTCAAAGGATAACTGACTTAGAAACTAGAAACTGAAGGAGTTCCAAAAACTAACATTGTTGGAAATAAGTCAATAATGGAAACTTAAAACATTTCTAAGATAGAAGATGTTCAAACACTCAAAACTGAAGGCAAACCAGTTGATGATAAAGATGTGCCTACACAAGTTGAGTTTATCAAGTACAACTACAATGAACTTGTCAAGATTCAGACGGAGGATTTGAGCATCTTTGATAAAGTACTGAACTATATGAAAGAAAACAAAGCAGAAAGAGAGAAAATGATGCAGAAAATGCTAGAAGTCAAGAACAACTATCATGAGACTTGAACAGAAATCCAGAAACCACCATTGAGTCTGAAGCAAGGAAAATTGAGATTCGGGATCGACTAGAAAATCTTGCCAATAATAGTCACAATAGATTACTTCTAGTTGAGAACACACTAAAAGACTCAGTGGTAGCAGAGACCATTTTGGCATCTAATCAACAGCACCTTAATTCCTTCATTCAAAGTTTGATTCAGAAGGATGATGCCAATAAAAGGGAAAATATGGATGTGTTAAAAGTCAATGCTGCAAGTATAACATGAGTACTTGGAGCAATAGATGAAAAGCTCACTGAACTGAAGAAATTTAGAGCTGACATTGATGATGAAGAAATGAAACTAAATGTCAAATTCTTAGAACCGACCAAGAAAATATTGGCATAGGATCCACAACTGTACAACATGTTCAACAATCTATCAGACAAATAAAATGAAACCAGAGAACGAGCCTTGGAAAATTTCCTTACAATGAAGAAAGTCCTTGTTCATTACTGGAGAAAGCTAAACAATTGAGAAGAAGATGGAACACTGAAAAAAGCTGAAGAAGATGCTGGTAATGTTGATTTAGAAACTGTCAGGGAAGTACTTGAAAAATCTAGTACTATTGAATCCCTAAAAAAAGTGTGCTGAGATTCACTATCCTGTTTACCAAGAAGTTTTTCGGAAAACACAGCATGGCCACCTCTTGGAAAATTTGGGCCAGTATCAACAATTTTGAATTCAGTCCAGTATACGATGATATAAGAGAAGCTACTGAAGTAATTGACAAGAAAACTTTGCTCAAGGAGAAGAGAAAAGAAACTGAGAAGAAGACTTAGTTTTTCACACCTTGTTGTATTTTAATTCCATGTAACTCATTTTACGGTCCAATCAATGAAGTATCAGTCTCTCAGTTTCTGTGTGTTTATTACTTTCTTTTTTGTCCTTATCTTCTTGCATTTCTTTTAAGAAGGGTATTGGCATCATCAAAAGGGGGAAATTGTTGGAAATAAAATTTATATTTTGATGATAATTCATCGCTTGTTTAATTATTCTTTTATATCCCATTAATGAAGTGCCATAACTAGCTGTTATAGTGCAAAGCAAAAATATGTCTAGAATTGAATCTATACGATTTATTAGAGTCTGATCATTGTACAAGTTAAATTAGACAAGCACTGTAATATGATAGGACCAAAACTGAGAAACTGACTTTAAAGAGATTACCGAGTTTACACATCAAACTGAAGTCTAAAGATGGTAAGTTCATTGAGGGATCAAACTCAGTTGACTTATCTAGATGCTGAAGGCTGTGGAAACAAACTCAGTTATTAGAAGAATTGAGGGACACAAACTCAGTTATTGAAGATAGAAGAACCGAGGGTTCAAACTCAGTTTATGAAGACCAAAGCCGAGACTGTAAACATAGAATTCAGGTAAGTCCATGATGGCCTGAA
Organism: Gentiana straminea; assembly: GCA_036785695.1. Lineage (NCBI taxonomy): Eukaryota > Viridiplantae > Streptophyta > Magnoliopsida > Gentianales > Gentianaceae > Gentiana > Gentiana straminea. The sequence goes on along the minus strand of JAVUPR010000326.1, from coordinate 6,874,867 downwards.
TTGCCTTTATAGATCTTGTATGAAGACCTAAGATACATAAGGACAGTGATAGCTTAGACAATATGGATTTATATGGTGTACTTTGATCAAGTCAACAAAGATCAGATGAATACAAAGTACTAAGTTGTGAAGATGAGTAAAAACTCAGTTAACGCTCTATATCAGTTATAAACTGAGAACTGTGTAAATCAGTTTTATAGTAAAATCAGAACGTTGAAGATATAACAATCTGATTGGTCAATGAAGTGTCATTTCTGACACTGACATATAACGGATAGTTAGCAGGACCACCAACGGTCATGTAGATTAAAATTTGAACATTGTAAAAACCCTATAAATATATCACATTTACTTCAAGATGAAGAGCGGAGTTCTAAGGATAAATATATTAAGAAAAATTCAAGTCCGAGGGAAAGTGAATTAAAAGAACTTCTGCTATATGCTATTTTTGCTAGATCCAGATCAAGAAATCTTCAAAGTGTTTTAAGCTTACAAGAAAGACATCAAGATCCACACTTACAGAATTCAGAGCTTATTGTGCTGATCATATATATCCAGAAGAAAAAGCTCATATCACAAGTTGAATCATAGTCAATGATTCAAGTCTCAAATTTGTTTATACAAAGGTTCAGACAGTGAAACACCAAGACGATGTGAAGGACAGTTGAGGTGCAGTCAGGAAGACTGTGTTTGTGATGAGCTAGTGAAGAGGCAATCTTACCCTTCAAGGACTAGTGGAGCAGACTTAGTGATACATCAATTCAACCTGTTAAGGACCAAGGCTCGGAGATTGTGAAGCTATGGAATAGTCAACGACAATCTGTGTTTAAATTTACTTTGTGTCTTGTAACTGTAACCTAAAGGACATAGCGAATTTCCTTCAACATCATATAGAGAGGACTGACATGATTACACAACCTGGAACCTCTATATGTTTTTTGTTATTTACTTTATGTGTTTACTTACATCAATTACTTCTCTGATTATCTATTGTATTTCTATTCTAGCACACAACTCAGCAAACATCATAAGTTGAGTTAGCATTGCGTATTTCAAGACAAATTGATAAATGAAGTTTTAATAAAAAGCTTTAAAATATCCGCTACTGGTTAACTCAGTTTGATGATAAGTCAGTTTGACTTAAACTCATCTATGTTAGCTTAACTCCACACAAGTTTAAAAGTGAATTTAACTTTAGTGCTCAAGAATCAAGTTTTTTATCACAAGTTCACCTCCTCTAAACTTGTGTCAGCCTTTTTCACGAGACCAACACGTAGTGTAATTTGTCACCATCTGTATGACATTAGGCTTTGGATGGAAGATTTCAGCTGCATTCTCCGGCTGAACAATTGCTGGCACAAACTGCTCAATCGTTGGCATGGAATAACTCTGTAGAGTCCTTCTATCTGCTTTCACTACCACTCCTACATCGTTCCTTCTTCCATTGACACCGTTATGTCCATCAACCCCGTTCTGTGCCATCATTTTTTCTAGATCCTCTAGATGTGGAATCTACTCGTCTCTATCCTTCTTACTTCCTCCGTGTGAGCTTGATTCGTCAGCCAGCCTTTCAGTCATTTCTCGAGCTTCCTTACGCTTCTGCTTTGCAAACTTTTCAATTTCAGGTCGGAATCGCTCAAGTTTGGCTGCTGAACTCCTTGTTGTGTACTACAAGACACTAAAAAAAGAAATAAGAAAAAGGTTAGTTACTCGCCCTGGCAGCTGTTACACTCGCCCTGGCAGAATCAAAAATAATACAGACTCTGACACTGACAGAAAGGAGATGACTCTATTAATTTTTTCTCTCGTGATTGCATGTTCGACTCTCGCGGCTTCACCAAGAAGTCCCAGAACCAATCTGGACAGACACTATACGACTCAAACTTCAAATAGACTCAGTTAACGAAATAAAAATCAGAATGTATACAAACAATCAATCGAAATTAAAAATATTTATGACACGAGTCCCCGGCAAGGGCGCCAAAAATCTTGACAGCGCCCTGTTGAAATAGTGTCATACACCCAATCGGGTTGGACCGGATCCGACCGGGTCGGATCATTTCTACTATTTCTTTATGATTATACATTTATAATAAATGGCTTTTCTGTTGTCATATATTTGTTCTTTTTAAAGAACCAATTATGCATTGTTATATGATAACGTCCTTAGTATTAAACTGCGATAGAGAAACAATGATAGGCGATTATGGTTGATGAGATCTCTAATCACTTTAATAAGTTTGTTACTTAAATGTCTCTAGGCTTATATACTATTAAACATGGCATTGATGGTATAAACAGGCTAGCACATATTAGATGTCTTCTATCTTTAAGGGCAGGGATAGATATCGTCAATTGAAGTGTAGAGACACTTGGACTGTACGTGGAAGTGTATTAGAGAATGTGTACGTTAGACTGACCCACTTACACTGTTAAGTGTCACGCTATGTGACGGTTGTGTAATTATCCTTAGGACCGGAGTCTACTTGGCATCACGGTGTGGATTGTCATGCTTTGACACTATTGATCCCTAGCCATGGGGCGATCATGTGGTAGTGATTAGGTGTGATACTGAAGCATGCGGAGTATACATGTTTGGTCATCCGGGAATCACGTACCCTATCAGTAGGAGTGAATATCCGAAAGGGCCTTCTTATAAGGAATGTCTTAATCTCGTGAATCTTTGCAAAGTGGAAGTAAATGAGTTGCTTCGGGAGAGCATGATATCCAGATTATAAGGTACGGTCGTTGATGATTGACACTCGACGTACGACCGTATGGATATTATTACATCGACTTGATTCTATTTACACGGTAACGTTTCACATGAACGGTAATAGTCATTGCATTTGACTCTTCCAATGATTGGGGGTCACAGTGTGTTGCTTGACGCTATCCCGTGATCGTTAGGTGTGAAGGACATTTTCGTAATTTGCTCTTTATGTCTACGGCCAACATATTCGGAAGCCTATCGGGTCACAGACATAAGAACATCTAGCCGGATTAAAGTGCGGTTATAATGATAATCAAATAAGGAAAGTTTATCTCGACTATAAAGTGTTATAGTGGTAAATTAATATGGTGGTATTTATTTATTATGAATAAATATAATACAAGATATTAATTATGTTGATTAATTAAATATACATAAAATGAATGTGCATGTCGAAATTATTATGTGTATATGATATACATGTATTTTGTAAATTAATTAATCATAGTATTATATTAATTAAAGAATCTTCCGGATGCCAAAATATTTGCTAAAGGTGGCGCATATTGATGTGTATGAGATACACGTGGACCGTGCAATTAATTAATAGTATTACCAAATATTATTAAAAGATATATAAATATAAATATATATATATATATATATATATATATATATATATATATATATATATATATATATATATGTAATTTGTGAATCTATGCGTGACTTGTATATATTGATATACATGTGCACAATTTCATTAGTTATATATTTGTATATAGATTTATATGTGTAATATACATATCTGATATATACACATATGTAAATTGATTTATAGTAAAAGATAGTCAATATTAGATATTGACAATATCTTGAAAATACTTAAAATGAGATATTAAATTAAATGAGATAAATCAATCAAATGTATTTTCCTTATTTTATTAGGAAAATATTTTCTCTCTCATCTATCTACTAGGAAGCTTTCCCAATCAGATTGGGGGACATAAGTGGCGCCTCACTCCCTATATAAGCAAGGGGTTGGCTAGCTCTTTTGTACATCACAATTCCAAGAGACTAATAGTTTCTTGTGAAAAATAGAGAGCTTCTTAGAGAGAGATTTGTGAGACAGAAAAGGTCGATCTAGCAACCAAGTTTTTCTAGTAGCAATCCATTGGTGGATTCCGGTGGGTTGTTCGTGTGGACTAGCGGTAGAGGCCGAACGCTTGGGCGGCTTCATGCACCACTACTCTACTTAGATGGTCAAAGCGTCGATCTTTTAGATCAAGCAAGGTAACCACCGTCTACTATCTGATTATGTTTGTTGCTTAAACGAAGTCGATCCTGGTTAAACGAAATAACTTTTTGAATTCTGCTGCGTTCCCGCGTAGATTTCCTAACAGTGGTATCAGAGCGAGATTCGAGCTTAAGCAATAAGCATGTTAAATTGCGTAGTAATTAATCGATATATGCAAGATCTATATTCGCGAATACGGAAAACAAAACAAAATATAATTGGGTAGGGAGCTCGGCCGATCGGCGGTGGCTCCCCACCTTGCCGCGGCCGGCGGCGGCAGCGCCCTAGGGTGCTGCCGTCGGCTGGTTGCTTCATGATGGATCCCAATTTTGTTTTTCGTTTTGTGATATTTTATTGTGCATTGATATCTCATTTGTTTAGTTGTGTCATTTAGTTAACCAATGGTTCAAATAGTTTGGACCATTGGGATAGCATTAAAATAATATTGACATTTCCAACTTTGCTTGAATAGGCCTAGGATCTTCCCAAATATTTGATTGGAAAATGATATGGTAACCAAAAATATGCACCGGCCATCCCCCGAAACTTGTTTCATGTGGTTCAGAATTAATGGTTTTTTTTTATATTCAAAGTGTATGGTCAATAACATGGTCAGTGCTATTTTACGTGTTAATGCATCGGTGTCTCCATAACCATTATATTTGATTTGGGAAAAGGCCTAGGCCCCCTTTTAAAATTTTGATTTTGGAAAGGGGTTAGGTAGTCAATCAAATCTTGTGTGGAAAGATGTCTTTTGGCTTAGGAAACCAAATAGAAAAGAAACAAAAGAGGCATTCTAATTTTGATTTGAATTTTGAATAGTTCCAAATTAATAAAATTGAAATTAGAATCGATTTAAATTTAAATGTTAATTTTATTTTTGATTTAAGTCATTTAATTATTTAAAAGTTAATTGATTATTTGTTGTGATAAAATAAGACGCATGTAGTTAAATTTTAATTTGTCTTTTTCATAAGATATTATTGTATGAATTAGATGTGTAGATATAATATGATTATATGGACCCCGATTGATTATGGACTCATCCAATATGATAGATGTGAATGATTTATTTTTCCGTTGGTTTAAAAATTGTCCTAGGCCGTTATGAAGAACATGGCCTAGTTTATTTTCTGCATTATCCCATTCCCATTAGCCCCCCCCCCCCCCCCCCCCCCCCCCGTGTGTGGAGGGTGTATTTATTTTATTAGATAAAATTATGTAACAAGAATGTGGTGGAAGATGGAGACCAAAGAAAAACGAAAAATAAATATCACATTGGAGAATGGGGTATTACAGATCCTATCGGCGGTTGCAGCTACCTTTAGATTGTGATCCGTGGTTTCGTCAGTTTGTATTCAAAACCACACCTAGGAAAAATCCATGTTACCCTCAAAAAAAAAATCCATGATCATACCGGTTACTTTACGCATTTATTTATTTAGTGCTTGTATTTATTTTATATGATACGATAGGTGCATAACTAGGCACGATCTAGATGAACGTGTAGCATGTATGTCTATAGAGATAGATGTACTTGATGAGACCGTAATAAATTAATTAAGAGAATTAATTTGAAATTGATTAAGTGAATTAATTTAAAATTACTCCCACAACAAAAATCGAGTTATATTTGTCTCCCAATATTATAATGACGGTGAAGAGCCCTTGTTCGGATCCAACTGATCGGCCCTCGTCGGGAGTTGACCTACCTCGGGTATATCGTCGTTATTGAGATATGATCGTTATGAGATCTCATGAATATTTGGATTATGACTCGACTAAGAATCTTGCGGTGAGTGGCCCTCGTCAGGACCGTCAGATTTTAGAGACAAGGGGTTGACTATCACATAAGATGTGAATTGTCAAAGAGTTGACTAGTCAACCAATGGAAGCCGCATGAGATGCGACCGGTAAGTGTACCCACCTTACAAAACTGACCCGGTCGATCGGCCCTCGTCGGGGATCGAGTCAACTAGATTGGGTTCCATCCACTAAAGAATTAATTAAAAATTTTGAAAGTCAATTGGGAGTAGTTGACTAGTGGGAGCAAAATCATAAACCAAAAGACCATATTTGATTTTGCGTGTATAGACAACAACACTCTTTTATCTTTATTTAATGTTGTAGTTTTTAGCAAATTTTTATATATATGTTTTTATTCTCTATTATTAAAACCAAATTATGACTGTTACCTTTTGAGAAAATTTCTCAAGTAAGGTTAAGTACTTTTAATCCTTTTAAAATAAGCAATGACACGAGCAACCTCGTTATAGTAGTTAGAGACAAGGAGACTACATATTTGATGTTGAGCTCTAAGACTTTAATTATTAATCAAAATGAAAGCTCAGGATGTGATTGATGAGTTTCAACGAAATAATCATATATTGGATACGACGTTATCCAATGGGTCGTTTGTCATACGATGACAATTAATTCAAACATTAGATGTATTGAATAATAATGACAACAACAAATTTGGTAAATGTTGTTTTCAAAATTATAAGATTTAAGTATCGACTTAATTCTTTAATCATTGCTTGAAAGTAAAAATATTTCATGTTTTGAATATGATTCAAAAGAGTTAATTAGGCTATTAAAAGACGTTGGATTTTCTTTATGAAAGAAAATTGAAGACACTATATATTCTTGTGATTTTTATTAAGTCTTATGAAGACTAAATTAAGAAATATTTACAAGAGCTTGGAGGATTAAAATGGAATTTTAGGGCATGTGCTTAAATAAGAGAACTTATTGAAGTCTTTGTTTCACAACAAGCACGTTGAGATAAATCTATCTAAACTCAAGTCAACTCTCGGATATATGATATCCTACGAGTGTGATTAAATTAGAATGATTAAACACAGATTTGGAAGGTGAAGAAAACGTTGTAAAACTTACCATATTCTGAATCTAGCAAACTGATAAGGAAACTAAATAAATGTTATTATGTTACAGTTCTTATGAAGAACATATTTTCAGCTATATGTTAGGATTTAATGGACAAATTCAATTGTAAGGAATAAATGTTATTCCGATAAAGTTGAACAGTCTCTGAATCTAACATGCTAGATTATTGTCACCATATAGTTGATATGAGTGATGAAATCTCAACTAAATATTTATATGCCTGTTATCCTTGATTTTGTGGTTGTTCTAGACATAGTCTCTATGGAAGGGAGGCGTGTAATCAAAGGTCATTGTGATGATGCTGAACCATATGATTATGAATCATGTGGGTTATACGTATCTTATCCAAAGAGGACTAAATAACCCTTTTATGAAAGTGGTTATAAAATCTAGAAAAATGACTAGAGCCTAAACATATTAATATTGTTGGCTTATGAAAATTTATACCATAAATAATTGTTTATCTCACTCTTGGACTATTTTAGAAATAATTGAATGTACTTGTTGAAGTACGACAATTCTGAAGGCCCGAAAAGTTTGAGCTAGTACGAATATGAGATAAATGAGACTTAGGAATTAATCTTCAATTGGATTGAAGCAATTAATAACTGGAGGGTGTTTCAGAAGTCGTCGGAAAAGGAATCAGATTCTCCCTAAAAGGATATCATTCTGAGATGTGCGATTGGACTGCGGTTCCGAAATGTAAGTGACACTTTATACGATAAAGTTGTGACGTAAACCATGCAAAGAATCCCTTACCCTTTTTGGGATAGTGCCCTTAATCAAAACACATACTTAACCGAGTTCCAAACAATAAGGTTGAATAAATTCCATATTAGATATGGAAGAGGATAATGTCGAATCTATCTAAACCGATGATTTGAAGTTGTCATAGGCAAAGTCAGAAAGGCTTGGAGCCTAGTACGACATATGCAACTTTGTGGAATGTCTTGGCAAGTACGCTAGACATTGTCTACTTTCCCGCGGAACATGTTCGGTAAAAACGAGTTTTACAATTTATAACCGAAACACCCCAAGTATAAGGATCGTAGTATAGGGTGTTTACGGGTCGTCCTAAGGGAGTGGAATGTTTATCGGATTCAAATATAAATCTATATCAATTATGTCACAATTATCTATCTAAACTAAAGCTGAAACTAACTAAAACCTAAACCTAAGAATTAAAACTAAAACAGAAATAAAAACAAGCGAGAAAATAAGAAAACGAAAAGACGGACGAGCGTTCACTAAAGTGAACGAGCGTCCGGAAACTAAATCTAATGGACGAGCGTCGCTATTGCGGACGAGCGTCGATTATGAACTCGAAGTAGAAAAGTGCGGGAAAACGAGCGGGAAACTAGGGTTTATATAACTAGAACTTAAACTAAACTTAATCTAAACGATTCGATTAAAACAATTAAAGGAAAACACAGCAAGGCGACTAGGTTCCACCTATCAACCAACAATCCAACTAGACGGTGATTAAAAAGACATAGTTTTTAGTAGTGATTTATTCACGAATTCAATTAAATTTCTTCAACCAAATTCTAGGGTTTCGTTTATCTTTTCAAATAAACTAAACATGCAATCAACACGAAATCACGAGGTTGTTTCCAAACTCTTACTCAACTAATCATGCATAATCTCTTAAAACACAATTAGATGCATTACTTTGAACGAAAGAGAACTCAAATAAACAAACTTTCATAAATTTATTCAAGCATAAATTAAACATAGATCGTTTCATCAAATCTTAATTCAATAAAACTTAAACAATACAAAACAGATCCAAAGTAATGAAAAACTATGAAATAAACTCACTAAACTTAAGCATCGAACTCTCTAGTTGGTTTTGTTGTTGATAGGCTTCCTCCGTCGACTCACTGCAAGGTTTCTAGCCAACAATCATGTTGAAGATGATTGTTGGTTGGGAGATTTGCATCTCTGTGAAATTAGGGTTCTCTGGCCGCAGCTTTTGGTGAATTTGCGATCTCAATGTTGCGTAAAAAAGTATGTTCTTAGGGTTGGGGCTGCTTCTTTGTATTTATAGAGCTCTAAGTCGGTTAGGGTTAAGTCGGCACCGGACGCTCGTCCGCTTATATGGACGCCCGTCCATGATGCCTTAGACGCTATCAAGACGCTCGTCCAGATTCCGTCCAAACTCTCTCGTTCAACTTTTCTTCTCTAGACGCTCGTCCGAATTACAAGACGCCCGTCCATATTGGACGCTGCATGGACGCTCGTCTGGATTGATGCAGAACGGATTCCTTGATATTTCCATCTTTATCTTGATTGATTTCTTTCCTTATCTCTTCTATTTTCCCATATCTTTGATTGATCATCTCGAAATTAAGTCTCCTAAAAGATAAATGAACATTGCAAAATGTAATGAAATCCAAATAATCATAATTAAATCAATTAAACACTTAAAATAACCAATTTTGCAAATAACCATATTAAAATGACATTTACCTAATAATTACACTTAAACCCTTAATTCTCATGTAAATTACGCAAATGTGGGGAAAATAATAATGAAATAAACCCTTAATAATCATATAAATATGGCCTTAACAACTCCCCCACACTTAACTTTTTGTACGTCTTCGGACAAAACAATCAAAACTATAGCTCAACTTTATAAATAATCCACATAGATCTCTAACTCACGTAACGAAAGATACAACAACTATAGCAAATGATACCAACACAGAGATAGATTCGGTGTAAGTGTGACAAGCCTTTCTCAATCTAACAAGCCTTTCAAAGAAATATCCTCTCAAAAATTCCAATGACTATCCTAGGTACAAACGATAATAGCTCCACTCAAAGCCTTCCCACGCACTCGGTAGGATAATCCCTACAGCATATCATGCGGTTCTACTGGGTATAAGATCCATGATAACAAAGACTTCACTCTATTTTTACTCATCATTTCCAAAATTTTCAAATTTGACGCATATCAGAATAAGCTTTTACCCATCATAGTAGAATAGGATGTTTCGTGATAACACCCTACCTTACTCAAATCATAAGGTAGCTTCTTCTAACTGTCGTGAGCTTTTGGTCATCATAGTGGAATAGGACATACGTGGTACACCCTACCTCACCCCAATCATAAACCAGCTTCCGACAAACGTATTTATTAATAATTGCTCACTCACTTTATTCATTCACTTTTCAAAGTCATAAGTTACATCTCACCTATCACATTCAAACTTTATGATATTCACAGTACACGGTCTAACTAAGGTGTTACTAAACTGACCTTCCTAAGATAAATCATTAAAAATAATGAAAGGATATAGTTCAAAAGTCATGCTTCAAAATCAAAGGCTTTCGTGAGTGAAAAACGAAACTATCTCCATAAAAGTAAAACATGCTATAATTATCTCACTAAGTCACATACTATCATCGTTAGAAAACTACAACTAGCAAGCATCTAGTTCCAATTATATGCTCGAGACTCACAAAAAATTTTAAATTTCGCAGAAATTTAACATTCACTCATATCTCAAAGGATATAGCATAAAAACATACCCAATTTACCCCCCCACACTTAAATCACATTATGTCCTCAGAATGTGCAAATATAAAAGAAAAGAAAACTTAGCTGGTTTCAACAGTGGTTGTCGGATGAAAGTTGGCAGGGGTCAGGCCGGAGCATGAACGTACCGCTACAACTCGAATAGACAACACTGGACAGTAGTACTCGAAAACCTGCTCAAAAGTATCTGCAACACTCGACATACCATATAATCTCGGGGTACACGGGGTATATGAGCAACACATAACACAAAACACTTACAATGAACGTAAGAGGAATAACCATCAACACAAAATCAACTAAAGTATTATTTCTAAAACAATAAAACAAAACAACCTAAGAAAAGGAAACGAACAAAGAAAACTAGGCTGTCTCCTAGGAGCGCTCTTTTAATGTCAATAGCTTGACACAAAGTTCAAGAATCAACCCGGATCGGGCCACTTTGGTTTAACTGCCGCCACCTCAGTATCGGAATTAGAATTACTAGGGCGGAAATGATTTTCACCACAACAACAAGTCAAGTGTGCTATAAGATCATTAAACTTTTCTCTCCAAACTACACTAACTCTCTTCTTCTTGTTCTTGCGCACGATAGGCATAGACATAGTGGTATGATCAGAAGTCTCAACAGAAGGTACCTTACGGGTGGATATAGGAACGTCATCATCATCTGACTCAAAGAAATAAGATGGAATCTCCTCACAAATCAGGACATCTGTACTCTCATCTCTTCTTTGGAAATAAAGAGTCTCAGGCTTTTCCTTTGGTTGCCCAAAATATTTCTTAAGTCGATGGCCATTCACTTTAAAAGCTTGATTACCATACCCGTTCAAAGTAATTACTCCACTTGGATTAACCTCGAGAATCTCAAAGGGACCGGACCATCTAGACTTGAGTTTACCAGGAAACAAATGAAGTCTGGTATTATAGAGTAAAGCCATTTCACCAACTTTGAATTCTCGGTCCTTGATCTTAGCGTCATGGAGCATCTTCGTTCTCTCCTTGCTGATTTTAGCATTCTCGTATGCTCTGAGTCTGAATTCGTCGAGCTCGTTCAATTGTAACAACCGTTTCTCCCCACAGAGTTGGCTATCGAAATTTAAGAATTTAATTGCCCAGAAAGCTCTGTGCTCAAGTTCGACAGGTAAATGACAAGCTTTGCCATAAACCATTTGGAAGGGTGACGTGCCCATCGGGGTCTTGAATGCAGTACGATAAGCCCACAATGCGTCATCCAGCTTAAGACTCCAATTAGATCTATTATTGTTCACGGTCTTCTCCAAAATTCTTTTCAGGCTCCGGTTGCTTACCTCGACTTGGCCACTGGTTTGGGGATGATTGATGACGGTCAAATTATACCCGTAAAAGTCATCAACGTAGACCTTAAATCGGGACTAATAATATGTATTTTATATTAAATCACATGTTTATATTTATTATTTAATGTTTTGTGATTTATAAAATATAATTTGGTATTTATCCATTTTATAAGATATAATTTGGTGATTATCCGTTTTTATTATATAAATCGGTATTTATCCGTTTTTATTATATTTATCCGTTTTATTTAAATATGATTTATTTTGGGATAAATATCTATTTTTCGATTTGGATAATTATGGAGGATAAATACAAAAGAAAGAATTAAATCTCAAGATAAATCAAAGGAAATTCAAGATAAATATCGGATTAGCACGAAAAGATCGGATAAGCATGACAAAAGCCGGCAAACCAATCCGAAGAGAGGCGCCGACTTTGGGACACGCACCAAGAGGGGGGGCGCATTTTTGCACCTTATTTTGGAGATCGGCCGAGAGTTATCTCTTATTTGTTTTGACATTTTGATGTATATCTCTTAATTAGCTTGAACCCCTATAAATAAAGGCATGTTATACACGCCAAAAACACACTTCTTTACACAATACATTTTTTACACTTCTCAGTTTATAATAAAATCTTCAGTTTTGCTTAGAGCAATTTTTATGCAAGATCTGCAATAATGTAAGTTCTTGTATTTATTTGTTCTTAGTTCTTTGTAATTAAGCCCCAGTTATTGTTTATTGTTTGAGGTTGTTCGTTCTTCACCGAACGATGTAGATCTAAGGATACGATATGAGGCAGTGGGGATTCCTTGTCTATAAGGATCCACACGCCTAGATCTCGTTATCCGGTGACCTATAGATGACTTTGGTATGATCGACAACCGTGTTTTTAGTAGATCTATATAATTGCTTTATGAGTCTCTATTTTATCCGTTACGTATGTAGAAACGCTAAGATTTAGTTGTTCGTCGCGTCAATCTAGCCACGTCTTTATGGTGTGATTGTCCACCTAGAATTTCTTATCTTAGTAGGTATGGCTACGGCTACGTTGCTCGTCTGTTTTAATTAGCGTATGGTTAGGAAATACCAATATAGGGCTCCTAGGTCGGCTCATGAATTGATCTTCCGGGACTTTCAGCGAGATCTAGATCTGTTCTGTATTAGGGAATTGAGCTCACCTAGTTATACGTAAATCGTAGATTAACATGAGACCGTCCAAGTAATTGTTAATGGGACAGAGACTGATGCGATCGTCTAGGAAGTACGCCTGAAAAAAGGAATGTTGCCTAGGTGAGGAATACGGTTAATATCGGCATCCCTAGTTTTGTAAGCGTGCAAGTCATATGAGATGGAGGCCGAAAAAGCGAAGTCACGTGATGTAGCATAGTGATCTGGATGGCCTACCCGGAGCTAGATCTAGTCTAGGGGATGACTCCCGTAGCCAATATAAAAGAAATACGAATCGGATTAATAGTTGTCGAGTCTAGCTTAATTATATAGAATCTCTAGATCCAAACGATAGCATGATAATTGGGGAGGTTAATTACGTTGTTTATGTGTTGTGTCGAGTTGTGTCCTTTACTTTTTCTTGTACTTCGTTGGTCGTAGACCGCCTTTGTGTCCTTGATATGAATAATTAATTGTTTGTATATAAAATGATCCACAATTTGGTTCCCTGTGGGATCGACCTTGATTCGCTATAGCTATACTACGATGGACCTAGTCCTCTTGCTAGTATTGGTTTATGGTGGTCAAGTACTTTTAATTATTACTTGATCTACGTGCATCAAGTTTTTGGCGCCGTTGCCGGGGAACCAACGGTCAATTTTATATATAAATAATTTTTTATTCATGTTAAGTTCTCTGTTTTAGGGTCTGTTTTTGAGTCCCTCTGGTTGTCTGTAAGTTGTAAAAATTCCAGAATCTGGAACACTGGTTTCACTCCCGCCGAGATCGCCTCGCCGCGCCGAGCCTTTGGTTCTCGTTTTCTGGGACTTCGCGTGTCTGTTTATCTCCGTATGTTTAATCCGTAGGTCTGATAGCAGCATGGGAAACCATGTTAAAATCAGTCTACGGTCCGTTTTGTTTTTCTTCTGTTTGCAGAAACCAGGGAAGCAATAATCCGAGTCGGTAATTTTTTCGCGGGCGCTGAGAAAATAACCCAGCAACATGTGGAGCTACGAATCTGCGATGGGAAAAGCGATGGAAGCAAAACCTTTAAAGCACCAAGATGGCTCCGAGAAAATAAATATTAAAAGGTTCGAATTATTTGTGGTACAATGTTGAAGGCAAGGTACTACCTTTTTTTTGCTTATGTTTTACTATCTTTTGGTTTTTTTTGAACATAAGTTAGTCTTTACATGAACCTGAATGAGAATCTTAGCCCGGAGTTGGTTTGTAAGATTAATTTATGAGTGTGGAAGGTTCTGCCCCAAATCTGTCTCATCTAGAGGGTGTAGGGAAACATGTAGTAGTTGAAGGAAGCAAGTGAATAAAGAGTTCCTCGTAGTTCGTCAAAATCTCATTGTCCTATGCATGAGATTGCTTCTACTGGCCATAGGAGCAACAATTTGTGTAGTTTAAGCATCCGCAATCTAAAGAAGACGTTGAGTTTTGAGAGAGCATAATGACGCAGCATTATAGAGGATGTTATTAAAATGGGTCCCTAGGACTAAATCTTCTTAGAATTCACTAATTCCTAAAACGAGAGCCGAGGTAGGAGCTTTGTATAAATGGTAAGGATAAATGTCGGTTCCTAGGTCTCACAACCAAGAGAAGAATATTAATCCGCAAAAGCAACGAGCCCACCTCATATAGTGCTCAAGGGGTCAATATCTGGCGATCCAAGAAGGATGACTGACAAGGATAACTTTTGGAAAGTCAAGCTGAGGACTTTAAACTCAGAACTACTTCTAAAACCCTTAGGATTTCTTTTTAGTTTTTCAGGTTTTGTTTTCTTTGAGTCAAATAAGAGTAACGTGACATATGTTGAGGTTTTTTATTTTGCCGTGTTCCAATGGCCATTGGGCTAAGGATGTGCAAAACTTTTTTACTCAATATAGGCCACGTGAAGTAGAGTTCCGTAGGAGAGTCGAGAAATTGCTAAAGAAAAGGAAATTTAGCAATCAACCTTAAGATGGAAGCATTAAGAGAGCTTGAGAATTACTGAAAATGTAACAGAGAGAGATTGGTGCGAACAAGAACAATTTTGGTCAACTACCAAAACTTTTTAGAATGGCAATCCGAGTGAAAATCCAAAGTTGTGTGCAATTCGTTCTGCAACTATCCTTATCCTTTCCTTTGTACCTTTTCACCCTTCAACCTTTTCTATTCTCTCACCCATCTACCTCACAGTTCACATTTCTAACCATTCTTTCATCCCCTCTCTTTCTTTCCATCTATTTCACTCTCCCAACCTCCCCAATCCCATAAACAATTCCGACCCAAAGACACAATTTCTTACCCACCCTTTATCTTTTCTTACCATCTTTATGTATATCTTTTTCTAAACCCATCATACTCTAAACCTCCATTTTGTTTACAAAATACCATTGTGTTGCGGAATTTGAATATTGCTAAGTTTTAATGATTATCTTTTATCATTTTGGTTTTCATGATCCTAGCTGGGGTAAGTGTAGCTCTGACCCTAGCTCGATTTTAAAAGTTTTTGGTTCGATCAAAATACAACTTATCTTTCTACCGGAAGTTTTAAATTTCACAATTTTACGCCTATTCCGGCATTTCGAGATGATGAGTTTCGTTCTAAAAATATCACATCGATCCAATCATGTTATACCTTACCAAGTTTCTCTTTTACGCCGGATTAAATATCTTATCAATCCAAGAAACCTCGTGTTCTCCCATGAGGTAATGCTTTTTGATCTTTGTCTTCTCCACCCGGTTTTAAGCACATTTAAGCGGTAGAGATTATAGATGAAGATTAAAATCTTTAGTTGATTGTTTATCTTTCTTTCTATTTAGTATTTCTATTTTTGCGTCTGAACGAGTAGTTTTAACTCTTTGGTTTTCCTTGTCATTGGTTGTATGAAATAAAGTGGCTTAAATTGTTTTCGGATATTTTATATCTAATTACTGCCACATTATTTTGTAACTCCCATTGACATGTTATTAACGATCTCGTGGAGTTTCTATTTGGTTTGCTTAAACAGGTTTTCACTTGCTTCTCCACGACGTGCTTGAATAACTCCGATGTTCTGCATCTACTTGAGAGCCGTTTCCAGAGCTAAGTCTTTTTCTTAAATTCTCATTTTTATTTGTCATTGGGGACAATGCCGAGTTTAAGTGGGGGTAGGAGACTTAGCCATGATGCTATAATTGAACAATGGAATGAAACGGTGAAAAATTGAAAATTTTGAACAAATGCCAATTAATTGTCTCGTACCCTTAGAATTGTGAGTTCCTAGCTAAGAATTGATAGGAAAGGAACCAAGTTGCATAATTACGTGATCATATTATACTTATGTGAATGTAAATTTAAGGATATCCATGCCAACTATTGCAAGTAGTTATTTATTATTTGATTACTCAAAATGAATCGAGTTTTACCACACAAATCATAATAACTGAAGAATTATGTGTACATTGCGTAGACGATTGGTTATGTAGACTTAGTGTCGAAATTTATCTGCTGATGTATTCCTATCTTCTAGCCATCAAAGCGGAGTAATAAGCTTGAGAATTATCTGTGTTTTGACAATAAGTTAAACACTGGGCTTGTAGTAACATTACCAAAGTAGCCCCGCGCTTGTGGTAATATTCAATGCTATGCATGATCTAAGATAGGGGGATACTCTAAAAAGTTTTCTTCCTTGAGATTGATAGTATTTGAAAAATATGAAGAATTGAAGAAATTCAACTTTTAAGAGGCTTTGAGTAGTACTCGGTCTCCAAGTCCAAAAACCCTATGATACGCTCTTGCTTATTGTTCTAGTGCTTTAACCATTGCGAGGCTTAAGAAGTGGGAATGCTGATGTTGGTAGGTTGAGATTACGAAGTTAGCATAAACTCTAATCCGCTTCGATTATATAAAACTCGAATGCACATGCACACATCACTTCGGTTCATAGAGAGTAGTGAATAATGGATATCTTATGAGCATGACTGTATGAGTTGACTCGAGCTTCTCGCGTAAGTATGATTTGACCATGTCAATTGTTTTCTTGGGGAATGACTTATTGATGCTTTGTTCGGGACGATCAAAGTCTAAGTGGGGGTAGTTGATGACGGTCAAATTATACCCGTAAAAGTCATCAACGTAGACCTTAAATCGGGACTAATAATATGTATTTTATATTAAATCACATGTTTATATTTATTATTTAATGTTTTGTGATTTATAAAATATAATTTGGTATTTATCCATTTTATAAGATATAATTTGGTGATTATCCGTTTTTATTATATAAATCGGTATTTATCCGTTTTTATTATATTTATCCGTTTTATTTAAATATGATTTATTTTGGGATAAATATCTATTTTTCGATTTGGATAATTATGGAGGATAAATACAAAAGAAAGAATTAAATCTCAAGATAAATCAAAGGAAATTCAAGATAAATATCGGATTAGCACGAAAAGATCGGATAAGCATGACAAAAGCCGGCAAACCAATCCGAAGAGAGGCGCCGACTTTGGGACACGCACCAAGAGGGGGGCGCATTTTTGCACCTTATTTTGGAGATCGGCCGAGAGTTATCTCTTATTTGTTTTGACATTTTGATGTATATCTCTTAATTAGCTTGAACCCCTATAAATAAAGGCATGTTATACACGCCAAAAACACACTTCTTTACACAATACATTTTTTACACTTCTCGCTTATAATAAAATCTTCGCTTTGCTTAGAGCAATTTTTATGCAAGATCCGCAATAATGTAAGTTCTTGTATTTATTTGTTCTTAGTTCTTTGTAATTAAGCCCCGCTTATTGTTTATTGTTTGAGGTTGTTCGTTCTTCACCGAACGATGTAGATCTAAGGATACGATATGAGGCGGTGGGGATTCCTTGTCTATAAGGATCCACACGCCTAGATCTCGTTATCCGGTGACCTATAGATGACTTTGGTATGATCGACAACCGTGTTTTTAGTAGATCTATATAATTGCTTTATGAGTCTCTATTTTATCCGTTACGTATGTAGAAACGCTAAGATTTAGTTGTTCGTCGCGTCAATCTAGCCACGTCTTTATGGTGTGATTGTCCACCTAGAATTTCTTATCTTAGTAGGTATGGCTACGGCTACGTTGCTCGTCTCGTTTTAATTAGCGTATGGTTAGGAAATACCAATATAGGGCTCTAGGTCGGCTCATGAATTGATCTTCCGGGACTTTCGCCGAGATCTAGATCTACGTTTCCGTATTAGGGAATTGAGCTCACCTAGTTATACGTAAATCGTAGATTAACATGAGACCGTCCAAGTAATTGTTAATGGGACAGAGATCGATGCGATCGTCTAGGAAGTACGCCCGAAAAAGGAATGTTGCCTAGGTGAGGAATACGGTTAATATCGGCATCCCTAGTTTTGTAAGCGTGCAAGTCATATGAGATGGAGGCCGAAAAAGCGAAGTCACGTGATGTAGCATAGTGATCCGGATGGCCTACCCGGAGCTAGATCTAGTCTAGGGGATGACTCCCGTAGCCAATATAAAAGAAATACGAATCGGATTAATAGTTGTCGAGTCTAGCTTAATTATATAGAATCTCCATCAATGATATGGTGTACCAATCTTATGTTTGACACCATACTTCTCAAGGATCTTGTCAAGCGGCGCATTGCAAAAGTGAGTACCTTCATCACTAATGAG
The DNA here is from genome assembly GCA_036785695.1 of Gentiana straminea. NCBI lineage: Eukaryota > Viridiplantae > Streptophyta > Magnoliopsida > Gentianales > Gentianaceae > Gentiana > Gentiana straminea. The sequence goes on along the minus strand of JAVUPR010000326.1, from coordinate 6,856,251 downwards.
TGCTCTCGGACGAAACCAAATCTAGTAAAGATATTCTTTTGCAAGAATTTCTTCACGACTTTATGATCATTAGTTTGAGTAGCTATGGCCTCGACCCACTTTGAAACATAATCCACACGAGACGAGGATATACTTATTACCACATGAGGATGGAAAGGGTCCCATAAAATCTATGCCCCATACGTCGAAAACTTCACATTCAAGAATGGGCTTAAGTGGCATTTCCATCCTACTACTCGCCGTCCGGTTCTCGGCACCTATCACAACCTTTACAAAAGGCTTCGCATCCTTAAACGAGTCGGCCGGTAGAATCCGGCTTGAAGGATCTTCGCAACCGTCTTCGGTGTTCCATAATGACCTCCAGTGGGACCGCTCTGTGGCATTGTTCTAGGATATCCCACTGATCATGCTCAGGAACACACCGTCGAAGCAACCCGTCTTTACAGACTCTGAACAAATAAGGATCTTCCCATACGAGATATTTAAGATCAGAAAAGAACTTCTTCTTCTCCTGATACGTCATATCCTCTAAACGACCACTCGCTAAATAGTTGACGTAGTCAGCATACCACGGCCTAACCGTTTCAAGCTTCATCAATTGCTCAGTCGGAAAATCAATGCCTATATCATTGTGATTTTCTGGCACCCTCATTTACTAAGCGAGATAAATGATCAGCCACAATATTCTCACTACCTTTCTTATCTTTAATCACAAGGTCAAACTCTTGTAAAATTAAAATCCATCTAAGTAACCTTGGTTTTGCATCTGCTTTGTCCATAAGGTAGCGCAAAGCTGCATGATCTGTCCATACAATCACTTGATATCCTAGAAGATAACTTCTAAACTTGTCAATGGCAAAAACAACAGCTAAGAATTCCTTCTCAGTTGTGGTATAATTGCATTGAGCCGGGTTCAAGGTGCGGCTCGCATAATAAATGGGCCTGAACCTTTTATCAACTCTTTGACCTAAAACTGCGCCTACGGCGTAATTAGAGGCATCGCACATCAGCTCAAAAGGCTTGGTCCAGTCAGGTGTAACTAAAATAGGGGCACTGATAAGCTTGTCTTTCAGACAATTGAAAGCTTCTTTGCACTTTGCATCGAACAAGAAATCTACATCTTCTTTCAAGAGATTTGATAAAGGCTTGGCAATCGTAGAAAAATCTCGAATAAACCGCCTGTAGAAGCCAATGTGTCCTAGAAAACCTCGTACCTCCTTCACTTTGTCTTAGGGTACGTCATCCTTTCAATGGCTTCGACCTTAGCCTTATCAACTTGAATACCCGCATTGGACACCTTATGTCCCAAAACTATTCCTTCATCAACTAGAAAATGGCATTTCTCCCGGTTAAGCACCGATTCTTCTCAACGCAACGTTGGAGTACCATATCTAGGTTCTCTAAAATTTCATCAAAACTATCGCCGTAGGCGAGAAGTCATCCATGAAGACCTCCATGCATTTCTCAACAAGTCCATCAAAAATGGCCAACATACACCGTTGAAAAGTCGCGGGTGCATTGCATAGACCGAATGGCATTCTACGAAAAGCAAAAGTACCAGATGGACATGTAAACGTGGTCTTCTCTTGGTCATTGGGGTCGATGGCTATCTGGAAGTAACCAGAGTATCCATCAAGGAAACAATAATACTTGTGACCACTCAGTCTTTCAATTAGTTGGTCAATGAAGGGTAAGGGGAAGTGATCTTTTGCAGTGACTTCATTCAGTCTACGATAGTCAATACAGACTCTGTAGCCAGTCACGAGACGTAAGGCAACTTCCTCCCCTTTTTCATTCTTTTCGACTGTGATTCCACCCTTCTTTGGCACAACTTGAGTAGGGCTGACCCACTCGCTATCGGCGATTGCATAGATGATGCCCATGTCAAGCCACTTTATCACTTCTTTCTTGACAACCTCTTGCATATGCGGATTCAGCCTTCGCTGAGGTTGTCTTACCTTTTTAGCTCCTTCCTCCGTTCGGATTTTATGCATGCATATGTCTGGGCTGATCCCTCGGATATCACCCACTTGCCAACCGAACGCGACGATGTTTTTCTTAAGCACTTCTATCAGCTGTGCTTCTTGCTCTTGGTCGAGTTTCGAAGAAATGATCAAAGGCAATTTATCTCCATCCTTAAGAAAGATATACTTAAGGTGTTTTGGAAGCGGTTTGAGCTCTAAATCAGTAGGTGGTTGCTCAATACTAGACTTTAACGGGCCACCTTTCTCTTTATGAGCTTGAAGTGGTTGACGGTAGAACACCTCATCTTCCCGAGGCTCAACCCCGAAAGGTGCTTGGATCAAATCATCCATCGGAATCCTCCGGTCAACACTTGCTTCCTTTTTCTTGTGATCGATCATTTTTCTTAACTCTTCATCTTTAAGCTCTTCTCGCCGCTCTTCCCAATCATCTACTTCCCAATGAGTAGCTTCTCTCCAAAACTCTACCTCGTCCCAACTACCCATCGTGAGCTTCTTCTTCACCGGGGATGAAGTCTTCCCGACTCGGCTCTTTGAAATCATCGTTTGTTGCTTGGGCATCTCCATGCTTCTAACTCAATAACGGGCCCGGTGAGCGAGTGAAGATGACTCGTCAATGCCTACGGCTTGAAATGAATTAGAAGATGGTCCGCGATCGGCCGGATCCTCAATGTCCAAGACTTCAAAAACACCTATCTCTCGTCAACTCCTCTCGCTTCTTCAAAGTAGGCATCTTTTTCGTCCTCATAGATAGCTTCGACAAACGATATTTCATCAATTACGGCTCTTTCAGGATGTGTCCCTCGTGTGAAGGTGACAGCTGTGTCACCGACTCTAAGAGTAATCTGTCCTTTGCAGAAGTCGATGAGAGCATTGGAAGTGTCCAAAAAGGTTCGGCCTAGAATTAGAGGCATTTCCTTATCAGGTGGATAATCTAGGATAACCCAGTCGGTAGGGAAGACCAAATGTTCAACTTGAAGGAGAACATTAGCTACACAACCGGCTGCAGTCCGGCTAGATTTATCTACCATCTGAAGAGAAATCGGGCGTTCCCGCATCCTTTTATCTAACCCGAGCTTTTTGCATACGTTTAATGGCATCACATTGATGGAGGCCCCTGAGTCGCATAAGACGTTTTCGAATAAATGACCTTCGATCTCACAGGAGATTGAAGGTCTGCCAGGGTCACCTCGCTTAACAGCAATTTTCTGTGAAACCATCGCGCAATCTTCGCGTAGCACTTCTTCGACCATCCCCGAAGTTTTCTCTTACTCCCACGAAATTCTTTAAGATACTTAGAGCATTTAGGCATTTCGACAATACCTCAGCTAAGGGCATACTCACTTTAGTGTCCCTAAGTATCCTCCTCACTCCAGCATACTGCTTGTCATTAGTGAGGGCTTTCTCTTTCCTTTTTGGGGGATAAGGAAGGGCTTTATCATTCTTCGTGGCCTGATTCTTTATCGCCTCATCCTCCTTATCCTTCCATCTCACAAACTTTTCTTCCTTTTTCTTAGTCAGGGGTACAGCCTCCTGACTCTCCTTCCTTTCCTCATCATCAGAATTATTTTCGTCCTCCGAAGAATTGTCACTAAGCTCCTCATCGTTGCTTTCTTCGGCATGTGGTTTCTGATTTCCCCCTCCTGAACTCATGGCGTCAGGAGGGGCTACTCGTTTCCCGACACCTTGCCGGGTCCAGCTTTCTTACCACTTCTCAAAGTTACTTCATTCAACTCCTCTTCTTCTTCATACTCCCACTGAGGTGTAATGGCAGTGCAAACATTCACATCAGCTTTCGGATTTCTCTCGGTATAACTCGGAAGTTTACCGTGAGGTCTACTTGCTTGCTGGTCTGCCATTTGACCAACTTGTCTCTCAATTGCTTTAACACTAGTAGACAGAGTCTTCACCATGTCTACCAGCTCATCGAATTTGTGTTGAGGGACACATGAGGCGGTATGATTATTGTTCGAGTTTGATTCCACCACCTTGAGGCCTTTGGGAGTTACGAATCGGCCTTTGATAGTTCGAGTTGAAAGAATTCGAATTTGAAGGGCCGGTGGTAACTTGGCTTGATTGAAGTTTTGTCTTTGAAATCTGAATAGTTCGGTTCGGTTGAAGTTTCGGAAGGGTTGGTTTTGATTATCCATTAAGTTTACCTCCTCCGTCATCTCGGTCCCTGCTGTGTTCCAAGATAATTCACCTCGAAGGCCGCATCGAAGATTGGCCACCGCTTGCTTATCGATTCCATCCGAGCAACCAACAATGTGTATCGGGATTGCTTGCGGTACCTTCTTTCTTAACAATATTGGTCTTCTTAGGAGTCGACCACATGTTGTTCTTGGCAATTGTCTCGGCTACTCTGTAAGCAGTCTCATCACCTCCCCTTAAGAAGGATCCATGAGCTGTGGAGTCAAGATAGTCTCTATTAGGTTGAGAGACACCTCTGTAAAATAGTTCCAACAACTCATGTCTATCATATCCGTGATTGGGGCATTTCCTCATCAAGAGATTCAATCTCTCCCAAGCTTTGCCAACAGTCTCATCCTCCAACTGCTCAAATGTAGCTATTTCCCGTTTCATCTCCATAATCTTGCCTGGTGAAACCCACTTAAGAGCGAAGGCTCTTTTGACATCATTCCACGTATGGAGAGAATGATGTGCCAACGATTTAAACCATCTGCTTGCTTCACCTTTTAAAGCAAAAGGAAATAGCTTCAACTTTACGATCTCAGAATCAACACCAGGATAATGGCCTGCTTCACGATTTGTACGAATGTGGACAAGAAGTCGTGCGGGTCTTCTTGAGCGATGCCATGGAAAGAGCTATTTTGGACTAGTGCAACTACTCCATTTTTAAGGTCGAAATTTACTCCCCCATATCGGGTGGACGAATAGGTCTATGTCCCTCGAGAAAATCTTGATTAAGATATGGAGTGTAGGGGTCCTGGTTCAACTGATTAAGCTGGTTTTGGCGGAATTGTTGAAGTTGTTGATTTATGCCAGCTTGCGATTCTCTTTATTCTTCGAGCTTGCATTTGTTGAAGGAGTAAATTTAACTGGGCTTGGGGATCAGGATTTGGAATTGGTGGATCTTGATCCGCCATTTTGTCCAAATCAGGGAGAAGCCTTCTTCTAAGGATAGATCGTTCAGGCTCAGGATCAAAGATCAGAAGTCCCTTCTTACTTCTCGTTTGCATAAACCAGAAGAAAGGAAAAGGAAGAAATCAACCCTTTGGGGTTGATTAGAACAGGTTTAGAAAAGGTTAGATGGTTTAGAGGGAGAAAAGAAAAGAGAAGAAAGAAAAGAGGTGATGATTGAACAGACTGAACTGGCGTCCAGTGTTAGTGGACGTTCGTTCAGAACTGAACGCTCGTTCAGTTGAATGAACGTTCGTTCAGAGGACAGAATTGAGGTGGATGGGCGTTCAAGTTGTTGAACGCTCGTTCAGATACGAAAACCTAAAAACTAAGGTTACCAGAAATAAAAAACGAGATAAAAAATAAAAGCAGAAAAGACTTATGGAAATAAAATCAAACAAATCTATAATTACGGAAACAGATCTAAGCTATATAAAAAAATAAGGAAAATAATTGAAAGAAAATCAAATAAAATAAAACAGTAATAAAAACAAGAAAAACACTAAGACGGTAAAAAAAAAAAAACGTGTTGAAATCTTCTAGGGCCAAAATGGAGGGGAAAACAGTGGATTTTGACCTCGAAAACGCACTGAACGGCCTACGGTGTTCACCACGTCGTCGGCGTCGGAACGAGCTTTCCGAATTGGGGTCCTGCGTTCCAAACGGACACTCGAGCCGAAAGTTATGGTCAAAATACTACCGCGTGCCCTAACGACCCCTTTTTGACACAGAAAATTGTCCTAAATAGAATCCGACAACCGTTACCGACTCCCCGGCAACGGCGCCAAAAACTTGTTCGGTAAAAACGAGTTTTACAATTTATAACCGAAACACCCCAAGTATAAGGATCGTAGTATAGGGTGTTTACGGGTCGTCCTAAGGGAGTGGAATGTTTATCGGATTCAAATATAAATCTATATCAATTATGTCACAATTATCTATCTAAACTAAAGCTGAAACTAACTAAAACCTAAACCTAAGAATTAAAACTAAAACAGAAATAAAAACAAGCGAGAAAATAAGAAAACGAGAAGACGGACGAGCGTTCACTAAAGTGAACGAGCGTCCGGAAACTAAATCTAATGGACGAGCGTACGCTATTGCGGACGAGCGTCGATTATGAACCGAAGCGAAAAGTGCGGGAAAACGAGGGAAACTAGGGTTTATATAACTAGAACTTAAACTAAACTTAATCTAAACGATTTGATTAAAACAATTAAAGGAAAACACAGCAAGGCGACTAGGTTCCACCTATCAACCAACAATCCAACTAGACGGTGATTAAAAAGACATAGTTTTTAGTAGTGATTTATTCACGAATTCAATTAAATTTCTTCAACCAAATTCTAGGGTTTCGTTTATCTTTTCAAATAAACTAAACATGCAATCAACACGAAATCACAAGGTTGTTTCCAAACTCTTACTCAACTAATCATGCATAATCTCTTAAAACACAATTAGATGCATTACTTTGAACGAAAGAGAACTCAAATAAACAAACTTTCATAAATTTATTCAAGCATAAATTAAACATAGATCGTTTCATCAAATCTTAATTCAATAAAACTTAAACAATACAAAACAGATCCAAAGTAATGAAAAACTATGAAATAAACTCACTAAACTTAAGCATCGAACTCTCTAGTTGGTTTTGTTGTTGATAGGCTTCCTCCGTCGACTCACTGCAAGGTTTCTAGCCAACAATCATGTTGAAGATGATTGTTGGTTGGGAGATTTGCATCTCTGTGAAATTAGGGTTCTCTGGCCGCAGCTTTTGGTGAATTTGCGATCTCAATGTTGCGTAAAAAAGTATGTTCTTAGGGTTGGGGCTGCTGCTGTATTTATAGAGCTCTAAGTCGGTTAGGGTTAAGTCGGCACCGGACGCTCGTCCGCTTATATGGACGCCCGTCCATGATGCCTTAGACGCTATCAAGACGCTCGTCCAGATTTCGTCCAAACTCTCTGTTCAACTTTTCTTCTCTAGACGCTCGTCCGAATTACAAGACGCCCATCCATATTGGACGCTGCATGGACGCTCGTCTGGATTGATGCAGAACGGATTCCTTGATATTTCCATCTTTATCTTGATTGATTTCTTTCCTTATCTCTTCTATTTTCCCATATCTTTGATTGATCATCTCGAAATTAAGTCTCCTAAAAGATAAATGAACATTGCAAAATGTAATGAAATCCAAATAATCATAATTAAATCAATTAAACACTTAAAATAACCAATTTTGCAAATAACCATATTAAAATGACATTTACCTAATAATTACACTTAAACCCTTAATTCTCATGTAAATTACGCAAATGTGGGGAAAATAATAATGAAATAAACCCTTAATAATCATATAAATATGGCCTTAACAGAACAAAATGTTTGTCTCCAAACATACTGTCTTCTAAAGGAGGTATTTCTTCCAAAAGAGATAGTGGGAGTAAGTGAGATCCCAAAAGAGTTTGAGAGCCACAAGGAGAGATTGAACTATAGGAACATGAGCAGGCACCACAGAGTGATGAGGTGTAGAACACTGCTCAGTGCACACGTGTTAGGAAATCAACACGTGAACATAGGGGAATTCAAAATTTTGATTTCCTTTTTCCCAAGATCGACTTCGTTTAAACAATAAAAAAATACGTAGTATACGATAAAGTTACCTTGGATGATCTAAAAGATCGAAGCTTTATCGTCTACGAAGGAGTAGTGGTGCACGGAGCTGCCCAAGCGTTCGGTCTCTACCGCTAGTCCACACGAACAACCCGCCGGAATCCAACATTGTATTGCTACCGGAAAAAGTCAGCTGCTAGGCTACCTTTTTCTCTCTCCCAAAACTCTCTCCTAAGAAGCTCTCTTTTTATCTCACTAAAATATTGTAAGAATATTGTGTTGTAAAAGAGTTAGCACAAAAAGGGACACCAGTTTTTCTACCCAATTTGATTGGGAAAAGCTTCCTAATGGATAGAGGAGAAAGAAACCAATTTCCAATAAAATAAGGAAAATATATTTGATTGATTTATCTCATTAATATCTATTATCTTATATTAAATATTTTCCAAGATATATATTGTCAATATCTTATATTGAATATATATTTCCAATATCAATATATATATATATATATATATATATATATATATATATATATATATATATATATATATATATATATATATATATATATATATATATATATATATATATATATATATATATATATATATACATATAAATATTTATATATACATATATATATATATATACATATATATATATATATATATCAAACATTTAAATCTACATACATATATATAACTAATGAAATTGTGCACATGTACATCCAATTTACATCACACGCATATTCATATATATATTATATAAAATATATATATCAAACATTTAAATCTACATACATATATATAACTAATGAAATTGTGCACATGTACATCCAATTTACATCACACGCATATTCATATATATATTATATAAAATATATATATATATATATATATATATATATATATATATATATATATATATATATATATATATATATATATATATATTGTTGTTGTTGTTGAAGATATTAATATCTTATATTAATATTTGGTAATACTATTAACTAAATTGCACAATCCAAGTGTATCTTATACACACACAAATTGCGCCACCTTTAGCCAACAAATTGGTATCCAGAATATTCTTTAATTAATATAATACTATTAATATCTTGTATTTAATTTATTCATAATAAATAAATACCACCATATTAATTTACCACTATAACTTTTATAGTACGAGATAAATTCTTTCCTTATTTGCCTATCAACTATAACCACATTTTAATCCGACTTGATGTTCATATGTGTGTGACTCGATAGACTTCCGAATATGTTGGCTGTGACACAAAATGCAAATTACGAAAATGTCCTCCATACCTAACGTTCACGGGATAGAGTCTAGCAACACACCGTGACCCCCAATAATTGGAAGAGTCAAATGCAATGACTACTACCTTTCGTGTGAAACAGTTACCGTGTAAATAGAATCCTATCGCTGTAATAATATCCATACGGTGGTACGTCGAGTGACAACATCAACGACCGTATCTTATAATCTGGATATCATGCTCTCTCGAAGTAACTCATTTACTCCCACTTTGTAAAGATTCATGATAGTAAGACATTCCTTATAGAAGGCCCTTTCGGATATTCACCCATACTATTAGGGTACGTGATTTCTGGACGACCAAACACGTATACTCCGCATGCTTCAGTATCACACTCAAACACTACCGCATGATCACCCCGTGGCTAAGGGAAACTTCAATAGTGTCAAAGCATGATAATCCACACCGTGATGCCATGAAGACTCCGGTCTTAGGATAATTACACAACCGTCACATAGTGTGACCCTTAACAGTGTAAGTTGGTCAGTCTAACATATGCATTCCTTAATACACGTCCACGTATAGTCCAAGTGTCTCTACACTTCGATAGATGAGATTATCCCTGCCCTTAAAGACAGAAGACATCTAATACGTGCTAGCCTGTTTGTACTATCAATGCCCTGTTTAATAGTACATAAGCCTAGAGACATTTAAGTATCAAACTTATTAAAGTGATTAGAGATCTCATCAACCATAATCGCCTATCATGGTTTATCTATCACAGTTTAATACTAAGGAAGTTATCATATAACAATTCATAATCGGTTCTTTAAAAGAACAAATATACGACAACAGAAAATCCATTTATTATATATGTATAATCAAAAGAAATAGTAGAAATGATCCGACCCGGCCGGATCCGATCCAACCCGATTTGGTTTAAGACACTATTTCAACAATCTCTCACTTGGCCTAAAGCCAATCAGTCGTACACACAAGACATAGTTGAAACAGGAGAATCTCATGCAATAACTCTACGCGTGAACGGATCACTATCCATGGGGACTCAGACTATCTTCATATTTTGCTCCAAATGATCAAGTCAAAGGAACCGCCTCAACACACACATGAATCTCCGATGAGACCCTAGTCCTTGTTTCAAGCAATGAATCCACTTACTATATCAGCTATATAGAAAAGGTGGAAGAACCGTACAAGGTTCAGGAATGAACCATCTAGATCCATGTACTGATCCCGCTGCGCCTCCAAGGCACTACTATGTTTTGGCCGAGTTGTAGAATCTCTAGTGATTTCTAGCTAAGAACATTTTCAGCCCACTGTATCACTCAATCAAAGTGACTGCAAACCCAGACTGTAGCTCCCACTATCTTCATAAGATTCAGGGTGCGTGTCTGTATATCTACGTTTATTCGATTCTAAGTTTTGATAAACTAGGAAACCATCCTTAACTTGTTTAAGGATATTCTTGTCATTCACCAGATTTACTTTCATTCTAGTTCATGACTCTTCATGGACTATGAATATATGGCATTTCTTTTGTAATGGTTCCTATCGCTGTAGCAAAAGAAATCTCCATAAGCATCATCTTTCACCTTATCTTTAGGACTGACGTCCTAACATAGATAGATCTTGAGAACACCGGCTAGCAGTATCTCCGGTTGCGATCTATGCTAAACTCTTTTAGCATCACATCTATATAGGTAAACTATAAACTAACAACAGTTATATCTATCACTATAGATTCTTATTTCAAAAATAAGAACTGCTAATCAAAGTGCTTTCGTAAAGACCTTGAACTACAAAACACCAATTGACTATGATATGGAGTGATAATTCCCGAGGGAGATATCCAATACCATACTCAAAAATCATAACACACTCCCACTATCCCTCTTGCACATTGGGCATATCCCTTCTTTTGACTAAATCAAACTCCTTTGATTATCAAACAAAGAAATCGTCTAGAGAAACTTGTTTGAGTCCATAAATGGATCTCGTGGGCTCACATATCATGTTATCGTCTATGAATACTGACTTGTTTGCCCAACGTCTTCAACACTATCATATAGCCATGATATGAAGTTATAACAAGCATAGTCTGAATAGAACTGGGCTCAGTTGACAGCATAAAGATAATTACAAGGTTTACACCCCGTACCCTTCAGCCGTCACTATAGCCTTATGGTAATCATATTACTATCCATGTCAGCCTTTCAGGGACATTCCCTCTAGGTAAGACAGACTAGGTTCACAACCTAGTTGTCACTGATGGAATCTAATTCTGATATTATGGCTCCTGGCCATATCTCTCAATCTTGCCTTTCAAACATTCGTTCATAAGTCGTGAGATATGCATTCTTCAAGATGAACATACCAGCAGCCTTCTCAGGCTTGGGGTTATCCATAGACTTATAGAACATTTGTGTGCACTGAGCAGTGTTCTACTCCTCATCGCTATGCGGCGTCTACTCATGTTCCAATGGTTGAATATATCTTTGTGGTTCCTAAACTCTTTTGAGATCTTATTTACTCCCACTGTCTCTTTTGGAAAAGTCACTTCCTCTAGAAGATGGCATGTTTGGAGACAAACACCTTTTGCTCGGCGGACAAGTAAACATTTATCTAGCGTACTTGCTAAGATATTCCACAAAGTTGCATATGTCGTACTAGGATCCAAGCCTTTTTGACTTTGCCTATGACAACTTCAAATCATCGGTTAAGGTAGATTCGACATTATCCCCTTCCATATCTAATATGGAATTTATTCAACCTCATTCTTTGAAACTCGATTAAGTATGTGTTTTGATTAAGGGCACTATCCTAAAATGGGTAAGGGATTCTTTGCATGGCTTACGTCACACTTTTATCATATAAAGTGTTGTTTCCATTGTAGGAACACAATCTAATTGCGTATTCCAAAGATGGTATCCTTCAGGGGAGAATCTGATTCTATTTCAGACGACTTCCGAAACACCCTTCAGGTATTAATTGCTTCAATCCAATTGGAGATTAATTCCTAAGTAGCTTATCAATCTCATATTTGTACTAGCTCAAACTTTTTTCGGGCTTTCCAAATTGTTGTACTTCACCAAGTACATTCAACTATTTCTAAAAATAGTCATACAGATTAATAAACAATTATTTGTGGCCTTAATTGTCGTAAGCCAACAAACATCGGTATGTTTGGGCTTCAGACAACTTTCTGCATTTTATAACATTTTCATAAAATGGTATTTTAGTCATCTTTAGATAATATACGCATTACCCACGTGATTCATAATCACGCGATTCAGACATCATCTGAATGACATTTGATTATATGTTTCTCTTCCAGAGAGTTGACATCTAGAACAACCACAAATATCAAGGATAACAGCCATACAAATATTCAGTTGAGATTCAGTGACCTTTTAACTTTATCAGAATAACATTTATTCCTTACAATTGAATATGTCTACTAAATCCTAACAAATAAATGAACTCGTGTTCTTCATAAGAACCGGAACACAATAACGTTTATTTAGTTCCTTTATCAGTTTACCAGATTCATAATACAATACCGAAAAATGTTGCAACGTTTGCTTCACTTTCGTATTTAAGTATATTCCGTATTTAATCTTTCTAATTCAATCACTATCGTAAGATATCATATATCTAAGAGTTGACAACGACTAAGATAGATTTATCTCAACACATTTGCCTAGAATAAAGACTTCGATAAGATCTGTAACGCCCCGTTCCCAGATACCGAGTCCTTACCCGGAAATAGAACGTTCGGCACATATTATATAAAATAAATTCTATATTATATGTAAGCCTCTACTACGTCGTATCGAGTTTCGCATTTACGGAAGCTAAAAGACTCGGGTGTATTTTTTTTGTACAAGATAAGAATAGAAACACAACCATACTAAAGAAAGAAAATATATCTTACAACAACGAACTACAAATCTTACAACCATACGATGTTTAAAGAAAGGAAAGAAATACAACAAATATCTTACAAGAAAATCTCATAAAATACCACATGTCTTGAAATGAAATTACAACATAAAACTTGAAGGGGAAACAACATAGTCTAGTAAAAAGAAATATGATAAAAACATGGCATGACAAGAGCATCAAAGATCATCTTCAAAGTCCTCATCAAACTCTTGTTCAACCTGTTCATCTTCTCAACCCCAAACACAACAAACATGCATTTGAGGTAAGTACAAAGGTACTTAGCAAGAAACAGAAGCTATTGCATTAACTAGATTCCACAAAGAAGGACTTACATTGTTATTAAGTTATCTTTATATGACCGACTCAATTCTAGGGTTCACTTCATGCTCATCAACATGTTATGACTAAACATTTCTAGCTTAACTCATGTTTGTTACACCGGTATTTAAGGGCACTATGCATGGTGCTACCCACCATGAGGTATCGTTTGCAACCTATTAGTGGATCACACCAACAGCCACGGGTTAAGACCCGATAGTATACACGTTCGGCAAAGTCACTCTACCATTTAGCCGTTTATAGGCCAGTAGAGTTATTCACTTTATCTGACCGCCCATACATCGTGATATAGACAAGTGCCTTACCAAGAATGTTACGGTGTTTAGCATTTTGCTATACACTTATGTAACTTATTAATCATTAACTAGCCACCTAAGTGTTTTCAAGGTAGAAGCTCACTTAGCAACTCTACTCCCTCGCTTAAACTTTAGACACAACACCCTAAACACATACACAGACATTGATGAATACTAATTCCTCAAAGCACAAGCAACATACTCTTCCGACGGTCCCGAACTTCAACTCTATGGAAGAGTACATTTGTGCCGGAACTAAACGCATCAGAAGCTTAATCAAGGCTTGTTCATGTTCATTTAGTGTTATTAGAGCAAGGGGTAACATATAGAACTCATCTCATATTTTAAAACACACAAAATAACACTTAGACAGTGTTGGGGGGCGCCAACACCTTTGGCGTGCGCCAAAACAGCTTCAGAGACTTCACTAAACTCTCTGTTCAGGTCTGGGGGGTGCCAAAATGCACCAAAAAGCTCACAGAACTCTCTGGAACAGGTTTGGGGGGAGCCAAACATGTTGGGGAGCGCCAAAATGGTCCAGACTGCACTATAATCAATTTTCTGCACTCTATCAATTTCTACTCAAACCCAACCAAGTTTAACATCATTCTAAAACCCATAACAGCAGAAAATCTTTCTTTAACATCTCATATCATCAAGCAATTGCAAGATCACATTTAAGCATGATTTCAACATCAAAACACCCCAAAACCAAACCAAAACTTCACTAAATCATAACTAACACAATAGGGAAGATTTCCTTACTTGATCAAAGCACAATTCCAAGAAAACTTTAGAAAATTTGCAGGCACTTCTCAAAACTCCAACAAAAACCTATTTAATCCACAACCAATTCAAGAACTAGTTAGGATTAAGGTTTCCAACCACTCAGAACTACGAATTACACAACCTTCTTCAACCAAACATGATCAAAACATGATGAATCCAAAATTAGGGCTATTTTAGTACCTTGATAAAATCTGGAAATCTTAGTATCAAAACGATCATTGCCTTCTCACGATCCTCCTGTTATAGATGAATCTGAAAACGGAGTATAAACGAGCAATGAATTTGAGAAAGTCCCTTGTCTTCTTCCCTTGCTCTCAATTTCAGAATTTACGTTAAAGCTTTTCTGATAACTCTATTTGATTGGTGGGGAGTTATTTCCTTAATAAACCTCCCACTAGCTAAATAATTAAACCTCCTTATTTTCCCTTAATTGCAAAACAGTCCATAGCTTTATATATATATATATATATATATATATATATATATATATATATATATATATATATATATATTTCAAAAATATATACCTAATTAATTATTATCATTTACAAACTTTAAATCCTTAACAGAAATGAATATAATATTTCGTTCTCGCAAATTGATACGTCTGCCCTTTCCCGAGAATCGGAATATTACATCCTCCCCCCTTAAGAGGAGTTTCGTCCTCGAAACTTGAACATACTTGGTAAGTTCAAAAAGTCTGGAAACTCTGTGATCATATCCTCTTCCACTTCCCAAGTTGCTTCGTTGACTGCGTGGTTGCTCCACTGTACCAAAACCAAGGGAACCATTCTCCTCTTGATCATCTTTTCCTTCCTATCCAAAATCTTAACTGGCTTTTCATCATATGTGAGGCTATCTTGAAGGATCTGCGGATCAACTGTGGCTTCAACATCCAACTTCGTTAAACACTTCTTCAACATCGAGACATGGAACATATCGTGAACTCTTGACATAGACTCCAGTAGCTTAAGCTTATAGGCTAACGGTCTAACTCTCTCGAGGATCTCAAAAGGTCCAACATACCTTGGACTTAGCTTTCTTTTTTGTTCAAATCGCTTAACTCCCTTCATTGGTGAAGCTCTCAAGGAAACTCTATCACCAACATCGAACTCTAAAGGTCTTCTGTGGACATCAGCCCAACTTTTCTGACGGTCTTGTGCTGCCTTCAAGTTCTTCTTAACCAACAAAACTCTTTCCTTAGCTTGTTCAACCAATTCTGGCCCGGTAAGCTGCTTCTCTCCCACTTCATCCCAAAACAGCGGCATTCGACACCTTCTACCATGAAGATCTTCAAACAGCGGCATCCTCAAATGATAACTGTTATTGTAAGAAAACTCAGCCACGGGTAGGTAATCATCCTATGATCTACCTGTTAGTAATATCATCCGCAACGGAAGCGATTTAAGGATCTAGATCTATAAATTACACGTAATAAAATAACTAGATCTACATCTACAAGGGGGTTGTAGAACATACCTCTTGGATCTCAAAATCCAAGTTGAAGAACCGCAATAGAAAGAACGAACAAGGTGTGAAGAGCACCACGATCTTCCGTACGTGTGATCCAAGCAACTCCCGGTGGAAGGAAATTCTCGTCTCGAATCCTTCCGATATGCTACCCGGAAAAACCTCCAAGATTTTCCCTTAAATCTCCCCTTGGCCGAAAATTCTTTTCTCCTCTCCAAGAGGTGTATTTCGAATATTATTGTGTGTTAAGGCTTGGGAGAACTCTCTTTATATAGGAGAGTAAAACTTAGCCTCCAAGGATTTTTATTTTGCAAATAAATAATCCAATTAATAAAAGATAATTCCATAATATTCTAGAACAAATCTAGAATAATATTTATCTTTATTATTTACCATAAATATTTATCCAATAAATATTTTATGCACATGTCTTATTAATCACAAGAAAACTAATTTCTTGTTGACCAATAAACACATGGGGCGAAATTTATATGTTGACCTAGTCAATATTAATTTTGCCATCACACAACAATTGGGCCAAGATTATGGAAAATGTCTTTTCCACATATTTAATTATTTAGCCCAACTAATTTAATAGTCCACTAAACAATTAATTCACATATCGTTTTAATAAAGTCCAACAAGAACTAAATTAATATTATTAGGATTCGACGTCCGAGAATAGCTATGCTATTTTAGGAGGCACGTCGGGGACCATGGACTAATAATCAGCGGCTTCGATAAATCAAATAAATAATTATCTTACGAACAGAATAATTATATTTGATAAATCAGTCACAGGAATATGCCACCATAATCCCGTGACTGCACTCCTCCGATTATGAGATTATATTTATCTCCTCACGAGAATAATAATAAGCGTCCATTGATACAATCATTACATATGGATTAATCCTCCATAGACTGTTCATTCTAAATCGGGAAGTTACCGTTAACCCTTTTTAGAACCTCTTATCCTTCTTTACCATTAACCCCCTAGTGATCAATTAATTCATACAACTCACTTTGTAGCTAATCGAGTAATATGAACTCCATGGATCGATCAGTTTCTAGGATTAACAAATAAGGGAACTGTCTATCTACTTCCATAAATGGAAGGAATGGATTCCGTATCGTGATAAGACGGACTACTCACTCAATCCGGTACAATGCCAAGATGGGGTAATTCGGACCACGGACTCGGTGTAATCCTTAACCGTCAAGTCAAACCTCATACCGATTCAAGCGGTTGACTTGTGATCACCTCGGGATTAAGATATATCCATAAATATGATCATCCATTGATTCGATAAGACTTCTCGATTACGGAATTATATCGTGAACTCTAATCAAATCGGTCCAGATACATATGATATATCTATCATATATAAATGCCCCATTAGGTTCTCTTAACCGAATGTCCGGATAAGACAATCACACCTATTGTGTAATGGGTGCATTAATAGCACGTTAAAGGAGAGACCCGATACTCTCGATTAACTTCACTACGGGCTAATTGTATTTTAAGTACATCTTCACTAACTCAATCCTCCCGTGTATATACCATACACTGAGTTAAGTGATTACATAAACGATATACTTTAGGGTTTTCTGTAGTGTAATTACTGTTGTCACATCGGTGAATATGAGAATAATAAATATGAATAACAATATCATTTCATTTATTAAATAAAACAATTACAAAAATTGTCTTTCGGGCATTATACCTAACAATCTCCCACTTGCACGAAAGCATGTGATTAATTGTTTTAGAGCACACCCTATAATTTAAACTACAACAAACCACATCTCCCACTTGCTCTAAAGCAATGGAGACCCATCCCGTATTCTAGTACCCATTAAGCATATCATAACCATTTCAGATTCCAAAGTACACTCCGAGTATGCCGTCGTAGGATAGGTCAGTGACTCGGGGAGTACCTACATCTAAATGTCATGGGTCTTAATGATTAGTCAGGTTGTCGGCTCGAGACGATCCGTAGAATCGAAACGTTACCGGTCCATCTAATCATGTGGTGCGAGTAAACACGAGCCCGAGATCGACTTAACGATCATCCTCAATCTGACTTAAAGTCAAAATCAGTGTATCACACATATCCAAGTTCACACATGAATATGTCCGCATATTATTCCTCGTTCTCTTCAAGATACTAAAGGACATACTAAACTTGCTTTGTTAACCGCCAAATCTAAGATTCGATCAAAGTTGACGTTCAATAACCTGACCATCTCTTACTAGAAAAAGAATCTATCCCATTTCTCTTGATCCAAAGATTTAGAGAGTCATTCCTGAGGCATAGGGTAGAAATTCCTCGTTGAATGTTGCATACACAGATGCATCATCTTAACCAATAAGATGGATGGGAAACCAATGACTGATTCTAATGAATTCGACCGAGTCAAACTCTTAAGAATGTTGTCCAAATATCTGTTGCAGAGAATTGTGGCATTGTCAGATTCTGACTTCAGATAACACACCCACGTTGATTCCAACTGGTGCAGTGTTATCCTTCACAAACACTAATATATGTATGTATATATTCACTACTGTACTAAAATTGATATCCAGTCTACAAAAGACTTATCAATATTCTGGTCAAATCCATATATTGTAGAAATATATGACTTCCAATGACCGAGAGGTTTGCTTTTTATCCACAAAAGGATATATGCCTTGACAGTCATCCTGTCATAAGTTCATACGGCAATACCCTTTTGTTCCGAATGAATCCAGACTCCGTTTGTTTGGCAAGAAAGTCTCAGGGAATCACCCCTATTTTCTGCTTTTGAACGAAATCATGCAATACCGAATTCATTCTACTCTTTTCCGTGTAGATCCAATTACTCCCACCGGGCCCGAGACGCTCGGTGGTTCTTCAAGAGCATGAACGGGGTTGGAGTACCGAACTCCATTCACGGGGTTATGGCTATTAAACCAACCTCTATTATCGAATCCTATCTTGCTCACAAAAGAGCCATAGGTCATCAATCGATCCTTAGACTACAAAGTCCGCGAGAACCCGTAATGGGTAATGGATAAACCATACTCCCACTACATTACGGGTGGATCGAAATTCGATCTAGTTTAGTAGTATTTAGTGTTATCACCAACAACCGATGTTGGATGTGGTCTGATTTTAAACAGTTAGTAACTACCTTGAGTAAACGTACTTCAAGGTTCAAGGTTTTCTTTGTTCATGGATTCTATCAGAAAGGATGCAACAGTATAACTGTCCCTTCCCGATTTCAAGAATCCTATATCTAACCTTTATACTCAATAGCTTAAAAAGATATATCACGAATGGTCATTGACCGAACGGATGCGAGAAATTACCAGTCTTACCTTCAAGCACCGTGTGCTAAACGCTTATATTTATGGAAGTGGGGTGAACCGAATCCACACCTTATCCGTAAATTCCAAAACATATTCTAGGTAGACTTCTCGGTCTTACATTTCAATGTAAACCGTTATTTCGCTTCCAATATCTTTATTGAGTTAAGCAGTGTATTGTAGCACATCTAAAACTATGTAAGGCAATTTAACGGTTTCTCACTTACTTAGTGGGCGGTGAGCATCGGTCTCGAGGACTATGAATGGCCTATTCCGAGTATAGAATACTCTATCTCTGTTGAAAACGAGAGAAACCTCAAAATATTTTGGATAAACTTTCCGGAGTGTTTGAATAGTTATCAGACAAGAAGTCACTACTCGGAAGCTCCTACTAGCTTGTATCTTTCATCAGACCCCGAAGGTCGTCATGAACAAGCTATGTTACTTCTTTATAACCATTATCCTTTCCCGATTGAAAGGAAACTTAGTCATTGAACCTTTGAGACAATCTAACCAGACTGGGAGAAAGGAATCACCCTGAGCCAGTCTTCAGGTCTTGTCTTTTAGGGACTATGCAATAACTATGGAATATGAAGATGCGTTTATCTAAATATAGAAACCAATTGCTTTTAATAGTTCTTATGATGTGTTTTATATACATATTTCAGCAGTTCTAAGTGGTTTTGACTTTATCAAACAAAAGTCCGAGTCTTGGATTCGTACTACAAATGGTATATTCACTTTCTATACGACAAACAAATTATCGAATAGAAGGTAAATCCATTCGTTCCAACGAATCTTAAACGAAAAATAAATTTTCCGCGATATCCAAGGATTGAATCCGAGATTCATTTCCTTATATCACTCCCACTATTCTAGCTAAAATTAACGCCGTTGTTTACTCCTTTAATCGTTAAATGCACTGCTACCTTGTTCTTCCAAAGAACTTAGCTCGAGAAAATCGCCAAGGATTCATAGGTTGGTGATCCCAAATCACTGTCCTTATCCTATGATTTTCAGTTAATTAATTTTTCGGTTCAGCCTTAAAGTTTTCTCAGTTTAGGTGACAAACACTTTTAGACATATTCTCCCATTCTTGACTTTCCGTGAATGGAAACAGTCTTGAACCAGCGGTTCGTTTGAGTAGACACTACTCTTGAACCGTGGGATGTCTATTTCGAGTGTTACTCGTCGGGACTTCTTGGAATTTCTAATATACCAGAAAAAACAACAAATCATAACATTAAAGCTCCCACTAGTTTATCGGTTCCAAATACCGTCTAACGAGCAATGCTTTATTTTTATGATTTTCCGATTTTTTCGATTTAGAAAATCTTTCATACATAGTTCTATTGTTTCCAGAAAAACAACAAATCATAGAAACTCCCACTAGTTCTTCGATTCCAAATATCGTCCAACTAGCGACATTTCATGACTTTCCGGTTTTTCAATTAGAACGGTAACGTGTGTAGTCAGTTACACTTTTCTAATGTTCTAGAAAAAACAACAAATCATAAAGCTCCCACTAGTTCATCGACCAAATATCGTCCAACTAGTAACACTTCATGATTTTCCGATTTTTCAATTAGAAAATTACTCGTGTAATCACTACACACTCAAAATTCACTAGAAGAATTTTAAAGTCCGAAATCACCTAAGTTTGTCTCCCGTTTGACACGAGTGACACTAGTGACATACCTATATGTCACTCTGATTTTTAAAAGGCTTAAGAGAAAATATCTCTTTCGAAAATTAATTGCATTATCGATTAACTAGTTCAACGTCCTAGTTACTTTCCACTTTTTAACGAAGTCAATACTAGTCAATTAATTTTGTAAGCAATTTAGTAAGGGATATAATGCTGTAAATAAAATGACATATATTAATTCAAATTTAACACTACTATATTATTTTATTTTAGGAATTGTAAACTAAAAATAAGTCTACTCTACCATTCCAAGGTTTTAACCTCGCATCTCAGTGCCGCCGTAGGGTAGGTCAAAGAGATGACGGTTAAATCGAGACAATCTCATCAATAAATAACTTGTGAGAATCGAACATCCCACGAGAATCGAACATCCCTTTATTCATTGACTACCTTCCTTTTTTAGCCTAGATATTATCAAGAATACCCATGATGAGTGTGACCTACTATATCGGATCTCTTAGGTACGCCCCGAGTATGCCGTCGTAGGATAGTTCAGTGACCCGACGAGTACCCAGAAATCCTATCCTTTCGGAGACCAAGCCATGAATGTTGATAGGGGTGAACACCGTCCGTAGGGGGACGAAATCAAAGCGCCGCGATGCGTCACCCTTCTCTCACTTACTTGTATCTATAGTAGAGGCTGTGTGGTTGGCTGTCGCCTCCCCCGCTCCCACTCAATATTTTGGAAGTGGTGGTGGGTTAACTAACCACGTCTTTTTGATGTTAACATAAAAGTACATCAAATCAAGGATTCCGAATGGTGTCGGTAACGTAGGCAAGCCTACCCGTCCTATTCGTTGGAACATATGTGACAGTCGGACGAAGTCGGGTCAAGAGAGCCCCATTGAGATAAGAAGGAATCACCCCTCCGCTCGCCGGTGTAGCTTAGTCTTGCCGGACCCCCGTGCATACATCACACTAGGAGGGTTAAGTCGGTCGAGCGAAGCTCAGTTGACCACCCAACCTATAGGCGAACCGTTTTTATCCAAGATTTATTGTTCTTTTACCATCATTCAATCTCGTAGACACTACGAATCGAAAACGTGATCTCGTTTGGGCTTTAAGGCGGTTCACCGAGAACACACACCGAAAGGCTTAATGATTTCATAACCCGTCCTCGGATCTTTAATTAGTTACTAAATTAATTAATTACCACGTATTAATTAAATTTCAACTAATTACGCGAGTTTGTACACATGCCTATTTTAATTACCAAAATTAAAATTCTACATGTATGCATGGAGTGGATTTATGATATGATGCATGTCATGGCAATTCCGATTTTATGTCTATTTTATGATCAAACACATAAAAAATAAATTGCGGAAAATTTAAACACCGAGATGGATTGTTGGTACCCCCGTATCTAATCTATCCTAGGAAAAAAAACAGTAAATTACATAATCTATGTCTTCGAGTCTTGATCTTCGAATCTTGAACTCGAACCGCCGGATCACGAACCACGAACACCCGAGAGGAGAAAAGGGCTTTTTAATCAAATAAAACCAATTTATTATAATTATCAAAAACCTTTTTAAAATTTTTTTTTATTTTTATTATTATTAATGCGGCTGCTCCAAAAAAATCCCAGATTTTTGTTTTTGTTTTTGTTTTTGTTTTTTTTTTGTTTATGTCGGCTGTAATTTAAATTATTTCCATAAATATTTTTTTTATTTTTATTTTTATTTTTATTTTTTTGATGTTGATGACCTTCTGCCCTACGGCAGTGTGTCCAATAAAAAAAATTAGGTCAAACCCAAAAAAAATTTATACAGCCGCAACAGAAAACTCTAGCAGCATGCTAGTTATATTATACAGGACTTATAGCGACGCTTTTCAGCGTCGCAGAAAGTCCTGTAGCGCAGATTTTTAATTTAAAATCAGGTTTTTATCCGTTTCTCCTCGTTCATACCTTGGGTTTCGCCTTGATCTTCAATTTTCCAGCAAGATCTTCATCTTTTCCAGCCCGGATATTCAAAATTACAATAAAAGGTGCTACTTTTACATATAAATTTTGAAAATTGACATAAGTAAAATACAATTCATATTCTCAATTGTTACTAAACAAAGGAGCTACAATAGATCTAACGAGTAAACAGTACCAACCCCAATCCATCTCTTCAACCAAGACATTTATAACATAAAAAAAAACATAAATTTCGGCCCCCTTTAAAAAAAATTGGGACAAAAATCTACATGTTTACCACTCCTAGATCTAATATTTTATACGTATAAATATAGATCAACCTGGCTCTGATACCACTGTTAGTAATATCATCCGCAACGGAAGCGATTTAAGGATCTAGATCTATAAATTACACGTAATAAAATAACTAGATCTACATCTACAAGGGGGTTGTAGAACATACCTCTTGGATCTCAAAATCCAAGTTGAAGAACCGCAATAGAAAGAACGAACAAGGTGTGAAGAGCACCACGATCTTCCGTACGTGTGATCCAAGCAACTCCCGGTGGAAGGAAATTCTCGTCTCGAATCCTTCCGATATGCTACCCGGAAAAACCTCCAAGATTTTCCCTTAAATCTCCCTTGGCCGAAAATTCTTTTCTCCTCTCCAAGAGGTGTATTTCGAATATTATTGTGTGTTAAGGCTTGGGAGAACTCTCTTTATATAGGAGAGTAAAACTTAGCCTCCAAGGATTTTTATTTTGCAAATAAATAATCCAATTAATAAAAGATAATTCTATAATATTCTAGAACAAATCTAGAATAATATTTATCTTTATTATTTACCATAAATATTTATCCAATAAATATTTTATGCACATGTCTTATTAATCACAAGAAAACTAATTTCTTGTTGACCAATAAACACAAGGGGCGAAATTTATATGTTGACCTAGTCAATATTAATTTTGCCATCACACAACAATTGGGCCAAGATTATGGAAAATGTCTTTTCCACATATTTAATTATTTAGCCCAACTGATTTAATAGTCCACTAAACAATTAATTCATATATCGTTTTAATAAAGTCCAACAAGAACTAAATTAATATTATTAGGATTCGACGTCCGAGAATAGCTATGCTATTTTAGGAGGCACGTCGGGGACCATGGACTAAAAATCAGCGGCTCCGATAAATCAAATAAATAATTATCTTACGAACAGAATAATTATATTTGATAAATCAATCACAGGAATATGCCACCATAATCCCGTGACTGCACTCCTCCGATTATGAGATTATATTTATCTCCTCACGAGAATAATAATAAGCGTCCATTGATACAATCATTACATATGGATTAATCCTCCATAGACTGTTCATTCTAAATCAGGAAGTTACCGTTAACCCTTTTTAGAACCTCTTGTCCTTATTTACCATTAACCCCCTAGTGATCAATTAATTCATACAACTCACTGGTAGCTAATCAGTGTAATATGAACTCCATGGATCATCAGTTTCTAGGATTAACAAATAAGGGAACTGTCTATCTACTTCCATAAATGGAAGGAATGGATTCCGTATCTGTGATAAGACAGACTACTCACTCAATCCAGTACAATGCCAAGATGGGGTAATTCAGACCACAGACTCAGTGTAATCCTTAACCGTCAAGTCAAACCTCATACTGATTCAAGCAGTTGACTGTGATCATCTCAGGATTAAGATATATCCATAAATATGATCATCCATTGATTCGATAAGACTTCTCGATTACGGAATTATATCGTGAACTCTAATCAAATCGGTCCAGCCCTATATGATATATCTATCATATATAAATGCCCCACTAGGTTCTCTTAACCGAAAGTCCGGATAAGACAATCACACCTATTGTGTTATGGGCGCATTAATAGCACGTTAAAGGAGAGACCCGATACTCTCGATTAACTTCACTACGGGCTAATTGTATTTTAAGTACATTTTCACTAACTCAATCCTCCCGTGTATATACGATACACTGAGTTAAGTGATTACATAAACGATATACTTTAGGGTTTTCTGTAGTGTAATTACTATTGTCACATCGGTGAATATGAGAATAATAAATATGAATAACAATATCATTTCATTTATTAAATAAAACAATTACAAAAATTGTCTTTCGGGCATTACACCTAACACTACCTACTTTCAAAACACATGCTCTTAACATATCCTCAAGTGTTTGGATTGTCCTTTCCGATTGTCCATCCATTTGAGGGTGGAAAGCTATTCTCAAATCTAACGTTGTGCCCAAGGATTTCTGCAAACTCTTTCAAAACCGACTAATAAACCGGCTATCACGATCTGATACAATTGAGATAGGCACTCCGTGAAGTTTCACAATATTGTCCAAATAATATGTAGTCATCTTCTTTAATGACATATCAACTTTGGTTGGTAGGAAATAAGCCGACTTTGTTAGTCTATCCACAATGACCCAAATCATATCATGCCCACTCTTAGTCCTTGGCAAACCGGTGATAAAATCTATTGTAATCTTATCCCATTTCCACTCGGGGATGTCCATAGGTTTAAGCATACCTCCTGGTTTCCTATGCTCAGCCTGGAATTTCTGACACATATGACATTCAGCCACAAACTTAGCTATTTCCAATTTCATTGAAGGCCACCAAAAACGTTCCTTCAAATCCCTATACATCTTTGTAGCTCCTGGGTGGACTGCAAAAGCTATCCTATGTACTTCATCCATGACTCTCTGTCTTAAGTCTCCAACATTAGGCACACATAATCGATCTTGGTACCAAAGGTTCCCATTCTTATCTAGGACATAACCAACTGTAGGCTTTTCTCTTGCGACTCGATTCAAATCTACCAAGGCTGGGTCTTCATCTTGCTTACCCCGGATATCATCCATCAACTCTGACCTAGCCAACAATAGTGCCACAAACTGTCGATTCCTAAACTGACCAAAACTCCGGATTTTCAGCCCATCTAACTGCTCCGCCACATCTTCAACCCCTGAAACCGCAAACACTGGCTTCCTACTCAAAACACCTGCAACAATATTTGCTTTACCTGGATGGTACAGAATATCCAAGTCATAATCCTTCACGAACTCTAGCCATCTTCGCTGTCTCATATTCAAATTCTCTTGAGTGATAAAGTATTTTAAACTCTTGTCGTCTGTGAAGATTCTTGCCTTGACTCCGTACAAGTAATGCCTCCAAGTCTTTAAGGCAAACATTGCCGCTGCCAACTCTAAGTCATGTGTTGGGTAGTTCTTCTCATGTATCTTTAACTGTCTAGATGCATAGGCTATTACCTTGCCCCCTTGCATCAACACACAACCTAAACCTAGTCCCGAAGCATCAGTGTACACATCATAATTATCAAAGATCTCCGGAACTGCCAAAACTGGTGTTGTAGTCAATCTATCCTTCAATGTCTGAAAAGCTGTCTCACACTCACTAGTCTATTCAAACTTCACATTCTTTTGTGTGAGTTTGGTGAGTGGTGTGGATATTTTGGAAAAGTCATGCACGAACTTCCTGTAGTATCCAGCTAACCCCAGAAAACTTCTTACTTTTGAAACTGTGCTAGGTCTTGGCCAATTCTCAACCACTTCTACGTTTGCAGGGTCTACTTGTATATCATCCCCAGATATCACATGTCCCAGAAAACTGACTTGCTTCAACCAAAACTCACATATCAAAAACTTAGCAAACAACTGTTTCTCTTTCAAGGTCTTCAACACTATTCTTAACTGTTCTTCATGTTCTTTCTAATCATTTGAGGAGATAAGGATATCATCTATGAATACTATCACAAAATTATCCAAATAAGGCATGAAAACACGTTGCATCAAATCCATGAATGTTGAATGAGCATTAGTGAGTCCAAAAGGCATAACCAAGAACTTAAAATGTCCATACCTGGTACTAAAAGCCGTCTTAGGTATGTCTTCCATTTTAATCTTCAACTGATGATAACCGGACCTAAGATCAATCTTAGAAAATACTCTTTTTCCTTGTAACTGATTAAACAAGTCATCAATACTTGTTAGTGGATACTTGTTCTTGATGGTGAGGTTGTTCAAGGCTCTATAATCTATACACATCCTCATGCTACCAACCTTCTTAACAAACAATACAGGGGCTCCCCACGGTGAAGTACTTGGCTGAATTATGTTCCTTTCTAAATATCTTTTAACTGAGCTTTCAATTCCTTTAATTCTTCCGGTGCCATCCTATATGGTGCTTTTGCTACTAGTGCTACACCCGGTACTAACTTGATTTCAAACTCAATTTCCCTATCCGGCATATTTCCTAGTAACTCATCCGGAAATACCTCAGGGTATTCTCTTGCTATAGGGGTTTCTTCCAACTTAGGCTTAACTTGCTCTACATCCATTACATACAACAAGTAGCCTTCACAGCCTTTCTGACATGCTCTTATAGCCTTAACCGATGAGATTATCGGATGACGCTTCATACTTGGCTTGTACATGTTACCTTGAAAGGTCTTAGAAGGTTTTCCGGGCACCTTAAAGGTTACTCTCTTTTCTCTACAGTCCAAGTGTACATAGTTTTTGGACAGCCAATCTATTCCCAAGATCACATCAAAGTCCAAGTGTACATACTAAGTTGATTTCAAACTCAATTTCCCTATCCGGCATATTTCCTAGTAACTCATCCGAAAATACCTCTGGGTATTCTATTGCTATAAAGGTTTCTTCCAACTTAGGCTTAACTTGCTCTACATCCATTGCATACAACAAGTAGCCTTCACAGCCTTTCTGACATGATCTTATAGCCTTAACCGATGAGATTATCGGATGACGCTTCATACTTGGCTTGTACACGTTACCTTGAAAGGTCTTAGAAAGTTTTCCGGGCACCTAAAAGGTTACTCTCTTTTCTCTACAGTCCAAGTGTACATAGTTATTGGACAGCCAATCTATTCCCAAGATCACATCAAAGTCCGTAAAGTCCAACACTGTAAGGTCACTCTTACAACGATAAGACCCTACCCGAATGTCTACTTGAGGTATCGTCTTCATCACTTTAGTAACTCTTCCTAATGGTGTAGTTATTTCCAAAGTGTTCCTTAAAGCTTCCATGGTTAAGTTTAGTTTCTTAGCAACCTTAGAAGACACAAAAGTGCTAGACGCTCCGGTATCAAACAAAGCCTTAACTGTTAGATTGTCTAATATTATCGTACCTAAAAAAATGTAACTTCGTTTATTTAAATACAACTGTAACATGATTTAACGTGCCATAATAGTACTTGAATAGCATAGAATGAACAAATTAAAAGTACCTGATATAACATTGTCATTTGGCTCCACAATCTCTGACTCCATAGCAAAAACTCGAACCGGTCAGCTTGAATTTCCTCTTCCGCTTGCTTGACCCTGACTTTCTTTACCTCCCTTGGTTGGACAATTCCTTGCAAAATGTCCAGGATCTCCATAGTAGTAACAACTGCCTGTGTTAGCCTTGCATTCACCCGAATGATGTCTCCTGCATTTCTGACAAAGGGGTGCACTTCTGAAGGTGCTGCTGAGAAAGATGCTGACATCTTCTTCACATTCTGCTGGGGTGCTGCCCGACTACTTCCTTGACTCATCCCAAATGTTCTCTTTGCACCAACTACCACTGAAGGCATGTTCTTAAAAGTCTCCACTTCTATGGCCTTGTTCAACAATTCCGCCATATTCATTGGCGTAGCTCCCATCATACAGGCTTGTATCTCACGAGATAATCCATTCTTATAAAGAACCATCTTCTTCTCTTCAACTTTCATTATTTCTAGATAAAACCTTCCCAACTCATTGAAACGGTTAGTGTATTGAGACACGGTCGTGTGCTGACCTTGAATGTGTCTAAAAAACAGACTTGCTTGATAATACTCATTACAGAAAAGTTCCTTGAATTCCTTCCAATCTGTAATCTTACCTCGGCTGCTCTCTATTGCATCAAACCAACTCTCCACCGTATTCAACAAAAAGCCCGCAGCTAACTGAGCCATCTATGCTTCAGGCACATTCACATTTCTACATGCCTTTTCAAAGCTCCTCAACCACATCTCAGCCTTAAGTGGTTCCACATTTCCATAAAAGTCTTGCATGCGGTTACTTTTCAACCTAGTGTACCAATCCACAGGTGGTGCCTGCTCAAACGCTTGAGGTCTAACCGGAGGATAAACAGGTGGGTAAACCGGTGGATAAGCTGGAGGGTAAACGGGTGGATAATCGTAGGGTACATGCGGTGCTTGAGGTGGATAAGGTGGTGGATATGGCTGGTGAGGTTGTTGTGGCTGAGTCACAGGCGGTGCTTGTTGATAAGGATGGTATGGTGGAGTGTCGTATGGCTGATGTAGTCCATAAGATGGGTATCCAAATCCGTGGTGGTGATCAAACCGTGGTGATGGAGGGATAGCAGGTTGAGGTTGGGAACTTGTAGGTGGAGGGAAGAAGGTTTGCTGGTATGGAGGGTAAGCTGTGGTTGGAGGGTGGCTTACGGGTGGTGGTGGAGGATAAACTTCTATCACTGGTGGTGGTACAAAACCCGCTGGAATATCACTTACCATCGTAAACTGAACCGAACTCCCCACATGCCATTGTGAAGGTTGCTCCTGATGAGATCGCGGTGTGGGGGTCGCAGTATGAGGGGGTGGTGAGTAGCTCAGGTGAGACGAAGGATTCTGACTCACAAAGCCTCTTCCTACAACCGGTGTAGTATTGTCTGCCTCTGGTCTAGTTCTCGAACTTCCATCCCCATGAACACCTCTCCTCGTTGTCACCATTCTGAAAGATCAAGAAGATCAGAATGTTACTAAGTGATCTAAAGAAACTTATCTCAAGAAAGAAATCCTAAAGGACGCTTTTCTCTGATACCAACTGTAACGCCCCGTTCCCGGATACCGAGTCCTTACCCGGAAATAGAACGTTCGGCACGTATAATATAAAATAAATTCTATATTATACGTAAGCCTCTACTATGTCGTATCGAGTTTCGCATTTACGGAAGCTAAAAGACTCGGGTGTATTTTCTTTTGTACAAGATAAGAATAGAAACACAACCATACTAAAGATAGAGAAGATATCTTACAACAACGAACTACAAATCTTACAACCATACGATGTTTAAAGAAAAGAAATAAATACAACAAATATCTTGCAAGAAAATGTCATAAAATACCACATGTCTTGAAATGAAATTACAACATAAAACTTGAAGGGGAAACAACATAGTCTAGTAAAAAGAAATATGATAAAAGCATGGCATGACAAGAGCATCAAAGATCATCTTCAAAGTCCTCGTCAAACTCCTGTTCAACCTTTTCATCTTCGCAAACCCAAACACAACAAACATGCATTTTAGGTAAGTACAAAGGTACTTAGCAAGAAACAGAAGCTATTGCATTAACTAGATTCCACAAAGAATGACTTACATTGTTATTAAGTTATCTTTATATGACCGACTCATCAAGATGTTATGACTAAACGTTTCTAGCTTAACTCAAGTTTGTTACACCGGCATTCAAGGGCACTACGCATGGTGCTACCCACCATGAGGTGTCGTTTGCAACCTATTAGTGGATAACACCAATAGCCACGGGTTAAGACCCGATAGTATACTCGTTCGGCGAAGTCACTCTATCATTTAGCCGTTTATAGGCTAGTAGAGTTATTCACTTTATCTGACTGCCCACACATCGCGATATAGACAAGTGTCTTACCAAGAATGTTATGGTGTTTAGTCTTTTACTGTATATTTATGTAACTTATCAATCATTAACTAGCCACCTAAGTGTTTTCAAGGTAGAAGCTCACTTAGCAACTCTACTCCCTAACTTAAACTCTAGACACAACACCCTAAACACTTACACAGACTTTGATGAATACTAATTCATCAAAGCACAAGCCATTCATACTCTTCCGACGGTCTCAAACTTCAACTCTATGGAAGAGTACATTCGGTGCCGGAACTAAACGCATCAGAAGTTTAATCAAGACTTTTTCATGTTCTCGTAGTTTAAAACACATAAAATAACACTTAGACAGTGTTAGGGGGGCGCCAACACCTTTGGCGTGCGCCAAAACTGCTTCAGAGACTTCACTAAACTCTCTGTTCAGGTCTGGGGGGCGCCAAAGCCTTTGGCATGCGCCAAAATGCACCAGAAAGCTCACATAGCTCTCCGGAACAAGTTTGGAGGCGCCAAACATGTTGGGGCACGCCAAAATGGTCCAGACTGCACTATAATCAATTTTCCGCACTCTATCGATTTTTACTCAAACCCAACCAAGTTTAACATCATTCTAAACCTCATAACAGCAGAAAATCTTTACTTTAACATCTCATATCATCAAGCAATTGCAAGATCACATTTAAGCATGATTTCAACATCAAAACACCCCAAAACCAAACCAAAAATTCACTAAACCATAACTAACACAATTTGGAATATTTCCTTACTTGATCAAAGCACAATTCCAAGAAAACTTCAGAAACTTTGCAGGCACTTCTAAAAACTCCTACAGAAACCTATTTAATCCACAACCAATTCAAGAACTAGTTAGGATTAAGGTTTCTACCCACTCAGAACTACGAATTACACAACCTTCTTCAGCCAAACTTGATCAAAACGCGATGAATCCAAAATTAGGGCTATTTTCACACCTTGATAAAATCTAGAAATCTTAGTATCAAAACGATCCTTGCCTTCTCACGATGCTCCTGCTATAGATGAATCTGAAAACGGAGTAGAAACAAGCAATGAATTTGAGAAAGTCCCTTGTCTTCTTCTTTTGCTCTCAATTTCATAATTTACGTTAAAGCTTTTCTGATAACTCTATTTGATTATTGGGGAGTTATTTCCTTAATAAACCTCCCACTAGCTAAATAATTAAACCTCCTTATTTTCCCTTAATAGCAAAATAGTCCATAGCTTTATATATATATATATATATATATATATATATATATATATATATATATATATATATATATATATATATATATATTTCAAATATATATACATAATTACTTATTATCATTTATAAACTTTAAATCCATAAAAGAAAGGAATATAATATTTCGTTCTCGCAATTGACACGTCTGCCCTTTCCCGAGAATCAGAATATTACAAGATCTTTTATTTTAAGCACATGCCCTAACTTCCCTTTGTAATCCTTCAAGCACTTGTAGAATATTTCTCATTTTCGTCTTGACAAGACTTAAGAAAAATCACAAGAGCAATGCCTTCAATTTCCTTTCATAAAGAAAATCCAATGTTTATTAGATAGTTTATTTAGCCTTTTGAATCAAATTCAAAACATGAACTACTTAATCAACCTTCAAGCAATGATTAAAGAAATAAGTCGATACTTAAATCTTACAATTTTGAAAACAACCTTTTCAAAATTCGCATGGTCATTCTTATTCAACGTTTGAATTAATTGTCATCGTATGACTGAATGATCATATTCGGTCGTATCCAATATACGATTAATTTGTTGAAACTTATTTCAAGTGATTTAATCATATCATTAGCTTCCACTTTTCATTAATAATTAAAGTCTTGGAGCACTGCATCAAATATGTAGTCTCCTTGTCTCTAACTACTATAACGGGGTTGCCCGCGTCATTGCTTATTTTAAAAGGATTAAAATTACTTAACCATACTTGAGAACGTTTCTCAAAAGGTAACAGTCACAATGTAGTTTTACTAATCGAGAATTAAAAACATAAATATAAAAGTTTGCTAAAAACTACAACATAAAATAAAGATAAAAGAGTGTTGTTGTTTATACACGCAATATCAAAAATGGTAATTTGATTTATGATTTTGCTCCCACTAGTCAACTACTCCCAATTGACTTTCAAGAATCTTTCAAATATTCTTTAGTGGCCAAGATCTCATCTAGTTACCCCGATTCCCAATAAGGGCCGATCAACCGGAATAATTCGAAAGGTAGGTAACACTTTACCAATCACATCTCTATGTGACTCTTAGTGGACTAGTCAAATCTTTGACAATTCACATATTATGTGATAGTCAACCCCTTGTCTCTAAAATCAGACGGTCCTGAAGAGGGCCAATCACCGCAAGATTCTTAGTCGAGTCGTAACCCAAATATTCATGAGATCTCATAACGATCGTATCTCGATAACGATGATATACCCAAGGTAGGTCAACACTCGACGAGGGTCGATCAGTTGGATCTGAACAAGGGCTCTTCACCGTCATTATAATATTGGGAGACAAATATAACTCGATTTTTGTTGTGAGAGTAATTTTAAATTATTTCACTTAATTAATTTTGAATTAATTATCTTAATTAATTTAATTATGGCCTCAACAAATATATTTGTCTCCATAGATATACATCCTACACATTTATCTATATCGTGCATAGTCACGCATCTATCGTATCATATAAAATAAATACATGCACAAAATAAATAAATGCGTAAAGTAACTGGTATGATCATGGACTTTTCCTAGGTCCGGTTTCAAATACAAACTGATGAAACCGCGGGTCACAATCTAAGGTAGCTGCCACCGCCAATAGGATCTTTAATGCTTCATTCTCCAATGAGATCTTTAGTTTTCATCTTTCTTTGGTCGCCATTTTCCGCTCCATCCTTGTTACATAGATTTTATCTAATAAAATAAATACACCCGCTGCACACGGGGAGAGTTAACGGGAATGGGATAATGCAGAATATAAACTAGGTCACGTTCTTCATAACGGCCTAGGACAATTTTTAAACCAACGAAAAATAAATCATTCACATATATCCTATTGGTCGAGTCCAGGATCAATCGGGGTCCATATAATCATATTATATCTACACAATATCTAATCCATACAATAACATCTTATGAAAAAGATAAAATTGAAAACTAACAACTTGCGTCTTAATTAATCGATTAACGTTTAATCTATTAAATAATTTTATCTAATCAATTAACTAATAAACATTTAATTAATTAATTGATTTTAATCGAAATAAAATTAACGGATAATTTTAAACGATTTCAATTTTAATCAATAAGAACTATTCCAAAAATAAATCAAAACAAAAATTAGGACTTTTTTGTTTTTTTCCTTTTGATTCCTAATCAAAAGGGATGCCTTTGGTTTCCTAAACCAAAAGGCATCAACCTTGGCCATTTCCTAAATCAAAATTTTGAAAAGGGTCTAGGCCTAGACCTTTTTCAAATCAAATATTTTAAAAAAGGCCTAGGCATATTCCAAACATAATTTGGAATGGCCTGGATTATTTAAAGGCAAAAATAATGCCATGTGGCATCCCAATGGTCCAAACTATTTGAAACATTAGTTAGCCACATGACATCAACTAAACAAAAGAAATCAATCACAACTATGAACCCTATTGAATCACAAAATACACAAAACAAAAGGAAGAGATTCGCCAAGCAGCCGCCGCCGGTCGGCCGAGCACCACTCGATCTCCCTTTTTTTCTTTTCGTGTATCGGTTTGCGAACCTAAAATCTTTCAACTTTTAATTACGTGATTTAAAAGATAAAAGTAACTATGCAAATTAAAATGCTTATTGCTTAAGCTCAAAACTCGCTCTGATACCACTGCTAGGAAATCAACCCGGGAACGCAGCGGAATTCCGAATTTTTATTTTCTTTTTCCCAAGATCAACTTCATTTAAGCAATAAACAAATAAGTAGTATACGATAAAATTACCTTGGATGATCTAATAGATCGAAGCTTTATCGTCTACGAAGGAGTAGTTGTGCACGGAGCCGCCCAAACGTTCGGCCTCTACCGCTAGTCCACATGAACAACCTGCCGGAATCCACTATTGGATTGGTACCGGAAAAAGTCAGCTGCTAGGCATCTTTTTTCTTTCTCCCAAAACTCCCTCCAAAGAAGCTCTCTTTTTATCTCACTAAAACATTGCAAAAATATTGTGTTGTAAAAGAGTTAGCACAACTCCCCATTTAAAGGAAAAAAGGGACGCCAATTTTTCTACCCAATTTGATTGGGAAAAGCTTCCTAATGGATAGAGGAGAAGGAAAATCAATTTCCAATAAAATAAAAAATATATATTTGATTGATTTATCTCATTAATATCTAATATCTTATATTAAATATTTTCTAAGATATATATTGTCAATATCTTATATTGAATATATCTTTATCTTATTACCATAAATCAATTTACACATGTGTGTATATCATATATATACATCACACATGTAAATCTATATACATGTATATAACTAATGAAATTGTGCACATGTACATCCAATGTACAGCACACGCATATTCATATATTTTATATATATATATATATATATATATATATATATATATATATATATATATATATATATATATTATATATATATATATATATTAATATCTTCTTTTTTTTAAGATATTAATATCTTATATTAGTATTTGGTAATACTATTAACTAAATTGCACAATCCAAGTGTATCTTATACGCACACAAATTGCAGCACCTTTAGGCAACAAATTGGTATCCGGAATATTCTTTAATTAATATAATACTATTAATATCTTGTATTTAATTTATTCATAATAAATAAATACCACCATATTAATTTACCACTATAACATTTATAGTACGAGATAAATTCTTTCCTATCAACTATAACCACATTTTAATCCGACTTGTTGTTCATATGTGTGTGACCCGATAGGCTTCCGAATATGTTGGCCGTAGATACAAAATGTAAATTACAAAAATGCCCTCAATACCTAAAGATCATGGGATAGCGTCTAGCAACACACCGTGACCCCCAATCATTGGAAGAGTCAAATGCAATGACTACTACCTTTCATGTGAAACAGTTACCATGTAAACAGAATCATATCGCTGTAATAATACCCATACGGTCGTACATTGAGTGTCAAACATCAACAACCGTATCTTATAATCAGGATATCATGCTCCCTCGAAGTAACTCATTTACTCCCACTTTGCAAAGATTCACGAGAGTAAGACATTCCTTATAAGAAGGCCCTTTCGGATATTCACCCCTACTACGCTATTTCCGGACGACCAAACATGTATACTCCGCATGCTTCAGTATCACACTCAATCACTACCGCATGATCGCCCCGTGTCTAGGGGAAACATCAATAATGTCAAAGCATGACAATCCACACCGTGATGCCACGAAGACTCCGGTCTTAGGATAATTACACAACCATCAAATAGTATGACACTTTACAGTGTAAGTGGGTCAGTCTAACGTACTCATTCTCTAATACACGTCCACGTATAGTCCAAGTGTCTCTACACTTCCATTGATGAGATCTATCCCTGCTCTTAAAGACAGAAGACATCTAATACATGCTTGCATGTTTGTACTATCAATGCCTTGTTTAATAGTACATAAGCCCAGAGACATTTAAGTATCAAACTTATTAAAGTGATTAGAGATCTCATCAACCATAATCGCCTATCATGGTTTCTCTATCACAGTTTAATACTAAGGACGTTATCATATAACAATTCATAATCGGTTCTTTAAAAGAACATATATATGACAACAGAAAAGTCATTTATATTATATGTATAATCATAAAGAAATAGTAGAAATGATCCGACCCGACCGGATCCGATCCAACCCGATTGGGTTTAGGACACTATTTCAATAGGGCATGATTTGAAGTTTTCATAGGCAAAGTCAGAAAGGCTTGGAGCCTAGTACGAAATATGCAACTTTGTGGAATGTCTTGGCAAGTACGCTAGATACTGTCTACTTTCCCGCGGAACAAAAGGTTTGTCTCCAAACATGCTATCTTCTAAAGGAGGTATTTCTTCCAAAAGAGATAGTGGGAGTAAGTAAGATCCCAAAAGAGTTTGAGAGCCACAAGGAGAGATTCAACCATAGGAACGTGAGCAGACGCCACATAGTGATGAGGTGTAGAACACTACTCAGTGCACACAAATGTTCTATAAGTCTGTGGATAACCTCAAGCCTGAAAAGGCTACCGGTATGTTCATTTTAATTATTGTTAGTTTATAGTTTACCTATATAGATGTGATGCTAAAATAGTTTAGCATAGATCGCGACAGGAGATATTGCTATCCGGTGTTCTCAAGATCTATCTATGTTAGGACGTTAGTCCTAAAGATAAGGTGAAAGATGATGCTTATGGAATGTTTCATTTGCTACTGCGATAGGAACCATAATAAAAGTAATGCCAGATGTTCATAGTCAATGAAGAGTGATGAGCAAGTATGAAAGTAAATCTGTTGAATGTCAAGAATATCCTTAAACAGTTAAGGATGGTTTCCTAGTTTCTCGAAACTTGGAATCGGATAAATATAGATATACAGACGTATATCCTGAGTCTTATGAAGATAGTGGGAGCTACGGTCTAGGTTTGTAGTCACTTTGAGTAAGTGATACAGTGAGCTGGAAATGTTCTTAGCTAGAAATCAGTGGAGATTCTAAAACTGGGCCGAAACACAATAGTGCCTTGAAGGCACAGCGGGAGCAGTAATGGATCTAGAAGGTTCATGCATGAACCTTGTACGATTCTTCCACCTTTTCTATATAGCTGATATAGTAAGTGGATTCATTGCTTGAAGCAAGGACCAGGGTCTCGTCGGAGATTCATGTGTGTGTTAAGGCAGTTCCTTTGACTTGATCATTTGAAGCATGATATGAAGATATTCTGAGTACCCACGGATAGTGATCCGTTCACGCTTAGGGTTGGTTGCGAGTATTGCATGAGATTCTTGTGTTTCAACTTGGTCTTGTGTGTACGAGTGATTGGCTTTAGGCCAAGTAGGATATTGTTGAAATAGTGTCCTAAACCTAATCGGGTTGGACCGGATCCAACTAGGTCGGATCATTTCTACTATTTCTTTATGATTATACATATATAATAAATGGCTTTTCTATTGTCATGTATTTGTTCTTTTTAAAGAACCAATTATGAATTGTTATATGATAACATCCTTAGTATTAAACTGTGATAGAGAAACCATGATAGGCGATTATGGTTGATGAGATCTCTAATCACTTTAATAAGTTTGATACTTAAATGTCTCTAGGCTTATGTACTATTAAACAGGGCATTGATAGTACAAATAGGCTAGCACTTATTAGATGTCTTCTGTCAATAAGGGCAGAGATAGATCTCGTCTATCAAAGTGTAAAGACACTTGGACTGTACGTGGACGTGTATTAGAGAATGCGTACGTTAGGCTGACCACTTACACTGTTAAGTGTCACACTATGTGACGGTTATGTAATTATCCTTAGGACCGGAGTCTACATGGCATCACTTTGTGGATTGTCATGCTTTGATACTATTGAGGTCTCCTCTAGCCATGGGACGATCATGCGGTAGTGATTGTGTGTGATACTGAAGCATTCGGAGTATACATGTTTAGTCATCCGGGAATCATGTACCCTATCAGTAGGAGTGAATATCGGAATGGGCCTACTTATAAGGAATGTCTTACTCTCGTGAATATCTGAAAAGTGGAAGTAAATGAGTTACTTTGAGAGAGCATGGTATCCAGATTATAAGATATGGTCGTTGATGCTTGACGCTCGACGTACGACCGTATGGATATTATTACAGCGATAGGTTTCTATTTACACGGTAACCGTTTCACATGAAAGGTAGTAGTCATTGCATTTGACTCTTCCGATTATTGGGGGTCACGGTGTGTTGCTAGACGCTATCCCGTGAACGTTAGGTGTGAAGGACCTTTTCGTAATTTTCTCTTTATGTATACGGCCAACATATTCGGAAGCCTATTGGGTCACACATATTAGAATATCTAGCCGGATTAAAATGCGGTTATAGCGATAACCAAATAAGGAAATTTCATCTCGACTGCAAAGTGTTATAGTGGTAATTAATATGGTGATATTTATTTATTATAAATAAATATAATACAAGATATTAATTATGTTGATTAATTAAATATACACATAATGTATGTGTATGTCGAAATTATTATGTGTATATTATATACATGTATTTTGTAAATTAATTAATCATAGTATTATATTAATTAAAGAATATTCCGGATGCCAAAATATTGGCTAAAGGTGCCGCATATTGATGTGTATGAGATATACGTGGATTGTGCAATTTAATTAAGAGTATTACCAAATATTAATATAAGATATTAATATATATATATATATATATATATATATATATATATATATATATATATATATATATATATATATATATATATATATATATATATATATACATATACGTGTGATATATACACATTTGTAAATTGATTTATTGTAATAAGATAAAGATAGTCAATAACGTGTGATATATACACATTTGTAAATTGATTTATTGTAATAAGATAAAGATAGTTAATATTAGATATTGAAAATATCATGGAAATATTTAATACGAGATATTAAATTAAATGAGATAAATCAATCAAAGGTATATTCCTTATTTTATTAAAAAAAGGTTTTCTCTCTCATCTATCTACTAGGAAGATTTTCCCAATCAGATAGGGAGACATAAGTGGCGCCTCACTTCCTATATAAGCAAGGGGTTGGCTAGCTCTTTTGTACATCACAATTCCAATAGGCTAATAGTTTCTTGTGAAAAACTAGAGAGCTTCTTAAAGAGAGATTTGTGAGAGAGAAAAAGTCGGTCAAGCAACCAAGTTTTTCTAGTAGCAATCCATTGGTGGATTCCGGCGGGTTGTTCGTGTAGACTAGCGGTAGAGGCCGAACGCTTGTGCAGCTCCATGCACCACTACTCTCCTTAGACGGTCAAAGCGTTGATCTTTTAGATGAAGCAAGGTAACCACCGTCTACTATCTTATTATGCTTATTGCTTAAACGAAGTCGATCCTGGTTAAAGGAAATAAATTTTTGAATTTCACTGCGTTCCCGCGTAGATTTCTTAACACGCCCGCGATGTGAGTACGGGCCTCTACTAGCAATAAGAGTAGGTCTATCGTAGCTGAGTACTGGCGAGTCGAGGTCGAATCCCAAAAAGACTTGTAAAAACTCATTTAATCTGGATTGAGTGTGTCACGAATACGGTCTCCGACAACTATAGAACAGAGAAGTAAAAGGGGTGGCAATAAGAACGCATGATCAAACACAATTATATTCCGCTGAGTTTATAAAGATTTGTTCTAACTATGAGTGATTAGTTATTCCCCCAATATCATGCACCAATCATTCTTGTTGGTATATTTTAGATCTTTAACAGCTACGGGTGCTAATCCCTAATATTACGCTACTTCCATTGAAAGGACAGTAGGCGCCTATATGCATATATCCTCCTTCATTGGTTGTATTAATTCACATGCAATAAGAATTAGGACTAGACGGATCAGGACCGATGACCTCCCTAAATAGCTATCGTGGATTGACTAGCACGTTCCTAAGGATCGATCAAGACATTGTCCTAACTAACACTTCACTTTATCGTCTTTTATGTCAATTTATGATGACATGCATATAGTTGATCAGGCTACAAACATATAAATTAAATCTATCGATCAGACGTAGCTGCCGCCGATTATCATAAACTATGATTTATTAGGTATTCAGGACTAGTGATAAAGACCGTCGCAGTCTGAAGAATGCAACCTCTATTTCATTATATCTTCACCCACGATTCAGATCTATACACATATGGGGTAAACTAAACTAACTACTACATAGCAGAACTAATATAATCAATCAAATCATACTAATCACAATATGAGAACGACAGATCTACATCTACAAAGCCGGAAAATCATACCCTCAAAGACGAGCATAGACCCTCTGTAGAGTGCTCCCTAGGCAGGGAAAGTGACCAGAACTCATAGAGAAAGTAAAATAACAAAAAGAACTTCTATTGCATACAATGTATTTTTCTTGTGGAAAATTGTACATACACAATTTGAGGTCTGATGCCTCTTATTTATAGATACATAACCGACTTAGCTAACCCTAAAAACTACCCATCGTCCAAGAAAATACGATTTCTGAAGCTTATGGAATTTTGCTGCTGCGGCGCTGACTCACGCGGCGGTGGGGGTATTTTCGTCTTTTTCGCTCTACCAACTTAACTGAAGGTTCTGGAATACCCTAGGTCCGTTTCTTCATCCCGTTAGGCCCATAATTGGTCTTCAATACTTGGCTCAATCTTCGTATACTGAAAATAGTCAAATAATTCCCGAAATAATATCGAATCGGGGAAAATAATCATTAAATGCAAATTACTTGACTCATGAACCCGACATATGGCATTCAACTCAAATGGTTCATATAAGTGGTTGAAAACTACTACTTTTAGCTTAAAATGGGTTAAATGTTGATGTCGTAAGGTGTATCATTTTGAGCGTCATCAGAACCTTGGAGCTGAGTAGAAGGAAGTAGAGTTCGGAGTTAGTTTGAGTGTTTGAGAGTTATCTTCGGAGTGTCATTAGTGAGGCACGACTTGTGTGAGAATAGTATTTGTAACATTTCACTTAAGTGTGTTACACTTGTAAAAGTGAGGTTGAGAGTGTTTCAAGAGTGATGTTCTACATTTCAAGTTAGGTTCACCAAGCCTAGGAGAGGTTGCTCCTAATTGGTGGTACAACACATAAGTCTTGTGTGTTGGGATGTGCCTAAGGACCGGGCTGGACCTGCTGCGGTCTGCAAATAGCTGTTCTTCATGAAGCTGTAGGCTGCGGTTTTGGTAATCTTGTATAAACTCTTGTACTTAGTGGATTTAGTATAGCTTGGTCTAGTTATACTTGAATATTCGGTTCAAGTGTTGTTCTAAGCTTGGCTTGGCATGGTGTAATTCAAGTAAAACATATCACTTGTGGTTGTTTTGCTTAGATTGCTTGGTTTGTTTTATTTGTGTGTCTGTATCACATAGGATTTTTCATGCTAGTCTAAATAACTTAAAACCTACAAGTGTTTGGTATCACCTAATTAAAACAAACACTTAGGTAAAATCTGCATGCTAGTTAAATAAACCTAACCAAGATTAAAACATGTTTAACTGCAACATGTTCAACATAGATCACCTAGACAATTATGATAAGTTAGGTTTCATATAGTTGAATTAAATAGACTTCCACATGTTTAATTAACTGAAACTAAGTAATCACTGTGATTTAAGCTTTAATCGAAAAAAGAATCAAAAAATTGGTAATTACTTTATTCACCCCCTCCCTCCACAGTAATTCTTTGCGCATTTACAATATTTCAAAATATCTTTATTTTTGAATAGATTACATAATTATTCTAAAGTCAATTATATTATAATAATGTATTATTATGTGACATAATTTTAAAATTTAATTTTATACAAGTGTCACATTGCTTATGTCTCTTTTATTAAATCTTATAGTTATGATATTTATTAATATATAACCTATATCATATATATTTACATATGCATCTCTTATTTATTATCTATTATAACATGTATAAATTGTATTATATAAAAGGTTTTATTAGCCTTCTTCTTTTAAAAGCCTTCTTCTCGGCTTTCATGCTTTTTTTTTTCCTTCAGTCCTCTATCACATAAGTTGGCCCATTATCCCTTTTATTATCTAACCTAAAAATGTCTTCCTTACAACACCTGAGCCCATATTTTTCCAGCCTATAATTCTCGGCCCATGAGCCCATCAGCTCTTTATACCATAATCCTTGTAACACTACTTTCAAACCCTATATCCCCTTCTACTGCCGCCCCTTCCATATACTTTACTCCCTCCTAGAAATTCTCTCTCCTTCCAAATTAAGCTTTCTTCTTTTTCCTTGCTACTCATATATCGATTGCTCTGGGATAAAGTTGTACATCTCTTTTGGATGAAAATGGTGTTGAGAAGGCAAAGTCTTTTGAATTCTCTGAAACACCTGAATTCCCTGCAACCTTGGTTTGTCCTATGCTATTGGAAGCCCGTGATGGCAAAGGAAATGAAGAAAGTTCATAGTTTTGACGTTTCTAGAGCCCGGATGTGCTCTGAAATGACCAGACCAATGATTCTTTCTCATCTTGAGGTCAATGATGCCTAAAATACCCTCATGTCACTCTCATCCGCACCCAAAGGTAATGTCTTTCCTTCTCTCTTACTATTTTCGTGTGTAAATGGTAAAAGGCTCAATTTTTCCCTATTGTTTCTGCAAATTTAAAGATCTGTGTTGTTGGACATTTCTATTGGACATAAACAGTTATATGTCATAATAATCTGTGATTTTATTAGGAAAAGTATTGATCTTTATATGCATGTCTTAGGCATGTGTCTAAATTGTGCTTAATAGACCAATCTAGATGTCGTATGTGCTAATATATCTTTCCAAATCAAATCGGTGCAAACTGAGTCGTTTTATGTGTCAATCTATGCAAATTGTGAATGACATATTTTAGATCTAAATCTGATGTACTATGGTTTGTGTGATGTGAATATTTAATGATCTTACTTGATGTTGATTCGGAAAATATACATGGAATAACTTTTATCAGATCTTCTCTCAAAGTTTGTATAGGTGATTAAGGTGTAAGTACTCTTGTTAGCTTGCCGAACTGTATATGGCAATATGTTTAGTTTATATGTTCTATGCTAAATTTCTATATAACATGTAATGTGATATCCCACATTGGAAGTTGGGGAAGCACATCACCATCATATAAGTGTGAGACATACATGTCCTGTCAACTTGGGTTAGCCTTTTTAGACCATGCGAGGACGACGGTCTAAGCAATTGACCGGACCATT
Source organism: Gentiana straminea (assembly GCA_036785695.1). Classification (NCBI taxonomy): domain Eukaryota; kingdom Viridiplantae; phylum Streptophyta; class Magnoliopsida; order Gentianales; family Gentianaceae; genus Gentiana; species Gentiana straminea. The sequence goes on along the minus strand of JAVUPR010000326.1, from coordinate 6,812,650 downwards.
TATGACTCATTTAGCTCTGCCAAGTCCCGGGGCCTGAGGGTGTTACAGAATGGTATTCAGAGCCGACTATCAGACAGATCTAAGTGCCACAAGCCACCTTTAGATCCTATGGTAGGGATGAAACTGGGACTAGTTCACAGGGATAAGTCTTTGCCATCCGGACGTGGACGCCAGTCCCTTATAAGGGGGGAGAATGTGATATCCCACATTGGAAGTGGGGGAAGAACATAACCACCATATAAGGTATTCTTTTGTCTGAAATCAGGACTTGAAAAGTCCTTTATATACTCTGTTTAATTTACTTAATAATAAAATAAATTAATTTTTTCCCTTCCAGATCTGATTTCTCTTATGTCTTGGAATATGTAATTTATCATCCCCATGTGTTATGTATTTCGGTCTATGTGCAACTTGAAAAGGCTTAATCTTTTTGTCCTTGTCTATATTTGCTCTTCATATTTGTCTTATGTGATATAGTCGTTGCGTTTGTCTGATTATGATAAATTGCATATAATGCTTGAAATATACTAATGGTTTATTAAGTGTGCAGGATCTAATTTAAGAATGGTAAATGTTGATTAATGTCATCAAATCTCTCGGGTGGGCTGCTTGCAAAAAGCTCTTTGAAATCTTGCAATTAACAGAGTTATTCAAAGACACCACATTTAACAATAATATATTATTATATACATATATTTCTACTTTGTCACTTTTTTTATAATATATGTATTACCTAATATACCTAATACAATATATTACAACTCCCTTAAAATGAAAAACTTAACATGTAAAGTGCTCATCCTTTCCAACTCCTTTCTTTCACTCAAATACAATAGTTGGGATCTTTTAGTTTTCTGTATTTAAGGTTCTACCCCTTACCCTAATTCCCTAAGGAATTTACTATTTTGATGTAGACACTAGTTGTCTATTCGTGTATAAATACCCCAGCTATACATTTGTAATGGTGATTTAAACTATGCCACTGAGTCTGTTTTAGGAAACATGTTTTGGTCAGCAATGTATAAAGCATCCACTGAAGTCTGGTGTTCCGCTGGGGGCAAGTTCAGCAGGGTTGATCAGCCTGCTGATGGCAAGTCTACTGAAGACAAGTCTGCTGAGCCTCAGCAGACTTGGGGAACACGTCTGTTGCATGTTTACTCGGGTTTTATCTAAGTTACTTCTAGGGTATTTCAGTCATTTATTGGGTTGGATGTTTAGTCGGTTAGGGTTGGATTCCCAAGGCTATAAATACCTTATGTATTTATTGTAACTTAATGTAACTTTCTGGTGATAATAAAATATCCTCGTTTGCCCGTGGAGTAGTCGGAACATTGCCGGAAACCACGTTAAATCTGTGTTCATTTTTTTGGTTAAAGGTAAATATATATAACCAAGGTGTGCAAAATACAAGAAATTACATCCTAATCTAAAAGTAGAACATGTCAATTGATAAGTCCACCATATGTGGTTATTCTTGGATCGTTTTGGCCTGTTTTAATGCCTATTTTGTGATATTCATATGATAAATTGCCTTTTTGGACTAGATTACTGCTGTGGCTTTGATATTTTGTAGATATGATGAATCCGAGCATAAAAGGCAATGAAAATGAGCTAAAAAGGATCAAAGTCATGAAGGCATTAAGAATCACACCCAGGTGTGGAAGAATGGAACAGGGTGTGAAAAAATGCAGAAACTATCCAGAATTTCTACAGGCCAACGAAATGTTCTGATTGGTGGAGATAATTCACAGCGTGAATTCCATGATTGATGGCGCAAATTTGAAGATTAACACGCCATTATGATCCTATTTTCTAGGAATTTTATTTTAGGAGATAAATTACACAATTTAAATTAAGGAAAATTCATATTTATCCAAAAATAATTTCCTTAAATTGCAAAAAAATCATCATTCACGCCATTCATCAACATAGTCGACTCTTCCTCCTCTTTTGATCATCATCATCTCCCATCCCCAAGAACAAGGATTTTAGGTTTTAAGAATTCAAGAACGAGGCTTTTTCGAGGTTTGATTATTTATGCAATACTTTGACGGTTTCTTTCTATCTCCTTTCTCCTTTATTCTATTTATTTATTTTTCTTGTCAAAGTATGAATTATATGGTTGAATCTTGGAATCTTGATATGTTACGAGAGTAAATATTGGTTTCTTGGATTAGGAAAAGCCCAGCGATGATTATATAGTTTTAAAGATACAATCTTTTCAATGATAGGATTTTTGTCATGTTTATGAATTTGATCTTGTATGCTTATTCATGTAATTTTCCGGAAATAGTATCTCGAAGGAGTGAATGACTGTAGGATTGCATGAGAAACTTCATTCGATTAATTGATGACAGAAAAAGTATTAATTAATCGATAACCTAGAAACCAAGATCGAATCTTTAGGGATTTCTTGAATGAAAATTAGGTTAAACCTAAAGCGGCCCTTTAATTATGGTAATTCAATGGATCTAATTTTATTCATCATTGTAGGAAACTGAATGTTGGATAAAACTAGGTACAATCACGATAATAGTTCGAAAGAATGTTTACGTGTAATATTTGATAATTGGTCTTCATAAATGGAAGATTCATATTGATAGAAAGATTGTTGAAATTCTATGTAAACAACGCCGTGGTGGATCCGAAATCCAAGAAATGCCTCTAAACCTTGAATTCTATTACCTAAATCTTGAAGTTCTTGGCTTGTAGTTATATTTTCTTTATTTTCTTTATTTTTAGGATTTTTAGAGAAAAACCTACAAATATTTGATTTGTCTAGCTAATATAAATCGGGAATTGTTTGGTGATTGACCACAAGTCCCTGTGGGATCGACATCCTAAGTACTACTCGATAAGCCGTGCGCTTGCGGTAGGATTTAGTGATTATATTGAAAATCACACATCAAGTTTTCTGGCGCCGTTGCCGGGGACTTCGGTGTCAACATCGAACGTGTTTTTGATTTTGTTAGACTAGACTTTTTTTCCCTCACCATAGCAAGCTGCACCTTGCTACGGTGAGACCTTTTTGCTTTTGATTTTTTTTTATTTTCTTGTGCAGAAATTTGAAGTGCCAGGCTTTCATGGATTCATTTTACTCTAGATTCAGTGCTCAAGTGACACCAACTGATGAGAGGATGTATGGAAATAGACTTAACCAATTTAAAGTGAGATGTTCATATTGTGGTGGAAACCATTGTGAAGCTCAGTGCAATGGAGGTTATTCATCCCACCAATGGAATACTTATGACAATTATGGTGCAAGTCATGAGAATCAATTCCAATATAGCCACAACTATGCATCAACATACAATGGTGGGAGGAGTAACTATCCTTATTCTCCGTGGGGTCAAGATCAAAGCAATTGGAAACAACAAGTGTTCCCTCACTCAGAGTCCAAGTCTAACATTGAAATTTTGTTAGAGAAATCTATAGAGAGCGAGAGAGAAATTTTCTAGAGAAATGGCACACCTATTGTGTCTGCTCCACAAAAAAGGGAACTGACTTTGGGAGAATTAGTTGCACGTAATCGCCATGTTCTTGAAGATGAAAGGGAAATGGAGAAGGCGATTCAAGAGCAGGAGGCCGACCTTGAAAGTCGTGGGGATGAAAACTGTGATCCTTATGAGATCCCACATTGTCTTGATATGAATGTTTTCGGTGATTCTTTCTCAAAGATTGCAGAATATTTGGGCCTTCGTATTAACAAGAGTGAAGCCACATGGAAATTCGAACCATCTCCACAAGATAACGGTGCAATAATTCCAGATTCAACATTGACGAGCCAAGAAAAGGATGAAAAGGGAGGTAACAATATTGCGTTTGATTTGAATGCATTTGATAATGATAACCCCCCTTCATTGTATAATGATGTTGAATTTATGGATGTTGAGCATGTAGAGTATATAGATGTTGCACCTCTAGTAGTCCATAATTCTCTTAGATTTGTCATGAGCATTGATAAAGAGATTTATAAATTGTTTAGTGGCACTTCGTTCCTTAGAGCTAAAATGATTAATCGCTTTTTAAGAAGATTTGATTATAGGCTCCCAATGCTATATCTGAAAATCCTTGTTAATATCCTTGATATGTGGAAAAAAATGCAAAGGGATGCCCTTCTTTGGTTTAGTCCTCCTTGACAATGATGTTTAAAGATAGTCCAACTGAAGACTGTAAATTCAGAATGTCTTTTTTTATTTTTTTTTTTATTTTTTCTTTCTTGCTTAATGAATAAATAAAGGAAGAGAGTTGTCCTCTCGGTCCTTTAGTCTTGGTTTGTTTTGTTTTTGGTGTCGGTTTGCAGCCATATAACTTTGCACAAGAGGAACTTGCGGATTTTGATGCCATGGTGTGGAATATTTAGTATGGAGAAAACCACGATCGAGGTGAAAGGAAATTTCGAGGTGCGATTTGGGGCCATCTTTTAAAGCGAAACGGGGGAGACGGTTCCAAAAAAAAAAAAAAAAAAAAAAAAAAAAAAAAAAAAAAAGGCCTGAAAATGACGCAGATATCACACCCAGGTGTGATTCTTCCGTCCAAAAAAAAAAAAAAAAAAAAAAAAAAAAAAAAAAAAAAAAGTGCCTAGAATTGACGCAGGTATCACACCCAGGTGTGATTTTTATCACACCCTGTGATTCTCCTGTCCAAAAAAAAAAAAAAAAAAAAAAAAAAAAGGGAATCACACCAGGGTGTGATTATTTTCACACCCTGTATTTCTCTTGTCCAAAAAAAAAAAAAAAAAAAAAAAAAAAACTTTTTCTTTTTAATTCTTTCCCTCTTCCTCACCTTTCACTTCAACTTTCATACCCATGGACCACCATCTCCTACCACCACCTCCCACAACTCCGGCCAACCACCACTCCGGTCACCGGAAAACGACCACCCCGCCTTTCCGACCACCACCTCTTGCCGGAGTCCGGCGAATGACAATCATTAACACGGATTCTTCGAGAGCCGAACGACGTGCTTGCCCCCCGATTGCTCGTGCTCTCTCCTTGATCCATCCGACCTTCCAAAGCATCATGATTCGGTGAGTTTCATTCCTACCCTCACTTGCTTTTCATTTATTTACATTGGGGACAATGTAATATTTACGTGTGGGGGAGGGTCACTTGTGTAGTTTCCTTGGTTGTTATTCGAGTCTTTTGTCTTAGGGTCAATAAAAGTCACTTAGGTAGAGTTTATGAGTCGAGTCATTTTGAGTCGTGTCTTGCTTAGATTACACATAGTCATCTCGAGTATGATTCGAAATGCATGAAAATTGTTAGAGACTACTTTGATATGAAAGATGCAGGATATAATATGTTTGATTCCACTTGATAAACCACATGTAAATGTGCATTGATTTTTGTTGAGAATGATTGAGATTAAGTGGGTAGACAACCTGTCCTGGTGAGATGTTCCGGCCATAATGACTGACTACTTTAGTCTCACCCAAAAATGAGCGTTTATTTTTCTCTTCCATGATTTTGTTCCTTTAGAACTTGTGTTGCATCTTATTGATATTACCATGGTACTTGCATCTATACTAAAATGACTAAGGCACTCGTTTCTTCCTTTACCCACACTTAACACCCTTACTAGCCATATATTATGCCCTCACCCCACACAAAAAACAAAAAAAAAAAAAAAAAAATTTGAATAGCCCAAATTCTATTTTGCCCGGCCTTAAGATTAATGGGATGTTGACTATTAAATTCTGAAAACTCGATTGCAAAGAAATTAAGCTTGGGGGAGTCCGTTTTGTGTCTTGAATATTATTTCAAAAAAAAAAAAAAAAAAAAAAATATTTCAAGAAAAATCAAGAAAAAAAAGAGTCAATAAAGGAGTGCAATCCGAAAATAGCCTCCTATGTTGTTTTAGTTTTTGTTGTGTAATAAAAAGGGAGTGACGTCTTTATCCTCCCAAAGTATAAAGTCATGTTAGTGGTTCGTTATTGGAGAATTGTGTAGTTGTTGGATAAACCCCCCTGAGATCACACGAGTTGATGAATTAGTAGTTACATGTTTCACTAGTTCTAAAGGCCTTGAACCACCTACCATGATATATATCATACACTTACCATTTTTACCACCATTTCAGTCATTTTCCTACCATTCCGGTCTATTCTCTTCTACCATACCTTCTTCTAAGTCCTTATGATTTGTGTGGTGCATGTTGCTTTGGCAATTGACATGAGATAATATACAAGCATATAGTAGGACAATTTCATTGGAATGAGCTTGAGAGATTAACCACCTCACAAATATGAGTGTTGAGCGATTTTATCCCGTGAGGGTCTACTTGTTTGGTTGATCTCATTCTTAGTGGAAGTCTTTGTTCGTGTTTAAGTGTGGTATTTTGAAAGAGGTTGACCATGTTTATATTATGCATTTGAACTATTGAAGTATAATCTATCGAGGTTCGTGTACTTTGCATCCTAATTGAGATTGTTCCATGTGTGTTCTAAGTGCTTCGTCTTGAGTTGGTATTTTGACTTGCTTGGGGACAAGCAAGGTTTAAGCTTGGGGGAGTTTGATAAGTCCACCATATGTGGTTATTCTTGGATCGTTTTGGCCTGTTTTAATGCCTATTTTGTGATATTCATATGATAAATTGCCTTTTTGGACTAGATTACTGCTGTGGCTTTGATATTTTGTAGATATGATGAATCCGAGCATAAAAGGCAATGAAAATGAGCTAAAAAGGATCAAAGTCATGAAGGCATTAAGAATCACACCCAGGTGTGGAAGAATGGAACAGGGTGTGAAAAAATGCAGAAACTATCCAGAATTTCTACAGGCCAACGAAATGTTCTGATTGGTGGAGATAATTCACAGCGTGAATTCCATGATTGATGGCGCAAATTTGAAGATTAACACGCCATTATGATCCTATTTTCTAGGAATTTTATTTTAGGAGATAAATTACACAATTTAAATTAAGGAAAATTCATATTTATCCAAAAATAATTTCCTTAAATTGCAAAAAAATCATCATTCACGCCATTCATCAACATAGTCGACTCTTCCTCCTCTTTTGATCATCATCATCTCCCATCCCCAAGAACAAGGATTTTAGGTTTTAAGAATTCAAGAACGAGGCTTTTTCGAGGTTTGATTATTTATGCAATACTTTGACGGTTTCTTTCTATCTCCTTTCTCCTTTATTCTATTTATTTATTTTTCTTGTCAAAGTATGAATTATATGGTTGAATCTTGGAATCTTGATATGTTACGAGAGTAAATATTGGTTTCTTGGATTAGGAAAAGCCCGGCGATGATTATATAGTTTTAAAGATACAATCTTTTCAATGATAGGATTTTTGTCATGTTTATGAATTTGATCTTGTATGCTTATTCATGTAATTTTCCGGAAATAGTATCTCGAAGGAGTGAATGACTGTAGGATTGCATGAGAAACTTCATTCGATTAATTGATGACGAGAAAAAGTATTAATTAATCGATAACCTAGAAACCAAGATCGAATCTTTAGGGATTTCTTGAATGAAAATTAGGTTAAACCTAAAGCGGCCCTTTAATTATGGTAATTCAATGGATCTAATTTTATTCATTATTGTAGGAAACTGAATGTTGGATAAAACTAGGTACAATCACGATAATAGTTCGAAAGAATGTTTACGTGTAATATTTGATAATTGGTCTTCATAAATGGAAGATTCATATTGATAGAAAGATTGTTGAAATTCTATGTAAACAACGCCGTGGTGGATCCGAAATCCAAGAAATGCCTCTAAACCTTGAATCCTATTACCTAAATCTTGAAGTTCTTGGCTTGTAGTTATATTTTCTTTATTTTCTTTATTTTTAGGATTTTTAGAGAAAAACCTACAAATATTTGATTTGTCTAGCTAATATAAATCGGGAATTGTTTGGTGATTGACCACAAGTCCCTGTGGGATCGATGCACATTTACATGTGGTTTATCAAGTGGAATCAAACATATTATATCCTGCATCTTTCATATCAAAGTAGTCTCTAACAATTTTCATGCATTTCGAATCATACTCGAGATGACTATGTGTAATCTAAGCAAGACACGACTCAAAATGACTCGACTCATAAACTCTACCTAAGTGACTTTTATTGACCCTAAGACAAAAGACTCGAATAACAACCAAGGAAACTACACAAGTGACCCTCCCCCACACGTAAATATTACATTGTCCCCAATGTAAATAAATGAAAAGCAAGTGAGGGTAGGAATGAAACTCACCGAATCATGATGCTGGAAGGTCAGATGGATCAAGGAGAGAGCACGAGCAATCAGGGGGGCAAGCACGTCGTTCAGCTCTCGAAGAATCTGTGTTAATGATTGTCATTCGCCGGACTCCGGCAAGAGGTGGTGGTCGGAAAGGCGGGGTGGTCGTTTTCCGGTGACCGGAGTGGTGGTTGGCCGGAGTTGTGGGAGGTGGTGGTAGGAGATGGTGGTCCATGGGTATGAAAGTTGAAGTGAAAGGTGAGGAAGAGGGAAAGAATTAAAAAGAAAAAGTTTTTTTTTTTTTTTTTTTTTTTTTTTTTGGACAAGAGAAATACAGGGTGTGAAAATAATCACACCCTGGTGTGATTCCCTCGTTTTTTTTTTTTTTTTTTTGGACAGGAGAATCACAGGGTGTGATACCTGCGTCAATTCTAGGCACTTTTTTTTTTTTTTTTTTTTTTTTTGGACGGAAGAATCACACCTGGGTGTGATATCTGCGTCATTTTCAGGCCTTTTTTTTTTTTTTTTTTTTTTTTTTTTTTTTTTGGAACCGTCTCCCCCGTTTCGCTTTAAAAGATGGCCCCAAATCGCACCTCGAAATTTCCTTTCACCTCGATCGTGGTTTTCTCCATACTAAATATTCCACACCATGGCATCAAAATCCGCAAGTTCCTCTTGTGCAAAGTTATATGGCTGCAAACCGACACCAAAAACAAAACAAACCAAGACTAAAGGACCGAGAGGACAACTCTCTTCCTTTATTTATTCATTAAGCAAGAAAGAAAAAATAAAAAAAAAATAAAAAAAGACATTCTGAATTTACAGTCTTCAGTTGGACTATCTTTAAACATCATTGTCAAGGAGGACTAAACCAAAGAAGGGCATCCCTTTGCATTTTTTTCCACATATCAAGGATATTAACAAGGATTTTCAGATATAGCATTGGGAGCCTATAATCAAATCTTCTTAAAAAGCGATTAATCATTTTAGCTCTAAGGAACGAAGTGCCACTAAACAATTTATAAATCTCTTTATCAATGCTCATGACAAATCTAAGAGAATTATGGACTACTAGAGGTGCAACATCTATATACTCTACATGCTCAACATCCATAAATTCAACATCATTATACAATGAAGGGGGGTTATCATTATCAAATGCATTCAAATCAAACGCAATATTGTTACCTCCCTTTTCATCCTTTTCTTGGCTCGTCAATGTTGAATCTGGAATTATTGCACCGTTATCTTGTGGAGATGGTTCGAATTTCCATGTGGCTTCACTCTTGTTAATACGAAGGCCCAAATATTCTGCAATCTTTGAGAAAGAATCACCGAAAATCAATTCCTACCTAGTGTTGAAAAGAGGTTAGATTTCTTGATTCCAAGCAGCATAAGACCCCTGAGGTTATATGCTACAAGAAACAACAGCCACTAAACACTTAACAACACACAAGAACTGCAAAAAGTGGTCATATGAGAGCATAACTCATAGAGCCTATCCCAAGGTGTGTAGAGAAACAAAATAATCTCAAACAACCACCAACAAGCACTACTAGAAATTACAAAAGATGTACAAAACCCTAACATCATGGGGTAAAAGTGTACAAAAGGAAAGCAGCCTGCATTATATAAAAGAGATGAGTTTTAATACAATGCAGCACATCAAAAATATTCATAGTAACACCATCAAACCTCTTTATGTTCCTCATATGCCAAAGCCAATACACAACCACAAAAACAGAGGCAGGTCTAGCCACATTCCCATAGGAAGTACCCCTACACTTCCTATAAACCCATCTAAGAGCACCTGTCACTGTTTTCAATCTTCTACTTATGCCAAGCCACAGACTGATCTTGCCCCAAACCTGATAGGAAATAGGACACTGAAAGAATAAATGAGAGGCAGATTCATTTACCAAACCACACAAAGAACAAATCTTGTCATCAAACAGCAACCTGTCAGTAGTGAGCAGACATTGTTTCATAGCCATCCAGAGCAAAAAAAACAATGTTTTGGGGGTAGCCCTAGGGTTCCATTGTTGGAATAGTGTCCTAAACCCAATCGGGTTAGACCGGATCCGACCGGGTCGGATCATTTCTACTATTTCTTTATGTTTATACATATATTAAATGGCTTTTCTGTTGTCATGTATATGTTCTTTTAAAGAACCAATTATGAATTGTTATATGATAACGTCCTTAGTGTTAAACTGTGATAGAGAAACCATGATGGGCGATTATGGTTGATGAGATCCCTAATCACTTTAATAAGTTTGATACTTAAATGTCTCTAGGCTGATGCACTATTAAACAGGGCATTGATAGTATAAACTGACTAGCACGTATTAGATGTCTTATGTCTTTAAGGCAGGGATAGATCTCGTCTATCGAAGTGTAGAGACACTTAGACTGTACGTGGACGTGTATTAGAGAATGCGTACGTTAGACTGACGCACATACACAGTTAAGTGTCACACTATGTGACGGTTGTGTAATTATCTTTAGGACCAGAGTCTTCATGGCATCACGGTGTGGATTGTCATGCTTTGACACTATTGAGGTTTACCCTAGCCACGGGCGATCATGCGGTAGTGATTGGGTATGATATTGAAACATGCGGAGTATACATGATTGGTCGTCTGGGAATCGCGTATCCTATGATTGGGATCGAATATCCGAAATGGCCTTCTTATAAGGAATGTCTAGCTCTCGTGAATCTTAGCAAAGTGGGAGTAAATGAGTTACTTCGAGAGAGCATGATATCCAGAATATAAGATACGGTCGTTGATGTTTTGACACTCGACTAACGACTGTATGGATATTATTACAGCGATAGGATTGTAAGTTACACGGTAACTGTTTCACATGAAAGGTAGTAGTCATTGCATTTGACTCTTCCGATGATTGGGGGTCACGGTGTGTTGCTAGACGCTATCCCGTGATCGTTAGGTATGAAGGGCATTTTCGTAATTTGCACTTTGTGTCTACGGCCAACATATTCCGAAGCCTATCGGGTCACACACATATGAACATCTAGCCGGATTAAAATGTGGTTATAGATGATAACCAAATAAGGAAAGTTTATCTCGTACTATAAAGGTTATAGTGGTAAATTAATATAGTGGTATTTATTTATTATGAATAAATTAAATACAAGATATTAATTATGTTGATTAATTAAATATATATATATATATATTGGTGGCCGAAAATTTGTGTGTATATGAAACGCGTAATTATTGGCAAACTAGTTGATCAAGTTGATTAAATATATGTGTATTGATATATATATATATATATATATATATATATATATATATATATATATATATATATATATATGGTGCCATATTTTGGTGTATTAAGATACACTTGGATTGTGCAATTTAATTAATAAGATTACCATATATTAATATTAGATATTAAAGACTATAGATTTGCACACATGTGTAAATTGATTTATGGTAATAAGATAAATATAATCAATAGAAATAGTGACAATATATTGGAATAATATTAAATTAAATGAGATAAATCAATCAAATATATTTTAAATTAAATTATTTTATTGGGAAAATGTTTTCTTCTCCTCCACACCTAGATGGGGCGCCCCTCTCACTATAAATAAGAGATGGGTGTCAAGCTCTTTTGTACATCACAATTCCAAGAACTAATAGTTCTTGTGTAAAATAGAGAGCATCCTATAGGGAGTTGGAGAGAGGGGAAAAGGGCCGGTCTAGCAACCGGAGTTTTCCAATAGCAATCCATGATGGGATTCCGGCGGGGTGTTCGTGTGGACTAGCGGTAGAGTCCGAACACTTGGGCGGCTCTATGCAGAACTACTCTTCTTAGACGGTCAAAGCGTCGATCTTTTAGATCAACCAAGGTAACCACCGTCTACTAACTTATTTGTTTATTGCTTAAACGAAGTCGATCCTGGTTAAAGGAAATAAATTTTTGAATTCCGCTGCGTTCCCGCGTAGATTTTCCAACAGTGGTATCAGAGCGAGCTTCGAGCTTAAGCAATAAGCATGTTATTTTGCGTAGTTAATTTTATCGTTTAAATCACGTAATTAAAAGATGAAAGATATTTGATTCGCGAAACGATACATGAAAAGAAGAAAAAAAGGGGGGGCGGCTTTTGGGGTGCTCAGCCAATCGGCGGTGGCACCCCGACCGGAAATTGCGCCGGCGGCGGCTGCTCTCCCTTGGGGCGGTCGATGTCGGCTGGTGCATCTTTTTGGTGGATCCCTAAATTTTGTTTTGTGTATTTTGTATTTCAATATGGTTCATAGTTGTGATTAATATCTCTTTGTTTAGTTGTGTCATGTGGCTAACCAATGGTTCGAATAGTTTGGACCATTGGGATGCCACATGGGATTAAAATAATAATGGTCTTTCCAAACTTTGTTTGGAATAGGCCTAGGCCCTTTTCAAATATTTGATTTGGGAAAAGGCCTAGGGCTAGGCCACTTCCAAAATTTTGATTTCGGAAAGTGGCCAGGCATATTAAATAAAATATTGGTATTTGTAAATTTTGATTTGGAATAGGCCTAGGCCTAGGCCACTTCCAAAATTTTGATTTTGGAAAATGGCCAGGCCTAAACCAAAATTATTTGGTCTTTCCAAATATTTGAATTGGAATAGGCCTAGGTCCTTTTTCAAATATTTGATTTGTAAAAGGCCTAGGCAACTTCCAAAATTTTGATTATGGAAAGTGGCCAGGCCTAAATCAACTTTGGTTTAGGAAGATGTCTTTTGGTTTAGGAAACCAAAGGCATCCCTTTTGTTTAGGAATCAATAGGAAAGAAACAAAAGAGACTTAATTTTAATTTTGATTTATTTTTAGAATAATTCTAATTAATAAAAATTAAAATTAAAATCCTTTAAAATTAATCGTTAATTTTATTTCGATTAAAATCATTTAATTAATTAAATTTTAATTAGTTAATTGATTGGATAAAATTATTTAATAGATTAAACGTTAATTGATTAATTAAGACACAAGTAGTTAAATTTTAATTTTATCTTTTTCATAAGATGTTATTGTATGGATTTGATATAGTAGATATAATATGATTATATGGACTCCGATTGATCATGGACTCGACCGATAGGATAGATGTGAATGATTTAATTTTGGCGTCAATGATCAATCGGGGTATGGCGTATTAAAGATCCTATTGGCGGTTGCAGCTGTCCTTAGATTGTGACCCGCGGTTTCGTCAGTTTGTATTCGAAACCGCACCTAGGAAAAGTCCATTATCATACCGGTTACTTTACGCATTTATTTATTTTGTGCTTGTATTTATTTTATATGATACGATAGATGCATGACTAGGCACGATCTAGATAAATGTGTAGGATGTATGTCTATAGAGATAGATATATTTGATGAGACCGCAATTAAATTAATTAAGTGAATTAATTTACATAAATACTTCCACAACAAAAAGCAAGTCGAAATATTGTCTCCCAATATTATAGCGACGGTGAAGAGCCCTTGTTCAGATCCAACTGATCGGCCCTCGTCGGGAGTTGACCTTTCACGGGTATATCATCGTTATTGAGATATGATCGTATGAGATCTCGCGAATATTGGGTTATGACTTGACTAGAGTATTGCGGTGATTGGCCCTCGTCAGGACCGTCTTATTCTAGAGGCAAGGGGTTGACTGCCACATAAAGATGTGAATTGTCAAAGAGTTGACTAGTCAACCAAGAGTCACATAGAGATATGATTGGTAAGTGTTACATACCTTTCGAATTATTCTGGTTGATCGGCCCTCGTCGGGAATCGGGGTAACCAGATGGGATCTTGGCCACTAAAGAATTTTGAAAGATTCATGAAAGTCAGTTGGGAGTAGTTGACTAGTGGGAGCAAAATCATAAATCAAAAGACCATTTTTTATTTTGCGTGTATAAAAAACAACACTCTTTTATTTTCATTTTTATGTTGTAGTTTTAGCAAACTTTTATGTTTATGTTTTATTCTCGATTGGTAAAACCAAATTATGACTGTTACCTTTTGAGAAACGTTCTCTAATATGGTTAAGTAATTTTAATCCTTTTAAAATAAGCAATGACACGAGAGATCCCGTTATAGTAGTTAGAGACAAGGAGACTACATATTTGATGGAGTACACCAAGGCTTTAATTATAATGAAAGCGGAAGCTCATGATATGATTGAATCATTTGAAATAAGTTTCAATGAATTAATCATATATTGGATACGATCCAAGATGATCATTCAGACATACGATGACAATTAATTCAAACGTTGGATAAGAATGATAACATCTAATTTTGGAAAGGTTGTTTTCAAAATTGTAAGATTTAAGTATCGACTTAATTCTATCATTGCTTAAAGGTTAATTAAACAGTCAATGTTTTGAATACGATTCAAAAGGCTAAATAAACTATTTAATAAACTTTATATTTTCTTTATGAAAGGACATTAAAGACATAGCTCTTGTGATCTTTCTTAAGTCTTATGAAGACTACACTAAGAAATATTTACAATAGCTTGAAGGATTGAAAAGGAAGTTAGGGCGTGTGCTTAAATAGAGAACTTATTGAAGTCTCTATTCTAGGCAAGTGAGTTGAGATAAATCTATCTAAGTTCAAAGTCAACTCTTAGATATATGATATCTTACGAGTGTGATTAAATTAGAAAGATTAAATACAGATATGGAAGGTGAAGCAAACGTTGTAACACTTACCATATTCTGAATATAGTAAACTGATAAGGGAACTAAATAAATGTTATTATGTTCCGGTTCTTATGAGGAACGAGTTTCAGTTTCTTGTTAAGATATAGTAGACATATTCAATTGTAAAGAATAAATGTTATTCCGATAAAGTTGAAAGGTCACTGAATCTAACATACTTGATTGATGTCACTATATAGTTGATATATGTGATGAGATCTCAACTAAATATTTGTATGGCTGTTATCCTTGATTTGTGGTTACTCTAGGCACAGTCTCTATGGAAGAGAAGCGTGTAATCAAACGTCATTCTGATGATGCTAAACCATATGATTATGAATCATGTGGGTTATACGTATCTTATCCAAAGTTGACTAAAATACCTTTTTAAGAAAAGGTTATGAAACCTAGAAGATTGACTATAGCCTAAACATATTGATGTTTGTTGGCTTGTGACAATTTATACCATAAACAATTGTTTGTCTCTCTCTTGGACTATTTAAGAAATAGTTGAATGTACTTATTGAAGTACGACAGTTCGGAAAGCCCGAAAAGTTCGAGCTAGCATGAATGTGAGATTGATGTACTACTTAGGAATTAATCTTCAATTGGATTGAAGCAATTAATACCTGAAGGGTGTTTCAGAAGTCGTCTGAAAAGGAATAAGATTCTTCCTTTGAAGGATACCATCTTTGGGATACGCAATTAGATTGTGTTCCCAAAATGGGAACGGCACCTTATATGATAAAGGTGTGACGCAAACCATGCGAAGTATCCCTTACCCATTTCGGGATAGTGCCCTTATACTTAACCGAGTTCCAAAGAATAAAGGTTGAATAAATTCCATATTAGATATGGAAGAGGATAATGTCGAATCTATCTTAACCGATAATTTGAAGTTGTCATAGGCAGAGTCAGAAAGGCTTGGATCCTAGTACGACATATACAATTTTGTGGAATGTCTTAGCTAGCGCGCTGGATATTATTTACTTGTCCGCGGAGCAAAATGTTTGTCTCCGAACATGCTATCTTCTAGAGGAAGTGTTTCTTCCAAAAGAAACAACGGGAGTAAATTAGATCTCAAAAGAGTTTGAGAACCACAAAGATATATTCAACCAAAGGAACGTGAGCAGACGCCGCATAGAGATGAGGTGTAGAACACTGCTCAGTGCAAACAAAAGTTCTGTAAGTCTATGGATAACCTCAAGCCTGAAAGGGCTGCTGGTATGTTCATCTTAAAGAATGAATATCTCACGACTTATGAAGGAATGTTTGAAAGACAAGATTGAGAGATATGGCCAGGAGCCATAATATCTAAATTAGATTACATCAGTGACAACCAGGTTGTGAACCTAGTATGTCTTACCTAGAGGGTATGTCCCTGTAAGGCTGAGCCTAGTTCTCTTCAGACTATGCTTGTTGTAACTTCGTATCATGGCTATATGATAGTGTTGAAGACGTTTGGCAAACAGCTCGATGTTCATTGACAATAACATGATATGTGAGCCCACGAGATCCATTTATGGACTCAAACAAGTTTCTCTATACGATTTCTTTGTTTGATAATCAAAGGAGTTTGATTTAGTCAAAAGAAGGATATGCCCCATATGCAATATGGATAGTGGGAGTGTGTTACAATTTTTGTAAGGCATTGGATATCTCTCTCGAGAATTATCACCCCATGTCACAGTCAATTAACGTTTGGTAGTTCAAGGTCTTTACGAAAGCACTTGGATTAGCAGTTCTTATTTTTAGAAATAAAAATCTATAGTGATAGATTTAACTACTATTAGATTATTGTTTACCAATATAGATGTGATGCTAAAAGAGTTTAGCATAGATCGCAATGGGAGATACTGCTAGCCGGTGTTCTCATGATCTATCTATGTTAGGACGTTAGTCCTAAAGATAAGGTGAAAGATGATGATTATGAAAGGTTTCCTTTGCTATGGCAATTGGAACCATCATAAAGGAAATGCCGGATGTTCATAATTCATGAATAGTCATGAGCAAGTATGAAAGTAAATCTGGTGAATGTCGAGAATATCCTTAAACAAGTTAAGGAAGAGTTCCTAGTTTATTGAAACTTGGAAATAAATAAACGTAGATATACAGACGTATATCCTCAGTCTTATGAAGGTGAGTGGGAGCTACAGTCTGGGTTTGCAGTCACTTTGATTAAGTGATACAGTGAGCTAAAAATGTTCTTAGCTATGGGTCACTGTGAACCCAACAACTTAGCCAAAACACAGTAGTGCCTTAGAGGCGCAGCGGGAGCAGTACATGGATCTAGAAGGTTCATTCCTGAACCTTGTGTGGTTCTTCCACCTTTTCTATATAGCTGATATAGTAAGTGGATTCATTGCTTAAAGCAAGGACCAGGGTCTCGTCAGAGATTCGTGTGTGTGTTGAGGCGGTTCCTTTGACTCCGTCATTTGGAACATGATATGAAGATAGTCCGAGTCCCCACAGATAGCGATCCGTTTATGGCTAGGGCTGGTCGCGAGTATTGCATGAGATTCTTGTGTTTCAACTTGGTCTTGTGTGTGCGAGTGATTGGTTTTAGGCCAAGTGAGAGATTGTTGGAATAGTGTCCTAAACCCAATCGGGTTGGACCGGATCCGACCGGGTCGGATCATTTCTACTATTTCTTTATGTTTATACATATATTAAATGGCTTTTCTGTTGTCATATATATATTCTTTTAAAGAACCAATTATGAATTGTTATATGATAACGTCCTTAGTGTTAACTGTGATAGAGAAACCATGATGGGCGATTATGGTTGATGAGATCTTTAATCACTTTAATAAGTTTGATACTTAAATGTCTCTAGGCTGATGCACTATTAAACAGGGCATTGATAGTATAAACAGACTAGAATGTATTAGATGTCTTCTGTCTTTAAGGGCAGGGATAGATCTCGTCTATCAAAGTGTAGAGACACTTGGACTGTACGTGGACGTGTATTAGAGAATGCGTACGTTAGACTGACCCACATACACGGTTAAGTGTCACACTATGTGACGGTTGTGTAATTATCCTTAGGACCGGAGTCTTCATGGCATCACGGTGTGGATTGTCATGCTTTGACACTATTGAGGTTTCCCCTAGCCACGGGGCGATCATGTGGTAGTGATTGGGTATGATATTGAAGCATGCGGAGTATATATGATTGGTCGTCTGGGAATCGCGTATCCTATGATTGGGATCTAATATCCGAAATGGCCTTCTTATAAGGAATGTCAAGCTCTCGTGAATCTTTGCAAAGTGGGAGTAAATGAGTTACTTCGAGAGAGCATGATTTCCAGATTATAAGATGCGGCCGTTGATGTTTTGACACTCGACTAACGACTGTATGGATATTATTACAGCGATAGGATTGTAAGTTACACGGTAACTGTTTCACATGAAAGGTAGTAGTCATTGCATTTGACTCTTCCGATGATTGGGGGTCACAGTGTGTTTCTAGACGCTATCCCGTGTTCGTTAGGTATGAAGGGCATTTTCGTAATTTGCACTTTGTGTCTACGGCCAACATATTCGGAAGCCTATCGGGTCACACACATATGAACATCTAGCCGGATTAAAATGTGGTTATAGATGATAACCAAATAAGGAAAGTTTATCTCGTACTATAAAGGTTATAGTGGTAAATTAATATGGTGGTATTTATTTATTATGAATAAATTAAATACAAGATATTAATTATGTTGATTAATTAAATATATATATATTATATATATTGGTGGCCGAAAATTTGTGTGTATATGACACACGTAATTATTGGCAAACTAGTTGATCAAGTTGATTAAATATATGTGTATTGATATATACATATGACGCCATATTTTGGTGTATTAAGATACACTTGGATTGTGCAATTTAATTAATAAGATTACCATATATTAATATTAGATATTAAAGACTATAGATTTGCACACATGTGTAAATTGATTTATGGTAATAAGATAAATATAATCAATATAAGATATTGACAATATATTGAAATATTTAATATTAAATTAAATGAGATAAATCAATCAAATATATTTTCCTTATTTTATTGGGAAAATGTTTTCTTCTCCTCCACACCTAGATGGGCGCCCCTCTCACTATAAATAAGAGGTGGGTATCAAGCTCTTTTGTACATCACAATTTCAAGAACTAATAGTTCTTGTGTAAAATAGAGAGCATCCTATAGAGAGTTGGAGAGAGAGAGGAAAAGGGCCGGTCTAGCAACTGGAGTTTTCCAATAGCAATCCATGATGGGATTCCGGCAGGGAGTTCGTGTGGACTAGCGGTAGAGGCCGAACACTTGGGCGGCTCTATGCAGAAGTACTCTCCTTAGACGGTCAAAGAGTCGATCTTTTAGATCAACCAATGTAACCACCGTTTACTAACTTATTTGTTTATTGCTTAAACGAAGTCGATCCTGGTTAAAGGAAATAAAATTTTGAATTCTGCTGCGTTCCCGCGTAGATTTCCCAACATCAGATAGACTTGTACCACAAAAATTTAGGACCATGGTGCCAGAAGAAGTCATATGCCTTACCAGGGCATAACTTATAGCCTGTAGACCAGGATTGCATTAAAGTAACGGCAGCACCAGCAGAACCAGCACTTTCCTACATGCTGTCCCTAATCCTAAACACAGATTTGATCAAGGCAGAATCACCATGCTTATACTGATAAGACCACAGATCAACATTCTTCAAATACTCCTCACTAATACATTTCACCCAAACGCGGTCTTTTTTACACTGAAAATTCCACAAAATCCTGCAGAAAAATGCAAGATTCCAGGCATCCAACTGAAAAACACCCAAACCACCCTCAGACTTAGGCAAACAAACATTCTTCCATCCAACTGGATATTTCCTGTGGGAATCACAAGAACCCCCCCCCCCCCCACAAAAACCTCCTACATATTTGGTCCATCTTCAGTTTGACACTACCAATTATAGGATTGATACCAAGCCAGAAACAGTACACTCCTTGAATGACAGAGAGCACAAGTTGTAACCTACCAGCATAGGATAAAGTGGCTCATTTCCAATTACCAAAATAGTTTCTCAAAGATGCAAAAAAAAAGGATCATAATGCATAACATTCAACCTAACAGCACATAAAGGAATACCAAGATACCTAATAGGCATAACTCTTTCTTTCAAACCAGTAATACCAAGCAACACATCCTTGTTATAATCATCCAAACCAGCACAGAAAATTTCAGACTTTTGTATATTAGAAACAAGGCCTGAACATTCACCAAAAGCAGTCAGACAATTCATTATCAGAGTGACAGAAATAGGATCCCCTCTAACAAACAGCATCAAATCATCTGCAAAAGCCAGATGATTGATCTTCAGGTTCTGACAGCCATTATGAAAATTGAACTCAGAATCTTCCCCCAAAATCCTCAACATTCTCGAAAGATACTCCATACCAATAACAAAAATAAAGAGAGACAGTGGATCACCTTGCCTCAATCCCCTTTTACTTGGAAAACACCCTTTAAGTTCACCATTAATAGACAGGGAGAAAGAGTGGTAGTAACACACAGCATAATCCATCTCACAAACCTCTCAGGAAATCCAAAACCCCTTATAACTGCCTCCAAGAAGGACCAGTGTACAGAATCAAAAGCCTTTTTTATGTCAACCTTTATCATACGTCTAGAAGGCCCCCTGGCAACACCATACTTCCTAATCAGCTCCTGACAAAGAAATATGTTGTCAGACATGGCCCTACCATCAACAAAACCAGTCTGGCAAACATCAATAAGATCAGGAAGGCAAGCAGAAAGCCTTGTAGCCAAGATCTTGGAGATTACTTTGTAAGTAACATTGCAGAAAGAAATAGTTCTATAATCTCCAACTGTTGCAGCATGAGTAGTCTTGGGGATAAGAGCAATAATAGCATGATTTATCTGTTTCAATATAGCATCATTATTAAAGAATTCTGTCACAGTGATAACGCTCTAAATAGTACCAGTAATTATACGTATATTCACCCCGAATTCAGCTCAAGAGATGATAGATAGGCTCGTTATTATGTGGAATATATGTTAAATGCTATGTGAGTGTTTCCAGGATCTCAATTCTGCATCTATGCTATTTTCTCGATGTTTTGGTACTGTTTTGTCTTGTTTTGCATGTTTTACAGGATGTACCAAGTCTGGAGCATTGGAGAACGGGTCTGGACCAAAAGAAGTACATTGGGCCAAATGATTGAAGTCTAAGAAGAAGCCCACAAAAGAAAAGGAAGAAAAGTAGGCCAGATAACCCGAAGGCTAGGCCCGGTAAACTGGCGTCTTGTGGAACACGAAACTGATTCTGCCGCATTATCTAGGTCGGTTAGGGTTTTAGAGAGTCTTAAGTCGGCTATTGTACCTATATAAAGCCGCATATACTGAGAGAAGAATTAAAATACCCCAAAACCAACCAATGGAGAGAAGAGCACACACTCAATTCCCTAATTCAGTCCCACATACACCTTCTATGGCCAACAGAATGCAAAGTATAAATGAAAGTAACCAAGAAGGTAACTCCAGAAACCAGAAGCTTGACACTGCAATGAATCAACTGAGCATCCACTTCCAATACCTCCACCTCCACAAAAGAAGGATCCCAGATAACCAATATCCTCTTATTATCATGATTACCAAAATTATTCACAGAATTCCAAGTAGGAATCTTCTTGTTCAAAAAATGATATAAACTATTCTGAGACTATTTAGTCTCAAGGATAAGGTAATCATGTGTTGCCTGAGATATTTAACAGCAGCAGATTGTTTGAGGACCTTATTGATCCCTCTAACATTCCATAAACCTATCATTTTTGTCTACCTAGAGGTGATTTACCTCTAGAGACTGCATCAGCTTTTTTATTCATATTTCCAAAAACACCAGAAGTGTTATTCCTCTTATTCTTCTTTTTCTTCTTTGATTTCCTGGAACCAGAAGCAATAAAATCCCTATTATCCACCAAATCCTTAGCCTCAACATCACTTGCCCAAGAAACATTAACATCAGAGTTTAAAACATCAAAATTATTGGCAACATGAGTGGAATCCTGCTCCACAAGCACCTCTTTCTCTTTTAAACCAACCACACTCTTACCCTTACCCTTATCAGCAAAAGCAACATGAGCAGATAATGCACTACCATCAGCAGCCTGGTGAGGGGCCTCACCAGGGTGCTTAGGGGTATCAGCAGACTTTTGGTGAGACTCAGTAGACTTCTTTTGAGTATCAGCAGGGGCATCATTATTATCAATAACAATCACTTTCTTCTTCTTTGGAGGGTTAGGCTTAGAAACACCAGATTTTGTTGATCTAGCAACATACAAAGAAGGAACTTCAATCCTAGAATCATCACATCCAGCAACATTATGCCCTAGCTTATTACACTTTGTACAAAACTTAGGGATTTCTTCATAAAGAACATGCTGCAAAAGAACATTTCCATCATGCATAGTAATAGGAATCACAGAGGGAAGTTCCAACTTGAGATCCACCTCCACCAGGCACCTGGAAAAACACAACACCTTCCTTGAAGCTGTCACATTATATGCGTACTGAGGACACCCCACAAAAGAACATAGCTTACTCAAAGCCCTATCCTTCCAAAGCCTTAATGGAAGATTAAGAAGCTGAATCCACACTGGTACCACAGAACTAGCCTCCTTACTGAAATTAAACAGCATTGGCATCTTTTTCAAAATCATAGGCTTCCCAAAAGCATAAAAAGGACCTGCTTGCAGAACTTCATTGAGATCAGATTCATGCTCAAACAAGAACATTATCCAACCAGATTTATGGTAGTGATATCTACACTTCCTAGGCCAAGAGCTCACAATATTTTGAACAGCATCCCTTCCAGGAAATTTGGCTGGAATATACCAATACGGCTGAATTAGGCTCACCCAAAATACCAGTAGAATCTACCACCAAATTGTCAGTAGCATTCACCTCAATAGCAGGTATAGAAGTTTCCCAGTTAGTAGTAGTAATAGAGACAGGATCCACCCCAATCTGAGTCCCCTGCTCCATTACACAACCATGTCCTAAAGTGTTAACAACACCATCAGTAATAGGTCCTACACCTAAAGAACCAGGTTCAGCAGGTGCAAGCACAAGTCCAGCAGGTGCATTAACACTCTCACTTGCCTTATCCAACACAAGCCTTTCATTTGAACTATCAGCATAGGCAACTGTCACCATATTTTGTGCATTATCAGCCTGTTTTTCAACTTCAAGTAATTCTGAAAGAGAAAAGGTACTTGCCATTTCAGAATCTGCCACAATGACCTTCTTTTTTGCATTGTTGATAGCCGGAGTGACTAATTTTCTATATTTCAACTTCATAGCCTCAAACACCTTAGGATTACCACCCTTTGGAGCAGATTCCATCACCTCCACCACTGCAGGAGCATCAACCACACCACTCACACCAGGTGCAACATCAACTCCTTCCTGCTTCCATGAAACAGGAGGATCTAGCAACGGATTCTTTTCCATGGTGCATCAATCTTCATCTTGAACTGCAGGTAGAGCAACAATGGTATCAGAGCGTCCAGGTTCATCAAGAAATCTGTTTATCTATTTTAAGAAAGGTAGATTGTCACCAATGTCATAATTGACGCTGGGATTTGGGATCTACACAAGCTTTTCTCATGAGAAAGATGTTTGCTTTAAATGTTAAGATTGACAAGTTCACAGGAAGGAACAACTTTACATTATGGCAGATCAAGATGCTTGCTTTGTTGAAGCAGCAGGGATTATGGGGTCCCTTGTCTAAATAAACAGAAAGAAGTGCTGCTGAGAGAGCCAGTCAGGAGGAGAAAGTACATTCAACAATTATTTGTGCTTGTCAGATGATATTATCACAGAAGTTGCTGAGGAGGACACTGCTGATAAGTTGTGGGCCAAACTTGAGAGTCTGTATATGACTAAGTCTCTAACCAACAAGTTGTTATTAAAACAACGTATGTTCAGTTTAAGGATGCATGAGACTGGGTCATATGGGTGAAAGAGGGATGAAAATTCTGTCTAAGTCTGATCTACTTGGGGGACATAATGTTAAGGAACTAGAATTTGTGAACACTGTGTGTTTGGGAAGCTATATAGGAGCAAGTTCCCAAAAGCAATCCACATCAAAAAAGGGACACTTGACTATGTCCATTCTGATTGTTGGAGACCTTCAAGGGTGGAGTCATTGGGTGGTCGCAGGTATTTTGAGTCTTTTATAGATGATTATTCAAGGATGCTTTGGGTAATTATGATGAAACACAAGAGTGAAGCATTTAAGAACTTCAGGCAGTGGAAGGCTTTGGTTGAAAATCAGACAGGGAGGAAGATCAAGAGACTTAGAACTGATAATGAACTAGAATTCTGTTGGTATGAGTTTGATGAATTTTGCAAGAATGAAGGCATTTCTAGGCACCATACTGTAAGGGATACTCCACAGCAGAATGGTGTTGCGGAAAAATGAATCAAAATCTTCTGGAGAAGGCAAGGTGCATGCTCTCTAATTCTAGTCTAGCAAGGAGATTTTGGGAGGAGGCTGTTAGTACAGCCTGCTACTTAATCAATATGGGGCCTCACACTGGGATCAAACTAAAAACACCACTTGAAGTTTGGTCAGGAAAGTCAGCAGACTACTCTGGACTTACGGTTTTTGGAAGCACTGTCTATTATTATGTCAGTGAGGGCAAATTAGAGCCTAGGGCCAAGAAGGGTGTGTTAGTTGGATATGGAGATGGAGTTAAAGGGTATAGAATCTGGTCATCAGCTGAAAATAGGGTTATACTTAGCAGGAGTGTAGTTTTTGATGAAAACTCTATGCTTAACTCATTTATGAGAGCCACATCTGAATCAGAAATTGGATCTGAGACTGAGAAGATTGACAAATAGGTAGAGCTTCAAGCAGAGCCTGCTGTATTAAAGGAATCAACAGGGGATAGTCAACAGTCAACAGTCAGCAGATCTAGAACAGGATCCAAGCTAGTCTGCTGAACAAGGGTCAGCAGAGAATCAAACCGCTGATGTTGGTCAGCAGGGTATAGCTCTCAGCAGCTAGGAGGACCAATATCAGACCTCTAAAAAGATATGGGTTTGAGGAGGATATGGTTGGATATGCACTACAGGTAGCTGAAGAAGTGGATGGTTTTGAACCTAACACTTACAGGGAAGCTGTGACATTTTTTGAGGCATCCCAATGGCTTGTTGCTATGGGAGAAGAAATGTAGTCACTTCAGAAGAATGATACTTGGGATCTGGTCAAACAACCACAAGACTGGAGGGTAGTAACTTGCAAATGGATATTCAAGAAAAAGGAAGGAATGATATATGCTGAGGGTTTTAGATATAATGAACGTTTGGTTTCTAGGGGGTTCAGTCAGAAAGAGGGGGTAGACTATGAAGAAATATTTTCTCCAGTGGTCAGACACACTTCCATCAGGGTGCTGGTTAGCAATAGTGGCACATCGAATCTTGAACTTGAGCAATTGGATGTGAAGACAGCCTTTCTACATGGAGATGTAGATAAGGAGATTTATATGACTCAGCCAGAGGGTTTCCAAGTTCCTGGAAAAGAAGAATATGTGTGCAAGTTGAAGAAGTCCTTATATGGACTTAAGCAGGCTCCAAGACAGTGGTATAAGAAGTTTGACAGCTATATGATTCAGTAGGGTTATAGCAGGAGTCCATATGATTGTTGTGTTTTTCACAACAAGGTGAAGGATAGGTCAATCATCTATCTTGTGCTGTATGTAGATGATATGCTGATAGCTGCTGCAAACAAGTTTGACATTCAAGATCTGAAGAATCTGCTCAAGGCTAAATTTGAGATGAAGGATTTGGAGAATGCAAAGAAAATTCTGGGTATGGAGATCTATAGAGATAGGAAGCAGGGGAAGTGTTCTTGTCTCAACATGGGTATATTGAAAAGGTACTATCCAAGTTTGGCATGTCAGCAGCCAAACCTATAGACACTCCAATTGCACTAAATCTACATCTATCTGTTTTGTTTGCTCCACAGTCAGCTGAAGAGGAAGAATACATGTCTAAGGTTCCATATGCTAGTGTGGTGGGTAGCTTAATGTATGCTATGGTTTGAACTAGGCCTGATTTGGCTCAGGTAGTCAGTGTTGTCAGCAGGTTTTTGGCTCAACCTAGAAAGGAACACTGGAAAGCAGTAAAGAGGATATTCAGGTACCTTAGGGGTACATCAGATATTGGACTCATCTATGGAGGTGGTAGTCAATGTTTTGTCATAGGGTACTATAATTCTGATTATGCTACTGATATGGACAGCATGAGGTCTATGACTTGGTATGTGTTTACTTTGGGTGATTCTATGGAAATTTGGAAGGCAACTTTACAGGGTACAGTGACATTATCTACTAGTGAAGAAGAGTATATGGCCCTGACAGAAGCAGCAAAGGAGGCAATCTGGTTGAAAGGGCTAGTCAATGAACTAAGTCTGCATCAAGATCAGACTGGATTGTATTGTGACAGTCTTAGTGCAATATGTTTGGCTAAGGATCAGGTTCATCATGAGATAACCAAGCATATTGATGTGAGGGTCCATTTTCTGAGGAATGAGAGGAAGGTTAGAGTGGAAAAGATCAGCACTGATGTGTCCTGCTGATATGTTCACTAAACCAGTTCCAAGGAGCAAGTTTCAACTGTGTCTGGACTTGCTGAATATCCAGAGTTGTTAATTTGAATCTGGGAATACTCAGCTGAAGGTGGAGGTCTGCTGAGGTATTCAAATCTGAAGACAAAGAGGATTCATGGCACTTGGTTGTGCGTCTGGCACTTGGTTGTGCATCTGGTCAGTTTGCATGAATTTGATGTCAAGGTGAAGATTTGTAATGGTGACTTAAACTATGCTACTGAGTCTGTTTTTGGAAACATGTTTTGGTCAGCAATGTATAAAGCATCTGCTGAAGTCTGGTGTTCAGCTGGGAGCAAGTTCAGCAGGGTTGATCAACCTGCTGATGGTAAGTCTACTGAATACAAGTCTGCTGAGCCTCAGCGGACTTGGGGAACACGTATGTTTCATGTTTACTCGGGTTTTATCTAAGTTACTTCTAGGGTATTTCAGTCATTTATTGGGTTGGCTGTTTAGTCGGTTATGGTTGGATTCCCAAGGCTATAAATTACCGTCTGTATTTATTGTAACTTAATGTAACTTTCTGGTGATAATAAAATATCCTCGTTTGTCCGTGGAGTAGTTGGCACATTGCCGGAAACCACGTTAAATCTGTGTTCTTCTTGTTTCTGTGTTTGCATGCTTGTTTATTTTTTATCTTTACTCACAATCACCATCACTTCTTGATCGATCCATAATAAGCACATTAACAATGATTAAGTAATTTCAAGTGATACAATGCAATGAAATAACTTGGTCAAAGATCCCCACTCAAACAAACAACTCATGTTCTGTCAATGTGTTCTAAAGAGCTCAAGTCGTGAACCTTGGAGCTGTGTAGAAGCAAGTAGAGTTAAGAGTTAGTTTGAGTATTTGAGATTTATTTTCGGAGTGTCATTTGTGAGGCACAACTGGTATGTGATGATAGTCTTTGTAACATTTAACTTGAGTTTGTTACACTTGTTAAAGTGAGGTCAAGAGTGTTGTTCTACATTTCAAGTCAGGTTCACCAAGCCAAGGAGAGGTTGCTCCTAATTGGTGATACACAAGGCTTGTGTGTTGGTATGTGCTAAAGGACCGGGACGGATCTACTGCGGTCTGTACATTGCTGTTCTTCACGAAGCTGTAGGCCTTGGTTTGGTTATATTGTATAAACTCTTGTATTTAGTAAATTTAGTATAGCTTTACCTAGTTATACTTGAATCTACAGCTCATGTGTTGTTCTAAGATTGGCTTTGATTAACACTTTGTTTAATTCAAGTAAAACTTACCACGTATGGTTGGTTTTGCTTGGTTTGTTTTGTTTGGGAGCTTGTATTACATAGGATTGTGCATATTATTCTAAATAATTTAAAACCTGCAAGTGTTTGGTATCACCTAATCAACACAAACACTTAGGCAAATATGCATGCTAGTTTAATACACCTACCTGAACTAATATCTGATTAACTTCAACATGTAAGGTTCAACATAGATCACCAAGACAACTAGGATAAGTTAGGTTTCATATAGTTAATTTAAGGGGAAAAACATTTTGCCCCCTCGTGGTTTGTCAATTAAAGCGTTTGCCCCATGTGGTTTAAAAACATACTGTTCACCCCCCTGGGGTTTTTCACAAACCATCAAACAACAATTCGTGCAATAACTTAAGAATATTATGTCGGAATATTCTTTTTTAATCATATTCTCGTTTTACCATTACTTGTTTTTAGAAAACCTTACTCTTTATTTTTGGAACCTTACTTTTTTTTAAACAACATCATATGGATAATTTCTTTCACCAAAATATAAGAAGCAGGGTCGGGAACAATCCATAGGACGACAATCTGCAAATTCCAATAAAGATTGTTCACTATATCATAAGCAGTTAAAAAAAAGACAATCTGCAAATTCTACGATTGAATTGCATTCCTCATCGCTTTACATTAGTAGTAATTACAAATAAATGGAGGAGCCTTTGATAACAGGTGAGTTCTTACCCTTTTTTTTCTTTCAAAAATCTGATTTTACTCAACCAGTGCTTATGTTATGTGTTCACAATCAGACCTTTTTGTTCACTTTTCTATAATTTTGACAGAATTTTGTGATCTTTTGCTCAGGGACAACAATGGCTACATTTAAAAACTTTATTTTCACAAAATACAACAAGAGTAATGCATCAACTCGAACCAACCCTAAAAAAACATTCTGATCATGACTTTTAATAAATCCAAAAAAAGAAAGAATTAAGTTAGCTTCAAAATGAGTTATTAAATTAAAAAACAAATTAAACAAGAAGTAAATACTTTTCAGAGTCCTACATGTTTAACCAATGAACTTCCAGATTGCTGGAATCGAGATCGGAAAATCCAAAACCGCCGGAATACGCAGCCAAAATCGGCCCCCTCGCTGCCCTCATCCATCATCTGGTTCTTTTTTTCTTCGGAAGAGTCGACCTTTACTTTTATGAAGATAAACGATTTAAGGTGTTTTGGATAATTAAAAAATAAGAATAAAAGGGAATAACATTAATGTTAAGAATATTCCGACGAAATATTCCTATGTTTTGCCTGAATTGTTATTTGATGGTTTGTGAAAAAACCCAAGCGGGTAAACTGTATATTTTTAAACCATAGGGGTGCAAACGCTTCAATTGATAAACCATGAGGGGGCAAAACGTTTTTACCCCTTAATTTAAAAAGACTTCCGCATGTTTAATTAACTGAAAAAGAATTTAAAAATTGGTAATTACTCTATAATCGATTGAGTTCGGTTCTTGATTTATGGTTGTGTAATTCATGAATTAATAAGTTGAATACGTCGCCTAATAAATATTTTATTCGATTTATTGGAGCTACTGGTTATAGGTCCATGGTCCCCGGGTTGGCTCCTAACACATGAGTGAATTCTCGTATTATGGAACCACGATGATATGTAAAATAGTTGGTCTGATTAATGAATACGGAACGTCGCAAACAACATGTCTATAGCTGACATTGTGAAGTCCCTTGTGGAGGATATTGGATGAATTTTTATTTTATTTTGTTGAGAATTTCTCAATAGGTGATGTTGATTTGTTTGGTAGGATTAAAGTTATAAATTACCCATATTCACTAGAAGGCGTTGCGCAATTCATGAAGGATAAATGTTTGATGAATTGAATGTGACTGGAGAAGGACTCCGGCTGTGACGACCCTGATCCAGATACCGAGTCCTTAATCAGAAAAGAGCGCCTGGCACGTATATAATTAAAATAAATCTGACATCATAAATGACAGAGAACAAGCGGAAATCAAAACAAAGACTCGGGAAAAACTTTAATAGATCACTACAACGATCGACAAGTAACACGGGGATGCAACTAAAACCAAAATCCCAAAAAAAAATCACAAGGTTGAATATCCATCCAACTATTACAACTCTCTATTACAAACCAAGGAACATTTATCTTATCTATTACAAAAGGAAAGAGAAGATCATATACCGTTGCTACAACAACAAAAAGAAATGTAGACTTCAATTGCTGGAACTTCAGGAATCATTCTTAAGCAATCTCGAACTCAACCTACAACAAAACCACCTTCTCGGGTGGGGAAAACAACATACTAAAGGGTAAGTACAAACGTACTAAGTAAAGCGTAGAAGCACCGAATCTACACCTACTATAACACAAGGATTAGCAATAATAACAACACTAATAATATCGCTGGGCAAGAACAATCATGATTACACATTTGTTAACAATCATTATTACCATGTTTTAGCTTTTAGACAAGTCAAGTACGTATTTAAGCGATTAATCTAACCACTTAAGTTCATTGCACATAAAAGGCTTCTTAAGGACCACTAAACCCTAGACGGACTTTACATTACACTACATAGCACGTAGCACAGAAATATTAGAATCTAATCCAATACCTACGAGGCTAAGAAATAAGGCTTCCGGTGATCCTGAGTATCTCCCCGTAGAGGGTCTACACAAGGTGCTGAGCCAAATCTACCAGAAACCGAACCCTTAACTTCGTCATGTTACAATCAAGACTCAAGTCAACATCACATAAGGCCATATGTAAAGTGTTCCAATGCTCCCGTGAGTCATGATGCGGAGCCAAAGCCACTATAACACATACACTTGACTTTACAACATTCCACATAACTTTTTATTCCAATTTTGCCCACAAAAAAAAACAGCCAACAAAATCCTTGTTTTCTTCAGCATTTTAAACACTAAATCTACTCCAAATCCATACAAAAAATAATACGAAAATTATTCTACAACATACTTGTAATATTATAGTAGATCTAAACGCTAATATAACATGAAATTCAAGTCAAAGCGATATGAAGTTACTAAAACATGCTTGAAGCAAAAAAACTACATCTACACACCAAAATAACATATTTAGATTTGGTTGAACACTCATTTACCTATCATTGCACCAAAAAGCTCCAAGAACACCAACTTGAAACTTGAAGACATCCTAGATCCACAAGCAAATGTCCAAAAATCTAAGCAACCCATTACGGATCTCCAACAAAAACGAAGTTCTACGATTACTACAACCTTTAAAACATCAAAAAGCTAAGAAAAACACCCAAGAACACTTTTAGATCTATAAAATGGGTTTACGAAACTCTTACCCGATCGAAGTGAAATTTGTATCAAAATTAAGCTCTCATAAAGAGAAGCATTTTGGTGCAATTGGTTTGTGATTTCGACGGTTGGATTGATCGGAAATGCAGAATTTCTTTCTTCCTCTTCTCTTTTCTTTTTCTTCTTTCTTTCCTCTCTTTTCCCCCGTTTCTCTCACAGCCGCCGAAAAATTTGGTGAATGAGAATGAAAAGGGTTTTGGGGAAAAATGGGTATTTATAAAGGGTGAAACAATTCCCGTTATGCCCTTACTAAAAATAACTCATTTAAAATATTGTAACTATTCTTTAACAAATATCTTGACTCTATTATTTAATTAAAACATAACCCAATAAAATTATTGGGATATATAAAAATATAAAAAGACTTTTATACCCTTTATGGAGATATGGGGTATCACATTCTTCTCTCCTTATATGAGTTTCGTCCTCGAAACTCGCCAGAACTTACCCGCCTTAACCGGGGCTCAAACCAACAAGCATTTCAATTCTTAAGTTTCCAACTTCTGAACTACTCACAATCCACCTCTAAGGTCCCACTCACACGCAAACATAGATGGTACTCGACCAAACCATAAAACCTTTCAAGCTTAGCACTACACTCCTTCTTGTCTTCAAAAGATTATAAGATGCATATTAAATTTTTCTTCACCAAACACCCTTCCTTACCTCAAGACATCTCCATAAGCCAACATGACAATTCAACTTAACGTGAACTATACCTTACAAAACACTTACAGTTTAGTCCTTCTGTACTTCACATCTAATTCCAACCTCCCTAAAAGGACAACTCCAAAGAAAAACAACACACAAGAAGGATCGGCTTCCGAGCCTATGAGGGTTTTCCTCAACCTAGTCCATCAACAAGAAATTTCCATACCAAAGACCAAAACATAATAGTCTTACACAATTCACCTTACATTACAAGAGATACTTCCCGAAACAAGACGCATGTCCACAATAAACTTGACAAACTCGCCAAAACTCATTAAATCATCGAAACCACATCCCAGTTCAAACTTTTGATGAAACCATTCATCGATCAATCTAATACTAACGCTTAAGCAAGTCTTCCAAGAACTATTCCAAAAACCGATTACTTCCTACCACTATTACTCGTCTAACCAGGGGAAGCAACACTTACAAATAGACTTAAAGGGTCTTCTCTGAAACTAAGGGCAAACTCAGGTAGCGGGTACGAACTCCAAGAGAAGAACAAAACACTTTCGTATCAAATCTACAGCATTATGTTTTAAAAGGTATTCTTGATTAAAACTTGAAATCAAACGTAGATATGAAAACACTCAAGGATCTAAAACAACTTTTGATTCCTTCAACTATAACATAGAGATTTATAAGAAATTAGTTCAAAAGCACAAAAGACACAGTGAAGTACTATATGAAAAATCTCTTACCGGTTTAAAGGAAGGGATAACATTCACACACTGTTTGAAGTAGGGACCAAAAAAGATAACATATTTACCGAGCTTGAAGGATTTCATATCAAAATAAAGAAATGACACTTGATCTCGAATAAGAGGTAACATCAAAATGAACTTTTGATGAATCGGGTTTAGGATAACCAAATTCTAAAAAGATTAACAACAAGGGTTGTTTGGTCACAAAAGTGAAAGGTGAAAAGTAGTGCACTAGTGAAATAACACAACTAGGCAAAGTAAAAAGAGAGTATAAAACTCTTACAAAAAACAATGTGTCTAAGTTGAAACCAGGAAAAGATAAACTTAGAGTAAGGTGCATGATGTCACTAAACGCCAAATGCAATGTTTCCCAGATTGGGTAAAGTTTCCTTACTCTAAAAATATTTGGTGATTGATTGGCACATCAATAGAAACTTGAGCAAAGAATTCTCGAGAAGAGAAGAGTTTCCCGTTGATTCAAAATTGAAAGATGGAGCATTGATCCAAAATGCTAGAGATTTGTATCAAAATTTAGAAAACACCTTGAAGACGAGATTCTTTAAAAGAAGAGGCATCTTGTAACGAGGTGGTTATAGAAGAACTATTGTTGGCTTGAAAAGCAAAGGACATTAACAAGAGTGTCAGGGATTAAAACCAAAACATAATGTGTCAAGCACCAAACTTAAGAACATCCAAAATAGAGAAAGAGAGCGTTTGAAGTTAAAATGAATAGTTTGAAACTTTAGCTATAATTTAGATTGTTACAAGGTTTCAATCCACAAGAATCCTGAAAAAGATTACTTAACAACAATGGTTGGAAAAACAAGTTTGAACACCCAAAAATGTAGAACAACTTGAGGGAAGCAAAAGAAAAGGATAAGAGTATTTACTATGAAAATGCTCTTTGGACTAAAATCAAGAATACAATTATTCTTGAAGTGATGCAAAAACATTTACTGAAAATCTCCATGTGGATAC
Source organism: Gentiana straminea (assembly GCA_036785695.1). Taxonomy (NCBI): domain Eukaryota; kingdom Viridiplantae; phylum Streptophyta; class Magnoliopsida; order Gentianales; family Gentianaceae; genus Gentiana; species Gentiana straminea. The sequence goes on along the minus strand of JAVUPR010000326.1, from coordinate 6,779,047 downwards.
AAATTGCCAAGACATGAGAGTGCCAATTTGATAGAAGTTGAGATTAACCGAAGCTATATAGAAAGCGACTCGATAAACAACTATCTTTTCTTGAAACAAAAATTTACAAGTCCATACTAGACAGGTTGTGGATAAGCCCAAAAGAGATTATTATAAAAAGATTAGAGATTTGACCAAACACAGAGATACACACTTAAAAGAATGCATTATTGAGAACAGTTTAGTTAACCACCACCAAAAAAATATCTTTTAGAGAAGGTAGTTAAAGGTAAACACAAGTAAATAAAAAAGTTTTCTTCAGACTTGAAAGAAGTTGAAAATTTAACACACGATTACAAAACTATAACGAAACTTGTTTCTATGATTCAAAATAGTGCAATAATGAGAAACTATTTTTTTTAAAGAAAGCATAAGGCAAAATACTTTTAGGACAAGCAAGGCAAAAGGGCGGCAAAGGATTAACTGTGGTGCAAATTACTCGGAAGGAAACTTGGTTGGTGAAAGACAAGTGGAAACAAAAACGTATGTGGTGTGCCGAAAGGTAACTGCTGGTTCTTCTCACGATCGGAAAGCGTTAAAATGACAACCTACACAAACCTCCTACCGGACTACTAAGCCTAAGACGAACTTAAACTTAAAGAAACACTTTCTCAAAACTAATCCTCTTGGCACAACAAAACCTATACCTCAACCCTACAACCATAAGGTGGGGATTACCATTTCACATCATGCAGATGAGAACTTGAAATTACTTTGTGCAATATGAATGAAAATTAAAGACATGTATAACTCAAATAAAAATGATTTTATGAATGAAGAAAGATAAGAATTATATATTTTGGAGTATGCTAAGTGATAACCAAAAATGGGATGTCATTGGACATGAAGGGAATAGTAAAAAACAAATAGATTTGTGCAAAAAAAAACATTTGTCAAAATCTTTTTCTCAAGTTAGCAAACACCAACTTAGGTTACAAATTGTGATCAATGCTAAAGTGTTTTTGTACTTGGGTAAAAATGGAGGATGTAGGTCATAGTGTTGGTCATAACATATTCAAGAATCAAATCATTGGACGTGTATGAATTATTAAAAAAACGGATTAAGAAAAGTTGATCAACACTATTTCTTGATCAAACATAGCTTCCAATGTTGTTTTGAAATTCAAAATTGTAACCCTTTTTGAAAAGTTACATAGATGTAAAAGAAGAACTTTTAGGAAAAAGAAACCTTTCTTGATTAGTAGGACTTCTAAATTTTATGAGGTAAGGAAAACGGTTGTACACTGAAACAAACATGAAAATTAAACCATGTGACCGTGATGCTTAGTGCAAAGTTACAAATGATGAGGAAATTGTATGCTATAGGCAATGAAGCATGTAACAATGAATATTTGAATTTAAAAAGTTGTACCATGATTGAAAAGGTTTGAAGGGTTAATGTGCAAATAACAATACAAAACATTATCCCAAGGAAAAGTTGAATGAAAATTAATAAGGAATCCTTGAAAAACGATGAATCAAATATAAGAAAACATTGATGAAAATAAGGATCCGTAAAGTTTGAAAAAAACTGAGAGGTTCCATTAAAGTATTTAACGAAACTCAACTTGAAGATTTACCACCTTAAGACGCAGGGCTAAAACTCCTACCTTAAGAAAGTTCACTTAAAAGACTCATACTTAGCTTAATGTCACACTACCCAAGTTGTGAGATTCTAATCTTACGAGTTCTAACACTTAGAAAGACTAACATAGGAGGTTAACACTTGAAAAGTCTAACCTCAAAATCTACAACTAAAGGTCTAAACTTGAAAAGATTACATCTTAAGACATCTAAACTTATGCAGTGGTGTTACTTCATTCTCTGATACCAAATGTGACGACCCTGATCCGGATACCGACTCCTTAACCGGAAAAGGACGTCCGGCACGTATATAATTAAAATAAATCGATTATATACGAAAGCCTGACATAATCAATAACAGAGAACAAGCGGAAAACGAAAACAAAGACTCGAGAAAAACTTTAATAGATCACTACAACAATCGACAAGTAACACAGGCTGCAACTACAACCAAAATCCCAAAAAAAACACAAGGTTGAATATCCATCCAACTATTACAAATCTCTATTACTTACCAAGGTACATTTATCTTATCTATTACAAAAGGAAAGAGAAGATTCTATATTGTTGCTACAACAACAAAAAGAAAGGTAGACTTCAATTGCTGGAACTTCGGGAATCTCTCTTAAGGGTAAGTACAAATGCACTTAGTAAAAGGTAGAATCTTCTCGAACTCAACCTACAACAATATAGAAGTCTAACAATCATGATTGCACATATGTTTCAGTCGCTCACTACACTCTACTAGTACTCTCACTAGTCGACACACCCACATAAGACATTTGTTACACGTTAATTCAAAGACACTTTGCTGGGTGAGAATGCACCGAGACATATCCACAACACCTCCATAGGGCATGATTGCTCATGACGCAATTCATGTGGATCATTACACGAGACCGACACGTACAAGTATCTAAAAGTGTGGAGGTGTAACAATACCGTGAAGCGTAGTATAAACGTGCCTCACCAATGATTAACATGTTCTAGCTTTTAGATTGGTCAAGTACGTATTTAAGCGATTAATCTAACCACTTAAGTTCATTGCACATAAAAGGCTTCTTAAGGACCACTAGACCCTAGACGGACAATACATTACAACTTAGCACATAGCACAAAAATATTAGAATCTAATCCAATACCCACGAGGCTAAGAAATTAGGATTCCGGTGATCCCGAGTATCTCCCCGGGGGTCTCCACAAGGTGCTGAGTCAAATCCACCAGAAACCGAACCCTTCGTCATGTTACAATCAAGACATTGATCTCAAGTCAGCATCATGTAAGGCCATATGTAGAGTGTTCCAATGCTCCCGTGAGTCACGATGCAGAGCCAAAGCCACTAGAACACGTACACTTGACTTTACAACATTCCACATAACATTTTATTTCATTTTTGCCTAGAAAAAAAAAGCCAACAAAATCCGTGTTTTATTCACCATTTTAACACTAAATCTACTTCTAATCCATACCAAAAAAAATAATACGAAAATTATTCTACAACATGCTTGTAAAATTATAGTAGATCTAAACGCTAATATAACATTAAATTCAAGTCAAAGCAATATGAAGTTACTAAAACATGCTTGAAGTAAAAAGCTACATTTATACACCAAAATAACATATTTAGATTTGGTTGAACACCCATTTACCTATGATTTCACCAAAAAGCTCCAAGAACGCCAACTTGAAACTTGAAGACTTCCTAGATCCACAAGCAAAGGTCCAAGAATCTAAGCAACCCATTACGGATCTACAACCAAAACGAAGTTCTACGATTACTACAACCCTTAAAACATCAAAAAAAAAACTAAGAAAAAACACCCAAGAAGACATATAGATCTATAAAATGGGTTTTCGAAACTCTTTCCCGATCGGAGTGAAACTTGTATCAATATTAAGCTCGCATCAAGAGAAGCATTTGGTGCAATTGGTTTGTGATTTCGACGGTTGGATTGATCGGAAATGCGGAATTTCTTTCTTCCTCTTCTCTTTTCTTTTTCTTCTCTTTTCTTTTTCTTCTTTCTTTCCTCCCTTTTCCCCCATTTCTCTCACAGCCGCAGGAAAATTTGGTGAATTAGAATGAAAAGGGTTTAGGGGAAAAATGTGTAGTTATAAAAGGTGAAACAATTCCCATTATGCCCTTACTAAAAATAACTCTTTTAAAATATCGTAACTACCCTTTAACAAATATCTTGACTCTATTATTTAATTAAAACATAACCAAATAAAATTATCCGGACATATAAAAATATAAAAAGAATTTTATACCCTCTATGGAGATACGGGGTACCACACCGGAAACTTTCCGACGGCCAGCAATGAATCGGCGGAAAAAAAGAATCGGCGGATGTTGCTAACACTTCCAGCATATTGCTCGATGAACCTAGGTTCTTCGGCTGTCATTTACACGCCAACCAAATTGCTCAATGAACCCCTAGCGCATCCATGATGTTGATCCATGGTAGGCCGACAAGAAAAAAAAAGGCGACGTTCAATTTCAGAAGGTCGGCGAGGAAAACAGAAGCAGTAAATAGATTAAAGGGCAAAATAGTCCACGGCAAATAATTTTGTTCTTATTGCAACTAAAAAAATCTAGATTGGAGTAAAACTTAATAAAAAAGAAAAATGTGGATTTAAAACTAATTTTCTCAAAATTATATCCCTTTCTTTAAAAACATGATCTGGTGGAAATTGTGTTACAAGTTAAAACCTCGTGATAATAATAAAAGTAAAGGGAAAAAAATATTTAATTATAATATGAATATTTACTTTTATCTATAAAATAATAATTGTTATATCCATTCAAACCATTCAACCAACGTGTTATATGTACAATTATGCGTACTGTGAAATACAGAGCCTTTCCTCCGCCCGTCCATCTCCTTTTGACAAGAAAAGAGAGAAAGATTTCTCTTAAACGTCTCCGGTAATCTATTTTGTATAATAAAGTAATCTAAACGATCCTGGTGAAGAGGAGCATCCTTCCATCTAATCTGTTCGTAGCAATTCGAGTTTATACGTCACATTGTTTTTGTGATAAGCTCTATGGTTAGGGTTTATGATCACCTTATGGAATTATGCATTAGTTTTGCAGATTAAGGATGCCAAATTGTGTATTTTTGAAGGTGAATCAATAGTTTGATGTATGAAACCTAGATTCTGGAAATTTGCTGCGTTTAAGAACCTTATCGAAGAGGTAAGGAAGTTCTTTGATTAATCAATGCGGTTCTTCATATTCAAATAGTCGTTACTCATCTTTTCCGCAAGTTCTAAAAATTTATTTCTGAAAAAGGTTTCATGTAAGTGAGGTATACTAGGACTTGCCAACTTGGTACTGACTTGTTTTATATGTGAAACATGTATTTTATGTAATCGTATTCTGATTTTTATCATTATGGCTTTATACATGTTGTGTAAACATATTTAAGGGATAGGATGGAGCAAGGTGGTTATTAGATGGTCGATCTTTACATGTATGAAGTAACACTGTTTTAGATAATATAAGACAACACAAATATATGTGTTTGTAGTTTGTACTAGGTAGAAGACATTGAGACACATGGCTGGACCACTGGTAAGCAACCGTTTCACATCACGATGCCACTTATATATGGGGGCTAAGGATAATTTTCAACCGCTTCGCGGGTTGCAAAATAAGTTTTCATAATGAGTCAGCATTATGCGAGGTATTGTTGGTTAGTTGTGGAGTGTGGAAATCCATTTGTGGTAGATGCATGCATAGATGACCATGTAGGATGACCCTGTATGGTAGATGCACACATGGATGACCTACATATGATAGACTGGTATGTATGGAAATCAGTACGAAAAGCATGCAAGTAAGAATGTAGTAGTAATGGTAAGCTAGTGACGAATTGAATAATGAGAGTAGAGCCTTCACGATTTATGCATTGTATGGATATGATTTATGTAATATTTTCCAGGTAGTAATGACTTGTTACTAAATGCTTTCAAAAGTATGTGCAATGATTTTTAAGCTGTTCATATTATTAATGTGAGTATGTGTATTCACCCCAGATCAATATATATGCTACACCGTATAAATTATTACTTCTTACTGCTTCCTGAGTCTTGCAAGCTCAGTCAATTTTATTTTGTTGAACTACCATTTCTCCCAAAAGCTTAAGTTGATATGTGGTAGTTAATTAATATTTTATATATCCAACATATTTTATGAAAATAAGAAGATTTACAGGAAACTGAGGGTTTCGAGGAATGAACCGCTGATGATTATGAAAAAATATGAAAGATGAAACAAATGATTTGATGTTTAGTGTTAATTTACCTTGTAGTTAATGATGACGATATGCCAAGTGTATTATGATTTTAGTTAATTAATATACTTCGTGGATTTTAGATAATTGCAGCATCAAATTCAAGAGTAAATATTCCGAGTTTTAATTATTATTAAGTGCTTCCACGTTGTTTTATTGTTTTTTTTTTGTATGCCAGACTGACGTGCTCCTTAAATAAAGTTGAGAGGCACGTGTCGAACGGTCAGTTTTCATTTAAATACTCGGTCTCCGAAACGAGTCGTTACAACAAGTTAGCGAAACAATTTGGACATCCTTGAGTATGGGAAAAATTAAAATTGTATATTAAAAAAAACAAAGAAAGAATTGACCATCTCCATCCAAAATGTGCAATGCAGCATCATTGAAGTAAAACTAAAATACATGACCGCTTTGCAAGCGTTTGATGCCTTTGGCATATACACCAACAATACCCTAAAGCTACTGCCTGTTTTCATCAGGTTTATTTCCAAGCTCTCTAAAGATTATTATCTCAACCAAATCCAACGGTTGAGAAGAAAGAACAAGGGAATAATAACCACAAAAAAGCTTTCTGCTTCTTATTTAATTATTATTACCAGAGATTATTTTCCTCCTCTTTGATCATCATCTAACTAAACCGTGTAATGTTGCTGAATCGTATCGATATCGAGTCCTTTAAGCTTCACCACAGACTCCACATGTCCCTTAAGTGTGTGAAGTTCTCTCAGCCTGCATTATACAATTACAAGGCAATCAAAATAAACAGAAAGATGCATTATATATATATCTGAAGGTTAAAATTCGAAGGAGGTAGGTACGTACCTTGCGACTTCAGCACGTCTCTTGGCTTGTTCCGCGATTTCAGACAACTCTCTGTAACTGTTTTTGTCATTGAACAATTCGGAATTATCTGATGCCGGCTGTAGACCGTGGAGCGTGCGTTGTGCTAGTGCCCATTGCGCTTCCCTTTCTCCTCGACCGTAATCCTTCTTCGTTGTGAAGGCAGTCTGATATACATATATAGGATAATTATTATCAATCACTTGATGCTGTTGTGAGTAAGAACGAGCCACGTTTTTCAATAAGTCGTGACGAGAGTGTGTTTGTGTTCAACCCGAGGGCCTATATTAATGGCCCGAGTTTCTAAAGCTATATACCTTATTTTGAAGCATGTTATCCCATGCTCTACCGCTCAACGCATATCTTGTGGCGAACTTCAAGAAGTCGAGCGGAATGTAGGTGACAATACTGTAAATCCATATCACTGCAGCCCATCCCCAACCTATGCCGCGGATTCTGGCAAATTCCCAGGTTGCATACACAGCAAGCACAGTGGCAATCTTTTTTTTTTTTTTTTTTTAGATAAAAAGGAAAATATCAATCAGCTGTACATATACTGGCTTGAAAATGTATATAAGCTAAAGAAAAAGAAAAACAGAAGAGGTGAGTACAACTTACTAGCTGTGCTACTACAAATGCAGATAGTAACAAAAGACCGGGTCGTTCCACGAACGAAAAGCTTCTCGACCTAGTTACGAAGATGAGTGCTTGACTTATAATGCTCACTTGTAAGTAGAGGGCTGAATTCAACTCATGGTATGTGCCATTGATATGTCTCACCCCAAATTTTCTCTGTCAAAGAAAATCACAATATCATTTGATGTCTTTTAACTTTAAACTTAAATCATAAAAATAACCTTAAGTTTCTTACAGGGAAAAAGTCTGTCTCATGAGCTACCCAAAAGAATATAACGGTCATGACAGCCATATAAGTGCCAAGAACGACTCCGGTGGCGAATATTTCCTTGAGTTTCCACGAATCCGGAATAGGCGACGGTTTCACCTTGTCCTTCGATATAGTCATAATGGTTCCATCGTTAAGAATGGCGATAATCAAAACCATAAAAGGCGAGAAGTCAAACTTCCATATAAGGGCGATGAGCATAAAACCAAGCACGATTCTTATAGTGATGGAAACGGCATAGATTGTATAGTTCTTCATCCTTTGGAATATGGCTCTACTTGTTAGGACAGCACTCACAATGACACTTAATCCTGGCTCAGTCAAAACAATGTCCGATGCGCTACGAGCAGCATCCGTCGCGTCGGCTACTGCTATACCGATGTCTGCTTTCTTTAATGCTGGTGCATCATTCACACCATCTCCTGTCATTCCACATATGTGTTTCCTTTCTTGTAGTTTTCGTACTATCTCGTACTTATGTTCTGTATATTCCATAGATATTCGAGTGAGCAAAAAAACAGTTTTCGAAATGCTCGTTTTGTTTGAATCTAGTAAATGAAGAATTACCGGGGAAAACACCAGCGAATCCATCAGCTTTCTCGATCAATTCTTCAACAGGAAGTTCGGCAGTGGCTTCATCTTTGTGTTGACCGAGAAGCGAAGAAGAGGGGTACATATTCGTACCCATCCCGAGCCTTCGACCAGTTTCCTTGGCAATGGCTAGCTGATCACCAGTGATCATCTTGACATTGACTCCAAGATTTAAAGCGCGTTTAATAGTTTCCGCGCTGTCGTGTCTTGGAGGATCAAACAAAGGCAAAAGTCCCACAAAAATCCATGGCCCTCCAGGACTTTCCTTTGTTTTCTCAGGCACAGTCTGCAGTTATTATATATATATATATATATATATATATATATATATATATATATATATATATATATATATATATATATAATATAAAAAAACAACAAAAAAAACAGTAAGCACATGAAATAATTATTTTCAAATAATTATAGATTTTGATTTCAAATAGATATAACCTGTTGTGCAACAGCAAGAGACCGAAGACCACGTTCAGCAAATTTATCGATTATAGCATGAGTTTTCTTCCTTACATCATCCTTTAGGTTACAGAGATCAATGATCTGGATGAAAAATGGTATATATATATATATATATATATAATTAAATTTGTAAAAGCATGATATATACTTACTGTAATTCTTGAAAATATATATATTTTACCTGTTCAGGTGCACCTTTGCTAACTCTATGCCAATTACCATTCGAGTCTATGTACGTAATGGCTGTGCGTTTTTCCACAGGGTTAAATGGAAAGAAATGAACCTCAGTGATTCCTTCCCGAGCCTGAAAAAGCGAAAAAAAAAAAAAAAAAATTCAGAATTAGCTATGAACATTCTTGTATTAGCCGAAAAAAGGTCTGTGATTTCGCGGGTATACCTCTTTTGGATCTGCGAGCATACCGACAATACATGCGTCAATCGCATCTTGATTCTCGACTCTGGAAGCCCTAGCTCCTAAGAGAACAACTGTGTCCTTGTCCACATCTTTAGCAAACACCTCAATTATGTTCTTGTCTACTTTAAGTTTATTTAACGTTAGAGTTCCGGTTTTGTCGCTGCAAAGGACATCCATGCCAGCCATTTCTTCAATAGCAGTCATTCGTTTTGTAATCGCACCTTGTTGTGAAAGACGGTGTGATCCGATCGCCATAGTCACTGACAAAACAGTTGGCATAGCAATTGGAATGCCTCCGATTAACAGAACCAGTAGATTGTCGATTCCATCTCTATATCGTCGCCTCTGAATCGGATACATCACTAGTATTTCGATTATAATTCCGATTCCAATCGAGCAAATACAGAAGTTACCAATGGCAGTCAACACCTAGACACAATTGAGACAATTTCAAAACCTTGAAGTGTCAATATATTCATGCACCACACATCGTGCAAATTTCGACTTCACGTAGGTCGGAAATCTATTTTCAACCCCTCCAAAGTCGATTTTTTGTGTATAAATTCGACTCTGGAGGGGTTTCAAACAGATTTCCACCTCTGTAAAGTTGAAATTTGCATAAGGTGTGGTGTCCGTGTAAATCGAGTGTAGTGCCATTAACGACGCCCATTACATATATATATACACACATTGTTATAGTGTAGGAAGAATTACATACCTTTTGGAAGTGACCAACTTGGTTGGTGCTGTCAACGAGGTGAGCGGCTTTCCCGAAGAAAGTGTTGATTCCAGTTGCAATAACAACAGCCTCAATCTCTCCTTGTTTGCAGGTTGAACCCGAAAACACTTCGTCTCCAGGATTCTTTGTTACTGGTAAGGATTCACCCGTAAGGGAAGACTGATCGATCTTAAGCGGATCCCCTTCGAGTAGACGAGCATCTGCTGGGACAATATCTCCCAACTTAATGCTTATTATATCACCAGGAACTAGGATTGCTGCATCTTGTTCTGTCCATCTTCCATCTCTCAAGACCTTCACAAAATCAACCATAAAACAGTGGCATTTTTTTCCGGTTTATTAATCGAAAGGCAATAAGGTATAATGACTATACACACCTTTGTTTTCGGGGCAAGCCCGGCCATAAGAGCAGCGGCAGCATTTCCTGCATTATTTTCTTCTACGAAACTTATTGTCGAATTGATGATCAGCAATACCATGATTCCAACAAAATCCTGCCAATCTGGTGGCTTCCCCTGCATTTGTACATGAAACCAAAAGTTATAGAGCGTCCAAACCGAACCAAAAGTTATAGAGCGAAATCAAACGTGCGAAGATTACCTGTCCGTTTGCCAAAACAATGGCTATGATAGCAGCAGCTTCCATGACCCATGACAAGGGATTCCACATAAAACCCAAGAACTTGAGAAACTTGCTTTCCTGTTTGATAAAAAATCATGAAATCCCAATTGAATTATTTAATTCAAAGAATGAAAGAAACTATAATTATATCAGATGGCCAAAATCTAAAAGAAAGAAAATATAATCATTGCCTTTTTCTCTTCAAGCTTGTTAGGACCAAAGATTTGAAGCCTTTGGTGTGCTTCCTCACCAGTCAATCCTTCCCTTGAGCTTTTCAACTGTTCAAACACTTCCTCAACAGGTATAGACTCCTGCACATTTCAAAACCAACATTTATTTTTTTCTGTTTTTTTTTTTTTTCTTTTTCAGCTTCATCATATTATCATATTAAATCCAAACAAATTAATGATTTTTATTAAAGAAAAAGCTCGGATTAAATTAATGAAGCATAGGAAAAGGCCGTAAAAAAATAATAATCCAAAATTACTACAAAAGGATAGAGAAAAAGGCTCATACAAGATCAATAGTCTCATTTTTAATGGCTTCCAAGCCAATTCCCTTGTTCTCCGCCATTGCAACTTCAATATCTCCTGTCTTTCTTTTCTCTTAAGTAATTATATATTCACTCTAAATTTTTTCTAACATTAACAATTTTTTTTCACGCCCAGCTAGCTATTAGTATTAATTCTCCTTTTACAAAAAAAGAAAAATCAAATTAATTGGTGTTAGTGTGAGTCTGTGCAATGTTTTTTTGAGGGAAGTTGATTCCTTTACAATATACATTAGTTAGTTAGTTTGAAAAAAAGGTGAAACTCTACTTTTATACCCGAATCCAAAATTTTTGTTTCGTTTATTTTTATGACATGTGTTGGAATAATGACGTTAAATTTTATTTTACTTAATTTGTGAAATTAATGGCATATTTTTATGACCAAAGAAATAAGAAATGGATGAGCGGGAATGTTGTCTTCAGTCCGTTGCCCAGGTCATGCGCATGCCGGTGGTCGAAGGTTTTGCTATTTTTTATTATTATTATTTTTTTGTTTTTTTTCTTGTTTTTTTTTTTTTTTTTTCTAAAATTTTTCAATACAGGAAGGGTTTTGCTACCGGTTTCGAGTTCATGTACAATTAGCAAAACCAATAATCGTCTTGCACGTATTTACTATATGGGTTTGAAAATATAAGTCATTTTAATTTTTCTTATTTCACAAATATAAATCATTGTATATTACCAACAAATCATTTATTATACATTTTCTTTATCTTACCCTTAATTTATGAAAAATATAATTACTTCACAATACTTTATAACCATTTTATTAATAATAGTCAAATGATATTTTAGACATTTCTCTTTAAAATTGATGGCATTCAATAACTTTCATAATCTATGTGATAACATTTGACGATACAGTGTTTCACTCCTTCACGTGTCGTCTTCCAATTGGTCTCCACGATATGAATGAGAATCAAGGTCTGCATGTCGATGTCCAGACTTGAGGACACGACAATCGACTCTGAGCAATGTAAGACAAGGGGGTCCCGGGCTTGACCACCGCAAGTCGGTTATGTCGGTCTCGAGAACAGAGTCTGCACCAGCTACGAAGACCCATTATCGGTGTGATAACTTGGGCAAGGCACATGAAGGGTAAATATGACAATAGCTAAGACCGACATAATATTAGGGTTAGGGCGTGCATTATCATTATAAATACCACGTTCCAGGAATTACGTAAGGCTTGATTCCTGGACAATTACAGGATACGTAGGCAATCTAAGGTAATTTCTTAGACTCAGCCGCAAATCATAAAACCAACCATCACATTCTTACGGCATTAGGGTTTGGGTGTTCATCATTATATTCATTTAGGCCCCGATTAAAGAGGTGACATAATTTGTCATCGTCAACATTTAAAATGACTTATATTTTACGGCGAAGAGGGTAGTTTTTTAGACTGATTGTGGTTAACACAAATAGTACTGTAATATTTCGATTTTCGGGAAAAGGCAGACGTGTCATTTTGCGAAAACGAAATATTATTATTTCTTTTTTTTATGGGAGTTAAGTATTAAATTGATTATATATATATATATATATATATATATATATATATATATATATATATATATATATATATATATATATATATATATATATATATATATATATATATATATATATATATATATATATATATATATCGAAAATATGTATATGATTTAATGGGAATTTCTGATTTTTGGTAATTAGGGATAAATAAGGAAAAAGGGATTTATGGGAAATTGGTATTTAAGGAAAATTGACACAGATTAATCCCATAACCTAAACATTAAATCAGAAATTCAGACTCCACGCTTTTCTTTCTCTGCGTTTTGAGAAGAGAAAAGGGTTGAAGAGTTTTCACAACATCTGAAGTGTTGCTTAATCGTTTTTAGATCAGAGTAGAGAATTGGAACCGTTGTGAGGAGGACACCGTTTGGATTTCAGCTTTGTTGGAAGGGCTGCAGATTTCTGAGGCTGTTTAGATCGGTTTCTGGCTGCAAATAGGTAGGTGGCTCTTCCTACGATTTCAATTATCGTTTATAAGGATTAGATCGTGTTTAAGATGTTTTAATGCTAGGAAGATGTGTCTTTTCGTTGATCAATGATCATAGATGCTATGGTTTGATTAGATATACTTTTATGTGTTTTACTGGGTTTAATTCGATGTTAATTAGGTTAGAAACGGGTTAGAAATTGCGTTTTAAAGATTTTAGCGTTTTGGAAAAAAACCCGGGCAAACGAGCGTTCGCACTAGGCAAACGGGCGTTTGCGATCATAGCAGCTCAAACGGGCGTTTGCACAAAACAGATGGGCGTTTGAGGATAGACTTTGATTCGGGATGTAGCCATTTTTTACGAACGGGCGTTTGGGGGTTAGCGGACGGGCGTCCGAAGTCAAACGGGCGTCCATAGGATGTCAAACGGGCGTTTGTCCTGTCTTACCTTGTTTTTACTGTTTTATCGTTTCAGCTTGGTTTCGGGTTTCATAATCATGTTTTTATTGTTTTAAACCCTTAATTTGTGATACGTGAACATTTCATAAACATAAACAAGCCTGAATTGAGCTTCTGATTCGTTCAGTTAAAACACCGAATGTACTCTTAAAGGGAGTTGAAGTTCGGATCCGTCGAAAAGAGCATGATAGGCTTGTGCTTTGATGAATTAGAATTCATCAATGTCGTGTAATTGCTAGGCCTTGTCTATGTCCAGTGGTCTAGGAAGAGAGTAGTATTTGTGAGGGAGATTAATTGAAAACACTTAGGTGGTTAGTTAATCATTCTAATAAAACACGTACTTGACTAGTAAAAGATTAAACAACATGTCTCTCTTGGATAGGCACCAGTCTATATCGCGATGTATGTGCTACATCTGAAGGTGGAAGAACCCGTAGGTCAAAAAAACCACAAGTTCGGGTGACTCCGCTGAGATGTGCGTACTATCGGAGTCTACCAAGAGTGTCCCAAAAGTGGATACGCGTAGTGCCCTTGAATGCGGTTGTAACATAGATAAGTTAAGTAGAAACGTTTAGTCAATTCATGTTGATGGACATGAAATGAACACTAGATTGAGTCGGTCATACATAAACAAATAAACTTCTAAATATCTTCTCTTTATAAATTTTAATTGTTGTCGTAGCTTCTCTTTCTTATTAAGTACGTTGTACTTACCTCAAATGCATGTTTTCTATGTGTTTGGGGGTGAGAAGACGAACATGTGGATCATAGTTACGAGGAGGAGTTCGATGATGACGTTTGACGACGCTTCATTGAAGACTTTACATTTATCATTATGTTATTCATTTATTAGACTGTTTTTAGTACTGTTGGTTTAGACTTTTGGTCTTCCGAGACTTGTAGTACCTTTACTTTCCGTTTGAGAATATCGTACGTTCTTTTGGGATTTTGTATTTTCTTTGAATGTAATAAAGTTACATTTCCATCTTTAGACGGTAATTCTATTCTTGGATGTTGGGATTTTTATACCCGAGTCTTTTGCTTCTGTTTGCTTATTTTTGATACGACGAGTAGATGCTTACGTATAAAGTGCATTTATTTTTATTTTATACGTGCCGAATGTTTCTTTTTCGGATAAGGACTCGGTGTCCGGGAACGGGGCGTTATAGTTGGTATCAGAGAAAAGCGTCTTTTAGACTTCCTTTCTTTTAATTGTCATTTTTCACAATTCTATTTGTTTTTTTTATTTGTCAATTTACAATATCAATGCCACATTTTTTTTCCACCTTTACCCTTAATTTTAATAACTCAAATTTTGGACAATTTCCCATTCACAATGAGTGAAGGACAAAATTTGTTATTTTACCTTTTTTTCAGACACATTAATTATTTTTCGAAATCAGTGTGAATCTTGTGTATGCTACAGATAAAAATAAAGGAGGAGTAGTAGTTACTAGTTCCTTTGTTCGAACAAAATATTTTATTTAAACGCCAAAGATTATAAGTAATAAACCAAATAGACAATTAATAGTAATACATTTGGGAAAATGTAATAAACAATGTTTTATTTTTTTTTTTTTTTCTTTCTTTTAAAATTGATACTTACGAAAGGGCGGGGGAGTAGATGATAAGGACATTTCTGAACGTTTTTTCAGATCATGGTCCAATTTTAACATTTAACATATCTGATTAGGGTTAACTTAAATACTTGACACCTCTCCTTTCTTAATTCTATCTTAACAAAATTTACTATTTAATTTTTCACACGGATTTAAAAACTTAATAAATATATATTTAGTAACATCTCATCCCGGATACCGAGTCCTTATCCAGAAAATAAAATGTTCGACACGAGATATTTAGAGAAACACCTTAAACCCTACATATGTTTTCCGTCATATCAGAGTTATTAACTAAAATGTGGAAGAACAAACAAACAAAAGACTCCCTCGGGGTATTACAACACCACAACTCAACCAGAAATAACTGATGTCAAGTAAATCATAAGATAACTAGAATAAGTGCTGGAATCCCAAATAATAATATTGTCTGAAAAGAAAGAACAACAATAACTAATGGCTACATTGCATTATTCAAAAGAACTACTAAAAGTGAAAACTAAAACATAAACTCCAATAGCTCCATCCTAAGTCTGTTCTTCAAGCACTTCTTCGGACTCAACCATAACCTGCATATCTTTTTATTCCAAAAAATGCATAAGCTCATGCATAAGCTTAGTAAGGAGAAATAAGAACCAAAAAGAGATTCATGGTTGTCAACTGCTGAGTGACACAACATGAATCTACTTTGTCAACTTTCATAAACAGTTCAAAGACAATACTTGAAACATAAGGAAATCCGCGTTAAAGCACATTAACGATGCATAGAAACATGCCTACTAACTATATTGATTTATCTTGCACATACTTGTTAATTTACATTATCAACTGACTTCTTTAATATAATCGTGTTCTTGTCTTTCCCATTTAGTGAATTCTTAACTACTTAGCTTAAAGGCGCATGATATAGTTCGGCTAACACAATGACCGGACTTTTCTAGTTACAAAAATCCCCGGTAGGGTACCGGATCAATTGTAGTCTAGTAATGTTGAGTCAAGGTCGTATCCCAAGAGATGTGAGGTCAAATACTAAGAAATATTGTATTCTTGGTTCAAGCCACAAAGACAATAAGTTTAGGTCAAATATATTAATGACTAGAAAAACAAACAATAAAGGTGAAGTGCTAGCCAAGATAATGCAAAACTTGAATGTGTCTCTCTTGTAGCGTGTTGGGATTACATTAACCTTCCTACCTTCGAATTTAGTGTTCATGCAAGTGTTAATGGTGCAAACCTCTAATCTAGTAGTCAAGCCCTTAAAATCGGTACCCTTCTACTACTATCCTTACCCACAAGCCTACTTAGAAGACCGACAACGTGTCACAGGTTCGATTATAACTATCAAACAAATGGAATAATTATGATGATGCTCTATGGTTGTGTAGACAATCTATAAACCCCAATTAGCAGTCTGGCCTCACGTCACTGATTCAAGTTTAACTATTTTTATTCTTACCCCCTTTCCCAACAAATAATCACCGGTCGGTCTATTTTAAGTGTGTGTGTGGTGTTAGATAGCTAAACTAACACTAACTAGCAACAAGCATAAGTAAGGAAAATTAACCAAGCAAGAATCTATCAAACAAAACATGTCATCCACATCACCACAAGAGAAAAATAATCTTATTTAAGCCTCATCTTGGCTAAGCAAAATCTTAGCCAAACATGGCTATGAAAACTCTAAATGTCAAGTAAGGTTTCATTGACATGCCAACAGTAAAAGCAATAGAGATAAACACCAAGTAAGAAATACTCTTAGACAAGTAAAACTATTACCCAAAAGCTCCAAGAGTTTATACAAAAGACCCGGTATGACCAGCCATACCACAATGTGTACACTGTGGTTTCTTATTTCCATTACTAGAATTCTTCCTAAAATTGGCATTTGCATGCTGATTATGTCCCTGGCTGCTTGCCATTAACACATTCTTGTCCATGTTTCCATAGTTTGAACCACCAAGAACATTAACAGAACTAGCACTGGGACCATTACCCCCACAATTTTGTTGTCTTTCCTGTTTTAAGGCAATAGAAAAGACATTCTTGACAGAAGGGAAGGGAGAGATCATTAATACCCGTGATTTCATGGTTGAAAAACTGTCATTTAATCCTTTTAGGAATTTGATCACATGATGCCTATCATTATGATCCTTATACCATTGTTGTCCATAGTTGCAGGTTGAGGAAGGTGTCAACACTATCAACTGATCCCATAAAATCTTGAGTTTAGCAAAATACCCAGATATAGAGAGATCACCTTGCTTCATATTTTTTTAATTTCATCCATCAAATCTGATAAACGATCAATGTCTCCACCCCCATATCTATCTTCTTGATCATCCCAAATCTCATTTGTTGTAAGACAATACATGAAACTCTGAGCAATGTGTTTTGAAACCAAATTGGCAAGCCAAGCCTTGATCATGCAATTATTCTGCCTCCATAATGGCAAATGCCTATCTCCTAAAGGAGGAGCTACTATTGAACCATCAAAAAAACCTAATTTGTTCTTGGAGGTCAAGGCATTTAATATGGCAACTTTCTAGCTTTGATAGTTATGTTCATCAAGAACAAGTTGTACCAAGATGAAAGCAGAACATTCACTAGGATGAAGTACTAAATCTACAGGAAATGTAGGAACTTGAGCCGGATTAACATCCATGACAGCTATTTGATCAAGAACAACAAATCCGCAAACAAAAAGACAAAAAAAAAACTTGAAAGAGAACTGCAGAATGGAATTGCAGAACCAAAAAACCGAAGAATAAGATCAAGAACCAGAAAATAGCTCTAATACCATGATGAATTTATGATTCTTGATTCAAAATAGATTTAGGCGGGAAAACAAGAACAATATAAAGCAATTTGGGAACTTTGCATTAGATTGATCAAACTTGAAGTAAATGTTACTGTTGTAAAAGAGTAAACACAGAAAACTGTGATTCTTATTTTCGTTAACGGCAGCAGCCACATATTAATACAATCATAGGAAGCCCTAATTCTCCTAAAACCTAGGAAACTTATCCACCAAGTAAAAAAATCCCGCAGCCTTTTTATTCTTTCTAGAAACCCTACCTTAATAAACATAAACATGCTTTATAAGATGGCTCACAATAATAATAATAATAACAGGAAATAGTAAAAGTTCTATAATAGCCCCAACTTCCAACACTCCCCCTCAAGTTGGAGTGAAGATGTTGATCAAGCCCAACTTGCTCACAATGCCTTCAAAATCAGTCTTTCCCAGAGCTTTAGTCAGACCATCTGCAACCTGTATGACAGAGGGTAGGAACGGAATGCAGAACTAACCACTCTCCAATTTTTCCTTTATAAAATGCCTATCAATCTCCACATGCTTTGTCATGTCATGCTCCACAGAGCTCATTTGAAATGTTGATTGCAGCCTTGTTGTCACAATACAGTTTGACAGGAAGAGTTACATCAGCCCCAATATCTTCCATCACTTTCTTTAACTAGATCCCCTCACAAATTCCTTGTGCCACAACTCTAAACTCGGCTTCAGCACTACTTCTAGACACCACATCCTGCTTCTTGCTCCTCCAAGTTACCAGGTTTCCTCACACATAGGTACAATAGCCAGTTATGGACCTCCTGTCTTTTGTACAAAAACCCCAGTCAGCATCTGTGAAGACTGACACATCTCTCATGTCTGTTTTCTTAAAGTGCAGCCCCTTTCCTGGTGTGCATTTCAAGTATCTGAGCATCCTCCTAACTGCCTCCAAATGTATTTCATTTGGGGAATTCATAAATTGGCTCACAGAGCTCACAGTATAGGCTCCCACCAACTTCTGATACATCACCATATCTACTAGTTCACCCTTTGCACTTCCCAGCTTCAGGTTGCACTCCATTGGCGTGCCTGTAGGTCTACCCCTTCTATGCCTACTTCTTTAAGTAGGTCCAAGGTGTACTTTCTTTGTGTCAAAACCAGTCCATCAGATGATCTAGCTACCTCCATTCCAAGAAAACGCCTCAAAGGGCCAAGATCTTTGATCTAAAACTCTAAGGCAAGTTGCTGCTTTACCTGAGTTGCTCCTTCACATCATTTCCAGTCAAAATGATGTCATCAACATACACAATCAAGACAGTTACTCTCCCTTCACCAGAACTCTTTGTGAACAGGGTATGATCTGATCTTCCCTGGGTGAAGCCCAAACTCTTCATAAACCTCTCAAACCATGCCCTAGGGCTTTGTTTTAGCCCATACAATGACCTCTTCAGCCTGCACACTCCCCCTCCAAACCGATCTGTGAACCCCGGTGGAGGATCCATGTAAATTTCTTTATTTAATTCCCCATTAAAGAAAGCATTTTTTACATCCAATTGAGTGAGGGGCCAATCCAGATTAACAGCCATAGACAGTAACACCCTGATAGTATTCAACTTAGCTACAGGGGAAAAAGTCTCTGAATAATCTAGACCATAGGTTTGTGAAAAACCCCTAGCTACCAACCTAGCCTTATGTCTCTAAACACTCCCATCAGAATTATACTTATAATTAACCACAAACACCCATTTACACCCTACTGTTTTCCTCCCCTTTGGGAAGGCCACCACCTCCCAAGTCCCATTCTTCTTCAATGCTTTCATCTCTTCCAAGACTGCTTCTCTCCACTCAGGAACCCTAAGAGCTTCTTATATGTCTTTAGGTATTGTAGTGGATGACAGGGCTGATGTGAAAGCTTTATAGGAGGGTGACAATTTGGCATATGATAGGTATTTTGAGATGGGGTGTTGGGTACATTTTCTCGGTTGTTTTCTGATGGCAATGGGGACATCAAGGAGTAAACGTTCTTGGTCTGTTATAAGGTTTTTTTGTTTGTTTGGGTTTAGGGCTGTCAAAAACTTGAGAGTCAGATTCTAAACTCTCAGAATTAGGTGAATCGGGTGCAAAGGTTTCAGACTATGTACGTTATCGATCCTAATCGGTTGGTTGGTTCGGGAACCACCTCACGGGGGTTGACTCATGTTCGGGTCCGGGCTCACTAGGTGGCTTAGCTACCTTCTTAGGATACTTCCTCACATAGGTTTTCTCATGAAACTGAAGAGTTTTACCAGTTGTAAGCACATGAACCTGGTTATTGTTGCATGTCCCACCTTGGCCTTCATCATCACAGATTCCCTTTTTATCAGAGTCATAGTCACTATTAACCCTAAGATCTAGGTTTAAAAAATCATAGGTTAACCTCTCATTTTCAATTTCACTTCTAGTATAGGACTCTCTCTGAAATTGACCAGGATCAAAGTACATGGTGTTTTCGAGGAAGGTCACATCCATAGTGACTACGAACCGTTTTGTTTCATAATCAAAATACTTGTAACCTTTCTGGGTTGGGGAATACCCAATGAAACAACACTTCTTTGATCTAGGATCCAATTTCCCTTGATTATACATATGTGTATATGCAATGCACCCAAAAACTTTTAATGGCAGATTGTTAACCAACCTGTTTTTTTGAAAACATGTTTGAAACACACTTAGGGGTGTCTTATACCCAAGAACCTTGGAAGGTACCCTATTGATTAAATGTGTAGTTGTCAGTCCTGCCTCTCCCCAGAATGTTTTAGGGCATTTTGAGGAGAGTAACAAACATCTAGCCACTTCAAGAAGATGTCTATTCTTACGTTATGCTACCCCATTTTGTTGTGGGGTTTTTACACAAGAACTTTGGTGCACAACTCCATTCTCAATGAGATACCCACCTAAGTATTGGTTAAAATACTCTGTGCCATTGTCACTTCTTAAAATTTGGATTTGAGTGTGAAACTGTGTTTTTACCATTTCATAAAATTGTTTGAAAACGGTTTCTACTTCAGATTTATCTTTCATGAGGTAAACCCATGTTAGTCTTGTGTGATCATCAATTAGAGTAATGAACCACCTTTTCCCATTTAATGTGGTAACCCTAGATGGCCCACATACATCACTGTGGACCATGGTGAAAGGGTTTGACGGGACATAAGGGTGAGTATGGTACACACTCCTACTCTGTTTTGCAAGAATACAAACATCACAATGAAAATATGTACTTTTATTATTCAAAAAAAGTTCAGGAAATAGTTTTTGCATATAAGAAAAACTGGGGTGACCTAGCCTTCTATGCATTACAATAACTTTATTTTCACTCTTATTCTGATTAACTAAGGAATCTGTGAGATAGCACCCCTTCAGTAGAGAGCCCTTATCTGAGAGAGCCTCATGATTCAGTATATAATGCCCCCAATGAGTTTAGACCTTCCAATCATCTTCCCCAAGATTGCCTCCTGAAACACACACCCAATCTTAGAAAACACAGCAATACAGCTCTGTTCACAAGTTAATTTACATATAGATAAAAGATTGCATTTCAGGTTTGCAACATGAAGGACATCATTGAGGATTAGATTTGGATGGATCCTTTCCCAGCAATAGCTGAGAGAGATCCATCTGCAAGTCTAACTTTTTGATTTCCTGCACAAGGAAGGTAGTTTTTAAAAAGGTCAGAGGAGCCAGTCATGTGGTCAGTTGCTCCCGAGTCAACTATCCACTGTATTTGGTGACCGACTCCTACATAGGCAGAGTGAGAAAAAAATTCCTGATTCAGCCAAGGAACAGTTTGGTTTAGGATTTAAGGAAAGTTGTGTAGCCAACATTTTACTGAGTTGCTCTAATTGTTCCTGAGAGAGTGGAATAGATCCGGATGAAGATGAGTGCACCAGATCTGAAGAAACTTGGTTGGCCCTTGCTTGTTCCTGATTTTGAAAAACAGTGCCCTTATTCCTCCCATTCGGCCTCCCATGGATCTCCCAGCAAGTATCCTTTGTGTGACCAATATTTTTGCAATGTTCACACTTCAATTTCTGTTTTTCAGCCCTCATTTTGTCATCTGTTCCCTTGCCGGCGCCTAATGCGAACTCTCTATATCCGTTTGACCGGACTTGTACATCACCTTTCTCCTTGATTCCTCTCTTCGACTTCGAGAAGGATTCTCGAGAGAGGGCGAGGCGTTCTCCCAAGGATCCTCCCCTTACTTCATCCAACACTTGATTAAGGCCTCGCCAAAAAGGAATAAACTCTTTCATTCTTCTCCATTTTTTGGAATTTTGTACTTGTCACCGGGCGGTCCCAAGTGTCATCATAACGTATGTCCAATTCCCGCCAAAGGGTTACAATATCATTATAGTAAGTGGTGACGTCCCCGGATTCCTCGCTTTAGGTTTCAAAGTCTTGTCTTTAGGTCATAGATCTGTGAAGAGTTCACCAAGTCAGAGTACATCTCTTTTACAACATCCCACATGTCCTTAGCAATGGATAGGAACATATGCGGTCTTGCAATGGGTGGCTCCATGGAATTTATCAGCCATGCCTTGACCATAGAGTTTTAAGACTTCCAGGTTGTAAGTCTTGGGTCATTTGCTGCTGGTTCCTTGCTTGCTCCGGTCAATAACCCTAACTTTCCTCTGTCATGAACTACTAGTTTGATGGTCTGGGACCATTCCAAGTAGTTCTTGCCATTCAGATTCTGTGATACCAGTAGGTTAAAAGAGGAATTGGCTGTGTTTCCATCTTCTCCCCCAGTATTTGCTCCGGATCCTGTGTTAGCAGAAGTGCCGGTGCTGGTCAGCTCTCCGGTGAACGCTGCTCGGTAGTTTATCTCGGAAAACGGTTTTTTTTTAATAACTAGTGTTTTTTGGAACCTAGCTCTGATACCATGTTGTAAAAGAGTACACACAGAAAACTGTGATTCGTATTTTCATTAACGGCAGCAGCCACTTATTAATACAATCATAGGAAGCCCTAATTCTCCAAAAACTTAGGAAACTTATCCACCAAGTAAAAAAAACCCGCAGTCTTTTTATTCTTTCTAGAAACCCTACCTTAATAAACATAAACAAGCCTTATAAGACGGCTCACAATAATAATAATAATAACAGGAAATAGTAAAAGGTCTAAAATAGCCCCAACTTCCAACAGTTACAACATCTGATTCTTAACTTAAATAGTGTTTAGGTGCAGTTGATTGTAGATGAAATCAGTGAGAGTGGTTACAACTTGAATAACTACTTTTAACTACTATCATATGCTAAGAGTTTGACCATTTGCTTGTGTGAAGATGCATGTGTGTTTTCTCTTCTTGGAAGGCTGCTGAGTTCAGATTGTTGTAGCACGTACTTCAACAAAATCACTAATAGTTCACTACACCCAAATGAAGGCTTAAAAACTCAAATAAGTGGAAACAGAGGCTTTGCTGGGGATAAAACAGTTTAAACACTTTTTTGCATATACATCAGTCTGAATTGCTGGGGATAAAGAATTTCTCCCAATTACATACCTTCATCATCAGCAGAATGGCCGCATAAACAAACATAATGAATCAGACCATGAAGTGAGAGGGAAATAGAGGAGTTGCTTCATAGAACCTATTGCCAATGAAAAAAGAAACACATGTATCAAAATGAAGGAATTCAACCCGTTCTGACAATACATTGTGTCAACAATCCAAATCGAGAGGTGTAAAAAATGCAGAGAATAAATAGGTGTATTTTGAGGGAAAGAGTGTATGAGAAAATAGGGAAACAAACCATCCAACAATTCTTTCACGTAAGAAAATCGAACAATGGTGCGGAACCATGCCGGTTCAATGTTGATCGGATCATTGAAACCCTAGCCGTTGAGGCTGGATCCATTTCAACTGGAACTTCCGTTCATCTCTCTTACCTTCAACATTATTGAAGCTGGAAGGACGTTTTATCGTTGACCTAATCAAGTTCTTATTAAGCATCCTCCTTTCAGATCTCGAATCAATAAGTTTTGAGCAGCAGAGACCTCCTTCGATTAATGGTGTGAACTGGAGCGCGCATTCTCCTCCTTCGATTAACAGCGAAGACATTAATTGGGGGGATCTTCTTTTTGAATCACTTCGATCAGAAACAACGAACACTACAACAAAATATGCCTATAAAGACACGTCTATGGAAGCATTTCTCAAAAAATGCATCTAAAAGGCATGTATGGAGGCACTAATATAAAAAAAAAAACGCACCAACAGCTGTGACTTTTTATTTCACGCATGTCTGTGAAGTCGTTTTGAAATGCATTAAATTTCTATTGTTGAAATATGCATTAAAAAAGATATGCATTAAATTACAATACAAAAATAAAAAGCACTAAATACTTCTTTTTTATTTCATTCTCCAATTTTCTTTTTGAGGGGACAATCTCGCTTTTTCTCATTTGAACATTGTCATTTTCTTTTCGATCGCCAAATTCAACATCTCTCCTCTGCTCGATTCCCTCCTTAGAGTGACCCCAATGGTGTATTTTTTCCACCCCCAAAATATAATATAGGGAGAATGTCAGACTTCATGTCTACAACAACACCCTATATACTTCTTTATCCCAAAAAAAAAATTAAGCTTCCCTTCATATTTGAAGGCTCTGTTAAATGAACAGTACACTTTATCTATCCACTTGCTCACAAAGGCGGGATTGTCTCATTCCTCTCATCGGACCAAAAGGCGCCAAAAAGAAGCTTTCTTCACCCCCCAAAATAACAAAAGACAGACGAAAATTGAAGCTTGTGAGATTTTAATTGTGCTTTTTTTCCTGAAGGATTGAGGTTAGTTTCAATGAAATTCTCCATTTATTTGCATGTATTTCTCTTTTGCTATGTGAATTGATTCCTCTTTTCTCATCAAGAACTGATTCTTCTTCTTCCTCTTCTATGTCATTCATTATCACACATATGATGCCAAGATTGATTTAATTGCTTGAAAGCTTCAATCTTTTTGTGATTTACGAAGATTTGGTGTGAATGAATTAAGCGTATCTGTTTTTCCTTCATAGTTGTGTTCTACAAGATTGGTTTTTGATGAAACGCCGGTAGTGGATAGAGAAATTTGGGGTGATATGATATATGCTCATGTTAAAAAATTTGCTTTAAAGAAGGATTGCATTTGTTTAGATTAATTCAGTCAAGTAAAAATGAGTAATGAGGATATTTTAGTAAGTGTACTTGCTCCTCTAGGCTACGTTGATATTGGAATATGGATACATAAATCTATGGAAGAATTGGATATGCATTTGTATGTTAGATGAGTCACTGCTCTGATTGATATGTATTCCAAAAAATTGCTAAGAAGATGTTCACTGAAATGCCTCAAAGAGATGTCATTTGGCAGCCCATTGTTGTATTTATTCAAAAGAAGATACTGATGATTGTCTTCCGACATTTTGATGTTTTGCTTAATTATTTACTTTTTTTGTTGCATTTTTTACATTTATTTCGATTTTTTGAGCATACCCATCTTGCCCGAAACAATACCGACAAAACAACCGATGTGAGTCCGTGGTCTCCAAGTCGGCTATCATGACCGCGAATATGAACCATGCTCGTGCTATTATATTTGCATTACAAATATGTTGGTGATCTGCACAAAGAACTATAGTTTCAGTTTTTATAATTCAGTGATGAATATTTCAGTCATATTAATTGCTAATATGCATATAGTTATTTGAGGTGCAATATGTTAACAATCGTCGGTGTTATGTGAACAGGTTCAATGGATCCATTTCGACCACCATTCCAACCTAACTTGCCATCGGTGCATCTCAATATAAATGATCCGCCGACACAAGAGTCGAGCACCTTCAACTGGCCATCCGGTTTCGTTTTCAACCCAACAACACTGCTACAAGCTCAAGCTTCTCAGGCAGCCGAAGCTGCTTACGCATCTTTTCTTAGGGATCAAATGCATACCATGAATGAACATACTAATCGCCCTATGTCTAGCACACTACCCATGTCTAACACACCACCAGTGTCTAACAAACCACCCATGTCCAGCACACCACAAATGTGCCACCCAAACTCGGTAGGCAAAAAAATTGGAGGCATGATGAAGACGTTGCACTTTGCGAGGCTTGGGTGCATCAAACTCATTGTTTATTTGCATATTAAAAGGCCAAAAGGGAGGATTTTCCATGAAGATAATAGAAAATTATAAGAGTTGTGAATGAGTATGTTGAGGAAATGGTGGAATTGAGTTTAAATACAATGAAGTGTGTGTACGGGTAGTTGGAAGATGTGGTTAACTATCTAGTGGATGACAGAAAGCTCCCATCCAACAAAAGCAGTCAAATAATGAGACTTATATGTGAGAAATAAAAGGTAGGTGAAATGTATGGTCTATCAGATAGTTGTTGAATTGTGTGGTGAAGTATTAAGGGGAAAAATATGTTCCATAACAAAATGATCACAACAAAGTATCACAACATATTTTTACATCATTGATCATGATGAGAATCATATAAATCAATAGATCACTTCATAATCAATGATGTAAAAGTGTGTTATGTTTTTTGTAGTGACACTATCACTATACAAAACTAAGATGTTATACCGTTGGCAAAATATGTGGTGGAAAAAACACTTATCTATCAAAATTACCGGAGACATAAAAAAACAAAATTACCCATATTTTAATCAAAATTTATCTTTCAGAATGATATAGTTTTAGATAAAAATACAAGAAATCACAAAATATACTAATTTTTACTACAAAATACACGACATTCATTTTGTAAACTTAAACCATATATTTAACAAACATACGACATTTTTTTTAAAAGGTCTTTTGAACTTATTTGTTCAAAAGAAAAAAATATCACTTTATAAATATATAAATTTTCATTCCGATTTTGTAAACAAGTTAAATAATAATAAAAAAAGAGGGAAAATGTGTTGGTAGTTAAATTAGTTAGTTGAGATGTAAGAGAAAAATAATTTTGAGGAATGGTATAGGGAGTGTTATTGGAGTATGTTGTTTTATAGAATGTTAAAAAGATCAATCTGGAACGGAAAATAAGATAAGTTGGGAGTGGAATAGGGTGTACCACTGTATTATCGCCCCCGATTTCGCTCCTGATTTCTCAAAGTTATCATCAAAATCTTGCAGTCTTGTCTCCATACTTCTTCTCACAAATCGTTTTAATTACTGAGGTGTTTGGATGATTCCAATCGGTTGTGTTGGTGCTTTTCTGGAATAATGAATTCAATCTTAGTTGAAATGCCAGGCAACGGGGAGAAATTGGAATGATCTTTTCTTTTTGATGTGATCTATTATCGATCGGATACATATGCATAATTCATTTTTATCGATTCGGTTGCATCAAATCGAAGGCGTTGCTGCTTTCCTTGAATAGTGAATTCAACTTTCTCCGATACGACAAGCAACAGCTATAAGTGAATCCGAGTAACTCTCTGATAGACCTTTAATTTTTACTTTTGAAACCCTAGTCCTTCTATTTTGCCGTATTTACAATTTCTTCGATCAATTTTTGGATTTCCTTTTTATGTTATTCAAGGTATCAAAGACATGTAGAGTTTCATCTTCAACTGATGCAGGTATCAGTGTATTAAATCTGGCTATGGATTACGTCACTTACAGTAGTAGTGGTGAGTTATGTTTTAGTTTATTATTCGATAATGGCGAAGGACTTTTTTTTTTTTTTTTTTTTTTTTTGCTCATTTCAGAGTTGTTGATTTTTATTTTTGCAAGTTTTGTTTTTGTTTTTTGGTTTATCAATGGTAATTTTGGATGGACACTAGAGCATTTATACTCTTTTCTAAATGCTGAGAGTTACACTTGAGTTGTTTTTGTTTTTGTTTATTGGTTTTACATCATAAGATCCGCTGCTTTAGTAATCTACTTTTTATATGGAACTCTTTCTTTACTCATCAATTTACTTTAGTACATGTATTATGATATAATTCAATATAAGTGATCACTGAATATATGGTATCTTCTAATTATTTCATCTTTGCCAAAATTTTAACCTCAACTGCTTTGCTTAGATGATCATGCTACTATAAATTGATGTTAACTTGTGGTCGATATTTATTTATGTTGTATGTTGCATTCATTGATTCCTAGTCAAAGATAATTAGAAACTAGTAACACCTGCACACATTGGTGTACTACACTCTGTTACATACTACTTGAATTA
The DNA here is from genome assembly GCA_036785695.1 of Gentiana straminea. Classification (NCBI taxonomy): domain Eukaryota; kingdom Viridiplantae; phylum Streptophyta; class Magnoliopsida; order Gentianales; family Gentianaceae; genus Gentiana; species Gentiana straminea. The sequence goes on along the minus strand of JAVUPR010000326.1, from coordinate 6,750,920 downwards.
TGTTCACTATGTGCTCTTTTAGTTATATAGTAATGCATACTTGTAAGTACTCTTTTTGTTCTCCGGTTATTTGCTGATTTTATCGAACATAATGTAGCTCTTGGGAATAAAGCTGCAGTTTTTTCTTATTCCAATCAGCTTCTTGAAAGGAGTATAAGGCAAGAGGAAATAAGCTTTGACACTGTATTTGGTGAGTTTTTACAGCATTCACACATATATGATGGTTGGTCCAATCCATTTTAGTATCTTACTCTTATTTGGTTGTTAACTGCCTTTCTTTCTAAAAAAAACTTCAACTTTTTCTCTGTCGTAAGGCAAGCTCGCATGATTATCAAACGAGACACAACTCTTCTATTTTCACCTCTATCAATGTCCATCAGCAACATCTATTGTTATGTTGATCATCCCTTGGTATAACTCACTCCCGTTTATCATCTTTGTTATCCATGAGAATTCAATAGGTTGAATAATGTTGTTATACACATATGATATTTTGTTTATATAACTAATGTTGTTATAGGTTGCATAATGTTGTTATGCTCCATTATCCAAATATCCTCCAATGAAGGTACATGTTTCTTCTTGAGAGACTTCAATGATCAGAACAGGCTCCTTCAAGTATACTTGAGCTCTATTCAGTATTTTGGGTGGTGACTCCATGTGAGAGAACACCTAATTATTTTCTCATTGATACACTTAAATTTACAGTTTTGCCTACTGGTTCAGCAAGTTGGTCAATAGATCTCTTGCATCCTACCAATTGCAATTGTAGGGGTTAAGCTTGAAATGTGTTTTGGTTATCTTCTTATGCACATTTTTTGTTCTAGCTGCAAGTTTGTGGTTTATCAACATTAGCTAATAATCCAATCACAACTTGATACGCTTTCTAGCTAATCTTTCTGTTCTCACCACTCATTGACCAATAGTATACAATTGTGTAGTGATACGATGTTGTAACACAATGCAGTGACATAAAATTAGCACATTTCAGAACCCTATGTGACAGAATCTAACGTACATATAACTGCAAATCGACTAGCTGTGGATTGGATTCTTCTTGTCTAGAAGGCAGACTACTTTGTTTATGTTTATGAGGTTGTTTCTAGTATGTTTGATACACATGTGGTAGCCTACTTTGTTTACGTTTGTTTCTTGTAACACATCTAAACATGACGATGCAATGAAGACTCAGTTAGATAGAATCATCCGTTTACTGATAGGTAGTTACATTGAAGGATCTTTTATGAACATCCATAGTAGATATTTAGAAATTGATGGATTTATATTGTTGTAATAACTGATTTGATGAAAATGTTTTGTCAGCAAAATGGTTCCAACATTATTGGAGCAACTAAAGCTTCCTTCTTTGGAGGAAGAAAACTCAGAGTAACCAAATACACAGCACCATCTGCAGCTAGGTCCATTACCGTCGGAGCCGCAACCAACCATGACAGACACTTATGGTTCCCAGGCAGCACCACCTCCATGGCTTGATGGAAGGTCTGTAATTTCCACACTCTATTCAATTTCTACCTTCGGGAATAAAAACTGAAAGAATAAGATCCATGTCACTTATCGATTCCCAGAAATATTCTGAATGATTTCTCTAAATCTTGCCATATACAGCCTCCCTGGAGACTCCGGGCTCAATCCACTAGGCCTTAGTAAGCTGAATTCTTACATCAAATGACTGGATTTTGATATAATTTTTCTTAAAATCTTCAAATAAGACATCAATTCAATTTTCCTATGTTATTACAACAGGTTCAGATCCAGACAGCTTGAAGTGGAATGTACAAGCAGAGTTTGTACATTGCAGATGGGCTATGTTAGGTGCAGATGGAATATTCATTCATGAATTGTTGACAAAGATTGGAATCCTCAGCGCACCCCATCTTGGCACACAGCTGGTGAGCAAGAATACTTAAAAGGGCTGTCTAGTATTTAATCTGTTATACATTAAGAGGGCTCATGTGGAATTTTAATATATGTATCATAGCAAATAGCAATACAACAAGCGTGAATTCTATGAGTTCTATCCATTGAAAATGTGTAGTTTGTTTCAAAATACAATGGTTCCTTCACTGGCTGTGGGTCTAAGGTCGTCTTACTCGTATTGTGTTATTCAGTATATGCTTTTTTTTTTAACACTGTTAATGTGATTTTTCTCCATCTACATTATATCTAGTGCTTGTCTTCGTTCTTTTTTTGGACTCATTTTAGTGCACTTCTCTCATTTGTATTCTTTTATCCTCTTAAATACAGGCCAGATTGAGCTTTTCTCACGTGTACCTGTACTAGAAAACTTCACAGAGCACTTGAAGCGTAAAAATTTCAATGTCTGTGTTGTGTATCTTCTTGATTCCCAGGTATGTTGTTTTGATGTGTTGGCAATATGTGTGTGTGTGTGTGTGTATTTTTTTCTGTAATAAATCCTGGCTAGATATGATGGATGATTCTTTTATTAGTTTTAGATTAGACGTGACCAAGTTTATTAGTGGCTGCATGGCATCACTTTCCGTTATGGTTCAACTCAAACTTACTCATGTTAATATTCTATCCAAGATGGACCTGGTGACGAACAAACGGGACAGTCGTTTTTGTTTTACTTCAGAACTCGACTGACATATGCTTCCTCTTTAGGTTGTCTTCTTTCATAGGCGGGCAAGTGTAAGATTTCTTCGATCAAGTTTTGGACCTTTTTTATTTTATCAAGGCATCAAATTCAGGTATAACTTCCTTTTTTTTGTTTATTATTTTTAAGGCTTGATTTAGTGTAAATTTTTTGGTTTTGCAGCTTCTAGAATTGTTGATTGATTAGTCTAAGGCATCTTTTGCAGGATATCTAAATTTCTATGGTAAGAAACTTGAAATTTTCCCCTCTTTGCCTTTAGTGTGACTCGGAAAAAAGAAAACTAAAAAGTGAACCTCGAATTCGAAACTGCATATGTGAGTAGCGACACTTATCAATGAAATCAATCTTGCAGTTAGTGAGACTTTGGAATATTGTTCTGTTTTTAAATTTATCTGGAAATCTTGAGTTTAAGTAGTCACTTGTTTAAGTTTGTTTGCAAGTCTGTTACATCTACAGTAGCAAACTCTTGCACACTTTGAGTCTTGCAAAGCATAATACATATTCTGAATCTTGCTTTTCAATGGCGAATTTGTGTCTGTTTGTAATTGATGATTTATTTTGTTGTGTTTAAACCGTTGGCCCGTTGTCTTGGATTTCAGGGGATGTAGAGGCGTTTTCCAGTGTGGCATCAAGAGGCTGTAGCGTTTTCCAGTGTTGCATCAGAGGTTGTAGAGTCATATATTTTTCAGTGTTGCATCAGAGGCTGTAGACTCATTTTTTGAATGTATCAATTGTGTAGCTTTAGAGCAACTTTGGGAATGTATTTATATTGATGTTTTTGAGGCGTTTTAAATTGTGTTGCATCATTATTTTTTTTTTCTACTTCTTTTTATTCTTTCTCTGTCACGCCTCGATCACGCCCCGAATTATTCTCTCATTTAATTCTAGGTGGGTTCTATTGACACATTCTTTTTTACTATTGACACATTTTTGATTAGCAAGAGTACCAAAAGGAGTGATGTCATCGTCCTCCTCATTAATCCTTGCAATACAGCTCAAGGAATCAGATTCAATAATGGTGCCCCCACTCCAGATTCGTGCCGCTTCCATAACACCATCGCGAATAGCGAGTAGTTCTGCAAATTCCGACGACGCTACAGAGCCTAAATTGAGGGTGATAGCAGCAAGAAGATCCCCTGAGTGATCGCGAATGATGATTCCAGCAGTACCTGTTCCATCTTTGTAGCCCGCATCCACATTAACTTTAATCATATGTTGAGGGGGCCGGGTCCACCGAATCGGATGAGGTGCTAAGGGGTCCATGCCGTCTACTGCGTTGCTGACCGCCTGGAACGCATCCATAAGAGAGTGAATTTGATGGTAGATTCGATGGATTCGTTAAAGATCTTCTTGTTTCGGGCTAGCCAGATGAACCAGAGAATAACAGAGAATTTCTCAACATTTACATCATTGCTTTCACGAAGCGGATTGAGAAGATCAAGAAAACAAGGGTGTTCATGAGATAAGAAGGATCCGTAGGTCGGGAAGAGGGACCAAAGATCAGCTAGCCACGAGCATTCAAAAAAACAATGAGTCCAAGTTTCTACACATTGCCCACAAAAGCCACAGATACCAAGTGAGATTCTCCGTCTTTTAAGTATTTCACCAACATAAAGTGATGAGGAGGCCAGTCTCCAGAGAAAAGATTTTAACTTGGGCGGCACATCAATGTGGCCGACTTCATGCTGCAGCTTCCGTCTCTTTTCTATTTTTTTGTATGTTTGATATATAAATCACAATACAACGCACTTTTTACCCCCCCAAAAAAAAAACATTAATTATTTGTATCAATCCAACATCAATCAAATCTTATCTTTTGAAAATTTACTTTAATTACCGGATCTCAATAATATTTCTAATAATTAACTTCTTATATATAAATAGTCACAGTTCGGTCAAACAAGTCTTTGTCGGTTATTTTCTAATCCCACAAAAATCACTTATTTACGGAGAGACAATCATACCCTTAGTTTAAAGTTCGTTGTTTTACACAATGTAGAAAGCCTTACTTTTATATTCTCAAGGAAAGGCTTGTTTTTATATAAAAAAAAAAAAATAAAAACATCGATTGCATTATTATTTATTATCAGAGGAAATTTTACACTTTAATCCTTACGATTTGTGACATTCACTCACTTCATTATTCGATGTGAAATTACGAAAATGATCTACAGTATAGGACAGAAGGACGTAGGAAGTAACTTTATAGGCGGAGCCAGGATTCTCATCTTGGGAGGGCTGGGACTATACCAAATTCGTCGGGTGAGCTGGATTAATAATATTTTATGGAACTAACTACATAAATTTTACAGTGTGTAATATTTTTTTTCCCGGGTGGGCTTTGTTGGAGATATAGAGGAATTGGATTAAAAATGATTTTATAATCATTTTATATGTTGTATGTAGTATAAGCTCCTAGAAGAAGGAGAGATAGCAGGTTGGTTTTAGCGGTCAGGTGTTCTGCTAAAATGGCCACACACGCGCGCGCGCCGCCGCCGCCCGTGCCCGAGACCGTTGACCGTGGGCTTGGGCTTTGGCTTTGGCTATGCCTTTGGGGAATGGGCCTTCTCGGGCCTGGGGGCCCAGAACAGTATTGTAAGTGTTCGCTGTGGTTCAAGTCTGAAGTACCTCTACTTCAATAGGTATAACCGAGTTATCCTGGGAGACAATTGGTAACAACCGGGGTACATACCGGGCCAAAATTGTCTTAAGGACAGAGTTTCGACTCGTCTCGGTTTTGTATTGCATCGTAGTTTATTTCAATTACTATTGTAATATAGTCTTTTAAATATATTAAATAAAATTGTTGAGTTAATTTTCGTTTATTTATTTTAATTGCACACGAGATCTAACAGCTTAAGACAATTTTACGAAGAACCGTTGTTCTGATTCGAACCCGTGAGTAATCAAAATATTTGACGAATATTTCTTCAATTTTATTTGGACGAGGTTGATTCAAGTTGAATTTTATGTTGAACAAGTTCAACTCGTTTGAAAGGTATATGGAAAAAAAATTAAAAAAAATAAAAAATAAATAAATATAAAAAACGAATCAAGCTGGGCAAGTATTATCCTTTTGAGTTCCAGAAATTTCGGTTGAGTGAAGCTGAAATTCGGCTAAGGGCCGCTCCAGAAATTTCGGCTGAGTGAAGCTAAAATTCGGCCAAGTGCCAACGGCTGAGTGAAGCTAAAATTCGGCCAAGTGCCAGCGGTTGAGTGAAGCAGAAATTCGGCTAAGTGCTGGCGGCTGAGTAAAGCTAAAATTCGGCAAAGTGCCGGCGGCTGAGTAAAGCTGGAATTCAGCCGAGTGAAATAAGTCACTAAATGCTGAAACTGTTCAGCTGTCATCATTAATATTGTTCAGTTTCAAACTCGTTTTCACTTGTTGATATTGTTACGATTTGATAAACGGTTGGAAAATCGAGTTGAAATAAACTCGAGCTTGTTTTGACGAGTCAAAACAATCTTCAACTTGTTTTACGAATTTAAAAAAAAAACAATCTTAAGTATGTTTTACGAGTTGAAAACAGGCCCCGGTCTGTTTTATCAAGCTGAACCAAGTTTGAGTTTGTTTTTGACGAGTTGAAAACAAACTTTAATTGGTTTAATGTCGAGTTGATATAAAATGTGTTAAATATCAAATTTGTTTTTTGGTATTTAAATTATCCTTTTGAGAAAATGGTCGTTTAAAAACGAGCCTTAAAATTGTTTATCTTCTGTTGAACAAAAATGGAATTTTATAATCAGATGACTCCTATTGGTGCGCCAATTCGAGGAAAAAGCTCCCAGGTTGCGGGAAGTGAAGTGATTTTAAAACAGGTCAAAATTGAGCCTGACAGAGACCTCGAGGAAGAGGAATATGCTTGGGTTGTAGACACTGGGGCTACCCGACATATGTGTGCGAACATATCATCGTTTTTTAGTTACCAACATCTCAAGGATGAGAAAATAGTAATGTCAAATTCAACTACTTCCGATATCATTGGATGCGGTCATGTTCAGTTGAATTTGACGTTTGGGAGAGCATTGATTCTTCGAGCTGTCCTGTATGTGCCGGACTTACTGATGAATGTGGTTTCTGCAAGCTAGCTTACCTACCTAGGGTCTGTGTTGGTATTTGATACATACAAATTCAGACTAATAGATGAAGGCGAGGTAATTGCTGAAGGAACGATAGATGGAGGTCTATGGATGATGGATCTCCGTGTTGTTACATAAAGTAGAAAATGTAATTTCTATTTTAATGTATGGAATAATAAATATTCTTAATGTGTATTGGTTCAAATAATTTTCTTATTATGTTTTGAACCGTTGTTGCCAGTTGAGGCAAATATGATTAATACGTTGCAAACGAGAAATAATTTCGTATGACGAATGTACATAAAAATTATTTAATTGGCAGATTAATCATAAAAAAATATGCCAAAATGTTAGTGAAAACATTATTTTGACGTGCCGTGTAAGTTGAAGAAATTATCTTCATGATAAAATTCTCATTTTGGTGACGACTCGTAGAACTTTTATTCGTTGAATAAAAAATGAAATGAACACCGAGATGTTTTGATTTGGAATGCGTACCAGTGGTGGTACAAGTTGTTGAATCAATAAATAGTCTTTTTTATACCGTGAGTTGAAATATGACTAAAATTGAAATGGTTGGTGATACAATGTGGTGTCACAAGCCTATGGCATAACGATTAGGAGTGGAAATTATTTATTTCCTAAATCCAAAAATGGATGAATATAAATCATTATGTCGAATGATTTATTGTATGTAGTGTTAAACATGCCATAGATGTGTCAAAGCAAATATGACTTAGGCACGGTTTCCTTCTGTGGAAAGAAACATAGACATGTAAAAGTTAAATTATACGAGTTATGTGATTTAAATATTTATGCTAATCGAGAGTCGGTAAAGATTATTTATCGATCATTGTATACAATAAAGTTGTGTCTAATTTTGCTAAAATAGCAAAGATAAGACAACAAAGGAGTTATAAACTATAAGAATGAAGTTGGAAAAACAACTAAGCGAATAAACCTAGCAGAATCGTAGTGGAAATAGTGCTGGCCACACTCTTTCTTTTGTTCACTGATTTTCGGCAAAAGCTGCTGTTTTTAACAAAAGCCGCTGGTTTCAGCGAAAGGTTCTTGTCTTTAAACAAAAGCTGCTGATTTTCAGAAAAATGCTATTTCTGCTAGATTTACAGCCGGTGTTGATTGTTTTCAGATGTTATCTGAGAAATGCTGAATTTCAACCGAACTCTTAAAGAGTTGGTTAAAGCATGGTGAATAGTTCGAGTTAATCTCCGAACTTGTGGGGGGAAGCGATAGTTTCCACCGATTTCATTCTTTATATGTTTACATCGAACAGATGGATAAAGATCCCATATGAGTTAAGGGAAAGCTGAGAGCTTATCTACGAATACTTGGAAATGTGGGGGTGTTTAGCAAAGGTGGGAATACCTAAAACTAAACAATGTAAAGCCAGGATGGTAGCCAGAGGTTATCACCAAAAGAGGGTCTTGATTTCTTCATACAAATTCACTAGAAACTCGACTTTCGTCGATATGAGTACTTACCGCAGATGTTGTGGTATGTAGGCTTGAAAATGGATATTAAGACTGTTGTCTTAAATAGTGAATTAGAAGAATATATGCTAATAATGAGGAGTACTCATGATATGGGACTTATAGATGTAATTCTGGGAATTAAAATAAAATAAAATAAAAAATTCTAGAATATCTGAGGGACTAGTGTTATCACAGTCTCATTATATTGAATTCGTCCTGAGGAATTCAATATGTTTAATGAAAGTCCTTAAGCACACATTGACTTAAGTATCCACTTAGTCAAAACCAAGGGTGAGCCTGTGTCTCAGTTAAAATATTCACATATTATCTAATGTACATTGATGATGCTAAATAAAGCACCAGTGATGTGTCAAGGTTGTTTGGAATCTAGGGGTGAAATAGAGAGGAGATGCAATATGAATAAGATGGTGCCTTTTATGGAAAGATGGTAGTTTTTGTATTGTACGGCTGGGTTCAAGAATGTATCTTGAATTGCCTACGTATCCTGTCTGGAATCCAGGAATCAAGCCCAACGTAGTTCCTGGATGTACGTATTTATAGGCACATGCCCTTCTTCTGCCCTAACTTAAGGGCGGTTTAGTCTATTGACAAATATAACCTTGGCTTCCTGTCCAAGTTACTCCTCAGGTATCGGACTGAAGCGTCTTCTTGTATTGCCTCGACGGTCATCGTCATGGTCATGCCGATGTGAAAACCTTCAACATAACTAATCTATAATACATACGATCTTGATCATGTCGAGATGGTTCGCCCGCCTCGACGTCCTCATCATATCTGGACTCTCTCCACATTCCAGCTGGACTACTCAGATAACTCCACGTGGAAGGGTGGCATATCGTATCGTCATAAGCCCCCCAGATCCGACAAGGCCTCTTTAGAATGCTAAAGTCGGATCTGAAAATTTGAAAATGATATTCGATACGAGACCTTCCTTTGACGGGATTTGGGCTAGTACCTCAGCCGCCATAGGTCTTCATAGGGTGACGTCAGACTGCATCAGAATTAAATGGGCACAGGAAACGAAGCGTTTTCATTGGATGGAGCCCTTGATACTCGCGATATTTCCCTTATAACTGCCCAAAAACCGTCCTTTCAAATCATTTGGAGATTTTTCAAGATAAAAAGGGAGTTCAAGCCGGTGAAGAGTCATTCCATCCACTTTCCCTGTCCATCACTAAAACCACAAGTAAGCTTTGAACTTCCTCCGTTTCTTTCTTATTTCATTGTTTTCTTTGCTTTTCCCATTCCCATGTCTGTGAGTGAGAGCGATTCTCAAAATTTAGAGGAAATCGCCGTGTCTGAAGACGAGTCGCAGGAGGTTACGGTTTCCGAACAACTTGATACATCCGGCCGAAGTTCACCGGAGAAGAAGAAGAGGAGGAAAGGGGGAAGAAGAATCGACTTCCCGACGTATCACGAAACGTCAAACCGTAATGAAGGGTCGGGGAGCATACGGGTGCGTATACGCACTAACGAGAGGAAAAGGTCAAGGCTTTATGCCAAAGGTTTGATATTCCGTATTCATCGATAATATGCAAGTCCCTCGAGGCCAAAATCAATTCGCTTGTGATCCTCCTCCTGGTTTTTGCGCCGTTTATGAAGCGCAGCTAAAGGAAGGATTAAGATACCCTTTCGACCCGTGTCTTATTGAAGTGCTTCGACACTACCGGATATGTGTTGCTCAATTGGCTCCGAATGGTATTAGAAGCCTCATGGGCTTTGTCCTGGCATGTCGAGTGGCTAAAGTCGAATTCACGGTGCGCCTGTTCCGACAATATTATTCGATCCTGGGACTGCAAGACGCTGGGTGGTATACCTTTCAGAAACGCCCCTTGGTCCCGGAATTTGTTCGGAAGGCCATATCATCTCATGGCGACTGGAAACCCAACTTCTTCTTTATCCGACACGGTCTTGGTGACCTCGATATACATACTTGGCACAAGAGACCTAAGAAGTGGCATGACAAGCTTGACTCCGATCCACCCGTGTCGTGTGGAGTGCTCGAACAAGTGCATCCCGATATTGCAACTCGGAATGCGCACCCTCTATATACTTATGCGACCTCGAGACGGCGGGCCCGGCGCCTATATGGAACTTGATGAAGAAGTCCGGGCTTTGTGTAGGATTTTCGTTAATTTTATCGAACCGTTATACTTCTTTCGTTTACTTATTTCCGTCTCGATTATGTACTAAAAGTGACCTTTATTCTTGCGGTGGAATATTTCTGCGAGATGGAGTCATCTACTAAGATGCACGACCCCAAAAAGGTTGACCCCAAGAAGATACAAGAGGCGGCGGGGATCAAATCGAAAAAACCCGTTTCCGTTTCTATAGTCTCTGGAGGCAAAAAGACTCCGGTTCGAGCACCCACCCCTGCATCAACGTCGAATATTCTTAGGGACCAACCAGATGATGCCCTGGTGGAGAAGCAGCTGGGAGAAGGTGCTGACTCGAGGAAGCGCTTGAAGACCTCCGACACTAGGCATGGGATAGGAAAAGAGGCTCGAAACCTCCCTCACCCAAAAATTATCGATCCGATCCCAGAAACTACAACTTCCGAGCTGGAGCTTATGGCCCCCGACGAACTAAACAAATATATCTTCAAGCTTATCCGAGCTGTAAGCCTTCATAATTTAGACATTGTATTCGTCAACGAGTCGATTTAACATCTCTCTCATTGCAGGTTCGTCTTTCCACTGAGGTGGCCACAAACAGAATTGGATCTCCTACCTCCGCTTTGGCTGAAAATGAGGAGACTATAAAGAAGCAGAAGTCAAAGATCGAGAACCTTGAGGCCAGTGTGCGAAAATTGGACGGCCGACGTTTGACTCTGGAAGCTGATTTAGAGGTTTCCCGATTCAACTTGACCAAAGCGGAGAAGGTGCTGGCAGAGAGGGATGCGGAGTTGACTGGGGTGAAATCAGAGCTCGAGACAACGAAGGCTGAGCTGGCTGGATGCATCAAGGCTCGAGACGACCTACAAATCGAGGTTGACAGCTTGGCTTCCCGTATGGAAATGGCCAAGAAGGATTTTCTGGCCTCTGACGAGCTTAGAACTGAAATAATGCTGTTGATGACTCAGGCCATGAAGGGAGGATTCACCAATGCTCTAAAGGACGTCAAAGAGGCCTTCCCAGAGTTTAAGGTGTCGAGTATCAAACGGGCTCATTTGTACGACGATGAGTCGATCCCTCGATACGGCCGGTACTTCGATGACTTCAGATCTGGGGTTTCCCTTCATGAGAAGTATGTACGACCTGCCCTCGATCAGGAAGGAGAAGAGGATGACGATGTCGACGTGGACATCGATGATGTCGACCCGGATGCTTCCAGCTTAAACCCCCCTAACGCTTGACAAACTTCATCGCTTAACTATTTTTGTTCGATATGGTTGTAAACTTTGGATTCGATTTGGTTGTACTTCCAGACATTTACTTTCTTTGTCTCTTTTTTACTTTTTTGTCAATGAATTTCTTGGCTGAATCCTACTTGAATCTTCTTCCTTTATTTTCAACTTCTGATTACCAGTTTTAATTTGTCTTTTATACTGTTGTCATTTGTTTAGGGTGTAGTCATATCGACTTAATTCCCTTACGATTAATTAGGGTGTAGTCATATCGACTTAATTCCCTTACGATTAATTAGGGTGTAGTCATATCGACTTAATTCCCTTACGATTAATTAGGGTGTAGTCATATCGACTTAATTCCCGAGGTGTAGTCATATCGACTTAATTCCTCTTTATTCCCCCCAAGTGAAGCATGAGTTCATGACTCATGGTGCACTTTAGGTATGAGTCGATCTTCGCTTTATCGCCGTTTTGGCTTAATTGTGCACTTGATCGGAGCTCAGCAAAATTATGTTGAATCGACAGCTTTGTCTCTGATGGATGCGTGGCGTGGTGCCATCTGATTGCTTTGCATCATGGCCTTTAGCAGGTTAGGAGTGATAAGCATTAAAACTTCTGTACATCGTATCGACGGGTGCTTGTTATGATGGTTCGAGGAAAATTACGTAAATTGCAAACATAAAGTTTTGATTGTCGAATCGACGTATTACAATCACCAAAACAGAAATGAAAATTACACATAATACTTTCTAAGATTAGTGGCGTGCCAGGTTCGAGGCACTGTGCTTCCGTCTGATCTTCCAAGTTGATATGCCCCTTTAGGATGGACTTTCAGGATCTTGTAAGGGCCTTCCCAATTCGGCTCGAGCTTGCCTATTGGGTCCTGTCTGCTCGCTTCATTCTTTCTCAATACGAGGTCACCAACTTGGAAATATTTATACTTTACTCGAGCGTTATAGTATTGGGAAATCTTCCTCTTATACTCAGCCACTCGATGTGATGCGAGCTCTCTCCTTTCTTCGACATCATCTTTCGCTTGCTTGAGATTGCCTCCATTTGTCTCGATACTATAAGCTAGAACCCGAGGTGAAGACAACCCGATCTCTGCTGGTATTACCGCTTCACACCCGTAGGCCATTGCGAATGGAGTTTCTCGAGTGGCTGCATTGGGTGCAGTTCGATATGACCACAAGATGCTTGGCAACTGTGCTGCCCAATCGCGTCCCTCATCTTCCAATCGCTTCTTCAGACCGAACTTCAACTCGTACGTTGGTCTGTTCGACTTGTCCATTCGGCCGAGGTCGAGCCACGGATGTCGTTCTATGTTCGATCTTAAATTCTTTGAGCCAGCTTTGTACCCTTTCATCCAAGAACTGAGTGCCGTTGTCCGAGATCATGTACTTGGGGACTCCAAACCTGCATAAAATATTTTCCCACAAAAATTTCTTGATAGTTGCAGCTCTGATGTCAGGAAGGGCTTTAGCCTCAACCCATTTGGTGAAATAGACCGCGACCACAACAAACTTTAGATTTCCTGGGGCTCGAGGCAAAGGCCCTACTATATCGACACCCCACTCATCGAACGGCCAAACAGATTCGATGACATCCATCTCTTGAGCCTGCTGATGCGTTACTACATCATGAACCTGACACGCTCTACACTTCATAACCAACTCATTTGCGTCTCTCTGCATTGAGGGCCAGAAATACCCTGCTAACCTACACTTCCTTGCCAGCATTCGTGCCCCACAATGATTTCCACATACTCCCCGATGTATTTCCTCGAGAAGATAGGCTCCCTCGTCTTCCGATGCGCATCGCATCCAGGGCGCTACGAATGACTTCTGTAAAGAACATAATCAAATAATGCATATCTTGCTGACTGTAATCGTACCTTCCTTGCCTGAGACTTATCCGATGGTAGAATCCCATCTTTCAGATAAAGGGCTATCGGGTCCATCCATGTCGACCCCTGACTGATTGGTTGCACATCGACTTCCTCGTAGCTACGCTCTGACAACATTTCTACTAGAACCTTCTTTTTTGATTTGAAATTAGATGCCAGTTTGGATAAAGCATCAGCTCGCTTATTCTCATTTCTCGGTACCTGCTCGATGCGAACACTCTTGAATTTTGACATCAGTCCCTGAACCACTTTTAGATAGCTCTCCATTGCTTCCTCTTTAGCTTCATACTCCCCTCGAATGTGATTTACCACGAGCTGTGAGTCACTGTATACCAGGAGGTTCTCGACCCCTAACTTGATTGCCAACTTCAAACCTGTGATCATGGCCTCATATTCCGCTTCATTGTTAGTGGCTTTAAATTCAAATCGAAGCGCATAAGGGAATTCCTCTCCTCTTGGGCTAACCAGCAACAACCCAGCTCCTGCTCCCTCCTTGCTAGAAGCACCATCAACATAAACGGTCCACTGTTCTTCAGGTGATTGCTTTTCTTGTTCTATCCGGATCGACAATCCTTCTGCAATGAAATCGGCTAGTGCTTGGCCTTTGACAGCTGTCCGAGGTGTGAAATCGATATCGTACCCTGCTAACTCGACCACCCATTTGGCCAGTCGACCCGACGTCTCGGGCTTTGCCAGAATCTGCTTCAGGGGCTGGTTTGTAACTACCACAATCGGGTGTGCTTGGAAATAAGGCTTCAACTTCCTCGACGCGTGGACTAGACCCAGAGCTAACTTCTCAGCTGGTGAATATCTTAACTCTGCCCCATGCAACGCTTTGCTGACGAAATAGATTGGTACCTGACCTTGTTCCGTTTCTCGAATTAATCCCACTGGAAAGGACTTGCTTTCTTTAGAATCTTGAAGAATGGCAAGGCCCTCTGTGCCGATATCGATAAAAAGCGGTTGAGAGCCGCCATTCGACCTGTTAATCTTTGTACCTCCTTCACACTTCGAGGCACAGGCATGTTCTGGAGAACCTTGATTTTGTCTGGGTTCACTTTAATCCCATCCTTAGATATCATGTATCCCAAGAACTTCCCCGATCGGACCCCGAACGTACACTTTTTTGGGTTGAGCTTCATGTTGGCAGAACGAAGAACCTCGAACACCTCTCTCGTGTCGACTATAAACTGCTCGAGAGACTTACTCTTAATTAACAAATCGTCTACATAAACCTCCATGCTTCGTCCAATCAATTTTTCGAAAATCTTGTTCACTGCGCGTTGGTATGTTGCTCCCACATTCTTTAGACCAAACGGCATCGTAACGAAACTAAATGTCCCGAAGTCTGTTATAAAAGCCGTTTTTTCTGAATCTCTGGGGTCCATAAGGATCTGATAGTAACCTCGATACGCATCTAAAAATCCAAAAACTTCGAACCCTAAGGTCGAATCAACAAGCTGGTCGATCTTGGGGAGTGGGTAGGAGTCTTTTGGGCAAGCTTTGTTTAGATCCGTAAAGTCGATGCACATCCTCCAGCTCCCATCGGGCTTCTTCACTAAGACTGGGTTGGCTAACCAGTCTGGATATACCACTTCTTTAACGATCCCGGCTACCAGCAACTTGTCGACTTCTTTCTTAACTGCTTCCTTTCTTTCTGGTGCTAGATTTCTCTTCTTTTGTTTCACTGGTTTTTTCGTGGGGTCGACATTGAGCTTGTGTACTGCAATGTCACTGGATAGGCCCGGCATGTCGTCGGCTTTCCATGCAAAGACATCTCGAAACTCAACCAGGAGATCGACTAACGTCTGAACATCGGGGTGTGGAATCCACTTCCCGACTTGAACTCCCTGGCTTTCCTCTTCTTTCCAAACTTGAACTTCTTCCGTCGGATCGACCGAAACCCAATTTTTGTCCTCTTCTTCCTCAGGGATTAGCTCTTCAACCAACACTTGGCCTACAGCCTTTCCTTTAATCGTCACTAAGTTGCAATTCCTGGCCACTGCCACATCTCCCTTTACCTCGTGGGTGCCATGCCACGTGGGGAACTTCATCTTTGTTGTGGTAGGTGGAGATTACTGCTCTCAAATCATAAAGTGCGGGTCGACCCAATATTACATTATACCCCGAAGGGGCCTTGACCACGACGTACGTCATCTCCATCGTTCGCCCCTTCTCACCATCTCCTACCGTGGTTAACAAGTTGATAGATCCGATAGGATGGATGGCCTGCCCCGTAAAACCGAATAGCGGGGTGGACAATGGTGTTATATCCTCATCTTTTAACTTCATTGCCTTAAACGCTGAATAGTATAGGATATTCACAACACTCCCGCTATCGATACAGACTCTCTTTATTAGCCCTCGACTGATAACTGCTTCCATGACTAAGCCTTCACTGCGGCCATGAGGACTTGGGGCATCGTCTCTAGGTCCATATGCCACTTCTGTTGTAAATTTCAACTTCTTGGCTTCTCTCGACCCGTCCGTAGCCGGTTGACTTGATCGAGGTCGGTCTAAATCATGTTCCGCCACAATCGTATTCACGCCATATCCGATTCGGTTATCTCCGTAAGGATCTCGATTCTGATCTTCCCTTCTCCTGTCTCGACGCTCATCTCTTTGATTGTCCCTTCTCACGGGCTCAGACGACCTGTCTCTACGCCTTTGATTGCCTCGATTGGGAGATCGATCTCTTCTTCCGTGGTAATTCTTCCTCTTATACTCTCGACGCCCCTTGGGCTCATCTTTCTCCGATCTGTCTACTACCTCGTCGAGTAGTCCTTCTTGAATGCCAGCGTCGATATCTCTCTTTAGATCAAAACATTCTTCTGTGTCATGCCCCACGTCTTGATGGTAATCACAGTACTTGTGGGTATTTTTCCTCTTCTCGACATCCTTTGATATCGGTTTGGGTGTCCGAGCGATGTACTTTTTATCATGATAGCTAGCACCTCTTTCCGAGACCGATTAAGGGGGATGAAGTCTCTATCTTTTAAATTTCCTTTCCTCCCGAGTCGATCTGTAATTGGTGCTGTCATCCGATCGAAAACACTGGCTTTCCCTTCATTCTTAGGCTGACCTTTGGTCTGGCCTCGGGTGTCGTTTCTCGAGTTGAGACCAAGCGAGATGGTGTGCAAGCGCACTGCCTCCTCACCTTGGCAAAATTTATGGACTATGTTCACACATTCGTCCATGCTTTCTGGCATCTTTCTAGATAGCTTGTCGTATAACTTCATGTTCCTGATCCCTGCAACGAAAAAGTTGACCTGAAGTGTCTCATTGAGATTGTGGACTTTCATTGCTTCGAGGTTAAAACGCTTCATATAATCGATAGTTGACTCATTCCTTTCTTGCTTGATGTTAGTCAAATGGGTAGAACTCAGATGAAACTTCTTGTTTCCAATAAACGCGTCGCGAAACTTTTGCCCCAACTGCACGAAGCTAGAAATCGACCCGGGTCTCAGTTTGTGGAACCACTCTCGAGCTCGACCTGTTAACAAAGTGTCAAATGCTCGACACTTCATGGCGTCGTTCGCATTTCTTAGCCTCATCATCGATATGTATCGGTATAGATGATCCTCAGGATCTGTTGAGCCGTCATACGGATCCATTTTTGGGGTTTGAAGGACTCGGGCATCGGGTAATGCTCGATCTCAGAAACAAAAGGCGACTCAAGCCAATCGACGTCTCGATCCTTACCTACGATACGATTGAACTCGTCTCGTATACTTTCCTCGACCCTTCTTAAAGGCTTCTCTTGCGCGACCCGCCTCTTGTAGTTGGTGGCACTGACTTCTATCTCGTCTTCACATTCTTCTTGGGTATCCACCAGCTTCTTCCCCTTTGCGTTTTCTAACTCTTTCTGGCCTGGTTGATCTAAAGGTTGCCCGTCCGGAAAATCGCGGAGTCCCTTTTCAACAAACACTGACGCTACGACACGCTTAAGTGCTTCTTCATCTAACGACGCCAAGTGGTCTGCAACATCCTGCAACTGGGGAGGAAGCTGAGGTTTTTGTGTTTGCACAACTGCAGCCTTAGAACCAGTGGGTTTTTCGAGGACAGTCTGGTTTTGTTCCCCTGCTGGCTCTAGGTCTGTGTGTTCTTCATTCTGTACGTTCTTACTGCCTGCTTTTCTTCTTGTTGACGGCGCCATCGTACTACTCTCTCTAAATCACCGATAGATATCGACCCTCCTTCTAGCGCCAATGATGATGCTAAATAAAGCACCATTGATGTGTTAAGGTTGTTTGGAATCTAGGGGTGAAATAGAGAGGAGATGCAATATGAATAAGATGGTGCCTTTTATGGAAAGATGGTAGTTTTTGTATTGTACGGCTGGGTTCAAGAATGTATCTTGAATTGTCTACGTATCCTGTCTGGAATCCAGGAATCAAGCCCAACGTAGTTCCTGGATGTACGTATTTATAGGCACATGCCCTTCTTCTGCCCTAACTTAAGGGCGGTTTAGTCTATTGACAAATATAACCTTGGCTTCCTGTCCAAGTTACTCTTCAGGTATCGGACTGAAGCGTCGCTTGTATTGCCTCGACGGTCATCGTCATGGTCATGCCGATGTGAAAACCTTCAACATAACTAATCTATAATACATACGATCTTGATCATGTCGAGATGGTTCGCCCGCCTCGACGTCCTCATCATATCTGGACTCTCTCCACATTCCAGCTGGACTACTCAGATAACTCCACGTGGAAGGGTGGCATATCGTATCGTCATACATGTTGTGAATAAACTATGCAGGTTTACAAGTAATCCTAGTGAGGATCATTGGAAAGCGATATTACAGTACACGAATACTTGAAATATTCAATGAATCTGGGATTAGAAAGATTCTGTGATGACAAGTGGATTTCTGATTCTAAAGAATTACAATTCACATGATTGGTGATGTTGCGGTGTTATGGAAGTCCACAAAGCAAACGTGCATTGCACTTGACAAAGCTGGTGAAGAAGCTAAGTGGCTTCTAAATTTCCTAGAGGAGATTTCTTGCTGGACTAAACCGATTGCTTCCACAGTGATAGCCAATCGGCTTTACACCGAGCACAAAATAGTTTGTATAATGGTAAGTCTAGACATATACGTCAACGACATGATACCGTTAAATAATTGATCTCTAGTGGTATGATTTCCATCGATTATATTGGATCGAAGGAAAATCTTGTAGATCTGCTTTCAAAAATGTTTACTAGAGATCGATTGTCAGTTTTGACACTCAGAATGGGACTTAAGCCTATTGTAAGATAAGCTTTGTAATGGTAACCCTACAATGTTGACTGGAGATCCCAAGATCTTGGTTCAAAGGGACAACTAAGTTATGAAGCGCCGATGAACACTTTCCCATTCTGTGAATAAAAGTGTTGTCTGCCAGAAGTGTTGAGGTTAAGTGAAAACTTTTAATGATTCCTATACCTTGATTAAATTCAAGTGGGGTATGGCAGAATACTCTTGATAGGAGGTCACCTATGTAAGTGGGAAGTGGGGCCGCTTCTATGAGAATTCAGAGGCTAGAATTCTCTAACGCACTTTCGAAACCATGTGTGATTCGGGGCCAAAACGAATCCAACATGAGAACCAAGTACAGTGTTAAGGAAAATATTGTGTGAGTATTATTGTCTGGTTCTACACTAAAGGATGAACAGTTCAAGACTTAAGTTCACTGATTAGCCGAGTAGATCCGATAGTATTTCACTAAGGCAGGTTCAAAGCCAGAAGCTACCTCTCCTGATGCAATATTTTTCTGTCAGAATCTCTTCAGAGTCTGCATTTGCATTAATTTCCATTCATGTGGGGGATTGTTGGAGATATAGAGGAATTGAATTAAAAATGATTTTATAATCATTTTATTCTGTGACTTTGTAAGCGTATTTCGGATATATTCTTGTATAGAATATATGTAATGTTTTGATAATTCTGAAAACTACGTGAGTCGTAGATGAATTTAGGATTTGGAATCATTCAATTCGGATAACGAGTGAATGAGAAATTAACGCTTAAAGTCGGGTGGTTGAAAGAGCTAATGTTGGAAGTAAATGTTGAAGAGTATTCAACTAAACAGTGTACCACATTGGGAGTTGAGAGGATCAATTCCTAGTATATATGTGGGAAGAATGTTGTATGTAGTATAAGCTCTTGGAAGAAGGAGAGATAGCGGGTTGGTTTTAGTGGTCAGGTGTTCTGCTAAAATGGCCACACGCGCGCGCGCGCCGCCGCCGCCCGTGCCCGAGACCGTTGACCGTTGACCGTTGACCGTTGACCTTGGGGAATGGGCCTTCTCGGGCCTGGGGGCCCAGAACAGTATTAAACTTTTTATACAAAAGTCTATTGGTCCTGGCCCATATCAATACACATTCAGAATGAGCTATATTCGAATAAGCTCAGTCAGATCGGTTGTCCAACACAAGCTCAGCTCGGTAGCTCGAATTCTAGAAAGCAGCTTCAATGCTGAGAATTGAAGCAAATAGAATTAATGAGTGGAGAAGTTGAATCATTTTCGGTGGAGAAGCTGAATCATTTTCGCTAATATTCAACCATGATTTTCGAACTCGTTCGCCGTGGTGTTCATTTCGAGTCCATTCACGAGTCGAAGAGATTCTGGGCATTGTCAGTGTTCGCTGTGGTTCAAGTCTGAAGTACCTCTACTTGAACATGTATAACCGAGTTATCCCGAGAGACAATTGGTAACAACCGGGTACATACGGGCCAAAATTGTCTTAAGGACAGAGTTTCGACTCGTCTCGGTTTTGTATTGCATCGTAGTTTATTTCAATTACTATTGTAATATAGTCTTTTAAATATATTAAATAAAATTGTTGAGTTAATTTTCGTTTATTTATTTTAATTGCGCACGGTATCTAACAGGCATAGCCCCTCTTAGTCCCATGCTATGATCCGCCCATGTTTATATAATCTTTCAATTTATATATTTTGTTAAAATAGGCACATGGAATTCTCATATTTATATTTGTCTTTTCTCCGGAAAGGGTGATTGTAGCAACATGTTACTATGTTAAGTCCCGTTCACATTTTTTTTTTTAGTGTGTTGGCTATTAAGACCCCTGCATGCCCAGTAGTGGCGGACCTACATACAGCTAAGGAGGCAAATTGTCTCTCTTAATCCGAAAAAAATACATTAAAATTTATACGATACATATAGTTTGTCCTTCCTTAAATTTTTTATTTATCTTTAAAAATTTTATTGCACATCCCTTACCCGAGATCCTATGTCCGCCACTGATGCCCACCACCAAGAGCTGCAGCAACTTTTGGATAACATTAACATGGACTGGTTAATACTATAGTACCTATCTATCTGAGGAGTAAATTGATGATTAAATGGAGACCACAGATCCACATGTGCTTTGTCCCATAAATTTTTTTTTTTTTTTTGGCTATTTATCATTTTTTTAGATTAAAAAAAGATGGTCGCACATGTCAATAGTTATGGGATTGATGTTGAGATTCTGAGAAAATAGGAGACAATTCCCGTGGGTCGGCGCATTATAGATTAATGTTAAAACGCAAGATTCGAAAGAACATTGCGACGCCGTTAGTTTCAGGGGGAATTCCCAGTGTGTAATATTAGGCATTATGGTTTTTATTTTTGGTTTTCTTCATTTTATTGTATATATTTTTCATTATGATTGTATTTTTGGTTTTTGTTTTTGTATGTGGGTGCAATTTTCGTTTGGGAAAATTATAAAATGGTCTCAACTGCTTAGGGAGGTTCTCGGTCTTGAGCCGGTACTTTCTAGTATATATTGCGTGTGGGTTAATACAACCAACGAAGGAGATTAACTGCACATAGACACCTTTTGGCCGTCCCCTGAAAGTAGCGTAATATTAGGAGATTACATCCGTAGCTAAAACCGAATTAAAACATGTGTTCTGGTTAAGTCGGGGAATTAAGGGAAAAAGTATACATAATGATTAGTCACACAAAGTTAGGAGATCGGCGAGGAGGGAAAAACCAATTACTTTTTTGTCTTTATGTTGGTCCAGGGACCGTTATATGTATTCTTAATTAGATTAGTGAGTCTATTATCTGTGCTGCATCGTCTCCGTGAGATCGACCTTGATTCGCCCTTACTATACTACGATTGACCTAGTATTCTTGCTAGTATTTCGTGAGTAGAGTGACTTACACGCGGATCAAGTTTTTGACGCCGTTGCCGGGGACAATGGCCAATGTAGTTAATAAATTCATAAAATCTAAATTAAGAACTGTTTGTTTTCTGTCTGTTATTTCAATTTTCGAGTCTAGAGTTTTTTCTGCATGCTACCTGTATTGTTTTACTTTCAAAAAGGAGGAAATTAGCTTCAAAATTGCGACACACCCTGCCGCAATTGCGAGAGTCTGAACAATCCGATTCTGATTATTTCTCTGTGTTTCTGTGTTTATCCCTTTATGTTTTTAGTTAGTACGTCCGCAACAATTGGGTCTGAACCCAATTGAAGCAAAAGTTTGCTAACCGCGTTTTGGTTTCTTCTACTGAAAGTGCAGAAAACTTCTGATTTCACATTAGTTATACCTTCTGCAGTTCATCCAGACAAACACGATGGCCCTCAATCGACGTCTTGTTTTAAACATTGCACCAATTTCGATGTATCCTGATTCGGAGGTGAGGCAACAGTATGAGAAGGATAAGAATAGAGTCAAGTTGGAAGATGAGGCGAGAATCTGGAAAAAAAGTAGAGAAGAACCTAAATAAGTATGAGGACTTCAGAAGAGGTAAGTGCCCAGTACCTATTATTGATATTTCATCTTCTGATTCTGACCCTAAGGAGGATACTAATTATGTTCCGTTAGAGCCGGAGGATTACCCCGACTCTGATGTAATACCTATGTTAGGTGACCCAAGTACATTTAGGTTGCCCCTATCGATGAATAATGTATCTGTAGGATTAGGGTTATGTGATTTTGGTTCTTGCTGCAACATCCTTCCTCTTTCTCTTTGCAAACAGGTGAAATTCCATGTCACCATGAACCATACTACCAGCATGTGGTTTGTTGACCGTCAGGTAGACATGATCTGCGGTAGGCTGAGAGACTGCATAGTCAAGATATGAGGTCTTGAGTTTCCAAGTGACTTCTTGGTTCAGGACATTCCAGAAGATCTTAGTGCTAATGTGTTGCTTGGACGTCCGTTCTTGGAAACCAGCAAAGCGCTAATGGACATGGACAATAGCAGTATAACTCTAAGAGCAAACAATGATGCTATAACCTATTCAATCTTGGAGCCCTTGAACAATAGACCGGGAGATTTCCGGATGATGAGCCTGACTTCTGAAGCGGGAAACGTAGAAGGGGAAAGTGTTAAAGATAAGGAAAAGAAGGACGCCACGGTAGGAGAGAGCAAGCAAGAGTTTATCAAGATCTTACTTTGAGAAAAAAGATGATAAGGTTCACTACAAAGTGCCAAGGGAGGCAGTCAATTCTGATCTTTTTGAAAAAGATACGCCCACCCCGCGTAGTGCAAGTAAGGACTTAACAAATGATACAGTGAATTCTATGTACATCAAGGATAAATCTCGAAGTGAGGTAAGCCTAGTGCACTGGCAAGGAAAGCCAAACGTGCAAGTAAAGAGATCAAAATCCTACAAGGGAGGTTAGAGAAGGAGAGCTTCTGGATAGAAAGAAAGAATGCTTCTTCCGTGGCAAGAAAAACCAATGAAGAGCTTTGGTAGAGAGAGACGGAAGACGTACTTCTGTGAAGGCCTCCAGAGTGCAAGTTTGGCGGGTTAAGAGGCCGAAAGTCTTACTAGAAAGAAGTTATAAGACAAGTCGAGCTGGTGACTTTAAACTCAGAACTACTTCTTGACCTTTAGATTAGATCGAGTCAAATATAAGTAGCCAAACATACCATCAAATTTTTTCTTCATCCTACCGCATCCTGAGGCTGACTACCAAAGGATGGTGGGAAAGTTTTTTTTACTTGTTGATCGGTCCGGTGAAGTAGGTTAGGTTGAGTTGGAGAAAAGTACAAGGAAGATGGAAAAACGGTGTATGAGGAGTCAGTTTGGATTGTTGTTTGTCAAGTATTAGGTGAAGGAGTAAGCAGGATCATAGAACTTGTTGCACCATCATTTTTCAAATGTCAATGGCCGTGTAGCAGCTCCTGGCTGCTTTCATGTCACCTTTAATTTCCTTTGAGCCATCGACAGTAGGGACTTCATGCTGATACGAGTTGGGGAGATTACAGCTCAGAAGGTCAATCAAGGATGGTCTCCCCATTATGATATTGTAAGTGGAGGGAGCTTTGACTACATCATAATTTACCATAAGGGTCCTGCCCTATGGTTCTCTTTCAAATGTGGTAGCTAACCTGATCATCCCTAATGGATAAACTGGAGGTCCGGCGAAGCCGAACAACGGAGCTGAGACAGGTGTCAGCACGAAATGCTTTAGCTTCATTGATTGGAAAACAGAGTAATAGAGCACATTCACTGTGCTTTGAGTATCCACGCATATCTGTTTCACTAGGTTTTTGTTTACCACCGCTTCGATCCCTAATCCTTCGTTATTTATGACTAAGGGGAAGGAATCCTTCAGGCCATAGGTTACTTTTCCTGAAAACCGTTGCCTTTTATTGGACATCGAAGGATCAGCAGACCTGCTACTGCCCTCGTCCGCTATTTGAGCTGGGCTGCTTGGCCCACCGAAGATGATGTATATCGTGTAAACAGTAAGATTGTCGAATTGCCAATCTGGATCTGGAGATCGGTCCCTTCTACAATACGGCTCGTCTTTTCTACACTTATCTTAACTATAGTTCCTTCGTTTATAGTCTTTTCTGCTCTGCATTATGAGATCGGTCTATGACCTCGTCCAACATTCCTTCCATAATGGATGCATCAACATCCCTTTGTAGGGCTTTGCAACGTTCTGAATCATGGCCAACATCTCTGTGCTAAGCACAAAACTTGATCTGGTCCCTTTTCTCTTGAGGTCCCCTCATAGGAGGTGGAGTTCAGGCTAGACCTTTCCTTTCCATAATTGTGAGAACCTGTTCAGAGGGATGAAGTCCCTTTCTTGTAACACTCTTTTGTTGCCTAGCTGATCTGTGATGGGTGTCGTCATTCGGTCCCAGACCGGCTTTCTATTCTTGTCAGACTTTTCTTCAGGCATGTCCATTTTGGACTCTCCTCTTCTAATTCTCATTTTAACCGATTCGCTTCATCTCCCTGACAATGCTTGTAGGCTACGTCCACGTATACTTCTATAGAACGAGTGAGTTTGCTGTTCAGCTTAGCATATAGCCTTCCCTCTCGTATTCCTGCTTCAAAGGAAGTCACCAAGAGGTGCTCATCTACGTCTCGGACCTATCGGGACTCATCATTAAATCGCTTTAAGTATTGCAGCACAGTCTCCTCCTTCTTTTGCTTGATGGTGAGAAAGTGGGTAGCATTCCTATTGAGGGTTTTAGCCGTAATAAAGGCATTTTTGAACGTCTTACCAGTGTCTAGAAATCAGAGATCGATCTGGCTGGGATTTTTTTGAACCACTCACGGGCCCTGTCTATGAGTAATGCAAGGAAGGCCTTGCACCTCATCTCGTCTGGAGCTCAGTTTAGGTTCATATGCGTTAGGTATTAAAATAGGTGATCATGCGGATCCTTAGACCCATCATATGGTTCCAGTTTGGGGACCTTAAACTTTGCAGGTCGGGGATATTTTTCAACCTTCTCCGTGAACGGTGACATGAATGATAATTCGTTAAATCTTTTTCCCACTATAGCGTTGAGCTCTGCTATAGCCGCTTCCAGTACTTAATGATCGAGTGGTCTTTTCCCCAGGTTCGAAGTAGATGACTGATCATCCTGCTTGATTTGTTTAGGGTCAGGAGTAGGAAGATGAGTATCCTCCTATGAATTCTCTTATAGATCCTCCTCTTGGGTGGTTCCTTGGAGGATGGCTTGTCGGGTGGTAGCGTCCATGGCCACCTATTGCTCCACCAGCGCTTGCTGGGACTCATCTAACTCAAATTCATTTTGTTGTTGTTGATTATTGGTACCGGTGTCTGTTGTCTCCCCACCGTCGGTGTTTGGACCACCCCGGGCGTTTTCTACTGTTGTTTGTTTGCGTGTTATTGGAGGCATGGTTAGGATCTTGAACAATTGCCAGTAAGAGACCCTCTTTCTAGCACCAATTGACGATTCTGGATATCGTCTAATGAACAATCCTGGCCAAAATTACACTAGTGACAATTGGACAAGACTAAAACTCTATAAAAAGTATGAAATTGGGGGTGGTTTGAGTATTTTTACTGAGCCTGAGATATTGAATCCCAAGTTGGCTACGTATCCTGTGTATGAATCAGGAATCAAGTCTCTTTGTAGTTTTTGGGATTGTTTATATAGAAGACGTTTTGCCCTAGGCATGCATGTGCCGTGTCCATGGTGGACTCTATTTCGTATCCTTCAAAGATTTCCTTATGTCAATCCCCTGTAATGTAGGAGATAATCTCGGTATTTTGAATAATAGGATCATAGTCTTAATGACTAAGGATTTTTTTTTATATTTATCATTTATTATACACCACGTGTGTAAATAACAGATATGGCAGGCTCTGGCCGACCTGCGTCGAGCCCCCCAGATTGTCTCGGCCTAATATGCGTTTACTCGATGGCTTGGTTATTGTTATTTTTGGCCTTCGATGCAAAAAAGATGCCAACCGTCTGGTGATGAGATGCAGAGCTTGCCAAGTGCAAGACGTGGTAGCGCACCAGCAAGTGCAGGAAATGAATGCCATCGAGTCGGTATGGCCGTTTGATGAATGGGGTATCGACATAGTGTGGCCTTTACCTCGAGCTCCAGGCAGTTTCAAATTTGTAGTGGTGGCAGTTGACTATTTCACCAAGCGGGTCGAGGCCAAGGCTCTTACCGACATTAGGGCCTCGACCATCAAAAAATTTCTATGGGAAAATATTTTATGCAGGTTTGGGGTTCCGAAGTATATGATCTCGGACAATGGAACTCAGTTTCTAGATGACAGAGTACATCATTGGCTTAAAGAGTACAAGATCGAGCACAGAACAACCTCAGTGGCCCGACCTCAGTCCAATGGGCAGGTCGAACAAACGAATAGGCAGATAAAGTTTGGTTTGAAGAAGCGACTGGAGGATGAGGGTCGTGATTGGGCAGCTCAACTGCCTAGTATTCTATGGGCATATCGAACAGCACGTAATGCGGCCACGTAGGAAAATCCTTTCGCTATGACTTATAGATGTGAAGCGGTAATACCTGCGGAGATCGGATTAGCATCACCTCGGATCTTAGCCTACAATGTCGACACAAATGCCGCCGATCTCCGAAACGAGAAAGATAATGTCGAAGAGAGAAGAGAGATCACCGCGCATCGAATGGCTAACTACAAGAGGATGATCTCGCGGTACTACAATGCAAGAGTGAAGTATAAATACTTCCAAGTGGGTGACCTCGTGCTGAGAAAAAACGAGGCGAGCAGGCAAGATCCAATAGGCAAACTCGAGCCGAATTGGGAGGGTCCTTACAAGATTCTGAAAGTCCATCCTAAGGGATCATATCAACTTGGCAGATCGGATGGAAGTACAGTGCCTCGAACCTGGCATGCCACCAATCTCAGAAAATACTATGTGTGATATATTTTGATCCTTTACTTCATTTGCAGTTTTTGCTTGCCTAGAAATTTGTAACAAGTCGAAATGACATTTGATTTCCATGCTTTTTATCTATGTAATTTTTTTTAATTGTGCATTACTTACAAGATCATAAAAAAAAGGGGAGAAGAAGCAAAAAGAGCAAAACTCGACCGCAACAACAATTCCTCGACATGATGGAGTTGGAATAAAAAAGTGAAAAAAGCTAAGTCAATGATAGTGCTTATATCACCCCCGACCTGCCAATAAACCACGATGCGAGGCGGTTGGAAGATCCCACGAAGGATACCTTATTCGACCAGATCATAAGCACCACGAAGTGCGACAATCGAACAGGGAGATTGCAATTCGACCTGGTCAAAAGCCTGACGAGGCAAGACAGTCGAATCGAGCTCCGACCGGCTAGCCAAGTCAAGCCCATGAGGCGGTACAATGCTAGGTCGACTCGTATTCAAGTGTACCGTGAGTCATGTACTCATACCACACTTCGAGAGGCTTAGGGGAATTAAGTCCATGGACTATACCCCATAAGGTGATGCCGCAAGGAAATTAAGTTCAAGGGACTACACCCTAGACAAATAATCAACAACATAAAATAAGTTCAATGAAAAAACATAGATTGAAATTCAAAATTCAAAAACTGATATCCAATTACAGCCAGATCGAATCGAAAGGTTCAATAAAAGGTCAATAAAAGTTATTACAGACAGATTGAATCAAGTTGTTCAAAAAAATGATAACGAGAAAAATCATCAAGCGGTAGGCTGGTTCGAGGTGGAGGCGTTTGGGTCGACTGGGTCCTCCGAGTCGATGTGTTCCTCTCCATCCCCACCCATTGCAGGGACCACATACTTATCATGCAGAGAGATGCCAGCCTTGAATTCTGTGAAGTATCGACCATAACAAGGGATGGCCTCAGGATCGTATAAGTGAGCCTTTCTCGATGCTGGATACTTCAAAATCTGGGACGACCATCTTTACCTGATCAAGAGCATTCGAGAATCCCCCCTTCATAGCCTGACTCATCAGCAATGTCAGGTCATTTTCAAGTTCTGCAGACGCCAGGAAGTCTTTTTGGCCGACTCCAGACGAGCCGTGTAGCTATCGACCTCAAACTGAAGGTCGTCTCGAGCTTTTAGGGATCCCGCCAGTTCAGCTCTCACTGCACCGAGCTCCGACTTTACCTTAGCAAGATCGGCATCCCTATCGGATAAATCCTTGCGCACTTTGGACAATTCGTCCTGAGAGGTTGTGAGATCAAATTTCAGTCTGAGGCGTCGACCATCCAACTTCTTCATTGCCGACTTCTGCTTTTCGATCTCCGCATTCAGTTGGTCTATCGTCTCTCTCTGTTCCTCGAGAAGAGCGGAGGGGGATTCGATCCGGTTCATAGCCACTTTGGCCGTTAGCCGAGCCTGCAAAGGGAATGATGAGAATTCAAGGAATAGACAAAAAGGTCCAAGAATTAAGAAATGAAAAAAGACTTACAGCTCGGATGATCTTGGAGAAATAATCACTTAACTCCTCAGGAGCCATGGTTTCCATCTCGGCAATACTCGCGCCGGGGATCGTCTCGATGCCACTCGAGCCTTGAGGAGGGAGGTTGCGAGCTTCTTTTCCGGCTCCGTGTCTCACCTCCGTTGTTTTTTGGCTTTTTCTCGGGTCGAGACTCCCTTCAGGCTGCTCAGTCACCTGGGCCTCATCAGGTTGCTCCCTTAGAATGTCGGATGTCGACGCAGGGGTAGAAGCTCGGGCCGGAGTCTTTTGACCTCTAGAAATGATTGTGCCCGACACGGGCCTCTTCGATCCTATACCAGCTAGTCGTTGGATCTCCTTGGGATCTACCCTCTTGGGGTCAGGCACTTTGCCCGCTGCCTCCAACTTTGAAAAGAAATCCACTGCAAAGAGAGGAAAATCGACATCAATACACAATAAATACAGAGGTAAATACAGAAAAATGAAAGAATGCAAAAGTGTAGCAGCTCGACAGAGTGAATAAAAACCCTACGTAATATTCGAACGTCCTCATCGAGTTCCAAATAGGCGCCCGGACCCGCCGTCTCAATATCGGCGAAAGGATATAAAGAATGTAGGTTTCGAGTTGCGACATCGGGACAAACTCTTTCGATAATCCTGCATTCAGAAAGGGCATCAGAGTCCAGTTTATCATGCCATTTTCTAGGTCTCTTAAACCAGGTATGGATGTCGACATCTTCTAACCCGTGGCGTATAAAGAAAAAGTGGGGCTTCCACTCGCCCTGAGACGAGGTCATTCTTCATACAAATTCTGAGACGAGGGGACGCCTCTGAAAAGTATACCATCCCGCATCTTGCAGGGCTTGGATTGAATAGTATTGCCGAAATAGACGGACTGTGAATTCGACCTTGGCTATTCGACACGCCAGTACAAAACCCATAATGCTCCTAATTCCATTCGGAGCAAGTTGTGTGATGCAGATCTCGTAGTGGCGGAGGACTTCTATGAGGGCCGGGTCGAAGGGAAACCTTAATCCCTATTTCAGTTGTGCCTCGTATATGGCACAAAACCCAGAAGGAAGGTCACAAGCATATTGAAATCGACCGTGAGAAACTTTGACATTCTCAGAGGTGTAAGGAATTTCATACTTTGCACAGATGGCCTTTGCCTTTTCTTGGGTTAATATGGATATACAACCGTAGGGCCCTTGGCCTTTCATCCTGGTTTTTCGTTTATTAGCAACAGGTCGAGA
Source organism: Gentiana straminea (assembly GCA_036785695.1). NCBI lineage: Eukaryota > Viridiplantae > Streptophyta > Magnoliopsida > Gentianales > Gentianaceae > Gentiana > Gentiana straminea. The sequence goes on along the minus strand of JAVUPR010000326.1, from coordinate 6,721,051 downwards.
AGTCGATTCCTCTTCTCTCCCCTCTTCTTCTTCTCCGGCTACTCTCTCACCCGAAACAAGCGGTCGCTCGGAAACTGTCCTCTCCGCCGATTCTTCTTCTACCACAACAAGCTCTTCCTTATTTTGAGAATCGCTCTCACTCCTAGACATAGGATTGACTAAAGATAAACGAAACAAAAAAGGAAGAAAGAGTTTAAATGAGAAAACGCCTTACTTGTAGTTTCGGTTATAGCAGAGATTTGGAATGGCAAATGAGAGACTTCGGTGTCTTGGACTCCTTATATGATGCAAATCTTCTAAGTGATTTGAAAAGACAGGATTTTGGGGCCGTTATAGAGTTTGAAACGCGGTAATCAATGGTAGAATCCCCGTGTGAACCAATAGAAATGCTTCGTTTCCTGCGCCCATTAATGTTGATACAGCGTGACGTCACCCTACGACAGTCTACATCGAAGTAGAAGCCAACTGTATTCCTGCCTAAAGAAGGCCACGCATCGAAAGATAATTCAAATTTTCAGATCCGACCTCACTATGCCAGATAGGCTTCTCTCCAATCTGGAGGGCTTATGACGATACGGGATTTCACCCCTCCCACGTGGAATTATCTTATTAGTCCAGCTAGCGTGTGGTGACTCCAAGCCTCTCATACACACCTCGGGTCGAATAAGAGATGTGTCAATGAAGACCACAGCAGCCAGTTGATCTTGCAAGTGTCCCATCTCGAACACCCATGTCGGTGCTATACGAGTCGAGACCAGTGCTCCAGCCCAGCTTCACAAGCCCATTAACCAAGGGGTTACTTGGGCAAGGGGCAATGCCCAATAAGGGTTATTTACGTCAATAGAAAGCACCGCCCTATGTTTTAGGGCAGAAGGAGGACTTATGCCTATACGTAAGGCTTGATTCCTGGACAATACACAGGATACGTAGGCAATTCAAGATACATTCTTGGACTCAGCCATAAAATACAAAAACACTATTTTCACCACAGTTCGAGCCGTTCGATCCCTTCTTGACTCACTCTTAGATTATAGTCGGACCTGTTAAATCAGTGGTGCGTAATTTAGCATCATCACCCGACCTCTGTCATGACCAAGCCGACCTGCGGTGGTCTGTTCAGAAAGACGTGTCAGACTTGCCACCTGAGGCTTAGGTCTGCCATCAAGTTCGGCAGAAGGCACCTGGCTTTTTATTGCTATTATTTTTCTATCTTCATTTATTACTTATTCATTCCATGAATGACACGTGGCAATGTTTAGTCCGAACTTCATCAATGTGAATTGAATTTTTCATCAATCAAAGGCCGAAGAAAACATATCAAACTCCTCCACAGCTAGCATAAGACAACATAATTTATTACATTAGGAAAAGCGATGGTAAAAGAAAGTAACTCGAGTGCATATATATGATAATGTTCCTACAACCTTGCTATATTCACACCAGGACAACAGAACGATTGATTCCCATGACTAAAGCCGACGTTAACGGGCACAAGCCAGACTTTGCGGCTTATAGTTCACTATATTAGGAAATTTCGAAAAGAAAAAAAAATTCCCTCTGCCTAAGGGTGGTGTATACTCTAAATTAAAGTTCCTTCTTTATTGATATCAATTGATTAACATAAGATCGCCAAATATGATGTCAAATAATTATACAAAATCAAATACTAATCCACCATAATTATCTTTTTTTTTTTTTTTTGGGAAATCAATCATAATTATGAAATAATTATCTTAAAATTGCCAAATATGATGTCACGCTTTTAATTTGGATATGTTGTCAATTATTTATGTGACCAAAGCAATTTTTTATAATTTTTTTTTGGTGTGTGTGAGGGAAAAAGTAAACTAGTGGCAAGAAATGATATCCTAAAAAGTTATACTGGCAGCGTGATGAAAAGTAAGATCACATATCTAGATTTCTATAATGTGAATGGGAATGCTAATCATAGAAACACGTATTTCACCGACATGCAACCGGCCTAGTTCCAGAACCACGAAATCTACTACGTATTATTAACAGTGGTTGTAATAAATAAATAATAGTAATGATAATAATAGTGAAAGATTTTTTAAAATTTTTTTTTTTAATGTTTTTTTATAATAGTGAAAGATTTAAAATACAAAATAAAGATAACATGAATATATTGGATATTACAGATTTATGAAAAGAAATAAGAAATAAGAAATAAGAAAAAAGAAAGGCTGCAATGCAATAGATAGAGAGCAAGATGATGTACATTGCAACAGGCTAAATTAATTCTGGAAAATAGAGGAAAACTCAACAGAATCATAATCAAGCAATTCTTGAATCATCTGTTCAATATGATCATCTTCCAATGTCCTAAATTCTTGCCCACAGTCCATTTGTTTTTTACATTCTTCTCGATTCGAATTTATAGGCAAAACCATCTGCATTTCACTATTTTTTTCTGGGGTATTATCCCTTCGAAATTCCCAACCCCCCTAGAACATTCTTCACCTTTTTCATCTGAAGCATTGGCATAGTAAATATTTTTTTTGGTCATCTTTAAGGATGTCATATGGCATTTCTGTAATTTTGCTATCAGAGTTGCAGAGAGATATTTTGTTGAAGATGGATGAAGTTCGATGCAGGGATTGTGAGGGAAATTCGTTCGAGCTCGTGGCCCGCACATTAGTCTTGCTGCTTCGTCATACGCTCTTGCTGCATCTTCTGCTGTCTCAAATGTACCTAGCCATATTCTTGTTTTCCTACAAATGAAAAAAATACATATAATTTGTCATTCGAAAACGGTACTTCTAGATTACAATTTTCATATGCAATACATTCACAGTGAACGTTTCTGAGAATCGACCATGTGAAAGTTCTGAAGCCACTTTCTTAAGTCGATTCTCACAAATTTTCAGAATTCTCTTTACATGAGGTCTTTGACATGGGAACCTACTTTTTATAAGGTCCGGTATTGACATGCATGGGACCTTATAAAAGGAGCGGTGCACCGGTGCAAATAAAAGGCCCGGTATGAAAACGGGATGAAAGAAAGACTATGAGCATGCATTTGAAGTTTAGAAGAAAGAAAGAAAGAGATATACAATAAGGGGTGACGAATTTCTGAAACCCAAGATCCCCAGTGGCGCTGTCGGACGCCGCGATATCGTTGTTCGGGTCTACCCATATGAAGGAAGTTGTGGTCTCTTTGGCAAGGAAAGAAAGTGACTGTCTGTGGAATGTGTGGGAGAGACACTTGCCCTGATATATATATATATATAGAAAGCTGAATTATGTGATTAGTGTTTTCTTTGGAGGATAAATATAGTTATAATTAATTTTAGAAGCAGTGGGTCAAAAGGACACACTAAGATTTTTTGTTTTGCTTAAAAGGACACGCTAAGATTAAAATGGACAATCAGGACGTGTATAATTTTATTTGGTTTATAAGAACAAAAATAATAAAAGCATACCAAATTACCCTTTTCATATATGCAAAAGATAAAATAAAAAATAATGTTATTCTCTCTCTATTTAATATTTTAAACGGCTATATCCTTTTATATACAACTCGGATCATCGTAATTCTTTCACCATAATTCATATTGTTTATATCTCATTCGATCTTTTCGGGCATAGTTTTTCAAAATCAATTTTTTTTTATAGATTTATCGTCTCTTCATAGATTTATCTGAGGCACTAAAAGTGAAATCGAAGATGCAGTAAACGAAGTTGAAAATGCAGTAACACTGAAATGGAAGATGTAGTAACATAAGATACAGTAACAATGAAATTGACGATGCAGTAACATTAATATTGAAGATGCAGTAACATAAAATGTTGTAACAATAAAGTTGAAGATGCAGTGACATGTGTAGATGCACTTTAAGTACTAAACATCTGAACATTTGATGCAATGACAATAATAGTTTGTCATTGTGAATTTTACTTTATTTTTTAGTGAGTAATTTTAAGTAAATTTACTTATATTGCGTATCTTTTTGTTATTTATGAGTTACATTGTAACAGTGATCTTTCTTGGATATAAATTTCTGCACCAGTGATGTGCATACCGTTCTTAGATAATATATAGAGTATTTTTGGACGTGACACATGTTAAGACCATGAGGCTTGTTTCACGAGTCTCAACTGTTTCTTTACTTCTGCGATTTCTTGTTACTCTGACATGACGTTTAACTGGCGTGAGTATTATGATCCATTTTAGTGAGTGTGTATATCACACAACAATTGTCTTAGCACATTTTCCCCCTAATTTTACTCTTCAAATTATATTTTTTTTTCGCACTTACTTATTCTGATCCAAATTTAGGTAAAATATTGAATTTTCTACCCATATTTGGGTCAGGATCTATGAAATGTGCTTTTTGACAGGTATTGGCTTCAGAAAATTTCTGCCTCAAATTAAGAAAGATTGGTCAACCACATTCTCACTCATGTTGGGTCAGAATAGTGTGTAATGTATGAAAAGATACTCCCTTATTTGAAAAGTCATTATCCGTATACATCATTTCCGGTCAAAGCCTCGCTTCCGGCAGCGGTGACAATGTATGCATCAAATCAAAGGGCAAAATTTCGTCTTCAATTATTAAATTCCAAACATTTATTGACGTTTTTGATCCGTATGTCCGAAGGAAAAAATTTCAAATATGAATGTAGGGACTAAAAACTGAAGTAGTACATAAGGTTTATTGTTACTTCAGTCACTTTCCTAAGCTGCAGTAAAAAAAATACCTTTGGCCTGCAAAAGACACCAGATTGCAAACAAAAACATACTTACTCCATTTCAAAATAACTGAGGCAGTTGTCAAAATGATTTATTCCAAAATACTTGAGGCAGTTATATTTCCAATGCAGTATTTATTGCTTTTTTCCTTAATATGCGTGTTTTTGACAACTGTCTCAGTTATTTCAAAACGGAGGGAGAATACTTGTTGAAAGCCTAATCATACTTATTTGGAATGTCCTTTGATTTGATTCAAATAAGTTACTCTTTGAATTAAACACCTAAATTATATGTTGAGAGGGATTTTAGCTAGTTCCGTAAGTAACTATCGTAAAGACGAAACATGTCTTTAAAGATAACATAGTTTGCATGTCTGAGAGTGCTTTTTTTGTCCGATCTATCTATGAGAGTTAATTTTTTCAACAATATTGAGGATTAAAAAATACTAGTTCAAAAAAAAAATTATCATGACAAATGACCATACCATGCAAATATTATATATATATATATATATATGGATGCTCTTATATAAATGCAGGAAATGGGGCCACGAGGTTTTCTCCAACTTTTTCCTTTTGTAAGTAAGCAAGCATTTCGCCAAAACTTTTTGACTTAAATTACTACAACAAAGTTGGAAAAGTAATGTATTGGGATGATCGAATCACCTTTTTCTTGATTGCCAAGATTTACATGTAGAGTTCGTAAATAATTTAATGCAAGCACGGAGATGGTTGTTCGTAGCCAAAACAAAGAACTCCGACTTAAGGACGATTTTAAATAGACGAGATCTGATCGTAGAATATCAAGTTTTTCTTTTTATTTTTTCACAGGAATGAAAGATTTATAACAAACAAATTCAGAATTACAAAGCAAAATGGGAATATCTCCCTCTCATAAAAAGACAAAAAGCTGATAACTTAGACAGACTTGCAAGATTATGCGCAATTCTATTTCTTGTCCTACCAACATGGACTATCTTGCAAAAAGAGAAAGAACTACACAATATATTTACTAAAATCTTCAAAGAGGATGGGAAGCTCCATTGCTAATCAAGTTAACTAAGGAAGCAGAGTCTGAGTGACAAAGCAGGCCCGCAACATCACCGCGTGTTAGATGTCGAGGACAAATTTCACCACGCCACGTGTCATGAATGTAATACCCAAGTAATAAGGCATGTAGGCCTGATGTCCTAACTTTAAGGGCCAAGAGCCTCAATGTAAATGTAATATTCCGATTTTCGGGAAAGGACAGACGTGTCATTTTCCGAAAACGAAATATTATTATTTCTTTTCTTATTATTGGAGTTAAGTTGTGATATATATATATATATATATATATATATATATATATATATATATATATATATATATATATATATATATATATATATGTGATTTTCGAAATTGTATATATATAATTAAAGGAAATTCTGATTTTTTTTAATGGTAATTAAGGGTAATTAAGGAAAAAGGGATTTTTTGGGAATATGTATTTAAGGAAAAATTACACTTAATTATTCCCATAACCTAAAATTAATCAGATTCAGTTTTTACGCTACTTTCTCTGCGCCATTGAGGAGAAGAGGAAAGGTTAGGAGAGTTTTTAGAAATTCTAAAGTGAAGTTAAACCGTTTTCAGATCAGACTAGAGATTTGGAACCGTTGTGAAGAGGGCATCGTTTTGATATCAAGCTTTTGGGAGTTGCTGCAGTTTTCGAGGCTGTGGTATTTTTGAATTTGCTTGCAAACACGTAAGAGGCTCTTCCTATGATTTTGATTATGGTTTATAAGGTTTAGATCATGTTTTAAGACGTTTAGATGATAGTGTCTTTTCGTTGATCAAAGATCATAGATGTTACAATCTGATTAGACATGATTTTCTGTGTTTTATTGAGTTTAATTTGATGTTAATTGTGTTGAAAACGGATTAGAAATCGTTAAGTGGCAGAAATCGAGTTTTGGGTTTTCAGGCAGGATGCGTACGCATTCAATGGAATGCGCATGCATTCCTGTAACAGGTTGCAAGGTTTTAATCTCTGTTCGTTGAATGCGCACACATTCATGCTTTAGGTTGTAGAGTCTTTTTGCTTCAGGTGCAATGCGCACGCATTCCTCAGAATGCGCACGCATTGTTGGTTCAGGCTGTTTCCGGATGCTCACTGTTCGTGCAATGCACACGCATTGGTTGGACAGAAACTTTCCGCAAGTTTCTGGTCTGTGAAATCGCACGCATTCCAACCAATGCGCACGCATTGGACCTAGTTTTGGGAAAAATAAATGTTTTATTTGTTGAGTTTTACACCTTGTTTTATGATATAATAACATTGTATAAACATGAACAAGCCTGAATTGAGCTTCTGATTCGTTTAGTTTAGGCACCGAATATACTCTTAAAAGGAGTTGAAGTTCGGATCTGTCAAAAGAGCATGATAGGCTTGTGCTTTGATGAATTAGTATTAATCAAATGTCTGTGTAACTGTTAGGCCTTGTTTATGTCTAGTGGTCTAGGAAGAGAGTAGTATATGTGAGGGAGATTACTTGAAATACTTAGGTGGTTAGTTAACCATTTTAATAAATACATACTTGCCTAGTAAAAGATTAAACATCATGTCACTCTTGGATAGGCACCAGACAATATCACGATGTGTGTGCTTTCCTGAAGGCGGATAACTTCATAGGTCCACAAAACCCTAAGTACGAAGGGACTCCACTGAAACGTCCGCACTATCGGAGTCTACCAGAATAGGCTTCCGTGGATATTGGTGTGATCCACCAATATGTTGCCAAGAATATCCCCAGTTTGGATATGCGTAGTGCCCTAGAGTGCGGTTGTGACATAGATAAGTTAAGTTAGAAACATCTAGTCAAATTAGATTGATGGATATGAATTGAACCCCAGATTGAGTCGGTCACATAAAGATAACTAAACTTTTAAATATCTTTTCTTTATAAATTTTAATTGTTATCATAGTTTCTGTTGGTCCCTTGGAAAGGCTAACACAAGTTTAGAGGGGGGGGGGGGGGGTGAATAAACTTGTCACCAAAAACTTTTCCTGAACTGGAATTGCCCCAGGAACTGAGTTTCTCCGAAACTCAAACTGATGCTTAGTTCAGTTTTGTTCCTGTCCCTTAACTTGTGTGGAGTTAAGCTGACTGAGCTGAGTTTAAGTCAAACTAACTTAACCAAAACTGAGTCAACCGGCAGCGAATAATTCTAGCCTTTTTCTTGATCTTGTTATTCTTTTATGAAAACTGAGTGTGGTAAACTGAATTATGATGAATGTCAGTTTGTGAATAGTGAAGTGTATAACAATCAATTATCAAAATGTTATAAGTAGATGCTGAGTAAATAAATAAATGCGTAAAGTAAATAAGGCAAATATTATAAAGGTTCCAGGTGGTGTAATCCTGTACGTCCTCTCTTCCCCTGTGGTGCGGAGGAAAATTCCACTAGAACTTCTTGAGGTGAACTGTTACAAAAAGTCCTAAACAATAGTCCTTGGCTAATCCCTAGCTTCACTATCTAAACAGTTGTAGGACAGGTAGAATTGCTTGAATACTGGTCCTTAGAGGGTTGAATTGCCTCTTCACCAGCTACCACCACAAACACAGTCTGCCCGACTGCTTGTCACAACTGTCCTTGACAAAACATTCCCGGTTTGCTTCACAGTCTAAACCTTTGATGTAGAATCAAAGTTGGGTCGAGAATCAATAAATTGATTCTTGTTTGTGGTTCTTCAAAGTGTCTGATTCTTGATAAATTCTTGGTAGCTTGAACACTTGAAGAAATTCTTGATGTGATCTTGTTATAGCGCATAGATGATAGCAATTCGAATGATTAATGCACACGTTAATTCTTGTTAAATCTCTATATTCGTTCTTTTTTTTAATCCTTGGTGCAAAGTCCTCTATTTATAGTGTGAGGCCCAATGTTCATTTGGCTTGAATTCGAATTGTATCAACGTCTATCTTGTAACGGATATATTTTCTGACCGTTCTGCTGTGTCAGTATTTCATCGAATGAAATTGCTTCCTTTACAACGTTCGACTGTACTATCAGCTTATCGGATGACTGACATATAAAACTGAGTTTCCTTATCAGTTTTATACTGAGATTATCACTTGTCAGTTTCTTGACTGACTTGGAGCATTAACTGAGATTTTACTCTTCTTCAAATATCAGTACTCCAGTTTTTCATTTGATTATAATTGATTTAATCAGAGTACACCATGGCTCATTATCATCTAAGAACTCATTGTCTTTATGATTCTTAGGTCTTCATACAAGATCCATAAAGTCAGTTCAGGTCACCACAATCTTGCCTGAAGTCTAACCTTACAGTCTCGACGTAGTCTTCATAACTGAGTTTGAACCCTCAGTTCTTCAATCTTCTATAATTGAGTCTCTGACCTTCAGTTCTTCAACTTCCAGATAAGCCTACTGAGTCTGTGTCCCTCAGCGAACTTATCTTCTTCAGTTTCATCTAGGTGTATTCTGAGTCAGTTTGTTTATCTTTATGATTTCCAGTTTTCTGAATGGCTTCCAGTTTTCAGTTTTATGACACACTAACTATTACAGTGCTTGTCTGATTTAACCTATACAAATATCGACTCTAGTAAAACCTAAACATTCCAGTTCTAGACATCTTTTAGCTTTTCACTATAACAGCTAGCTTCAACACTTCATCAACGAGGTTAAGATAATACTTTGAATAATTATGATGAATTATCATCAAAACATAAATTTTATTTTCAACAATTTCCCCCTTTTTGATGATGCCAAAACTCTCCCTAAAAGAAAATCTTAAAGATCAAAACAATGTAAGACAATGTAAAACTGGAAAACTGGATTTCATTAGAATGATCAAAAACTGGAATAGTTACATTTAGTCCAAACAACTGAGATTAAAGACTAAGCTTTTTCTTAACAGAAATAAACTTATTTTCCTTGTCATACAGATGATATTCATTTTCTAGCTTGGAGTTTTCCTTTGAAAATGTCTTGTTTTAGTCAACTTGACTTCCTTCTTTCTATCTTCTCCATAGAAGTACCTTTGGTATGTCTGATTCTTTCAAATAGTATTTTTCAAATTCGACTACATCAGCTTTCATTTGTTCATTTTTGTCTTTAATCTTCAGTTTTTCATCAATCCTCTGATTCTTCTTATATAGTGCCATTTTCTGCTTTGAGAATACATCAGATAAAAAATAGTTCAAGGATTCTTCAAATGTCCTGTCCTTGTACTTGGCTTTAATAGGATTGTGATCGTTGATAAACTTCATCCACAGATCCTTTGTAAGAGTAGCTCTCTTTTCTCCAGGTTGACTGTATTTCTCAATGAGATGTTCATCAGTTAGTTCTTTCCTTAAGAACTTAGGATCTGATTTGTATCTTTGCAATTCTTCTTCAAGTCGCTTAATCTCATTAAGTAACTTCAGCTTTTCTTCTTCAGCTTCCCCCTTTTTGGCATCATATAGTTGATCTACCAAGGCATGCGTTGCCTGTTGGTCGGCAGATATACGTTGCTGAGAAGTAATTACTTCCTTAAGCTGAGTTTCTAACCCGTAGATATGCTGATTCATGTGCCAATAAGCTTGAGCATGAGTTTCCCGATCTACTGCGGTTGAGTCTTCTAGTTTCTGTTTTAGTAACAGAATTTCTGCAGCAGAACTTGGACTGGATTTATGGATCATCTCTAGTCTTGCATGAACTAAGACATCAGTTCTGGTTCTATAATCGAGATATCCAGAAATATTTGATAGAAGGCCATTTTGTGCATCCTTGTGACTGAGCACAATATTCAATTTTTCATGAAATTTGGCCAACTAATCCTTTGTTAGGATGTCAGAAGGATCATATGTCGTTTCAGGTTGATCCTTAGGGTGAGTGATGTCTTCAATAATCATCAGTTGTTGATTATGAGTTCCATCAGCTACTTGCTGAGTGTCAGTTGTCTGATTTCCAACTGGCAACTTTTCTTGCTGACTTACAATTTGCGTAGCTAGAGGTTGAGGTTGAATTTCTAAGTGCAAAACTATAGTCACGTCGGTTTCTTTTCTTGTATGATCATCTTCATCATCATCCTTTCTCTTTGAACTGTCTTTGGGAACAAATGATGTGGCTGATTCTCTCCTTTGAGCTAGTTCAGTAAACCTTTTGAAACAGTTTTCAAGAAACTCTGATATAGGAAATTGAGCATATAGATCTCCGATTTCCAATTTCTCCAAGAGTAACTTTTCTTCAGTCTGTAGACTAGCATCACGAGAATCCTCTGGTTTAAGCTTCATCTTCATTAGTCTGACAATTTTATCAGCTTCAAAGTCTGGGGCTGATTGCTGAACTGATTGATGTTGTGATTGAGAAGTATTGTCAGCAAGAGTGGTTTTCCTTGTATCTTCAGTTGTCAGCTGTTGTTGTTGTTGTTCCCCCTCGGTTGTCTTTGTCATACTTGAGGTTGCTGGGTATAAACATCTTACAACTGATCTTTCTTGTGCTGAGTCTGCCTTTAGCTTCATTCCTCTGTGTTCAGTTTCCTGCTGAGACACAGGTTTCTGACCTGCTTCAGGTTGGGAAGTTGTTCCTATTTTTGCTGTTATTTCCTGTGTAGTTTCAGCTTGCCTTGCTTGCTTCCCTTCCTTAAGTCTTTCCAGGTAGAATTGGACGATTCCATTGAGTGTTTTCTTCAGTCAAAATCTACCAACAGTTGCCTGACCTTCAGCTTGTGCTCTCTGTACACTGTCTAATTCGGCTAAATGTTGCTTCTTTATCTGGTTGACTACATAACCTGCCCAATTGAATTCTATTTCATCCGAGATAATGTTCATTAGAAAGATGTTTTCTTCAGATAGTGTACTGATTCCTTTGGATTTTCCAATGATATGCTTGCTGAGCCATCTGCTGAGGTGTCCAAATTCTGGCTTGATTTTGTCAACATGAATACCAACTTCGATTGGTACCGTAGAAAAAGTTAGCCTCTTTAGAAATGTAGTCCTATCCAATGGTAGTGTAGACAAATCTGTTGATGTCACAGATGAATTTTTTCGTTGATAGCAATTTGATCTCCACGAACTGTTGTCATTAGGGAGTCTCTTACCAAACGAATATTTTGCCAAAATTGTAATATACCTTCCAAGTCACATTTTTCTTTGAATATAACTTCCAGAATATTTCTTAATCCTGGTTGTTTTTCAATCTTTGCACATATGTGACTTGCTAACAGAGTGTTTTGACACAAGGCTTCATACATTTCGAATGAAAATTCATCTAGCCTCTGTTATTAGTCTTTCTTGTTTTGATTTGTCTGAAGTGGCCATATCTAGGTGTGAACACAAAAATTGATTTTTGAGAGGAGAGGGTTGCGAAGAGTCTGATTCTGTTTTAATGAAAGAGACAAGGAATTTGAAATTTGATTGAAAGTAGTGTGAACGAGGGATGAATAAATAGGTAGGAAAGACTGACGGTTGAGTAGTACAACTTTTCAAATTCCATGATGGTTTTGAGTAACCAATGTGTGCACTATTCTGACAATCGTGGGGTGTAAACACAATATTCTGACAAAAGGAACTGCATTAAATAATTGCGATATAACCGCTGTCGCTTTTATCTTGTCAACCTTTGACTTAAGTTGACTGGGATAGAAACTGAGACTAAAGTCAGTTTGTAGCTATAACTTTCAGTTTCAGTGACATCTGTCAGTTTCAGTTTTAGTTGATCAGTTTGAAATCGTTGGTGTCAATGACTAATCTGTTAAGTGAGCGCACCCATCATAACAAAGATTAATCCCCTTGACGGATTTCTGGCTTAACTGATTTCAACTAACTTTGATAATCCCTAATTCAGTTCTTAGTTTGGCAAATCTGTCTTTGTCCAATGGCTTTGTAAAGATATCTGCCAGCTGATCTTCAGTAGGTACATAAAGAACTGTGATGTCCTTTTTCTCTGCATGATCTCTTATGAAGTGGTGACGCACATTAATGTGCTTTGTCTTTGAGTGTAAAACTGGATTATCAGTGATTGCAATTGCACTTGTGTTATCACTTATTATGGGAATCATTCCTTCTTCTATCCCATAATCTCTTAATTGCTGTCTAATCCATAGAACTTGAGCACAACAACTTCCAAATTTGCTATGTATTCGGCTTTTCAATTTGTAGTAGGTTGAGATTGAGTTTTGCTTTTGCTAAACCATGACACAAGTCTATTTCCTAGTAACTCGACATGTGCCCGATGTGCTTTTTCTGTCCACTTTGCATCCAGCATAATCTGAGTCTGAATAAGAGATTAGCTTGAACTCTCCTTCTTTTGAATACCAAATTCCAACTCCATCTGTGTCTTTCAGATATTTCAATGTTCTTTTCACAACTGTGAGATGACTTTCTTTTGGTTTTGACTGAAATCTTGCACATACACCGACAGTAAATGATATATCTGGCCTACTTGCTGTAAGATAGAGTAAGCTTCCAAACATTCTTCTGTAAAGTGTTTGATCAACATCTTTGCCTTCTTTATCTTCATCTAATCTGATGTTGGTCCCCATTGGTGTAGAAATTCCAGTTGATTTTTCCATGCCAAACTTTTTGATAAGTTCTCTTGTTTACTTGGTTTGGTGAATGAAAATTCCATCAACTAATTGTTTAACTTGTAATCCAAGGAAGTAATTTAATTATCCCATCATACTCATTTGAAATTTGCTTTTCATCAAACTTGCAAATTTCTCACATAATTGTTCATCTTCCGATCCAAAAATGATGTCATCAACATAAATTTGAACAAGTAGAGTATTTTCACCAATTTTCATTCTGAACAAAGTTTTGTCTATAGTCCCTTTGATAAATCCATTATCTACTAGAAACTGAGACAAAGTTTCATACCAAGCTCTTGGTGCTTGTTTTAATCCATAAAGAGCTTTCCTTAGTCTGAAGACTTTATCAGCTTGATCTTTGATTTCAAATCCAGGTGGTTGTTGAACATATACTTCTTCTTCAAGAATTCCATTTAAAAATATATTTTTAACATCCATCTGGTAAACTTTGAATTTCTTATGAGCTGTGAAGGCAAGAAATAGTCTGATTGCTTCTAATCTTGCAACCGGTGTGTAGGTTTCATCAAAGTCTATGCCTTCTGCTTGAGAGTATCCCTTAGCTACAAGTCTAGCTGTGTTTCTGATAATATTCCCATCTTCATCAAGTTTGTTTCTGAAAACCCATTTGGTTCCTATAATATTGACATGAGCTGGTCTTTCTACCAATTCCCATACTTGATTTCTTTCGAACTCATTCAGTTCATCTTGCATTGCTAATATCCAATCTGGATCTTTCAACGCTTCTTCTATTTCTTTGGGTTCATATTGTGATAGGAAACATGCAATCATTGCATCTAGTTGATGTCTTGTTCGAACGCCAGTTTGAGTATCACCAATTACTTGTTCTTCAGGGTAATCTCTCATCCATTGATACGTGGGTGTCTACATCAAAGGATTTATATCTTGTTCGACTGGTTCTTGAATTTCTTTAGTTGGATCAGGAACATGTAGTTCTGGTGTGGTTTGTTGAGTAGTTGGAAACTGAGACTGATCTGGATTTGAACATTCTGAAATTTGTAGTCTCCCAATGTCAACAAAAACTGGTTCTGGCAAGATTGGTAACTGAGACTGAGAAACTGGTTCTGGTCTGTCTTCAGTTGTTTCACCAGGGAAGTTTGGTTCATCAAATACCACGTGAATTGATTCTTCATGCTTAAGTGTCCTTTTGTTTAGTACTCTAAAGGCTTTTGCTGACACTTGAGTGTCCTAGAAAAATTCCGTCATAAGCTTTAGGCTGAAAAACATGAAGTTGATCTTTCCCATTGTTGTGTATGAAACATTTGCTTCCAAAAGCATGAAAGTAGGAAACATTTGGTTTTCTTCCATTCCAAATTTCATAAGGGGTCTTCTCATCTCTTTTGTTCATTAGAGCTATGTTCTGTGTATAACAAGCTGTGTTAACTGCTTCTTCCCAATATCTTTCAGGTAATTTTGCTTCATAGATCATAGTCCTCCCGGCTTCTTTGAGTGTTCTGTTTCTTCTTTCAGCTACACCATTCTGTTGATGTGTTACTGTGGCAGCAAGTTGGTGTAAGACACAATTTTCTTCACAATATTCAATAATCACACTGTTGAGGAATTCGGTTCCCTTATCTGATCTTATTTTCACAACTGATACTCCTTTCTGATTCTGAAGTCTCATGAGTAGTTCTGTAAGTTTTTGCTTGGTTTCACATTTCTTGGTTAAGAAAATTACCCAAGTGTACCTTGAAAAATCATCTACTACCACCAATGTATACTTCTTTCCACTGATACTTATTGGTGTAATAGGGCCAGATAAATCCATGTGTAATAACTCCAAGTGTCTGGTTGTTGAATGCTGAGACTTGGTCTTGAAACTTGCTTTCGTTTGCTTTCCTCGTTGACAAGCATCACATAAGCTGTCCTTCTTATATGATATTTCTGGTAGTCCAATGACTAATTATTTCTTAACAAGTGTGTTGATGTCATCAAAGTTGAGATGACTCAGTTTCTTGTGCCATAGCCAACTGATTTCTGATTTGGTGTGCACAAGCAAACAAGTTTCAGCAACGGCTATTGTCTAGTCTACTACATACATATTTCTTTTCTTCTTCCGGCTAAAACAACTTGATAAGCTGATTCGCTGACGACAACGCAGAATTCTTAGTCAAAAGTAACTTTGTATCCCATATCACAGAATTGACTGGTGCTGAGTAGATTGTAGTGTAATCCTTCTACATAAGATACATTCTTGATTGTAAGACCATTCCTGATTAAGGTACCATATCCTTTGGTGTATCCAGGTTTGTCTTTACTTCCAAAATTAACCTTTGGTCCATCTTTTGCAATAAAATTACTGAGACAGTCTTTACTCTTTGTCATGTGCTTAGAGCAACCACTGTCAAAGTACCATATATCCTGCAATAAAAATTAAATAGTATTAGGTACCCAACTTAGTTTGGGTCCATAGGGGTCAGTTGTCAGTACAACTCTGTGAATATATCATTTAGGTATTCTTCGGATATTGTTGCACTTGTTTTCATAAATGTAAGCCACACTCCCATTGTGTCTATGTTTGGATTGTGTCTTATTTATACGATCTCCCAGATCTTTTGACTGAAATTTATTTCCATCATGCTTTCTATTAAAACTTGAATAATGACCATCATTCCTTTTGTACTGAGGTCTGGACTGACCTTGGTACTGAGACTTTTGCTGAGAACTGCGATTAGATCTCTGCTGATTTTTGAACTGAGACTTGTGATAAGTTCTCTGTCTGGAATGATTGTCATTGTTAGTTTTATTAGTAGGTGCAGTAAAATTCCAATCATCATCAGTGGGATATAATCTTTGAATGATTGACATTCTTGGATTTACTTTGATTGTAATTTTTCTGGTTCTTGACTTGATTGGTTTTTGTGGACCTGGTAGTTGATTTCCTAGTTCGGTTTTCTTGAGATACAGTTGATTTACCATTTGGTTTACCTTTGTTGGTAAATCTAGTTGTTTTCTTGGAAAATTGATTTATCTTATGTGATACTGGCTTTACTTGTTCAACAATTTTCTCAGTTTGAGGAAGTTGTTCAGCTACAAACTTAATACCAGTTTTGGTACCAGGTTTGGCAGCTTTGCTGGTTCCACCCTTAGATGATTGCTGTGTATCAAATCCTAAACTAGTTTTGTCTCCATACGGTTTTCCTGATGCTAAATCTTTTCTTTATCAGTTTTAGTCAGTTTCAACATTTTTAGTTCAGACTTCAATCTTTCAACTTCAAGAATTAGATTCTCTTTCTCAGCTTTAATTGATTCATAACCAGCTTGAATGGTTACTAGCTGATTCATCAATTCGTCAAGAGTTTCTTCTAATTCTAGATTTTTTGGATTGGAGTCAGCAGTCGAAGAACATGCATTTTGCATGGAAATTTGAGCTGAGGAATATTTAGAATTAGATTCACATACCTCATTTGAATCTTCCATGTGTGTCATTAAAGCTGTGTCATCTGATAGTTTTTCAGTACCAGCTTCATAATCTGACTCATCTCCAGCAAGGAGTGCTCTTCTATCAACTCTTCTTGGTGGCGTCTTCTTTGTCAGTTCTGGACATTGAGCTTTATAATGTCCGGGTTTTTTGCAGTTGAAATAGAGATATTCATCATCTTTTCTTTTCTCAAGAGTCCTCTTGATGAACTTTTGAGTGACTGGGTGTCCACTCTTCATTCGCCGAATTCTGTTCATTATTAGAGCCATATGTTCTTCCATCTCATCCAATTCATGAAGATTGCTTGATGAGTTTTCTTGGATGTCATTTGATGCTGCTGCAAGTGCTGTGGTCTTTGGTTCCTCAAGAGCTTTGATTATTGCAGCTGTACTTGTAAAATCTTCACTGAATTCATAAGCTTTCAAGTCTGAGAAGATTTTGAATGAATCCTCTATGTCAAGTCTTATAGATTCTTCCATAGGAGTGACCTTCATTTTCCAGCACATTGGTAATGCCTTCAAGATTCTTGTGTTGATAACTTTCTTTGAGTATTCAATCTTGAGTAGATCTAATTCATCCATGATAGCACTGAATCTTGTTTCCATTTGATCAATGGTTTCTCCAGATTTCATCTTGAAATTCTCAAACTTTTGTTTTGCAACAGAGATTTTATTTTCCTTAATTGAATCTGTTCCTTCACAAACTAGTTGTAGTTTGTCCAACATTTCCTTAGCAGTTGTGCATTCTTTCACCTTTAAGTACATGTTGCTGTCAAGAGTTCTGAGGATAAAATCCATAGCAACATTGTTGAGATTGTTTTGCTTGCGATCATCACTAGTCCATTTGGATTTGGGCTTTACAACTCGAACTTGCTGTCCATCAACAGTTTGCATGTGAGTGATCTGAATTGGTCCATCAGTGAGTACATCCATCATTTCATCATGAGTAGCTGCTAGAAAAGCTTGCATACGACGTTTATATTTGTCAAATCTATCCATGTTGCACATAAGCATCTGTCTCGCATATTGATTGTTATCCATTGTGAGTGAGTGAAGACTGATAGTAAATTAACTGGAACTGAGCTTTCAAATGAGAACAACTAGAGGAGATATGGAGCAAATGATATCTTTTCAAAGAAACACCGCTCCGATACCAATTGTTGGTCCCTTGGAAAGGCTAACACAAGTTTAGAGGGGGGGGGGGGGGTGAATAAACTTGTCACCAAAAACTTTTCCTGAACTGGAATAGCCCCAGGAACTGAGTTTCTCCGAAACTCAAACTAATGCTTAGTTCAGTTTTGTTCCTGTCCCTTAACTGAGCTGAGTTTAAGTCAAACTGACTTAACCAAAACTGAGTCAACCGCCAGCGGATATTTCTAGCCTTTTTCTTGATCTTGTTATTCATTTATGAAAACTGAGTGTGGTAAACTGAATTCTGATGAATGTCAGTTTGTGAATAGTGAAGTGTATAACATCAATTATCAAAATGTTATAAGTAGATGCTGAGTAAATAAATAAATGCGTAAAGTAAATAAGGCAAATATTATAGAGGTTCCAGGTGGTGTAATCCTGTACGTCCTCTCTTCCCCTATGGTGCGGAGGAAAATTCCACTAGAACTTCTTGAGGTGAACTGTTACAAAAAGTCCTAAACAATAGTCCTTGGCTAATCCCTAGCTTCACTATCTAAACAGTTGTAGAACAGGTAGAATTGCTGTTCTTCAATTGCTTGAACACTGGTCCTTAGAGGGTTGAATTGCCTCTTCACCAGCTACCACCACAAACACAGTCTGCCCGACTGCTTGTCACAACTGTCCTTGACAAAACCTTCCCGGTTTGCTTCACAGTCTAAACCTTTGATGTAGAATCAAAGTTGGGTTGAGAATCAATAAATTGATTCTTGTTTGTGGTTCTTCAAAGTGTCTGATTATTGATAAATTCTTGGTAGCTTGAACACTTGAAGAAATTCTTGATATGATCATGTTATAGCGCATAGATGATAGCAATTCGAATGATTAATGCACACGTTAATTCTTGTTAAATCTCTATATTCGTTCTTTTTTTTTAATCCTTGGTGCAAAGTCCTCTATTTATAGTGTGAGGCCCAATGTTCATTTGGCTTGAATTCGAATTGTATCAACGTCTATCTTGTAACGGATATATTTTCTGACCGTTCTGCTGTGTCAGTATTTCATTGAATGATATTGCTTCCTTTACAACGTTCGACTGTACTATCAGTTTATCGGATGAATGACATATAAAACTGAGTTTCCTTATTACTTTTATACTGAGATTATCACTTGTCAGTTTCTTGACTGACTTGGAGCATTAACGAGATTTTTTACTCTTATTCAAATATCAGTACTCCAGTTTTTCATCTGATTATAATTGATTTAATCAGAGTACACCATGACTCATTATCATCAAAGAACTCATTGTCTTTATGATTCTTAGGTCTTCATACAAGATCCATAAAGTCAGTTCAGGTCACCACAATCTTGCCTGAAGTCTAACCTTACAGTCTCGACGTAGTCTTCATAACTGAGTTTGAACCCTCAGTTCTTCAATCTTCTATAACTGAGTCTGTGACCCTTAGTTCTTCAACTTCCAGATAAGCCTACTAAGTCTGTGTCCCTCAACAAACTTATCTTCTTCAGTTTCATCTAGGTGTATTCTGAGTCAGTTTGTTTATCTTGATGATTTCCAGTTTTCTGAATGGCCCAGTTTTCAGTTTTACGACACACTAACTATTACCGTGCGTGTCTGATGTAACCTATACAAATATCAGACTCTAGTAAAACCTAAACATTCAGTTCTAGACATCTTTTAGCTTTTCACTGTAACAGCTAGCTTCAGCACTTCATCAACGAGGTTAAGATAATACTTTGAATAATTATGATGAATTATCATCAAAACATAAATTTTATTTCCAACAATTTCTCTCTTTTATTAAGTACATTGTACTTACCTCAAATGCATGTTTTCTATGTGTTTGGGGGTGAGAAGACGAACAGGTTGATCCATGTTTGGAGGAGGATTTCGATGACGACGCTTGACGATGCCTCGTTGGAGATTTACGCTTTTATCATTCTTTCACTTAATTATATAGACTATGGATTCTTTTGGAGTTGACTTTTGGTCTTTCGAGACTTGTAGTTCTTTTCTTTTGGAGGATTTCGTACGTAGTTTTGGGATTTTCGTATTTTTTCTCTTGAATGTAATAAATGTTACATTTCCATCTTTAGATTTTGTTTCTATTCTTTGATGATTGAAAAATTTATTACTCGAGTCTTTTGCTTTGTTTCCTTAACTCGATATGACGTAGTAGAGGGTTACGTATAAAGTAGAATTTATTTTGTTTTATACGTGCCGAACGTTCTTTTTCCCTGATAAGGACTCGGTGTCTGGGAAGGGGGCGTTACAGTTGGTATCAGAGAGAAGCGTCTTTTTGGCTTCCTTTCTTTTAAGATAAGTTTCTCTAGATCTTTTAGTAACTGTCTACTTTTCTTTGATCATCAGGATGGTGACGACTAGAACCGGAGCGGGTGCAGAGACTTCAGGAGTTCGTCGAGAGAGTCCGACACCGGTAGTAGGACGCGCCTTTGTGAGGCAGAATCCTTCACCCCATCCAAGATTTTCTCCGCCCCCTCATACTGCGACCCTTACACCCAATCTCAGCGGATCCTGTCACCCCGACCACGTCAGAATCTTCCACCACGACCACCACCATGATATAACTATATCTGTGGAGAACCCGGGGAAGCCCCCATCCGTGTCACCGTGTTTGGGGACATATTCCCCTAGCAACTAACATCTACCCTCCACCGGTAAGTGTTTATCCTCCACCAGTGAGCCACCCATCACCACCAGTTTTCCATCACCAACACCAGACTTTTTACCCTCCTCCAGTGGGTCATACTCCTCGACCTACTGTACCACTTTCACCGTGCTTTGATCATCAACAAGGCTTGGGATACCCACCCTTTGGCTTCTCCCAACCTCAACACACTCCACCATATCACTAGGGTTATCACCAAGGATACTATCCTTATCAGACTGAGCCTCAGGTGAATCCACTTGTTTACCCACCAGTTAGACCGGATTTTGAGCAAGCACCGCCTGTGGATTGGTATACGAGACTGAGAAGGAATCGGGTTCAAGACTTCTTTGGGAATGTGGAACACTCGAAAGCTGAGGATTGGTTAAGGAGCTTTGAGAAGGCTTGTAGGAACATCAATGTTCTCGAGACTGAGATGGCGCAGTTAGCAGTTGGTTTTCTTCTAGGTTCAGCTGAAGCGTGGATAGATG
The DNA here is from genome assembly GCA_036785695.1 of Gentiana straminea. Classification (NCBI taxonomy): domain Eukaryota; kingdom Viridiplantae; phylum Streptophyta; class Magnoliopsida; order Gentianales; family Gentianaceae; genus Gentiana; species Gentiana straminea. The sequence goes on along the minus strand of JAVUPR010000326.1, from coordinate 6,700,013 downwards.
CTATACAGAGCAGTACCGGGAAAGTGACAGATTGGGAAAGCTTCAAAGCTATGTTTTACAATGAGTACTTCCTAGTGACAGTACAAGCGGATAAGGCGAGTCAGTTCTTGAAACTTAAGTAGGGTATTCATTTGACGGTATTTTAGTATACCAATAAGTTTAACGAGTTACGAAGGTTCTACCCCGCGCTTATAAAAGTGGAAGAGAGAAAGATGGCACTATACATGGAAGGATTATCCCACGAGATACAGTCTGGCATGCTAGGTTTTACAGCAAGGAATATGGCTGAGCTACTGAATAAGGCCTTGGAGGTCGAGACCTTCAGGAAGAAGGCCACAGTTGTCATCGGAAATAAGAGAAACTTTGGGACTAGTCAGGGCAATTACTGAGGAGCACCGCAACAGACTGCTAAGAAGATGACAGCTCCTGCGGCAGCAAAGGCCCTAAACAGTGCACCACTTTGCCCTAAGTGCAACATGAATCATTCAGGTGAGTGCCGACAGCATACTAGTGGTTGCTACCTCAGCGGAGAGCCAGAGAACTTTTCAAGAGCATGACCAACCAGAGGGAATAAAGGGAATTCGAGCCAAGAAAACGGGAAAAGTGGCCCTAACCGACCACTTCGTGTTTTTGCTGTTGATGCTGGATACGCTGAACCAGAGGGTGATGTTATCTCAGGTACCTTGTTCTTGTTTTAATTTATTGAGATATTTTATATAGCGTGTTTATTCATGCTGTAATTGTATTTAAATGAAGGAATATGCATCTTAGGTACGATAATGTTAGATAACCTAGTAGTCAGAGCTTTGTTTGATACGGAAGCGTCTAACACCTTTGTGTCGACCAAGGCAGCTAAGAAATCGAATCTACCTTTGGAACCTTTAAGAAATACCTTGGAGATAACCACACCGTTAGGAAAGGTAACAAGGGTAACTAGAATCGTACCACAAGTGGAAGTTCGAGTTCGATCCTATCGATGCAAAAGTGACTTCACAGTTTTGGACTTTTCGGATATCGATGTGATTCTTGGGATAGATTGGATATACGAGAATTATGTTCCTTTGGATTGTAGAGAAAAGAGAGTGACCTTAAACTACCCGGGAAATCAAATAAGACTTATCGGGGTAATATCTACAAGCCGAGTAAGAAGCGACACCCTATAATTTCAGCGGTTAGGGCAATAAGGGCTTGTCAGAAGGGTTATGAAGGCTACTTGTTATATGCAGTGGATGTGGAACAAGTGAAGCCTAAGTTAGAGGAAATCCCTATAGTAAAGGAGTTCCCTGAAGTGTTTCCGGAAGAGTTATCAAGAAACATGCCGGATAGGGAGATAGAGTTTGAGATCAAATTGGTACCCGGAGTGGGCCCAGTTGCTAAGGCACCTATAGGATGGCACTGGCTGAATTGAAAGAGTTGAAAGCTCAACTTAAAGATATACTCGAAAGGAACATAATTAAGCCTAGTACTTCACCTTGGGGAGCCCTTGTTCTGTTTGTCAAGAAGAAGGACGGTCGTATGAGGATGTGTATCAACTAAAGAGAGTTGAACAATCTCACCATCAAGAATAAGTACCCCTTACCGAGGATTGATGATCTTTTTAATTAGCTGCAAGGCAAGAAAGTGTTCTCTAAGATTGATCTTAGGTCCGGTTATCACCAGTTGAAGATGAAGGTAGCAGATATACCGGAGACGGCTTTTAGTACGAGGTATGGACATTATGAGTTCTTGGTTATGCCTTTTGGACTCACTAATACTCCATCTGTATTTATGGACTTAATGTAGCTGGTTTTTATGCCTTACCTGGATAAGTTTGTGATAGTGTTCATAGACGATATCCTAGTATACTCTAAGGATGAGAAAGAACACGAGAAACATTTAAGGACAGTGTTGGATACTTTGAAGCAGAACCAGTTGTATGCTAAATTTTCAAAGTGCGACTTTTGGTTGAAGCAAGTCTGTTTCTTGGGTCATGTCATTTCTGGAGATGGTATTCAAGTTGATCCAGCGAAGATTGAGGCAGTTGAGAATTGGCCTAGACTTACTACAGTTTCAGAAGTAAGGAGTTTTCTTGGTTTGGCTGGCTACTACTGGAAGTTTGTGCAAGACTTTTCAAAGATAGCTACTCCATTCACTAAGCTTACACAGAAGAATATGAAGTTTGAATGGACTTGCAAGTGTGAATCAGCTTTTCATACATTGAAGGATAAGTTGACTACAACCCCAGTGTTGGCAGTTCCGGAGATCTTTGATAACTACGACGTCTACACGGATGCTTCGGGACAGGGTTTAGGTTGTGTGTTAATGCAAGGATGGAAAGTGATTGCCTATGCATCAAGACAGTTAAAGGTGCATGAGAAGAACTACCCGACACAAGACCTAGAGTTGGCAGTAGTGGTGTTTGCCTTTAAAACTTGTAGGCACTACCTGTATGGAGTTAAGGTGAGGATCTTCACCGACCACAAGAGTTTAAAGTATTTCTTCACTCAGGAGAATATGAATATGAGACAGAGGAGATGGTTAGAGTTTGTAAAGGACTATGATTTGGATATTCAGTACCATCCGGGTAAAGCGAATGTAGTGGCAGATGCTTTGAGCATAAAACCAGTGTTTACAGTTTCGAGCGTTGAAGATGTTACAGAAAGGTTAGATGGGCTGAAAATCAGTAGTTTTGATCAGATTGAGGATCGACAGTTTATGGCACCGTTATTATCAAGGTCCGAGTTGATGGATGATATTCGGGAAAATCAAGATGCAAATCCAGTTTTGGTTGATTTGAAGCATGTGGCCAAAGAGAAACCTACCGTGGGTTATTTGTTAGACAAGAATGGAAACCTTTGGTACCAGGATCGTCTGTGTGTGCCTAATGTCGGTGATCTAAGACAAAGAGTTATGGAAGAGGAACATAGGATTGCTTTTTCAGTTCATCTAGGAGGTACTAAAATGTACAGAGACTTAAAGGAAAAGTTTTGGTGGCCCTCGATGAAGTTGGAAATTGCCAAGTTCGTGGAAAAATGTGACATTTGTCGGAAAGCTAAGGCTGAGCATAGAAGACCAGGAGGAATGCTTAAGCCTTTGGATATCCTCGAATGGAAATGGGATAAGATCATGATGGATTTCATCACCGGTTTACCTAGGACTAAAGGTGGACATGATGCGATTTGGGTGATTGTGGATAGATGAACTAAATCTGCCCATTTCTTACCAATGAAAGTCGATATGTTATTGAAAAAGATGACGACACTATACTTGGATAATAAAGTGAAGTTACACCGAGTCCCTATCTCAATAGTTTTAAATCATGATCCGAGGTTCGTCAGTCGGTTTTAGAAGAGTCTACAAGGAGATTTTGGAACCAAGTTGGATTTGAGTAAGGCCTTTCATCCGCAAACAGATGGACAGTCAGAAAGGAACATCCAAACACTTGAAGATATGCTAAGAGCTTGTGTTTTGGAAGTAGGCGGATCATGGGATGATTACCTACCGGTAGCAGAGTTTGCCTACAACAGCAGTTATCATGCAAGAATAGGTATGCCACCGTTTGATGCTTTGTATGGGAGAAAATGTCGAACGCCGCTGTTTTGGGATGAAGTCGGGGATAGACAAGTCACCGGTCCAGAGTTGGTTGAATAAGCTAAGGAAAGGGTTTAGTTGGTTAAGAAGAATCTAAAAGTGGCACAAGATAGGCAGAAGAGTTGGGCACATATCAGAAGAAGACCTCTTGAGTTCGAAGTCGGTGAAAGAGTTTATCTGCGAGCTTCACCGATGAAGGGAGTGAAATGTTTTGGACAAAATGGAAAGCTAAGTCCAAGGTATATTGGACCATTTGAGATTCTGGAAAGAGTTGGACCGTTGGCTTACAAGCTTAAATTACCGGAATCGATGTCAAGAGTCCATAGTGTGTTTCACGTATCGATGTTGAAGAAGTGTCTGACGAAGAATAATGTTGAAACCATAGTTGATCCGGAAATTCTTCAAGACAAACTAGCTTATGACGAGAGACCGATCAGAGTTTTGGACAGGAAAGAAAAGATGATCAAGAGACGGTTGTTCCCTTTGGTTCTGGTGCAATGGATCAATCATTCACTGGATGAAGCCACTTGGGAAGTTGAGGATGACATGATCAGCGAATTCCAAGAGTTCTTGGATTTACCAGGTATGTTCTAGTTTCAAGGACGAAACTCCTCTTAAGGGGGGAGGAATGTAATATTCCGATTTTCGGGAAAGGGCAGACGTGTCATTTTGAGAAAACGAAATATTATTATTTCTTTTCTTATTATTGGAGTTTAGTTGTGATATATATATATATATATATATATATATATATATATATATATATATATATATATATATATATATATATATATATATATGATTTTTGAAATTGTATATATATAGTAAAAGGAAATTCTGATTTTTAATGGTAATTAAGGGTAATTAAGGAAAAAAGGATTTTTGGGAATATTTATTTATGGAAAAATTACACTTAATTATTCCCATAACCTAAAATTAATCAGATTCAGTTTTTACGCTTCTTTTTATGCGCCATTGAGGAGAAGAGGAAAGGTTAGTAGAGTTTTCAGAAATTCTAAAGTGAAGCTAAACCGTTTTCAGATCAGACTAGAGATTTGGAACCGTTGTGAAGAGGGCATCGTTTTGATATCAAGCTTTTGGGAGTTGCTGCAGTTTTCGAGGTTGTTGGATTTTGGAATTTGCTTGCAAACACGTAAGAGGCTCTTCCTATGATTTTGATTATGGTTTATAAGGTTTAGATCATGTTTGAAGACATTTAGATGATAGAAAGTTGTGTCTTTTCGTTGATCAAGGATCATAGATGTTACGGTATGATTAGACATGATTTTCTGTGTTTTACTGAGTTTAATTTGAAGTTAATTGTGTTGAAAATGGATTATAAATCATTAAGTGGCTGAAATCGAGTTTAGGGTTTTCAGGCAGGATGCGTACGCATTCCTGTAACACATTGCAAGGTTTTAATCTCTGTTCGTCGAATGCACACGCATTCAGGGAAATGCGTACGCATTCATGCTTCAAGTTGTAGAGTCGTTTTGCTTCAGGTGCAATGCGTACGCATTCCTCAGAATGCGCACGCATTGTTGGTTCAGGCTATTTAAGGATGCTCACTGTTCATGCAATGCGTACAAATGAGAGTTAACGCATCCAGAAATGGAAGTTTTGCAACATTATCACCTGAAGAAGCTGAGGAGAAATTGATACAAATAGATCTCACAAGTCAGTGGGGAACTCATGAAGTAGAGACAACAAGATCAACTGAAACCGTATTCGGAAAGGATATCTTTCAACAGATCCTATATCAGCTGTTAGTAATCAATGAGAAGATGGATGGCCTGTAATATCGCATCGTCAAAGTAGAGAAAGTACAAAGAACTGAGACATCCAACACTGATGACGTGAACTATATGGGAAGCAAGGATATCCTTATGGTGGCGGATATCGCCAAGGTTCTCATGATCACCCTGGTTTTAAATATAGCATTCTTGATGGTGGTCAGAGACCAAGACAAAGTGGAGTTTTCCTACCTCAATTCAACAAGCCCGGGGGTTGGGAAGCAACCATGGACAAGATGAGCTCAACTGTAGCTGACTCAGTCAGTCAACTAACTAAGTCCATGACCGAGCTAAGCACAAACTGCACACAATATTTTCAGAAAAATGATACAAGATTGACGAATCAAGAGGAATTGGTGCAGAATTTGTCACACCAAGTGGGGCAAAGAGCATAACAAGTATCAGCCCGTCCCTCGGGAGTTTTACCAAGCAATATGGAGAATAACCCGAAGGATGTAAACGCCATTATGACAAGAAGCGGGAAGGAGCTGCATGGACCAGTTATGCGAACTATCCAGGAAGAAGCATGAAGCAACCAGAACCAGAAAAAGTAGAAAATGAAGCATCAGGGGAGCCGCACCTATGCGAAAATAGTCCGCAGTTGCGCCGGTCTGAAGACTCAGCAGAGGATCATGGAGCACAACAGCGGCAAGCAGGTAGGTCTTCGCGAACTGTTACTATTAATCTTGCATCTTTACCCTATCCACCTGGGAAATCTAAAGCTAATCATGATGATGCTTGTTATAAGAAATTTATTGAAATGTTCAAAAAGTTGCAAGTTAATATTCCCTTAGTAGAAGCTCTGGCAGGAATTCCTGAGTATGCCAAATTTCTGAAAGAAGCCGTTTCTACCAAGAGGAAATTATTAGACATTCAGACTATCTGTTTGAATGAGGAATGCTCAGCAGTTTTTGCAACGCAAACTACCGCCTAAGTGTAAAGATCCTGTAAGTTTCCTCATACCTTGCACAATTAGAGGAGTTGCCTAAACAAAGCCTCATATGATCTTAGAGCAAGTGTCAACCTGATGCCACTAGCCATCTTTCATAATCTAGGCATGGAAGAACACTATGAAACATCCATAAATCTGGTTAAAGTTGACAAGTTTATATTCCCCGTAGACTTTGTGGTGTTGGACATGGAGGTAAACAGTGAGGGTGCCGCTAATCCTAGGAAGACCCTTTCTAGCCACTAGCCGAACTCTGATAGATGTCAAAACAGGTGAACTAATTTTAAGAGTGAATGAAGATGAAGTGGTCTTCAATGTAATAAAAATGATGGGATATGCCAGAGATGAAGGAGAAGCATCCTACATGATGGATGCCATTGATGAGTTCGTCCTAAAGCTCCAACAACAATTAGCATTAGATCCTGAAGTAGCTGAGACCTTAATCTTAAAGGAAAATAAAGGAGAAAGTGATGAACCCACCTGGCCTGGATGTAGTGAAGGTCAAGTACTAAAAACTGAACCTATATCCTCCGTGGATATTGGAGGACCTATTCATAGACACTCATGGCATAAGTTCTTTGACTTACAATTGACTGGAAAGTTATTAAAGTCGTAATTAGAAGAGCCACCAAGAAACTTAATGCTTAAACTTTTACCCTCTCACCTGAAGTATGTATACTTACAATAAGATACTCTCCCCCTTATAGTTTCATCATCATTATCATCTTTAGAGAAGGAGAATTTGTTAAGATTACTGAGAGAACATAATGGAGCTTTTGGATCGACCATTGCAAATATTCGAGGAATAAGCCCCTCGGTATGCATGCATAAGATCTCTGTAGACCCTGAGAAGAAGGCTATAGCTCAACCTCAGAGGAGGTTGACACCCCAGTTGAAGGACGTAGTAAAGGAATATATTATTTAGATGTTGGAAATAGGAATTATTTTCCTAATTGATGATAGTGAATGGGTAAGCCCGATTCATGTGGTGCCCAAGAAGGGAAGATTCACAGTACAACTTAATGATTTTGATGAGTTGATCTTAGTTAGGCTGATTACTGGACATCGAGTTTGCATTGACTTTCGGAAACTGAATGATTCAACTCGAAAAAATCATTTCCCCTTACCGCTTACTGACCTAATGTTAGATTGATTGAGCGGCCATGCTTATTGTTGTTTCTTAGACGGATATTCTAGTTATTACTAAATGCATATTTCCCCTGAGGACCGCAAGAAGACTACTTTCACATGCCCATATGGACCATTCGCGTATAACCGTATGCCCTTCGGATTATTTAATGCGCCAGCCACATTCCAAAGGTGCATGATGTCATTATTTGAGGACATGGTGGAAGATTTTTTGGAGATATTTATGGACGAATTTTCTGTATTTGGAGATAGATATGATGAATGCTTGAACTACCTGTGTAAGGTGTTGAAAAGATGTGAAGAGGCCAACCTTGTGCTAAATTGGGAAAAATGTCATTTTATGGTCACTGAAGGAATAGTGTTGGGATATAAGATCTCGAAGAAAGGGATGGAAGTGGACAAAGATAAGATTGAAGTCATTGAAAAGTTGCCACCTCCAACGAACTTAAGAACGTTGTGAGCCTTTCTTGGCCACGCATGATTTTATTGGAGGTTTATCAAGGACTTTTCTAAGACTTCAAGACCTTTGACGGAATTACTAGCGAAGGATGTACCTTTTATCTTTGAAGAACAATGTAAAGAAACATTCAACACATTAAAGAATATGCTAATAACTGCCCCAATTCTTGTAGCCCCAGATTGGAACAAACCTTTTGAGCTTATGTGTGATGCTAGTGATATAGCGGTAGGAGCATCGTTGGGAAAAGGAAAGACAAAATCTTTAAACCTATCTATTAAGCAGTCATACCATCAATAGTGCCCAAAAGAACTATGGAACTACTAAATAAGAACTCTAAGATATGATTTTTGCTTTCGACAAGTTTAGACCATACCTCATAGGATCTAAAGTCATTGTATTCACTAACCACACAGCTTTGAAGTATCTACTTACCAAGCAAGACTCCAAACCGAGATTATTAAGATGGATTATAATCTTACAAGAGGTTGATGTTACAATTAAAGATGAAAAGGGTTCTGAGAACCAAGTGGCTGACCATCTATCAAGATTAACACTGTTAGAAGAATAGCAATCCACTGAGATTCAGGAGAGCTTTCCTGATGAACAACTTTTTGCCATCTCAGTAGTCGCTCCAATTGACTCTCAGTTCCGACAAACCACATCAAGATTATGTAAGGTATACCCTTGGTTTGCAAATATTGTGAATTATCTTACGGGAAGATACGTACGACCGGAATTCACAAATGTGGATAAGAAGAAGTTCTTCACACATCTGAAGCATTATTATCAGGACGATCCGTACTTATACAAAAAAATTTCTGATTCCATTCTTAGGAGATGCGTCCATGATGATGAGATTCTAAGTATTCTAAGCTATTGTCATGCAAGAGAAACTGGAGGTCACTATGGCCCCGATAAAACAACAGTGAAGGTATTGCAGTGTGGATTCTATTGGCCGACAATATTTAAATCTGCTTATGATTTTACTAGAGCCTGTCATTCCTGTCAAATGACTGGTAACATTTCTAAGAGAGATAAAATGCCACTTCACAGTATCCTTGAGGTCGAATATTATTTGATGTTTGGGGAATTGATTTTGTTGGACCTTTTACATCGTCAAAATCTAATGGTTACATCATGGTAGCAGTCGACTATGTATCAAAATGTTTGGAAGAAATAGTTTCACCTACAAATGACGTTAGGATTGTCCTGAGGTTTCTTAAGAGGAATATTTTGACGAGGTTTGGGGTACCAAGAGCCATTATAAGCAACGGAGGGAGCTATTTCTGTAATAGGTTGTTTGAGAAGTTAATGTTAAGATATGGGGTGCGACATAAAATTGCAGCTTATCACCCCAAACAAGCGGACAAGTGGAAGTCACGAATAGAGAGATTAAAAGGGTTTTGGAGAAAACGGTTAATCCCACATAGAAAGATTGGTCTCTGAAATTAGACGATGCTCTCTTGGCCTACCGAAATGCTTATAGGACCATAATTGGGATGTCACCGTATATGATTATATTTGGAAAAACGTGCCACTTACCGGTTGAATTGGAGCACCGAGTCCTTTGGGCCACAAAATTCTTGAATATGGATGAAGGTTTGGCCGGAGAGAAAAGATTATTGGAGCTTAATAAGTTGGAAGAATTCAGACTTCAAGCATATGAAAATGCTAAGATATATAAGGAAAGGACGAAGCGCCAGCACGATAAGTGGATTCTGAATCGCACATTCGAACTTGGAGACAAAGTGTTGGTGTACAATACACATCTTCACCTCTTTCCTGGAAAGTTGAAGTCTAGATGGTTTGGACCATATGTTGTCATTAAAGTATCTCAGTCCGGCGCATGTGAAGTTAAGGACGAACGATTTGGGAAGATTTACACAGTGCATGTCCACAGGCTAAAGAATTACCTAGAGCACAATTATGACAACGAGAGGGAAGTATTTAAGTTGGAAGACCTACATTACGATTAAAGGAGCCCTATTAGTACATAGAACTATTTTTCTAAACCCTTATTTAATTATTTTTTGCTTATTTCAAGTATTAGAGTCAATAAAGTAGAATGACAATCGAATGGTTATTTTTCATCACTATATCTTCTGTCATCTGACTATGGATATATATGGTTTATTCCTTCACGATTTTCATGTGATACCCTCATATAAGTTTTCGCGTCTTGCGACGGTCAATAACGAATAAAGTGGCTTAAACTGTTTTTGTGCATTCCATGCTCGACTACCGCCACCTTATTTTCTTATTGCCCGCTGCATATATTTCAAAGTTTTGGGAGTGTTGTGCAATACAGGACGATGGAGCAACTAGAAACACGTTGACAACATTCACGATCCCTGATTACCGAGAAGATGGATAGCCGCAAGTACAACTAAGTACATTTTATTTTCTATATTATTAGTCATTGGGGACAATGACTATAATAAGTGGGGGGGTAAGGGCCCTTAGCTTGTTGATCGAAATAGGGAGATTTTTGAAATTTTTAAACACTATTTTTTAGCTTGTCTATTGCATGTCTGGAGTAAGGAATCGGTAGAAAAGGAGCCCAAGAATAATTTGAAGTTAATTATGGCATATTCAACTTAGCATGGAAGAATGAGCATGTGTTATGTTGCATAAAGTAGTGACTTGTTAATTGATATCTTATCATTGCATTCAATTTTTGCACCATAATCTGAGTGAGAAGTGTTTGAGTCTAGAAGAAGAGTTATCTTAGACAGGGAGTCTATATTTTTCAGTGGATATACTATAACTGATTGTTGTAGGACGATGGTAGCGACCATGCCGCCCCAAAAGGTAAAATGGGACAACAACGGGCTTGCTAGTGAATGAGAGAATAAAGTGAGAAATATGTCAAACAAGGCCGATGGAGCGTAAAATGCACGACCCTCGCAAAAGAAACAAGTGTGGATAACGAGTAAAAACTCGGTCCCCAAGTCCGCCCGGCCTAATTACGTTTTCATGATTGTTTGCCTGAGTCGAAGGCCAGAAGTGGGAGTGTGCACATTTACAAGTTAAGATTGTGGGGTCAATATAACAACATTCTGTTCACGAATGCGCTATCACGAATGATTCATCACACGACACATTGATGCGATGGTAGGTACTGATTAATGGGAAGCTTATGGATTGTCACATGATACATGTTCTAACGGAAATCTTTATTGAATGTGTGGTAATTAATGGGGATTGCTCTTGGAGGTACATTCTGCCTTGATACTATGCTCGAGAACGAGCAGAAGGCTAGTGGGGGGGGGGTAGTTGATGACGCTTACACCTTACGGCATCAACATTTCACCCATTCTAAGCTAAATGTAGTAGTTTTCGACCATTTATATGAACCATTTGAGTCGAATGTTGTGTTCATGAGTCGAGTAATTTGCATTTAACGTTTATTTCCCTCGATTTGATATTATTTTGTGCTTTGTTGGACTATTTTCAGGATACGGATATTGGGCCAGCGTTTGGAGTTGATTTTGGATCGGACTTGTTGGACATATTCTATTTTTAATGATGAGTGCCAGCCTAGCTGTTATAGGGCAAAGGCCAAAAGATGTCTAGAATAAATGTATAGGTTTACTAGAGTTTGATGTTTGTATAGGTTTGATTAAACAAACACTGTAAAAATGTCAGCTGACTTGTTCAATAGACCTGTCTAGGTTATGTGTTCAGTAGAGTGTCTAGGACCTGCTTAAGACTTAAGGCTGAGGGATTAGACTCTTAATTAAGACCGAGGGTTCAAACTCAGTTATGAAGGCTAAGGGATCAAACTTGGTATTGAAGTTTATAAGCCAAGGATATGGGATACCAATTTAGGTAAGTCTGTGATGACCTAAACTGATCACATATGCCTTGTATTGAAGATCTAAGTTCCATATAAGTAAAAGTGATGATTGGGACATAGGTACACTTTAAATGGTGTACTCTAACTTCACAATCAAAAGTTAGATGAGAAGCAGTCAGTTGAAGTGTTTCTTGAAACACAGTAGACTAAAAGTCAGCTGACCATATAAGTACATCAGCAGACTGATGAAATAGGTATCTGCTGAGTGTATAATTAGATTAATCTAGTCTTTCTGAAAGATTTCAAGGATAATGATGAATTACAAGCATTGGATTAATCAGTCAATCAATGGCTATGATGAAAGGGACGTTGTAAGGTTTCAGAGCCAAATCAATATGAAATTAAATCATTGGTTGACAGACTGTATGTCAGGAGGACTCTTACACAGTCAGAACAGTACAGTAGAGAGGAATTTCAGGGAATAATCAGAAAATCCTATAACAGTCAGATTTGAAATTCAAATTCAAAAATAGGTTTTCACCTATAAATATAAGACCCCTGGAATTAGATTAAACACCGAACTAACAAGTAATCAAGAGCTTAATACCCTGCTGAACTGACCTTTCGTATTTATCTAGAATTCTCTTTAAGTGTTTTTGCATTCAAGTATCATCTAGTAACTACACTTGGAGATCTTAAGCTGCTGATCTTTTCATCCTGATCAAAAGCTTTCTAGAACTGAATCACTTTCTTGATTCAACCTCTTCTATTTAAAGAAGTAATCTGAAGATAGAGAATCACTGTTGAAGTGTCAAGAACTATTGTTTTGTGGGGGAGCTGGTGAAGAGGCAATCCTAACCTTCAAGGACAAGTGGAGTATTAGGAGCAGCAATCCTACATGTTCTTAGTATTCGGTTTGTGAAGCCATAGTCGTTGGTCAAAGACAAACATCCTAAGGACTTTTGTAACAACAATCTCAAAAGACTCTAGTGAATTTCCTCCAACATCATAGGAGAAGAGTGGACTGACAGGATTACACCATCTGGAACCACTATAAAACTTGCCTACTTTAGTTTCCTGTATTTACTTTCTGCACTTAACTTTATTGCATGTTTTTCATATTAACTTGCTGAACTAGCTACTGGATTCACACAACTCTCACTACTGAGTATCTAATAATTAGTATCATCTTTAAACAACAAGTATCGAGGCTTAGTTTAATCTATTCCGCTGCAGCAGATTCAATAGAATGAATAGTCATCAGGCTGCTTAGGTCAGCATACTATTGACCCTTTTGAGTTTGTAAACTCCAAAAAGTTTTAAATGTTAAGTTTATTCACCCCTAAACTTAACCAAAGCCTTTTTAATGGACCAACAATTTGTATCGGAGCAGAGCTTCTGTTCTGAAGTAATCCTACTCGTTGTGCTTGTGAAAAATCTTTGAAATTTTTTTCAAGTTTCTGTTTTTCAAAGATTTTGCATCATGAACAACAACCAGTATGCTAGAACCATGTTGATGTGCTCTCTAGATCATTTTGATGAGTACGAATGTTGTATGCAGGCTTATCTAGCTGCTACACTTGATGAGATGATGGATGTGCGGATTGATGGACCACTTGAGATCACTAAAGTCATCACTGTGGATGGTCAAAATAAAACTATTCCAAAACCAAAAAGTGAATGGTGTGCTGAAGATAGAAAAAGGGAAAATCAGAAAAATATTGCCCTTGATATCATTTACAGAACCTTGGATAGAAATATGTACATGAAAGTGAAAGATTGCAAAACTAACAAAGAACTATGAGAGAAGCTGCAACTCATCTGTGAAGGCACTGATGCTATCAATAAAAACAAGATCAGTGTGGCCAAAAAGAAGTTTCAAGAGTTCAAAATGAAGTCCAATGTGAATATTGAGTGAATGGAATCAAGATTCAATGCAATTCTGGATGAACTCACCTTGCTGAATGTTGTATACCCAAAGGAAGAAATCAACACAAAGATTTCTAAAGCCTTGTCAGCAAAAGAAGTCTGGGAAATGAAGGTTACTGCAATGGAAAATCCAGGAGACTTCATGAAGAAGAAACCTTCAAGTTGTTCTTTGATCTTAAAGCTTATGAATTCAGCAAGGATATCATTGCAAGTGCTGAAATGGAATTACCAAAAACCACCACACTGGCTACTACACATAGAGGAAAGCCATCTACTACTCATGATGATGAACTAGATGAGATGGAGGAACAAATACCACTGATGACCAAGAAAATAAGGATGATGAATACTTGAAGAGCTTCTCCAAGGAATTATGGCAAGAAAACAACTGAGAAAAATGAGGAACCAAAGAAGGATCATGACTTTTTGTGCTTCAATTGCAAGAAACCTGGACACTTCAAACTTGATTGTCCTGAGTTAAAACAAAAGAAAGAATCTGATTACTTGCACTTTAATGGCAAAAAGCCTGGACATTTCAGACCTGACTGTCTAGACCTGCTGAAACAGAAGGGACCGCATAAAAGACATGCTAGAAAAGCACTTATTGCTGGTGATGAATCTGGCTATGAAGTGGAATATGAAAAGTCAAATGAATCGGATGACATTTATCTAATGGCACACATGGATGACACAGAGGAGGTATACAAAAATGTATCTAACAACACTCATGCTGAAAGTGAATGTGAATCTACTGGTGGTTCCTATCCAAAAGTTTCTGACATGGAAGAGCCTCTAGATGCCCTCCTTAATCAACTAAGGATAATACAACATGGTTATGAGATTGTGAAGGCAGAAAGAGAAACACTTCAAGCAGAAATTCAAAGATTGCATGCTGAATTATTCTTTAAGGCAAGGAAAAGGATTATAAACAGATTCAGCATAAGCTTGCTGCACCAACAATAGCAACTGAATCTGTGGCACAATCAAGTTCCACAACTTCTTTCAAATTTTGTAAGCCTTATGGTGATAGATTTGACACTCAACAACCTTCTAAGAATGGATCAAGTAAGACTACTAAACCTAGTACTAGAATGTACCTAAGTTTGTACCTGCACAAGATCCAACACCTCAAAAGGTTGCTGAAGTAGTAAAGCCTACTTAGAAAGATTCAAGGAACCAAAATCAGAAGTCCAAAAAGACAGCAGTACCTAACAAAAAGGGTAATTCTAAAGGTAGTCTGCTGCACCCTCTAGACCTGCTGATAACAGACTGCTGCAAGGTCTGCTGGAACACAAAAGACTAATCCTAGATCAGTCAAGAACCAGAAATATTAAGAGAATAATAATGTCAAACCAAAGAATGTTAATCATTCAAGGGATACTTATCTCAAGGGGAAAGGCAGATTGTTCCCTACTGATGAAGATTGGAATATTCATGCCACTGCTGTTAGAAACACGAAGTTTAACCATAATGCTAAGGATAGTCCTCAGCAGTGGAATCAGCAAAGGACTCAGTAGAGATCTCAACGGAGGACTCAACAGAAGCCTCAGCAGCGACCACAATACAGGGCTGTTCCTAACAAACAGAAATCTTATGGTTAGGCTTATGCCTATAACAACAGAGATCACTTTACATAGCATTATATACCAAAAGGCCAGAAAACATATATGAATGCTACACAACCTAATACTAGATTCTATGGTAATGTGGCATACATATATGAAAGAAAGTGCAACACTTTTCAAAGAAGACCTTATGGAAATTTGTTAAGGGTTGTGCTTATCACTGACCACAATGGACCCAAACATGTTTGGGTACCTAAACATATTAATTTGTTTTGTAGGGTGTCTGGTACTTTGACAGTGGATTTTCCAGACACATGACCAAGAGCAAGCACAATTTGGTGGATTTCATTGCAAGAGATGGACCAAAAGTTAATTTTGGAAACAAGGACACACTTGGATATAGAAGAGGATATGTCATCCTAGTGAATAATGGTTTAACAATCAAGAATGTTGCACATGTTGAGGGATTGGACTACAACCTACTGAGCACTAGTCAGTTTTAGGATATGAGCTACAAAGTCATCTTTGACAAGGATCATTGTATTGTCTTGAATGAGATGGGAGAGCAAGTTGTATTTGCTGGAAGTAGACAACAAAACATGTATGTTGTAGATTGGACCACTATTGTACCAACCTATCTCATTGTACATACAAAGTTATACTGGTTAAGGCATAAGAAGTTGACTCATTTAAATTTTGATGATATCAATCAGTTGGTGAAGAAGCTGGTAATAGGTCTACATGACATCACATACAAGAAAGATGGGATATGTGATGCTTGTCAACAAGGAAAAAAACAAAAGCAAGCTTCAAATCAAAGACTCAAAAATCAACCAAGAGAGTTTTGGATCTGATGCACATGGATCTTTTTAGACCAGTGATACCAACATGCTTAACTGGAAAGAAGTACACTCTGGTAGTTGTGGATGATTATTCAAGATACACTTGAGTAATTTTCATGAACAAGAAAAGTGAGGCACTTCAAAAGATGCCTGAACTTTTGAAGAGGCTAAAAAATGAGAAAAGTATGACAGTAGTAAAGATCAGATCAAACAAGGGTACTGAGTTCCTAAACAATGTCATAAGAGAATACTATGAACAAAATGGTGTGCTACATCAACTAGCGGCTACTAGAACCCCTAGCGGCTACTGGAACCCCTCAGCAGAATGGGGTTGCTGAGAGAAGAAATAGGACTTTGAAGGAAGCAGGGAGGACTATGATCTGTGAGGCAAAGTTACCTGAAAGGTATTGGGCTGAAGCAATCAATACGGCATGCTACACACAGAATTGAACTTCAATGAACAAAAAGCTTAACAAAACCTTATGAGATTTGGAACGGAAGAAAGTCAAATATATCTTATTTCCATCCATTTGGGAGTAAATGTTTTATCTTGAATCATAAGGATCAACTGAGGGCTTTTTAACCTAAATCAGATGAATGGATCTTCTTGGGTTATTCTTCCGTCACCAAGGCTTTTAGGGTGCTGAACAAAAGGACACTAAAACATGAAGAATCAATACATGTTGTGTTTTATGAACCAAAGTTCACTGGAATGGAGGATGAAGAAGTTTCAAAACCTACTATAAATCTTGAAATCACAGACCAGAATATGTTGATATTCTAAAGAAGATAAGTGATTTGAAGGTCTCTAATCCTGGAAATGAAGATGCCCCTGCAGAAGCACCTGCTGATACTACTACTGATACAGCTCAAGGATCTGATGATCCCACTACTGAACCAATAGCAGACCCCACTAAAGAACAAGTTCGTGTAAATAGAAAATAATGACTTACAATGGTTGAAGGACCACCCTGCTGAACAAGTAATTGGTGATGTACAACAAGGTGTCAAGACTAGAAGACAACTAGAAGCTATGTTTGCATGTTTTCTATCTCAACTGGAACCTAAAGTTGTTGAAGAAGCAATTCCTGATCCTGATTGGATAATTGCTATGCAAGAAGAACACAATGATATTGAAAGAAGTGAAGTATGAACACTTGTTGACAGGCCTAATCATGCAAATATCATTGGCACAAAATGGGTCTAAGATATTGAATATTAAATGAGATAAATCAATCAAAGGGATTTTCCTTATTTTACTAGTAGAAGGTTTTCTCTCTCCTCAATCTACTAGGAAGCTAATCCCAATCAGATTGGGATACATGAGGGGTGCCCCAACACCTATATTAGAAAGGGGTTGGCTAGCTCTTTTGTACACCATAATTCCATGAGCTAGTTGTTCTTGTGAAAAATAAGAGAGCTTTTTAGAGATAGATTATAGAGAGAGAAAAGGTTGACCTAGCAGTCGAGTTTTTCTAGTAGCAATCCTTGGTGGGATTCCAGCAAGGTGCTTGTGTGGATCACTGGTAGAGGCCGGACACGTGGACGGCTCGCGCACATCTACTCTTACCGGACAGTCAAAGCGTCGATCTTTTAGATCAATCAAGATAATATTACCGCCCCCTCTCTTATATGTTTATTGTTTAAACAAAGTCGATCTTGGACTGGGAAATCAAATTTTGAAATTGTGCTGCGCTACTCGATTGATTTCCTAACAGTGGTATCAGAACGGTCTTCGAGCTTAAGCAATAAGTATCTTTTATTTGCGTAGTTAATTGAATCGAATTATTAAATATGCATGATATTGATTCATTGAATACACAAAAAGAAAAAGAAAAAATTGGCAGCGGTGGTAGGCTTGGCCGATTGGCGGCGGCCCACCGCCATGAGATCGGTGGCGGCGGTGGCTCTTGGCTGCCGTCGGCTGCTGCACCATGTGGCTGCTCCAATTTGTTTTGTGTATCTCAATGAATCAATATAGTTCTTAGTATATGCAATTTTGATTTTGTTTAAAATAGTTTTAAGTTTAAAAATTCAAAATTGAGATTCGCTTAAAATTAATCGTTAATTTCATTGCGAATAGAATCAAGATATAATAATTTGATTGGCTGCTTCATGACGCAAGTAGTTCAAATTTAAATTTTATCTTTTTCATAAGATATTGATTGTATGGATTAGATAGTAGATATAATATGATTATATGGACCCCGATTGATCATGGACTCGACCAACAGGATAAGTGAATGCTTTATTTTCTGTTGGTTTATTATTATTGTTGTCCAAGGCCGTTATGAAGAACGTGACCTAGTTTTATTTCTGCATTATCCCACTACCGTTAGCTCACCCCCGTGTGCGGTGGATGTAAAATTTATTAGATAGATTGTTTTGAAATAAATTGAAGACGAAGACGGAGACCAAAGAAAGAAGAATAAAGATTCCATTGGAGAATGGCGCAGTAAAAATCCATTGGCGCTTGCAGCTACCCTTAGTTGTGACCCGCGGTTTCTTCAGTTTGTATTCAAAACCGCACCTAGGAAAAGTCCATGATCATACTGGTTATATTGTGCGCGGAATGTTGTTTATGTTTTACTTTATATGATGTTGTAGTAATATGCACGTAATAGATGAGACCGTAATTAAATATAAAATTAGTTAAGTGAATTAATTTAAAATTACTCCCACGACAAAAATTGAGTTATAATATGTCTCCCAATATTATAGTGACGGTGAAAAGCCATTGTTCAGATCCAACTGATCGGCCCATGTTGGGAGTTGACCTACCTCGGATATATCGTCATTATCGAGATATGATCGTTATGAGATATCATGAATACTCGGGTTACGACTCGACTAAGAATCTTGCGGTGATTGGCCCACATCAGGATCGTATGATTTTAGAGACATGAAGTTGACTATCATATAGACAATGTGAATTGTCAAAGTGTTGACTAGTCAAACCACTAGAAGTCGCGTTGGACGCGATTGGTAAGAAGTACATACCCGTCGAAATTGACCCGGTCAATCGGCCCATGTCGGGGATCGAGTCAACTTGATAGGATTCCAGCCACTAAATAATTTTGGAAAATTCTTTAAAGCCAATTGGGATTAGTTGACTAGTGGGAGCAAAATCATAATCCTAAAAACCATCTTTGATTTTGCATGTATAAACAACTGTACTCTTTTATCTTTATTTTATGTTGTAGTTTTAGCAAATTTTATTTATGTTTATTTATGTTTTGTATTCTCGATAGTTAAAAACAAAAATTAAATGACTGTAACCTTTTGAGAAACGTTCCCAAGTTGATTAAGTAATTTTAATCCTTTTAAAATAAGCAATGACACGAGCAATAGCGTTTTCATAGTTGAAGACAAGGAGGCTACATATTTGATGGAGTCCTCTAAGACTTTAATTATTAACGGTTGCTCACATATTGGACATAACGATACCCAATAGGTCACTCCGTCATACGATGATGATTATTCAAACATTAGATGGATTGGATTAGGATGACCACGTCGAATTTCGGAAATGTTGTTTTCAAAATTGTAAGATTTAAGTATCGACTTAATTCTTTAATAATTGCTTGAAAGTAAATTAAATAGTTAATGTTTTGAATATGATTCAAAAGATTAAATAGACTATTTAACAAACGTTGGATTTTCTTTATGAAAGAAAATTGAAGACACAATTCTTGTGATTTTTCTTAAGTCTTATGAAGACTAAATTAAGAAATATTTACAAGAGTTTGAAGGATTAAAATGGAAAGTTAGGGCATGTCCTTAAATAAGAGAACTTATTGAAGTCTCTATTTCAGGAAAGTACGTTGATATAAATCTATCTAAACTCTAGTCAACTCATGGATATATGATATCCTACAAGTGTGATTAAATTAGAAAGATTAAATACATATTTGGAAGGTGAAGCAAACATTGTAACACTTACCATATTCTGAATATATAGTAAACTAATAAGGGAACTAAATAAATGTTATTATGTTCCGGTTCTTATGAAGAACAGATTTTCAGCTACACGTTAGGATTTAATGGACAAATTCAATTGTAAGGAATAAATGTCATTCCGATAAGGTTGAACAGTCCCTGAATCCAACATGCTAGATTATTGTCACTATATAGTCGATATGAGTGATGAAATCTCAACAAAATAATTATATGGCTATTATACTTGATCTTATGGCTCTTATAGACATAGTCTCTATGGAAGGGAAGCGTGTAATCAAACGCCATTCTGATTATGCTGAACTATATGATTATGAATCATGTGGGTTTTACGTATCTTATCCAAAGAGGACTAAAATACCATTTTATGAAAATGGTTTTAAAATCTAGAAAATTGACAAAGCCTAGACATATTGATGTTTGTTGGCTTATGACAATTTATACCATAATTAATTGTTTATCTCTCTCTTGGACAATTTTAGAAATAGTTGAATATACTTATTGAAGTACGATAATTCTGAAAGCCTAAAAAGTTCGAGCTAATACGAATATGAGATAAATGAAACTTAGGAATTAATCTTCAATTTGATTGAATCATTTAATGAATGGAGAGTGTTTCAAAAGTCGTCTGAAAAGGAATCCGATTCTCCCTAAAAAGATATCATTTTGAGATGCGCGATCGGATTGCGGTTCCGAAATGTAAGCGACACTTTATACGTTAAAGTTGTGACGTACGCTGACGATGCTAAATTATGCACCACCGGTTTAACAGGGCCACGTGTAATCTAAGGGTGAGTCAAGAAGAATATGCTAGGCTAGTACTGTAGTAAAGATGGTGTTTTTGGTGTTTTTTGGCTGAGTCCAAAAATGTATCTTGGATTGCCTACATATCCTGTGTCATGTCCAGGAATCAAGCCTTACGTAGTTCCTGGAGCTGTGTATTTATAGGCACATGCCTTTCTTCTACCCTAAACTTAAGGCGGTTTGGTCTATTGACATAAATAACCCTTACTGGGCCTTGCCCCTTGCCCAAGTAACCCTCTGGATGTTGGGCTTAAGAATCTGGGCTGGGACCCTGGTATCGACTCGTACAACACCGACATGGGTGCTCGAGATGGGACACTTGTAGAATCTGCTGGTTGCTGCGGACTTCACTGACTCGTCTCTTATTCGACTCGAGGTGAGTACTAGAGGCTTGGACTTTTCATACGCCAGCTGGACCAATCAGATAATTCCACGTGGAGAGGTGAAATCTCGTATCGTCATACGCCATGCAAAGAATCCCTTACCCATTTAGGAATAGTTCCCTTAATCAAAACCCATAATTAACCAAATTCTGATCACGTATAAGTCATTAACGTCGATATCACTAGCAAGAACACTAGGCACATCGTAGTATAGTAAGGGCGAATCAAGGTCAACCCCAAAGAGGCAATATAATTTTAAGTCCTAATTAAGAAGGCACATATAGGTGGTCTAGATCTGTTCTCCAATGATCCAGATTCGGTACATCCTGTAAAAATGTAAAATGAGGCAAAACAGTACCAAACCTTCAGGAAAATGACACATATGCATAATTACAAACCTAGAAACATACACATAGCATTTAACACATATTTCATATAATAACGAGCCTATCTATCATTTCTTTGAGCAATATTCAGGGTGAATAGAAGTATAATTAATGGTACCATTTAGAGCGTTATCAACTACCCCCCACTTAGCTTTTGATCGTCCCGAGAAAAAAGGCGAAAAGAAAACAACATCCTGATCAGTATACAAGTTAATTAAAATTAGCTATGCCTCACAAAGTCAAGATCTAGATCATGCCACTCATATCCATCAGTAACGCATTAAACACTATTCATATCATGAGCCAATGTGTGTGTGCAATACCTTTCACAGTCGCTTAACAATGCAAACAATCTCATATTACGTTAACCCATAGTCAAACTAACCAGTCTTGAACATGTTTTTATTAATCTAATTAGCTGGCAAGGCGGTTTGAGAACCGAGTATTACTCTTAGGATCGCGTTTATTGGTCTATGCAAAAGTCA
The DNA here is from genome assembly GCA_036785695.1 of Gentiana straminea. NCBI lineage: Eukaryota > Viridiplantae > Streptophyta > Magnoliopsida > Gentianales > Gentianaceae > Gentiana > Gentiana straminea. The sequence goes on along the minus strand of JAVUPR010000326.1, from coordinate 6,677,942 downwards.
TGCGTTTTATGCTCCATCGAATTAATTTTTGCCAAAGGGATTATAGATGTATATATTTCAATGCACTTCTCTTTCTTGGCGGGTGAACTCTCATTGATTTATCTATCCTCACAATCTCACTCTTGATAAACTACCAAATCAATTCCTTTGACCTTATAAGCGTTGATGGAACATAATTCGGGATAAAGCCAGGGTCAACTCTAGTCAAAGAAATATGCTATCGACTACACACCAGGGAAAGTGAGTTATATGTGCTTAAATGGTGGCTCACAATAGAATATGCGCTTAATACGCCACTACTTCAGAAGTGGGCACTTACTTTAACTTGTACATCGTGGAACAAAGATGAAGTCAATTAACTCGAAAAGATCAAAGATATCATTTTTTTTTCAAAATTTTGTTGAAATGAATCAAAGTCTATGTGGTGAATAATGCGTCAAAGAGAATCAAGATAATAACACAATTAACGGAATATAATGCTAAGAAGCTAAGTGACGTCCCTTACCCCCCCACTTAATCAAAACATTGTCCCCAATGTGTAATATGAAAGAATTAAAACGAAAAGGAACTTAGCTTCATTAAGGGTGGAGCCAAAGAAGAATTGGATCGCCGTATAATTCGATGGGCGTATGTAAGTAATCTTTGAAAAATCTGCGCTAAGTATCTCAAACAAGCCAAGAATAATGGTGGTGACAAGAAACTATAAAATAATATCGCGGCAGTTAAGAGAAAAATAAATAACTCCAAACAGTTTAAGCCGACAAAATCATTATGTTATTAAAGATCCGCTACAGTATTAGATAGGAAATAAAAAGAAAAATAAGAAAATTGAAAATAACAACAATAAAAATAAAGAAATCTAATCCTTCAAGTCATAGCTAGGCTCAAAACCGGGAGGCGGTGCAGAACTTGAGGCGGCAATGGTAGAAGAGGATGCTCAAGGACGTGGGAAAGTCCTAGGCGGTAGGGTCACAGGAGGAACTCCTAGTAAGTCTATAATTCTATGCATCTTGCGATGCAGACTCACAATTTCTCTCTAGTTCTCCTCTAGCAAGGCACTTTGAGTTCGAGGTGCTCCGTGGACCGGAGTACGCTCTCTCTCAGCTCTCTGACCGACCCGTCTACGTTCTTTTAAAACTGAATGTGAACTGATCAACGGCTCAGGGTCTTCCCACTCATTACTAACCAGAACTTTGACCTCGTCCTCCAGAGAGAACATATCAATCATAGGCCCATATGGCAACTGCTTGCGCTCAGATATGGCAACTGTGCATCAGAAGACCTATGTTGACTGGAGATCCCTGCTCTAGATAGAACATCAACTTTGCCCTCTTTGGTGTGACAGACACCGTATGCTTGGTTGGCAGAAGGCGAGCACAAACAAATCGATTGACCACCTCCCTATCCCAGATAACTCGTTTTCCAGGAAGATTGTGGGGGCTCCCATAGGATTGTGCCTCCATTGCACCCCAAAGTAATTAGAAATCATCTACATCCTCTCTTGATCTTCAATATTGGTCGAGGATGTGTACTAATCTGGGCCCACTGGTGGATTGCGAACCTCGTAACAGATGTTGATCAGCTCAATCGTGAAGTCAACCTTAACTCCCCGGACCATTGCAAATGTAGCTCCATGGTTATACGAAAGAAAAACATAAAATTCTCTTACCACTGTAGCATTTAACCGCATCGGTGCCTCAGCCATATCCAAAATATCTTGTACTTTTAGGGCTCATGGCAAGATCTTACAACAATCATCCAACTCTACTCTCGTTCTCAAGCAACCGGTCTTCCGTTCCAATGCCCTCGGAATGATACATTGATCTTTAAAGAATGAAATTGCTCAACCCCATCTATCAAGGGGTTAGCATCTCCATAAACATACTGGTGACCACTTGGACAATGGGGGGTTCTGATACGCTTAGGACATATCCTGATGATGAAGCAAATTTTGAAAATGGACCCTCGGTAAACCGGCCTATACCCCCTATTTACCGGCCTGACTTTTCTCGGTTTCTTACTGGGACTGTGCTCTGAAAATGGAAGATGTAGAACTGCAGAACTTCACTAGCCCATCGGCACTACTAATCAGCAACATGGATGGAAAAGGTAGTGTTTTGGTTGTTTAAATGAAAGGAAAAATGTTTGATTTTGATGGAGGTATGATGGTGATGAGGGCCGAAATTTGTAGAAGAAGAAGAAATTGAGAGATTTTGGTGATAGAAGAAGAAAATAGTTGGTGAGGATGATGAATAATGGTGGTGGAAGGGTGTTTAAAATAGGAAATGATAGAAGGTGGAAGGATTTGGTGGGATAATGGGTAGAGGAGTAATTAGGGTGAGGGATTTTGAGGGGTTTGATTGACGGGATTGAGGTGGAGTTATGGTGGAGTGTGGGAATAGATGAAGAGGTGGAGAATAGGGAAAATGGGACGGTTTTGCTGACTGGTAGGTTTCTGATGCAACGGTTTCCTCCACACGTCTCTAAAAATTCTGCTTTTTGATCTAACACTCAGAACCTAAAAAAACCTTGCTCGGTAACCCGGAGGTAACTCGCAGGTTACCGGGGCTTCTTTTCCCTAGATTTCTCTGTACTCCTTCTCTGCACACCTTATAATAACTTCCTGTTCAATCCTGACCTTAAAATGACTAGTTCCTTACTCCTTTTGTGTATGTTTTCGACTCAATCCTAACCTACTTCACTAGAATCCACAACGAGTAAAAAAACCTTTCCAACAACCATCGGTTTCAAGCCTAAGGGTGCGGTAGGATGAAAAAAAACTCGTCCCTTCATCCAACTACTTTTATTCATTTCTATTATATCTAAGGGTTCATGAGAATACTTCTGAGTTTAAAGTCTTCAGCTCGACTTACCTTTGGATCTTCAATCTGTAAAATATCGGGGCCTTGACTCACCAAACTTGCATCTTTGAGGTTTCAACTGTCATGCACTTCCCTTCTCGTCGGTCATTATCTTTCAAGAGTGCCTTATCCCGGTTTTCCATAGAAACATTTTGAGTCTAGCACGCCTCTCTCTCTTTGCTCGTGTGCTAGGTCATCCTCTGCTTCAAGATTTAATCATTATGCCCGAGGATTCCACACTTTCCACTTTGAGCTCTAATCTTTCATTACGCAGTACGGAATGACTAGATTCATTGAGCCTTTGGCTGTGGCCCTTTTCTTCACTCTCTCTAAGCATTAATCTCATGAATTCTTGCTCACAGGTTCCCACTAAAACCTCTTTTCCTATGCCCTTCCTTCTCTATCTCCATGATTTCCACTTTTCCCGAACCATAAGTCATCGTGCAACTTTCCAGCCTATTATCTAGGGGCTTTAGGATTTTCATCGATATGGCATCATTGATCAATCTTAAAGTGATCTCCACGTTATCGAAGTCCTTGATTGCTCTGCTGGTTGCTAAGAACGGTCTACCTAATAAAACAGGGGCACTCGGATCCTCAAGTACGTTTAAGACCATGAAATTTATTGGAAATGAGAACCTCCTCCCTTAATCATACCATCCTTTAGCAGGCCGGCAGACATATCTCAGGTTCGATCGACAAAGGTCATGGACCGTGTTTGATCCATGACAACCAGATGAATAATCTTTTGGCAAATGGATAGAGGAAGAATGTTACAACTGCCACCGGAATCCCAAAGACCTAAACCTACAGATATACCATTGATAGAGATTGAGAGTCGAAACGTTCCAGGGTCTCATAACCTTTCGATGTATCAGAGTCCGGGTAATCCTCAGACTCTGAGAACATAGTGTCCGGATCCTCCTCTGAATCATCGAAGTCGTAATCGGACGAAAGATCAATTAGCTCGATAGGAAATGTACCTGGTCGATAAGTCTCATACTCCTTCAGGTTTTCCTCGGCTTCCTACTTAAGCTTTTCAGTCTCCTCCTCCACACGCTTCTTATCAGCTTCATATTGCTTTCTAGCTTGTGAACCAGGGTACACAGAGATTGGCTTAATGTTCAACACAGTATGAGGCATTGCGTTCGACTCGTCTAGACTTAATCGCTTTTTCTTGACTGAATTTCTGAAGTGTCCTGATACTCCTACAATAGAGACCAAATAAAACAAACAAAAGATTACCAACTCCCGACTTCAGTTGGGGATGAGCCCAACTATTGAGGACCTACTAACTAAAATCAACTAGGAATAACATAGAAAAACAAAGGCTATTCAGAATTAGATTTTCTAGGCCTCGGTAACCCAGGGGTAAGCCACGGTAAACTGGACCTAGAATATCTTATTCTGACAGATTAACAAGTGCATGGTTGATCCAGGACGACTCAAGACTCAAAAGAAAATAAAATTATAAAAACGACTTCTAAACAAGAATTAAAATGTTTATCCTTGAAATTGGCCATTGTCCCCGGCAACGGCGCCAAAAATCTTGATCGCGTGTAAGTCACTAACGTTGATATTACTATCAAGAATACAAGGTACATCGTAGTATAGTAAGGGCGAATCAAGGTCTATCCCACAGAGACAATGCAACTTTAAGTATAAACGATTCTAACCTAACTAAGAAGGCATATATAGTTGGTCATTCACCAACAAGAAACATGAAAGAAACGTGGTACTCCTCCACCTCTTCCCACCGATCTGCTAACTTGGATTAGTTAATCTTTATATTTACTTCCATAAATAATTTCCTTAAATTAATCGACCGAGCTTTTAGTTTAGTTTTCATCTATAGGTGCAACTCCTAACCCTATCTACTCCGACCATGGTAGTAGACAATCTATACGCAAGCTACCCTCCTTAATTGGTCCGTAATAGCCTATACGCTTAAAGAACTAGAATTGCCGATATCGAGTGCTAATGCATACCACTAACCAGCCTAGATAGTTGTCGACACTGATCATCACGTTCCTAGGGTCCATCAAGACTATGTGCAAACTAACTCTTCACTATCAGTTCTTCATGTTAATTTACGAATACAATAAGAAGATTGGCTAGATCTAACAAACTGTTAATTAAACATGTTGATCAACGTAGCTGACGTGAATCCTTCAGATTAAGTTTCCTAAATTTTTCCTCGGTAAACCGGTATAGACCGCCGGTTTACCTAGGGTTGATTTTTTTAATTCTGGATCTACATTTCTCAATTATGATTAATCTAAGTAAATCATAGGGTCGTTAAACATGCAGATTAACTAAAACACATAAATACGAACAGATCTACCAAATTGAAGAAAAAAAGGAACGTTCAAAGCTTCATACCTTCAATGGAGAGATGCTCGATCCACTCAAGCTAGAGATGGTAAAGAAGGGAAGGAAACCAGAAATAACTCCTCAAAAGCTTAGAAAAACTTTATCTCATCAAATTGTATAATGTAATTAATAATAGATATAATATAATGGAGTGCTTCTCAAAACTTATGTAATAATCAGCTAATGCAGCTTTATATAGATACAATAGCTGACTTATGACTCATAGAAATCCTAACCGACCTTGTAGATGCGGCAAAATCAATTTCGTGTCTCACAAGGCTCTCGGTTTACCAGACCTAGCCTATGGTAAACTGGGCACACTAGTCTTCTCTTTCTTCAGCAGATCTCTTCTTGGACTTCTTTTACTTGGCCCAACATGCTTCCTTAGATCCACATCCGTTCTCCAGTGCTCCGGATTCGGTACATCCTGTAAAACACGTAATACGAGGCAAACAGTACCAAACCTTCGGGAAAATAACACAGTTGAAAAATTACGAACCTAGAAACATACATATAGAATTTAACACATATTCCATATAATAACGAGCCTGCCTATCCTCTCTTTGAGCAGAATTCAAGGTGAATAAAGGTATAATTAATGGTACCATTTAGAGCGTTATCAAGTTCCAAAGAATAAGGTTGAATAAATTCCATATTAGATATGGAAGGGGATAATGTCAAATCTATCTTAACCGATGATTTGAAGTTGTCATAGGCAAAGTCAGAAAGGCTTGAAGCCAAGTACGACGTATGCAACTTTGTGGAATGTCTTGGCAAGTACGTTAGATATTGTTTACTTTCCCGCGGAACAAAATGTTTGTCTCCAAACTTGCTGTCTTCTAAAGATGGTATTTCTTCCAAAAGAGATAGTGGGAGTAAGTGAGATCTCAAAAGAGTTTGAGAGCCACAAGGATAGATTCAACCATAGAACGTGAGCAGATGCAACAATGTGATGATGTGTAGAACACTGCTCCGTGCACACAAATGTTCTATAATTCTGTGGATAACCTTAAGCCTGAAAAGGCTGCTGGTATGTTTTGAAAAATGAATATATCACGACTTATGAAGGAATGTAAGAAAGGCAAGATTGAGAGACATGGCCAGGAGCCATAATATCTGAATTAGATTCCATCAGTGACAACCAGGTTGTGAACCTAGTATGTCTTACCTAGAGGGAATGTCCCTGAAGGGCTGACATTGATAATAATATGATTACTATAAGGCTATAGTGACGGATGACAATCTTTTGAAACTTTTGCATAAAGGACAAAACTATTTATTCAAAATTCACTTGTGTTCGAAATTCACTTGTTTAAATTCACCTTGTAATTATCTTTATTTTCAAAATTCATCGTCAAAATTCACCGATTTTCGATTCACTGTCACCCGTCGAAATTCACCGATTTCGGGATTCACCGGGGAGATTCATTTTCGGGATTCACTTGTTATAACTTTGTGTCATTAAAAATATTCCGGCTATATGATAGTATATGATTAAAAGACGTTAAGAAAACAACTCGATGTTCATAGATGATAACATGATATGAGAGCCTACGAGATCCATTTATGGACTCAAACAAGTTTCTCTAGACAATTTCTTTGTTTGATAATCGAAGGAGTTTGATTTAGTCAAAAGAATGGATATGCCTAATGTGCAACAGGGATAGTGGGAGTGTGTTACGATTTTTGAGTAAGGTATTGGATATCTCTCTCGGGAATTATCACCCCATGTCACAGTCAATTAATTTTTGGTAGTTCAAGGTCTTTACGAAAGCACTTGGATTAGCAGTTCTTATCTTTAGGAATAAGAATCTATAGTGATAGATTTAACTGCTGTTAGTTTATAGTTTACATATATAGATGTGATGCTAAAAGAGTTTAGCATAGATCACGATATGAGATACTGCTAGTTGGTGTTCTCAAAATCTATCTATGTTAGGACATTAGTCCTAAAGACAAGGTGAAAGATGATGCTTATGGAAGGTTTCCTTTGCTACTGCGATATGAACCATCATAAAAGTAATGCCAGAAATTCATAGTCCATGAGGAGTCATGAGAAAGTATGAAAGTAACTCTAGTGAATATCGAGAATATCCTTAAACAAGTTAAGGATGGTTTCCTAGTTCATCAAAACTTGGAATCGTATAAATATAGATATAATGACGTATATCCTGAGTCTTATAAAGGCGAGTGAGAGCAAAAGTCTGGGTTTACAGTCACTTTGATTAGGGGATACAGTGAGCTATAAATGTTCTTAGCAAGAGATCGCTTTGAATTCTACAACTGAGCCAATTACAGTATTGCCTTGAAGGCACAGCGGGAGTAGTACATGGATCTAGAAGGTTCATTCATGAACCTTGTGTGGTTCTTCAACCTATACAATATAGCTAATATAGTTGTGGATTCATTGCTTGAAGCAAGGACCAAGGTCTCGTCAGAGATTCATGTGTGTTGAGGCGGTTCCTTTTGACTTGGTTATTTGGAGCATGGTATGAAGATAGTTTGAGTCCCCACGGATAGCGATCCATCACGGCTAGGGCTAGTTGCGAGTATTGCATGAGATTATTGTGTTTCAACTTGGTCTTGTGTGCGCGAGTGCTTGGTTTTAGGCCAAGTGGGAGATTGTTGAAATAGTGTCCTAAACCCAATCGGGTTGGACCGGATCCGACCGGGTCGGATAACTTCTACTATTTTTTATGATTATACATATATAATGAATGGCTTTTTTGTTGTCATATATTTGTTCTTTTAAAGAACCAATAATGTATTTTTATATGATAACGTCCTTAGTATTAAACCGTGATAGAGAAACCATGATAGGCGATTATGGTTGATGAGATCTCTAATCACTTTAATAAGTTTGATACTTAAATGTCTCTAGGCTGATGTACTGTTGAACAGGGCATTGATAGTACGAACAGACTAGCCCGTATTAGATGTCTTCTGTCTTTAAGGACAGGGAAGATCTCGTATATCGAAGTGTAGTGACACTTGGACTGTATGTGGACGTGTATTAGAGAACACGTACGTTACTGACCCACTTACACTGTTAAGTGTCACACCATATGACGGTTGTGTAATTATCCTTAGGACCGGAGTCTGAGGATCATGGTGTGGATTGTCATGCTTTGACACTATTGAGGTTTCCCTTAGCCATAGGGTGATCATGCGGTAGTGATTGGGCATGATACTGAAGCATGTGGAGTATACATGTTAGGTCGTCTTGGAATCACGTACCCTATTAGTTGGAGTGAATATCCGAAAGGGCCTTCCTATAAGGAATGTATAGTTCTCGTGAATCTTTGCAAAGTGGGATTAATTGAGTTATTCCGAGAGAGCCTGATATCCAGATTATAGGATACGATCAAGATACGATCGTATGGATATTATTACAGCGATAGGATTCTATTTACACGCTAACCGAGCACATGAAAGATAGTAGTCATTGCGTATTGACTCTTTCGATGATTGGGGGTCATGGACGTGTTGCTAGACGCTATCCGTGATCATTAGATGTGAAGGGCATTTTCGTAATTGTGCCTTATGTCTACGGCCAACATATTCGGAAGCCTATCGGGTCACACACATATGAACATCAAGTAGGATTAAAATATGGTTAAAGTTGATAACGAAATAAGGCTCATACTATAAAGCTTATAGTGTCAAATTAATATGGTGGTATTTCTTAATATGAATAAATATAATGCAAGATGTTAATTATGTTGATTAATTAAATATGTATATAGATACATATATTTCAAAATATTTATGTATATATGATATACATGTATTTTGCAAATTAATTAATCATAGTATTATATTAATCATGACTAATTAGATATATATGTGGATATATATGGTGCGCATGTTTTTGTGTATATTGATTCACAAAGATCTTGCAAGATTAGTCAATTATGGCATTATATATATATATATATATATATATATATATATATATATATATATATATATATATATATATATATATATATATATATATATAATATTTGATATTAATGTGTATAGATTTGCACACATGTGTAAATTGATTTATGGTAATATAATAAGATATATTGAATATAAGATATTGTCAATATATATCTTGGAAATATATTTAATATAAAATATTAAATATTAACTGAGATAAATCAATCAAATGGATTTTCCTTATTTTACTAGTAAATGTTTTCTTTCTCCTCAATCTACTAGGAAGCTAATCCAAATTAGATTGGGAGACATGAGAGGCGCCCCAACACCTATATAAGAACGGGGTTGGCTAGCTCTTTTGTACATCATAATTCCAAGAGCTAATTGTTCTTGTGAAAAATAAGAGAGCTTCTTAGAGAGTGAGAGAGTATAGAGAGGGAAAAGGTCAACCTAGTAGTCGAGTTTTTCTAGCAGCAATCCTTGGCGGGATTCCGGCAAGGTGCTCGTGTGGATTACTGGTAGAGGCTGGACAAGTGGACCGCTCGCGCAAATCTACTCCTACCGGACGGTTAAAGCGCCGATCTTTTAGATCAACCAAGGTAATATTACCGTCCCCTCTCTTATATGTTTATTGTTTAAATGAAGTCGATCCTGGATTGGGAAAAATTATCCTATGATACTCGATTGATTTCCTACCATAACAATGGCTTTAAAGGCAGTGAGTCTCCACTTGATCTATTTCTATCTACCATTCAATAGGGTGTTCGTCTTTAGCTACATCTTTTTACATTTTAATTTATATATTTCTGGCCATCAAGAATCTGGGGCCCTACCTAGGCAGGGCAGCCTTATAGTATATGGACCGTGGCATATGCCTTAGTGGAATTTTAAAAAAAAATTTGTTATACCGACTTGATTCTTGAGAGTCTTGGTGATGAGTATAAGGATCTAACCCATTCAATTCAAGCTCATGATACCGCAATTTTGTTTGAAGAATTGGATGAAAAATTGCTCAACTACTCCGTTCAAGACACTTCCGCCGATGTAACTCCACCAACGTTCGGCCCAGCCTCTGCCCACCCAACGTATCATCCCTCAGCCGGCTTATTACTCAAGCAAAGTTACCCCCAATGGAGCGCACCACCACAACAGCAGCCTCACTCCTCTAAATTTCCTCGACAACCCAACCCTTCGCCCTCTCCGAATTTTCGGCCACCCTCCCCAACCGATGCCAATTCTAGGCCATGCTGGGCTTAGCTTGGCCGATGCCATCTTCACCGAGAACATGGCCATTCAGCCTGGTTTTGTTCCTCTTATCATCTCCAACAATTGACCCCATCCAACCCCCGCCCCCTCGCCCCCAAGCCCACCTCACAACCGCTGATTCAGCCTTCCCGTCCGGTCCCATTACTCCTTGGCTCCTTGATAGTGGTGCCACCCACCATGTGATGAACGATATTCAACATTTATCCCTCCACACTCTGTACTCTGGTGATGATTATTGTAGGACATGGCATGGGTCTCCTTATCACTCATATTGGTTCTACATCTATCCCAATTAATCTCTCTAAATCTGTTAATTTACGTAATATCTTATTTGTTCTTACTATGTCCTGAAATTTGATTTCTATTTCTCAGTTATGTCAGTCTAATAATTTGTCTTTTGAATTTTTACCCTCTTAAGTTTTTGTGAAGGATCTCTAGATGAGTCAAATATTGCACCGTGGTTCGGTTAAGAATGGACTCTATGAATGGCCCTCTCCACCTTTGCTTGCTTTCGCTTCAACTAAAGCCACATCCCAAGTGTGGCATCATCGTCTAGGCCATCATGCATCCTCTATTTTATAGTCTATTATTAGTACTTATAGTTTGGAGTCTATTATGTCTTCTTTTACGCATTGTTCTGCTTGTTTGGAAAATAAAAGTCACAAACTGGCCTTTGGCCCCTCTACTTTACACTCTTCTCATCCCCTTGAAATTATTTTTGGTGATGTTTGGACTTCTCATGTTCTTTCCCTTGATGGTTTTAAATATTATGTTATATTTGTTGACCATTACACTCGCTATGTATGGTTTATCCCTTTTCTAGAAAATCTGATGTTGCAAACACTTTTATTCGCTTTCGCACAATTGTTGAAAAATATTTTAATCACAACATCATAAGATTTTACTCAGATAATGGTGGATAATTTATCTCTCTCCATGATTACCTTGCCACCAATGACATCTCTTTTTATACCACAACCCTACACGTACACACACCTTAGCACAATGGCATTTCTAAACGCCGTCACTTGCATATAATTGAAAATTGGTCTTGCTCTTCTCTCTCATGCCTCTTTTCCCACTACCTTCTGGCCGTATGCCCTCGCCACTGCTTTCTATATCATTAATCGCATGCCTTCTCCCGTGCTCAACATGATGTCTCCTTAATGTGCATCTTTCAAGAATATCCCAAATTCCTCAAATTACGTGTCTTTGAGGGTCTCAGCTATCCCTGGTTACGTCCCTACATGGATCACATACTTCAACCTCGTTCCAAACCATGTATTTTCTTAGGCTATGCACTTAATCAACATGCCTACTACCATTATGACATCACCGCCTCTCGTCTCTACGTGTCCCGTCACGTTAAGTTTGTTGAAACAATCTTTTCCTTTACCACTCCCACTCCTTATCAAGCCCCTCCCAACCTCTTCTCTCTGACTGGATTCCCACACCCTCTCCTGCCGTACCACTCGTCTCTTCACCTCCACCATCTGATCCTGAACTGTCCCTCACTCCTCCTCCCCCTTCACCTCCCAATCAACCTGTCGTCCCACCTCATCCTATGAGAACCCGGGTTAAAAAATATCAATAAACTTATCAAAAAACTCAACCTTCATACTCTTCTCACTTTCCCTACTACCACCGAACCTACTTCTATCACTTAAGCCCTTAAACATCCTCAATACAGAAAGATATGCAAGAGGAATATGACGCTTTGATGCATAATTCCACCTAGGATTTAGTCCCTCTCGATCCTTCTTACAACGTTATTTGTTAATGGATATTCAGGTTGAAACACAACACCGATAGTTCAATTGATCGCTACAAGGCTCACTTTGTGGCCAAAGGATTCACTCAATGGCTAGGTGTTGATTATTTGGACATTGAGCCCTGTGTTTAAACCCACTACTATTCTGGTGGTCCTTTACATTGCTCTCTCCTGGGGTGGTCTTTACGACAACTCAATAGTAATAACTCTATTTCTGCAGGGTCACCTTCATGAAGATGTCTATTTATCAAAACCCATGGTTTTGTTGATTATGTTTATCCTATGCATGTGTGTAAGCTTCACAAAGCTATTTATGGCCCGAAACAAGCTCACATGGCCTGGTATGATGAACTAAAAGGTTTTCTTATCTTTTGTAATTTAAAAAATGCACAGGCGGACACTTCCTTATTTATTTACAATACTAGTGGTATTATTCTTTATGTCTTGGTATATATGGACGACCTTACTATTACGGGGAATGACTCCTGCGCTCTAGTGAAATTTATTACACTATTGAGAGACGGTTTTTCCCTCAAAGATCTTGATGCACCGACTTATTTTTTGGGCATCGAAGTTGTATCGAATTCTGCCGGTTGCATTTTGTCCCAAAAATGACATGCCACTGAGTTACTTGCCAAACATCAGATGCATCAGGCTCATGTAGTGACCACTCCCTTCCGTCGGATATTTTTGGTCTCATTGCGTATCCCAGCACTCCACTTTCTGTTCCATCTCATTATCGTATGGTTCTTGGAAGCCTTCAATATCTTCTTTATACTCGACCGGATTAAGCCTTTGCAGTCAATAAATTATCTCAGTTTATGCATTGTCCAACGTATTTTGTGCTATTTGGTAGGCACTCTGGATTATGGTCTTCAAATTCATCGAACGTCTCCCTTCGTTCTCTTAGAGTTCAAAGAAACAGTCTACTATTGCTCGATCATTCACTAAAGCTGAATATCGCTCGGTTGCGGCTAACACTGCGGAACTCAATGGTGTTACTTACCTGCTCCATGATCTTGGCTTTCCCGTCTCACAACCCCCAGTATTTAATTTACTGTGAAAATCTTGGTACCACTCACTTCTGTGCAAATCATGTCTTTCTTTCTCGCACGAAACATGTCACCATTGATTACCATTTTATTCGCGATCAGGTCAAACTAGGTTGGCTTCAAATTACACATGTTACTGCTCAAGATCAACTTGCTGGCTGTTTAACCAAGTCTCCCTACCCAAACCAGCATTTCATCTCCAACGAACCAAGTTAGGCCTCGTCCCTCGTCCAACTTGAGGGGTGGTAATAGGATTAAAATAATGTTTGTATTATTAGATAAAGTGATAACACTGTTTGTATTATTATATAAAATGGTAGCTGTATTTTTGTATTTTTTATGGAGATAACTATCTCTAATATGCTATGATGTACCTATATATATGTTGTACCACAACCAAATGAAGTGTGAATAATAATATTAATTTCTCTCAAATATAGTTCTATTATAATGTATCTCACTTTTTAAGTGTGACTGAAAGATGCGATTTTTTAAGCGTGACTGAAACATGTTAACCATCTCAGTTAATATTGAAGCATGTAAAATATCTTAGTTCTTAACTCTAATTGAAAATCATAGTATCTAATTTTTTAAGCGTGACTGAAACATGTAAACTATCTCAGTTTTTTGTGTGACTAAAACAATTGATATATTACACTTTTACGGAGACTAAAACATATAATATATCTCATTTTTTAAGTGTAATTAAAACATATATATAATATATCTAAATTTTTTAGTGTGACTAAAACATATAGTATATCACATTTTTTAAGTGTGATTAAATCAAATTAATTTTTGTCACATGTGAATGTGTCACGGTTCAAAATATGACATAAAAATTAATATATCACAGTTAAAAACCGTGATTTTTATGACTTTTTCTAGTAGTGGGTGTTGTTATGGCTTTTGCATGTTCCCATAGTTTAGATTTGGATCTTAATGTCAACTTATGTGTTCCTACTTGTTCTATATGTTATTGAATTTACTTAGCAGGGTATTCGTATTAAGAACGAATCGTAACGGGTACATTGGTCACGCTTAAGACTCATGTCGTAAAGTGTGACTAAATATATTTGTTACAATATATATATATATATATATATATATATATATATATATATATATATTTATATATATATATATATATATATATGGCGGAAGGAAGTGCGAGTTCGGCATGCACCGAGTATAGTCTGTTGAATACTTAAGACTCAGCAGAGTGCTTTGAGTTAGTCTATAGAATAGTATGTTGTGACTTCTAACTAGATTAGTTATCTTGTTGTATTGCGTTATAACTACTTTGTATAACTTCCCTTAACTGATTCATGGGGTGTATGAAGTTATAAATACCCCATTATCAGTGTCATTATAACTTAACTCTTTGATTATTCTTTGAATAATAATACTTCTGCTTTTTTTTTTCTTTTCGTTTTCGATGTGGTTACAACTTCAACAGTATTAGCCAAGACGTTCTTAAGGTGGTGTTCTTATAAGTGTACTTTGGGGATCAGCAAGTCCCATGTTAGAGGTACAATTAGTTGTGCTAACCTAGCTGTATATTCTGCCTCGAAACTAGGTAGATATATAAAAATCACGATATAGGAAAGACAAGAGTTGAACATGATTACGGCAAGTATGTAACTAGTAAATGAAAACAAACAAGTATGTTCAACATAAGCATGTTTTCTACGCATTGTTCATGTACTTTAATGTGGTTTCCTTTATGTTTCAAATATTGTCTTTAAACTGTTTTCGAAAGTGGATATAGTACATTCATGTCGTGTCTCCCGACGCTTGGCAACCATTAATCTTACTTTTGATCTTCTTTCTCGTTACTAATCTTCATGCATAAGCTTACTTGTTTATTTCGAAAAAGAAGATATGCAGGTACTTGAAGAGTTTGACAATGAGTTTGAGGAGCTATCTTAAGATGATGTTCTTGGTGTCTAGCTACAGTTAATTGGTGGTTTTAGTTTGTCTCTTCTGAACAAGGCAGGTATGGCAAGCTAATTGCAGTAGTTCACCTTCTGTATACATGATGGATTGTAATGGATTTAGTAGTGGTTTCGGTCATTTATGAATCTAGTTTAGCAGCAGTGTCTCTCTTTTGGTGTGTTGGTTTAATGAAAGACCATGAGGATCTGTTTCCCGAGTCTTTTGCATCTTTGTTTTTCTGCGTTTTTTTGTTAATTACTCTGAAATGACATACGACTTATGTGGTATTTAGAGTTTTCTCTAAATATCACGTGGCGAATGCTCCAGATAAATATTAAGTATCTGAAAGCGAGCCGTTGCACTAACACTATTCTTTCCCTTAATTTATTTTAGCACTAAATTTGCAATACTACTAAGAAGACAAAATGGATTAGTGCTGATGTCTCTGACCAACAAGCACTAATATATTCCTCAAACAAAAGACGATCAAGAAAACTTTTATTTCTAAGAGATATCCTTATCAAGAATTAAAAAACAAGAAATTAGAAAATAAAAGAAACAAAAAAATTCTTACTTCCTTCTAATCAATGTCGTAAACGACAATTGGGTTTCTTAATAATGAATTATATTGATCATTACTGCAATATTCTCCTACAATTCATTTGGAATAAGATATACAAAGGGAATGGGCAGGTTTACGTGGCTCACATCACATTTTCTAAACTTAGGAAACCAGCCCATATGCTACAGTAAATAAGGCGAAGACAAAAAAAAGTTCTGCACGTGTAAATTTTTGTGCAGAATATGTCGTTTATGAAGCAGGGGATGCACTAGCAATGCAATCAGGCACATATGTTTGACTGCATTATTACATACTAGTGTAAGTAATTGTTCGATTCGGGAAGAAACATTGAACATGAAATTTTTAACGACAATAACGAACTTAAAAAAAAAAAATAGACACACACTTACGGTCTAAAGTAAACATTATAATTATGGTGTACAACAGGGGCAGAAATGTAGCTCGGTTTTTACATGGTATCTCCATTTGTGAAGATTGGACGGATAAAAAAAATATGGACCACACAGTTTAAATCTCGTTTAAAAACAGTTGGTATAGATCATGAGACAACGGATTAACTCTATATATGGAGGATGTAGGCAAAAAATTCCTAGGACCCCAGAATATATATTTTTTTTGGGTGTTTGTGTTGTTTCGACAACGACAAGTATATGTTTGTATGAAAAAGAAAAATAATTGATGAAATAGTCCCCGATCTAGGGTATGGACACTTACTTATTCACTAATATTTGCTGGAGCATGATGTTGTCAACTCTCAACACCAAAGATTAGATACTGTCAGTTTTGGTGATTTGACCTCTAAACTGATAAATTAATCTGGTGGAACAATCTGATAAACTGAAGACTGAGAATGATGGTCAGTCTCAGTTAAGTATATTCAGTTATGTGAAAGTCAGTTTGATGAAGTGCAACTGTATTTCTTCTGAAGTCAGTAGTCAGTTCCTGGTCTGCTGGGTTTTTTGCTGAGTATAGCTGAGTTCTACATATAGGCAGTTGATTACAAGTCTGGGAAGTCAGTTTTGAGTTGAGTTTCGTCTGGTGGATAACAGCTGGAGCTGGGGTCCACATTTGGGGTATTTATGAGAATTCCGACAAAGATCTTTGGCGGTTAGGGTTTGGGATTTGTGTCTATAAATACCAATGTGGTAATCAATGCAAGAGTGTGTCTTTCAAAAGTTTGTCATTCACTTTGTGAGGAATACCTTGTAATTCTATGCATAGTAAAATATCTCATTTTCTGTCCGTGGAGTAGTCGTTACAACGCCGGAAACCACGTTAACTCACTGTGTTCTTTCTATTTTCTGTGTTTATCAATTCCGCCATTCTTTACGTTTGCATTGCTTCTGTGTTTGTTTCTTTCTTAAACTGCAAGCTTTCTATCTGTGTTTATAACAAACTAGTATCAGAGAGTCAGGTTCCAGATTTAGGAGTTGCAGGTGAACATAGTTGATCTTCACCAAGGCCGGTGACCGGTGCTAGGATTTTGTGATAAAAAGTTTGTTCTTTAGTTAGAAGGATGTCAGCAATGAACGTGAAGATTGATAAATTTACAGGGAGGAATAGTTTCAGTTTGTGGCAAATCAAGATGCGGGCCTTGTTAAAGCAACAAGGATTGTGGACTCATTTATCTGATAGAGGGTATGCTAGTTCTGCAGATTATGCCAGTCTGGAGGAGAAAGCACATTCAACCATCATGTTGTGCTTGTCTGATGATGTGATCACCGAAGTTGCTGAGGAAGACACTGCTTCCAAGTTATGGTTAAAGCTTGAAAGCCTGTATATGACTAAGTCATTGACCAACAAGTTGCTGCTAAATCATAAGCTATTACTTGATCTCAGGAATATTGATGTTAAGATTGAGGATGAATATGCTGCTTTGATTTTGCTGGTTTCATTACCAGCTTCCTATGAGAACTTTGTGTAGTCCTTCATAGTTGGGAAGTATACAGTTTCTTTAGAGGATGTAAGGTCAGCTTTACATGCCAGGGAGCTGAGACAAAAGGCAAATGGTGGGGGCGGACGGTCGGTCAGGGACGATAGTCGGTAAGAGTGAAGCGAGTGGAAAAGAGCATTGTTAGTCTAGGAAGAAAAGTTCAAAGAAGACAAGGTCCAAAGGCCCTAAGTCCATAGATGTTTGCAATTATTGTAAAGAGCAGGGATATTGGAAGTCCAATTGTCCAAAGAGGAAAAACAACAGGAGAACAGTTCTGGCACAACTGCTGTAGCAGCTGAGCATGATTCAGATGAGGACATGGTCCTAGTGGCAGAAGAGTCAGCACATCAAACTGATGTGTGGATTCTTGACTCTGGGGCATCCTTTCATATTTGCCCTCATAGAAAGTGGTTCTCAAGTTATCAGCAGATAGATGGGGGTCATATATCTATGGCAAATAGCAAGTTCTGCAATGTAGTTGGGATTGGCTCAGTTCAGTTGAGGATAGAGGATGGCGGTTCTCGTAAGGCGAGTGAAGTTAGACATGTTCCACAAATGACCAAAAGCTTGGTATCTCACAGTTCTTTGGACAGCAGGGGGTATTCGGTTTTAAGGGGGATAGTGGTGTGCTGAGTGTCTATAAAAACTCAGTTGAGGTTCTCAAGGGAATCAAGAAAGGGACTCTGTATATATTACAAGGATCAGTTGTTGTTGGTTCTGCTGCTGTGGCCTCAGCTGAGATTCATCAGTCACATCTTACAAAACTGTGGCACATGAGACTGGGTCACATAGGTGAAAAGGGGATGCATGTTCTTTCTCAGAAAGATCTTCTTGGGGGATGTAAGGTCAAGAATCTGGACTTTTGTGAGCATGGTGTGTTTGGGAAGCTTCATAAGAGCAAGTTCTCAAAAGAGGTACACAACACAAAGTCATCACTTGATTACATTCATTTTGATTGTTAGGGGCCATCAAAGGTGAGTCATTGGGTGGTCACAGATATTTTGTGTCTTTTATTGATGACTATTCAAGGATGACTTGGGTGGTGATGATGAAACACAAAAGTGGGGCATTCAAGAGCTTCATGCAATGGAAGGCTTTAGTTGAGAATCAGTTGGGGAAGAAGATCAAGAGGCTTCATACATATAATGGTTTGGAATTCTACGGGACTGAGTTTGATACATTGTGCAAAACTGAGGGTATTGCCAGACATCATACAGTCAGGAATACTCCTCAGCAAAATGGTGTAGCTGAAAGGATGAATCAAAATCTTTTGGAGAGAGCAAGATGTGTGCTTTCTCATGCGAGTTGGTCAAGGAGATTTTGGGCAAAGGCTGTAACCACATCTTGCTACTTAATCAATAGGAGTCCTCACACATGGATCACTCTCAAAACACCAGTTGAGATGTGGTCAGGCAAGCCTGCAGATTATTCAGTTTTAAGGGTATTTGGAATCATAGTTTACTATCATGTCAGTGAAGCAAAACTGGAACCAAGGGCCAAGAAATGAGTGTTTGTGGGGTATATATTGTGATAGAGTAAAGGGGTACGGAATTCGGTCATCAGCAAAAAATAGAGTTATTCTCAGTAGAGATACAGTTTTCGATGAAAATTATATACTCAGTTCATCAGTAGGGAGGATAAATGAAACTGAAACCAGTGCTGAAACTGAGAAAACTGACAGTAATGTGGATCTTTAGGTGGAGTCAGTTGGAATGCAACAATCAACTGATCAAAGTCAGTTTTCATCTGACCTGGTTACTGAACGAGCGCTGAATCCAAGCCAGTCAGCTGAGCAAATGTCAGTTGAGCATTAAACTGAGAACGTGGGTCAGCAGAGTATAGCTGTCAGCAAAGCTAGAAGATCTAATGTTTGGATACCTCCTAGAAGGTACGGGTTTGATGATATGGTTGGATACGCACTTCAAGTTACAGAAGAAGTGGATGGTTTTGAACCTTCTACTTACAGGGAAGCCGTGACATGTTCTGAAGCATCTCAATGGCTTACGGCCTTGGGAGATGAAATGGAGTCATTACTGAAGAATCAGACGTGGGATCTATTTAAACATCCAGCTCATAGGAGAGTTGTTACTTGCAAATGGATTTTCAAGAAGAAGGTAGGGATAACTGAGGCAGAAGGAGTTAAGTGTAAGGAAAGTTTGGTTGCAAGAGGGTTCAGTCAGAAAGAAGGGGTGGACTTTGATGAGATTTTCTCACTAGTGGTCAGACTTCAATCAGTGTGTTACTAGCTATGGTGGCACAGCATGACTTAGAACTTGAGAAGTTATATGTGAAGACAGTTTTCTACATGGTGAGGTAGACAAAGAGATATACATGACTCGGCCAGAGGGTTTCCAAGTTCCTGGAAAAGAAAATCTTTTGTGTAAGTTGAAGAAGTCCTTGTATGGACTGAAACAGTCCTAGACTATGGTATAAATGGTTTGACAGTTAAATGATCCAGTTGGGTTATAGCAGAAGCCTTTATGATTGCTGTGTTTACAACAGTCAGTTGGAAGATGGATCTTACATCTATCTTGTGTTATATGTAGATGACATGTTGATAGCTGCAAAGAAGAAGTCGGTTTTCAGTATCTAAAAGACCTTCTCAGTGCTGAGTTTGAAATGAAGGATTTGGATGCAGCCAAGAAAATTTTGAGGATAGAGATTTGGAGAGATAGAAATTAGAAGAAACTGTTCTTATCTCAACAAGGCTATATACAGAAGATATTGTCAAAAATTTTCATGTCAGCTGCTAAACCAATAGATACTCTTTTGGCATCAAATGTTCTTTTGTCAGTTTTTGCTTCACAGTCAGCAGAAGAGAATGAGTACATGTCAAGAGTTCCCTATGGCATTCTGATGTATGCCATGGTGTGCACTAGGCCTGATCTGGCTCAGGCAGTCAGTGTTGTCAGTAGGTTTATGTATCAACCTGGAAAGGAACACTGGAAAGCCATGCAAAGAATGTTTAGGTACAGTAGAAAATCTATGACTGGTTATGTTTTCACATTGGGGAATTCAATTGTTTGCTGGAAAGCAACTCTTCAGGAAACAGTGTCTTTATCAACTACTGAAGCTGAGTATATGGCTCTTACTGAAGCAGCCAAGGAGGGTGTCTGGTTGAAGGAGGGTGTCATCGGTTGAAGGGACTAGCGAGAGAGAACCAAGCATGATTTTAGGGCTACATCGTAATCAAGTCTGAGATTATTGTTACGGTTTGAGTGCAATTTGTCTAGCTAAGGATCGACTCGATTCATCATCTCCAAGAGAGAACCAAGCATATTGATGTTATTTTATGCACATGTCTTATTAATACACAAGAAACTAATTCTTGTTACCAAAAAAATATGCATGTTGCGTGAATTGTATCTTTAATTGACCTAGTCAATTAATTTTTGTCATACACACTAATTTGCCAATTATTATGGAAAATATATTTTCCACTTATTTTAATTATTTAGTTCCAACTAATTAAATAGTCACTAAACAATTAATTCACATATCGTTTTAATAAAGTCCAATAAGAACTAAATTAATATTATTAGGATTCGACGTCCGAGAATAGCTATGCTATATTAGGAGGCACGTCGGGGACCATGGACTAATAATCAGCGGCTCCGATAAATCAAATAAATAATTATAGAATAATTATATTCGATAAATCAATCACGGGAATATGCCACCATAATCCCGTGATCGCACTCCTCCGATTATGAGATTATATTTATCTCCTCACGAGAATAATAATAAGCGTCCATTGATATAATCATTACATATGGATTAATCCTCGAGGTATCATTTTCTGAGAAATGAGAAGAGGGTTGTAGTGAAGAAGATCAACACCAAGGAGAATCCTGCTGATATGTTCACTAAACTAGTTCAGCAAAGCAAGTTTCAGTTATGTCTGGACTTGCTGAATATTCTAAGCTTTTAAACTGAAATCTGGATACTCAGTTGAGGGCAGATCAACTGAGTGGATTTTGAGGAGAAGTCTGGTACTGTACATCCTGGCATTGACGAATGCATCTGGTACAAGTACGTCTGATTATGCAATCTGGTGACGTTGAATGAGAGTTCAAGTGAATGTGGAGATTTGTCAGTTTTTGTGAGTTGACCTCTAAAATGATAAATTGATCTGGTGGAACTAATATGAGAAACTGAAGACTGAGAATGATGGTCAGTTTCAGTTAAGTATATGCAGTTCTGTGAAAGTCAGTTTGATGGAGTGCAACTGAGTTTCGTCTGAAGTCAACAGTCAGTTTCTGGTGTGCTGATTTTTTTGCTGAGTATAGCTGAGTTCTACTTCTGGGTAGTTGATTACAAGTTTGGGAAGTCAGTTTTGAGCTGAGTTTTGTCTGGTGGATAACAGCTGGATCTGGGGGTCCACATCTAGGTATTTATGAGAATTCCGGCAAAGATCTTTGGCGGTTAGGGTTTGAGATTTGTGTCTATAAATACCAATCTTGTAATCAATGCAAGAGTGTGTCTTTAACTTTGTTTGGAATACCTTGTAATTCTGTGCATAGTAAAATATCTCATTTTCTGTCCGTGGAGTAGTCGGCACAACGCCGGAAACCACGTTAAATCGCTCTGTTTTTTCTGTTTTCTGTGTTTATCATTTCCGCCATTCTTTATGCTTGCATTTCTTCTATGTTTGTTTCATTCTTAAACTTTAAGCTTTCTGTATGTGTTTATAACATATACTCATACCTCAACAAAATAGTTTTGAAGAAAGGAGAATGAAAACTATGTTGGACATCATGATATTTATGATGAGCAACACATTACTCTAATAGAGATATATTAAATATTTTATATTCATTTGTACTACACATTTATTGTAGACAGTGACGGAGCCAGGATCTACGATTGGGGGCGTAAACTGCAGTCAAATGCATGGGCGAACGACGTAGGCAGATATAATATTTTTATCAATGGACCCAGTTCTAAATATAATACTCCCTCTATTTTTTTATCAGCCGTAGAGAAAAAAATCACACAAATTAAGAAAATAATTAATATGTCTAAAATATAGTGTTGGAAATGTATTTATTTTATTGGAGATGTAAATATTTTGTTGGTAAATGAGTTTTTAGTATTGGAAATATATTTTTTTATTGGAGATCGATGTAAATACTTTATTGGCAAATGAGGAAAAAAAAATTAATAAATGATGCATTGGAAATGTAAATGACAAATAAATAAAAACAGAGCAAATTTTGAAATGCAACAGATAAAAAAACGGAGGATGTGTTTCAAAAAGATCTTACACACACACACACACACACATATATATATATATATATATATATATATATATATATATATATATATATATATATATATATATATATATATATATATATATATATATATATATATATATATATATATATATATATATATATACATTAATCCAGAATAATCAACTACGTTGACTAACCATACTAAAAAAAAAAAGATGTTAGCCATATCTTTAACGTTACAAATCCAGACATAATATGATGTATGAATACATTGATTAAGAATTGTAAAATGGGATTGAATATTAGGGATGATATAAGACAGATTATAATTATGATTTTTTTTAATTTTGCGTGAAATGAGTTAATAAGGGATGTCATGTTCAAAATTCATACGTAGTAAACAAAAGCTAATGAAAATGTTTTGGCTCAGAATCAAACCTGTGACATAAAAGTAAAAAAAAAGTTGATTTACCACTTCAGCTATATTAAATGTTTGGCAATTAAGAGACAACATACTATATACATGCGTTTCTATAAAATATTAAGGATCGTCAAAGATATATTAGTCATTTTCAAAAACATAGGGAGGCGCGTGTCCCCTAGCCCCTCTGTAGGTCCGCCTCTGATGGTAGATTACTATAGAATATTCAAGATCTTATACTTATAATTATATATTCACATATCTTGTACATCTTACGATCAAAACACGAAAATTATTCTCTCCAATTCCGATTAGAGCCAATTATTCCACCAAAATGATTCATTAGCAACAAGCCTCTTCAACCATACATTACGAATTTACAAGTAGGAATTTCATATAAGCTAGAAAGAAAGTGCATACAATACACACAAAATAATATTATTTTATGTGTATTTTGTGCACTTTTTGATCAATTCTAACGGTGTGATTAAAACCTTGTCTCTAGATCAAGATTTTGTGTAGTATATGAAAAGGAGCTTGGACATGTCATACTAGTTTTGTTTTATTATTACTTTTTTATTGTATTAGTATTCATCAAAGATAAGCTATATTTTATTTCTTGTTGGTTAATTGTTTCCAGAAGGCTCCTTTCAGAAGGCCTTCATATGAAATCAAGCCAGAATGCCTTCTAGGATTTAGCATAAAGAAGATATAATCTTCTCATGTCTGTTTTGTATATTCTTAGTATTGGTTGATGATAATTGTTCTTTAGTTTACCCTTGAAAGTGGTGGCTTATTTTATAAATATTTATTAGTTTTGCCTCATGGTGCAAGCATTTATTTTTCAGACTTAATTAGGTCTTCTAAGAAAAATCTAGATCATTAAAGGAGCTTATCCCCTTAGATTAGCTTTTAAGCCCAACTAGATTTTTTTTAAGGCGGCTTCTAAATATCGGCACCACCAAACCGTTTCCGGCACCCATTATTTTATTATTTACATTCTCTTCACCACACAACTCAATCACTCAAAGCACCAGATCCATTTAATAACTTTTAAAAACTGTATAGGTTAGTCCTTCGGGTTTTAAAAATTATAAACTAATACTGTTTAATACTTTAACACTCTTTAATGCATTTTTACATAATACTAACTTCCCTCTACCTTAATACTTACTTCCATTTTTCTTCCATTGGAATCAAAACAAAAACACAACCCTAAAAGAGTTCGTCAGAGAAGCCGCCGGAGAAGATAAGAATTTCACCGGAAAACCGCAAGTGAAGCATTAGTTACAATAATCAAGTTAAGAACAACATCACTTTGAACCAAAGAACGTAAGTATAAAGTTTTGTTTGCATTTTGGTGGTCATTTTGTAGAAATCGGAGGTTTTAATGGTTGGGTTTCGATTTTTTTTCCGGCAAGAACTAAACCGTTCCTGAGTTTTTGAATGGGACGACATATAGCAGGTAACGTTAGTTTTAATGACGCTGGTTGTGTATTGACAATGTCGGGACAACTGAGCTACCTAGGAAAAATGGGGCAAGTGTCTGAGCATTGCAAATTATAATATTTTAGTAATAAACCAACGTCATTGTGGCTGACATTTGTGTAACGTCAACTACACCGACGTTGTGTATGCATACGGAACGTCACTTTGGCTTACGACATTACATTTGTTCCGTGAATTTTGAAAGAGGTATGCTAACGTTGGCAGTGTACGTGTTGGCGTTTCTTTAGCATTAGAACGTCAGGACCACTAATGGTCAGGGCAACGTCAACAAGTCCAGCGTTGGTTTGCGTAAAAACGTCAGCGTCACCAACGTCTGTAAACAGAAACAAAATATTCTATTTTTGTATATACATCATTTATCTTGACGTTGTTTTCTTTTTTGTAGCGACAATATTGCTGACGTTACTTTCATATCTTGTTTTAGATTTGTTACATAAGTAGTGTATTACATGTATTTCATATTCTAATTGTTATCTCATGTTTTTGTGTAGAAAACTATGGTTAAGACGAGATCTAGTGTTGCAGCTTGAGTGATGTACCAACTATGATGTTAAAGTAGAACAAGTACTTACCGATGCACCAGTACTTAACGATGCACCAGTTTGGGGTGCTAGAGATAGAAGATCAAGTAAATAGAATGTTCAAGCTGATGTACAAGTAGGAGCAAGTGAAGTTCCAACTGACACTGGTGCAAGTGTAATGCCGTTAGAACCCATTCAAGAAGGTCCAATTTTGTAAGAAAGGATACAGAGTTAACTGAAACAGCTCTAGCACCCCAAGGTGCAAACATGGTACAAGTTGAGCAACCAACATTGGTTTCAGAGGTAGGGCCAACTGATATAGGTGCAACACATGGACAAAGGGATATAGAGTTAGCTGAAACAGCTCTAGCACCCCAAGGTGCAAATTTGAGAGAAATTGAGCAACCAACAGTGGTTCCAGATGTAGTGCCAACTAATGCAGGGGCTACACAGGGACAATGGCATACAGAGTTAGCTGAAACAACTCTATCACCCTAACATAAAAATTTGGGTGAAATTGAGCAACAAACAAAGGTTTCACAAGTAGTGCTAGAGGTAGTTGAGGGAGCAAGCACAAGAGCTGCATATGAGGATGCATTGAATCTTTAGAACTAATCATAGAGTTAATGGTTGAGTCAAATGTTGGTCAAGGTGAGCAGGTAGTAAATGAACCATCCCAAGCCTCAATTATTGTCCTACTGACCGGTGGTGCAACTCAAACTGGTGAGTGTAGAATTAACATAAGATGTTGTTGGGAGAGAATGAGCTGGGAGTGCAATGACAACAATAGAGGCAGGCGAGGTCTCACATGATGCTTGTGATAGTGATAGTGATGTGGAGGTAGAAACCAATGCATTGTTTGAGTATTGGGAGAACCATGTTGCGTACGGTTTGTGGAAGAAAACACAGGTATATCAATTTAAAAATTGTTCTATAATTTGTTGATGATTTTGTTTTTATATATCTTTGATGTTTGATTCGTTTAATGTTGCAATTGTACATGATCGGGGGCTCATAGCCTGTAAGCAATACACAACATCATTAAAACGTTGGGACGTGGAGGCCGAATGCGAGGATTTCAAGACAAGGCCAATCCATTGTACAGCTTGATCAATACTTCTTATTTGTAAGCCAATCGAGTTATCATTTGTAGATTTATTGAGAGGTGGCATCCAGAAACAAACAACTTCCACTTACCCTTTGGTGAGATGAATATCATACTCGACGATGTCCGTTGTATCATAGGGTTACCAGTTAGTGGAAAAGCAATGAACTATGATAGAGGTCGACCCGGTACAATTTGTGCTTGCTTCTCGGTATTAATGCAAATGTAGTATCTACTGGGTTTGATCATTATTGTGGGTTAAGGGTGTTGAAAAGTTGGCTAAAAAGAAATCTTGCGGGTAAGAGTGGCCATGATGGAATCACTGTTGATCAAGATGTACGGGGGTATCTGTTATATTTGCTAGGGTGTACCCTTTTCCAAGACCGGTTTGGAGAAAAGATACGTATAGCGTATCTTCAATTTTTGAGGGAGTTGGATACAGTGCAAAAATGGGCTTGGGGTGCTGCGACACTTGTGAATCTATACCGGAAAACTTTCGAAGGAAACTAGGATGAAGGTTGTGGGAGTCTCCGGTTACCTTACGCTTTTGGAGGTATAGTTGTATATTCTAATTTCTTTGCATTTTCTTGGTTTTGATGAATGCATTGATAACGTTTTGAGAATTTGCTTTCGGGTATGGATTTTTGAACATTTCCATCATTACGCACTCCAGAAACGATGCGTTCAAGGAAGGAGAGATGGTACTACCGATGAAGTGAAAACCTATTGGCAGAATGAACGATGCAATTGCAATGACTTCACAATGGAATTTGAGAGAGGATTTGGACTTGATACAGGCGTGAGATTTGAGATTTAAGTCGGTTTGTCGGTTGATAATGTTCAATATTTTTGAGGTTTTCCAATAACACGTGTCATTGTTGCAGTTGTTTGGAATGCATATCAGAATCTCAGAACATATTCCGATGACGACATATTTTGGTATTACGGGTGCATAAGGACACTATAAATTGTTTAGGCTTACTACCCCAACCAATTCGTCTGTCAGTTTGGTCATGTCCAATCAATACCACAATTGCCAATCCCTATGAAAAATCAACTTGAAGCGAGAGTTCGAAAGAATATATTGTCACGTACGCAACATGTAACGACAACTTAAAAAATTGTCTCAATCAATTACTGCACAAAAGTAAACGGATGGGAAAGGATAGATTTGAGTGGGAAACCACTAATGATTACATGAAGTGGTATCGATCAGTTGCCATGCATTGATTCACAGGTGTGAGCAAACAGAAGCGATGAGATTTGAGAGAGGTCTGAACAATTATATCTACCAATTTGTAACGGGCATTTCCATTAAGTAAATACATATTAAACTTTTGCATTTTCATATAGGATGAGGAAATCAAGAATAAGGTTATAAGTGCGCTAGATGATGTCATGCCAAATCATTCGAAGAAGAATAAAAAAATATTTGTTGAAGGTAATTGGTATGGCATACAAGTTCTTGGTAAGCGGTTTGTAGCTCGGATGTTCCGGTGGATGAAGAGCCATAAGAACAAGAGCCATAAGAACACGGGCCACAAGAAAGACTAGCTAAACGTGCAAGGGAGTCAAAGAAAAAGAAGTGATTGTTGTACATTTTCATTACTTCTGGTCCGTTGACATTGAAACTCGTTACTTTTATGAAGAAGTTAAACTATAAGATTCTATTTGGATCATGTTTGAATCATTGTCTTTATGAATGTTTGAATCAAGTTTGTATCTTGTTTGGATAATTGTCTTTATCATTGTTTGAATCATGCTTGGATCATGTTTGGATCATTGTCATTATCATTGTTGGATTCATGTTTGGATCATTGTCTTTTATCATCATTTGAATAATGTTTGGATCATTGTTTGAATCATGTTTGGATAATGAATATAGATTCAAACAAGTATTTTAAGTACTGGGGTCCAAAACGTCACCACATATGACGTTCCTATTGGAAGACCAATGTCAGGTTGTGTACTTGTTGCATAACTCTTATCCTCTAGCATTTTGAGAGAGTATGTTGAACCTTTTTACCATCAGGGCTATCTGCTCCTCCATCTGATCTAGACTTTCAGCAGGGAAACTTGTGGTCTTCTCCTAGGGCTAAGTTTCTGTTTTGAAGTCTTTTCCTTTTATGTTTCTTTCTTGGAGGTAGATTCTTCAAACTCATACGCTTTCAGATCTAAGAACAGTTTGGGGGTGTCATCAATTTTCAGATTTATTGATTCATTCATGGTTGTAAATTTCATCTTCCAACTTGCAGGTAATTCCCTAAGCATTTTGACATTAACTTACTTCATATTGTAGATAACTCCCAGTAGAACCAAGTCATCAATAACAACATTGAATCTTGTTTCCATCTTGTCAACTATCTCACCGGCTTTCATCTTAATTCCTTCAAACTTCTTTTTTGCAACAGTAAGTTTGTTTTCCTTGATAGAATCAGATCCTTCAATAACTAAGGCCAGTTGGTCCTATATTTATTAAGCAGTGTTGCAGTCCTTAGTTTGCAGATACATCTTGTTGTCCAAGGTTCTGAGAATGATGTCCATATCAACATATCAAGATTTTCTCTCTTTCTTTCATCGGTAGTCCACATGTTCTTAGGTTTAGGGACAATCTCATGTACACCAACAGCATTGGTTTGGACCTCAGTAATTTGGATTGGAACATCAGTCAGCACATCCAACATCTCATCATGCGTTGCAAAAAGATATGCCTGCAAACGTCTTTTGTACTCATCAAATCTGTCCATAAAGCACACAAGCAAGTTTTCAATGTATTGCAGTGATTCCATGATGCAAAACTGTTTTGAAAACAATCCTTGAATTACTTCCTAGAAATAGTTTTTCAAAAAGAACAACAAGAGATCTCTTCAGAACATAAGCTCTTTTCTGATACCAATTGTTGGTCCTTTGGAAATGCTTGGATCATGTTTAAAGGGGGTGAATAAAACTTGATACATAATTTTTTTTTCTGGAGTTTAAAACTCTACGGTTAGTTTAGTCCGCTGATTACTCAGTTCCCATAAACGTCTGTTAAACTTTCTCATCCCTTGTTTTCTTAAGGGTCATATTATAAAAGCCATTATACGAAATATATAAATTACATTTATGAATGCAGGTAGATTGAAAAGAAAAGTTGCGCCACTTACTCCGAAATTCAATGAAGCGAGTATTTTGCTACGACACAAAAATAGATGCATTGTTGTACTGGTACGTTCCCTTACAATTGACATCTGTTTTGAGATCATAACATGTTGATTGCTTGTCTTGATCAAGTATAACCTTATCTTAAATGATTGCAGATGTGGACATATGTTTACCTGCTTCAATTGTGACCATGAATTCCAAAGGGGTACCGGGAAATGTCATGTGTGTTGAGATCCAATACTCGATACTCTGCATGCACACTTTCCTCCATGAAAAAGATGAATGAGTAACTTTTGATTACAGACATAGGGCATGAACATCATCATCTATGAGAGGTATTACTTGCAATTGGCTGGAGTGTTTTTAAAGTTTTTATTATAGAATGTATTTATAACTGAACTTGTTCTTGTTTAGGTTTAAGCATTTTGTTTAACGATTGATATGAATTTAATTTTTGATTCTGGTCTGACTGTTGTGCTTTTGAGTCTATTGAATGTTTTGTTAGTATTACGTTACTAAACAATGACCAAATAATAAATACCATCATTATTAAGTTCACTTGAAGTCTTATATGGTCTACAACCCTAATTCCTAATTGCGCACTGTGAGTTTATTTGTTTCGCATAGCTGAAATCATTGGTACCAGCAGAGATTCCACAGTAGGACAAGGATTAATCGGATTTGCATTCTTCAGCGATTAATGGAAACTCGATGAATGAAAACCGTAGGACTTTGCTGTTATATAAATCATTTTGAGCAAATAGGGAGAGAAAAACTTCTGAAAATTCTCCAAAAGCATGAGAAAAAAGGTACCCCTGTTTCTTGTTTCATAATTATTTTTCATTTCTTCTTAAGGTTTCGGATATACCTGAAGATCTTCAAATCCCAAGTGCAATATTGTGGGTTTAATCTTGTGTTAGTTTCGCATCTTACTCCCATTTCTACCATGGTCTAGTGCCTTTTACAACTGAATCTTAACACAAAATTGTTGTTCAGTTGCGTGGGATGCCATTGTTGAAGTACAATGTGGTGCCAAGTATCTTTGTTCTTGGAGATCCTTACCTTTTTTGGGTCGAATAATTTTAGGTCAATTCAAGATTTTTCCAAGAAATTATGTGTTTTGATGGATAAATTGTATGAACTTGAGCAAGATGTTATATACCATATGTCTAAGCTTTGTCTCATGAAGCTTATAGGATGTTTGCATTATATTGTGTGTTTTGCTCTGTGCTATTGTCGTTGTTCTTCCAAATTGTGTGGGTTGAATTAGACTTTGTTAGGTGTGCTGGTTTTCGTCATGTCATGGTTTCTGATTTTGACCGTTGTTTTCGGTTGTTGCTGTCAAAATTATCAAAGTTATACTCAATGAGTAAATAAGTTTATCATCATGCTTCTTTTTTTTAATTTGTGCGATGATTTTTTTGTTATGGAGTTCTATCAGATCTGCATCTGGCTGGGTGTATACAAGCAAGCACATGTATTTGACAACATCAATTAAGATTAGAATCATAGATAAAAGAACAGTATATATAACAAGTATGATTTGTGTAATTAGTGTATGTATAATGCAATGTCTTACAAAAACATAACAATGCCGGCAAGTTATAGACAATAAGTCTAAGCTTTGTCTAAAAAAATAGTGGTGATATTCTCAAGGAAGATGATTGCAAGGAATAGTTAGACTCAAAACCACCCCCTCTATTGTCTACATCTAGTTTGGCAGCATAGTTTTCTTGAAACATGAAAGAGCAAATTACAAGGATGACTTATGACATTTTGAATTCCGAAAAATTCTTGTGGGATCTAAAACTTCCTTCCAGAGAATTTAGGTATAAGTCTCATGTTTTACCATGGAGTTTTGGGATAAAGCATGAAACAAAGGAAAAGTTGTTCAACGAAGTCCTCAAGAACAAGTTTTAGCCCATCCATCTTTAGCCTGCTTTGTGACTTGCTGATGTTTCCTTACCGAAGATTTTGGTACGGGCTTTCTTTTATGTGTTTTTTCTCAGGGTTAGGCATATTCTCAAAGAGATTTGCAAGTCTATGAAGTGTGTCTATACCATGGTTTTTTGTTTTCCTTTTGTCTGTTTAACTGTCAACTCTGTTATTATATATTAAAGGCATATTTTTTTGTTGACATTCGATAAGTATTTTTTGCTAACCTTTCAATGTTAGAGGAAGTTTTACTACAAACACTTTTGTTTCTCTCTTTATGTGTAGGACACGCCTAATAGATGATTTCAACAAATGAGTAATCTCTATGGCTGCTTTATGTGAATTGGTTGTATCAGTGGGGTGTGTCTCAAGAAAATGGAGTTCTCTTATTCCATTTGAAATCTACATATTTACTTGTAAAGATAGTCTTGGCATAATTCCTAGCAAATTAAACCTGAGACAATAATAAGTCTAACTGTCAAACCTTATGTAAAGTTTATGATGATCATACAGATCATCCTCTGTTGTATTATACTTATACATGTAAGATTGGACCTTGTTTTATGCATGGTGTGCTATTCCTGGACCTTCTCTTTTGTTTGTGCAGATGTATATTAACAAGGATTTTCCTAGTATTGAAAAGAAAAAAAGATGTATGTACCTTTCTCTGGAATCTATTATAGCAGGCTACCCTCTAGGTCATTTGGATTGCAAGGAAATGAAGCTTTTTCGGAAATAAAGTGTAGTAGGGAGAAGTAGTTGTGCATAAAGAAATCGATATAAGTTTTACATGTATTAGTTGTGATTATGATAATTGATAAGTTTGTTTGTGACGGGGAAACTAGTGTAGCGATCCTCTTAAATCAAGTAAATCTAATACAACTGTTGTATCTCTGCTAGAATCTGATGGATGAAAATATATGATAGGAGGAAAAGTCAAAGTTCAACTGGCCAAGGGACTATACTATCTTCATGCTAACTTTGGCCTAGGGTGGTGCTCTAAAGATATTTCTACATGTCGTACTTGTAAGATGTTTGCATTTCTTAGTATACTAAGATATATATAATTTTTTTGCAGTATCCAAATGAGCCCCCTTGCATTAACATTGTCGGTTCCAAGCGTCTTGACAACCATAGGCAGAAATCTCTCGTCTCAAGCATTTGCAACAGGTTTGTTGAGTTGTCATCCCGTTTGATTCTTGTAGCTCTTTGTGAGGTGATTCTTGCATAGTATACTTTTTGTTCGTATCAAGAAAAATTGCATCCCTTTATTTGAAATTGCAGTTTCTTATATCTAAAGGAACCGTAATGTTTACAAGAATTAGTGTAATATTTGGGAGCTGTTGGACTGCTCCTGTGTATTAATCACCCTGATGGGGATTGCCCGATATGCTTGTGTCCGTTGGTTGATGAAGATGCTAGTGATGAATCGTTGACATATATGGATTTAATGTCTTTTTTTCGTTGCTTTCATTGGTAAGTTCACTTGTTATATCTCTTTGCTGTCTTTTCTGGACTGTGAAAGTTTGTTTTATTCATGGTTGTTGATCTTTGAATTTTCTGAATAATTGTTGTGAAAGCATTATTAGATGGTGGAGGTGGATGAATACACAAGTGAAATGAATCATGTCGATACTTCTAGATCTACCGCTCTTCAAGGGACTTGGAAAAACAGAAAGGTGCTTACGATGTATATTTTTTAGAATATAAGTGAATGTATTTCAATTTGAGACAAAAGTGAATGAAAGAGCTCATGCATGTTTTTTTCTTTAGTATGGTCGGGTTATTGGGGTTCTAGATTAAAATTAATTTATTGAACCATAGTAGTGCGTTGGACGGATACTTCTCATTCGTAGCATGTCCCGTATCCGATAAATATACACACTGCATCACGTTCATTCCACCATTTGGTCATCCCTGATGTGATTTGACCACCACTGTCACTTTCAGTGTTTTGTCTTTTTTCCCAATATATTTTGAGCATCATTCTATCATGATGTTTGTAAAAGAATGGAAGAAATACCAATAATTTGATTATTACAATTTGATCATGGCTGCTACTATATTGGGAAAACATGAATGAACTTTTCCTATGCTGTTATATTTAGTTTGTGGATAAGTCTTTGACACATGCTTTTGAGACTTATTGTTTGTTCATCTTTTGATAGGTAGGAAGTAGTTATATGTCGGTGTTTATTATCATCATGATTTAATGATTTTCTATCTGCATTTAATTGTCCCAATTTTGTATTACAACGTTTCAGGTGTGTGACTCCTTGGGAGGTGGGACTGGATCAGGGATTAGGACTTTTCTTATTTCAAAGATCATAGAGGAGTATCCTAATCGAATGATGCTCACTTTCTGTGTTTTCCCTTCACATAAAGTGTATGATACTGTTGTAGAGCCCCACAATCTCTATATGTGTATCAACCGGTTGAAAATGTTGAATAATGTATGGTACTGGACCACGAAGTGCTCTATGACATTTGTTTCCGGAATCTAAAACTTACCACACCAAGCTGTGAGTTATTTTGTCTCCTCTGTCTAATTTTACGCTTTGTCATTGACACATTCACATTGCATAGTTCACGTACTTTATATGTGTTTGTATTCACTAACGTTGAAACAAGGTAATGTCATCGCAATATATTAAGGGTGAAGTGGCCATTGAACGAGTTTATTTTGTCAATGCGGAAAAAGTTGTCTTTGAATCTTTCTGTTTAACAACTTTTAAAGTGCACTTAGTTTATGCTCTTATTTGGTGTACATCCAAAGTATGTCTAGGTCCTTGTTTTCGGTCCTTGAGTCATGCTTTGTATCCGCTAAATGCCATGTTCTGGTCTCCCTGATAAATTCTTAAAAAAATTGAAACTGTTGAGCACTTATTAAGTTTCTAGTCGGGTCTTGGTTCTAAGCGTGTCTGTCTTTTTGTGTTCTGTCCGGTTATGCTTCTGAGTTGCTTTGTCTTGCATGGTCGTTCATGTCTAGTTGAATAAAAGTCTATCTTATGTTTCAGTCCATGTCCTTGTACTGTTACGTGTTGTGCATTTGATCAGCTGTCTCTGTGCATCAAGTCCTTGACTCAGTTTCAGGTTCTTAGTTGATGCATGAGTTTTTAGTTAGTCCTTGGTTCTAACCCCGATTAACCAGTCTGCTTTGAGTCCAAGTTG
The DNA here is from genome assembly GCA_036785695.1 of Gentiana straminea. Lineage (NCBI taxonomy): Eukaryota > Viridiplantae > Streptophyta > Magnoliopsida > Gentianales > Gentianaceae > Gentiana > Gentiana straminea. Next base: position 6,643,189 of record JAVUPR010000326.1, on the reverse strand, counting down.
CATTAGGTCCTATCTGTTTAAATGTGTGAGTCTTTGTCCTTTGCACAAAGTTCAGGACTGGTTTATGCTTTGGAAGCTGTCTTTCTGTCCTGAAGCTTAAAATCATGTTGCTTAACTATTTATTCCTATTTTAAATGCAGGATTTTGTACGGTTTTGGGGATTTTTGAAGAATTGTGTGGAGGGATTGGTAACTTATCATATCCTACAAAGATTTTAGTATGTAGGCATATTTTGCTTTGTATTTTGGAGTAACGAACACAGATATATGTTAGTCAAAGACGTGATATTAGGAAATTGTGTAATCATGTATCTACATGTAATTTTGCCTTTGGAACAAAGTCTCTTTGTATATTTTGATAATATATAATGATAATGTGATTACATGTGGATGTAGGTTATAATTATGTGATTCATTAAAGTGATTTTAAGGATATAAAAGAATAATAATATCAGCAAAAAGTATGGGGGTTATGCTCATTAATGAGAGTAATTCCCGTCAATATCATAACATAAACTAAAGTAAAGTTTCCCTTATAAAAATCCTTTAATGAGTGAAATTTTTTTTATATTAGTGGTATGATTGTATATAATAAATACTATTTGAATCATGTTGGTTTGACCGTATAATGATTCGATCAAATCATTATCTTGGTATGCATGTATGTATATGCCGTTATATGTATGCATATATGGGTGTATATGCCGTTATATGTATGCATGTTGGTTTGACCGTATAATGATTCGATCAAATCATTATCTTGGTGTGCATGATTGTATTCCATTAAATTTTTACTATACACATGCTTGATGGGGAACTTTCATTACAGGTGAAACTGTTAACTCTGTTCAGCCATAGGAATAAATACGCAGGATTAGAGAATCTAGCCAACTCGTTTATACGGATAGGTATTTTGCGTGCTATATATAATATACGTGAAGACACATCCCAAACAATATGAAGGATAACTTTGGTAAGGACAAGCAATAATTGTGATGTGCCCATTCTTGAAATGAAACTAAGATGATATAAAATAACCTTGATTTGTAGATACCATGTTGAACAACTATGATAAGAATCTTTCCCCTCAATGGCACCTAGTTTTCAAACTTATTCTCCACATACTACTGCAAATTTGTTTTCCATATACTATTATTTAAAGGTTTATTCTACTTGCATGTGATTTATTTGGGACCTAGGTGATTCAATTGTCTGTTTGTTGTATCATGTTGTTTAGAGGCATGTTGTTATGAATGGGTGCACTACATATTCATGGAAAAAGTGCGAAAAGGAATGCTTATGTTTCTGCAAAAAGGTACAGGGTATGTAGCTGCATATTCCATTTCTAGGGTATTCTTTATTTTGGTAACACACTTTTGTATGTACCACATTATATTTTGACGTAAAATTCTATGTTTCAGTAATGTTCTGTATGTAAGGTTTAGCAATACTCCTCATGCATGGTTGGCTTTTAATTAAAGGAGGGCAAAATTGGATTACCATTAGTAAGGACAAATTCTGCATTCAGTTATCCCATTTTAAAATCTTCACCACGGAAATTCTCGTTATCACCTAGTATTTTTGTCTAACAATCCTTTATCTTTGTTGTTTGTCATTATGTGTGGTAGCAAAATGCAAACACCCATATTAGCAGGGTCGAGGAGGCGACATATCGATTTTTTTTTTCTTGTGCTTGTTATTATTTTAGTACGTTCCAAATTATAACATAGTTCTGGTCATTGAAGCTAGAGGTATCTCGAGCAAGTATTGCTCCAAGTTTTGCTCTTCGTCTCTACCATGTGCTTGTAATTCTTGGTCTGCTCTCCATAATTAGATTGAAACTATCATGAAGTTGTTGTCTTTATACTGCAGTCCACTTTGTTCGTTCGAACGATGGTTGTTTTCCTGGCTTTTTTGACTATGGTTGGTTATTCAAGTAAGCTTCATCTTTCCTTCTCAAAGATTGATTCTTTATCGGTTTCTTGGAATGAACTTTCATAAGTTTCTGATTGGGTATATGTTTTTCCTTAGCTAATTAGTTTCATATAGAATTTGTAAAGATGGGGTAAGTACTGATCAACTTCAAAAGTATGCTATGTCTTCATTTATTGAATTTGGTCAATATTGTTCTCTTGTTGGTTCATTTATATAAGATTCTGGAGTTGTATGTTGTTCTAATCCTGAGATTAATATCTTGGTTTTTAAGAACTTTACTATCATGGGTTTCTGAGTTCTAAATTCCTGACACAAGAAAAATATGGTTTAGTGGTTGTGTGATTTCTAAAGTTGTTTTTGTTCAATGTTTCTCTCTGTGTTAAATTTCTGAACCCAATGAGTTACTTTCTCACTAAATGTCAGCGTTTGTAATTGGTTGTGTTCTGAACCCAATGAGTTACTTTCTCACTAAATGTCAGCGTTTGTAATTGGTTGTGTCCCTGTGTTCAATTTCTGAACCCAATGAGTTACTTTCGCACTAAATGTCAGTGTTTGTAATTTTGTTTCAGAGTTAAGTCAAGAAGAGTAAGGAGATGTATTATTCAATGAGGCATGTCTAACATACATATGGAGATCGAAGAGGAAAAGTACATGGTGTGGAAGGCAATGTAGCAGAAGAAAGACTTAAATTCTTGATAAGCTGTGATGTTGATGGTACACAATTCTTTTGGGCCTCTCTAAGGAGAAAATGAATCTGAAATTTGTATAGGAATCATGTTTATTTCTTATTATTGACTTAGAATTCAAATTAATGTTTGGATGTATTCGCAACTTTGCTTCATCTGATTAGTGACACACTTATTTCTGAAATCAATAGTGTGAGACTTGGGATATATAGTTCTCTTATTAAATTTATCTGGAAATCTTGAGTCTATGTAATCACTTGTTTAAGATTGTTTGCCTGTCTGTTACATCTTACACAAGCATACCCTTACACACTTTGAGTCTTGCAAAGAACAATACATATTCTGAATCTTGCTTTCCAATGGCCATTTACTTGTCTTTTTGTAATTGATTTTTCTTGGATTTTAGGAGCTGTAGAGGCGTTTTCCAGTGTTGCATCACGAGTTGTAGAGGCGTTTTACAGTATTGCAGCAGAGGATGTAGTGGCGCTTTATAGTGACGCATCAGAGGCTGTAGAGGCGTTTTTCGATGTGACATCGGAGGCTTTAGAGTCGTTTTTCAGTGTGGCATCAGTGGTGTTATCGTGACGTTTTTTCAAAGTTTAAGAGGACATTTTAAAATTTTGCAATTGGTAGTTTTAGCTATAGCAACATAAATTTTCTGACGCTTAAAAAAACCACAAGACTCAAACGCCTCGATATGTTACTTTTAGAGGCGGTATTTGATTCCGACCCAATGTGTATCCGGGAATGTACTCAGGGTTTTGGGTCGGGTCTACACATTCCGACCCAAGGCTTGTTAATTATCCATTGTCTCAAACCTCCAAAACTCTGAGCAACATATCCAAAGGTCGACTACACACTTGTTACCTGCTCCTACGTCATGCTCAGCAAATACGTTTCCGTTAATGCTATTTTGTTGTGCATTTCATTACCGGTTTGTTGATATTCTTCATGGCTTGGTTGAACAACTACAATTGAGTCTCCTTAAATTGTTGCATGGTACCAATACATCTTTTTCATAACAGCCAGGCCATAAAGATGTCATCAGTACAACTACATGATGTAGTTTTTGGCAGATTCTCTTATGCTATTATTTCATGGCATTCATGCCGTTGTTTTAGGGGAGTATTGATTATAATTACTTAGCAACAATTATTGACAAACCAAAATATTTAAGGCTAGCAAACAAATAGGGAGGTCTAGGACCAAAGTGTCATGAAAAGTAAAATCCATCCCTAAAGACACGAGGGCACAAAATCTAGTTATATGAACTATTAATTCAGAGAAGGGATAATCGAACCAAGCATAAATAACATCCCCGGTCTATATGTTTAAGGTTTAACATTCGCATTATAATTTATTAATGGGTACGAACCCTGAAAGTCGTTCTAATCCATGAACGGGCAGTGAAACATCAATGTTGCCTTAATGGCCTACCGTGAATAGATTAAGTCCCATTAATCAACATGCATTAAGCTATTCTATGGGACTGCACAGACGAAGGTGGAAAACCATACTAAGGAAAATACTACCTTGAACGGGCTAGTTTAACCTTAAAATCTACGTCGAGACACTTATTACTATGATGATCCAGACTGTAACTAAGAAAGATATTGGTGTTTGAACCAAAATTGGTTTTCATATTTTTGTAGGGGTGAAAATAGGGCCAACATGCACACCTAAAAACATGAAGGAATGAGCAGTCAGGTGGGCATCCATAAACCAATTGCTATAGGATTTATAAGAGAGGATTGAGGCAAGTAGGCGAGTGATGAGGTTTGTGGCAGTGATGAAGGCATATTACAGGGAGATTAGATTATGCATGAAGAGAAAGTCCAGTTAGGAAATCAAATAGTTTTACACAACGGAATTTAAAAATTGATTTCCCATCCTAAGATTGACTCATTTTAAAACAATAAACACGTTAATAGTATATGGTGAATTCCTTGTTTGATCTATAAGATCGAAGCTTTGACCATCTAGGGAAAGTAATCATACGCGCAAGCAGTCCACGTGTCCGGCTCTGTCAATATCCACATGAGCACCTTGCCGGAATCCTCATTGGATAGCTACTAGAAAAACCCAGTTGCTAGACTGTCCTTTTCTATCTCTAAATACTTTCTCTAAGAAGCTCTCTATTTTTTCACAAGAATTATGAACTCTTGGAATTGTGATGTACAAAATAGTTAGTCATCCCTTGCTTATATAATGGTGTGGTGCGCCCCATATGTCTCAAATTTCCTAATGGGAAAAGCATCTGAGTGGAGTATGGAGAAAGAAAACCTTTTACTAGTAAAATAAGAAAATAGATATTCTAGATTTATCTCATTTAATTTAATATCACATATTAAATAAATCCAAGATATTGTCAATATCTTTTTTTTAAACTTGTAATTTTATTGATAAAAAGAAAATTTACAAGTTTTTGCCATCCATGGCCTCCTCACTCCTATGATGTCATCAATGTGCAATACCACCTCCTCAAAACCCTTGTCCGAAAAGCCCAGGGTGGGAAAAATCGGGTGCTAGGGAAAGAGTATGGGCCTTGACACATTGGCAAACCAACCCAAACAAGGAAAATACAGTGTAATAAGTATAAAAGCAGCCTATACATCCATCTATAGAACTGATAAAAATCTTATGCACTATGGTCTTCAAACATCTGCACCAATGAATCTTCAGAAAGCTGCACCAAACCTGTAGTTCCAGCTGTTGCATTCCTCTACAAGTCAGGTCCATCTTCAAAGTTGTATACTGCAAAAGACCTTCATCTGGATTATGCATCAAGATCCTGCAAACATTTATATCCCCGGCAATAATCCACTGTAGTCTTGGAGTCGTGTATCCTCCTAACATTACAAAGAACCTAATACATCCTACTAGACTTTTAAGACTTGCCCTACCATAAATGGTGACAAAACCATGTAAACTCTCATATGACAAAGAATTACAACACATGAGATGATGACTGAAACATAAGTACAACTTGGTTTGCACCCTTCAGAAATTAATGGATGAAGGGTGCGTCCATGTGTGTTTTCCATTTGATTAAAGACCTCCATCAATGATATCTTATATGAGACAGCTGTAGTTGATCTCCAAGGAGGATGAGACCCAGATCTCTATCAACTTCCCCTCTATGTAGGATGCTAGATTGATGTGTTGTGCTTGCTTGTTTTGCTAAGTGGTCAGTTGCCATATTTCCTTCTCTGTGGATATGTGCAATTTGATAATGATGCTAATGGAGAATGGCAATCATTTGTGTAATCTCAACAACATATTTCCAAGGGGCCTGAGTAACACCATGCATCATATCAATAAGTTTCTTAGAGTCACATTCAATCTCAACCTATTGCAGCTGCAAATCAATGCAGTGTTGTATGCCAGTTTTCAGAGCTCCCAGTTTAGCTTCAAATTAGTTGCAATCCCATATGCCTTAGAACCAGCAAGGACAAGATTGCTATGACCATCTCTGATAAAAAAATCCCCCACAAGCTAGCCCTGGATTATGGATTGATGATCCATAAGTATTAAGCTTATAAGGAGTGTGAAGGAGCCTGCCATTTGACGGCAAGGGCAAACTTCTTTGGCATTTGGTCAAGCTTTTTGAGGAGACTAGAGTTAACCAGAATGTTATCATCACTATACTTTTGTTTTAGCTTCATTTTTTGGCATGTGTATTGCGAATCAACTATTATGCTCTTGATAACCTGATTGACTCCTAAATTAACATCATGTATTGCATTACACCTATTTTTCCAGAGTCCCTAGAAAATGATAGAAGGAAAGATATTAATAACGTTTGCAAGGGCACCTTTGATAGGTGTATTCCACCAAACATTTTGAACATCCTGCACGAAACATCAGTAGGGGAAAAATGAGAGAATTTTGAAAGAAACCCCAGACTGCTTGAGCCCTAGTACAACCCCAGAAAGCATAATTAAGGGTATCCTCCTTACAACGAAAAGGATATTTAAAAGGACCATAGAATACCATTGTAAAGCTTCCAGTTAAAGATAGAAATTTGAAGAGGGACATATGGTTTCCATACTTCTCCAAGGTCATATAGAGATGCTCTTTTTGCTCTAAGCACTGCATAAGCTAAAGATACAGAAAACAAGCCAGAGCTGACTGGTTTCCATAGCCATTTACCTATTGGATCTGTCAAATACATCATGTGTTGCTATACATACTCTTGTACATGACCTATCAATTTCCAAGCATAAAGTTTATAAAGAGGGTAAGAGCCTGCCATTACCTTTCTAGCCCAAAGACCTTGCTGCCGATGGATCTTCCACCACAGTTTACAAGCTAAAGCTGCTTGGAAAGTTCTGATGCATCTGATTTCAAGGCCATTCTCAGTAGTAGGATAACATATGTTGTCCCAACTTTTCCAGTGCCTTCTCTTATGTTGCTCACTATCACGCCACATAAAATTTTCCATAATATGCTCTAACTATTATATAGTTGCAATAGGGAGTTTGATAGCTGACATGATATTTATAGGGACATAAAGACAGAGCATGCCTTATAAGAACTAACTTACCCCTTATGAGATAAGCATTTTGTATACCATTTAGTAAGCTTTGCTTTAAATTTATCAACTACGGATTGAAAGTAAAAAGATTTAGCTCTTCCATAAAATACAGGACATCAAAGATAAGTCAAAGGGATATTAACTTGCTGCATACCAGTAATGGCCTGGACTCCTTGTATGGTGCTCTGTGGTGCTTTGCTAGACATAATGAAAGAGCTTTTTCTTTTATTGACTTTCTATCCAGAAGCCTTCTCATAAACATCCAGGAAGTTTGCCAGCTTGGTCATGGTTTGCCTAGCAGCTCTAGCAAAAATAATGAGGTCATTCTGCATAAAGAGAATGAGTAATGAGAGAAAAGCCAATAGGAGTAGCATAAGTGTCAACCCCAGGGATCATGATCATTTTTAGACCCTTAGATATAACCTCAGTCGGGATAATGAACAAGTAGGTGGAAAGTGGATCACCTTTCTTGATACCTCTTGAAGATTGAAAAAACCAACAAGTGAGCCATTTTAAATGATAGATAAGTGGCTACCAAATAAATTATTCATAACTAAATGTATAAACCACTCATTAAGACCAAATTTGTGAAGTAATCTATTAAGAAAGTACAAAGATACCCTGTCAAAGGCTTTCATTATGTCCAATTTGAAAATAATATTGTGGCATCCTGTTTTTTTATGGATAAACTGGGCTAGTTCTTGAACCAAAAGAACATTATCTGTAATATCTTTGCCTTGCAAGAAGGCTGACTGTTCCTCAGAAATAATAATGAACAAAAGGGGCTGCCGTCTTGTAGTCAGAATCTTAGTGCATATTTTGTTAAAGAATGTACTGAGAGATATAGGCATGTACTCTGCAAAAGTAGTAGGAGCAACTACTTTAGCAATGAGGGTGATAATATTGGAGCCAACTGACTTTGGTAAACTAGTGCTTAAGAAATAATCTTGAACAGCCTTAAAGACATCTTGTTGTATGATGTCCTAGCAATATCTATAAAAGACCCCAGTGAAACCATCAGATCCAGGATCACTTGAGGGATCCAAATAAAAAACAACTCTCTTGACTTCCTCCAAAGTTACAGGCTTTGTTAAGGAAATGTTATCCTCCTATGTGATCAGGGTGAGAATAAAGTCTAGCAGCAGCTGGACAACATCCTCATCAGCTTGTTCTTGCTGACTAAGTAAACTAGAAAATAAATCAATGGCCTAATCAGAGATGCTATTTTGATTAGTACACCAATCCCCTTAGCATTTTGAATTCTTAGAATCTGCATTTTTCTTATCTTACCTTTGACAGAAGCATGGAAAAATTGGTATTCCTATCACCTTCTGTAAACCACTTGTACTTAGATTTTTGTCTCCAAAATTCCTCTTGTTGATCCAATGCTAGGAAATCCTCTGCATTAGCATGGGAAACCTTTTCTCTATTCTCAGGAGTAGGTTGTTGGTCATATGCAAGTTCTTGTTCCAGTACTATAACCTCTTGTAAATGTACTTTTTGATGAATATCCCCAAGATTTTTTCTTATTCCAATTCTTCAAAGCCTGCTTCAAAAGCTTAAGTTTATACATGAAACAAGCCATGGAAAAAGCTATACATGTTTTGCCCATTCCTGTTGAACCATAGTATGAAAATCCTTATGAAAGTCCATATATTCTTAAATCTAAAGACAGAGAGACCCCTTTTCCCTACACCTGGCTCCAAAGAAAGAGGCCTATGATCAGAACCAGCTCTACCCAAAACCTTGACAAGGCTATGACGAAAAACATCCACCCATTTTTCATTTGTCAAAACTCTATCAAATCTTTTTTGGACAAAAGCAGAGTTTCTCCAACCTGCCCGAGTAAAAAGAGGACCAGAGGTGGTAGGCTCAAACTGGTCAGATCCGGTCCAACCCGAATGGGTTTAGGACACCATTTCAACAATCTCCCACTTGGACTAAAGCCAATCACCCATATGCCTAAGCCCATTGATGTAAGTCAACCTGATGATATAATTTCCGATGATTTACCCTTTTTCTGGTGCAATTAGCGATATTTTGACATCAACTTGAGCAATTTGAATGAGGATTGGAGCCATATTTTGTGTACATAGAATTTTCAGAAAAACCATGTTTCTAGCTATATTATGTTAATATTAGCCGATTTTGTTATCAGATTTACACGTGGTATCTTTGTGTCTATCTTTTTGCAGCACAGATATCACGGTGAAGAGTGTGGATTCTGACCTCAGGGTGGCTTTTGATTCTTTTATGACGATTTTGGAGCTATGGCGAGGAATTCAACCCACAAGGATTATCGATACATATTAGAGGGTTCGATCCAAGCCAAGTGGAAGAAAATTGCGATTAAGAGAGTTTAGACACATTTGACACACGCCATGTTACACTGACCTGCGTCAGTGAGTTGATGAGCAATTAAAACGGATGTCATCCAGCCAACCACTACAATGGGACTTGACGCACTCCAAAAGGTTCTAACCTGCGCCAGTAAGGGAACTTGGGTTTGGCGTGCGCCATTACGGATTGACTTGAGTCAAGATGGCAGAGTCAGCAAATAATTAATCATTTTATTCTTCCAAACTGAGAATTATCAAAAACACACTTGATCTTCTCCAATTTTTCCATCTTGTAGGCACCATCCCCACCCCCGGCTTCTATAGCTGAATTTTAGTAGAAATTAACCATTGATTTTGATTGTAAAAGCTAAGGATTCTAGTTTAACAATTTTAGTATATTGAATTCAACACACTAGTGTTAGTTCATTTATGCTTTTAGAAGTTGGATGAAGAACACCAACTCGAATTTGTACTCTTGATTTGGTAATCTTTAATCTTTATTTCATTTCAATTGTTCTTATGGTTATGAATATTAATCTTGAGATGTTTATATTTGTAAACATGAGTGGCTAGACTTTTCTAGCCAAGATTATGTTGTAGTATTAGTGTATCCTCTTGTGATTGAATGGGAATGATTGTTTGTGTTGTTAGTTTTGATTGTTGTGGAGCTTTGCCTACTTGTATTGTATTGATTGCTTGCATTAGAGCAATTGCCTAGTGTAAGCATTTACACGTTTAACGGATACCGAACGGAGATGTTAGATGTGGGAAGATGGTAGGTGAACCGGAAGGTAAAATCAACCTATTCGATGCATTCGATTTCTTATCCGGGGAGTCTGGGCATTGCCATTGCATTCATGTGCATAGCATACCGAATCATTAGGTTTAGATCGCCTAGACCAAGGAGGAGGTAGAGAGCAATTCCATTCACTCGTATGAGGGGGAATTTCTTGCTTAGGAATGCACCGTTTCACGCTCTTAGACATGAAAGGTAGGAAATCATTTCCATGACGTTGCGAGAGGATAGCTAGGCTATGCATTATCTTGGTTAGTTTCTTTTATCAGTTTATCATCTTGTTATTTCAAGTACTTTATTTATGCAATTGATTAAGCTCTCATCAAAATGCGAACTAGATCGAAGTAATATAGACTTTTTAGTGTGTAAGCTCATAATTGTGTGTTCCCCGAGGAGACGACTTTGACTCACCAAACTAGACTATAGTTGACCCGGTACACTGCCGGTTAGATTGGACCTCTAGGGTTTGGCCATCAAGCTTTCTAGCGCCGTGGCCGGGGATTTCACATTCTTTTTGAGTAAAAGTTACTACTTGTATCAGTCTTAAAATTTTCGAGCACAGGTCAAGTCTCTTTCTAATCACATTTCTGTTTACTTTTGTGGTACTTACCATTTGGTAAGTTTGCGTTTGATCGTTTTCTTGTTGTTTCACTTTTGTAGTTGATGACTCGGTCCTGAACCGGTAAATTTCCCCTTACTCCATATCGTTCGGACATTAACACATACGCAAGACAGTTGGGAGCTGAGCATAAGGTTGCTCAGTCTAGTGGAGAATCACTTGGTGAAGAATCATCCCGATACTCATCAACTCGAGATGAGATGATGGAGAATTTGGAGAATGCACAACTTGAACCCCCACCGGAAGATCCAATTCCCCAACCAAATCCCAATAACCAAGGCCAAAATAACCAAAATAACCGAAACAACCGATACCGACAAAACCAAAACCACAATCAAAACCAAGGCCAAAATAACCAACTTTTGAGACCTCTTTGTGATCAACCTTTGAGAAGAAATGCACCCAATGATCCTATTAGACTACCTAATGAAGGGGCAAATAATTTTGAAGTGAAAGGGCATCTTTTTGGGTTGATCGATAACAAATGCCAATTCACCGGAGAAGATTTTGAAGATCCACATTATCATCTCTATTCTTTTGAACAACTGTGTAATATGGCTAAGAGTCATGGAATTCAAAAGGAGTTGATAAGATTGTCTATGTTTCCGTAATCGTTGACGGGAAGAGCCAAGGAATGGTTTGTATCTTTACCCACCATTCATTAAGCACGTGGGATGAGGTGCAAAACGAGTTCTTAAAGCAATATTTTACACCTGGAAGGAATTTGAAATTGAAGGTTGCGATAGCAAATTTTGCACAAGGCCCCGATGAAACCTTAGGGAGCGCACGGGAAAGATTAAAGAAATTGTTGAAGGCTTGCCCCGATCATGGTTACCCATTTGATACGCAAATACAAATTTTCTGTAGACAATTGAGGACAGAATCACATGCTAACATTGACCACGCATGTGGAGGATGCTTAATGTCACGCAATGCTCAAGAAGTCTATGATGTTATAGAGAGGATTTCAAAGAATCATCGTATGTGGGAAACCGGATCAAGTACGAGGAAAGTTAGTTTTACAGAAGGGGCAAAAGACAGTTCAGAGCTTATAGAGAAGATAGATAAGTTGTCAAGAAAGTTTGATAATTTGCAGTCAAGCAAGAGAGTGGAAGGAAACTTTTTGATCGAAAGCAAGAAGGATAATGTCTATGGCAATGATGATGACATATCTTTGGAGATGGAAGAGCCCGGTGACCTACAAGCGGAGGAAGTAAGCTTCATGCAACAACACTAGAATTTGAACAATGCATATTCTAACTCTTTCAATGCTATTAAGAGAGATCATCCGAATTATCGTTGGAATGAGAGCTCATACAAGCAAGGACAACCACCATTTGCTCCTCAACCACGAACTTCCTACAATTCCAATACCTCGACTCAATCACCAAACATTCATTCTTATCCTCAACCCACTACACAAACTATCCCAATAACCGAGAATTCTAATCAAGCAAGAGAGGATAGATGGGACAACACGTTGGATAAACTTTTGGGAGTAGTTGCCACTCAAGACCAGAATATGGAAAGCGTGATGACTTTTCTTAGTACGGTCACCAAGGAAATGGGAGTGTTGAGAACATCTATGAGCGGTCATGATGTAAGAATGAAAAACATAGAAGCATCCATGCAGAATATGGAAGAACACTTGAGTAGAGAAGGTGAAAGGAATGCTAGTAGACCACCGGGTGGTTTACAAAGTAATACTGAAAGGAATCCGAGGGGAGTGAATGCCATCATAACCTGAAGCGGAAGAGTTTGTGGGAATCGGGAATTTCATGAGAATCAAATGGGGAATGAAGTGGAGAATGATTTGCACGATACCGAAGATGAGATGGAGTTGAGTGAGGAGGAGGAAGAAATTGTGGACGAATTCTTGCAGGGGGGTAGTTATGTGAATGTGGAAAAGGAAAGCGAAGATTTTGTGAAAGTCCCGAGGATTTTGAATAATCTAAGAGCAAGCAAATTAAGGACTCTCTTCAGGGAACATGTCTCAGTGACCCCCACCAAGGATGAATTGACCCACACCAACATGCACTATTCATATTCAGTGAGTTTCGGCCAAAATTTGACCCGCGCCAAAGGTGCCGTGACGGACGCCAAGGAGCCCTCCACGTGCGTCAAGGGCAAGTCAAGTAGAGCGTTGACGCACGCCAATGACGGATTGACACACGCCAACCCTCAACATCCAGTTTTTTAGAAAGGCAAGGAGAAAGTGGTGCATACCGATAATGAATGGCGACCACCGGCTGCTCAAGCATTGAGAAAAGCTTCTGACGATTCATCGAACAGCAAAGGTAAGGAAGGCATGAACTCCACTCATAAAATTATTGATATTGAGACATTACCTTATCCTCCTAGAGAAGAAATCAAGAAGAAAAGGCTAGATTAGAAGTACGCTCGCTTCCTTGACACGTTTCGACACTTGAATGTTAACATTCCAGTCATAGAAGCACTCACTAGCATGCTTGTGTATGGTAAGTTTTTAAAAGACATTCTTACTAACAAGAAGTGGTTAGAGGAATATGAGAACATTTGTCTCAATGAGGAATTTGCCGCCGTGTTGCAACATAAGCTTCCACCTAAGCTTAATGACCCTGGTAGTTTTACGATTCCATGTGAAATTGGGGGCTTTTTGTTCAAGAGGGTGCTTTGCGACCTTGGTGCTAGCATTAATCTTATGTCTTATGAGGACTTTCTCAAACTGGGCATAGGAAAGTTAAAGAACACTGAGATGACTCTACAATTAGCAGATAGGTCTATAAAACGTCTTAAATGAGTCATTGAAGATGTGTTAGTGAAGGTCGATAAGTTCTACTTCCCCACATATTTTGTGGTTATGGATATGGAAGAAGGGTATTCAACGCCCCTTATTCTCGGTCGTCCATTCCTAGCCACAGGAAGGACTATGATTGATGTCCAACGTGGAGAACTGATTTTGAGAGTTAACGAAGATGAGGTCACGTTTAACATTTTCAAAGCCATGAAGCATCCGTATGATTCATGAGAATCTTGTTCATTCATTGATGCATTATCTTTTGCTTGTATGGAGAATACTAACTTGCAGGTCTATGAAGACAAGCTTGAGGAATGTTTGGCCTTATCCGTCTTTGAAAGCGAAAGTGATGATAAGGAAATGCAAGCAGTGATTTATTATCTAGATGTTGGGCGAATATTCAACAAACAACCGTGGCACCGATATCTAGAATTGGAACATGATGGCCCGTTAATGAAACCTTCTATAGAGGACCCACCAAGGAACCTTCAATTGAAAACTTTACCTCCTAACTTGAAATATGCTTTTATTGAAAATGATAATCTACTTCCTGTTATTATTTCTTCGTCACTAACCAATGTGCAGGAAGATTTGCTATTGAGGATGCTAAGGAAACACAAGAGAGCATTTGGATGGACTGTGGCAGATATTCGGGGAATTAGCCCTGAAATCTACGTTCACAAGATTATCCTCAACGATGACGCTAAACCATGTGTTCAACCACAACGTCGTTTGAATCCCAATATGCAGGAGGTTGTCAAGAAAGAGGTAATCAAGTTTTTGGAGATGGGTATTATTTTTCCGATATCCGATAGTGAGTGGGTGAGTCCTACTCAGGTCGTGCCTAAGAAGGGTGGATTTACCATAAAGGAAAATGATAAACATGAGTGGATACCAACAAGGGAAGTCACAGGATACCGCATGTGTATTGATTTTCGACGACTCAATGACCATACCAAGAAGGATCATTATCCCCTTTCGTATATTGTCCAGATGTTGGAGCGGTTGAGTGGGCATAAATTCTATTGTTTTCTTGATGGTTATTCAGGCTACTTGCAAATATTCATTGCGGCTGGAGATAGAGAGAAGACGACTTTCACTTGTCCTTATGGAACGTTTGCATACAAGAGAATGCCGTTTGGCTTATGCAACGCCCTGGCTACATTTCAAAGATGTATGACAGCCATTTTTTTGACATGGTGGAGAGATTTTTTAGAGATTTTCATGGATGATTTTAGTGTCTTTGGGGATTCTTTTGAGGAATGTCACTCTCATTTGGAGCGTGTGTTACAGCGATGCGAGGACACGAACTTAGTGCTTAATTGGGAGAAGTGTCATCTTATGGTGTCAGAAGGTATTGTGCTAGGCCATAGAATTTCTGAGAATGGTATTGAGGTGGACAGAGCAAAAATTGATGTAATTGAGAAATTACCTCCACCGGTTAATCTGAAGACGTTGAGAGGATTTCTTGGGCATGCTGGTTTTTATAGGCGATTTATTGAAAAAAATTCTCGTATTGCCAAGCCTCTCAGTCATCTACTCGAGAAAGAAGTACCCTTCAATTTTGATGAAAAGTGTATGGTGGCTTTTGATACTTTGAAGCAGAAACTAGTTAGCGCACCCGTTTCGGTAGCGCCGGATTGGAATCTACCTTTTGAGTTAATGTGTTATGCTAGCGATTTAGCAGTTGGAGCTGTGCTTGGCCAACGTCATGGAAAAGGTTCTTAAAGACATTTATTATGCCTCTCATACATTGAACTCCGCTCAAGTCAACTATGCAACAACCGAGAAGGAGTTACTCGCCATAGTGTTCGCCCTCGACAAGTTTTGATCTTATCTTGTTGGTTCTAAGGTCATCGTCTATACCGACCATATGGCTTTGAAATATCTGTTAAACAAGAAAGTTGCTAAACCGAGATTGCTTAGATGGATTCTCCTACTTCAAGAATTTGATATTGAGATCAAGGACAAGAAGGGTAGTGAGAACGTGGTGGCGGATCACTTAAGCCGGTTGGATTTCATTGAAGAAGAAGGAAAACGAAGAGAAATTGATGATTACTTCCCGGATAAACAACTCATGAAGGTGGATGCTCCTCCAACAATGCAACTTATTCATGCTAGTTCAATACCGCAGGAGAGCTCACCATGGTTTGCCAACATTGTGAATTATTTTTCATGTGAGTATGTTCCACCTAATTGGACATGGCAAACGAAGAAGAGATCCTTTCACGATTTGAAATTTTATTATTGGGAAAGACCGAACCTTTTTCGGAGGTGTTCGGATGGTATCATAAAAAATGTGTTCCCGATAATGAAATCTCAAGCATACTCTCCTTTTGCCATGGCCAAGATACCGGAGGCCATCATGGAGGATGGAAGACGGCATACAAAGTTTTACAATGTGGATTTTATTGGCCCCCACTTTACAGAGATGCACATCGTTTTTCACAATCTTGCGTTGCATGCCAAAAGTGGGGAAATGTGTCTAAGAGGTATGAAATGCCCCTTCAACCTATTTTGGAATGTGAGATATTCGACGTGTGGGGCATCGACTTCATGGGCCCATTCCCTCCCTCATTTGGTAATAAATTCATTTTAGTAATGGTCGATTATGTTTCTAAATGGGTTGAAGCACAAGCCTATCCCACTAATGATTCTAAGGTTGTGCTAAAATTCTTAAAGAAATTTTTTTTTACTCGATTTGGCACTCTCCGAGCTATCATTAGTGACCGTGGCTCACACTTTTGTAATCGACCCTTCACTAAACTTCTAGAGAGTTATGGTGTAAGACACAAAGTCGGCACACCGTATCACCCACAAACAAGTGGGCAGGTTGAAGTGTCAAACCGAGAGATAAAACGGATTATTGAAAAAACGGTTGACACTAACCGTAAGAATTGGTCGGTGAAGCTTGACGACGCACTTTGGGCCTACCACACCGCTTTTAAGACACCTATTGGATGTTCACCATACAAATTAGTTTTTGGCAAGTCTTTTCACTTGCCCGTTGAATTGGAGCACCGAGCTTATTGGGCTATAAAGTTTCTCAACTTTGACCCTGAGCTTGTAGGAGACCATAGGTTGCTCCAACTCACCGAGCTTGATGAGTTTCGCCTTGATGCATACGAGAACGCCCAAATTTACAAGGAACGAACCAAGTCATTCCATGACCGGAAGATTTTTAATCGATAGTTCCGTGTAATTGATAAAGTGCTCTTGTATAACTCACGGTTGAGATTGTTTCCAGGTAAACTTAGATTGAGGTGGACAGGTCCATTTATTGTTACAAAGGTGTACGCATCGGGAGCAGTTGAGCTAAATGATGGAAAAACAACATTTGTTGCCAATGGTCATCGTGTCAAGCACTTTATCGAAGGAGAGGAAATACCTCGAGAGGAGGAGGTGTTGTTCCTCGAAGACACCCCACTGGATTGAAAAATTGCATAGTCTAGCTATAGACTATAAATTTAGCACACCATGGGTACTATCTTCCAATTTACCTTTTAAGCATTATCTTTTGGTTGGCTTATGTGCTTATTTACTACGTGCTTAATTGAGTAATTGTGGTAGTGTCCCAATTTGATAATATGTATAATTCATCATCTCTACCGTATAATCTCGTCGAGCCAACGACGTAAAACAACAGCGCTATCGGGAGGCAGCCCGGGTTTCGATAATTTTAATCATTGTGTTTTTATTTTTATAAGTTGGGTGAACATAAGTGTTTTGGAATTAAATGTCTTTTGTGGGAGCTCCTTGACTCACGCCAAGCCTTCTTGACTCACGCCATAAATCATTGTAGACATACAGAGAGTTTAGGCATATTCTTTGGCGTGCGTCAATGTAACCTTGACATGAGTCAGTGGGACGTTTCTGGGAGTTGACCTGTGTCAATAACGTTTGGCGCGCGTCAGGGTGGCAGTTTTTGAATCAAAACGCTTCTTCTTCTTCTTTTCTCTCCCCTCCATAACTTCCATTCTAATCGAATTCACCCTCTTTTCTCCCCATTTTCTTCAGTTTTTCTACCACCATTCCTCACTTAAGTCCATTCATCAAAGCCTACCCACCCCTTTCTCTCATTTTCTCCACCTCTTTTCTCTTATTGGTATGTGGAAGTGAGGAGCTTTGTCTTGGCTTCAAGGATTGCATTTTACATTTCCGGCCAACTCCATTTCTTCCGGCGACCTCCATTTCTGTCTGCGGTGCTCAACTTTCCAACAAGGTATTTTGGCTAAGTTCTACTCTTTCAATTTAATCTCTTTATGTTATTTTGATGATTTGAGTTTATTGAAACCAGAGGAAGGGCTCATTGTTGTCTTTGTTGTTTTGTTGGATTCTTGTACCCCGTAGCCATGTCTGAATCATATGCTCGTGGTAGTGGTCGTCAGGGTGATCAGAATAAGAAGAGGAAAGCCCCAGCCCCTAGTGGAACCGTTGTCTCCTTTCCTCTAACTACCTTTGGCAAGAAGGCCAAGAGGCTTTTCGTTACGTTTTTCAATCAGTGTACGATGCATTTCAAGCGAGGAATAGATTTTAAGTCAGTCCCTTTTGCGTGGCTGATCTCGACCTACGTGCACTTTCCCTTTCATCCCTTTTGCATGGCTGATCTCCCATCTGTGCACTCGGTTGCCCGAGTCCCCGCCTACTCTCAGGATGAGTTCTTCCCCTGTCTGGTTGTGCATCATGGTCTTATTCCGAGGGACATGCTGGGTGCTTCCCCATCTTCTGACGAGTCTGCTGTTGAGGATGATGTTGAGTCTGATTTGTTTGTTTGTTTGATAATTGGTTTGCTATGGTGGTTTAATGTTAATTTCGTTTTCTGTAAGGCTGTTTCATGTGAACTCTTGTTGCACTTTCCTTTCATTTGTCTAAACAATGCTTCTGCACGTTCGCTTTCATTTCAATAATGTAATATATTTGTCTTTGTTATTTGATCAATTTTGCTTGCTTAATTTCCATGCAATCGTACATAGCCATCTATTTTGCCCCCCGCATGGAAACCCTCCCTTTGCTGAGTTTTCTGCATTACTGACCTACGCCAGTACATTTTGACTCGCGCCATCCCTCTTTTTCTGAGGCATGACGTACGCCAACCCCGTATTGGTGTGCGTCAGTTTTGCAAGCAAAACTCTCTGTATAGCAATAGTAGATCTGACCTGCGCCAATTTGCTCTTGGCGTGCGCCAAGAGGCCTGTTTAAGCCAGATTTTGCCCTAATTTTGTTTTTGTTCCTCTCATTCATTTTACTCATTTTGATTCCCCGTTGTTTCCTAACCGTCTTGTCATTACTTGTTTTGCATTGGGGACACTGCAATCTCATAAGTGGGGAGTGGGAGTACGGTTAGTCTAACAACGGGTAATGCCTTTAATTGCTTGAGAAAAAGCTTAGTTGTGTTCATCTTCGAGACAATCGGAGTTGTGTAAATTATCTTTTGGCATGAATTATGATCCGGTAATTGATAGAACGAGTATTTCAATAAAATGAGTAACTCTGACGAAACATAAGTGCATGTTATTCACTAATCTTTGTTGGTAGTGTGATCCATGGTGCACGTATATTCCGATTTATGTGTTAACAAACAACTTTTCATGAAATTGTGCATGCGTACTCTCACTTGAAATTTGAATTTAGGAATGTTATTGAGACGAATAATAGGTATTTGGAATCGGAATATGGATGACGATTTTTGGCATTACTTTGACTCAACCAGGGCCAAATGGCCGCCCCGAACGTGAATTTCCCTTTTTGTCCCCATCTTAGCCTTGTAGAGTGGTGAGACCCCACTCGAACTAGCCGTTCGTACTTAGCCACATTATAGTCCGACGTTTACCTAAAATTTTGGTCTACATTCCTTTGGCCTCCCGCAAGCATAGCAAGAGTTTAGTAATTGTGAGAGCGGTGGTTGGGACTAAGAGTTGGATGAAAGTGCTAGTAGGTTAAGATGGCATCTTGTGAAGTTGGTTCGGAAACCATTGGTGTGGTGTCATTCAAAAAAAAAAGAAAAAAAAAGTCTCTTTTATTTTGTATATATATTTCAAGAGTTAAATAAAAGCTTCTAAAAAATCAAAACTCAAATCAAAGAGAAGCCTACAAGTTGTAAATACTTCATTAAATAATGAGTCATTGAGGGTAATTTTGAAGCAAATTGTAAGATCAAGGTGATGTAAGGATAGGAAGTGATTAATTTGAAAGAACGGTGTCATGAAGAAGAAGGTGCGGATTCTTGCTATCTTGCCATATTCTTTTGATTATCCTTTTATTTCCTTCGGTTAGCCACTACCCTAGCCTGAACGTTACAAGCCGATTTGTCAACTACGTGACCTAGTTCCTTGATTCCGAGTACCTTATTAGTGGAGATTGATATCTTTCCAAAACTTAGGGTTGTATGTTTTGAGTAAGGCTTGCATGATTTCATGATCATTAGCTGATAACAAGCTTGACGAATACTCACTCACAGACTCCACTACTTCCTTGGATCGTGAAAAACATGTCCTTGTTATTTTGATAGGTTGCATAGCATAATTGGATTCTCAATCCTTGATGTTGCATGATCGTATTTTTATGACTCCAGATAACCTTATCGCTCTAGTTGCTCGAGGACGAGCAAATTCTAAGTGGGGAGTGGTTGATGTAAGTCAACCTGATGATATAATTTCCGATGATTTACCTCTTTTTCTGGTGCAATTAGCGATATTTTGACATCAACTTGAGCAATTTGAATGAGGATTGGAGCCATATTTTGTGTACATAGAATTTTTAGAAAAACCATGTTTCTAGCTATATTATGTTAATATTAGCCGATTTGTTATCGGATTTACACGTGGTATCTTTGTGTCTATCTTTTTGCAGCACTGATATCACGGTGGGGAGTGTGGATTCTGACCACAGGGTGGCTTTTGATTCTTTTGTGACGATTTTGGAGCTATGGCGAGGAATTCAACCCACAAGGATTATCGATACATATTAGAGGGTTCTATCCAAGCCAAGTGGAAGAAAATTGCGATTAGGAGTGTTTAGACACATTTGACTCACGCCATGTTACACTGACCTGCGTCAAGGAGTTGATGAGCAATTAATACGGATGTCATTCAGCCAACCACTACAATGGGACTTGACGCACGCCAAAAGGTTCTGACCTGCGCCAGTAAGGCAACTTGGGTTTGGCGTGCGCCAGTACGGATTGACTTGAGTCAAGATGGCAGAGTCAGTAAATAATTAATCCTTGTATTCTTCCAAACTGAGAATTATCAAAAACTCACTTGATCTTCTCCAATTTTTCCATCTTACAGGCACCATCCCCACCCCCGGCTTCCATAGCCGAATTTTAGTAGAAATTAACCGTTGATTTTGATTGTAAAAGCTAAGGATTCTAGTTTAACTCTTTTACTAGATTGAATTCAACACACTAGTGTTAGTTCATTGAAGCTTTTGAAAGTTGGATGAAGAACACCAACTCGAATTTGTACTCTTGATTTGGTAATCCTTAATCTTTATTTTCATTTCAATTGTTCTTATGGTTATGAATATTAATCTTGTTGATATTTGTAGACATGAGTGGCTAGACTTTTCTAGCCAAGATTATGTTGTAGTATTAGTTTATCCTCTTGTGATTGATTGGGAATGATTGTTTGTGTTGTTATTTTTGATTGTTGTGGAGCTTTGCCTACTTGTAGTGTATTGATTGCTTGCATTAGAGTAATTGCCTAGTGTTCGCATTTACACGTTTAACGGATACTGAACGGAGATGTTAGATATGGGAAGAGTGTAGGTGAACTGGAAGGTAAAATCGACCTCTTCGAGGCATTCGATTTCTTATCCGAGGAGTCTTGGCATTGCCATTGCATTCATGTGCGTAGCATACCGAATCATTAGGTTTAGATCGCCTAGACCAATGAGGAGGTAGAGTGCAATTCCATTCACTCGTATGAGGGGGAATTGCTTGCTTAGGAATGCACCATTTCACGCTCTTAGACATGAAAGGTTGGAAGTCATTCCCATGACGTTGCGAGAGGATAGCTAGGCTATGCATTATCTTGGTTAGTTTCTTTTATCAGTTTATCATCTTGTTATTTCAAGTACTTTATTTTTGCAATTGATTAAGCTCTCATCAAAATGCGACATAGATCGAAGTAATATAGACTTCTTAGTGTGTAAACTTATAATTGTGCGTTCCCCGAGGAGGCGACCTTGACTCACCAAACTAGACTATAGTCGACCCGGTACACTGCCGGTTAGATTAGACCTCTAGGGTTTGGCCATCACCCATGCATGTGAACATGTTTCTCATGCTTAGCCTATGAAAATGCCTTGGTTAACGGATCAGCTATGTTTTCATCCGTGTAGACTTTCTCTAACATTACATCTCCTATATCTACTATCTCTCTAATCAAGTGATAGTGCCGTAGCACATGATTGGACTTCTGATGAGACCTTGGTTCCTTTGACTGAGCAATTGCTCCATTGTTATCACAGTACAATGGGACTGGACCATCAATGGAGGGAACCACAGCAAGTTCGTAATGAACTTCTGCATCCAAACCGCTTCCTTTGCCGGCTCTAGGGCTGCTATATACTCGGCTTCCGGTGTAGAGTCTGTAGTAGTCTCCTATATGGAACTCTTCCAGCTCACTGCTCCGCCGTTAAGCATGAAAAAAAATCTAGACTGTGACTTAAAGTCATCATTGTTAGTTTGAAAACTAGCATATGTATAACCTCGAAATACCAAATCATAATTCTCAAATACTAGGAACATATCCCTAGTACGTCTCATGTACTTGAGAATATTCTTGACTGCAATCTAGTGACCATCACATGGATTTTCCTAGTTACTACTAGTCATACATAGTGGGTACGAGACATCCGCTCTTATACACAACATGGCAAACATAATAGGCCCAATAGCCGAGGCATAAGGGATACTACTCATATGTGCCTTTTCCTCCCCAGTCTCAGGATATATTTCCTTTGAAAGATAGACCCTATCTGACATGGGCAACAATCCTCTCTTGTATTGCTCCATACTGAATCTCTTCAACATCTTGTCCATGTAGGTGGATTGTAACATACCATGCAACCTCTTGGATCTATCTTTATAGATCTTGATTCCTAGAATATAGGCTGCATCTCCCAAGTCCTTTATAGAGAAGTTCTTGGATAACCAAACATTAACTGACTGTAACATAGGAATATCATTCCCTATAAGCGATATGTCATCTACATAAAGCACTAAGAAAACTATGGAACTCCCACTAACCTTCTTGTAAACACATAGCTCATCTTCATTCTTGATGAAATCAAACTATTTGATTGTATCATCAAAATGAAGATTCCAACTCCGAGAAGCTTGCTTCAGTCCATAAATGGACCTTTGCAACTTGCACACCATCCCAGCATTATCGGTTGAGAAACCTTCAAGTTATGTCATATACACTTCCTCAGATAGAATCCCATTAAAGAAAGCTATTTTCTTATCCATCTGGAAGATTTCGTAATCATGGTATGTTGCCATAGCAAGCAGAATTCTAATGGGCATTCGCATAGCTAGGGGTGAAAAGGTTTCATCATAGTCAACTCATTGTCTTTGCTTATAACCTTTTACCACCAACCTTTCCTTGTAGGTAACTACATTACCATCCATGTCAGTCTTTCTCTTAAAGACCCATTTACACCCTATAGGAACTATTCCTTCAGGTGGATCAACTAGATTCAAAACCTGGTTGTCTTTCATGGATTCCATCTCAGAATTCATGGTTTCTAACCATTTCTCTTTGTCAGGCCTCATCAACACCTCCTCGTAAGTATTAGGCTCCTCATCTTCCATAAGGTATACGCCAATGTACCTTTCAGGTTCACGACATTCCCTAGTGGATCTTTGAGGTGTCTGTGTTTCTAGGGCGGGTGTTTGCACCTCATCTATATGCGGTGTCTGCTCTACTTCCATCAACTGACCATCATCCGCAAGTGGTTCTTGAATCTATTCAAGATCAATCTCACTCCCATTGTCCCTCTCCAGAATATACTCTTTCTCCGGATGGCAAAATTGGTATCCTCTAGTTTCTTTAGGATAACCCACAAATAGACATTTGTCTGATCTAGCCTCTAGTTTATCGGGCATCATCCGCTTCACATAAGTCGGAGAACCCTAAGGTTTCAGATATGCCAGACTCGGTTTCTTCGTGATACATTGTATGGGGTAGATTCAACTGTATTTGATGGAACTCGGTTCAGTGTATAGGATGATGTTTTGAGAGCATACCCCCAAATTTTTTTTTAGAAGAACTGCATAGCTCATCATGGATCACACCATGTCCAACAAGGTGAGGTTCCTCCTCTCAGATACGCCATTCATCTAATGTATTCCGGGAGGGGTCCATTCAAGTAGAATCTCATTCTTCTTAAGCAATCTTGAAACTCTCCATCTAGGTATTCTCCACCTCGATCGGATCGAAGTGTTTTGATTTCTTTACCTAGTTGTTTCTCATTTTACTTCTAAATTTCTTAAACTTTTCGAAGGCCTCAGACTTATACTTCATTAAGTATACATAACCATAGTGAGAATAGTCATCTGTGGAGATGATAAAATAAGAGTATCTTCTTTTGGCTTGGATTGGCATTGGGCCACATACATGAGTATGTATGAGCTCAAGCAGTTAATTTGATCTTATCCCTTTGCCACTAGATGGTGACTTTGTCATCTTGCCAAGTAAACAAGTCTCACATGTATCAAATGATTCATAAACGAAGTGATCCAACAATCCATCTTTATGGAGTTTGGAAATGCGATTCTTATTTATATGTCCATGTCTACAATGCCACAAGTAAGATTTGTTCAAGTCCCTTGTTTTAGCTTTCTTGTTGTTTATATGAAGTATATCAACATTCATATCTAATATGTAGAGACCATTGTTAAATTTGCCCGTACTATAAAATGTTCCATCACATGATACCGAACAACATTTATTCTTAGACGTAAAAGAAAATCCTTCAACATCTAATGCAGAAATAGAAATAATGCTCTTCGGAAGAGCAAGAACAAAATAACAATTATTTAATTCAAGTACTAGCCCACTGAGGAATGAAAGAAAATAAACTCCTACGGCTAGGGCAGCAACATTTGCTCCATTCCCAACGTGCAGGTCCACTTCTCCTTTCCTCAGATCTCTAGTCCTTCTTAGTGCCTGCATATCCGTACAAATATGAGAACCACATCCAATATATAATGCCCAGTGGTTAGACTTAGATGAAGCAATATTGATCTCAATCATAAACATACCCGAAGTCGAAGAATCGTTATGTTTGTTCTAGTTGGTACTCAAGAAAACCTTGCAGTTTCTCCTCCAATGGCCAGGTTGGACGTAATGGAAGCAATCCTTATTTGATTTGTCTTTGGCTATCTTAATCTTCAGCTTGGGAGCCTCTTAGCCTTCTTGGTCTTATTTTGGGTCTTTTTCTTTGCCCTTGGAAGAAGTCATGAGAAACACTTGCTTACCAATGCTAACAGTACCCTCAGCAGTCTTGAGCATGTTCAATAACTCCGTGAGGGAGCAATCAATCTTGTGCATGTGATAGTTCATCATAATCTGCGAGTAAGAGTCCGGTAGAGATTGCCGAATCAAGTCAACACTTAACTCATGGCCCATCTGATGGCCTAGCTTCTCAAGCCTCTCTATGTATCCGATCATCTTCAGCACATGCGACCCAACTAGAGTGCCTGGAGACATCTTGCAACCAAAAAGGGCCTTCGAGACCTCATACCTCTCAGTGCGAGACTGAGAAGCATAGAGTTCCTTTAGATGACCAATGATGGTGTAAGAATCCATAGACTCATGCTGTTTCTAAAGTTCTGTTGTCATAGAAGCAAGCATGATGCAAGTAGCCTCAACACGGTCTTAACAGTGCTTCTTATGCTTCTCAACCGATTCCTCATTGGCAGCATCTTCAGGCTTCTTAGTTAAGGGCGTGTCCAAAACATAGCCAATGTTTTCATGTCTCAAAACGATTTTGAGATTTCTTTCCCGGTCGAGAAAGTTTGTTCCATCAAGCTTGTTATCAATGATAAAACGAAGGTTCATTTTGTTCGACATTTCTACAACAATAAAGTAAAGATAGTATAAGTAAAGTTCATGCATACAAAACAAAAAATTGCACTTAAAATTTTATCTAGGTTTTGCTCCCACTAGTCAACTACTTCCAATTGGCTTTCAAAAATTCTATTAATTCTTTAGTGGCTGGGATCCAATCTAGTTATCTCGATTCCCGATGAGGGCCGATCAACCGAGACAATTTCGAAAGGCATGTAATCCTACAAGTCGCATCATATGAGGCTCCCAGTGGTTTACTAGTCAACTCTTTGACAATTCACATCTCTGTGTGTTAGACAACCCATTTTCTCTACCCGAGGTAGGCAATCTCCCGATGAGGGCCGATCAGTTGGATCCGAACAAGGGCACTTCACCGTCATTATAATATTGGAAGACAAAATATCGACTTGATTTTTGTTGTTGGAGTATTTTAAATTAATTCAATTAATTAATTTTAATTTGTTACAAACTCATC
Source organism: Gentiana straminea (assembly GCA_036785695.1). NCBI lineage: Eukaryota > Viridiplantae > Streptophyta > Magnoliopsida > Gentianales > Gentianaceae > Gentiana > Gentiana straminea. The sequence goes on along the minus strand of JAVUPR010000326.1, from coordinate 6,616,947 downwards.
TAAAACGTGCATATTTCTACGTTATCAACATAAAGTAAAACATACACCATTCCACGCACAAAATAACCGGTATGATCATGGACTTTTCCTAGGTGCTGTTTCGAATACAAACTGACGAAACCACGGGTCACAATCTAAGGGTAGTTGCAACCGCCAATAGGATCCCTATGTCTTCCTTTTCTTTGGCCTTCATCTTCTACTCCATTCTTGTTACATAATATATATCTAATAAATTTATACACCCACCACACACGGGGGAGGGGGGGAGCTAATGGGAATAAGATAAATGCAGAAAATAAACTAGGTCACGTTCTTCATAACGGCCTAGGACAAATTTTAAAACCAACAAAAAATTAAATCACGCACATTTATCATATTGGTCGAGTCCATGATCATTTGGGGTCCATATAATCATATTATATCTACACATTATCTAATCCATACAATAACATCTTATGAATAAAACCAAACTGTAATTTACAACTTGCGTCTTATTTTATCAAATCAATTATCATTAAATTAATTAAATGATATTAATCGTAATAAAATTCACGATTAGTTCTAAACGATTTTTCATTTTTAATTTTAATTATTTAGAACTATTCAAAATAAATCAAAATTAAAATTAGGTCTCCTTCGTTTCATTCATTTTGATTCTTAATCAAAAGTGATGTCTTTGGTTTCCAAAACCAAAAGGCATCAACCTAGGCCATTTCTAAAATCAAAATTTTGAAAAGGGCCTAGGCCTATTCCAAACAAAATTTGGAAATGTCTAGTTAATCACAGGTCTATAATTGTAGACCATTAACCAACCCTATTGTACCATATGCCATGTGGCATCTCAATTGCCCAAACTATTTGAACCATTGGTTAGCCACATGACATCAACTAAACAAAGATATATCAATATACCATAAAAATTCATAAAACAACAGAACATGAAATCGAGGTCCACCATGCACAACCAGCCGACGCCGGTAATCCCTAGATGTGCCGATACCACCAGCGGTAATATGGTGGGAAATCATGCATGCATCTATTAAAATCATGCATCTATTATTAATTACTACGCTTTTTATTTAATGCTTATTGCTTAAGTTTGAAGTTTTCTCTGCTACCACTGTTAGGAAATCAACTAGTTTTACGCAACAGAATTTTAAAATTGATTTCCGATCCCATGATCAACTCCGTTTGAAACAACAAACACGTTAAGTAGTAGACGGTGAATACCTTGTTTGATCTATAACATCGAAGCTTTGACCGTCTAGGGAGAGTAGTTTTGCGTACAAACTGTTTACGTGTCCGGCCTCAATCAATATCCACACAAGCACCTTGCCGGAATCCTTCTTGGATAGCTACTAGAGAAACCCAGTTGCTAGACTGGCTTTTTCTCTCTCTAAATACTTTCACTAAGAAGCTCTCTATTTTTCACAAGAATTATGAACTCTTGGAATTGGGAATTAAAAAGAGCTAGTCACACCTTTCTTATATAGGGGTGTGCGGCGACCCATATGTCTCCCAGTCCAAATAGGAAAAGCTACTGAGTAGAGTAAGGAGAAAAAGAACATTTTACTAGTAAAATAAGGAAAATAAATATTCTAGATTTATATCATTTAATTTAATATCACAAATTAAATAAATCCAAGATATTGGCAATACCAAATATTGAATATCTTTATTACATTACCATAAATCAAATTACACATGTATGTATATCACATAAATACTACACACATGAATCTATAATAACATAATACAATAATTAATTAATTTGCAAAATTCATGTATATCATATACACATGTCATCTGTGCCCCATATGCCATAAAATTGAATCAGGAATATTCTTTAATTAATCAACTAATTTAATATCTTGTATTTAATTTATTCATAATAAATAAAGGGGGTTTCTAAAGGCACCCCCGTTTTTACTTCCGGCACCCATTATTTGATTATTTTTTTGAATGAAAAAAACGTCAGTGCCACAGATGTTCCTTGTTGAACACCAACGTCAGTGTCACTGACATTGGTGGTCAACAAGGAACACCAGTGGAAAATCGTCGACTGACGTTTCTAAGTTGTAACACTTTTATAAAGGGAACGTCGGTGCCACTGGTGTTCCTTGTTGAACACCAATGTCGGTGACACGGACGTTGGTGTTCAACAAGGATCACCAGTGGCACAGACGTTTCCTTTATTAAATATCACCGGGTACCGAAGTAATTTTTGTGGTGCCGGGAATAATGTGGTGCCAAAAGTAAAAATGGGGGTCTTTAGAAGCCCCCTAAATAAATGCCACCATATTAGTTTATCTCTGTAACACTTTATAGTCGAGATAAACTTTCCTTATTTGGTTATCACTATAACCGCATTTTAATCTGGCTAGATGTTCTTATGTGTGTGACTCGATAGGCTTCCGAATATGTTGGTCGAAGGCATAAAGTGAATTTACTAAAATACCCATCACACTTAACGATCACGAAATAGCATCTAGAAACGCATTTTGACCCCAATCATCGGAAGAGTCAACAACAATGACTACTCTTTTTATGTGAAACATTTACCGTTTATATAGAATCCTATCATTGTAGTAATATCCATACAATCATATCTCGGGTGTCAATACATCAACGATCGTATCTTGTAATCTGGATATCATGCTCTCTCGAAATAACTCATTTACTCCACTTTGCAATGTTTCATGAGAGCCAGACATTCCTTATAAGAAAGCGATTTCGGATATTTAATTCTACTCTTAGGATATGCGATTTCTGGTCGAACAATCATGTATCCTACACATGCTTCAATATCATACCTGAGCACTACCGTCTGATCTCCCTATGGCTAGAGGAAACCTCAATAGTGTCAACGCATGGCAATCTACACCGTGATTCCATAAAGACTCCGGCCTGAAAATAACTACACAACTGCCACATACTGCGACACTTAATATAAGTTGGCCAGTCTAACAGACGCAATCTCTAATACACGTAGCCGTACAGTCCAAGTGTCTCTACACTTCGACAGACGAGATCTATCCCTAACTTCAATAAGATATAAGACATCCAATACGTGCTAGTCTAACCGTACTATCAATGTCATGTTTGAAATCACATATGACTAGAGACATTTAAGTATCAAACTTATTAAAGATATTAGAGATCTCATCAACCATAATCGCTATCATGGTTTCTCTATCACAGCTTAATACTAAGGACGTTACTATATATATAATAACATAATTGGTTCATAAAGATAAACTAAATATATAATAACAAAAGTGCCTTTTACTAATCATAATAAACTTATTAAATGAACTAAATAGACTGTAAATGACCCGACCACTATTTCAACAAATCCAACTTCGGTAATTTGACGGTGGTGATATTCAATGGCACCTATTTGTTTGTGTGTGTGTGAAGACAATATTTACGATGTTGAATGCCTAATAACGTGAGTGTTGTGTTTAAGTGGAGATATTCCCCTCCCAATCAGTTTTCAATGATTTATGTGTAGTGTTGAATTGATGTTCATCCAAAGCTTTAAAGTTAAGAATGGTTTGCTCAACATCGGATTCTAACCATAAATGATAAAGCCACAAAAACTTTGTATAATCATTCAAAAAGCTAACACAATAAAGACTGCAATGAATAGAAGTTTCAACACAAGAGCCCCATACATGAGAATAAATCAAATCTAAAAGAGAAGTATAAGTGAAAGGCAACAATGGTAAATGAGACCTATGACTCTTAGCTAACTGACATGCTTCACAAACAGATCTAGAAGCTCTCTTTGAAACAAAAACATTTTGTTGACGAAGAAAACGACAAAGGAAAGGATGAGAGTGGTGACCAAGACTTTGGTGCCATTCAATAGGGGAGGTGTGGGTGGAGATAAGAGCTTGAGCATATAAGCTATTGAGGGAGTTGGAGAAGTGGTAGAGGTCATCTTCGGTAAACCCATATGACCCGAGTAGTCATTCACAAGGAAATAAGTGTCATGAAATTCAAAGTAAAAACAGTTGTCAAAAGAAAATTGATGAACAGATAAAATATTATTGATAAGGGAAAGAGAAACAAGAACATTAATAAGTGTATACGTGTGTGTGGGTGTGGATAGCACAGAAGAGACATGGTGAGTGATAGTCAAACCTGAGCCATCGCCAATATTAATTTTGTTAGGACCATCATATGGTTCCATTGCATAGAGGTTGCGAGAGTCATTGATCATATGATGAGTGGCACCCGTGTTAGGAATCCAACCGAAGGTAATGAATTAGGAGCTTAAGAATTTCAAGCATTCAACTGGTCATGGTGGGCGGGGATGATAGGGTATAGATGGATGAAAATTGCCCTCATATCGGTGCAAACATTATTGGTCTGTATGACCCATTTTGAATCAAAGCTGGCAAGTCGGTGCTTGGTCCGATTGGGTATTGATGACCTTGGCCTGAACCACGACAATGAGAAGAGAGGGCATGCCCTTGGAATGTCGGGTTTCCACAGACTGTTTCTAAATTAGGTGCATCTTAGGATTATTTCACAGTAGCTAGTGATGGCGGAATAACTGGCACAACCAAATTAACAGGGCAGTGATGGAGAATCATCGATTCTATGGAGATTAAGACATCATAAACTTCTTCGAGCATGATCTGAGAGCGGTAAGCAATCATAGTCACCATTGAATAATATTCTGGCCTAAGGCCGGTCAACAAATAAGCAGTAATGTCGCCGGGGTTTATGGCCATGGCTAGTTCATTCGTGATACGTTTGATCGAAGAAAAATGTTCAGCCATTGTTTGTGCTCCTTTGCGAGTAAAGGCCAACTGAGCACAGAGATGAATTATTTTGGCCCGACTTTGAGAGGCAAAGCATGTTTGAATATCTTCCCATGATTCATCAGACGTGGTTGGATGATAGACTTGGATAAGAACATCATCAAAGAGGGATAAGGTGAGTGTACTTAGAATTAAATTATTTTGCTGTAGCCATAATTAGAAATCCGGATTAGGAGAAGAGATGCCATCGTCATCAGTTATCTGCATCGGGATGGAGCAAATTTTCAGTCAATGTAGCCATAAACCCCTTGACCTTGGAGATACGGTACGATTTGGGCTCTCCATGGATGATAGTTGGAACTTGTGAGCTTGGTGATGTGAATGGTGAATGAGGGGATTAAGGTTTGGAGGGTTTGGTGGCAGCCATGGTTTGAGTTGTTTCGGAGGTGGAAGAGATGGCCTCCAACATGGAGTTGGGGTTTTACGTGAATTAGGGTTTGGGAGGGTAGATGATCGACAGGTAAGGGAGAACGGAGGATGAAGAAATGTTTGGCATAATTGAGAGGAATCGATTCAGACTCTGATACCATAATAATTATGTAATTGAAATTGTTTTTCATTGATTGTTTTAACGGCAAAGGTACATGCTTATAGTAAATGGAAACTTAGGCAACAAGTAAATACATTAATTTTATATAAATGCTAAATATTATGTAGACTTTCTAGGCCTTCTAGAGTATTCTCACCAAAACATCATCTATGTCCAGCAGTTACCTGATTATACAGCCAAAAGGTCATACATGTGCGATAATAGTTCAAAAAATATTACAGAAATAATGTGCTGCATTAGAATAGATCTTTTTCACGAGAAAACCTCCGCCCCTTAAATTTATTATATATCATGTATATATTCAGACAAACAATAGAGGTTGGCTCAATCTTGGAATAGTTTCAGACCTCCGACCACATCTTCACAATGGCGCACATAGGGTAAATTCTTGTCTGCGGGGATCCCAGTAGTACTATTATATATACGACAAAAATAATTAACAGGGGCCTTATGAAAGCAAGGCTCCATTGACAAAGCACGTTGACATAGAGGATCGGGTAGCTTTCCGACCCGAGGCTTGCTAAGTATCCATGGCCTTAAACCTCCAAGACTCTGAGCAACGTACCCGAAAGTTGACTGCGCACTTGTCACCAGCTTATCCGTCATGCTCAACAGATAGATTTCTGCCAATGCTATTTTATCGTGCATTTCGTTCCCAGTTTGTTGAAATTCTTCATGGCTTGGTTGATAAACTGCAACTGATTCTCCAGTTGTAACTGTTGCATGGTACCAATACATTTTTTTTATTTCTTCATAATAACCAGGCTTTAAAGATGTCACCAGTACAGCTAAATGATGGGGTTTTACTGCAGTTTCTCCTATGCTATTATTTTCCGGGGGCGACTTGCTTATAATTACTTTAGGAAGCAGTTTCTCTTTGGTAATTAAGCAAGCTAAAATCTGTTCTAAGACGATAGGTGTCAAAGGACTTTCATCTCGTAGGCCTCCTCCATAAAAGACCCTTATTTGTATCCCTAACCTTTCGTCAGCTTGGGCCATGTAAGTTTCATAGTACCTTGAAATAAGCCCCCAAACTGAGTTAGTTGGATGGAAAAGATAACGGCTCAGATGGTGAAAAACAGTTTCTTTATCAGGGAAAAGATTGACAAGCTCTTGTTGAAAAGACGGGACAGAGAAAAAGGATGGGACAAAGTAGAGGTCGCTTTTGAGAACGAGCCATGGTACATTTTGGAGAAGTGTTTGGTGTTCATCGCAGAAGAAAAGCATGTCATTGTCATCGTAATCATGTACTAGATGAATATACAATAGAGGAGGCAACCATGTTTCAACCATTTTCGTATTAGTACGACTACTATTATAATCAGCTGTGTTCCCGATATTAGAAGAAATATTCCCATATCTATGTGGAGAAAACTTGTTGAAGCTAGTGAATTCGTGAATGGGAAAATGAGAAGAAAGCAACCAAGAAACCTCCGGAAAAGGCTCACAGAAAAGATCAGGCAGGTTATCAGCGCCGCCAACTAAAAGTACCCGATTTGTGAGAAGGGCATAAAGGAAAGTAGCTCCCAACGTTAGCATTCTATTACCCAATCCTTCAATAGGACTCCATATAGCATATTTACAATCATCAACCGAATAATTTTTCGACTTGTTGCTCCTATTACTACCCGAGCTCACAAGGAAGTCCCTTAAATCTTGCAACGTCGAATTATAAGGTAGTGTGTTTGGCCCACAACGTTTGTGAAGCGCTTCGTAATTTCTTAATTTAGATATAAGATGAGGAGATGGCCGCCGCCGATGAGATGATTTTTTTCTCCGGTAATACTTTGACGACTGGTATCGACTGAGACATGATGAACTGCTTTCCTGATCCATTAATCCTCCTCCTGCCGCCACCGGTAGAAGGCCTCCTAGCTGCTTATCATCTTCATAATCATCATCTACATCCATATTTAATATACATATTAAAGTCAAGAATGAATGAAATACGATGGATTTTATACGGAATGATCGTGTATATATATATATATATATATATATATATATAGATATATCTTAAAAGGATTACCTTCATGTGGGGATTGATGATGATGATGTTGAAGAAAACTAGTCATGAAGTGATCTTGATGAAAGATGTTGATTTTGAATATGCTGAACAAAGCATACGTTGATAAAAAGCAAAAAATTATCACCATTAAAAGTTTCGCAGATTTTGCTGGTTTCCATGGCCACCATATTGCTGCCGCCGTATCTCTTTGAAGAATCATAGCCTAATTAGTTAAATGTACCAGATCTCATCTTAATTTGGACACACACCATTAATTATAAGTCATGAGATTACTTGAAGAATGTTTATTTTCCTAATTAATTCTAATTACTACTAGCTATCTAGTATTATTTAATGGTAAACTAGCTGTCTAACAAAGTACTATCGTACTGTTTAAGACTAATAAAATGGTGTTGACTCTGCAGAAATGTATTGAAACGGGTCGAAAATTTGCCATATTTTGTTACTATTAACTTTATTCATTCACTAAAAAAAATTATAAAAAAAAACTTTATTCATATATTTTATCTCAGTACGGGTCAAAACGAATTAATATATAAAAATAAACGGTTTTATCTCAAACAGCCAAATGAATATTAAAAAAATATACTACGCTAATATTTTTTGGACAATTCTAAAGGCAACCTCATAATTACTTCAGTACCATATTTTACATGCAATTTTTATATGTGAATATGGTGCGGAAGTAAAGATGAGGATGCATTTAGAATTGCCCTATTTTTTATTTTATTTTAACGAATCGATCGGCTGACCCATCTATCAGCAGCCGCCCTTGTGTACAATCTTTAACATATTGAAAATTCTTAAAATGAAGCCTAATACATGATCTGTATTATCCTTGTCAGCTAAGTTAGTTGTTTGACTTTGAAAGAGAAGACCTTTATGTTATTCTAAGATACCAGGTAGAGCCGTAGAGGACACTTAATCTATGATGTAATAGTCAAGACTAAAATGTTAATTGACCGTTCAGTACGTGCAGATCTCGTGACAAAATTCACACGTAAATCTTACGAAACAGTCGTATCATACTAAGAGCGGAATAACAGCTGAAAATAATACAGAATGCATGAAAATCGAAACAACTATTTATAACAGAACTGAATATCGATGGAACAATATCGAGAACCCGAAACCCAACACTAATGCCGGAACAATGGCCAAGTCGTACCGTCGATAGGGCTAAATCCGGTATTTGTATCTTTTTACTGACACATCTAAGACTCTAATGAAAAGAAAAGAATACTCCAACCATTTCTGTAATTAATCCCAAGTTTATTCCGTACTTCAATTCCACTTAACAAAAGGAAATGCAACCAAAAAAACTCTCTATTATTCAAAGGAAATAAAATGAAACGACAAATGTCGATCGTACAGCTGGTGCGCAACCTAAAGAACAAAATAAAATAAGGTGCAATGTATCAAACTGAAAATAAATGAACTCCTGCAGATAATCAAACTAAGAAGCGTAGTATTCGCTCTCTTCCGACGGTTCTTCTCATTTCTCCTCGGATTCTACATAATCATCATCTGAAAATATTAAGTAAGAGTGAGCACGATGGCCCAATAAATAATATATAATTAAAAGGAAACTATTGTAGCATCTAGGAAATACACTCATAGTTTCCTATTAATGCAACTATAATGTCAACCTATATATTAATTATCACCATAATTAAATGCATTGTAACCGACTAAACACGCATGTGAACTACCTTACCTACCATGTCATAATTACCATGTTATACCTACCATATCATTATATACTTTCATCACTTGTCTCAACATAACCTCATATCCAAACAGGATTATCATATCTACATTGCCGTAAATTACCATATGTGACGTGACGTGCATAGAAGAGTGTGTCAGATGATTCAAGAGTATTGCCCTTTTGTATAGACCGCAAAGGGAGGTCCTAATATGAATGTCAGGCTACACCCTGGACCTAATAGAAAAGTTAACGAGCAAGTTATTACTAAACATAGACCCCGCAAGTGGGCACATCTAACCGGCATAACATCCACCCGAAATCACAAACTGTGGACCACCAGTGTGGCCACTCTTTATTGATGTTAAGGATTCTCGAGAACTCATACCTAAGTTGCATCTAAATTTACTACATGAGCTACAATTAAATAAATAAATAATTAGTTATTAATAATAATACTCAAATTCTCAAAATAATAATTCATGCTGACTAACCCCTACATGATAGTGTACTGTGTACTAGACAGACGATCTGTCGGAACCGAAATGAATTGTGGTGGCTCTCGCCTCGGTGGAGGTGCCGAATCCTATTATTTTCTGGTGATCGATCCACTTTTTCCAGTAAATGATCCACTTTTTCCAGTAAAGTAACGACTCAAAATTCATGCTGTAATTAATTAATTACAGAAAACTAATACGAATGAAATCAATCAAAAATCATACATTTAACCTAACTCATCATCTATATAATCCTTACCTCTAACGGATGCCAACTGCGAAATGATTCAAATTCAAAGGGACAAACTAAAGATCTCCTAGAAAACACCAAATCATGAGGTTGATCTATTCGTTATTTGTTCTTGATTAGGATGAAACGGTGTACCAACCAATTACCGGACCACAATTTTGTTTCCTCTCTTTTCTCGTGCCGGCGGCTCTCCTTTTGCAATTTACCCGTCAATTGCTTTGTGCCATGGTGGGGTATATATAGTATTAGGTTTCTTGGGCTTTGGGTATAATTTTATTTATCTTTTTTGTTAAATCATTAGGATTTATTAAAAAGTGCCAAAATACCAATTTATAGGGGTGAACATTCACTTACTTTAATTATTACAAACTCAAATACCCATAATGGTAAAAATGGGTCTCACTAAAAAAGGCCATATCAGATTGAAAACTTTCGAAACAATATTGCCTACTAGCAGATTTCCGGTCTCCATTTTGATTGTTTCCTTCCTTTCAGGTGTGAAGTGACGCTTCTTTTGCCGAAACGTTTTTTTGGTTTAGATCAGCGTTTAGTTTGTGGACCTCCAATTCAGTGGATATCCTAGGAATGTCTAAGGTGACCCGGCCATGCAAATATTTCTACAAACTCTTGCAATAGTATTTACCCCTCTTTTTTGTGTGAGGGGATGCCATGACCCAATTAATATCATCCGATCGGGCTTTTCTGTCCATAAGTTTACACATTATGTGGGTCTTCAGATCTTGAAGGTTCTTCTGTTTCTAAAATGAGATTCCATTAGAACATGCATGGCCACATTTTTTTCTACCTTTTATGGTGGCTATGTAGTAGCTCATTGCCACTCCCACATCACCTTTAATTTCTGTCGTTCCCCAGGTAGGGAACCTCATATTGTTATGAGCATGATATACGACTGCCTTCAGCTCGTACGAAGTTGGTCTACTTAGGATAAGATTATACGATGATGATATTTCAACTAATGTGTATTCCTTTTGCATGGTCTTGCTTCGAGGTTTATTTCTGAACGTGTTGTTGTGCCAAATCACGCCCATAGCTTGTATGGATGACCCAGAAAATCCTACCAAAGAGATTTCTTCTTGTGAGTTGAATAGACTGGAGAACATTGAAATACATGGTATTGACTGCAATCTATGTGTCCACCAGAATGAGCTTTACGAGATTCCTATGGATTATTTCTTCAATAATCAAGCCATCATTATTCATACCAAATGAATATGACCATCTGGGCCATAAGAAACTTTTCCCAACAATTTGATTTTCGTTGGGATGGAGAAGTGAATTCGTTTGTACTTCTTGAGGGAACCACAATATTCCATGGGCCCCTTTTTAGTTCCAGTTGATGATGCTAAGAAATCGTCGGGGTATTATATTCTTTTGTGATAAATCCAACTAGTATGAGCTAGAGAATTTTTTGATAATTTGTGGTTGTATCTTAGAGACTACCTCGTACTCAAAGTGTATGGGATCACGGAAATAACGTAGTTAAGAATTTTGAGTATGATAATCTTTTGATAGGCCTCCTTATATGGGAGTTACTGTGAAAATCTCTGATTTGTAGGGTATGTGATTGATGACCTGTGTAATGCCAACCGTGGAGAGCAATCATGGCTCAATTAGGCAAAGGTCATGGGATATGATTAATCATGGGTTGCAGTAGTTAATTAATATGGATCAATCGTAGGATCCTTGCCATTTATGCAACAAAACCGTCTTTGAAGCTCGAAGACGACTATTATGCTTAGGGGCGATCTGATCCACCTGGTCGCCTAGTAGTTGCTGAGATGAGGTTGTTTAACCCTAAGAGCAACCCGAATGATATCAGTTTGTTCTTTTTTTTGAAAGGTGAGATCAGTTTGTTTATGATTGGATCGTTTGGGCCAATGGCCCAACTGTGGACAGTTTCATGTTTGCACATTAGACAACTTGACATGTCTGATGCCCAATTTGAACGATATGTATAATTTTAGGATTCCACCTATGTCATGGTTCTAGTTATCACTTATCCCCGTCAAAATATATTCAAATAGTTTTACCAGTATTTTGTTCAACTATGTATATTTTGTTGGGAAAACAAGCAACCTCAATACCACACGTATCACAAATACCCACAAAATATTCCCAGTGACACCTAACGGAATTAAATGAGGCAGCACCAATGAATCTAAATCACAAATCAAGCGAAACAAAAACACAAGAAAAAACACACCACAATTTTAACGTGGAAAACCCCTGACTTTGTTTGTTTACCTTGCTGACAGGCATTACAAACTCCATCCTTCTTGTATGTGATTTCAGGTAAACCAATCACTAACTTTTTCTTCACCAACTAATTGATTTCTTCAAAATGAAGATAATTCAACTTCTTATGCCACAACCAATTAAGTTCTGACTTTGTATGCACAATGAGACATGTTTCTGGATCTACTGTAGACCAATCCACCACATACATGTTTAGTTGTCTTCTTCCAGCCAACGCAACTTGTTCTACAACTTCACTCATGACAATACAGTAGGTTTTTTCAAATGTGGCCATGTAACCCATGTCATAGAATTGTCCAGTGCTCAGCAGGTTGTAATCCAAACCTTCAACATATGCAACATTCTTGATTGTCAAACCATTCTTTACCAATGTTCTATATCCTCTAGTGTATCCTGGTGTGCTTTTGTTTCCAAAATTCACTTTAGGTCCATCCTTTGCCACATAATTTGTTAAACAATGCTTACTTCTTGTCATATGTCTGGAACATCCAGTCTAAAAGTACCAGACACCCTACAAAACAAATTTAATGTGTTTTAGGTACCCAAACCTATTTGGGTCTATATTGGTCAGTGATAAGCACAACCCTTGGCAAGTTTCCATATGCTCTTCTTTGGAAAGTGTTGCATTTTTGTTCATATATGTATGCTACATTTCCATAGAATCTAACATTTGGTTGTGTAGCATTCACATATGGTTTCTGGCCTTTTGGTACAAAGTGCTGTTTGAAGTGATTTCTATTGTTAGAAGCACTAGCATAACCATAAGGTTGCTGTCTGTTAGGAACATCCATGTATTGTGGAGCCTGATGATGTCTTTGATAAGTCCTCTCCTGATTCCATTGTTGAGGTCTAGGCCTAGCATTATAGTTATTTCTATTATTTCTAGCAACAGGGGCAGAAATATTCCAATCTTCACCGAGATTGATACCAAATCATTCTCGTCATCTTTGAACTAATTTTAATTTGTCTCCCATTCAACACGAGTGACAGCAGTTACATACTTATCAATGTTACTTAAGTTCAAAGGCTCAAGAGAAGAATCATCTACCGAAAATTAATTGCATTCTTGATTTATGAGTTCAACGTTCTTGTTACTTTTCCACTTTTACGAAGTCATCATCAGTCAATTTGTCGTGTTAATTAAGCAGTTTAGATACCTTAAGATGATATGTAGTTGCGAAAATAAATTATGATAGAAATATAAATCAAATCATACACCACAACAAATAATAAATTTTAGGAATTATAAACGTGATGTCATGCTTGCAATTTATCCTACCATTCCAAGGATTAATCTCACACCAGTGCTACCTTAGGGAAGGTCAAAGAGGTGACGATTAAATTGAGACAATCTCTCTCAACAATTAACTGAGAATCAGACATCCCGATTTAATTGTTGATTACCTTCTTTTTTCAGCCAAGATATTTCCAAAAAGACCCTTTAGAGTGTGACATATTGTTTCAGATTTTTAAGTAGACTCCGAGTATGCCACCGAATGGTAGGTCAGTGACCCGACGAGTACTCAAAATCCTATCCTTTCGGAAACCAAGCCTTGAATTTTGATAGCGGTGAAGGCCATCCGAAGGGGGCCGAAATCAAAGCGGCACGAGGCATCACCATCCTCTCATGGTGCTTGTGTCAACAGTAGAGGCCGTGGGGTCGGTAGTCACCTTCCCCGCTCCCACTCGTTATTTTGAAAAATCGGTAGTCTTATTAGGATTTTATAATTTTCCAAAAACAATAGATCATGAATATTTAATTTAATCCTCCTACTAGTTTATCGGTTCCAAATACCGTCTAACTAGTGTCACTATATTCACGATTTTCCAATTTTATGGATTAGAATTCCTTTGTGTTGACACTACACAAATAAATTTCACAAATAATTTATGATCCTAATTCATTAGGACTTATGATTTTTCTAATAATTTGAAAAACAATAAATCACAAATTTTAAAGCTCCAACTACATGTGTTCCAAATACCGTCTAACTAATGTCACCTTATTCATGATTTTCCAATTTCCAGATCATTTAGAAAATTCTTGTGTAGACACTACACAACATAAATTCACCAATGAATTTTATAGTCATAATTTTATCAAAATAAAAATTTTGGATCTCAGAATTTTCCAATAATCAAAAACAATAAATCATGAAAAGCAATCACCAACTCAACGGTTCCAAATACCGTCTAGTTAGTGTCCTATCTTTTCACAATTTTCCAAATTTTTTATAATCAAAATCTCATTTATGTAGCCACTACATAATTAAATCCACGAAGGATTTACGATCCCAAAAACAAATTTACCAAGTAAATTTTATTTTTATCATGTGAATTTTATATCTATATAAAATTCCGTTTGTTCAATTAATTTAATTGATTACCAAAATTAATCTTAATTAATTACCGTATTCATACATGTCTAATTTATACCAAAATTAATTTTCTACATGTATGATATGCTAGGAGTGGAAATCATGAATATGATGCATGGCATGTTTATATCACATAAATAATCAAGAGAGAAAATAAATGCGAAAAATAAACCACTGAGATGGACCGTTGGTACCCCCGTATCTAATCTATAAAATTAAAATTAAATAAGCCCTACATTTAAAGGATTTACTAATCTCTAATTAGATCATGCCGCCGCTCTATATAACAATTAAACTGATCCATTCCTTTGAACAAAAAAGCTCCAGCTGAGTTGGTCGATGGGTCATCTTCCCACCTGTAGGTCGCGGGTTCGATATTGTGCAGCTTTTTTGGTTTTGTTTTTTTTTTTTTTTCAAAACAACAACTTTCTGGGAAAAAAAAATCTCAAAAATCAATCCATGAAGAATCGAACTTGGGTCTTCAAGTTATAAAACTTAGTTTTCACCACTGCACCGCCGTCTTCATTGTGATGATGGACTTCGAAAAATATTAAATGCAATAGTGCCGAAAAAAAGGACTATTTTCTAGGAAATTAAATTACAACCAATAAATTACATAATTTCTTATACCCGGAAAAATTTGGATTTATAATAGATCTAACGGTAAACAAGTACCAACGCCAATCCATCTCGTCAACCAAGAGCATTCAACCACGCATATATATAATAAACGTATAAAAGATGCAATATTTATTCAATTCCACTCCTTATTAATTAATTATGCAATCAAGATCGTAAAATCGTTTTAACCTGCCTCCGATACCACATGCTAGATATACAGAAACCCGAATCCGGATCCGTTCCACAATTGGATCATCAGATTTGATTCATAGCACCGATCGAGACACTCGATCATGCACAGCGGAAGCTACGAATTAAAATTCTTTTTTCGATTTTTACCACGATATGATTCACATAATAATTAATAATCTACAAGAAGGTTATTAGATTTACCCAACCGGAGAGAAGCCGTGATCTTCCGGATTGTATCTCAAGCAACGATTGGTGGACGTCGATCCTCGTGAACCTCCTTGAATATGCACGAAGAAAAACTCCAAGTTTTTCTCCTCCTATCGGCTAGAACAAGAAACTAATTTTTCTCCTCTTTTTATTATAAGTGTGGCGCCAATTTAGATTGTCTTTTGTGTTGAGAGAAACTCTCTTTATATTGGAAAATAACAACTAGTCAAGATAGAGTTATTCTTTTCACAATACAATTACCTATTTCCATAAGGAAAAGATATTTGTCATAAAAGAAGAGATAATCTCCATAAATAAGATAATGATTATAAAATCAATCTCTTATTTTTCCATTAATTATCTAACAAGTAAATAATTAATTAATTACACATGTGACATAATCTAGGAAAATTTCTTTTCCTAATTTTCTCACAATGAGGCGCCATTTTTGCCATTATATTTTAATAGAAAATGTCTTTTCTATTTTACATATTATTTACCAAATAAATAATATTGTATATTCATTAAATAGACCAACTATTTAATTTATTCTCGAGGTTCCATAAAACGAGAAAACACTCGCGTGTTAGGAGCCAACCCGGGGACAATGGACCTATAACCAGTAGCTACAATAAATTGAATAAAATATTAATCAAATAGAATATTTCTACTCAACTTATTAATTCCGGAATTACGCCACCATAAACTTGAAACTGAACTCTATCGATTATAGATATAACTTATTCTCAAAACGTCGAGTCGATAAGTGTCCATTGATATAATCATTACATACAGATTAACCTTCCATAGACTATCCGTAATGAAGCGGGAATGTTTCCGTAAGCCTTCTTCATTACATCTTATCCTTATTTACTATTAACCCACTAGTGATCAATTAGTTCATAACCAATACGAACTTGGCCAATCGATCAGTTTCTAGGATCAACAAATAAGGGGATTGTTTTTCTACTTCTCGCAGGAAGGAATGGATTCCATATATCCTCACTCATTCTAGAATAGTGCCAACGTGAAAGTGATTCGGACCGCGCCTCTTAGCAATCCTTAACGAACACATCAAACCCTATCTTGAAACAAGTAGGAGTCTACAATCACTTCAGGATTAAGCTTAATCCGTATATGATCATCTTGTGATCTAATAAGATTTCTCAATCACGGAATTATATGAGAAACGCAGATTAAATCGGTCCAGTCCTATATGACTACATCATATATAAATGCCCCACATAGATAACCAATATCGACGGTCTAGATAAGACGGTCACACCTTAAAGTGTTCTGGGCGCATTAATGGTGGTTTAATCAATAGGCCTCATACTTTGATTAAGTTCACCACGGACTAACAATTTAAGTGTATCACCATAAACTTAATCCTCATGTGTGACACACACAAAGTTATATGGCTACATATGATACGACTTGGGGTTTTCAGCAGTGTATAATATATAAGGACAAAGAAAATAATAAGATGAGAATAAATTTTTCATTTATTAATTATAAAAACAATTACATCCAACATCGCATTTTTGTTCGTTACCATTGGATTCGGGATGTGTTGGAGTTGAAGTTGCTAGCACATGAAAAAGTGCACATGGATGACAATGGTGCGGATATGTTGACAAAAGCGTTGACAAGAGAGAAGCTTGAAATTTGTCGTTCTATTGTGGGAATGACAAATTCCTCCAGAATGTCGTGAGGGGGAGATTAGTTGGGTGGATCACTCCTTTGTGGAGCCCACCGAATAATAGAAAAATAAATAAGGAAAAAATAATAATATGTCAAGTATTATAAGGGAATAAGCTAGGTTATTTTCCCTAATCATCACAATCTTGTATAACAAAAAGAAGAGCAAATCGCTGTTGTTTTGGGTGTTTCAGCTGGAAGTTTCCGGCGATGATCAGGCATCTAAAAGGACTCCGGTCGGGACAAAATTTTCGGGTTTTTTTGTCTCAACTTCTTCTTCAATCTGAACAGTGGAATTTTCGTTTCAATGGTACAATTTTCGGAAATAAGGTGCTTACCTGACTGCTGCGTTTCAGCTGCGTTTTCGGTTATATTTTTCAACAACTCTTGTATTTTTCAATCTTAGTTGATGCTTTGGTGTAGTTGAGTTGGTTTATGTGTTTGGAACACTTTTGTATCACCTTTTGCTGATTAGTGGGGATTTTGTGGGCCTCGGCCTTGTGTTTTTACTCTCTCACATCAAGAGGGGTTTTCCACATTAAAAATTATGGTGTTGATTTCCTCGTGTTTTCATTTCGCTTTATTTGTGATTTAGCTTCGTTGGGGCTGCCTCGTTCAATTCCGTTTTTTGTCATTGGAAAGACTTTGTGGGTATTTGTGATACGTGTGGTATTGCGGTTGTTTGTTTTCCCAACAAGCCTGCACTTTTCTTCTTCCTCATGAAGACTTTTTGATTCAGCCTTTAAGTCCAGCTCCACCAACACTTTCTCTTCTTTCTTGATTTGATTAGAGAGATTTCCAAAGACTTCCCTACACCAAACCTTTAAGACCTCTTTCAGTTGCTTTAGTTTCATCTTCAAACGAATTTTTGGCACAAAAGAATTAACTTCTTGCTACCAGCAATTTCTAACTACCTCATCTAACCCATAATTATCCAACCAATGGTCAAACACCCTATACAGAGAAGGACATAGTCAATCTTTTTAACATAAAGGAGAAAAGGACAATGGTCGGAAAATCTCTTACCGAGAGCTTTTAAAGTTATATCTTTCCGATTGGATAACAGGCTATCAGACACTAAAAATTTGTCCAATCTACTCATCATGGACCCGGCTTTATTATACCAGGTATATTTCCTTCTCCCTATTTTAAGATCCACCATCTTTGAGGATTCAATGAAATTATTAAAAGTTGTCACATCAATAGAGATAAATTTTGATCCTCTCCTTTCGAATGACAAACGAACCGAGTTGAAATCACCATGTAAACAAATCATCCCATTTTGTACCTGAAGATATCCAAGTAATTCATTCCATAACCGACCTTTTTCATCCATACATTGAGGGGCATATACATTAATTAAATACACTGTTGCTCCAAATTTTCCCAAAGACCTCTTATGATAATAAAGTTTGAGCTGACTGCTACGCTCCGAATTTTCCCAAAGACCTCTTGTGAGGAAAATGGTTCTCTAACTTGTTTTTTTTTAAATAGTCTTATCCGCCGGAAATAGCTGACTGGGCACCGAAATTTTTAAAAAAACGCTTACGTGGCCGCCATTAGGCACATTGAATCCAATGTGGTTGTGGATCCCATTTTACTTTAAAAAAATGGTATCTCCTTCCAATTTTCCCCAATTTCATCCCTCCAAATCTAATTCCAAATTTAGTACTTTGCATCGCCCATCGCTACAATGTTCACCTGATCCTTTATATTCAAAGAGGCCATCCTAAAATACCACATATGTCATGCACCATTACATTGACAATCAGTATCCATGTCTGATGGTTAGGAAATATAATTCCTCTTTCTGTGCTACTCTAGTTTGATTTTTTTTTTCTGCATGCATTTTGGACTTTAACTTGTTTGATTTTTTGTTTTGGTCATGACTAAGCCATGTTCAAATTTATTTGATGATCTAATTAGGGTTATTTGTTAATGAGGCTCCCCCATAGCTTTTTAGTCCAATTTTTTTTTCCCATTTTGAAAAAACAACGTCGATTGTTAATAGTAATAACAAAAATAAAGAGAAAGAAGAAGAAGAAACGTACTCTTCTCTTCTTCACATTTCCACCAGAGGCATTTCCAATCTGTTTAATGGCGATGGGCATCTTGTTTTGGAGGGATGAAATTGGGAATTAGATTTGGAGTGATGAAATTGGGGAAAATTGGAAGGAGAAATCATTTTTTAAAGTAAAATGGGATCCACAGCCACATAGGGGGTCTGGTGCACCCGCACCAACTCTCTGAATGTGAAATTCAGGTTCAGGGCCTCCAGTGCGTCCACACTGGGCTTGGTGCGCCCGCACCAAGCGCGACAACATCCCAAAAACTCAGTTTTTGACCTCTAATCGATCTATAATCGTTCTCAAACTTGTCCAACATTATAATACTCAGAAAAAGGCATTAAAAAACAACTTTTATCTATCATAAAAACTATAGATTCTTAGGCAACACAAAGGTAGCAATTCTAGCATAATAATCATCTCAATCCTAACATAAACCCTAATAAACCGTAATCAACTTGTAGGAAGATCCTCTTACCTTCTAGGAAGCTAATCCCAAGTCCAATTCTCAGAAATACAGTAGCAAATCTTGAACCCTTCCACAGAAAACCTATGTGATCAATCCAAATTTAAATTAGATTCGATCACACGCTTCTAAACACAAAAGACTATGAAATCATGAGTTTGAATCCATCAAACTCAGTAAAGAACATAACTAAGGCTAAAAAACATACCTTCACAAAGTCCTAACTTTCATGTGTTGAAACGACGCCCTTTTCACAATGATTCCGCTGCTATACTTTGATCTGAAAACCGTTAAGATCCGACTTAGAAAATGGAAGAAATCTCTCAGCCCTTATTTTAAAACTTTCACACGCAGGAGAGGGATATTGGAAGAAGGAAATTCTGATTCAAAAGGTTAGGGAAACTAATGGGGTTTATTTTCCTTAAATAGATAAAATCCTAATAATTAACTTAATCCCTTATTTTCCTTAATTACTCTTAATATTAAATAATCAGATTTTCCCCAATATATATCTATATTTATCCAAAATATATATATACACATAAAATACTTAAATCCGGAAATCATAATATTTCATTTTTCACAAAAAGACACGTCTGCCCTTTTTCGAAAAGTCGGGATATTACACACCTAATCAAACCAATCACCATGACAAGAAATTCTATTAAGGATAAGTTTATTCCTCTTACTGAAACTATCACATTCGATAAGTACCTGATAACCTCCAAGTGACTTAACCAGGACATTTTCGAAACTCTCATCAGAAATCACTTTCTGTAATAATTCCAATGAATCCAAAGATTTTAGTGTGCCTAGCACACACCTATCCAACCATTGTATTTCAAGATCACTAGTGAAAAAACTCTTTTTTGAAAAATTCAGATTATTAACTTCATCAAAATTCGGTCTGATAACAGAAGAACGATTTCACTTAGCATCATTATTACCATACTGATGATGAGAATGTCTCCCACCAATCTTGATCCGAGCAGCATCAACGTAGCTCATCCCCAGGGTTTTATCGGCCCTCATCTTTCCAGAGATTACATTAACCTTAAAATTTCCTTTTGAATTCGCAGCAGGCTTGTTGATAGGATATTCACTTTGATATCTTAGAAAGACTTTGTAGGAATCAATCCAAACATTTTCAAGCTTCTTATGTAGCGTTGAATGAAGCCCTTCTTTTTTGAACCTTACAAACACGAATTTCTTACCTTTACTATTCTTTCGTTTGCAAGACCACCCCAAACTGGTCGAAAATTTTCCACAGTTTCTTTTCTTCTAAATCTGCTGGGAAGTTACTGAAATAGTACGAGTGTGCTACCTTCTTCAAGGCCTCAAGCCAACTGTTCTTTGTTCTTCGCACCCGTTCCGCCACTCTTAGCCTCCCTTGAATGCCTCCTAAAAGAACCCTCTGTCTCTCTCTCTCTCACTCTCCCTCTCTTACTCTCTCTCATCCTAATTTTTTTTTTATCTTTAAGTTTTTTAAAACAGATACCAATTTTGAAAAGAGCGATATTGATGTATATTTTTTTATTTTGTTTTGTTTATATGACTTTAGTCAATTTATTGACTCATTTCTCTTTTGGGCCTTTTTACTCTTTTTAAACCTCTTTTTTTTACTTTCGGCACCACTATAGAAACGTCAATGCCACTGATGTTCCTTTTTGATAATAATGTCAGTAGACTGATGTTTTTCACCAATGATATATTTATTAATTTATTTTTGTTGGAAAAAGACACAGAAGAAAATTGACTCCTTTAAAGCCTCTTTAAGGCCTTTTTACTTCTTTAAAACCTCTTTTTTTTTTTTACTTTCAGCACCACACTAGGAACGTGAATGCCACCGACGTTCCTTTTTGATAATAACGTCTGTATATTGACGTTTTTCACCAATGATACATTTTTTTATTTATATTCGTTGGAAAAAGACCTAAATATGCTACAAAAGAGATGTTGAATTTTACTAATTTATAGGTATGTTTTGAGACTATCAATGAATTGCATTTTGTATCTATGGATGTTAAAAGCGCGATATTGACGTAATATTTTGTTAGAATGTTTTTTCTAGGAAAAAAACTTCGAATTAAAAGGCTAATTCGGCGACTTCGCCGAAGGACCAAAAATTTCCAGGACCGGCCATGTATGCAGCATAGTGATGAAGATGGATCTACTTTCGAAAAACAAAATAGGTATGATAGACGAATCAATTCTTATGCCTACTACACATGATAGACTCTATGCAGCCCGGATCAGTGCGATAATATGGTGTTTTCGTGGATTCTGAACTCAGTTTCTCTACCGATTGCTCAAAGTATCATGTATGCTAACACAACTTAGGATGTATGGCTTGATTTGTATGAACGGTTTTCTTGTGGTGGATTTTATAGAATCGCAGACGTATTGGAAGAAATTTTTGCAATGAAACAAGGTAATTCTTCAGTCAATGAGTGTTTGACCATAATAAAAATGCTATGGGAATAATTGATGATGTTAAGACCCTTGCCGTAATGTGGTTATGGAACAACGCTTTATGGTAAAGACATTCTATTTCTTATAAAGAAATTGGGTGTCTTTAGAGGCACCACACTTTTTCGACCGTGAGCACCACAACAGTGTGAAAAACAAGTGATTACTGATAACGCTCTAACTACTACCATTAATTATACTTTATTCGCCCCGAATTCTGCTCAAGAGAGGATAGATAGGCTCATTATTATATGGAATATGTGTTGAATGCTATGTGTGTATTTCAAGGATCGTAATTCGGCATCTATGTTATTTTTCCGAAGATTTGGTACCGTTTTATGTGTTTTATAGGATGTACCGAATCTGAAGCAATGGAGAACGGATCTGGACCAAAAGAAGTATGTTGGGTCAAGTAAAAGAAGTCCAAGAAGAAATCTACTGAAGAAAAAGAGGAAAAGTCAGCCCGGTTTACCGAGGGCTAGGTCCGGTAAACCGAGGGCCTTGAGGAACAAGAAATCGATTCTGCCGCATTGTCTAGGTCGGTTAAGGTTTCTATGAGTCATAAGTCGGCTGTTGTATCTATATAAAGCCGCATTAGCATAAGTTTTTCATATCTTATTATTGAATCTTCAATTACATTATACAATTTGATGAAATAAAGTTATTCCAAGCTTTTGAGGAGTTATTTCTGGTTTTCGCCCTTTCTCTACCATCTCTAGCTTGAGTAGATTGAGCTAGATCTCCATTGTTGAAGGTATGAAGCTTTTAACGATCCTTTTGGTCTTTAATATGAAAGATCTGTTCGTATTTATGTGTTTTGGTTAATCTGCATGTTTTAATGACCCCATGATTTACTTAGATTAATTGTAATTAAGCAATGTAGATCTGCAATTAAGAAAAGCTGACCCGGTAAACCGGCGGTCTGTACCGGTTTACCGAGGCAATATTTAGACAACTTAATCTAGAGGATTCATTACAACTACGTTGATCGACAAGTTTAACTAACAGTAGGTTAGATTTGGCCAATCTGCTTATTGTTATCGTAAAATTAACATGAAATACGAATAGTGAAGTGTTAATTTGGACATAGTTTTGATGGACCCTAGGAAAGTGTTGATCAGTGTCGACAGCTGTCTAGGCGGGTTAGCGGTATGAGTTAGCGCTCGATATCGGCAATTCTAGTTCTTTATACGTATGGGCTATTACGGACAAATTAAGGAGGGTAGCTTGCGTATAGATTGTCTACAACCATGGTCGGAGTAGATAGGGTTAGGAGTTGCACCCGTAGCTTATAATTAAATCAAAAGCTCGTTCGATTAATTTAAGGAAATTATGAGGGGAAGTAAATATAAAGATTAACTAATCCAAGTTAGTAGATCGGTGAGAAGAGGGGTGTTAGAAGAGAAAGACAAGAGATGGACAGATGTAGTCAAAATAAGAGATACAGTTGTTATAGTGTTTATGATAATTTATTCAAATAAATAATATTAGCAATATATACACATTAATTACAGAATATATAATTATTCTGTAATTAATACGTAATATCTACAATTAATGTGTGAATATTGCTAATAAATAATAGTATCAGTTTTCTTTCCTATATTAAAGGAGTAGCATTGTATCAATTGATTTATCGGAAAAACAATTTCAGTCTTATTATATTTCAAAGGGTTGTTGATTTTCTTCATGGTATCAGAGCAAGGGGTGGGGGTTCGAGTGCCTTAACATTGGTGAACCCTCGCCGATCCCTCTTCCGCTTTTTTTATTCATTTTCGGCCTTTTTATTCATCAATTCAACCTGCATATCTGCTGTTAATCCGTCTACACCTTCCAAACAATAAACCCACCGCAAATGTTATACAACCCACCCACCATCAAATATATTTTCTCATTGCTGCACCAAACATCCTCTCTTCCCTTAAACAAAAAAACAAAAAAAAACAAACAAAAAAAATCCCCTCTTGGAAAATACTATACTCCATGTCACCAATTTCCATTGACGAAACCATTCATGCAATTGGCTTAACTTTTTCTTTTCTTCTGCATCTTTGGTGTCAAAAAAAAAAAAAAAAAAAAAACACACACACACACACACACACAAATTTTCCCAAACAGAAGTTGGCCGGGTCAAGTTTAGGAGTATTAAGTCTCCGATTGTTTTTTTTAACAAAAAAAAAATCAATAAATAATCATCAAGTCATAGCAACGATATCTTCTATTTGGCATCCATTCTTTCTCTATTTTTTTTTTTCAAGTATGATGCAAATCAACCGCAACTGTCAAAAATTGGAGGCTGATCGCAATCATTCTTCAACCAGGATCAATCTACAAATTAATGGACTTCGGACGAGCCAAAAGAACCGCCGGAGTGGAGATGCCCTCCAAAAATATCAACTATGGACTCCGGAAGAATCACCGGAGTGGAGATGTCCTCCAACAAAATATCACAACTATGGACTCCGGTAGAGCGACCGGAGTGGAGATGCCCTCCAAAAATACAACAACTATGGACTCTGGAAAAATCACCGGAGTGGAGATGCCCTCCAAATTATGCCAAGACAAACTCAGCCTCCAAACCCGGCCTCGTTTGAGGGAGGGTGTTAGAAGAGAAAGACAAGAGATGGACATATGGAGTCAAAATAAGAGATACAGTTGTTATAGTGTTTATGACAATTTATTCAAATAAATAATATTAGCAATATATACACATTAATTACAGAATATATAATTATTCTGTAATTAATACGTAATATCTACAATTAATGTGTGAATATTGCTAATAAATAATAGTATCAGTTTTCTTTCCTATATAAAGGAGTAGCATTGTATCAATTGATTTATCAGAAAAACAATTTCAGTCTTATTATATTTCAAAGGGTTGTTGATTTTCTTCAAGGGGGAGAAATACCAAGTTTCTTTCATGTTTATTGTTGGTCAATGACCGCCTTTATATCGCTTCTTAATTAGATTAGAATCGTTTATAGATAAAGTTGCATTGTCTCTGTGGGATCGTGACTCGCATTTACTATACTATCATGTACCTAGTATTCTTGCTAGTAATATCGACGTTAGTGATTTACAAGCGATCAAGAATTTTGGCGCCGTTGTTGGGGACACTGGCCAATTTTAAAGATAAACGTTTTAATTTTGATTAAGAAGTCGTTTTTATTTTATTTTCTTTTCTTTTGAGTCTTGAGTCGTTCTGGATCAAACCTGCACCTGTTAATCTACCAGAATAAGAAATTTTAGGCTCGGTTTACCGAGGGTTACCCCCGATTTACCGAGGCCTAGGAAATCGAATTCTGAATAGCCTTTGTTTTTCTATGTTATTCCTAGTTGATTTTAGTTAGTAGGTCCGCAAAAGTTGGGATCAACCCCAACTAAAGCGGGAGTTGCTAACCTTTTCTTTGTTTTATTTTGTCTCTTTTGCAGGAAGTATCCGGACACTTCGGAAATTCAGTCATGAAAAATCAATTAAGGCTACACGAGTCAGACACAATGCCTCGTACTGTGTTGAACATCAAACCAATCTCTATGTACCCTAGATCAGAAGCCAAGAGCAATATGAGCCTGATAAAAAGCGAGTGGAGGAGGAGACTAAAGCACTTAAACGGGAAGCAGAGGAAAACCCGAATGAGTATGAGACTTATCGGCCAGGTACGTTTCCTATCGAGCTAATTGATATGTCGTCCGATTACGAATCTGATGATCCGGAGGAGGATCTGGACACCATGTTCTCAGATTCTGAGGATTACCCAGATTTTGATACAACAGAAAAGTTAGGAGACCCTGGAATGTTTCGACTCTCAATCTCTATCAATGGTATATCTTAGGTTTAGGTCTTTGCGATTCCGGTTCAAGTTGTATCATTCTACCTCTATCCCTCTGCTTGAAGATTAAGCTTCCGGTCAATATGAATCAAACCAGAACTATGACCTTTGTTGATAGGACTAAGAATATGCATGCCGGTCTGCTTAGAAAGTGCACGATAAAGGCAGAAGCGTTCACTTTTCCAATTGATTCACGGTTATAGACGTACCAGAGGACCCAAGTGCCCCGGTTTTGTTAGAAAGACCTTTCTTAGCGACAAGTAGAGCAATCATGGACTTTGATAATGGGAGATCACTTTAAGATTGATTAATGATGAAGTATCTTTCAAAATCTTAGAGCCCCTAGATAATAGTCCAGAAAGTTGCAAGATGGATAAGTAGAAGTCATGAAGATAGATAAGGAAGGGCATAGGAAACGAGACGTTTTAGTAGAAACTTGTGAGCAAGAGTTTATGAGATTAATGCCTAGAGAGAGCGAAGAGAAGGACCACAACAAAGCGCTCATGGAAGCTAGTCCTTCCGTATTACGTTGTGACGGATTAGAGCTTAAAGTGCAAAGTGTGGAATCTTTGGGAATAAAGTATAAATCTCGAAGCAGAGGACGGCGTGTTGAGAGAGGCATGCTAGGAAGAGAGCTCATAAATTTTCTATGGAAAACCGGGAAAAGACACTCTTGAAAAGTAATGATCAACGATAAGGAAGTGCATGACGGCTAAGACCTCGAAGATGCAAGTTTGCTGAGTTAAGGCCCCAACTTTTGATTGATTGAAGGACCGAAGGTAAGTCGAGCTGAAGACTTTAAACTCAGAACTATTCACTTAAACCCTTAGGTAGATTAGGAATGAATAAAAGTAGCTGGATGAAGGGACGAGCTTTTTTTCATCCTACCGCACCCTTATGCTTGAAAGCGATGGTTGTTGGGAAGGTTATATTTACTCGTTGTGGATTTTAGTGAAGTAGGTTAGGATTGAGTCGGAATTAGCAACAAAAGGAGTAAGAGACTAGTCAATTTTAGGTCAGGATTGAGCAGTGAGATTAATTAAAGTGTGCAGTGAAGGAGTACAGAGAAATCAGGGAAAAAGAAGCCCCGGTAAACCGAGGGTCTCCACCGGTTTACCGAGCTAAGATTTTCAAGTTTCTGAACGTCAGATTGAAAACCAAGATTTTTGGAGACACGTGGAGGACACACGTTGCATCAGAAAGCTACCATTCAACAGAAACCATCCCATTTTCCCTATTTTCCACCTTTTCATCCTTTCCCACACTCCACCATAACTCCACCTCAATCCCATCAATCACCCCCTCAAATCCCTTACCCTAATTACTCCTCTACCCACTATCCCACCAAATCCTTCCACATTCCATTATTTCTCCTATTTAAACCACCTTTTCACCACCATTATCATCATTCTCATCTGCTATCACCTTCTTCAAATCACCAAATTTCTCTTTCCCTAGAAAAAATTTCGGCCACTATCACCACCATACATCCACCTAAACCAATCCTTTTTCTTCCATTTTACCAACCCAAACACCATCTTTTCCATTCCTGTTGCTGATTCGTAGTGCTGCTGCAATAGTGAAGTGCTGCAGTTCATCATTTTCCAATATCAGAGCACAGTCCATGAAAGAAATCTAGAACATTCAGGCCAGTAAATCAGGGTATAGAGCTGGTTTACCGAGAGTCTTTTTCAGATTCAGCGTCATCATCAGCTTATTTTATCATTCAGAATGGGTCCTAAACGTAGCAGAACAACCTCTCATCCAAGTGGTCACCAGTTTGTTTATGGAGATGCTAACCCATTGATAGACGGGGTTGAGCAATTTCACTCATTAGAGATCCATGAATCATTCCAATGGCATTGGAACGGAAGACATGTTGCTTGAGAACAAGGAGTAGAATTGGATGAATGCGGTTTGATCTTGCCAAAAGCCCTACAAGTACAAGATATTTTGGATATGGCCGAGGCACCGATGCGGTTCAACGCTACAGTGGTGCGGGAATTCTATGCTTATCTTCGCATAACCCAGGAGCTACATTTGCGATGGTCCGTGGAGCTAAGGTTGACTTTTCGATTGAGCGGATCAAAGAGTATTATGGGGTTCGCAATCAATCAGTGGGCCCAGACGAGTACATATCCTCGAGCAATATTGAAGATCTCGAGAGGATGAATATGATAGCTGATTACTTTGGGGTACAATGGAAGCGCAAACCTATGGGAGCCCCCACCATCTTCATAGAGAGTGAATTATCTTGGGATCGGAAGATGGTCAACTGATTTGTTTGTGCTCACCTTCTACTGACCAAGCACACGGTCTCTATCACCTCTAAGAGGGCGGATTTGATGTTCTATCTGGAGTAGGGATCTCCAATCAACATTGGTCTACTGATACATAGCCGTATTCACGAGCTTGCCGCCACATCTGAGTGCGAGCAGCTTCCATATGGGCCGATGATTGACATGTTTTCCTTGAAGGATGAGGTTAAAGTTCTCGTCTGTGATGATTGGGAAGACCTTGAGGCGATGATCAGTTCGCAATCGGTTCAACGCATAGCAAGACGGATCGGGCAGAGAGCTGAAAATGAGCGTACTCCGGTCCACGGAGCACCCCGGACTCAGAGAGCTATGTTGGAGGAGCACTCGAGAGAAATTGCGAGTTTGCATCACAAGATGGATAGAATTATAGATTTTCTAGGAGTTCCTCCATCGACCCCACCATATAGGACTGTCCCACGTCACCGCGCATCATCTTCTACTACTGATGCCTCCAGTTCTGCACCACCTCCCGGTTTCGAGCCTAAAGATGACTGGGAGGATTATTATGAGGAAGACTAGTTTTTATTTCTTTCTATTGTTGTTATTTTCCATTTTCTTGTTTTTATTTCCTATCTAGTACATATAGTAGATTTTTATTAATATAATGATTTTGTCGGCTTAATTTGTTTGTAGTTATTTATTTTCTCTTTTACTGCCGCGATATTGTTATACGATTTCTTATCACCACGATTCTTCTTGGTTTGTTTGAGATATTTAGCACATATTCTTCAAGGATTACTTCTGTGAGCCCGATGATTTATACGACGATCCAATTCTTCTTTGGCTCCACCCTTAACGAAGCTAAGTTCCTTTCCGTTTCTCATTTTTCATCTTACACATTGGGGACAATGTTTCGATTAAGTGGGGGGTACGGGACGTCACTTAGATTCTTAGCATTATATTACATGAATTACGTGATTACCTTGAATCCCTTTGATGCACTGTTCACCACCTAGAATTCGATTCATTTCAATAGAATTTCGAAAAAAATATGATATCTTTGATCTCTACATATTTGTTCCACGATGTACAAGTGAAGGTAAGTGCCCACTTCTGAAGTAGTGGCATATTAAGCGCATATTCTGTTATAAGCCACCATTTTAAGCACTATAACTCACTTTCCTTGGTTTGTAGTCGACAACATATTGCTTTGACTAGAGTTGACCCTGGCTTTATCCCGAATGATGTTTCACCAACAAAAAAAATTCAGATTTGGTAGTTTATCAAGAGTGAGACTGTGAGGATAGATAAATCAATGAGAGTCCACCCACCCAAAAAGAGAAGTGCATTGAAATATATAAATATATATTCTTTTTGGCAAAAATTTAGTCGATGGAGCATAAAACGCACGACTTTTGCATAGACCGATAAATGCGAGCCTAAGAGTAATATATACTCGGTTCTCGATCCGCCTTGCCATCTAATTTGACTAATACAAAGCATGTTCGAGACTGGTTAGTTTGACTACGGGTTAACGTAATGTGAGATTGTCTGCATTACTAAGCGGTTGTGAAAGTTATTGCACACACCCATTGGCTCATGACGTGAATAGTGTTTAATACGTTACTGATGGATATGAGTGACATGATCTTGATCTTGACATTGTGAGGCATAGTTGTTTTTAATTAACTCGTATACTGATCAGATTGTCGTTTCTTTTTCGCCTTTTTGCTCGGGATGATCAAAAGCTAAGTGGGGGGTAATTGATAACGCTCTAAATAGTACCATTAATTATATCTATATTCACCCTGAATTCTACTAAAGAGAGGATAGATAGGCTCGTTATTATAAAGGAATATGTGTTGAAAGCTATGTGTATGTTTCAAGGATCGTAATTTTGCATCTATGTTATTTTTCCGAAGATTTGGTACTGTTTTGCCTCATTTTATGTGTTTTATAAGATGTACCGAATCTGGAGCATTGGAGAACGGATCTGGACCAAAAGAAGTATGTTGGGCCAAGTAAAAGAAGTCCAAGAAGAAATCTGCTGAAGAAAAAGAGGAAAAGTCAGCCCGGTTTACCAAGGGCTAGGTCCGGTAAACCGAGGGCCTTAAGGAGCAATAAATCGATTCTGCTTATTTGTCTAGGTCGGTTAGGGTTTCTATGTGCCATATGTCGGCTGTTGTATATATATAAAGCCGTATTAGCATAAGTGTTTCATATCTTATTATTGAATCTTCAACTATATTATACAATTTGATGAAATAAAGTTATTCCAAACTTTTGAGGAGTTTTTTTTTTCTAGTTTTCTCCCATTCTCTACAATCTCTAGCTTGAGTAGATCGAGCTAGATCTCTATTGTTGAAGGTATGAATATTTGAACATTCATTTTTGTCTTCAATATGGTAGATCTGTTCGTATTTATGTGTTTTAGTTAATCTGCATGTTTAACGACCCCATGATTTACTTAGATTAATCATAATTGAGCAATGTAGATCCGGAATTAAGAAAAGCTGACCCCTGTAAACCGGTGGTCTATACCGGTTTACCGAGGCAATATTTAGACAACTTAATATGGAGGATTCACTACAACTACGTTGATCGACAGGTTTAATTATTAGTAGGTTAGAGTTGGCCAATCTACTTATTGTAATCGTAAAATTAACATGAAATACGAATAGTGAAGTGTTAATTTGGACATAGTTTTGATGGACCCTAGGAACGTGCTGATCAGTGTGGACAGCTGTCTAGGCGGGTTAGCGGTATGAGTTAGCGCTCGATATAGGCAATTCTAGTTCTTTATACGTATGGGCTATTACGGACAAATTAAGGAGGGTAGCTTGCGTATAGATTGTCTACTACCATGGTCGGAGTAGATAGGGTTATGAGTTGCACCTGTAGATTATAATTAAATCAAAAGCTCGCTCGATTAATTTAAGGAAATTATGTGGGGAAGTAAATATAAAGGTTAACTAATCCAAGTTAGTAGATCGGTGCGAAGAGGTGGAGAAATACCAAGTTTCTTTCATGTTTATTGTTGGTCAATGACCGCCTCTATGTCGCTTTTTAATTAGATTAGAATCATTTATAGTTAAAGTTGCATTGTCTCTGTGGGATCGACCTTGACTCGCATTAAATCTACTACGATGTACCTAGTATTTTGCTAGTAATATCGACGTTAGTGACTTACACGCGATCAATTACCCGTGGCCCCACACACTAAATTTTTTATTGATAAACCTACCAATTACACCACACCTATCAAAATTCAAAATTCCGATCTCCAGATTATTTTTTCTATTTCCATTTTTTTACAATAACATCCTTTCACCCATAAACATTTTCATTATTTTCCTCAACCTTCGACCACCAAATTCTCCACCGTCCAACCACCCACATCACCATTTCCACCCTTCTTAATTCTTACCATAAAAAAATCACCATTCTCTTCCAACCCATCAATTAAATCCACAATCCACCCCAAAATCGACAAGCAAATGATGATAGTTCCCAAAAATGAAAAAGAAAATACAACCACCTTCCCCTGCTCCGGCGAAGGTTTCTCAAGCTTCCAACTCCTCTATTTTGTTTTCTTCACCCAATAGGCTTTTTTTCCTGACACAATAAAAACTTATATTTGAATTTTGATCCTTTATTTTCCCTTTTAAAAAATTTCTTGATTTTATTTTGATTTGGATTTTTCTTTATGCCGAATTCATTATCCGGCTGTTGGGGAGGTGAGGGGTGGAGGCTGGTGGGAGGTGGCAGTTCTGGTGAGGGGTGGCGGTTGGTGCGATGTGGTGGGGCTGGCGGGATGAAATTTACCCATCTGTTGAATGTTTTGATGAAATTTGCCACAAGTTTGTATGGATGATCTCTATTTCTTTTGGAAAAAAATGAACGGGGAAGGAGAAGGAGATGGTTGGAAGGGGGAATGGGGTTTGGTTAATGGCGGCTAAGTTGAGGAGGGGTGGCAAGAAAAGGGGCGGCAGGGCTAGTGGGGGTGGCGGGGCTGGTTGAGAGTGGTGGCTAAAAAGAAATTAGGAAAAAATAAGGTTATATGTGTAGTTATTTTTTTTATAATGGATGATTTAACAGGTGTGGTGCCATAAGTAAAAATGACATCATAATAATTACATTGTGGTGCATTGGTATACATTAAATTCGTTGTGGTGCCATGAGTGGATTAACATAAGAAGGTGTGGTGCCCCTTAAATTTGGTGCCCAAGTAAAAAGAGTGTGGTGCCTTTAAAGGCACCCAATAAATTAAGTCGATTTTGAAATCAAAATAGCATATTGATAAAGACATAATTGGGGGAAGTAGTAGTATTCAGTCAGACGTGCAGGTAGTTCAGGCCAGATCAAATAAGAAGGATGCAGATAGTGAAAATTTTGTTTTGAATCCGAGACATAAAGATTTGACATGCAATTATTGTAAAAAGATTAGGCATATCAAATCTGATTGCTTTCGATTTAAGAACAAAGAAAATCGTGAACATAAGAAAGAGCGTGGTAAAGAGTCTGCTCAGGTCAGTTTTGTAGAAGATTAGAGTGATGGAGATATCTTCATTGCTAATGATAAAGTAAGGTCTGTTGATGAATGGATTGCACGTATCATATGTGTTCCAATAGGGATTGGTTTTCCATGTATGATTCAGTTCAAGGTGGAGTTGTTTCGTTGGGCAACAGCACAGTTTGCAAGGTTGTTGTATTGGTACGGTTAGGATCAAGATCTATGATGGTTTTGTCTAAACACTAACAAAAGTCACACATGTTCCAAATTTGAAGAAAAATCTCATCTCTTTAGGCGCGCTTTAGACACTTGGATTTAGATACACCGTTGAAGGTGGAGTTCTGAAGCTAATTAAAGGTGGTCTTGTTGTTACGAAAGCTTGCATGTCTGGTGGTTTGTATGTTCTGCAGGGATCCACAATCATTGGCACTTCTGCAATTTTGACATTGTCACGTTAAGAGTTAGACATTATGAAGCCATTGGTTAATTCAAGCAGTGTTTCGACTTGTTTGACATTATTTGATTATTTTGGAGTTTGGGGAGAAAGAGTAGTATTACTATTTATGGATATGAGTCTTTGTCCCAATGTGGAGATTTGTTAAGATGTGCCAAATCTCAAATTTCTTTAGCCAAATAAATCCAACATCGGCATATTAGAATTATGTAGCCGATTTAAACTATTATATATACTCCCTTCGTTCCTATTTAACTGTCGCAGTTGCAAAAAAAACACTCATATTAAAAAGAGTAATTAATTCTTTTGACTTAGCATCAATATAACAATAACACCCCTTGAATATAATTAATGCAATGGTATTCTAAATCTCTCACCCATTAATAAATAAGGGTAAATGTAGAAAAATACAATAAATAAAGCTTTGAAAATTTAACTACGACAGATAAAAATGAAATTTTAATTTTTGGCACAGTTAAATAGGAACGGAGGGGGTAATATGTTTAGCTTTTTATTTTACGATATAACATTAGATGTATCAATTAAGATAAACTCTCAATTTCCTTAACTTTGTATTTAAGGCTTCTGGAGAGTTCTATCTTTTGTATTTCTCCATTCTTGTAATATTTTCTCTTTCGCCTGTGTACTAGTTTGCACATTGCCGGAAACTACGTAAAATTGGTGCTTTGTCCTTTTCCTTCTGTTTGTTATTTTGTGTTACCGTCATTCAGGGCTATCGCTCGGTTTGTTTTTCCTGACAGATGTGTTAATAAACTAAGCGAATAATAGATGAAGTCTCTGCTTTCAGGCTTTCAGAATATTAATTGTTTCCTCAATAATAAGCATAGCGACTCGCTTCGTTCCTTTGAGGTTCAGGCGAGTAAATACAGTACAAAATTACTTCTTTCGCCCACCACAATGCTACACCAAAGCTGAAGTTCAATAAGTTCTATGCCTTTAATAACTATAAGATTGGTGTTGGATTTATATAAAATTCGGATACTATATCTATTGTTTTCTAGCATGGTAACTCTTCGCAAATAAAAGACGAAAATAAAAATGGTGTTTTTATTCGCAACAAAGCTGATCTATCGCTGCACCACTCTACCATTTTTACCACACCAAATAAACAAAATCTACCTTTGCACCACACTGAAATTCAAATATTTATCATTATGTAATTACACTGCATTTCTACCTTTACACCACACTTTTATACTATTTTCACTCCGATTTTTTATTACAAATTAATCCTTTAATTTTACATACTTAATCAATCCAATCAACTCCACTTCTTCTTCATCCATCTCTTATTCTCCTCAGACACCACCACTCATTTCCATCATCTCCGAATAGATTCTTCTCTTCACCCATATCCTTATAATACCTCTCATCTAGAAACGATTCAACTCTTCATTCGGTTAACGATTCAGCTCTCATCTTGGAAGTGGAGACCCATTTGGATTGGTCTCCCCTACCCTTAGGATTTCAACTTTATTCTTTTTTACCATCCCGAGTTTCGATTTCCATGGGCTTTTGTTCAACTTTTTGGTCTGTTTATCTTTTGCCCAAAATGGTTTCTTCAATGATAACGCCTGAATGAGGTGTAATGTCATTGGGAAGGAGTGGTTTAGGGACTCTTTTGCTTTTATGGACAGGTTGACGGGGGTAGTGCCGGAAGGGTAAGGTGAGATGATTCAGTGGACACCTTGACAAATCATGTTACACGCGATATGATTGATATTAGAAAAGGCTGCTCGAAATCACCCGAATAGGGTGCTTGGCTATGTGCTCCGGCTCCCAAATTCACCGGAAACCGCTGCTCCGATTTCCAAAATCAGCCCTCCCCAAAATAAGTGCTAACAATTTGCAGTTACGTCCCCCCTCCCCCCGACCCCATACTTTCTGCCCAAAATCAGCCCTCCAAACTCTTAACCACCGTTTCAATCCTCGCCGGATGTGTAAATGGAACTGAATTCCACCGTCCTTTACCTTTCATTCCATTTTCCACATTAATAAATTTTGAAGAAGATTCGAGGAAGTTGAAGTTGAAAAGAGTAGAAATGTGGGTGACGGGGATGAGCAGTTTTTTTTATATATATTTTCTTTTAACCGTGGTGGATTTTTTTTTTTTTTTTTGTAATTTTAAAAAGTTTGGGGAAATATAAAAATATGAATATCTTGTGGTAGTAAAACCTTTTTGGCAAAAGTTTTTTTTTTAAATAAAAAATTTGAAATAAAAGTGTGGTGTATTGGTAGATTTCGAAATTTTGAAATAATAGGTGTGGTGTAAGAGATAGATGTCACCTTTTTTTTCATTAAAGTGTGGTGTAGTGATATATTTGCAATGATACGAATTAGGGGTGTACACGGTTCGGTTCGGATCGGTTAATGGCCGTAACCGAAACTGAACCGAAATTTTCGGTTAATTGAAAATCCGAACCAAAACCGAACCGTTTGTAAAAGAAAACTAAACCAAACTGAACCGAAAGAACCAGTTCGGTTAACCGCAAAATTGGAAAAAAAAAAATCAAAAGTAAATAATTAGAGATAACCGAACCGAACCAAACCAAAATAACTGGTTGATTAACTGAAAAACCAAACCGAAATAACCAAATTTCATCCAAATTATGTAATTACAACAGTTTGATTCACTATATGATTATAAACGGTTCGATTTTTCTATTTGGTTTCGGTTCAGTTCGGATATAAACGGATTGGTTTTCGGTTCGGATTCGGATCGGTTTTCAGTTCGGTTCGGTATAATTTTTTGCACTAACCGTAACCAAACCAAAATTCTGGTTTTCCCGTTTTGAAAACCGAAAACCGAACCGTTGGACTTATTAATCGAACCGAATTACCGCGGTTCAGTTCGATTTTCAGATTATCCGTATCCGTATACACCCCTAAGATTACAAATAAAGGCCTCAAAAAAGAAAAAAAAAAACGAAAACATTTTTCCAACATATTCTTGGAAACAGATATAATAGACAAACCAACAAGCAACCCCTGTTTTTCTTGAATCAAACTAAACAAAAAAACTTCTTCAACTTGAATATTCTTTTGGGATCGATCCACCGACAGTTTCAAAAGAAGACACACATATTTATTAATACATACACACAACAATATTATTATACATATATAGATAAAAGGTGACAGATGTTGATCGAGACATAATCTTTATTGTAAATAGGAAAGTCAATCAAGCTGCTCTATATGACAGCAACTCCTCGTCGGTAATATCCCGACTTTTCGAATAAGGGTAGACGTGTCTTTTTATGAGAAACGGGGTATTATATTTAATTCATGGATTAAGTTTTATAACAGAAAATATTAATTTGGATAATTAATATTTGTTTGGGAATTAATTGTGATTAAAGGAAATTAATTGTAACTAATTGAGTTAATGAGAGTTTATTTTGGAAATAAAACCTCTCATTACCATCAGAAGTTTTGAAACATCAGTTTTTCCCTGTCAAGTTCGACTTATACGTTCCTCTCAAATGAGAAAGAAAACAAAGAGAGACTTCTCCAAAATTCTCATAAGTCTGTGATCGGTTTTCAGAATCGTTTGAAGATTTGGAATCAGCGGGAAGAGAGGATCGTTTTGATTCTAAAAGTGCAGAGTTTTGAAAGGTAATGTTTTTAGCCCTAATCTGTGGTTTTGTCAAGGTTTGTTCAATCTTCAAGGCTTGGTTGGTTTGATTTGTAGCTCTTGTAGTTTAGAAGCTTTTCATCATTAATTAATTCAAGTTTAATTGTGATCAAATAGGTTTTTGGTGGAAGTTTGAAGAAGTGCTGCAGGTTTTGTATTGGAGTTTGCTTTGAACAAGTAAGAGGCTCTTCCTAATGTTTAATTAAGGTTGTATGATGTTAAGGTTGGGTTTTGGGTATGATTTGTGGGTAGAAATCATGCTAGTTGTTGTTGTTGTAATACGACGTGTTATAGCATGTTTAGAACCTGTTTTGATGCCTTTTGGATGTATATTTTGATGTTAAACTTGGTCGGGTTTGAGTAGAAAGCAATAGAGTGCAGAAAACTGTGTTTTGGGCAGTTTTGGCGCCCCCCAGACCTGTCTGATGTATTTTTGGCGCGCCCCAACATGTTGGGCTCCCCCAAACCTGAACAGAGAGTTTAGTGAAGTTTCTGAAGCAGTTTTGGCACGCCCCAAAGGTGTTGGCGCCCCCCCCCCCCCCCCCAACACTGTTAAAATGTTATTTTGATTGTTTTAAGCTACGAGATGAGTTCTAAATGTTATCTTTTAATCTAATAACAATAAATGAACATGAACAAGCCTTGATTAAGCTTCTGATGCGTTTAGTTCTTGCACCGAATGTACTCTTCAAGGGAGTTGAAGTTCGAGACCGTCGGAAAAGTGTGATTGGCTTGTGCTTTGATGAATTAGAAATTCATCAATGTCTGTGTATGTGCTAGGGTTTGTCCGTGTCTAAGGGTCTAAGTGAGAGAGTAGTATATGTGAGGGAGCTTACTTGAAAATACTTAGGTGGCTAGTTAACAACGTAATAACAAACATACTTGTGTAGTAAAAAGATTAAACATCAACCCATTCTTGGTAAGGCACAAGTCTATATCGCGATGAGTGGACGTTCAGATAAAGTGGATAACTTCATAAGTCTTTGGACCCTACGTACGGAGGAACACAACCCCGTAAGTCCGAGACCCTACGTACAGAGGGACTCCGCCGATCGTGTACACTATCGGGCTTTCCCCCGTGGATATTGGTGTGATCCGCCAATATGTTGCACACAGATACTTCATGGTGAGTAGCACCATGCGTAGTGCCCTTGAATGATGATGTAACAAAGATAAGCTAAGCTAGAAACCAATAGTCACGACATGTTGATGAACATGAAGTGAACCTTAGAGTTAAGTCGGTCTCATAAAGATAACTTAATAATAACTAATGAACCTTTCATTGTAAGGCTTTATTATACATTAGCTTCTTTATCTTGCTAAGTACTTTGTACTTACCTCAATTGCATATGTTGTTTTGTGTGCTTTTGGGGTGAGAAGACGAACAAGTTGACCTTGAGCTCATTGAGGAGTTTGATGATGTTATGTGATGGAGATGCTCGGGGATGTTTCCTTGGGGTTTTAATTTATAAACATTGTACTAGTTTATGTTGTATCTTATCTTTAAAGAATATGTTGTTCTTTTATTTCATGTTGTTATTTCAATGTCAAGACAAGTTTGTACTTTCTTTAAGACTTTGTAAGATTTGTTGTTTTACTATTGTTTTGGACATCGTATGTTGTAAGCTACCTTGTTGTTGTAAGGATAACCTTCTATCTTTAGTCGGTTTGTATATATTCTTAGTAGCTTTTATGAGGTTTTGCCGAGTCTTTTTAGCTTCCGTTTGCTAAACTCGATACGACATAGTAGAGGCTTACATATAATATTAAATTTATTTAATATTATACATGACGAACGTTTCTTTTGCGGATAAGGACTCGGTATCCGGGAACGGAGCGTTACATCGTCAGATTCAAACATGGCCATGTCTTCCAACTTAAGAGTCACCCAGGCATCAATGCCACCTTCAAAAATCGAGTCCATGAAAAAAACAAAGTTCAATAATGGACGGGTCCCTGATCCGACCCATACCGGCT
Source organism: Gentiana straminea (assembly GCA_036785695.1). Lineage (NCBI taxonomy): Eukaryota > Viridiplantae > Streptophyta > Magnoliopsida > Gentianales > Gentianaceae > Gentiana > Gentiana straminea. Next base: position 6,578,008 of record JAVUPR010000326.1, on the reverse strand, counting down.
TTCCCCATCCGAAATCAGCTTCCAATAGAGGAAATCCGCAAAGACTGGTGAACTGAAATGGCACCACCTCACCACTCAAGTACTAGCTTGTTGACGTTATTACTAATGAAATTCAAACTTTGGCTTCTTCTCTGGATTCTAGCCTCGTAATTTCCGTTAATACTATGTATATCTTCTCTCAGTTTTTTTACTACTCCATAATCAACTTCCTCTTCAATTGAATTAGGCACAGCGATTGCTAACTCGATCAAATTATCAAATGAATCATCGGTCAGTGGTGGGAAAACCCTTTTTCTGATATTAACAGCATGAATTATAAGGTAGATTCTATTAGGGTCATCTTTTGTTTGAGTTGAAGCCATAAAATGAGTCCAAATGGCTTTTATTTGGACTCGTTTCATGGCTTCCGCTCAAACAAAAGATGACCCTAAAACAATCTACCTTATAATTCATGCTGTCAATATCAGAAAAAGGGTTGTCCCACCACTGTCCGATGATTCATTTGGTAATTTGATTGAGTTAGCAATCGTTGTGCCTAATTCCATTGAAGAAGAAGGTAATTATGGAGTAGTAAAAAAACTGAGAGAATCTATACACAGTATTAACGGAGATTATGAGGCTAGAATCCAGAGAAGGAGCCAAAGCTTGAATTTTATTAGTAATAACGTCAACAAGTACTTGAGTGGTGAGGTGGTGCCATTTCAGTTTACCAGTCTTTGCGGATTTCCTCTGTTGGACGCTGATTTCGGATGGGGAAAGCCGGTATGGGTCGGATCAGGGACCCTTCCATTATTGAACTTTGTTTTTTTCATGGACTCGATTTCTGAAGGTGGCACTGACGCCTGGTGACTCTCAAGTTGAAGAAGTTTTTTTGTGTAGTTTGATTCAAGAAAAAAGGGGGTTGCTTGTTGGTTTGTCTATTATATCTGTTTCCAAGAATATGTTGCAAAAATGTTTTTGTTTTTTCTTTCTTTGAGGCCTTGATTCGTAATCTTAGGGGTGTACACGGATACAGATAATCGGAAATCGAACCGAACCGAACCGGGTTAATTCGGTTGGGTTGGGTTAATAAGTCCTACGGTTCGGTTTTCGGTTTTCAAAACGGAAAAACCGGAATTTTTTATTCGGTTACGGTTAGTGCTGTAAATTATCCGAACCGAAACCTAACCGAACCAAAAACCAAACCGTTTATATCCGAACCGAACCGAACCAAAACCAAATAGAAAAATCGAACCGTTTATAACCATATAGTGAATCAAACTGTTGTAATTGTATAATTTGGATGAAATTTGGTTATTTCGGTTTGGTTTTTCAGTTAATCAACCGGTTATTTCGGTTCGGTTCGGTTATCTCTAATTATTTACTTTTGATTTTTTTGGTTAACCAAACCGAACCGAACAGGTTATTTAGGTTCGGTTCGGTTTGGAATTCTTTTACAAATGGCTCGATATCGGTTCAGATTTTCAATTAACCGAAAATTTCGGTTCGGTTTCGGGTACGGCCATTAACCGATCCGAACCGAACCGTGTACACCCCTAATTCATATCATAGCAAATATATCCACACTTTAATGGAATAAAATGGTGAAATCTATCTCTTACACCACACCTATTATTTCAAAATTTCCAAATCTTGCAATACACCACACTTTCATTTCAATTTTTCTATTAAAAAAAACACTTTTGCCAAAAAGGTTTACTACCACAAGATATTCATATTTTTATATTTCCCCAAACTTTTTAAAATTACAAAAAATACCCCACCACGGTATAAAAATAAAAATAAAACAAAAACAAAAAACCGCTCATACCCTATCCCCCACATTTCTACTCTTTTCAACTTCTACTTCCTCACTTCTTCTTAAAAATTTATTAATGTCGAAAATGGAATGAAAGGTAAATGACGGTGGATTTCAGTTCCATTTACACATCCGGCGAGGATTGAAACGGTGGTGAAGAGTTGGGAGGGCTGATTTTGGGCAGAAAGTATGGGGTCGGGGTTTGAGGGGGGGGGGGGACTGCAAATTGTTAGCACTTGTTTTGGGGAGGGCTGATTTTGGAATCGGAGCAGCGGTTTCCGGTGAATTTGGGAGCTGGAGAACGTAGCCAAGCACCCTATTGGGGTGATTTCAAGCAGCCTTTTCTAATATCAATCATACCGCACGTAACATGATTTGTCAAGGTGTCCACTGAATCATCCAACCTTATCCCCTTTCGGCACTACCCCCGTCAACCTGTCCATAAAAGCAAAAGAGTCCCTAAACCACTCCTTCCCTATGACATTACACCTCGTTCAGGCGTTATCATTGAAGAAACCATTTTGGGCAAAAGGGAAACTGACCAAAAAGTTAAACAAAAGCCCATCGAAATCGAAACTCGGGATGGTAAAAAAGAATAAAGCTGAAATCCTAAGGGTAGAGGAGACCAACCCGAATGGGTCACCACTTCCAAGATGAGAGATGAATTGTTAACCGAATGAAGAGTTGAATCGTTTCTAGATGAGAGGTATTATATGGATATGGGTGAAGAGTTGAATCTATTTGGAGATGATGGAAATGGGTGGTGGTGTCTGAGGAGAATATGAGATGGATAAAGAAGAAGCGGAGTTGATTGGATTGATTAAGTATGTAAAATTAAAGGACTAATTTGCAATAAAAAAATTTGAATGGAAATAGTATAAAAGTGTGGTGTAAAGGTAGAAATGTGGTATAAATAAATAATGAAAAATATTTGAATTTCAGTGTGGTGCAATGGGATTTTGTTTTTTTGGTGTGGTAAAAATGGTAGAGTGGTCCAGCGGTAGATCAGCTGTGATGCGAATAATGACTCCATTTTTATTTTCGTCTTTAATTTGCAAAGAGTTACCATGCTAGAAAACAATGAATATAGTATCCGAAATTTATATAAATCCAACACCAGTCTTATAGTTATTAAAGGCATAAAACATATTGAACTTCAGCTTAGTTGTAGCATTGTGGTGGGCGAAGGAAGTAATTTTGTACTGTATTTACTCCTGCCTGAACTCCTAAGGAACGAAGCAAGTCTCTCTGCTTATTATTGAGGAAACAATTAATATTCTGAAAGCCTGAAAGCAAAGACTTCATCTATTATTCGCTTAGTTTATTAACACATCTGTCAGGAAAAACAAACCGAGCGATAGCCTTAACGACGGTAACACAAAATAACAAATTGAAGGAAAAAAAATAAAGGACCAATTTTACGTGGTTTCCGGCAATGTGCAAACTAGTACACAGGTGAAAGAGAAAATATTACTATAATAGAGAAATACAAAAGATAGAACTCTCCAGAAGCCTTAAATACAAAGGTAAGGCAATTGAAAGTTTATCTTAATTGGTACATCTAATGGTATGTCTTAAAGTAAAAAGATAAATCTATTACTCCCTCAATTACTATTTAACTGTCGAAGTTACCAAAATTAAAATTTCCTTTTTATCCGTCGTAGTTACATTTTCAAAGCATTATTTATTGTATTTTTCTACATCTACCCTTATTTATTAATGGGTGAGATATTGAGAATACCATTGCATTAATTGTATTAAAGAGTTGTTATTGTCATATTGATGTTAAGTCAATGCATTAATTGCTCTACTTAGTATGAGTATTTTTTACAACTGTGACAGTTATATAGGAACGAATGGAGTATATATAATAGCTTAAATAAGCTACACAATTCTAATATGCCGATGTTGGATTAATTTGGCTAAAGAGATCTGGGATTTGGCACATCTTAACAAATCTCCACCTTGGGACAAAAACTCAAATACATAAATAGTAATACTACTCTTTCTCCCCAAACTCCAAAATAATCAAATAATGTCAAACAAGTCCAAACACTGCTTGAACTTAACCAATGAGTGATGCATCGTAATGTCTAACTCTTAACGTGATAATGTCAAAATTGCAGAAATGTCAATGATTGTGGATCCCTGCAAAACATACAAACCACCAGACCTGCAAGTTTTCATAACAACAAGACCACATTTAATTAGCTTCAGAACTCCACCTTCAACAGTGTATCTAAATACAAGAGACTAAAGTGCGCCCAAAGAGATGAGATTTTTCTTCAAATCTGGAACATGTCTAACTTTTGTTAGTGTTTTGACAAAACCATCATAGATCTTGTTCCTAACCGTACCAATACAACAACCTTGCAAATTGCGTTGTTGCCCAACGAAACAACTCCACCTTGAACTAAATCATACATGGAAAACCAATCCCTATTGGGACACATATGATACGTGCAATCCATTCATCAACAGACCTTAATTTATCATTATCAATGAAAATATCTCCATCACTCTTATCTTCTACAAAACTGGCCTAAGCAGACTCTTTACCACGCTCTTTCTTATGTTCATGATTTTCTTTGTTCTTAAGTCGAAAGCAATCTGATTTGATATGCCCAATCTTTTTACAATAATTGCATGTCAAATCTTTATGTCTCGGATTCAAAATAAAATTTTCACTATCTGCATCCTTCTTACTTGATCTGCCCCAAACTATCTGCACTTCTGACTGCCTACTACTACTTCCCCCAATTATGTCTTTATCAATCTGCTTTCTCGATTTCAAAATCGACTTAATTTTTTATAAGAAATAGTATATCCTTACCATAAAGCGTTGTTCCACAACCACATTAAGGCAAAGGTCTTAACATCGTCAATTATTCCCATAGCATTTTTATTATGGTAAAACACTCATTGACTGAAGAATTAACTTGTTTCATTGCAAAAATTTCTTACAATACGTGTGCGATTCTATAAAATCCACCACAAGAAAACCGTTCATACAAATCAAGCCATACAAGCCAAGTTGTTTTAGCATACATGATACTTTGAGTAATCGGTTGAGAAACTGAGTTCATAATCCACGAAAACACCATATTATTGCTCTGATTCCGGGCTGCATAGAGTCTATCATGTGTAGTAGGCATAAGAATTGATTTGTCTATCAGACCTATTTTGTTTTTCGAAAATAGATCCATCTTCATCACTATACTGCATCCATGGCCGGTCCTGGAAATTTTTGGGCCTTCGGCGACGTCGCTGAATTAGTCTTTTAATTTGAAGTTTTTTTTCCTTGAAAAAACATACTAACAAAATATTACTCAATATCACATTTTTAACATCCGTAGATACAAAATGCAATTCATTGATAATCTCAAAACATACCTATAAATTAGTAAAATTCAACGTCTCTTTTGTAGCATATTTAGGTCTTTTAGTTCGATTTTTTTTCTTTATATAGATATATAACTCGGCGTTAGCAGGGTCAGAAGTACAACAAACATAGGACATCCGAGAACGATGATCCTTCTCAAGCCTGACGCCTAAGTTGGACTTTCTCTTTCTTCGGAATTTTACTAAATTGGTCTCCCTTTATTTTAGCAACTTATCAAGAACTCCTCGGCAACAATAGAGGTGTGATAGCCACTCGACTTACAGGAGTGGCGTTCTATTCGAAGAGTTATACCTCTCGGACTTCTTACGGTAAGGCCAATGCACCAGCCAAAGCCAACCAGCGTGGTGGCGAACACGCTGTGATGTAACCTAAGACCTTAACGGCTTTGTAGATGGAGGAAATATATAAAGTGTGACGTGCGTGATTCATAATCATAATAAATTAAAGTAAAAAAACAATACCCAACCAAAGGGCAACCCTGGTACCAATCAAAAAAACAGTTGTCGCTAATGGACAACGAAATGGATTTTGGGGTGCAACCAGCCGTAGAAAGCCCGGGGAACTGGACTGTGCCTCTTCTATTACATTAGATTACGGAGAATTCCATTCTCGTCATGATCGATCCACGTTCGTAGAACTTGTCGAGAGGCGGTGGGGTGGTAGCACCCATCTTTCTGTGGAGAAGGTCAAGAAAAAGATAGCTAACCTTTTAATATATATATATATATATATATATATATATATATATATATATATATATATATATATATATATATATATATATATATATATATATGTATATAGAAATGAGTTCATATACATACCTATTGATCCATGCTTACCGTACATACTACTAAAATAGTGCATCCGATCACTATTTTAGTGCACCCGGTTATTGTTTGAGTGCACCTAGTTAATGAAGCGGGGGAAATCTGCTATTAGGTAATACTAGAAACCTAACTAGGTAAGCATGGATAGTATGGTATGTAGAGGAACCCAACCCTATGTATATATATATATATATATATATGTATATATATATATATATATATGTATATATATATATATATGTATATATATATATATAATTTTTTTTTACTTCCATGTCTTTTTCCAACAAAAATAAATAACAAAATGTATCATTGATGTAAACCATAGTACACCGACATTATTATCAAAAAGAAACGTCGGTGGCATTCACGTTACTAGTGTGGTGCTGAAAGTAAAAAAAAATAGGTTTTAATGGAGTAAAAATGCCAAAAAGAGGCTTTAAAGGAGTCAATTTTCTTCTGTGTCTTTTACCTACAAAAATAAATAAATGAATATATCAGTGGTGAAAAACGTCAATCCACTGACGTTATTATCAAAAAGGAACGTCAGTGGCATTGAAGTTCCTAGTGTGGTGCGGAAAATAATAAAAAAGAGGTTTTAAAGGAGTAAAAATGCCCAAAAGAGGTTTCAAATGAGTCAATAAATTGACTAAATCATATAAATAAAACAACATAAAAAAATATACATCAATATCGCTCATTTTAAAATTGGTATATGTTTTAAAAAAACTTAAAGATAAAAAAAAATCAGGATGTGAGAGAGTGAGAGAGGGAGAGTGTTAGGAACATTTTATTTTGTTTTGATGATGGTCATACTAGTTGTTATAGCAAGCCTGAAATAAGTTAGAAATCTCTTTATAAGTCTTTACTTAGAGTCTGACATGTTGTATAAGTTGAGTCTGACAAGTATTGTACTAGTTGGTAGGATGGCTAAGTAAAACAGAAATCTGGCAGAATGAAAGCAGCCAAGTACCAGCAGAGAAGCTTGAAGAAATATGGTATGACTTATAACCATGGAAGTCTGTGATGACCTTGGATAAGTCTAATTTATATTTCAAGTGATGAAATTTATTGTTAAATATGGTGTACACTGATCTCACCCAAATCAAGGATCAGTGAAGTACAAGGAATCTTGTAAACTCAAAGAAATCAAGAAAGCAGTGAACAGGCAAAGTGAACTATCTATCGGTTGAGTAAAGACAAAGGATAAAGGGAGAATTAAACGGATAAGTTAGCAGAAACACTCAACCGTTCAATCAACAGTCAAGTAAAGGAACAGCTGAGTAAGGTATATCGCTTATACTTATTCAGAGTGTGAGATAACAAGAAAGATTCAGATGATCAAACATTAAATGCATAATCAATCAAGGATCAATCAAAGATGGATTTTATGATAAACGTTTGGAGAAAATCCGGATCACTGAAATCAAGGAGAATATTATAATAGGGGAATCAGGAATTAAATCAAAGATCATTCCCAACATTAAATAGCCAACGAACGAAATTTCAAATCAAGGATTATCAAGGCTGTAAATAGAAGGCATTGACAGACAGGAAAAACAATGATTGAATCTAAAGAGAACAAGTAGAAACTCAGTCAATTTGAAAAGCCATCAATCTGAACTTAAAGGAAAATTCTAGAGATCAACTCAGCAATCAGAACTCAAATTCCACATCATGCACTGAGATTGATCAACAGAATCTGTGAATCAAATTCACACCAGTCAAGCAACGGAATCAGATCCATCTGAGAAGGAGTTGTGTTTGTGATAGCTGCTGAAAGATTTGTTCCCAAGGAGCAGTGTTGAAGACTGAGTCACTGAAGCTTTTGAAGCCAGGGAGTGATAGTCTTGGAAATTGTGAAGCTTGTGTAGCCAAGGACAATCGCACTTTTGTATCTGTGAAAAAAATAGTGAATTCCTCCAATCATCACAGGAGAAGAGTGGATTAAGTGATTACACCACCCTGAACCACTATAAACCTTTGTGTCTATTTTACTTTCAGCACTTTACTTCACAGCATATACTTCATTGATTATTATATCTGTGATTGCATATCCTACTTTGAATCAATATTTTAAGAAGGGACTTATCCGCTGCACAAAAGCCTTTATAATGATACAAGTTTTTGAAACTCCAGTATAGTCATTCACCCCCCCTCGCCTATACTTTTACCCTTCTCTAGGACCAACAATTGGTATCTAAGCAGTGTTCCTAGTATAAGAACTTGTTCAGATCTGATTTCTGGTAAGAAGGAGATCACATATTTTCAAAGTAGTTTTCAAATCTGTGCTTTCTAAATAAATCTATTATTTGTACTCATGGGTTCCTCTATTTTCATGTCTAAAGTACCTATATTCAATGTTAACAATTTTAATGAATATAAAATAAGGATGTTGTCTCCTCTTGCAGCAACTCATGAGGAGATGCTGGATGTAATCAATGACGGCCCAATCAAGATCATGACTGTGATAGCCACAGGAGCAGATCAAGGAAGGAAATAGACAAACCCAAGAAAGATTGGTCAAAGGATGATAGAAGAAGAGAAAATCATGACTTTGTTGCAAAAGATATGATCTTAAAGACTCTGGACAGCAATATGTTCATGAGGATCAAGGACTGCAAAATAGCAAAGAAGATGTGGGATAAATTTGCACTGATCAATGAAGGATCAGAAGCAGTCAAGGAAAACAAATTGTCTGTTGCAAAATAGAAATTTGAGAACTTTAAAATGAAGACTGGTGAATCCATTGATCAAATGGATAACAGATTTTCAAGCATCACAATGAACTACAACAGCTTGGACATACACACCCACAGAAAGAAGTTTGCCTGAAAGTCTTGAGAGGTCTACCTGAAAGATGGAAGATCATCACATCCGTACTCGAAGGAACACTAAATTCTTGCAAGTACTGATACTTTAACTCTGATGTCTCAATTAAAGGCTCATGAATTCGAGCTGAATGGTGAAGACAGTGCACCATCAGAGGCACACAAGGCATGTGCATTGGTTGCACCCCAGTAAAGCAAAACGGTTGATACGAGCAGCACAAAGACACATGAGCTAAAAGAACAGAATGCTTTAATGATTAAACGTTTTGACAGGTTTAGCAAGAAGAAGCAATTCAAAGAAAGTTCATCATCAAACAAGAATCAAGTAAAGTAAAAATCATATGTAGTAAAATCGAAAAAAAAATCATGTGTAGTAAATTCAGAAAAGGACAGACCATGGTTTCAACTACTCATCCTGCACCGGTAAAGTAAAAATCATGTGTAGTAAAACAGTAGAGCAAATCATCAAACCAGCCAATTAAAGGCAAAGGCTTACTGAAAGGTAAAGGAAGACTTTACCCTTCAGAGGATGATTGGAATATTGCACCCCCAAAATACAAGAAGAAACCATTTCATGCTATGCAACATGTTTTTAGGAAAAGCCAACCAAGGCATGTTCCTGGACACCAGAAGCAATATGAAAATAAGTTTCCTCCTGCATATTGGAGAGTGAAAAAGGATGCAAATGCACCAATAAGTAGAGAATTGTTTCAGAATAATTTCAATAGATCAACAAGAAATTATTATGCCATGCCTTACATGTATGAAGTTGATGACTTCAACTATCCAAGAAGAAGATCCTTTGGATACACACTTGGAATGGGAGGCATGACTGCTAACATGTATGGACCCAAACAGGGCTGGGTACCTAAACACACTTAACTTGTTTTGTAGGATGTCTGGTACATAGATAGTGGATGTTCCAGACACATGACAGGGAATAAAGGATGGTTGACTGACTTTAAAGCTTTTGATGGACCCAAAGTTACATTTTGAGGAAAACCCCAACAAAATTATGGAGGAAGGCACAATGCTCAAAAATAACCTGAAGATTCAGAATGTTGCTTATGTTAGAGGATTGAATTTCAATCTTCTAAGCATCAGTCAATTCTGTGACAAAGGCTACAATGTGCACTTCAGCAAAGAAGGATGCAAGGTGATTCATAACCAAACAAGCACAGTAGTACTTGTAGGAAAATGAGTAGGAAACATGTATGTGGTAGAATGGAAGACAGCAAAAGCAGAGACATGTTTACTTGTCAAAAACAAACAATCAACCAGCTGGATTTGGCAAAGAAGACTGAACCATCTCAACTTTAAGACCATCAACAAATTTTCAAAGAGCAAGCTAGTTGAAGGCCTTACAGAGATTACATTCAAAAATGAAAGTCTTTGTGATGCATGTCAAAAAGGGAAGCAGATCAAAAAGCTCCTTCAAGTCAAAGCCCTATCAATCTACAACAATGATCTTACACCTACTGCATATGGACCTTTTTGGACCAGTCACACCAGTAAGTGTTATTGGAAAGAAGTACACTCTAGTAGTGGTGGATGACTTTTCCAAATTCCCTTGGACCATATTCATGAACAAGAAAAGAGAGGCACTCAAAAAGCTACCAGATTTTCTAAGAAGAATTCAAAATGAAAAAGAACTGAAGATCATCAAGATAAGATCATATAGAGGCACAAAGTTCCTAAATGAAATTATCAGAACATATTGTGAAGAGAGTGGAGTACTACATCAACTGTCAGCAGCAGGCACTCCACAACAAAATGGTGTAGCAGAAAGAAGAAATAGGATACTTAAAGAAGCAGCCAGGACGATGATTACAGAAGCATGCTTACCAAAGAGATTTTAGGCTGAAGCATCAAACACAACATGCTATACTAAAAATAGATCAATCAACAACAAACATCATGGAGAAACACAATATGAAATTTGGAATAGAAGAAAACCAAACATTTCACATTTACATATGTTTGGATCTAAATGTTTTGTTCTGAACATGAATCAGTTACATACTTTTGATGAAAAAGCTGCCGAAGCAATTTTCATGGGATACTCAGACACAAGCAAAGCTTTTAGAATACTCAACAAAAGAACTTTGGTGATTGAAGAATCAATTCATGTAGTCTTTGATGAACAAATACAAATGGTGAAAGCTTACACAATCATGACGAAACAGAAGCTATACAAGGATAAGTCTACATGGATGCAACAGTACCAGCTACAATGTTGGATAACACTTTTGGCAATCAAGATAATGCACTAGTCAATACAACACAAGATCAATAAGTTGATGCACAAGCTGAAGTTGTGGAAGAACCAAATCAAGAGCAACTTCAACCTGATTTCAATTGGCTAAGAGATCATCCTAAAGAACAAGTCATTGGAGATATTCATACAGAAGTTAGAACCAAAAGACAACTGGAGAATATGCTCACTTGTTTTCTATCACAGGTGGAACCCAAACAAAAGATGATGCAATTCAAGATGCTGATTGGATTACAGCCATGCAAGAAGAGCTAAATGAATTTGAAAGATATGAGGTCTAGGAACTTGTTGATAGACCAGACATGGCCAACATCATTGGAACAAAATGGGTATTTAGAAACAAGATGGATGAATAAGGGACAGTTGTCATAAATAAAGCAAGGCTAGTTGCAAAAGGCTACTCTCAAGCAGAAGGAATGGACTATGATGAAACATTTGCACCAGTAGCAAGAATGGATGCAATCAGACTCTTTCTAGCTTTTGCAGCACATAAAGACTTCAAAGTTTATCAAATGGATGTCAAGAGTGCATTTCTGAATGGACTATTAGAAGAAGAAGTGTATGTGAAACAGCCTCTTGGTTTCCAACTCAAAGGGAAAGAAGATAAAGTGTACAAACTCAAAAAGGCACTTTATGGACTCAAACAGGCACCCAAAACCTGGTATGAGACACTATCACAATTCTTAATTAACAATGGATTCAACAAAAGAACCATTGACATGACTCTCTTCAAGCTAGTAGAAGGTACAAGCATATTGTTAGTTCAGATCTATGTTGATGACATCATCTTTGGATCAGAAGATGAGAAGCTATGTGAGAAATTTGAAATTTTAATGAAGAGCAAATTTCAAATGAGTATGATTGGAGAGCTCAATTACTTTCTTGGTTTACAAGTGAAAAAAATGAGGGATGGCATCTTTATCAATCAAGCCAAGTATACAAAAGACTTATTACACAAATATGGCATGGATACAAGTGGCACAACAGATACACCAATGTGTGCAAGTGTTATTATTGGGAAAGATGAAGCTGGAAAATATGTTGATCAAAAGTTGTATAGATGGATCATTGGATCTCTACTTTATCTAACTGCAAGCAGACCTGATATAGCATTTGCAGTTGGAGTATGTGCAAGATTCCAAGCCCAACCCAAGGAATCTCACTTACTAGCAAGCCAAAAAGATCATCAAATATTTAAAGCAAACAATCAATGTAGGAATTTGGTATCCAAAAGATGAAGGATTCAAACTAATATCATATTCAGGCTCAGGTTATGCTGAATGCAAGATTGATAGAAAAAGCACATCTGGAACTTTTCAAATGCTAGGCAGCTGACTAGTATCATGGTTTAGCAAAAAGCAAAACTCTATATCCACATCAAGAGCTGAAGCAGAATATATAGCAGCAGGTAGTTGTTGTACACAAGTGTTGTGGATCAGACAATATCTAAGGGACTATGGAATGGAGGAGAAGACAATTCCAATTATGTGTGATAACACAAGTGCAATATCCATTACTAAAAATCAAGTATTGCACTCAAGAACAAAGCATATAGATGTAAGACATCACTTTATCAGAGACAATGTTGAAAAATGAGATGTTATTCTAAGATACATACCAACTGAAGATCAGTTGGATGATATTTTCACTAAACCACTCAGTCATGAAATATTTTGCAAGTTGAGAACTGAGTTGAGAATGATTGAAATCGACTAAGTCTCAAAGAGCAGCTAACTGGAGTAATCAGCTAAGTGACTTCACCAGCTGACTGAACCTTTGCCATTTTGAGTGAGTTCACTTGGCCGGTAAGGCATTGGTATCCAGCAAAGTCAACTTCACTGATTGTTAGGAATGGTTTTATACAACAACTCAATAAAGGAGTCACTACACCGGACTAATGACCAGCCAAGTTACTCCGCCGATGAACATCGTGGAGACTACAACAAAGTGAAGTGTAAACAAAATCAGATTTACACATGTGGAAAATCAGAGAATTAATGGAGAATAATTATATGGAAGATCACCCACGTGGAGATTAGTTTATAATCGTGGAGGTAACTATATTAATTTTTGAATTACAGGAATGACGACAACTCGTCGATTCCCGGGACTTATCATTACATACCTCAATCCACTCTCCTACTACACTCAAATACCGTGATTTATGTACACAAAATCACGCCATTACCTCATCAAATCCTTCCATATTCAACCGTATTCACACTACTCAAATTCTCCGATATAAACAATACTTAGAGATTTTTCCGAATTCTTTATGCTCCCTTGCAATTCATAAACTCTATTTTCTCTAAAAAAAATCAACGATTTTTCATAATCACAAATCACAAATACTTCAAAACAATGGCTTTATTCTCTTCAATCTCCCCAATTGAGAAATACTATGAAAATTTGATCATCACTGGATCGTTTTTCAAACCTGAGCACTATCTACCCTTTTGTGAACATGATTCGCAGGCTCAAAGATTAGTTGATGGCTGCACAAATCTCAGATTGATGACATTCCTGAACCCACCAATCACAGGAATATTCTATGAAACCCTGATCGCATTCTAGAAAATGCAAAATTTGTGCCCAGCAAGAAGAAAAGCGACCCAGATTGCATTGTTAAGAAGGTACAGATCGACATCAACACATTCTGGACAGAAATAGCCACGAACCCCATAAAGCATAACAGGAAATACAACTTCCCTAGATCAGAACTTAAATGCCTATTTGCTGAATTTGCTTCTGTGATAACAATGAATATTGAAAGGAAGAAGGGTTCCATGGAGAACATGACCGAGCTCAGGGTCAAATTAATGGCTATCATCTATCAAGGTATTCCCTTTAACTAGTCACAGTTTACGTCAAAAGGAGATTGATCTGGCAATTACGGCGCCTAGAAAGAACCTGCAAAAGAAAGGTGATTTCTAAGAAAGGAAATCATATGAGATTACCCTTCAACATCTATTAGATCAAGTGAAAGTGACACCCATCTATGTGCATACAATGCACAGGGCCAAGGTGATGTTTACATATGTCAAGGCCTCCCAGAAACCACAACCAACAGATCGAAGTGAAAGAAAAGAGCTTGAAAGCAGCAGATCGGGAATTCGGAGGAGCACCAGAACTCAAACCGCTCAAGGACAACAAGGGAGTCAACCTAGTAACAGGAATAGCCCTCTTGAAATTAGTGATGATACTGAAGAGAAACAAGAAGAAGTCACCTATCTGCAAGAAGGTGAGGAAGGGTACTACCTTACACCCTCTGAAGAAGAAGAGGTTGAGGATGAAGAAGAATCTACTGAGGATGAGGAAGAATATGGAGAAGAAGAAAAACAGGAAGGAGATCATCTTGAGGATGATCAAGAACATATTGACTTATCTGATGATGACCTGAGATTCAAGAGGTGATTCTCAGGAGCATCAGTAGAGTTGACAAACAGCCGAGTGAGCCAGCTGATCAAACTCACTCTGCTGAACATGTCAACACCCCCTGCATTGATCAAGGTTGAACACAAGCAGAGGAAGTTGAAACTCCAGCGCCTAAAGATGCAGAGCAGTCCTTCCAAGGACTTGAAATAGCAAGTGACTTTCATCAATCTCTATCTATGAAGAGATTGAAGAAAATGAAAACAAAGAAGAAGAGGAAAAAGAGCAAGCTGATGCATCTGCACCAGCAGAGGAAGATCCAGATAGAATCTTCAATTTGGATATCAATCCCCTGATAGTGGACATGGAGAGGCAGTACATAAGCAGGCAAAATCTCAAAACTGCCTTAAGGTGTGATGCAACCTCCATGAATCACAAGATTGAGGCTCTCATCAGTCACATCAAAGTTCAAGATGAGGTAATGGAGAGGCAAGGCAACTTACCTTGCAACCAACAGCATCTAATTCCCTATCATGTCCAAACAAATCTGAAATTCCTAGTAGACAAAGTTGAGGAAAGTATCAAACCTCTAGTGGACACATTGAATGAGCATACACAGCAAATTCAACACTTGGATGAGATCATGGACTACTCAGGGCAGCAACTCAACACCCTTATCCAAGTGTCTGAAGCAAACAACAAAATTATAGAGGAAAGGTTTGGTATTGTCCAAGTATCTGAAGCAACCAACAAAATTCTGGAGGAAAGGTTTGGTGCTGCCAAAAAGGGGGAAGGAAGTAGTAAGCCTGAAATATCAGTAACAAAGGACAACCCAACAGACAAGGGCAAGGGCATCAAAGGCAAAGGCATCAGGTTTGAAGAAGGAAAAAAATAGGAGTCCGTAAATAAATCCTTTTTGCCTTTGAATGATTTTCAATGAACTCTCTTATTGCCCTGAATGGATGAATACAATTTCTGAGTTTTATTTTATTATTATTATGAAAATTTGCATACTTATGTTTAGGCTTATGAGGGTATTGGCATCACCAAAAATGGGGAAATTGTTAGGAACATTTTATTTTGTTTTGATCATGGCCATACTAGCGGTTCTAGCAAGCCTGAAATAAGTTAGAAATCTCTGTATAAGTCTTTACTTAGAGTCTGACATGTTGTATAAGTTGAGTCAGACAAGTATTGTACTAGTTGGTAGGATGGCTAAGTAAATTAGAAATCCAGCAGAATGAAAGCAGCCAAGTACCAACAGAGAAGCTTGAAGACATATGGTCTGACTTATAACCAGGGAAGTCTGGGATGACCTTAGATAAGTCTAAGTTATATTTCAAGTGATGAAATTTATTGTTAAACATGGTGTACACTGATCTCACCCAAATCAAGGATCAGTGAAGTACAATGAATCTTGTAAACTCAAAGAAATCAAGAAAGCAATGAACCGGCAAAGTGAACTATCTATCGGCTGAGTAAAGCAAAGCCGTAAAGGGAGAATTAAACGGCTAAGTTAGCAGAAACACTCAACCGTTCAATCAATAGTCAAGTAAAGGAACAACTGAGTAAGGTATATCACTTATACTTATTCAGAGCATGAGATAACAAGAAAGATTCAGAGGATCAAACATTAAATGCATAATCAATAAAGGATCAATCAAAGACGGATTTTGAGATAAACGTTTGGAGAAAATCCGGATAACTGAAATCAAAGAATATTATTAAGGGGGAATCAAGAATTAAATCAAAGATCATTCCCCACATTAAATAGCCAACGGATGAAATTTCAAATCAAGGATTATCAAGGCTATAAATAGAAGGCTTTGACAGACAGGAAACACAAAGATAGAATATAAAAATAACAAGAAGAAACTCTATCAATTTGAAAAGCCTTTTATCTGAAATTAAAGGAAAAACCTAGAGATCAACTCTGCAATAGGAACTCAAATTCCACATCAAGTATTGAGATTGATCAACAGAATCTATGAATCAAATTCACACCAGTCAAGTAACTAAATCAGATCCATCTGAGAAGGAGTTGTGTTTTTGATAGCTGCTGAAAGATTTCCCAAGGAGCAGTGTTGAAAACTGAGTCACTAAAGTTTTTGAAGCCAGGGAGTGATAGTCTTGGAAATTGTGAAGCTTATGTAGCCAAGGACAATCGTGCTACTGTATCTGTGAAAACAATAGTGAATTCCTCCAATCATCACAGGAGAAGAGTGGATTAAGGGATTACACCATCCTGAACCACTATAAACCATGGTGTCTATTTTACTTTTAGCACTTTACTTTACTGCATTTACTTCATTGCATATTATATCTATGATTGCATATCCTACTTTGAATCAACATTTTAAGAAGGGACTTATCTGCTGCACAAAAGCCTTTATATTGAGTAAAGTTTTTGAAACTACAGTATAGTTATTCACCCCCCCCCCCCGAGTCTACTTTTACCCTTCTCTGTGTTGGACTTATTTCTATGTTTTGATGATGAGTGCCAGACTAGCTGTTATAGTGCAAAGACAAAAAGATGTCTAGATCAAATGTATAGGTTTATTAGAGTTTGATTTATGAATAGGTTTGATCAAACAAGCACTGTAATGGTCAGCGATTTATATCCACCGACCGATCCATATCCAGAGGGTAGATAGGTCAGTAGACTAGTCTGGAACCTGCTGAGGACTGAAGGCTGAGGACTCAAACTCAGTTCCAGAAGGCTAAGGGATCAAACTTAGTAATTTAAGTCAAGGATATGGAATCAAAAATTTAGGCAAGTCTGTGATGACCTAAACTGATTACATATACCTTGTGTAGAAGGTCTAAGTTCCATAAGTTGGATGTTGTTTGGAACTTGGTTATAATTAAAAAGGTGTAATCTAACTTCACAAATAAAAGTTAGATAAAAGAAGTCAGCTGCATTGTATTTTATACACAAGAAATTGCGGTTCAAATAGATCGATAGGTATCTCGACGGATCGATGAACCTGCTGATAATATACCTCGGTTAATTCAAGATTATATTGGAAGATTACATGGATAAGGACAGCCAACTACCTCTGACTTATCAAACAAACCAAAGGCTGAGATTAAAAGAACGTTGGGATGATTCAGATTTTTATCCAATGGTTATAAGTCAAAGGGTGGACAGACTGCACTGTCAAAAAGGAATTCCGACAGTGTCATTCCTATGAATAGTGACAGAAAGGAAATCAGATGGGACAAAAACAAGGAACGGTTACATTTGAATTTCAAATACAAGTCACATGCATTCTTGCCTATAAATAGAGGACTTTCAACTCAAAAAAAAAGATGATGAAAAAAACTGATAAACTTTGAAGAGATATTTTACTGAGCTGAAAAACACCCTGCTGAACTTACTGAACTTAAAGCTACTGATCCAGAGAAATTCTTCAAGTGTATTATGCATTCAAGCCACATCAAGTATACACACTTGTAGACTGCAAGCTGCTGGTTATATCATCCTAATCAAGCTGCTGCAACTGAATCATTTATTTGATTCAATCTTTATTTTATAAAGAATCTGCTGAAGACAGTGAAGCACAGTTGTGTGAAAGACTATTGTTTGTGGTGGAGCTGGTGAAGAGGCAATCCTACCCTTCAAGGACCGAGTGGAAGACTCGGGAGCAAAGAATCCTACCGTTCCCGCTTTTCGGTTGTGAAGCCATAGTTATTGGTGAAGGACAAGCAACTTAGGAATCTTTGTAACAGCTATATCAAAGATCTCTAGTGGATTACCTCCAACATCACATGAGAAGAGTGTACTGACAGGATTACACCACCTGGAACCACTATAAAATCTACATACTTACTTTCAGCATTTACATTCTGCACTTAGTTTATTTTACACATCAACCTACTGAATCTAGCAACTGAAATCACACACATACACTACTGAGTATCTAATACTTAGTATCATATTTAACAACAAGTATTAAGGCTTAATTTTGATATTATTCCGCTGCACAAATTCAAAGCAAACTCAACTATCGGTAGACTATCGTTTATCGGCGAGCTACGAGGTATTAGTAGACTATCGCCGAAGTTGCGAAATTTGTTAACTCCAAAAGTTTTAAGTGTTAAGTTTATTCACCCCCCCCCCCCCCCTCTAAACTTAACCAAAGCCTTTTCAAGGGACCAACACTCTGGGACCAACAGAGAGTGAGAGAGAGAGGAGGGTTCTTTCAGGAGGCATGAAAGGGAGGCTAAGAGTGGCGGAACGGGTGCGAAGAACAATGAACAGCTGGCTTGAGGACTTGAAGAAGGTGGCACACTCGTACTATTTCACTAATTCCCAGCAGATTTATAGGAAAAGAAACTATGGAAAATTTCTACCAGTTTGGGGTGGTCTTGGATGTCTTTGTCTACAAACGGAAGAATAGTAAAGGTAAGAAATTCGTCTTTGTAAGGTTCAAAAAGGAAGGGCTTCATTCAACACTGCATAAGAAGCTTGAAAATGTTTGGATTGATTCCTACAAAGTCTTTCTAAGATATCAAAGTGAATACCCTATCAAAAAGCCTGCAGAAAATTCAAAAGGAAATTTTAAGGTTAATGTAATCACCGGAAAGATGGGGGGCGATAAAACCCTGGGGAAGAGCCACGTTGATGCTGATCGGATCAAGATTGGTGGGAGACATTCTAATCATCAGTCTGGTAATAATGATGCTAAGTAAAATCGTTCTTCTGTTATCAGACCGAATCATGATGAAGTTAATAATCTGAATTTTTCAAAAAGTTCTCTGGAATTTTTCACTAGTCATCTTGAAATACAATGGTAGGATAGGTGTGTGCTAAGCACACTAAAATCTTTGGATTCATTGAATTATTACAGAAAGTGCTTTCTGATTAGGGTTTAGAAAATGTCCTAGTTAAGTCACTTGGAGGTTATCAGGTTCTTATCGAATGTGATAGTTTCAGTCAGAGGAATTAGCTTATCCTTAATGGAAGTTCTTGTCTTGGTGATTGGTTTGATTTGGTGGGTCCTCTGTCAAGAGATAATTTCCAATATGATAGAATTTTTTGGTTAACCTGCCGTGGAGTGCCTTTGAATATTTGGAACTGGAAAGCTTTTCACTCTATCGGAAGTCATTTTGGTGAAGTCCTGCAGGTGGATCATAACACAGAAGCAAGGAATATCTTGGTAGAGGGCAGAATTAGGGTTAGGGTGGATCATGGTGAATATATCTTTTCAAAATTGCAGATCAACGTTGATGAGGATTCACGTTGTTGAAGATTTTGCAGGCTTACCAATTTGATGGTTCCTCATCCGACAGCTTCTCGTCGGAGATCCCTAGCTCCGATGATGAAGAGGTGGAAGTAGCATCGGACAACTCCCCTGTTAACTCTAGTATCGAGATGAGATAGAGGTTCAATGTTCTCCGGGGCTTTTTATAATAATGCCTCGTTTGCAGAGAAACCGGATAAGGAAGTTGTTCATGACGTCAGCATGAGTGATTCTATGCAATCTGTCAACAATTGGTAAATGAAATCCTCTTCAGACAAAGAAAATAGTTATTTATTGTTTAAACCTATTTCTATGGAAAGTCCAATTGTGGCCCACGATGGTTCTCACGAAATATCTTCAGCCTCTGACAGTCTTTGTTCAAGCCCATTAAGCTCAGCCCATGATCAAACCATTGATAATAATAAGAAATGGATGCAGTAGCTTCTCTTCCAACTATTGTTCCCTCCTAACATTACGCACCAATAATAGAGCTACCCAAAAACAAGAAATGCTTATCTGATGTAATTGGATAAAAAAAAAGACTAGTAAAAAAGACATGGTGAAGATGAACAAAACCAGCAAGTCTAAGATCAAGGAGGTGGGAGTTTATCCGATTAGCTCAGGTTCGGATGGGAGAATTACCGACTATTCTCTTTCAGATTCAAATTTATGAAATATGACCAATTTGGTAAGAAGATGGTTGATTGAACATGGTGATCGACGGAAAAAGAGAGTCAGACAGGACTTCAGAGCTGCGTAGAATCTTGAGCATCGAATAGTAGGAGGAGGAGGAGGCAGGGCCCCGATGACTTGCTTTTCAGGTTTTGCTTGATTTGTGAATCATTGTTTTTCTATGAAGATGATTTCTATAAATTTTACAGGGTTGGGTTCGGGTTGCTAACAAAGATGGTTAAAGGAGCTTTCCATTTCTCATCAGCTTCCTTTCTTATTTGTTCAAGAAACCAAGTTGTTAACGATTGACGAAATCTGGTTCAGTCTCTTTGGAAAGATGCAGAAATTTGATTATCATTTTAAGGCGGCTGAAGGTATGTCAGGTGGTATTTTAAGTATTTGGGATTAGGAAATTTTCTCTGTAGTTGAAAATTTTGAAGGCTCAAACATTATTGGCATTATGATGTCTTTGGGAAAATTCGGAGCAGCAGTGTATTTTCAATAATGTATATGCCCCTCAATGTGTGGATGAAAAAATTCGGTTATGGAATGAATTTCTTGGATATCTTCAGGTACAAAATGGGATGATTTGTTTACATAGTGATTTCAACTTGGTTCGTTTGTCATTCGAAAGGAAAGGATCAAAATTTATCTCTATTGATGTGGCAACTTTTAATAATTTCATTGAGTCCTCAAAGATGGTGGATCTTAAAATGGGGAGAAGGAAATATACCTGGTATAATAAAGCCGGGTCCATGATGAGTAGATTGGACAGATTGTTAGTGTCTGATAGCCTGTTATCCAATCGGAAAGATATAACTTTAAAAGCTCTCGGTAGGAGATTTTCCGACCATTGTTCTTTTCTCCTTTATGTTAAAAAGATTGACTATGTCCTTCTCCGTATAGGGTGTTTGACCATTGGTTGGATAATTATGGGTTAGATGAGGTAGTTAGAAATTGCTGGTAGTATGAAGTTAATTCTTTTGTGCCAGAAATTCGTTTGAAGATGAAACTAAAGAAACTGAAAGAGGTCTTAAAGGTTTGGTGTAGGGAAGTCTTTGGAAATCTCTCTAATCAAATCAAGAAAGAAGAGAAAGTGTTGGAGGAGCTGGACTTAAAGGCTGAATCAAAAAGTCTTCATGGGGAAGAAGAAAAGTGCAGGCTTGTTGGGAAAACAAACAACCGCAATACCTCACGTATCACAAATACCCACAAAGTCTTTCCAATGACACAAAACGGAATTGAACGAGGCAGTCCCAACGAAGCTAAATCTCAAATAAAGCGGAACGAAAACATGTGAAAATCAACACCACAATTTTTAATGTTCAAAACCCCTCTCGATGTGAGAGAGTAAAAAACATGAGGCCGAGGCCCACAAAATCCCCACTAATCAGAAAAAGGTTATACAAAAGTGTTCCAAACACATAAACCAACTCAACTACATTAAAGCATCAACTAAGATTGCAAAATACAAGAGTTGTTGAAAAATATCTCCAAAAACGCAGCAGTCAAGTCGGCACCTTATTTCTGAAAATTGGACCATGGAAATGAAAATTCCACTGTTCATATTGAAGAAGAAGTTGAGACGAAAAACCCTCAAAATTTTGTCCCGACCGTAGTCCTTTTAGATGCCCGATCATCGCCGGAAAGTTCCAGCTGCAACACCCAAAACAACAGCGATTTGCTCTTCTTTTTGGTGTAAAAGATTGTGAAGATTACGGAAAATAACCTAGCTTATTCCCTTAAATAATACTTGACATATTATTATTTTTTCCTTATTTATTTTTCTATTATTCGGTTGGCTCCACAAAGGAGTGATCCACACAACAAATATCCCCTTCACGACATTCTGGAGGAATTTGTCAATCCCACAATAGAACGACATATTTCAAGCTTCTCTCTTGTCAACGCTTTGTCAACATATCCGCACCATTGTCATCCGTGTGCACTTTTTCATGTGCTAGCAACTTCAACTCCAACACATCCCGAATCCAATGGTAATGAACAACAATGCGCTGTTGGATGTAGCGCCCGAAAGACAATTTATGTAATTGTTTTTATAATTAATAAATGACTAATTTATTCTCATCTTATTATTTGCTTTGTGCTTATATATTATACACTGCTGAAAACCCCAAGTCGTATCATATGTAGTCATATAACTTTGTGTGTGTCACACATGAGGATTAAGTTTATAGTGATACACTTAAATTGTTAGTCCGTGGTGAACTTAATCAAAGTATGAGGCCTATTGATTAAACCACCATTAATGCGCCCGAAACACTTTGGTGTGACCGTCTTATCTAGACCGTTGATATTGGTTATCTAAGTGGCGCATTTATATATGATGTAGTCATATAGGACTGGACCGATTTAATTTGCGTTTCTCATATAATTCCGTGATTGAGAAATCTTATTAAATCACAAGATGATCATATACGGATTAAGCTTAATCCTGAAGTGATTGCAGACTCCTACTTGTTTCAAGATAGGGTTTGATGTGTTCGTTAAGGATTGCTAAGAGGCGCGGTCTGAACCACTTTCACGTTGGCACTATTCTGGAATGAGTGAGGATATATGGAATCCATTCCTTCCTGCGGGAAGTAGAAAAACAATCCCCTTATTTCTTAATCCTAGAAACTGATCGATCGGCCAAGTTCGTATTGGTTATGAACTAATTGATCACTAGTGGGTTAATGGTAAATAAGGATAAGATGTAATGAAGAAGGCTTACGGAATCATTCCCATTTCATTACGGATAGTCTATGGAGGGTTAGTCTGTATGTAATGATTATATCAATGGACACTTATCGACTCGACGATTTTGAGAATAAGTTATATCTATAATCGATAGAGTTCGGTTTCGAATTTATGGTGGCGTAATTCCGGAATTAATAAGTTGAGTAGAAATATTCTATTTGATTAATATTTTATTCAATTTATTGTAGCTACTGGTTATTGGTCCATTGTCCCCGGGTTGGCTCCTAACACGCGAGTGTTTTCTCGTTTTATGGAACCTCGAGAATAAATTAAATAGTTGGTTTATTTAATGAATATACAATATTATTTATTTGGTAAATAATATGTAAAATAGAAAAGACATTTTCTATTAAAATATAATGGCAAAATGGCGCCTCATTGTGAGAAAATTAGGAAAAGAAATTTTTCTAGATTATGTCACATGTGTAATTAATTAATTATTTATTTGTTAAATAATTAATGAAAAAATAAAAGATTGATTTTATAATCATTATGTCATTTATGGAGATTATCTCTTATTTTATGGCAAATATCTTTTCCTTATGGAAATAGGTAATTGTATTGTGAAAAGAATAACTCTCTCTTGACTAGTTCTTATTTTCCTATATAAAGAGAGTTCCTCTCAACACAAAAGAAAATCTAAATTGGCGCCACACTTATAATAAAAAGAGGAGAAAAATTAGTTTCTTGTTCTAGCCAATAGGAGGAGAAAAACTTGGAGTTTTTCTTCGTGCATATTCAAGGAGGTTCACAAGGATCGACGTCCACCAGTCGTCGCTTGAGATACAATCCGGAAGATCACGGCTTCTCTCCGGTTGGGTAAATCTAATAACCTTCTTGTAGATTATTAATTATTATGTGAATCATACCGTGGTAAAAATCGAAAAACGAATTTTAATTCGTAGCTTCCGCTGTGCATGATCGAGTGTCTCGATCGGTGCTATGAATCAGATCTGATGATCCAATTGTGGAACGGATCCGGATTCGGGTTTCTGTATATCTAGCATGTGGTATCGGAGGCAGGTTAAAGCGATTTTGCGATCTTGATTGCATAATTAATTAATAAGGTGTGGAAGTGAATAAATATTGCATCTTTTATACGTTTATTATATATATGTGTGGTTGAATGTTCTTGGTTGACGAGATGGATTGGCGTTGATACTTGTTTACCGTTAGATCTATTATAAACCCAAATTTTTCCGGGTATAAGAAATTATGTAATTTATTGGTTGTAATTTAATTTCCTAGAAAATAGTCCTTTTTTTCGGCACTGTTGCATTTAATATTTTTGGAAAGATGCAGAATTTGATTATCATTTTAAGGCGGCTGAAGGTATGTCAGGTGGTATTTTAAGTATTTGGGATTAGGAAATTTTCTCTGTAGTTGAAAATTTTGAAGGCTCAAACATTATTGGCGTTAGAGGTCTTTGGGAAAATTCGGAGCAGCAGTGTATTTTCATTAATGTATATGCCCCTCAATGTGTGGGTGAAAAAATTCGGTTATGGAATGAATTTCTTGGATATCTTCAGGTACAAAATGGGATGATTTGTTTACATGGTTATTTCAACTTGGTTCGTTTGTCATTCGAAATGAAAGGATCAAATTTTATCTCTATTGATGCGACAACTTTTAATAATTTCATTGAGTCCTCAAAGATGGTGGATCTTAAAATGGGGAGAAGGAAATATACATGGTATAATAAAGCCGGGTCCATGATGAGTATATTGGACAGATTGTTAGTGTCTGATAGCATGTTATCCAATTGGAAAGATATCTCTTTAAAAGCTCTCGGTAAGAGATTTTCCGACCATTGTTCTTTTCTCTTTATGTTAAAAAGATTGATTATGTCCTTCTCCGTTTAGGGTGTTTGACCATTGGTTGGATAATGATGGGTTAGAGGAGGTAGTTAGAAATTGCTGGTAGCAGAAAGTTAATTCTTTTGTGCCAGAAATTCGTTTGAAGATGAAACTAAAGCAACTGAAAGAGGTCTTAAAGGTTTCGGGTAGGGAAGTCTTTGGAAATCTCTCTAGTCAAATCAAGCAAGAAGAGAAAGTGTTGGGGGAGCTGGACTTAAAGGCTGAATCAAAAAGTCTTCATGGGGAAGAAGAAAAGTGCAGGCTTGTTGGGAAAACAAACAACTGTAATACCACACGTATCACAAATACCCATAAAGTCTTCCCAATGACACAAAACGGAATTGAACGAGGCAGCCCCAACGAAGCTAAATCTCAAATAAAGTGGAACGAAAACACGAGAAAATCAACACCACAATTTTTAATGTGCAAAACCCCTCTCGATGTGAGAGAGTAAAAAACACGAGGCCGAGGGCCACAAAATCCCACTAATCAGCAAAAGGTGATACAAAAGTGTTCTAAACACATTAACCAACTCAACTACATTAAAGCATCAACTAAGATTGCAAAATACAAGAGTTGTTGAAAAATATCACAAAAAACGCAGCAGTCCGGTCAGCACCTTATTTCTGAAGATTGGACCATAGACACAAAAATTCCACTGTTCATATTGAAGAAGAAGTTGCGACGAAAAACCCTCAAAATTTTGTCCCGACCGTAGTCCTTTTAGATGCCCGATCATCGCCGGAAAGTTCCAGCAGCAACTCCCAAAACAACAGCGATTTTCTCTTCTTTTTGGTGTAAAAGATTGTGAAGATTAGGGAAAATAACCTAGCTTATTCCCTTAAATAATACTTGACATATTATTATTTTTTCCTTATTTATTTTTCTATTATTCGGTGGTCTCCACAAAGGAGTGATCCACCCAACAAATCTCCCCCTCACGACATTCTGGAGGAATTTTTCATTCCCACAATAGAACAACATATTTCAAGCTTCTCTCTTGTCAACGCTTTTGTCAACATATCCGCACCATTGTCATCCGTGTGCACTTTTTCATGTGCTAGCAACTTCAACTCATACACACCCGAATCGAATGGTAACGAACATCAATGCGCTGTGGGAAGTAGCGCCCGAAAGACAATTTATGTAATTGTTTTCATAATTAATAAATGGCAGATTTATTCTTATCTTATTATTTGCTTTGTGCTTATATATTATACACTACTGAAAATCCCAAGTCGTATCATATGTAGCCATATAACTTTGTGTGTATCACACATGAGGATTAGGTTTATAGTGACACACTTAAATTGTTTGTCCGTGGTGAACGTAATCAAAGCATGCGCTCTATTGATTAAACCACCATTAATGCGCCCATAACACTTTAAGGTGTGACCGTCTTATCCGGACCATCGATATTGGTTATCTAAGTGGGGCATTTATATATGATGTAGTCATATAGAACTGGACCGATTTAATCTATGTTTCTCATATAATTCCGTGATTGAGAAATCTTATTAAATCACAAGATGATCATATATGTATTAACCTTAATCCTGAAGTGATTGCAGACTCCTACTTGTTTCAAGATAGGGTTTGATGTGTTCGTTAAGGATTGCTAAGAGGCGCGGTCCGAATCACTTTCACGTTGGTACTATTCAAGAATGAGTGAGGAGTGTGTGTCTCACAGATATGGAATCCATTCCTTCCTACGGGAAGTAGAAAGACAATCCCCTTATTTGTTGATCCTAGAAACTGATCGATCGGCCAAGTTCATATTGGTTATGAACTAATTGATCACTAGTGGGTTAATGGTAAATAAGGATAATATGTAATGAAGAAGCCTTACGGAAACATTCCCGCTTCATTACGGATAGTCTATGGAGGATTAGTATGTATGTAATGATTATATCAATGGACACTTATCGACTCGACGATTTGAGAATAAGTTATATCTATAATCGATAGAGTTCAGTTTCAAATTTATGGTGGCGTAATTCATGAATTAATAAGTTGAGTAGAAATATTCTGTTCGATGAATATTTTATTCAATTTATTGTAGCTACTGGTTATAGGTCCATGGTCCCCAGTTAGCTCCTAACACGCGAGTGTTTTCTCGTTTTATAGAACCTCGAGAATAAATTAAATAGTTGGTTTATTTAATGAATATCCAATATTATTTATTTAGTAAATAATATGTAAAATTGAAAAGACATTTTCTATTAAAATATAATGGCAAAAATGGCGCCTCATTGTGAGAAAATTAGTAAAAGAAATTTTCCTAGATTATGTCACATGTGTAATTAATTATTTATTTATTTGTTAGATAATTAATGGAAAAATAAGATTGATTTTATAATCATTATCTCATTTAAGGAGATTATCTCTTATTTTATGGCAAATATCTTTTCTTTATGGAAATAGGTAATTGTATTGTGAAAAGAATAATTCTCTCTTGACTAGTTGTGATTTTCCTATATAAAGAGAGTTCCTCCAACACGATAGACAATCTAAATTGGCGCCACACTTAAAATAAAAAGAGGAGAAAAATTAGTTTATTGTTCTAGCCATTAGGAGGAGAAAAACTTGGAGTTTTTCTTGGCGCATATTCAAGGAGGTTCTACTACGAGGATCAACGTCCACCAGTCGTCGCTTGGAGATACAATCCGGAAGATCACGGCTTCTCTCCGGTTGGGTAAATCTACTAACCTTCTTGTAGATTATTAATTATTATGTGCATCATATCGTTGTAAAAATCGAAAAACGAATTTTAATTCGTAGCTTCCTTTGTGCATGATCGAGCGTCTCGATCGGTGCTATGAATCAAATCTGACGATCCAATTGTGGATCGGATCCGGATTCGGGTTTCTGTATATCCAACATGTGGTATCGGAGCCAGGTTAAAGCTATTTTGCGATCTTGATTGCATAATTAATTAATAAGGAGTAGAATTAATAAATATTGTATCTTTTATACGTTTATTATATATATGCGTGGTTGAATGTTCTTGGTTGACAAAATGGATTGGGGTTGGTACTTGTTTACCGTTACATCTATTGTAAACCCAAACTTTTCCGGGTATAGGAAATTATGTTATTTATTGGTTGTAATTTAATTTCCTAGAAAATAGTCCTTACTTTTCGGCACTGTTGCATTTAATATTTTTTGAAGACCATCATCACAATGAAGACGCTGGTGTAGTGGTGAAAACGCAAGTTTTATAACTTGAAGACCCAGGTTCGATTCTCCATGGATTGATTTTTGGGAATTTTTTTCCGAAAAAGTTGTTGTTTTGAAAAGAAAAAAAAAACACAACGTAGCTGCACAATATTGAACCCGCGACCTGCAGGTGGGAAGATGACCCATCGACCAACTCGGTTGGAGCTTTTTTGTTCAAAGGAACGGATCAGTTTAATTGATATACAGAGCGGCGGCAAGATCTAATTAGAGATTAGTAAATCCAATAAACGTAGGGTATTATATTTATTTAAATTTAATTTTTTAGATTAGATACGGGGGTACCAACAGTCCATCTCAGTGGTTTATTTTTCGCATTTTTTTCCCTTGTGATTATTTATGTGATATAACCATGCCATGCATCATATTTATGAATTCCACACTTTAAATAGAAAAGAGGAGAAAAATTAGTTTCTTGTTAAAGCCATTAGGAGGAGAAAAACTTGGAGTTTTTCTTGGCGCATATTCAAGGAGGTTTACTTCGAGGATCAACGTCCACTAGTCGTCGCCTGGAGATACAATCCGGAAGATCACGGCTTCTCTCCGGTTGGGTAAATCTATTAACCTTCATGTAGATTATTAATTATTATGTGAATCATATCGTTGTAAAAATCGAAAAACGAATTTTAATTCGTAGCTTGCGCTGTGCATGATCGAGCGTCTCGATCGGTGCTATGAATCAAAACTGACGATCCAATTGTGGATCGGATCCGGATTGGGGTTTCTGTATATCCAGCATGTGGTATCGGAGCCAGGTTAAAACGATTTTGCGATCTTGATTGCATAATTAATTAATAAGGAGTGGAATTGAATAAATATTATATCTTTTATACGTTTATTATATATATACGTGGTTGAATGTTCTTGGTTGACAAAATGGATTGGGGTTGGTTCTTGTTTACCGTTACATCTATTGTAAACCCAAACTTTTCCGGGTATAGAAAATTATGTTATTTATTGGTTTTAATTTAATTTCCTAGAAAATAGTCCTTTCTTTTCGGGACTGTTGCATTTAATATTTTTTGAAGACCATCATCACAATGAAAACGGTGGTGCAGTGGTGAAGACGCAAGTTTTATAACTTGAAGACCCATGTTGGATTCTCCATGGATTGATTTTTGGGAAATTTTTTCCAAAAAGTTGCTATTTTGAAAAGAAAAAAAACACAACGCAGCTACACAATATTGAACCCGCGACCTGTAGGTGGGAAGATGACCCATCGACCACCTCGGCTGGAGCTTTTTTGTTCAAAGGAATGGATCAGTTTAATTGATATACAGAGCGGCGGCAGGATCTAATTAAAGATTAGTAAATCCAATAAACGTAAGGTATTATATTTATTAAATTTTAATTTTATAGATTAGATACGGGGTACCAACGGTCCATCTCAGTGGTTTATTTTTCGCATTTATTTTCTCTTGTGATTATTTATGTGATATAACCATGCCATGCATCATATTTATGAATTCCACTCCTAGCATAGCATACATGTATAATTTTGGTATTAATTAGACATGTATGAACACGGTAATTAATTTAGATCATTTAGGTAATTAATTAAATTAGTTGAACAAACGGAATTTTATCTGGATATAAAATTCACAAGATAAAAATAAAATTTACTTGGTAAATTTGTTTTTGGGATCTTAAATCCTTCGTGGATTTAATTATGTAGTGGCTACATAAATGAGATTTTGATGGTCAAAAATTTGGAAAATCGTGAAAATATAGGACACTAACTAGACGGTATTTGGAACCGATATGTTGGTGATTGCTTTTCATGATTTATTGTTTTCGATTATTGGAAAATTCTGAGATCCAAAATTTTTAGCATGATAAAATTAGAACTATAAAATTCATTGGTGAATTTTTGTTGTGTAGTGTCTACACAAGAATTTTCTAAATGATTTGAAAATTGGAAAATCAAGAATAATGTGACATTAGTTAAACGGTATTTGGAACCGATAACAAGGGGGAGCTTTAAAATTTTGTGATTTATTTTTTTTGAATTATTAGAAAAATCATAAGTTCTAATGAATTAGGATCATAAAATTCTTTGTGAAATTTATTTGTGTAGTGTCTACACAAAGGAATTTTAATACATAAAATTGGAAAATCGTGAATATAGTGACACTAGTTAGACGGTATTTGGAACCGATAAACTAGCAGGAGGATTAAATTAAATATTCATGATCAATTGTTTTTGGAAAATTCTAAAATCCTATTAAGACCACCAATTTTTCAAAATAACGAGTGGTAGCGGGGAAGGTGACAACCGACCCCACGACCTCTACTGTTGACACAAGCACCATGAGAGAATTGTGACACCTCGTGCCGCTTTGATTTCGGCCACCTTCGGATGGCCTTCACCGCTACCAAAATTCAAGGCTTGGTTTCCGAAAGGATAGGATTTTGAGTACTCGTCGGATCACTGACCTACCATTCGGCGGCATACTCGGAGTCTACTTAAAAATCTGAAACAGTAGGTCACACTCTAATGCGTATTTTTGGAAATATCTTGGCTGAAAAAGGAAGGTAATCAACAATTAAATCGGGAAGTCTGATTCTCAGTTAATTGTTGAGAGAGATTGTCTCAATTTAATCATCACCTCTTTGACCTACCCTAAGGCGGCACTGGTGTGAGATTAAATCCTTGGAATGGTGGGATAAACTGCATACATGACATCACGTTTATAATTCCT
Source organism: Gentiana straminea (assembly GCA_036785695.1). Classification (NCBI taxonomy): domain Eukaryota; kingdom Viridiplantae; phylum Streptophyta; class Magnoliopsida; order Gentianales; family Gentianaceae; genus Gentiana; species Gentiana straminea. The sequence continues at coordinate 6,547,026 of JAVUPR010000326.1, read as the reverse complement.
AATATTTATTATTTGTTGTGGTGTATGATTTGATTTATATTTCTGTCATAATTTATTTTCGCAACTACATATCATCTCAAGGTATCTAAACTACTTAACGCGATAAATTAACTGATGATGACTTCGTAAAAGTGGAAAAGTAACAAGAACGTTGAACTCATAAATCAAGAATGCAATTAATTTTCGGTAGAGGATTCTTCTCTTGAGACTTCGAACTTAAGTGACATTGATAAGTATGTCACTGCTATCACTCGTGTTGAACGGGAGACAAATTAAATTAGTTCAAAGATGACGAGAATGATTTGGTATCAATCTCACTAAGACATCCCACAGTTCACGAGTAGTGTCGGCCATTTCCTTCAAAGAAAGCCAAGAATGGGAAGGTAAATGTCTACAAGTGTAAGTCATCTAAACTAAATAAGTTAAAGGCTAAACCGAAATATTAATAAAAGAAAATATAGGATAAGGAAAGTGATTTCGGATCACTAACCTATGAATCTTTAGAGACTTTCTTAACCGAGTAATTTGACTCAGAATCTAAGTTCTTTTGTAAGAACAAGGTAGCTGGCATTCATGATAAAAAAAAGTAGACAACGGGCAGTTATTTCAGCTTAGATAGTGGGAGTGATATAAGGAAACAAATTTCGGATTTTAATCCATGAATATCGCAGAAATTTTAATTTCTATTTTCAGATTCGTTGAAACTAATGGATTCACGTTCAAATCGATAATATAGTTGCCTTAACGAAAGTGAATATGACATTTGTATACGATTCTGAGACTTGGACTTTTGTCTGATAAAGTCAGAACCACTAAGTAATGCTGAAAAGGTATATGTAACACATCATAAGCTATTAAGACAAATGGTTTCCATATTAAGATAAACGATTCTTTAGCATCTATTAATTAGTGCATATATCCTAAAGATAAGATCTTAAGACTGGCTAAGGGTGATTCCTATCTCTAGACTGAGATCCATCTCTCAAAGGAAAAATGACTAAGTAACCTTTCAATTAGGAAAGGGTAATTGAGCTGAAGAAGTATCACAGCTTGTTCATATAGACCTTCGGGGTCTTATGAAGGATACAAGCTAGTGGGAGTTTTTGAGAGGTAGACAATTTGTCTAATTTCTACTCGAAACGCTGATAGTTTATCTAAATATTTGGAGGAATCTCTGATATTACCAGAGAAACGAGTATTCCATGCTCAAATATAGGCTATAGCATAGTATTTGGAACTGATGCTCGGCCAACCTTCGAGTGAAACAATTTCACTGAAAGGATAAACCATGTATTGTCTTGTATAGTTATTGATATGCTACATTACACTGCTTAACTCAATTAAGATATTAGTTGCAAAATATCGGTTTACATTATTATGTAATACCGAGAAGTCTACCTAGAAGATGCTTATGAATTCATGGATAAATAATGAAGTACATTTACTCCACTTCCGCATATTGAGGCATTTAGCACTAGTGCTTGAAGGTAGGACTGGAGATTTTACATATACGCTTAGACGGTGACTGTTCGTGAAATATCTTAATGCAATGAGTAAAGGTTGGTTATAAGATTCTTAAGATCGGATAGTGACGGTTAGACTGTTACATCCTTTCTAAGAATGTTTAAATACCAACCTTAGACCTTAAAGTAAAGTTACTCAAGGAGTTATTATCTGATTTAATCAGACCACATCCAACATTAGTTGTTTGGGATAACACTGATAAATACTACTGAACCAGATCAGAATATCGATCCACCCAAATGTAGTGGGAGTATGGTTTATCCATTGACTCGCTGTGATTATGCAGATTTTACAGTCTGTTGGGGGTGATTGATAACCTATGGTCTTTTGGAAGGACTGTATAGGATTCCGATAAAAGGAGGTTGGTTTAAAGCTATAAACCTGTAAATGGTGTTTTGGCACTCCAGTTCTATTCACACTCTTGTAGAACCACCTGAGTGTCTCAGGTCCAATAGGAGCAATTGGAACTGCGTGAAAAAGAGTCGAATGAATGATAAAGTTTAACTTTCAAGGAAAAGCAAAGTGGTCTAGGGGTAATTCCCTAAGAAGTAGATAGTTCAATTAGGGTGATGCCGCCCGAACTCTCTCACCATTCAACCTTGCTTGACTCCATGGAAAGCAGGAAGATTACCAAGGGTGATGCCCTAAAACTTCCTTGCCGTACAAAAGAAGCTTTATTTCATTCAGAACAGAAGGGTTTTAGCTCAAATTCAATCGCAGATTGACTACCTATGCTTGTATCCATTGGTGGATTAAAGCAAACCTCTAGGTCATTAAAAGGCACATGTTTTGAAATGTGTGGGTTTCACCAAAATATTGATGAGTCTTTGGTAGACCAGAGAATCAATATTTGTAAAGTAGTACGACGTTAGTGTCAATAAAAGGTAACACTGAAAAGTTGTAAGCAATATGGGTGTGTTATCTGAAGTCAGAAACTGATGAGCCAAAGCTTCTCTTAACAAGAGAAGTGGACTATACTCTTAGAAATCGATTCGGTCAAATTCATGAGAACAAGTTGTTGGCAATATCACAAGCATCTTATTGGTTAAGATGATAATGCATTTTCGTATGCAAAATTCAACGAGAGGTTTCCTACCCAACCCTTCACGGAATAATTCTCTCAGTCTTTGGATAAAGAGAAAATAGGATAAATTCTCTAGTGGATAGAGAATGTCAGATTACTAAAAGTCATTTAAAGTCAAATCTCGGACTCAACCAATGGATAAAGATAGTGCATTCACAAGTATCTTTAGAGAATGAGGAATTATATACTTGTAATTTCAGGTGCAAACCTGAGTATTGGTTACACTGATTCTGACTTTAAGTCAGATTAAATATGATCGTTACTCGATCTCGGGCTCAGTGTTTAGTCATAGTGATGGAGCTATAGTCCGGAGCAATCTAGTACTGCCAATTTGACTCTATTAGTTGAATACATAGCAGCTTTCGGAGCAGCTAAAGAGGCAGTGTGGCTTGAGAAGTTATTTGTTGGATCGGGAAGTGATTCCAGGTCTCGATGAGCCGATACCATTTTACTGTGAAAACAATTGAGAGGCAGCTCATGCAAATGATCTTCGCTGTCACAAGAGGTCAAAAGCATATTGAGAGAGTGTACCACATGGTCAGATAGATCGTGCCGAGAGGCAACATTTTTGTCCTAAAAGATCGCCTCGAGCTGACAATCTAGTTGATCAGTTTACCAAGTCGTGTGGCATCTAATGTCACTAATAAGCGCTTGATGGGTGGGAGATTTGTCTCATATGCTTTAGAGCAAGTGGGAGAATGTTGTGGATGGAAGAATAAGGGTGTGGTGCTCTAAAAACAATTGTTGCTTGTCTTTACGGGCAAGTGTGAGATTGTTGGATATAGTGCCCGAAAGACAATTGTTGCTTGTCTATACGGGCAAGTGGGAGGTTGTTGAAAGTAGCGCCCGAAAGACAATATATGTAATTGTTTTTATAATTAATAAATGACAGATTTATTCTCATCTTATTATTTGCTTTGTGCTTATATCTTATACACTGCTGAAAACCCCAAGTTGTATCATATGTAGCCATATAACTTTGTGTGTGTCCCACATGAGGATTAAGTTTATGGTGATACACTTAAATTGTTAGTCCGTGGTGAACTTAATCAAAGTATGGGGTCTATTGATTAAACCACCATTAATGTGCCCAGAACACTTAAAGGTGTGACCGTCTTATCCGGACCGTCGATATTGGTTATCTAAGTGGGGCATTTATATATGATGTAGTCATATAGGACTGGACCGATTTAATCTTCGTTTCTCATATAATTCCGTGATTGAGAATTCTTATTAAATCACAAGATGATCATATATGGATTAACCTTAATCCTGAAGTGATTGCAGACTCCTACTTGTTTCAAGATAGTGTTTGATGTGTTCGTTAAGGATTGCTAAGAGGCGCGGTCCGAATCACTTTCACGTTGGCACTATTCTGGAATGAGTGAGGAGTGTGTGTCTCACAGATATGGAATCCATTCCTTCCTGCGGGAAGTAGAAAGACAATCCCATTATTTGTTGTTCCTTGAAACTGATCGATCGGCCGAGTTCGTACTGGTTATGAACTATTTGATCACTAGTGTGTTAATGGTAAATAAGGATAAGATGTAATGAAGAAGGTTTACGGAAACATTCCCACTTCATTACGGATATTTTATGGATGGTTAGTCTGTATGTAATGATTATATCAATGGACACTTATCGACACGATGTTTGAGAATAAGTTATATCAATAATCGATAGACTTCAGTTTCGGATTTATGGTGGCGTAATTCCGGAATTAATAAGTTGAGTAGAAATATTTTGTTCGATGAATATTTTATCCAATTTATTGTAGCCACTGGTTATAGGTCAATGGTCCCCGGTTTGGCTCCTAACACGTGAGTGTTTTCTCATTTTATGGAACCTCGAGAATAAATTAAATAGTTGGTCTATTTAATGAATATGCAATATTAGTTATTTGGTAAATAATATGTAAATTAGAAAAGACATTTTCTATTAAAATATAATGGCAAAAATGGCGCCTCATTGTGAGAAAATTGGGAAAAGAAATTTTCCTATATTATGTCACATGTGTAATTAATTAATTATTTATTTGTTAGATAATTAATGGAAAAATAAGAGATCGATTTTATAATCATTATCTCATTTATGGAGATTATCTTTATTTTATGGCGAATATTTTTTCCTTATGAAAATAGGTAATTGTATTGTGAAAATGATAACTCTCTCTTAACTAGTTATTTTCCTATATAAAGAGAGTTCCTCCAAACACAATAGACAATCTAAATTGGCGCCACACTTATAATAAAAAGAAGAGAAAAATTTGTTTCTTGTTCTAGCCATTAGGAGGAGAAAAACTTGGAGTTTTTCTTGGCGCATATTCAAGGAGGTTCTACTACGAGGATCAACGTCCACCAGTCGTCGCTTGGAAATACAATCCGGAAGATCACGGCTTCTCTCTGGTTGTGTAAATCTACTAACCTTCTTGTAGATTATTAATTATTATATCAATCATATGTTGGTAAAATTCGAAAAACGAATTTTAATTCATTGCTTCCGCTGTGCATGATCGAGCGTCTCGATCGGTGCTATGAATCAGATCTGACGATCCAATTATGGATCGGATCCGGATTCGGGTTTCGTATATCCGGAAACTAACCAACACAGGTTTTTCACCACCAAAAGTAAGGAATAAATAAGTAGTACCCCTGAGATATCTCATAATCCATTTCACAGCATTCCAATGCTCTCTACCAGGATTAGAAAAAAATGAATTACGTTACCAACTATATAAGTTATGTCTGGTCTAGTACATACCATGGCATGCATCAAACTACCCACTGCTGAAGCATACGGGTTCTTCTACATCTTTTCCTTTTCATCATCGCTAGAAGGACACTATTTGATACTCAACTTGAAATGTAATGCAAGTGGATCCGATTCTGATGATTAGACTTGATTCTATCTTCTTTTCATATTTTCCCCATTTGCTGTTCTTCATTTTTAATTTTAGTATTTCCGACTTTAGTTAATCATTGTAGATTTTATTAATATTATGAATTTAGTGAATTTTATCGGCTTAATCTGTTTGAATTTCTAATTATTGCTTTCTTATTGCCATCATAATTGTTATATCAATTTCTGGTACCCCGATAACTCACTTTGTTTTGTATGTAAGATTCACTGCAGATTTTCATGGATTTATTTCATTAGCCCGGTCTCGCACGTTTACGGATTCTTTTATGAGATCCGCGCTTAATGAAGCTAAGTTCCTTTCTAGCTTTTAATATTTTCATCATTGGGGACAATGTTTCGATTAAAAATGGGGTAGGAATGTCTCATAGCTTGTTGGCATCGCACTTTGTCAATATCCGATTATCTTGATTCTTTTCGATGCATTTTTCACTACTCTACTTTTTGAATCGTTTTTTTAACAACATATTCCTCTTATGAACCACCTTTCTAAGCACGTATAACTCACTTTATTCAGTGTGTAGTATAAATGACGCCTTATGTTGACTTGAGTTGACACTAGTTTTTCGAGTTTTGTTCAACCTATGGTCATTTAGGTCAAGTTATGGATCTTATAAGAGCACATGATTTATGGATTCGGTAGTTTATCAAAATGAGTGGACCGTGAGGATAGATAGATTTTTTGAAAGTGTCCAATCTGCCCAAAAAAGAATTAAAATCTTTGGCAAGAGGGTAGCAATTTCGGTGTTAGGTTTGATAAATTGTCTTGCTAGGCCCCCATCATTGCAAGTTTCTAAATGGTAATCTACCCGGTGCTCGCACAAATAATAAATAAATAAGATAAACACGAGCCTTGGAGTAGTACTCGGTTCTCGATCCGCGTTGCCCAGTTTACTTGACCTACATTTAAAGTGATTAAATCAAATTATAAAATCAAGAACATAAAGGGACAAACAATCTCGCGAATTGCTAGTTAGACTCTAGGTTGATATAATGTGTCTACGCTATTGATGTTTGAGAGTTATTTGCACGCACACACACACACACACACACCGGTTCATGCGTTGAATATTGATTAATGCGTTACTAACGGATAATAGATGACATGATTCTTGTATTGACTTTTTGATGCACTGATGTTTTTAATTAACTTGTATATTGGTCTGAGAGTTTATTTCTTTTTTTTCTTGGGACAATCAAAATCTAAGTGGACGGTAGTTGATCACACTCTATTTAGTACAAAAAACTATAATGTTATTTTACACGAATTATGCTCAATTGACGAGAGATAGTCTGAATATTGTGCGAAATACGTGCCGATTGCTTAGTGTGTGTTCCTTGGTTGTTGATCCCTTGGAGTTGGTACTATTTTGTCTCGTTTTGCATGATTTTCAGGTGAGCCATATACCGAAAAAGTTAATGGGCCTATATAAGGAAGTCCAAGAAGAGATCTACCATAAAAAGAGACTGAAGCTGGGCTCATTAATTCAAAAGCCTAGCCTCAATAGCGAGTGCTTGAGGAGCAAGAAATCGAAGCTGTCATGTTTACCTAAGTCGGTTAGGGTTTATTAGCTTAAGTCGGCTACAGTGACTATAAAAAGCCTGTAGCAGTCCTTTCTAACATATACTTTTAATATTATCAAGTTTTATATGAAATAAAGTTCCTTTGTTTTGGTTGTGAGTTTTTCCATTGGTTTCCTTCCCCAAGCCATCAACTAGCTTGAGTTGATCAAGCTAGATCTCCATTATCAAATGTATGAAGCTTTGAACGTTCCTTCATATTTTCGGTATGTAGATTTACTTGTTTCTTCGCAATATAATTAATCTGCATGTTTAACGAACCCGTAATTTATCAGAAGTTATCAGAATGATAAGATGTAATTCTAGAATTAGGAACCGCCACGCTCGCAATTGCGACGGTCTATATCGCAATTGTGAGGCAACCTTAGGTCACCCTAAATTTGGAGATTCAGTATCAGCTACGTTGATCGACAGGTTTAATTCACGTTTAGTTAGATCTAGCAAATTTTTTTTGCGTATTCATAAATTAACATGAAGGACTATTTGTGAATTGTTAGTTATGACATAGTCTAGATCAATCTTTAAGACTGCCTAGTCATTGTCGATAGCTGCTTACGGAAGTTCTCGGTCTTGAGCCGGCACTCTCTAGAACTTATTGCGTGTGGGTTAGTACAACCAAGTAAGAAGTTTAACTGCACATAGACATTTACGGTCCTTGCAAATAGAAGTAAACAAGTTTAGGAGACTACACGCGTAGCTAAAACTGAATTAAAATATATGTTCTGATTAACTCGAGAAATTATAGAGGGACGTAAACATAACGATTAATTACACCTAACTAGGAGATATGTTAGGCCGGTGGAATACTAGTTTATTTTCTGTCTTTACGTTGGTCATAGACCACTATATGTGTTCTTAATTAGATTAGTACATTTATTATCAATGTTGCATTGTCTCTGTGGGATCGACCTTGATTCTCCTTTTCTATACTGCAATTGACTTAGTAATCTTGCTAGTATAAGCGAGTTAAATGCACGAAATCATCAGTTTTGGTACAAAGAAGGCATTAGACAGCCATATCAGAGAGAAGACTTCCGAAACAATCTTCGATTCTAGAAGCTTTTCAGTCTCCATTTTGATTGTTTTTTTTCCTTTCAAGAGTGAAGTGACGCTTCTTTTGCTGAACCGCCTTTTAGTTTAGATCAATGTTTAGTTTGAGGACCGCCAATTCAGTGGATATCCGCATGTCTGAGGCGGCCCATGCAAATATTTCTGCAAACTCTTGCAATAGGATTTTGAGCCCCTATTTTTTTGTTGGGGGGAAGCCATGACCCAATTAAGATCATCCGGTCAGGCCTTTCTTGCCATAAGTTTACACATTATGCGGGGTCTTCAGATCCTAAGGCCTTGTTTGGTTTCGGGTGGGATTGAACTAGTTGGATCCAACTCAATGTTTTATTCAATCCATTATTTTATTTACCATTATTTTATTATAACTTCTCACATCAATCATTTCACCATCAAGAAATAAAATAATATTAATCAATTCACTTTATTCAACCACTACATTATTTAATCATTATTTTATCAATATATTACTTCATTAAAATTGCTCTCACCAATCATTTCTTTATCTACACAAATTTCAACACATGATTTCAACTTTATAATCATTAGTTTACTTTATTTTATTTTATTTTCTTTCTCCTGAATCCATTCAACCCCAACCCCACCCGAAACCAAACAAGGCCAGGTTCTTCAGTTTACGGAACGAGATCTTCCATTAGACTTGCAAAAATACTCATTTTTTCTCCTATTTACGGTGGCTATGTGACGTAGAAGTCTATAAAATCAACAAACGATAACAAGAGCTAACCCAAGGTCCAAGCTTTCATTCATATAATAAGAGATAATTTTGATTACAAGATGATTGCTAACTAAGAGACTTAGTCTATTTATTGTGTAGAAAACCCATTTAGGTATAATCTAAACTTAAAAAGCCCAATGGCTAATCATTTAATTTAAATGTTAATAACAGATAATGATGTCCCTACATCAGTCCATCCCCTTCTCAAAAGAATCTTGTCCACGAGCGAACTAGTGGTAATCCACATTAAGGCCTCCCAAGCACACCATTAAGCTCCATTGGTGGGTCTAGTCCATTCAGCATCTTGTGAAACAATTTCAACATCCTCTTAAAATGTCCATTGTCATATAAATGGTCAAGCACGGATGAGGTCGGATTAATAGGGATCAATCGTGGGATCTTGGCCATTAATGCGATAAAACCGTCTGTGAAGGTGGAAGAAGACCTATTATGCTAAGGAGCGATTTGATCCGCCTCATCACCTAATTGTTGCTGAGATGGGGTTGTTGAACCCTAAAAGTGACCCGAATGAGGTCGGATTGTTATTGATTGGATCGTTTAGGCCAATGGCCCAACTGTGGACTGTTTCATGTTAGCCCATTAGACAACTTAACTTGTTCGAGACCCAATTTGAGCGATATGTATAATTTCTGGGATTCTACCCATATCACGGCTCTAGTTATCACTACCCCGTAAAAATATATTAAAATAGTTTTACTAACATTCTATTCAACTATGTATCTTTAAGGATGAACAATTTTTCATACATTTTCATATGAGGAAACAAATGTAATTTACATTATGAATTATATATAGGCTTAGAAGATACCTAGAAGATTCTACTTGCTCTGCGGGAAAAGGAATAAATTATGAGAGGAAGGTAATTTTTTTATTTTGCTATATCATATTTTCAAGATCATTGTTGTTGAAGGCTTCATTAGTGGGGTTTTTTCCTCAGCACTCAGATCATTATGGTATGTTTTTTGACTGATGAGAAGCGTGACAAAACACACTTTTGCACATTTGATCATCGGGGCTTACATCACAATCAATAGGTATTACATGATAATCAATGGTGGAAATGTTTGTCGTGTCTTTATCGAATTTTTGAGGCATTTTTTTTTGTGGTAATGGTAAATAATCAGCAGTGACCCTTTGGGATTATCAAATCTATGGTGTGAAGATGATGGAAAGATAGATAGTAAGCCACCAAAGAATGGGAGAGGATTAAGTTATTTATGAATTATTGTTGTCTGCATCCGTCTGTGGTTATCTAATGATTAATCAGCATCCATCTTATCATATTTTATTTGTAATTTGTTGAGTTTCAATAAAAGATCTTAACTTGGTGCTTTAATCATTTGTCCCGGTTGCTAGGGTCTGGGATGAAAGTCTTTATCTTTGTTAGACATTTCGATCATACGATTCAAGAGTTGCAACATCCTTACGGTGACTACAATGGTAAGGACGGGTGCCCTCACAAGAGGGTCGTGCACGATGAGAAGAGTTTGGAAATCATAGTGGATAAGGGTATGCAACAACATACTATATTTGTTGTGAATGCTAGTGAAGCTTTTGATACCATTACTGGAGACCTGGTTTTTGTTTTTCAACAACAATAAAACAAAAATCCTAAGTTCAAACGCAAAGGATTTGATTAGTGCAAGTCTTTGGATTCTTAGTTACCTGTACGATCTTCTCAAGAATTATTCTTAATTGCAGTTGGATGAGTGTGATATGATATCTGTGTAGATCGATGGGTTACAAACTAGATATTCTTCTTTGAAGGATGAGCACATGTATTTTCGTGTCATAATTCAGTACAACATCGAGACTTTGTCGGTGTCAACGATAGTGAAAATCAAATCATTTTTATGTAATTAGATGGAATCAGTGATAATCCCACATTAAAATGTAGAATTCTAAGTGCATGACTACATAACCATCCCCTTGTTTCAAACATATGACAAGAACAACTAACAGTTTCATCTTCTGTACAATATATATTGCACGTTGTAAGCACGTCCCTCGTCTCCTAGCCGTAACACAAATTCCGTGTGATTTCCAATATTCGATATACTCATAATCTTGAGTTTTGTGGCTTCTAAAAATTCAACTTCAAATTTCTTAAAGATGGCAAATGTGAAAACACGACCAGCATGGTCTAAAATTCCAATTCCATCAAGTACAGATTTTGGCTTACCCCGGCTTATAAAATCATGACGAGCTTCTTTTATTCGCATCTGATTGACTCTTTCCTCATAGCGAGTAACAAATTCAACAAGTGCCAAAGCTCGACAAGAGAAATCATTTAATATCCGCAGAAAAACAATCACGATTGAAAGCTGGGCTCCATTTTTCTTTCAAGTCATATAACTTGTTTAACCAACTATTATCCTTAGTATTCCATTTCTCTGTCATATCTATCCAAATAGAGTTGAATTCAGCTTCTGATTCACAACTCCATAAAAGTTTATTAAAGTATTTATCTCTAAATTCGGGTTTCCCGAAAAGATGCGGAATCTTTTATGCTGCATTTTTCTCTATGTACGTGCCACTCACATAGGCGATGGCGTGTGCTTGGCATTGTTGTCTTAACGGCCTTTGCCATCGCTTGGTCTTGATCCGTAAAAATAGTGAGTGGTTATTTACCTCCCATTGCTTCCAAAAAAAAATTGGAATAGCCATTGAAAAGAAGTAGCCGTCTCATTCCCCATAAATGCACATCCAAAAAATATATTTTTCCAATGATTGTTAACACCAACAAACGGAGCACATATCAAATTATACTTATTTGTTCGGTAAGTAGTGTCAAAAGTAACAACGTCACCATAACACTCATAATATAACTTCGATACACCATCCCTCCAGAAAAAGTTGCACAAATGACCATCATCATCAAGTTGGAATGTGTAAAAGAAGTCCGGGTCCTGGGATTGCATAAATTTAAAACGGTCAATCAAAGATTGTGCATCCCCTATGCCTAACAAGCTTTTTCTGCATTCTTGGTTGAAATTATGAACATCTTCTTCTATAAAGCCAAGGTTTTCAATACCACCAGCCTTTAGTCATATACCTGAATGCCACCGTAGGGACGTACTCCTGAATGTATCAAAGATCCAATAATCTCCTTACTAGATTGTGATAATTTACGACCGGACGGGATGCAATATTTTTGGCCATCCTCAACCATTTCATGATTGTGAATGTCATTATACTTGGATATATACCACCCACAGGCCATCAATTATTTTAAATTGAATCTTAGCCTCACAACCACATCAATAATCTAATCTATGTCTTAGTCTTCTCTCATCTGGCGCACGAGTTGCTGACTTTCCTTCACATGAACAAACAAATTCACATGTAGTTAGAGTACCTGTTTTGTTGAATCGCTTATTTGCCTTTAATTCTTACCCCGAACCCCTTTAAGATGCCATAGGCATTGTAAGCTTCAACTTCATTGTTAAAAGTCATACCAACCTTCAGCTTCATGTCTTTTCCTACATTTTTCACGACTGCCGATGAAACTTCATGGATGTGTTTGTCTACGCAATAAAGAAAGCCATACACAAATATGGTGAGAAAACAAAAATTATCAAACACAGTGCATCCATAAAATAAATAACAAAAATGATACCTAGAATTTGTGCTAATACTTGTCCAATATCTGTACCTATACACCATTATAGAGAAAACAAAGAGCAGACATTGTTACGACCCTTAAAACAATCAATCTCCACTCCCAAAAAAAAAAACAAAGAGCAGACATTGTTACGACCCTTGTTATGATTTTTAGAGAACGAGGAATCATATGCTTGTGTATTAGGGTGCCAACCTGAGTGTTGTTGACTACACTGTTTCTGATTTTAAGTCGGAATAAGGATGATCATGAATCGATCTCAGGCTCAGTGTTTACTCATAGTGAATGAGCTATAGTCTGGAGCAATCCAGCACTACCAATTTGACTATGTTAGTCGAATGCATATCAGCTTTCGGAGCAGCTAAAGAGGTAGTGTGGCTTGAGAAGTTCTTTGTTGGATCTGGAAGTAATTCCAGGTCTCGATGAGCCGATACCATTTTATTGTGAAAACAGTTGAGAGGTAGCGCATGCAAATGATCTTCGCAGTCATAAGAGGTCAAAAGCATATTGAGTAAGTACCACATGGTCAGACAGACCATGCGAGAGACAGCGACGTTTCGGTCATAAAGATTGCCTCAAAACCGACAACCTGCTGATCGGTTTAACCATGTCGTGTGGCATCCAATGTCACTGATAAGCGCTTTGCGGGTATGAAATTGGGAGATATGTCTCATTTGCCTTAGAGCAAGTAGGAGAATATTGTGGTTAGATAGAATAAGGGAGTGGTGCTCTAAAAACAATTGTTGCTTGTCTTTACGGGCAAGTGGGAGATTGTTGGATGTAGTGCTGCTTGTCTATACGCAAGTGGGAGATTGTTGGAAGTAGCACCCGAAAGACAATTTCTGTAATTGTTTTTATAATTAATAAAAGATAGATTTATTCTCATCTTATTATTTGCTTTGTGCTTATATATTATACACTGCTGAAAACCCCAAGTTGTATCATATGTAGCTTTATAACTTAGTGTGTGTCACACGTGAGGATAAAGTTTATGGTGATACACTTGAACTGTTAGTCCGTGGTAAACTTAATCAAAGTATGGGGTATATTGATTAAACCACCATTAATGCGCCCAGTACATTTTATGGTGTGACCGTCTTATACGGACCGTCGATATTGGTTATCTAAGTGGGGCATTTTTATATGATATAGTCATATAGGACTGGACCGATTTAATCTGCATTTCTTATATAATTCCGTGATTGAGAAATCTTATTAAATCACAAGATGATCATATATGGATTAACCTTAATCCTGAAGTGATTGCGGACGCCTGCTTGTTTCAAGATAGGGTTTGATGTGTTCGTTAAAGATCGCTAAGAGGCGCGATCCGAATCACTTTCACGTTGGCACTATTCTGGAATGGGTGAGAAGTGTGTCTCACAGATATGGAATCCATTCCTTCATGCGGGAATTAGAAAGACAATCATCTTATTTGTTAATCCTAGAAACTGATCGATCGGCCGAGTTCGTATTGGTTATGAACTAATTGATCGCTAGTGGGTTAATGGTAAATAAGGATAAGATGAATTGAAGAAGGTTTACGGAAATAATCCCGCTTCGAAACGGATAGTCTATGGAGGGTTAGTCTATATGTAATGATTATATCAAGGGACACTTATTGACTCGACTTTCTGAGATTAAGTTATATCTATAATCGATAGATTCCAGTTTCGGATTTATGGTAGCGTAATTCCGGAATTAATAAGTTGAGTAGAAATGTTCTGTTCGATTAATATTTTATTCAATTTATTGTAGCTACTGGTTATAGGTCTGTGGTCTCCGGTTTGGCTCCTAACACGCGAGTGTTTTCTCGTTTTGTGGAACCTCGAGAATAAGTTAAATAGTTGGTCTATTTAATGAATATGCGAATATTATTTATTTGGTAAATAATATGTAATATAGAAAAGACATTTTCTATTATCCAAATGGCATAAAATGGCGCCATATTTTTTTGATTTTGGGAAAAGAAATTTTCTCCTAATTCATTATAATGCAGATAATATAATTATTTATGTGTTAAATAATTATAAATAAGAATTTAGTTTTCTTATTGGATAAATAGAAAATTTATTTTTCTATTGGATAAATGTTTTACTTTCCTAAAAGGAAAAAATAAATTTGTGTGTAAAAGATAAACTCTCAAATTATCAACGCCTATTTGAAGAAAAAAATATAGAGATTTTTTTTTTTTTGGTCCTAGCCGTTTGGGAAGAAGAAAAACTAGATTTTTTTTGGAGGCATATTCGAGGAGGTTCGAATGCGGGATCGACGTCCACCAGTCGTCGCTTGGAGATACAACTCGGAAGATCATGGCTTCTCTCTTGTTGGGTAAATCTTAAACCTTCTTGTAGTTGATTAATTAATCATGTGAATCTTATCGCGGTAAAATCAAAAAACGAATTTTAATTCGTTGCTTCCGCTGTGCATGATCGAGTGTCTTGATCGGTGCTGTGAATCAGATCTGATGATCCATTTATGGATCGGATCCGGATTCGGGTTTCTGTATATCCAGCAGTCCCCACAAGTCACAATGCACTAATTCAAAATTTTAACTAGCCGTACTATCACTATTCGGGAAACTTTCCCTTGGTTGTTTAGCCCGAAAACAAGCGTCAGACCCATCTTTATTCAGAAAACTAGACGCACTCACATTTGGAAGTTGTTTAAACTCTTTTTCTGAGGGATGTCCCAACCGCTTGTGCCATAGATCCATGGATTCCGTCCCACTGATCTCTATAACCTTAACGTGTGGTACTCCCCGGAAAAAGAAAAGTCTATCTTCGCGCTCACCCACTCCAATCAGCCTCCTCGTCATTCGGTCCTGCATAACACAAAATATTGAAGTAATATGGATCTGACAATCAAATGCACCGAGTAACCGAGTTACATATAATGAATTGCATGCCAAATAAGGCACATAAAGGACATTTTCGAGCTTAGACCACCGGGAAAAATACACGTTCCTTCATGCGTGGCATGAGAGGTTCGACCGTCCGGTAGTCCTACAGGATATTTTTCAATCATCCATACATCCACTATATTATTTAACTCACTGGTCACGTGATGTGTGGCCAGGGGCGGCGCCACCTTATAGAAAAAGGGTCACCTGACGCTCAAAAAAAAAAAATAATTTCTATGTATATTATACACGATTTAAAATTTTTATGTACTAATATCTACTTACTGACCCGCTAAAATTTTCAAAAATTTACCCTTGACCCATAATTATACATATATATTTTATGTAATGTATTAAAAATTTGTAATACGGTGTGTCGATCTCGATCCCTGACCCGTGTCACACAATTCCTGCAGCCGCCTATGTGTGTGGCACCAGTATCTATGATCCATGAGTATTCACCTGTTAAGCGATCTTTAGGCTTGGCGAGATTCAAAATATAAAGAATGCCTTGCCAGCCGGTGTTAGATTTGATAGACCGGCCTGTTTCGCTGTTGATGGAATTTTCGGTCCACCTGAATTTGAACTGGATGAGCCGACTGTGTTCTTATTCGCACGAGCCGAGCTGAGCATAGGCCGGCCCGATGCAGCACCATCACCATTGTCCTTCAAATTTCCTCTTCCTGCTGTTGTTCCCGTTCTTCCTCCTCCTCGGTTTCCACAGCCTTGATTATCCGTGATGCTGAAGAAGTAAGCATCCACCTTCTTCCTTTGTTCGTCTCCTTCAGCCACGGCGTGATGACACAGCCGATTGACAACCTGTTCCTCCATCTCAAGATCTGCTGCTTGTAGATTCATCTTTACGCTGTAGAATTCGGAACAAACAATTGCCTCATACAAATACAAAGACCTGATAACAATATAGCCGTCTTGATAACTTTGTGCACTGATCAAACGCCAATCTATCAAATAAATTGCACAAACCAAATCGTAGCTTCCTTTCAAATTTGGAACAATTTCTAGCTGCAAAATATCTCAATCAATTGTGATTAATTTGATACAAATTTTGCTCCCGGACCTTTCCGATGACTATGAAAGCAGGAACCTGCTAGTTTTATTATTATTTTTTTGGGACAATTATCTAAAAGGACACATATTGGACTTAATTAGGCAAAAAGGACATTCAAAACAAACACTTAGTTATAAGGACAAAAATTAGGTAGATAGACCCAAATACCCTTAATGAAGGGAAAAAAAGAAGAAGAAGAAGAAGAAGCGGAACGCTGAATGTATCACGCTGTTGTTGACTTTTGTTTTATTTTATTTCTTTTCCTGGAAGTTCAATTGTGGTTGGTTTTTTTTTTTTATTTTTTTTTAATCTGGATGTTGAATTTTTTTTTCATTGACCACCGTGACGTATTGACCACCGCGATGCACTGACAACCGTGATGCAGAGACAACGCGATGAAATGACACCGCGATGAACTGACAACCGCGGTGCAGCGACAACCGTAATGCATTGACCACCGCGATGCAGTGACCACCGCGATGCATTGCCCAACCCGATGCATTGACCACCTTCGATGCATTGAGCACCGCGCGATGTAGTCACCACCCCCGATTAATTAACCACCTCGATGCATTGACCACCCCGATACATTGACAGCCGCGATGCATCATCTTTCACCTTAATTCATATTTTTATGTAGTGACATTGGCATTCATATATGCAGTGATATCAACATTTTATGCAGTGACATCGGCAATCATATATGCGTGACATCAACAATTTATGCAGTGACATCGGCAATCAGATATGCAGTGGCATCAACATTTTATGCAGTGACATCAACAATCATATATGAATGACATCAACAATTTGTGTAGTGACATCGGAAATCATATATGTAGAGACATCGCGATGAAGTGAAACCGTGATGCAGTGGTCACCCTGATGCAGAGACACCGCGATGAAGTGGCCACCCCCGATGCAGAGACCATCGAGATGCAGTGATCACCGGGATGCAGTGACATTCGATAAAACAACACCGTGATGACATTTGATATTTTTCCGACTTAATTTCATAAAATCGATTTATTCTTCATAAAATCGACTTCAAATGGTTATATCTTTTGATATAAAACTACGATCAACATAAATCTTTCACCTTAATTCATATTTTTATGTAGTTACATCGGCAATCATATATGCAGTGATATCAACATTTTATGCAGTGACATCGGCAATCATATATGCGTGACATCAACAATTTATGCAGTGACATCAACATTTTACGCAGTGACATAGGCAATTTATGCAGTGACATTGGCATTTTATGCAGTGACATCAACAATTTATGCAGTGACATCGCCAAATCATACACAAACCCACCATCAACGTATATCTTTGCTTTCTTTGTTTCAAGGTGATGCATGTTAAACTAATTGATCGTTTAGAGTATGTTTAAATTCTGAAATTTGTCTATCATCCACTCTTCATGTTCCTGAATTCCCTATTAGCCTTTTATCAACTATTAAACTCACAAGAGATCTAAATTGCTCTGTTACATTCTTTCCCAATTCTTGTGTATTGTAGAATCTCCAGATAAGTAATAAGATTGAAACAAGCCATGAGCGTGGATGCTTATATATTGTTTGAAATATGGAAGAGAATTATTTGAATCTTATTATTCATAATTGGAAAAGAATGAAGGGAATATATACAAATATTCCTTACGTGACATCAACAATTTGTGCAGTGACATCGGCAATCAGATATGCAGTGACATCAACATTTTATGCAGTGACATCAACAATCATATATGAATGACATCAACAATTTATGTAATGACATCGGCAATCATATATGAAGATACATCGTGATGAAGTGACACCCCGATGCAGAGACACCGCGATGAAGTGGCCACCCCCGATGCAGAGACACCGCGATGCACTAACAACCACGATGCATTGACATCGGCAATCAGATATGCAATGACATCAACATTTTATGTAGTGACATCAGCAATCATATATGAATGACATCAACAATTTAGGTAGTGACATCGGCAATCAAATATGGAGTGACATCAACATTTTTGTTGAACTTTTTGTCCCGAAATTAGAAAGATTTTTCAGGGGAAATCAAGCTTATGAGCCGCGTCGAGCTATATCGAGTACTTAGACAGTCGAGTTTGATGTTGCCTTTTTATGCCTCAATCGAGCCCGAACTTTTTTAGTCTATTCGAGCTCGAGCCCTATGGAGTATCGAATAACACACAATAACACCAACATTTTATGAAGTGACATCATCACCCAAATTGCAAAACTTTATAAATTGTATATGCAGTCACATATGCAGTGACATCGATGTCACCGCATCAATTCTCTAACTGTAAATGCAGTGACATCAATATCACCGCATCAATTTTATTCCGAATCATACACAAACCCACCATCAACGTATAGCTTTTTTTTATTTGTTTCAAGGTGATGCATGTTAAACTAATTGATCATTATTACATCATGATCAACGGTGTCGATACACGATGTGACACTCGTTGTGTCACAACGGTTGTGTCCGAATCATTACTCAAAAAAAGAAAGGAAAAAAATAAAACATCATATTTGTAAACATCACATTTTCTAGCTTTAAATCTCTGTAAACAATTCCTAATTCGTGCAAATACTCCAATGCCAACACAAAGAAATTGGGATCGAGCTCAAGTGATTAAGTAGCAAATAACATCGATTTAATACAGATGGACTAATACCCTGAATTTCTAATTAGTGACAAATTTGCATCCATTTAGGCATTTGACAAATCTGCATCCATTCAGGCCTCTAACAATTCAGCATTTGTCGATATTATGGTAGTTAAAAGATCATATTCTTTTGTCTTTACATTATGATATTTTTTGGCAAGGTTCTGAACCCATGTTAGAACATAAAAAAGTGCTTTAAGCTAACTAATTTATCAATGGAAGTATTTTTACCACAGACGGTTCATGTTGCAGCTCAATATGTGCAAAACAATGAGTCTTTTCATATGAAATGACACCTTATGCAGTGACACACAATTACACCAACATTTTATGAAGTGATATCAACACCCAAATTGCAAAAACAAAAACTTCGTAAATTGTATATGCAGTGACATTAAAATTATTTTCAAAGCTACCAAATTTGTGTACCAAATTGTATATGGACATGTCATCAAGGTTGGTAAATTGTTCATCAAGAAATGATGCCGTAGCGCGTCGTTTTCGTATAGCTTGGACATGTCATCAAGGTTGGTTTCAAGAATCAATATTGGTCTATCCCCATTCATCAGGAACTTGTCTACAATTTTTGTATGACTAGAAAGACCTTTAAGGTAATTCATAACATAGCTAGTTAGGTAATAAATTCCAGGATTGGATGGTATATTAGTAGGTTTTCTAGCAGTAGCAACAACATCCTCAAACTTAAAATGGTTTCTTTAACACTAGCCCTTAATTTTCTAAGGATGTCCTGACTTTTCATTTGAATAGAAGAGGAGGCCGTTTCAGTAAAGGAGTACAAAAGGTTTATGTCTCACTAACAATGTCTGCAAGAACCTCAAAGATATCGATTATCGGGATCGGCTTTTCGGGGTCTTGGATTCGGATTGGTTTTTCAATATTGCAGCTTTTCAAAAGTTGCAATAATGGAGCTTTTTTTTTACTCTAAGAAGCAATCTGTAGTTGTAGCAGTAGTAGTACCACCAAGGTCCTTAAAAATCTCATCACTTGACCATTTCTCACTAATTAGATAAACCCGAACGAAAATCTCGACAACCTGAATCCATTTTCTGATTTTGGAGTTCAATGTGTTCCATTCCATTTTCAGTACATCATCAATGATGTATTTCTCAACTTCAAGAATGCAGAGACAATCATCATGGGATACTTTTTGGGCACTTACATAAGCTCATGAACATTCACGCCCACAATTTTAATCAAACATCAATTTTGCTATAGTTCTGAGCCAAGGAATCACATCTTGGTTCACGAGTGCAACATTATGATCACGCTCGACTAAATCATCCCCAAAAGATGACCTAAAATCCACAGAATCATCCCAGAAAGATGGCCTAAAATCCACAGAATCATCTGAAATAGACGTATGATTCAGCTCAAAATGCAGTCGATTACGAACAATCAAATGTTTAAACTCCCCTTCAAGACTTACCACTCCTATCTTAAGCATATCATGAGATTTTTTCAGAAGCTCATTTTCTTCATTACCTGTACAAAGATTCAAACGGGAGGTGGTGATATAAAGTAAATTAGAAGCAGGGGAGAGGGTAGGTTTAGTAGAGAAGAAAGGAAGCGATTGAAATTGCCGGCGTTAAAAGGGTGAGAAGGAATTCAGAATGGGTTCAACGAGAATAAATTGGTTTAAAGTAAGAAGGGTAATTTTGTCCGGTTACACTTATTTTGTCCTTATAACTAATGATCTTTTATTGGTGTCCTAAGTGCCTAATTAAGTCCCAAAACACGTCCTTATAAACAAATAACACTATTTTTGTTTATCTTCTTTTGCCATGAAGGCTTTATCTTTTTTTTTCCACAAATGGCTCTGATACCATGATAAATTTTATGGAGTAAAACTTCTGATTTTCAATCATCAATACATCGAGTATTTATACATCATAGGTAAAACCCTAACTCCATTGTTATAAAACGGATGGAGATAACTTCATATGCAAGAAACAGAAACAGAAGCAATCAAACATAAACAATCAAAGGAGATAACAGAAACAAGAAGAACACAGATTTAACGTGGAAAACCTCTCGGTGGGAGAGGTAAAAAACCACGGCGAGAAAAGAGATATTTTATTATGCACCGAATTTTACTGATTTCAACACACTCGGATAATGAGACAACAATCGTATTTATAGGCACAAATCCCTAAACCCTAGCCGCCGGGAATCTTTGTCGATGCACCATAAATACCCCTACACGTGTCCTCCTTTTAATGACACCGTATAGGCGTCACATAACGAAATTAACGGATGTGGGACCTGCTTTGTATTCCGGTACTCGGCGGACTATCACCCCGCGATAGTCACCCCGCCGATAGTCACCCCGCCGACGAAGCTCGGTAGACTCCACCCTACCGAAGCACGAATTGAATACACTTCTCGGTGTCCATCACACGAGTGAGTCTTCGATTGGTTCCACCGGATGTAGAGTTTAAGTCACTTTACTTGACAAATCTCCACCTTGACTTCAACTCCCACTAGAGTCAAACAGTTGCATAACCGGATGTACTTGTACCGGATGCATTCGTCAATGCCGGATGTACTTGTACCGGACTATCTCCACGGCATCCACTCCACCGATCGCCTCGCAAAGTTTCCGAAACGCATTATAAGCTTTGAATATTCGGTAAGTCCGGGCAAAGGCGGAACTTACTCGCCGAACTGGTTTAGTGAACATATCGGCGGGATTCTCCTTTGTGCCAATCTTCTTCACCACAACCCTCTTCTCATTCCTCAAGAAATGATACACGACATCAATATGCTTGGTTCTCTCATGATGAACACGATCCACAGGCTAAACATATTGCACTTACACTCGTCACAATATATATCGGCCGATCCCGATGCAACCCCAAATCACCGACTAGCCCCTTCAACCGGATACCCTCCTTAGCCGCTTCAAGGTAAGAGCCATGTATTCTGCTTCAGTAGTTGATAAGGCTACTGTAGCCTGAAGAGTATCTTTCCAGATGACCACTTCATTTCCCAATGTAAACGCATACCCAGTCATTGATTTTCTACTGTCAACATCACCTGCATAATCAGCATCATAGTAACCTGTGACCAGACCAGTATCACCTCCATAAATGAGACCAACATCAGCTGTACCTCTCAGGTATCTGAATATCCTTTTAACAGCTTTCCAGTGTTCCTTACCAGGTTGAGCCATAAACCTGCTGACAACCTAGTGCACACCATGGCATACATCGGACGCCAACCGCACTAGCATAGGGAACTTTTGACATATACTCCTTCTCTTGGTGACGTGTGAAGCATAAACGAGACAAATGAACATTTGATGCCATAGGAGTATCTATTGGTTTTGCGTGACATCCCAAACTTGGCCAATATCTTACGCACATAACCTGCCGAGACAAGAACAACTTCTTCCGACTCCTATCTCTCGATCTCCATCCCCAAGATTTTCTTGGCCGCACCCAAATCCTTCATTTCAAATTCGGCACTAAGAAGGTTCTTCAGATTTTGAACATCAGACTTCCTTCCTGGCGGCTATCGGCATGTCATCCACATACGAACAAGATAGATATATGATCCATCTTTCAGCAGACTGTGGTATACACAACAGTCATAAGGACTTCTGTTGTAACCCTGCTGAAGCATAAAAACTGTCAAACCTTTTATACCACTGCCTTGGAGCTTGCTTCAAACCATACAATGATTTCTTCAACTTGCAAACATAACTTTCCTTTCCAGGAACTTGAAAACCCTCGAGTTTGTGTCATGTATATCTCCTTATCCACCTCACCATGTAGAGAAGCGGTTTTCACATCTAATTGCTCAAGTTCCGGATCTGTTTGTGCCACCATTGCTAGTAACACCCCGATTGAAGTGTGTCGACCACCGGTGAAAATATTTCATCAAAGTCAACCCCTTCCTTTTGAGTGAATCCTCTTGCAACCAAACGTGCCTTATACCCGACCCCTTCGCCTTTGCTATTCCTTCCTTTTTCTTGAAAATCCATTTACAAGTCACAACTCCCTTGTCGGTAGGTTTTTTGACTAATTCCCAAGTCGATTCTTCAATAATAACTCCATTTCATCTCCCATGGCTGCATGCCACTGAGATGCTTCTATACATGTCACTTTGCTTCCCCGTAAGTAGTAGGTTCGAAGAACCTCTACCTCTTCGCAACTTGGAGTGCATATCCAGGCCAAATCATCATATCCATATCTCCTTGGAGGTATCCCAACATTAGATCTTCTAGACTTCTTTGGCGGCTAAGTCCGATCAATGTTTGTATGACGCCTGCCGAGGTCTCGGCGGTTTCGGCTTGGATCGGATTCGGTTCATTATCCGGATCGGTATAGTGTTGATTTGGATCCACCGATTGTTGCATATCGGTAGACTCCACCCGAAGCTCCACTGTTTCTCAACACTATCGGATTCAAGACCGGTTTCGGACTCGGTAGACCTCCCCACCGATGAGTTTAACATAGAATTTTCATCAAACACAACGTCCTGTGAGGATTACTGCGGACTCTGCCGATGACCAAATCCTATATCCTTTCACTCCATCACCATACCCCACAAACACTCCTTTCTTGGCTCTTGGCTCCAACTTCCCTTCACTAACATGATAGTAAGTCGTACTTCCAAAAACCCTTAGAACGAGTAGTCGGCGAGCTTGCACGACCAAATCTCAAATGGTGTCTTGAGATTGATTCTGTGTGAGGGCTCCCGTTGATTAAGTAGCAAGCCGTCTTACCGACCTACGCCCAAAATCTCCTTGATAAACCAAACTTGAGAAAGCATACATCTTGCCCTCTCCGGTAGAGTTTGATTCATCCTTTCGACTACACCATTCTGCTCGAGGTGTATTCCTTACGGTATAATGTCCGGCAATACCCTCGGTGCACAAAATGAATCAAAATCCGTCCGGCGAAATTCCGGACCATTATCCGTACGAAGCTTCTTGTTTTTCTTGCCTAACGATTCTCCACTAGGGCCTTCCACTTTGCTTGAAGTTATTGAATGCATCACTTTTGTTCTTCATCATCACCACCCAAGTCATCCTTGAATAGTCATCTATGAATGACACAAAATATCTGTGACCACCCAATGACTCAACTTTTGATGGACCCCAATGATCGAATGGATATAATCAAGTGATGCCTTTGTGTTGTGCAACCTGCTGAGAACTTACTTCGTGCAACTTCCCAAACACACAATGTTCACAAAAGTCCGATTCTTAACCTTATATCCTCCAAGAAAACTGCTTGAAGAAAGAACACCGCATACCCCTTTCACCCATGTGACCAAGTCTCATGTGCCACACAACTGAGTCTGCTTGAGGCCGGTGAACTGCTGAGGATGCAACAACAGCAGTGCCAGATACAGTAGATCCTTGTAATATATACAAGGTTCCCCTCTTGATGCCTTTGAGGACTATGTTTGGAGTATTTTTGCAATAATCAAAACAAACTAAATTTATAAAACCGATACTTACAATGCAAACTAACTCCTAACCGACCGAATATCGGGTAGTTGCTAGTACAGTAGGGTAAGTAAGGGTGTCGATCCACAGGGAGATGGTTTGATGAACACGTCTTATGTTTTAGATTTAAAAGCTAGCAATTGCATAGACGAGAGAATTAAAGTTGATTCAAAGCTATGAAAGGATCGTTCGGATGAAAGTTAAAATGCGAGAGAAAATAAATTAACAAAGCAGGAAAGTAAACTAAGGCTTAAATCTGTGAAATTGATCAACAAGCAATTTGGGAAAAAGGACGGCAAACATTGGTTTAACAATTTACTCAAAAACAAAAGCCGACTTATAATTGATGTACTGTGTTTCTTAACAAAGGCGGGTCCACCTATTCAAAAGCAAAACGATCTAATCTCTTAAAACGTTCAATTCAATCTAAGCAAGGTGTGAATCTTTCGATTTAATGACCTAAACAGCAACTTAGCAACTCTCGTTTTAAGCTAGAAGTTAATTGTTCAATCAATTAGCAAAATGATCTCGGTTCACGAAATTTTCGTTCGAAACCATCATGCATTCACTATCTCTCGATATAAATGAATTTAAACAATAAAGCAAGCTAAAAGATCGACCTCTATTGAAGAACACAAGTACATCGAATAAGAAACCCGAATTAATGAGAAAATTGCATCCCCAATCTTGCCCAAAGCGGTTTAGCTATCCATGGAGTGAGTGATTACACAGCTTGAAGATAAATTCATACAATCTAAGTTATAAAGTAAATTGAATCTAAGAAACCCAGCTACCAAGAAGGCTTTTGGGACTGTTTTTGCTGAGAGAATTTCGATCTGAAAAAGTTAAATCCAATAATCTTTATATCTGTGATTACAACTGAGGTCTATTTATAGGAAAGCGGCAAATCTGCAGATTGAACGCCAGTTTCATTGATGGAACGCCCGTTCCAGATTCTAGACGCTAGTTCAGCCGCCCGTCCAATGCACGTCCAAACTCTTTGAATCAAACTTTTCTCCCTGGACGCCACTTCGACATTCTGGACGCCCGTTCAGACTTCTGAACGTCCGTTCGACTTGTAACAGCATTCTGTTGTTGATGCAACGGATTCTGTTATTTGTTAGCTCACCTTCTCTCCTCTAACAACTTGGAAACCATTTGATCTTATCCTTGATGGCTTTTATCTCTTATCCACCTCATCCTCGTGATGTCAACATTATCTATATCATAAATATTACAAAACATAATACAATTCCAAAATAATATGAAATTCATAATTAACCCAAAGAATTAAAGCTTATTTGCAATTTATTTATTTAAGAACCACTTTACTCAATAATTCTATTTTAGGCCCAATTCCAATGCAAATATTACTAATGTGGGGACATTTTATAGGAAAGATATCGTAAAAATTCATATAAAATAGCCCTTAACAACTCCCCCACACTTAGCTTTTTGCTAGTCCCTAGCAAAACAAAACATCGACCTGGTTCGAAATCGAGAAATATAGACGACCATATAATGCATAGTATAGAGATTTAGAAGTTCACCCTTATATGTGTGTGCAAAACCATATTAAACTTCCACTAAAACCAATCTTGAATCAAGTTCAAGCAAACCGGCTAATACCACAATTAGACTAAGCATAGACTACATGTACCCAAGAAAACATCTTACGTCATGAAACAGATAACTAAAGCATTTAGGACTTTTCCGACATACTTAGAGGATAGTCCCTACAGCATATCTCTTAGTTTATACTGGGTATAAGGTATACGATAACTAAGTCTTGATCTTTATTTATTCTAATTTTTTTTTCAATTTTGAATCAATTTTCACTTTTTATGCATATCAGAATAGCTTTTGCTCGTCATAGCAGAGTAGGACATTTCGTGATAATGCCCTAACTACCCAAATCATAAAGCAGCTTTTCCTGATTGTCGTGAGCTTTTGGTCATCATAGTAGTATAGGACATTTCGTGATAATGCCCTAACTACCCAAATCATCGACCAGCTTCTGACACGGCTCTTTAAATTATTTACTACTTTGCTTATACGAGATTTCTGGCTGGCAGCAGTTCTAAGCCATAAGCTATACAAACTTACTGAGCATAATACCTCAAGCATAAACTTATTAATTCAAGACTATAGTTACGTTTTTACTTATCACATTCAAACTTTGAGATATTCACAATATATCATACTAGTTCCAAATACTTAACTATTATCAGTTTCATGACATTAATGCTAACATTAGGTGTCCACAAAATAATCAATCTAACTGGGTGTAGCTTTAAAAAGTTAGCTCGTCATCTAATATGGCACGTGAAAAATATGTCGGGTGAGACATCTAACATTCTAGAACGTATGCATTATAAGGCGTTCATTCTTCAAATACCGAACATAGGCATGCATGGTCGGGACAAAACAAATTTCAAATTTATCTCATTTTGCATGAAATCAAGAGGATATGAGTAAAGGTGATATAACAATGTATGACTATTCCCTTCCCCCACACTTGAATCACAACGTGTCCTCAAGGTGTGTCCAAATAGAACAAATAAGAATACTTAGCTCCTTTTATCGATGCCGGATATCGATGGTCAGGCGGTAGCATGAACAATACCAGCGATGTCCAAAGCAAGAAGCACATGAATTAAAAGGGCTAAGACTGCGCCTGTAAGACTTAAGAACACAACAAAACCAATCTAGGGGAAATGGGGGAAAAATGCACACAAGGGATAGATATAGAGTAGGAAATAAAGTGCAGGATACAGATAAAAGATATAGTCACAAGGAAAATCAATTTAAGAGCCGAGTGAGCTAGGTCTAAACATATAGTTGACATGGAATCATAGATGGAATGATGAATCAAAGAGGTACAGAGCATCTATGGAAAAATAAACTGCTATGTAAGCTTATATAAAAGAATCCAAGTCAACTAATATAAGAGAACAGTGGGAAAGAGATAAATTTCTGGTCGCGAAAGGCTGAACGCCCGTTCTATGTATCAAACGCCCGTTCCAGGTGCAGAACGCCCATTCAGAATTCTGAACGTCCGGTCGATCAGCAGAATTTGGAACAGAGACTAAACATGTGTAAATGAGCAGGCAAAACGCGCGTTTGAATCACAGAACGTGCGTTCAAAAGGGAAAAACAGCAGCAGAAACACAAAATCAAACCAAAGTATTCCCGTTTGCAACACAACCAGCAATCAGAAGTAAGAACGAGTCACAAAGGACGTCCAAAAACAGGCCACAACTAGTGCAAATGAAACAGACAAGTCAAGTAGTGGCAAAGAAAACAGCAAAAAACAGAAGGACAAAATAGACATAAGTTTATTACAGCATGAAAGTTGAAAACAAATAAACATCAACAGGGAACTAAGCATCAGAATCCGTCCCACCCTTGCTTGCAGCATCAGAAGCATCATCGTCAGCCTCGTTATCTTCAGCATCCTCATCATCATCCGCAGCAGCAGCATTGGATGCCTCGGGTATAATACGTGCAATGATGCGCTCAACATCATCTTCGAACTGAAACTGCAATGTGTTTGGAGCAAACCTTGATTCTTGATGTATTATTTTTATATGATTAAAAATACGTTATATTATTATGTTTTATCAACGAATTCTATGTAAAATATATGAAATTATGGTATAAATAGTATGAAATGGTAATCTTTATAATTTAGAGTAGTTAGTAGTAAAAATAGTAAAAAGTTGTAATTTTGTACCGATTTTAGTAAATCGGAGTGTCGTGTCAGATTTACGTGGGTATTTGTGGTATTTTATTGCATATTTATAAACCGAGACCCCGAAAATCGACATATTGAAGTATAATCATATCTCTGGAATGATTTAGAGAGTGCCACGAGCTTAAATGGTCAATTGAATAGCTTAAGTGGACAAGTGGCCAATCAATCTGTTAAGTAATAATCGAGAAATGTCTTCGACAAACGAATGGCTCATCAAAACGACATTTTCGTAAAAAGTGTTCTTCACGAAAGTTGTAGATTTTACCGAAAGCTTTCCAATGCAATTTAAATTATGAAGATTGGAGGTCTACAACTTAAACAAAGTGATCAAGTGGCTAATCGATTTGGGTTAAGAAAAATCCCGAAAAGCTTCGGAGGAACACGAGGTTATCAAGAAGGCGTTATCCGAAGAAGAGTCCTTCATGAAAGTTGTAGAGTTTCTCGAGACCTTAATTTTGGCATTTCGTTTGCAAATTTTGGAGGTCCGTAACTCGAGATATGAATTTTAGAAGTTTAATAATTATATATAAAAATATATATAATCTACGCACATGCTGAAGAGATCAAGTTAGTGGATGTAATCATTAGTCCGGACCGATCCGGCTTGATCCCGGACCGGTCCGGCCTTGAGACCTTTGCCTATATAAGAAGATGAGCAGAGAACAGATCAAGAGGTACCAAATATATATATACAATCTCATATATATATATATATATCTCTCTCTCTCTTTTCTTTTCTTTTTTTTTTTTATTTTGTAGTTTGTAAATAAGGCCTTACGCCGTAATAATGTAGTTTTAAGTATCGTTATAATGCTCGGGAAAGTCTCGGAAGTTCGGTGTTGTAGAAGTCGTTGTAATGTCCGGAAGAATACAACTCTGATTCAGCATTTGTAACCGGGTAACTTTTCTTAAGTATTTATGTTTGTTTTTATAATTTTCGTTGTTATAATGTTTTTAGGCTAAATATAATACTGGCCAAAGCTATGTAATCGGTTTTATTTCGATCTTTTCGTTAAAGAAATGTTGTTAAGTTAAAATGATTAAAATTGAGTTAATTGAATCTTTTTCTATTTTGATCGTATTCGTATTAACGTATTTAATCGATCTGAGGAATTCATAATCTAATTATGAATTGACGCCTCGTAGTCGTGATATGAGATAAAAGATAGAAAAACCGGAGGGTAAAATTGGCCGTGTGAACAACGTGATAACGGAATCCGATTTCCTACCCGGGGGTAGATTTGTTTTGGGAGAAATGAATTTTATTATAATTTGTACTCGAGATCGTAATAATGTTAAATCATCGCTTAATTGAAACTTAAACCGGAAAGTTGAATCGTCCGGCTTTGACAACCGGAGCCTTTAAAATAAAATTGACCGTTTGACGAACGGAATGACTCCTTTTTATCTAAAGGTAGATTTGTACTCGGGACCCGTTCGTAAAAACCGTAACAGCTTGTGGACCTTGGACCGATGCAATGGACATATGACAATTTCATACGCTCATGTGAGGAGGAATTGTTTACCTCAGAGTGCACCGTTTCATTTACTCAATTGGACCTAAAATAAAAGGAGAGATCGAACACATTTCATTTAATCGAAAGATCGTATAAACCAATTATATAAGTTTTGGCCGCTTCTCTAAAATTATCTCGTTTAATATTTTGGTATCTATATATACTTATATCTATATATATAAATTGCGGTTTATGCATCTATATATATTTATGTATTTATATATATCATGTTAGTATAGTTTTTAATTTACGTATTTATTTTATGTTAACTAGAATAAGTAGTGATCCGTGTTATAAAATTGCGGTTTAGATCGAGTTAATAATGCAAATTTTCTTTGGTGTTTAACCACACTTAAAAGAAATTACCAAGTTCCCCGAGGATTCGACACTCCGACTCACCATACTAGCACTACAAGCTTGACCCGGTACACTGCCGGTAAGGATTGTTTAACCCAGGAAAGGCCACGTCAGCTTTCTGGCGCCGTTCTCAAGGTTAGGTTTAGGTCTGTCAGCTTTTTGGCGCCGTTGCCGGGGAACGTCGCTAATTTCTTTTTTTGTGTCTATGGTTACTACTTGTATTAGCTCAAAATTCTCGAGAATAAGTCAACACTTTTCTTATCCCATTTCTATTTTATTTTTCGTTGGTTGTTACCTTATAGGTAAATTACCAATTTTTACTACTATCAATTTCTAGTTATTTTCTATTTTCGTTAGTTGATGACCGTAGGTAAGGCCCCGCTCACTCCTTATAAGCCCGACATAAACACTTACGAAAGGCAAGTAAGCAGAGTAGAGAGTAAACGTGGTCATACTAGTCGTGAAATCCCGACCAAGAATCATCTTCAAACGTAAATACGAGAATGGCCGAAACTAGTGATGAAACAAATGAACAAGAGGCTAGATCATGCTCTAGTGGCATGGACAACCCCGTTAACCCTAATAATAATAATAATAATAATAATAAATAATCGAAATAATCGGAACCGAATAATCGTAACAATCCGCCAAACCCGAGACCTATCCGTGATCAAACCGTGAGAAGAAACCGTACTAATAATCCCATACTTTTACCTAATGAAGGAGCGAATAATTTCGAAATTAAGTCTCATCTTTTTGGTTTAATTGACGCAAGAGCCCAATTCCTAGGAGAGGATGATGAAGATCCACATCATCATCTCTATCTTTTTGAAGAACTCGTGCAATACAAACAAAAGTCAAGGTGCTCATAAGGAATTAACGAGGATGACTATGTTTCCTTTTTCTTTAAAAGGACGAGCCCGAGATTGGTTTATGTCTCTTCCACATCATTCACTTACTAGTTGGGAGGAGATTCAAACTGAATTTCTGAAACAATATTTCACTCCAGGACGAAATTTGGAATTAAAAGTCGAGGTTGCTAACTTTAGACAAGGATCTGAGGAAACTCTTGGGAATGCGTGGGAAAGGTTTAAAAACTCGTTAAGAGCTTGTCCCGATCATGGTTATTCCTTAGATATGCAAATTCAACTCTTCTCGTCGTAAATTGAGAAAAGATTCGCGTGCGATGTAGATCATGCACGTGGTGGTTCGTTAATGATGAGTGAAGCTCAAATAGTTTACGATGCTATAGAAAAGATTTCCAAAAATAACGAATGTGGGAAACCGGTTCTAGCACCGTAAAAGTAGCTTTTGCAGGAGAATGTACATCTAATACGGAAGTTCTAGCACATTTAGAAAATTTGAGTAGGAAGTTTGATGGCCTACAAAACAAGAACCAAAGTTCGTAAAATAGTACACCAACCGAATACTCAAATCAGATAATATGCCATTAGGGAGTGAAGAACCAACAGATATTCAAGAGAGGAGGTGAGTTTTCTTCAAAGAAAGATAGAATTTGAACAATGCATATTCGAACTCGTTTAATGCTATTAAGAGATCACCCTACTTATCGATGGTCCGAAAACCCTAGTAAGCAAGGACAACCGCCATATCCAAATTCCCATATAGAATAATAACCAAGTTTATCAAGAAAATACATCTAATCGAATTTACAATCATTACCTAGATCCTATCCTCAACATACCACTCAAAGTATACCAAGAACTCGTAGTTCAACTCAACCCGTGTATGGAGTTGAAAAATGGGAAAAACTAATGGAAAATATGATGGGTGTAGTATCTACTCAATCTAAGAATATGGAAACAATGATGACTTCTATTGGTACAAATCACTAAAGATATGAGTACAATGAAAACATCTATGAGTGGACATGATACCAGAATGAGAACGATAGAAGCCTCACTGAGGAATATGGAAGATCATTTGAGTAGGGAAGGTGAACGTAACAACAGTAGACCCCCAGAGGATTACCAAGCAACACTGAAAGAAACCCAAGAGAGGTAAATGTTGTAGTTACGAGAAGTAGAAAGCTCTGTGGTAGTAATGGAGTTGAAAACTTTGGGAATAATGAAGTAGAAAATGACTTAGATGGAAAGAATGATGAAACTAAAGATGAAATTGAATTCACTGATGAGGAAGAAGAAATTATAGAGAATTTCTTGAAAAGGAATAGAAGTTTGGAATCTGAGAATGAAGGTGAAAAATGGGTAAAAATCCCTAGGATTTTGAAAGACCCTATGGATAAAGATTTAAGGAATTTATTCAAGGAACATGTTAGAATAGATGAAACTGGTAATAAGGATGAGAAACAGGAAGAACCGAAAGAGTCTGAAGTAGAGATTGATTCAGGGAACAATTTAAAGGAAAAAATTCAAGAACCTGAAACATGGCGATCAAGTAATACTCAAAGGTTTAAGGAAAAAGGAAAAGAGAAATTGACTAAGGAGCCAAAGGTTATAGATTTAGAATCTTTACCTTACCCTCCTAAAGATCAAATCAAAAAGGCAAAAATTGATAAGAAGTATGCTCGTTTCCTTGATACTTTTCGTCATCTTCATGTTAATATCCCTGTTATCGAAGCTCTGATTAATATACCTGCCTATGGAAAGTTTCTGAAAGATATACTATCAAATAAGAAAAAATTAGAGGAATATGAGAATATATGCCTAAATGAAGAATGTTCTCGCACCCCGCAAAGATAAGTTACCACCTAAACCGAAAGATCCCGGAAGTTTTACGATTCCATGTGAAATTGGAGGATTTCTCGTTTAAGAAGGTCTTATGTGATCTAGAGCTAGTATAAATCTCATGTCTTATGAGGATTATAAAAAGCTAGGCATAGGAAAGCTTACTAAGACTGAAATGACTCTGCAAATGGCAGATAGATCGATTAAGTACCCTAAAGGGATTATTAAGGACGTATTGGTTAAAGTAGACAAATTCTATTTTCCAAGAGACTTTGTAGTTATGGAAATGGAAGAAGGATATTCAGCGCCACTTATTCTAGGTCGTCCATTTCTAGCTACAGGAAGAACTTTAATCGATGTTCAGAAAGGAGAATTAATTTTGAGAGTCAATGAAGATGAAGTTGCTTTCAATATTTTCAAAGCTATGAACCATCCATATACATCACCGTAATCATGTTCTTTTATAGAAGATATTCATTCTGTCTATGATAATCGCTACCAACTTTTGAAGACAGACATTAAGAATGCTTAACTCTCGTCTATCTATAAAGAAGATGAGGAAGACATTGAAATGAAAGAGATAATCCTTTCTCTAGATAAAGGAAGCTTTACTTTTAAGCCACCATGGCATAAGTATTTGGAGTTAGAACTAGAAGGACCAGCTTCTTAAATCGTCAATAGAAGATCCGCCGAAGAATCCGGAATTGAAACCGTTACCTTTAAATCAAATATGCTTTTCTTGAAACTAATAATCTATTACCGATTATTATTTCATCAACTTTAACCGAGCAACAAGAAGATCAATTACTTAGAATGTTAAGAAAGCATAAGAAAGCTTTTGGATGGACAAGCTTGCCGATATTCGAGGTATTAGCCCCGAGATTTGTGTTCATAAGATAATTCGAAAGAAGATGCTAAACCTTGTATTCAACCGCAACGCCGCCTCAACCCGAATTTACAAGCTTAATCGTTAAGAAAGAGGTGATTAAGCTATTAGAAATGGGAATAATCTTTCCTATATCGTATAGTGAATGGGTAAGTCCAACTCAAGTTGTACCAAAGAAAGGAGGTTTCACAAGGAAAGAGAATGATAAGAATGAATGGATTCCAACAAGGGAAATTACAGGATATCGAATGTGCATTGATTTTAGAAAACTAAATGATCATACTAAGAAAGATCATCATCCACTTCCATTCATAGTTCAAATGTTGGAACGTTTAAGTGGACATAAATATTACTGTTTCTTAGATGGTTATTCAGGATATTTACAGATTTTCATTGCAGCAGGAGATAGGGAAAAGACTACTTTCACTTGTCCTTATGGAACTTTTGCGTATAAGAGAATGCCGTTTGGTTTATGTAATGCTCCTGCTACGTTTCAAAGATGTATGATGTCTATATTTTCTGATATGGTTGAGAAATTCTTAGAAATTTTTATGGACGACTTTAGTGTTTACGGAGATTCTTTTGGTAAATGTTTGTCGCACTTAGAAAAAGTGTTACAACGCTGTGAGGATACCAATTTAGTTTTAAACTGGGAAAAATGTCACTTAATGGTATCGAAGGAATTGTTCTAGGTCATAGAATCTCTCGAAATAGAATTGAAGTTGATAAAGCTAAAGTCGAGGTGATTGAAAAATTACCACCACCAAGTGAATCTAAGGACTCTAAGAGGATTTCTTGGACATGCAGGATTTTATAGAGATTTATTGCGTATTTTTCGAAGATAGCAAAGCCTCTAAGTCATTTGCTTGAAAAAGAAGTACCTTTTAAGTTTGATAGTAAATGTATGGAATCATTTAAGACCCTGAAAGCGAAGTTGATTACTGCACCAGTATTGGTATCACCAGACTGGAATTTACCTTTTGAGATTATGTGTGATGCTAGCGATTTAGCTGTAGGAGCTGTTTTAGGTCAAAGGTATAATAAAATTCTCAAAGCTATCTACTATGCTTCTCACACATTAAACACATTAAACGCAGCTCAACTTAATTATGCAACTACAGAAAAAGAACTGTTGGCTGTAATTTTTGCCTTAGATAAGTTTAGATCATATATTGTTGGTTCTAAGGTAATAATCTACACGTACCATTCAAATTTCTAAAGTATTTACCGAGTAAGAAGGATGCGAAACCACGTCTTCTTAGATGGATTCTCCTACTTCAAGAATTTGATATTGAAATTAAAGATAAAAAAGGAAGTGAGAATGTAGTAGCGTATCATCTAAGTAGAATGGAGATCGAGGAAGAAATAGGGAATGAAATTAAAGATTCATTTCCCGATGAACAACTATTTAGAATAGATACTCCTTCAACCATGCAAGCTTATTAAAAAATAGAATTCCTTCTAAGGAAATGTCACCTTGGTTTGGAGATATCATTAATTACTTAACTCGTGATTATATTCCGTCTCATTGGACTTGGCAAAGCAAAAAAAGAAATTCTTTTACGACTTAAAATTTTATTACCGGGAGGAACCGTACCTTTTCCGTAAATGTTCGGATGGGATAATCGAAAATGTGTGCCTGATAATGAAATTTTAAGTATTTTATCGTTTTGTCATGATCGTGAGGCAAGAGGTCATCATGGAGGTTGGAAAACTTTTTTAAAGTTTTACAATGTGGTTTTTATTGGCCTACACTATATAGAGATGCTTATAAGTATGTTAAATCTTGTGAATCTTGTCAAAAATGGGGAAATGTATCTAAAAAACATGAAATGCCTATGCAACCTATTTTAGAATGTGAGTTATTTGATGTTTGGGGTATAGATTTCACGGGACCTTTTCCTATATCTTTTGGAAAAAGATTTATTCTTGTAATGGTAGATTATGTTTCGAAATGGGTGAAGTCGAAGCTCTTCCCACTAATGATACCAAAGTTGTCATACGATTTCTTAAAAAGAATATATTTACCGTATATGGCATTCCGAGGGCAATCATTAAGTGATAGAGGTTCACACTTTTGTAATAGACCATTTACTAAAATAGTTGAAAAATATGGTGTAACGCATAAGTTAGAACGCCCTATCATCCACAAACTAAAGGTCGAGGTAGAGGTATCGAATAGAGAGATTAAAAGAATCGTGGAAAAAACAATGATTCAAATCGTAAAAACTGCGCTTAAATTAGATGATGCATTATGGGCGTACGTAACGCTTTTAAAACACCAATTGGTTGTTCTCCCTATAAGTTAGTCTTTGGTAAGTCTTGTCATCTCCCAGCTTGAGTTAGAACACCGAGCCTTCGGGCTATTAGATTTCTAAATTTCGATCCTAAGGTCGTCGGTGATCATAGATTGCTTCAATTGACGTAACTAGAAGAATTTCGTCTCGATTCTTATGAAAATGCTCGAATCTACAAGAACGCACGAAATCTTTCCATGATAAGAGAATCTTTAAGCGTGAGTTCCATGTAGGTGATCGAGTGCTTTTGTACAATTCACGTTTAAAGTTGTTTCCAGGTAAGCTTAAATCAAGATGGACAGGTCCATTTAAAGTAACACGGGTTTACAAAACTGGAGCTGTTGAACTAACTGATGGAAATACAACTTTTATAGCCAATGGCCACAGAGTAAAGTTATTTGTGGAGGGAGAAGGAATCACACTGAAAGAAGAAATAATGCTACTGATTGATCCCCCGACAAATTGAAAAAACAGAGGAAAATAAAAGAACTGAAAAGCAGAGAAACTAGAATCAGCCGAATACCAGGTGCTATCTATCTTTACTCTACTTTTCTGTATTTTTAATTATGTTTAAACTCTTTTCGTCTTTTACCGGATAGACGTAAAAGAACTGGATGTCTTTTTTAGATAGATAGGAGTTTTTATTTTACTTTTAAAATTAGGCCTTGATAAAGATGTCGCGTTTTCTATGAAGCTTTAGTTTTTGAACAAAACAAGAAATTGTTGAGAGAGATCGATTGAGAGAAGTATGTAATGGAACATCAAGAAGTGCGATAAAAAGAAGGGCAAAGTTTCTAATGAGATGCGAATCGTGGAAAAAGTGAACATGTTGGACGCCGTGGGAAAAACACAACTAAATCCCGTGATGAGTGTTTGAATATTCTTAGGAAGGGAACGATTAGGTGGTTATCCGAAAATCCCGATGGAATTCCGAGAGATAATTCAAATGCCTCGTTTTTAGGAGTTAGGTTGATCGAGCGTTATATCGAACTTTGGAAGATTTAGAAATCGAAGAATCGTAACCCCTTAAGTTTCGAGTCTTTTATTTTATTTTATTTTATAAAGTTTTCGCATAACTTCTGAAAATTTTATAAAATTGGATCTTTATGAAATTTGAGGAGTTTTATAAAAGTTTTATAAAAGTTTTTTAGTTTTAATTTAGATGTTTTATAAGATTTGATATAAATTTATTAAAATTTTATAAGCTTTTTAGTAAAGTGTTATAAAGATTTTATTAAATTTTTAGAAATTGTTATAAAATTATAAAATTTTCTTCAAATTTTATTTTTAGTAAGTTTTAAAAATTTTATAAACTTATTTTCAAGATTTTAATTAAGTTTTATTAGAATTTTTATAAGTTTTCATCAAAAATCATAAAAAGTCAAAAAAAAAAAAAAAAAAATCGAAAAGGTAAAAAAAAATTGGGCACGGACCGATCCGGCCTTAACCCGGACCGGTCCGGGGTCTAAAAACATAAAAAAGGACGGGGACCCTTCTTTTCTTCTTCTTCTTCCCTAATTTTTTTT
This sequence comes from Gentiana straminea, assembly GCA_036785695.1. Taxonomy (NCBI): domain Eukaryota; kingdom Viridiplantae; phylum Streptophyta; class Magnoliopsida; order Gentianales; family Gentianaceae; genus Gentiana; species Gentiana straminea. Next base: position 6,509,278 of record JAVUPR010000326.1, on the reverse strand, counting down.
CTAACAGCCGCATAACACCCAAACCCCACCATTACGAAATTTTTTCACTTTTCTTCAACAAAACTTCATCTCACACTACACCATTACTTAATTTCTTCTCATTATCATCTCCTCTCTTCAACACAAATTGGAAAATTCAAAAAGGGTCAAAAACAAGCTCCATTTCATTCCGGCGACTTTTCAACTTTTCCGGCCTACTTTTCAACGTTTTCTACATATTAAGGTATAATTTAGTTTATCTAGTTATCAATTTCGTATTTTTCATAATTTTTTAGAGTAATTTCAACTGTTTTGATTTTTGAGTGTGTTGTGACATTTTTATTTTTTGTTGTTTTTGTTGTTGTTTTTGTTGTTGATTGGCATTACCAATATCGTAGAATGGCTGAGTCGAGTAGAGAGTCTCTAAAAAGCAAAAATCGAACATTCTTATATCAACTCCCGTCGTAGGCACGTAATTTTATCATCCGAGGAAGAAGCCGTAAGCTTTGAAAAAACCGCATCACCCGAGGCTAAGAAAGCGTATGAGAACATTTATAGTAAATGTGATGTTCGTTGAAAAAGGATTAGACTTGGATGATTTAGGTGATGAAGTTAAAAATATTTTTACGAGACGTCGTTGGTTAGATTTAGCGAATGTAAGGGAAGGGGAGATTAACACGACTATAGTAGCTGAGTTTTATTCGGTTTTATCTACATTGTCGAAGAGCAACTTACTCAGTCGGAAACTGTACCCTTACGAGCCAGAAATATTCCTTTTAACCCTGCCGTCATTAATGCAATCCTAGGAGTTGAAGAATTTCCTGAGGAGGAGGATTACAGGGTAGTTTATAATTTAGATGATCCTGCTAGCTTTGAGCAGACTGCCCTGAGAGCCCAGACTGTTTTTGACCCGACCGCTGTGTGGGTCGAAAATCGGTTTAACTACGGGAATTGTTTTAGAGGGTTGAGGGCAATTAAAAGATTTATTAGCCATAATCTCTATCCTTCTCGTAAACACACCGCTTTTGGAAAGGAAGATGTTTGTATCGCTTGGGCGATGGTAAACGATGTTAGAGTGGATGTTGGAAAGGTCATGTTTAAAAGAATTTTTGAAAGTATTGTCATCGCCAGACCAGGGAGTCATCTATACTTCCCTTGTTTTATCTCTGATTTATGTCGTAGGTTGGGAGTACCATTCCTGCCTAATGACAAGTTATCTCTCGGCGATGGAAATCGATTGGACCTAGTTTGACTAGTCTTCCGGATGGTAGTATTAGATCTTTGATTAGAAGACGTCAAACTCACCAAATTTCCACCGCTTTTACATCATCTTCCTCTTTTCCATCTTTTTCTAGTCGCCCTCAACAAACTCCTTTCTCCAACACCGTCACATATGACATGTTTCAATCTTTAGTGACGATGTTGCACGTGGTCAAGCCAATGTGGCTTTATATGCCGAGAGTACTAGGCGGTGGTGTGATGATATTCGTAGAGGTTTAAGAAGGAACGAGCAGTTGCTTCGTAATCCTACTTTTGATGATCCTGCCTATCCACCTTGTCAGTCTGAGCCTTATACCTTACCAGAGTGGGTAACACCTATTCCACCACCTTCGAGCTTTCATCCATCGTCATATCCTTTTGGAAGCCAATCTAGTGGAACAGGTGTATTTTCGACAGGTGTTCAGAGACCAGCGATGTCGAGTTGGGGAGGATTCACTGAGTTTGCACATATCACGACTGGCATGAGTTCGATGGGTTTTGATAGTTCGCCGGACCACGACTACAGCTTCACCATCGCCTTCTCGCCGTTTCCGAGTTCGAGTTTTCAAGTTGATCCTGAGGAAGACTACGATGAAGATTGAATTTAATAATTGTGTTTGATTAAACATTTTTATTGCACTTTTTATTCGACATTTGTCATTTAGATATTGGTTTGTTTTCGTTTAGTTTGATTTTACAATCGTTTTTTTTTTTTTTTTTTTTTTTTGTTTGTATTTTAAATCGGTCTAGTTTTTATAAAAACTATAAAAAAAACCCCAAAAATAATTTTTGTAGTATTACTACATCATTTTTACAAAAATATAATGTGTTGTTTTACCCGTTAGTATCAATTTAAATGAATCTTTTCATATCCTCAAGTAGATAGGTTAGGCACGTGAAGTAAAAAAACAAAACACAAGTTGTCTTTTACCTCTCGTCCCTCGCAAAAGTAGGATGAGGCCGGACCGGTCCGGCCTATTCTCGGACCGGGCCGTGAAGAAAAGAAGGCTGAGTCATTTTGAAGTCTGTCTAATGCAGCCACGTACGTATACTTTTACCATCTATTTAAAGAAGTAAAGGCAGGAGCAACAATTGCTCATTCTTTCACTGTCTATCTACCTTCAACTTTACTTCTTTCACTTTTTATCAAGTTTTAAAAATGTCGAACCACTCCTCACCGTCGGTTAATTCTTACGAGCCTCATACACCGGATCATCCGGAATCTCAAGCTTCTAATGAGAGTATCATTTTACACAATCGTTTTGCAAATTCTCCAATCCTATTGGAGAAAGGTTTAAATTTAGATAAGCTTGATCAATGGGGAAAAACTATCATTCGAAGTTTTGGTTGGAAAAAATTTGTCAGTACACCGAGAGGACGGATAAATGTCTCAATAGTGCGAGAATTTTATTCTGCACTTATGACGACATCTATGGTCGATATCACTCAGATTGTTCTAGTAAGAGGAGTGGCTGTTCCCTTCTCTTCATCTGTTATCAACCAAATCTTTGAAATTCCACCAGTTACGATACCGCATTTTGAAATGCAATGGGGACTACAAAATCCCTCTAATCATTTGAATAAAGTACACGAGTCGTTCCAATGTCTGTTCCCACTATTTGATACAAATCACGACATGTCAACACGAGCTCTACTTCCGCATCTAAAGGCGTGGAAGCATTTTATAAATTCTAGAGTTTATCCCACCTGGGATTTTGGAAGTTTGGCTGAGAATGAAATGCTTCTACTTTTTGCTTTGGCATTCGGTGTATTTGTCGATTGGGGTATATTGATTCAAAGGACAGTGTTGGAGTTTGGGATCACGAGAGGTAGTAGGGGGAAACCTATGCCTAATTCATGGATGATATCGCGTTTGTGTATTCTTCTGAATGGAGTAGAAGAGCTGGAGACGGATGAAATTTTTCCGTCTAGAGATAGTCGGTTTGGATTGCTACCGGTTGATACACCGGGTTGTTCGTCCACCATCTAGAGAGTTGTTTATTAGTGATATTTAAGTTTTAATAAGTTAAATTAAGTTAAGTTTTATTTTCTTTATTTAAGTTTACGTTTTTCTTTTAAGTTTGTAATAATGTATCTTGTTTAATATATATGTCTTAGTTTTTTAAGTTTGTTTGTTTTATAATTAGTATACGCTAAAATAAAATCAGAAAAATAACGTTAATAGATAATTTTAATTTCATTTTCGAACCTACTTCTTTACTACTCATTGAACATCGGGACGATGCCACTTCGTAAGTGGGGAGTAGAGATAGGTTAGAAAATTCATTAAAATTTTCGAAAAATAGTTAAAAATAATTATATTATATGTCTAATTTAGATTTTAATAAGATTTTAAGTTTATATAATTGAGTAATTAATATTAGATATTGTTTTTATAAAATTATATAAGTATGTTGATATTTATAAGTAAAATTTTTAGAATCATTTTCAATATGAATTATGAGTTTGGAATTGGACTAAGTATGTTGATTTTTGGCACCACAAAAATATAACTATAGCCAAATAACCGACCTCAGCCTTGATTAGAGTGATCAAGACCTCACTCGAAATTGTCAATTGTAATTAATTAACCAAGCTTTAGCTAATTTTGGTCTACATTTCCTTGAAATTCCGCAAGTTTGTACGTACTTATAAAAAGAGATGGAGACATAAAAGCTAAGTTTTGGTATATGCTGAGATTGGAAAGATTAGATAAGTAGTAGTATATTCGATCTTACCTCATGACACTTGCAAGATAGTCAATTTTGGTAATAAGTTCGGATATATTAATATTATAAATTAAGAACGAAGCACCATATTTACACAGAATTAATCAAATATCAGGTATCTTCCTTATCTGTGATTAACAACTTAAAAATAAAAAGAACTGATCGGTTGTAGCTACCAATGATTGGAGTGAGTAGGGTATTATCACGAAATGTCCTATATCATTATGAGGTAATTAAGCTCCCGATTGCCTGATGATAGTAGTCCAGCTAGGGTATTATCTAGAAATGTCCTATTGCTGGGAATGAAGGCACAAGATAAAATGAAAAAGAAAAAGTTGAATCATAAGATCTCAGGAATTATTACAAGTTTAAGGAAACCGGACTTGTAATTTTCGATCGAAAGAGTAGTACTCCGATCAATCTTGATGAAGCAATGCCTGTAAGTTTGATTTTCTACACACACTCACGCTTTTAGTTCTTAATCTTAAAAAAAAAAAAAAAAAGAAGAAAGAAAGATGCTATTAATCGAGATTACGTTTTTTTTTCAAGAATATGAAGATGTAGGTACGTACGACTTGCCCTCTCTCTCTTTTTGATTTCCCTTTTTTCCGATTAACCAACATCTTGAACCTAAACTCTATAAGCCATTTTTGTCGACTACCTAACCGAAGTTTCCGATTCCAGAATTTCATAATAGTTGCGATTAAAAATAATTCTAATATTTTATTTATACTTATTAAAGTATTACATGTACAATTTTATCTAAATAATATTTGATTATTAAGTTATTTAATTTATATACTCTTTCTGTCTTCTTAAGATTTTAAATTAAGATAGATAATATAATATTGACAATATAAACTGAAATCTGATAAATTATACTATCTTTTATTACCGCTTATTTTTGCTCGAGGACGATCAAAAGCTAAGTGGGGAGTAATTTGATGTATTATTTTTATATGATTAAAAATACGTTATATTATTATGTTTTATCAACGAATTCTATGTAAAATATATGAAATTATGGTATAAATAGTATGAAATGGTAATCTTTATAATTTAGAGTAGTTAGTAGTAAAAATAGTAAAAAGTTGTAATTTTGTACCGATTTTAGTAAATCGGAGTGTCGTGTCAGATTTACGTGGGTATTTGTGGTATTTTATTGCGGTTTATAAACCGAGACCCCGAAAATCGACATATTGAAGTATAATCATATCTCTGGAATGATTTAGAGAGTGCCACGAGCTTAAATGGTCAATTGAATAGCTTAAGTGGACAAGTGGCCAATCAATCTGGTTAAGTAATAATCGAGAAATGTCTTCGACAAACGAATGGCTCATCAAAACGACATTTTCAGAAAAAGTGTTCTTCACGAAAGTTGTAGATTTTACCGAAAGCTTTCCAATGCAATTTAAATTATGAAGATTGGAGGTCTACAACTTAAACAGTGATCAAGTGGCTAATCGATTTGGGTTAAGAAAAATCCCGAAAAAGCTTCGGAGGAACACGAGGTTATCAAGAAGGCGTTATCTGAAGAAGAGTCCTTCATGAAAGTTGTAGAGTTTCTCGAGACCTTAATTTTGGCATTTCGTTTGCAAATTTTGGAGGTCCAAAACTCGAGATATGAATTTTAGAAGTTTAATAATTATATATAAAAATATATATAATCTACGCACATGCTGAAGAGATCAAGTTAGTGGATGTAATCATTAGTCCGGACCGATCCGGCTTGATCCCGGACCGGTCCGGCCTTGAGACCTTTGCCTATATAAGAAGATGAGCAGAGAACAGATCAGGAGGTACCAAATATATATATATACAATCTCATATATATATATATATCTCCTCTCTCTTTTCTTTTCTTTTTTTATTTTGTAGTTTGTAAATAAGGCCTTACGCCGTAATAATGTAGTTTTAAGTATCGTTATAATGCTCGGGAAAGTCTCGGAAGTTCGGTGTTGTAGAAGTCGTTGTAATGTCCGGAAGAATACAACTCGATTCAGCATTTGTAACCGGGTAACTTTTCTTAAGTATTTATGTTTGTTTTTATAATTTTCGTTGTTATAATGTTTTTAGGCTAAATATAATACTGGCCAAAGCTATGTAATCGGTTTTATTTCGATCTTTTCGTTAAAGAAATGTTGTTAAGTTAAAATGATTAAAATTGAGTTAATTGAATCTTTTTCTATTTTGATCGTATTCGTATTAACGTATTTAATCGATCTGAGGAATTCATAATCTAATTATGAATTGACGCCTCGTAGTCAGGATATGAGATAAAAGATAGAAAAACCGGAGGGTAAAATTGGCCGTGTGAACAACGTGATAACGGAATCCGATTTCCTACCCGGGGGTAGATTTGTTTTGGGAGAAATGAATTTTATTATAATTTGTACTCGAGATCGTAATAATGTTAAATCATCAGTTTAATTGAAACTTAAACCGGAAAGTTGAATCGTCCGGCTTTGACAACCGGAGCCTTTAAAATAAAATTGACCGTTTGACGAACGGAATGACTCCTTTTTATCTAAAGGTAGATTTGTACTCGGGACCCGTTCGAAAAACCGTAACGATTGTGGACCTTGGACCGATGCAATGGACATATGACAATTTCATACGCTCATGTGAGGAGGAATTGTTTACCTCGAGAGTGCACCGTTTCATTTACTCAATTGGACCTAAAATAAAAGGAGAGATCGAACACATTTCATTTAACTGAAAGATCGTATAAACCAATTATATAAGTTTTGGCCTGTTCTCTAAAATTATCTGTTTAATATTTTGGTATCTATATATACTTATATCTATATATATAAATTGCGGTTTATGCAGATCTATATATATTTATGTATTTATATATATCATGTTAGTATAGTTTTTAATTTACGTATTTATTTTATGTTAACTAGAATAGTAGTGATATGTGTTATAAAATTGCGGTTTAGATCGAGTTAATAACAGCTCTTTGGTGTTTAACCACACTTAAAAGAAATTACCAAGTTCCACGAGGATTCGACACTCGACTCACCATACTAGCACTACAGCTTGACCCGGTACACGCCGTTTGACCCGGTACCACGCCGGTAAGGATTGTTTAACCCGGATCGAAAGGCCACGTCGGCTTTGTTTGGTATCGGCGCCGTTCTCAAGGTTAGGTTTAGGTAACCATTATACATACTCCTGGGTGAACAAGTTCATTGCCTTAGGGCTAATGAAACGCTGAGAAAACGGGATAGGGACTGGTTCTCGAGTGGGGCCCCTAGGGCTTCCTATTCTAACCCCGCCCGTAGACTGTCGGGGACCACCATAGTCATCACCTTTACGCTTCTTGTGCCTATGGGTCTCAACCATGGGTTCCTTACCATCTCTACGAGACATGTTCGCTACAAACCAGGAGAACAGTGATTCAACCGAATCAGCCCACCACCAAACAAACACCACAACACCCCCATCCAACACCAAAACGCAAACCGAACCCACCACATCACAGCACCACCAAAACCAAAACAACAAACATAGCAAAATAAACAACAATAAGACAGTGAATCAAGAACAGAGGGTGAATTCGAAAAAGATCCAGCCCAAAATCTGTGAAAGAAACGAGGGAAAAGTTGATAAAAACTTACCACAAATTGTGCGTGGTGTGTGGAAGAAGCAACTGAGAGGCCTGAAACACCCAAAATCGCCAAAAATTTCAGGGTTTTGGGACTGCGAAAAATCGGAATGTCAAGGCTTCAATGTGTTTGAATGGTAGGACGAGAAGGAGAAAAGCTTGGATATTGGAAGAGAGGAGAAAGAGGCGGTTCGTTTGAGCTAAGAATCGTTCAATTTGGTGAAGAATTGAAGTTTTGAGGGCAAAAGGGAAGAGGGAAGGCGTAATGCGGTTGTGGAATTCGATGGAATGAGGGGAGGCTCTGTAAATCATCAAGTTTTATATAAAAAAACGATTCAGTGCAGATAGAACGGGTGTTTACAATTTCAAACGGGCGGTTGCATCAGAACGGGCGTTTAAACAGGTGAAACGTGCGTTTAAGTCTAACAGGAAGCAAAACAGTAGGATTTTTCATTTCAAACCAAAGTGAAATACAATATTTGAACATAGAAACGTCGTAAAAACATAAAAACAAAAAGAAATACATAGGAGTGCTAAAGTTAACGTCGATAGCTCGACGATTAAAACTAGAAACAAACACTAACTAAAAACTAGTCATAGAGCGAGGACCAATCGGTCAGACGTATGAGACGGCGAAGCAGGTCAATGGCAGGCCACAGATCATGGTCATACTGAAGGTTCCAATCTTCTCCAGCTCGCTCAATCCCACGGGCATGCTCCTCAGCAAACACTAAGACGAGATCAGCGAGAAAAGGATCGTTGAGGATCGTGAATGGCCTATCAAGGTCATCCTCGAGCTCCTCGATGGTCCACTCCCCATCTCCGCCAGACAGAAATGGAGGCAAGACGATAACAAAGGTGAAAGTCTGGACGCGGGTGAGAATGTCGATATCTGCATCCAGAACTCTTAAGCCGCTAGGACCCTCCTCTAGTGAAATGGCACGAATCCTACTGACAAACTTGAACTCAGGCTCGGTCATCCCAAAGAACTCATGCGTGGGTATGCCGTAAGGGTACCGCTCATCCTCCTCAGCCATCTCAACCGATAAACTGAAATAGTCAACGCTCGTCAAAAACTAGACAGACAGACAAAAACGAAACAGAAAGCAAACAACGCAAATGGAAAGAAAAGGATATCTAGGGTGCCTCCTAGTAGCGCTTACAGTTATTGTCGGTAGCTCGACAACTAGTTAAAGCTCAACCCGGATCGGGCCATTTCTCCTTTCTATCCGCCACAACATCATGCAACGTGTGGTTGGTAGGGTGACGGTAGAATTGATGAAAACGCGGAGTGAATTCACGACAGATGTTCCATAGATGCTGAATTCTCCGCGTAGTGGATTCTTTCTTCCTGTGTCTCTTCCTCAGTATCATTTCTCTACGCAACTCCTCCATATCCTGACTGCCAGCAAGGACCTCCTCCAAAATCTCAGGGCTACCTCCCTAGGAGAATAATTCGGGCGAAAATTCATCAAAGTCCTTAACGTCTGGACTACAACATCCGAAAATATCGAGGAACTTAACAATCAAAGGTGCTTCTTTCGGTTGACCGATGTAGTGCTTACATCTTTGACCATTAACTTTGAAGGGTTGATCGCCGTAGCCGTTAAGCTCTAGAACACCTCCGGGAAAAATGTTGAGAATTTCGAAAGGTCCGGACCATCGTGTCCGTAACTTTCCAGGGAAGAGATGTAGACGAGAGTTATATAATAAAACCAACTCTCCCACATGAAATTCTCTCTTTTTTATCTTTGCATCGTGAAGGAGCTTCATTCTATCCTTGCTTATCCTGGAGCTCTCATAAGCTCGGAGTCTGAACTCATCTAGCTCATGCATCTGCTGAAGTCTGTGCTCACCACAAGCTTTGGAATCAAAATTCAGGAACTTCGTCGCCCAGTAAGCTTTATGATCAAGTTCAACCGGCAGATGACATGGCTTTCCATAAACCATTTGATATGGAGATGTACCCATAGGTGTCTTGTAAGTCATGTCCTGTAAGCCCATAGTACCCATAGGTGTCTTCTAAGATCTTCTTGAGGCTCTGGTTACTACGCTCCACCTGACCACTGGTTATAGGATGGTATGGTGTACCGGATTTATGCCTAACACCATATTTCTCTAATACTTTGTCCAGTGGTCGATTACAAAAGTGCGTCCCCTCGTCGCTGATTAAGGCTCTTCGGCGGCCAAACCTCGCAAAGATGTTTTTCTTTAAGAATTTCATAACCGTTTTATGGTCATTGTGAGGAGTGGCGATAGCCTCAACCCATTTAGACACATAGTCTACACAGACTAGGATGTATCTATTCCCGCATGAGGATGGGAATGGACCCATAAAGTCGATCCCCCAGACATCGAACACCTCACACTCCAGAATGGGTTGTAACGGCATATCATATCTTCTTGTCAAAGCACCGGTTCTCTGGCACCTATCACAGCTTTTACAAAAGGCTTCAGTATCCTTAAAAATTGAGGGCCAATAAAAACCAGATTGGAATATCTTCGCAACGGTCTTCCAGGGACCGAAGTGGCCTCCAGTGGGACCATTATGACATTGTTCAACTATGTCCCGTTGCTCAGATTCAGGGACACACCGGCGAAGCAACCCATCTTTACAGATCTTAAAAAGGTACGGTTCTTCCCAGACATAATACTTGAGATCAGAGAAGAATTTCTTCTTCTCCTGATACGAAAACTCAGGATTCAGATACTGGGAATGGAGGTAATTAACGATTGAGGAATACCACGGAATTTCAGAATCTTGACTATCAACAAGCATAACACTTTCAAGAGGAAAGTACAGATCAATATCGTCAGGGGCATCCTCTTTCTCACTCGAATCGCGAAACATGATCCGCTACTTTGCGTTTTCACTACCCCTTATATCTTTTATTTCCACATCAAACTCCCGTAGGGTAAGAATCCAACGTAGTAAGCGCGGTTTAGCGTCTTGCTTCTTCAACAAATAGCGCGGAGCGCATGATCATCCCGGACTATAACTCTAGCTCCCAATAAGTAACTGCGGAATTTATCCATAGAAAACACAACCGCCAGCAATTCTTTTTCCGTTGTAGTGTAGTTAACTTGTGCGGGGTTTAGAGTATGACTCGCATAATAGATTGGTTGGAATTTTCCTTGTACTCGTTGGCCTAAAACTGCACCAACCGCGTAGTTAGATGCATCGCACATGAGTTCAAAAGGAAGATTCCAATCTGGCGAGATCAAGATAGGAGCAGATATTAACTGACACTTAAGCATTTCAAATGCTTGCTTGCACTCGTCATCAGAATGAAACGCCACGTTACTACGAAGCAGGTTGGATAAAGGTTTAGCAATCTTGGAAAAGTCTTTAATAAATCGTCTGTAGAAACCCACATGTCCAAGAAAACCGCGAATCTCGCGCACATTAGTTGGAAAGCTCATTTTCTCAATAGTTTCCACTTTCGCCTTATCCACCTCGATACCTTCGGATGAAATTTTATTGCCAAGAACGATACCCTCCTCAACCATGAAATGACATTTCTCCCAATTGAGGACTAGGTTCTTTTCCACATATCTTTTCAGCACCTTATCAAGATTCAGAAGACAATCATCGAAAGTTTGACCAAAAACCGAGAAGTCGTCCATAAAAATTTCCATACATTTCTCCACGAGTCCGTCAAATATCGCCAACATACATCTTTGAAATGTAGCTGGGGCATTACAGAGACCAAATGGCATTCGCTTGTAGGCGAAAGTACCATAGGGACACGTGAAGGTGGTCTTCTCTTGGTCTTTCGGGTCAATGGGAATTTGAAAATAACCAGAATAGCCATCTAGAAAACAGGAGAAAGCATGGCCGGCCAAACGCTCAAGCATTTGGTCAATGAAAGGAAGAGGAAAATGATCTTTCATTGTGACTTCGTTAAGCTTTCTATAATCAATGCAAACTCGATAACCAGTCACAAGTCTTATAGCAACCTCTTCTCCCTTTTCATTTTTCTCAATTGTAATTCCCCCTTTTTTGGGAACTACTTGAGTTGGCGACACCCAATCACTGTCTGCGATGGCATATATGATTCCCATATCTAACAACTTGATGATTTCTTTCTTGACAACCTCCTGCATATGAGGATTCAGCCTCCTTTGCGGTTGTCTCACTTTTTTAGCTCCATCTTCTGTCTTGATTTTATGCATACAGATGTCCGGAGATATCCCCTTGATATCCCCGACTTGCCATCCAAAAGCATGTGCATTTTCTTTCAAGACGTTGATTAATTTTAATTCCTCGATCCGGGATAGTTTGGATGAAATGATGAGAGGAAGCTTGTTACCATCTTGTAGGAATATATACTTTAAATGCTTCGGTAACGGTTTCAACTCAAGGTCAATCGGAGGTTCTTCCAAACTAGACTTTAAAACTTTACTTTGCAAATTATCAGAGGAAAGCAACATAGCTTCTAATAAATCCACTTCCTCTGTAGGCGAAAGAACCTTATGCCCCGCAACTTCATCTTCGCCTCGACTCCAAGCTCATTCAAATCTATCCTACCATATTGATTCAGATTATCGATCAAGCGTTCGTATTCAGAATCTACTGCAAGGACTTGCTCATCTAGAAAATTACTGAAATCATCAAATGATTCCTCGATAGAGTAGCCGGTTGGACATTCAGAAGGTCTTTTGATAGCTTTAGATACACTATAGCTCACTTCTTCATTTCCAACACGCAAAGTCACTTTAGCCCCATCATCACAATCGATGAGGGCTCTAGCAGTAGACAGAAAAGGTCGTCCAAGAATCAGGGGTGTATTGGGTTGTTGGATGTCTAAGACATACCAATCCACAGAAAGGTAAATCGATCGACCCGAACCAACAAATCCTTTAAAATCCCCGTTGCTTTCTTGGATGATCTGTCTGCGAACTGAATACTCATAGTGGTAGGTTCCAAAAGATGGTCTAATTGGAGTTGTTGACACACATGTAAAGGCATAAGACTAATAGATGCTCCTAAATCACATAAAGAATTAGGGAAAATAAGACCTCCAATTTGCAAAGTAAGGACAAATCGTCCAGGATCACCTTTCTTAACAGGTACATCTTCATAACTCATCATGGAACATTCTTCACCAACCACCCTTTCCATGCCCTCTAAATTCTTCTTAGACGAGACCACATCCTTTATAAATACTTGGGCATCTCAACCAACACGTCAGATAACGACAAGTTAACTTGGGTGTTTTTCAGGAGGTTGAGTACCTTCTCATATTTCTTGTCTTCACATAAAGGAATATTAGTCTTTCTCGGAGGGAACGGACGCTTCTTCAACTCATCTTTAGAGAAAACTTTCTTTGAGGAGGAACTCACAGCTTGGTCCTCAAGATCTTTCCATCTTACAGATTTTTCAACTCCTTTCCTCCTAGGCTCATCTGCTCTCTCAATAGATTTCTCACTGCTCACAGGCGCATCTACTTTAGATCCTTCCACCTCATCCCTCGGAAGATTAGTCTCCCGAGTGCTCTTTATCGGTTTGGGGAAATAGGCCTTCTCAACTCCCCCTCCTGCACTTCCACTGGCAGGAGGGGCTAGTGGTTTCCCTGGTTCTGTGGACCAGAGAGTTGAGTGCCGGATCGCAAGCTGATGGCATTCGTATCTTCTTGACTGTAGGAAGGAGATGGAACAAGAGCAGTACAATGACTCAGATTAGCTTGATTGACTTGACCACTTCCACTGGGGTTTTTCTCAGTAAAACTTGGCAAATGTCCAGGTGGTCTGGAAGCAAGCTGTTCAGCCAACTGTCCCAATTGTCTCTCGAGGTTCTTGATCGTCTTTGTTTGCTCTTCCAACCTCGTAACAATTTCATTTGGGAGAGGAAATCCAGGAGGATTTTGAGAACTCTGACTAAACGATTGACTGGGCCTATTGTTGAAAGCAGGGTTGTTAGGCCAGTTCTGATTAGATCTTTGGGGAGAGACAGGGGAATTTGAAGATTGACTCTGATGGTTATTCGGATTCCGGTTGAAATTTTGATCACCTGGGTTGTATCTCTGGTTCTGGAGATTATTTTGACCGGAATACTGATTCGGAAATCTTTGATTGGATTGGCCATAAAAAGCATTGACTTCAGAATTTTGCCCATTCATAGGACAAGCAGGAGACGTATGTCCCTCAACAAAGACAAGTCTGGCAAACTATCGGCGTATACTGCCTCGCATGTTGGATAGCATTGACTTGGTAGTTAGGTGGAAATTGACATTGACCAAACAGATGGCCAACTTGATTGCAATTATCGCAGAACAGAACTTGGGCGTTCTGTTGAAGTTGATTCATAGACTGAGAATTCGAATTCGTGGAAAGATTAGCAACCTGTTGTTAAAGTAAGGAAATCAATTGATTCTGCATATTCACTTCTTCAATTTTCGGTGCAGGTGCTTGGATAGCTTGATAAGAAGGAGCATAATTGTACTTAGCTATGTCCTCAAACAAAGCCCATCCTTCTTGTGGGGTCTTCTTCAGAAATGTCCCACCACTGGAGCTGTTGACCATGCCTTTGGTCATCTCGGTTAAACCACTGTAAAACGTATTAGCTTGCCTTTGCAAGTCTAGTCCGTGATGAGGGCACTTTCTGAGTAAAGATTTAAATCTCTTAAAAGCTTCGAAGAAAGATTCATTGGGCTGCTGAGTGAAAGTATAAATATCACTAAGACACTGAGCAGTCTTAGATGGAGGAAAGTATTGACTTAAAAATTCTCTCTCCAATTCCTCCCATGTTGTGATAGACTCAACGGGTAAAGAGTTGTACCATTCCTTGGCTTCACCTTTCAAGGAGAATGGAAACAACTTGAGTTTAATGACATCCTCGCCAACACCTTGTAACTTTGTAGTACCGCATTTCAAGAAATGTATGGATATGGGTGTGAGGATTTTCGATTGGTACCCATGAAAAATAGATGCATGTTGCATCATTTGAATCAGAGCAGGTTTAAGCTCAAACGTTGGAGCTGCAATGGCTGGTATGATAACTCCAGGATTAACCCTAACTATGCCTGGTCTGGCATAATCAGCTAGGGTCCTTGTATCGTCAGCCATCTCGAAGACAAACTCTTCAATATCTTTCCGAAATTTCTCTTCCAAATTTTCTTCAAAAATTTGGATACGAGAACGGATTCTTCGGCGATTGGGACGAACTATAGATCGTTCGAGCTCAGGATCAAAGATAAGAGTGCCTTGTTTGCTCCGAGTTAACATAAACCGGAGTCAAACGGAAGAAGAGATCCAGGAACGACAGAAAAAGTAAAACAGAGAAGCAGCAGGAAAAACAGAACGGGCGTTCTGAAACTGAACGCCAGTGCAAAAACAAACGCTCGTTCAAAAGAGTTAAACGTCCGTTCAGAGTGCCGAACGGGCGTTCAAAATCCAGAACGTGTGTTCTGACAGATTGCAGAGCAGAACAGCAAAACAGAGCAGAAAAAACTCCGAAAAACCAACTTCAAAAACACCTAAGTGCTTTCTTTATCACCTAAAACAGTAAAAACACATCAAAAACAGCACCTCCCCGGCAACGGCGCCATTTTGTTTGGAGTATTTTTGCAATAATCAAAACAAACTAAATTTATAAAACCGATACTTACAATGCAAACTAACTCCTAACCGACCGAATATCGGGTAGTTGCTAGTACGATAGGGTAAGTAAGGGTGTCGATCCACAGGGAGATGGTTTGATGAACACGTCTTATGTTTTAGATTTAAAAGCTAGCAATTGCATAGACAGAGAATTAAAGTTGATTCAAAGCTATGAAAGGATCGTTCGGACTGAAAGTTAAAATGCAGAGAAATTAAATTAACAAAGCAGGAAAGTAAACTAAGGCTTAAATCTGTGAAATTGATCAACAAGCAATTTGGGAAAAAGGACGGCAAACATTGGTTTAACAATTTACTCAAAAACAAAAGCTGACTTATAATTGATGTACTGTGTTTCTTAACAAAGGCGGGTCCACCTATTCAAAAGCAAAACGATCTAATCTCTTAAAACGTTCAATTCAATCTAAGAAAGGTGTGAATCTTTCGATTTAATGACCTAAACAGCAACTTAGCAACTCTCGTTTTAAGCTAGAAGTTAATTGTTCAATCAATTAGCAAAATGATCTCAGTTCACAGAATTTTCGTTCAGGAAACCATCATGCATTCACTATCTCTCGATATAAATGAATTTAAACAATAAAGCAAGCTAAAAGATCTGACCTCTATTGAAGAACACAGTACATCAGAATAAGAAACCCAGAATTAATGAGAAAATTGCATCCCCAATGCTGCCCAAAGCGGTTTAGCTATCCATGGAGTGAGTGATTACACAGCTTGAAGATAAATTCATACAATCTAAGTTATAAAGTAAATTGAATCTAAGAAACCCAGCTACCAAGAAGGCTTTTGGGACTGTTTTTGCTGAGAGAATTTCGATCTGAAAAAGTTAAATCCAATAATCTCTATATCTGTGATTACAACTGAGGTCTATTTATAGGAAAGCATCAAATCTGCAGATTGAACGCCAGTTTCATTGATGGAACGCCCGTTCCAGATTCTAGACGCTAGTTCAGCCGCCCGTCCAATGCACGTCCAAACTCTTTGAATCAAACTTTTCTCCCTGGACGCCACTTTGACATTCTGGACGCCCGTTCAGACTTCTGAACGTCCGTTCGACTTGTAACAGCATTCTGTTGTTGATGCAACGGATTCTGTTATTTGTTAGCTCACCTTCTCTCCTCTAACAACTTGGAAACCACTTGATCTTATCCTTGATGGCTCTTATCTCTTATCCACCTCATCCTCGTGATGTCAACATTATCTATATCATAAATATTGCAAAACATAATACAATTCCAAAATAATATGAAATTCATAATTAACCCAAAGAATTAAAGCTTATTTGCAATTTATTTATTTAAGAACCACTTTACTCAATAATTCTATTTTAGGCCCAATTCCAATGCAAATATTACTAATGTGGGGACATTTTATAGGAAAGATATCGTAAAAATTCATATAAAATAGCCCTTAACAGACTACAACTGAATCTTTAAAGACATTCAGCTGTCCACCTTCACCCTTGAAATTGAACCCCTTGCATCCAAGATGGGCGAGAGATACCAAATTCTTGGTCATCGTGGAACATGTCTTACATCCTTCGGTGTACAAAATTTACCATCCTCTCGTCCTTAACTTTACCGAGCCAATTCCCACAACTTTACGAGACCTTCTTGTTGGCCATATAGATTTGACCACCATCTATCTCGCTCATAAGTAGAGAACCACTCTCTCGTTTGGACAAATATGGTAGGATGCTCCGAATCAAGTATCCACACATCATTGTGGTGTGTAGAATCCCCCGCAACTAGAACCGGATCCTCATCGGATTGCTCGGTAGCCAAGGCTACCGTGCCGAATTGCCTTCCTCGTCGTTTCTTCTTCCTTGGACAATTGGACTTCCAATGTCCCCTCGCTCCTTACAATAATTACAGACATCAGTAGACTTAGGACCTTTGGACCCTGACTTCTTTTTCTTCTTCTGCCCATATCCTTTTTCCACTATTGCTGCTAGCTACTAGCCCAAAAACTTGACCGTCCGTCCCAAAGACCTTGTGTCTAAGCTCCCTGGCATGTAAGGCAGACCTCACATCCTCCAAAGCTACTGTATCCTTTCCAACTATGAAAGACTGCACAAAGTTTTCATATGATGCCGGTAATGACACCAACAGGATTAGGGCTGTATCTTCATCTTCAATTTTAACATCAATATTCCTTAAATCAAGTAATATTGTGTTCAGCTTGTCAAGATGTTCCCTCAGTGGACTCCCTTCATGCATCTTCAAATTGAACAACCTCTGTTTCAATAACAACTTGTTGGTTAGTGACTTGGTCATATACAAGCTTTCAAGCTTTTTCCACAACTTGGCTGCGGTGTCTTCCTCAGCAACCTCAGTGATAACATCATCAGATAAGCACAACATGATGGTTGAATATGCTTTCTCTTCCAGACCGGCATAATCCGTCGCACTTTTTGTATTTGGTTTGTCGATAAAGGATTCCACAAACCCCGCTCTTTCAACGGTGCACGCATCTTGATTTGCCACGGACCAAAACTCGTTCCTTCCGTAAATTTATCGATTTTTACGTTTATTGCGACATCTTTTCTTGCTAAAGATCACAACTTTATCACAGATCCTAGCACCTTGCTGAAGGCCTTGGTGAAGACGAAGTTGATCGTACAGATTGTTTTCTCCAGAACCTTGCTCTAATACCACTTGTTATAAAACGGATGGAGATAACTTCAGATGCAAGAACAGAAACAGAAGCAATCAAACATAAACAATCAAAGGAGATAACAGAAACAAGAAGAACACAGATTTAACGTGGAAAACCTCTCAGTGGGAGAGGTAAAAAACCACAGGCAGAAAAGAGATATTTTATTATGCACTGAATTTTACAGATTTCAACACACTCGGATAATGAGACAACAACTGTATTTATAGGCACAAATCCCTAAACCCTAGCCGCCAGGAATCTTTGTCTGATGCACCATAAATACCCCTACACGTGTCCTCCTTTTAATGACACTGTATAGCTGTCACATAACAGAATTAACAGATGTGGGACCCTGCTGTATTCCAGTACTCAGCAGACTATCACCCTGCTGATAGTCACCCTGCTGATAGTCACCCTACTGACAGAAGCTCAGTAGACTCCACCCTACTGAAGCACAGAATTGAATACACTTCTCAGCTGTCCATCATACAGCTGAGTCTTCAGATTGGTTCCACCAGATGTAGAGTTTAAGTCACTTTACTGACATCCATAAAATATCAACTATGTCCTTCACCTACTCAAAATAGACTCATACTTAATTTAATATAATATTACAATCAATGTCTACAATAGTGTAGTATTCTGTGTTACTTGATAATTTTTGTAAACTGGGAGAGAATCGCATTCGAAAATAACATTAAAGTAGCCCCAATAGGGCGCAAATCAAATGTGATAAATGGCCAAAGTTTCTCCTACCAACACATGACCGAACTTTCCCGACAATTTCATAGAGTTACTCCTTAATATGTCGCTGCTAGAATTTCGAGCCAAACCCCCAATTGCCATGCATTCATCATTGGTTGTAACATCCAAATTGAATTTAATTATTCCCTAATCGGGGACTTCCACTTAATTGGGTGAGGTATATGTGACAATGGAGGTTCTTCCACCTTGAGAGCTTTAATGTAACCGGCCGTAAGCTTTTGCTTCCGTCATTTTTCGATTTGCCTCGACGTTTTTTCATGGATCGATGCATGAGCATCGCGCCTTCCAAATCTCCCAAATGAGGCATATAATCTGCGCAATCACTACAAAAAACTTACTATTTAGCGGCGGATTTTAGCGGTGGATTTTACATTCCACCGCTAATGATATGGTTTAGCGGTGGATTTTTTGCGTCCGCCGTTAGTGATATGCTTTATCGGTGGATTTTGTACATCCACCGACAGAACTAATAGATCGAGAGGTCCTTTGGAAAAAAAAACATGTCTTTTAACGGTGGATTTGACCTCTTCTCCTCTTCGCCTCTTCTTTCTCTCAACAACTTTTCTGGATGATTCATCAATTCTCTTTACGATTCTTCAATTTCCTTCCTTTTACTGCTCGTTAACTCCCTTATGGGGAAAAAGAAATAGTTTTCTGGTTGCGTTTTTGTATTGCTGCGTCCACAGAAGAATTTCACTTTGAATCCGGTTTTTTTATGGAGATCTGAAATCTACCGACTTCTGATGATTATGTGGTTTGTGCTGGGCATGGGATCGATGCTACCGGAAAGTATTACGGTGAGACAGACATTCTGCTTGAGAGGTTGAATGTGTTTACAATGAGGCGAGCGGTGGGAGATCTGGACCGTACGGTCAGATCTTTCGCCCTGATAATTTCGTTTTTAACTAGTTTGGTGCCGGAAATAATTGGGCGAAAGGGCATTACACTGAGGGTGCTGAGTTGAATGATTCGGTCATGGATGTACTTCGGAAGGAGGCTGAGAACAGTGATTGCCTGCAAGGTGTTTGATAATTTTCCTCTTAGACTTTGTGTTCATTGCTTCTTGATGTTCCCCTTTTTGCACATTTTGACTTGCAATGATTGGGGGATTGAAATCTTCATCTGCTGTTATGATATTGGTCTTAAATCTTCAATTTGTTTGGAAACTAAAATTGATTTAAGTGTCCTGTGGAATGAACGATCTCACAACTTATGTGATCACAGTTTCTTTTTTTTTTTTCTAGGAATTTTTTAGTTGAACCGTCTTTGTTAGTTGGATCTTTGTTGGAATACATCTTAAAGCAAACAGGATCGGATTTTGGATTGCTGTGAAATACCAACTACATTGAGTAGATGGATTTCCAATTTTGTTTAGCTTTGGAAGAGCCTCTGTTTTGATGCATCTTTTTTCCCTCATCTCTTTTTTATGCATCTTTTTTTCCCTCATCTCTTTTTGATGCAAATTAGGACTGAAATACTTGTGGTTCTCATAGCCTGAGAAATTTTGCAATACTAGTATAGATGGCATCAGGTAAACAGAACAGGGAGATACGGGCTTCTATCAAAATCCAGTCTATTTCGCGAGGTAGCGAGAATGTGCCCGAAACTGGGTAAGACTTAGTCTTTAGAAGATTGAATCATGCTAGCCTATTTTTCAGGAAGTAGTTAGGGTTGATCCCTAGTTTGTAGCTTCCACATTATTTACTATTCCTAGTTGTTTTTCACTCTATAAAAGGGGGCTTTCATTTCTTATTGTAATCATTAAGTGATATGAAATAACAATTCCTCTTCTGGTATTTTTTCGAGTTTATTGTTTATCAGTGGTATCAGAGCCAAGGTTAAACAAAATACCAATTTTTGTTGTTTCATATAAACATGTCTTCAGAATCAAACTTTATTCAAGCATCCATTCCACGGTTTGATGGTCACTATGACCATTGGAGTATGCTTATGGAAAACTTTCTCAGATCAAAAGAATATTGGTCTGTGGTTGAATCAGGGATTCAAGAACCAACTGGAGTGATTACTGAAGCACAAAGGAGTGAATTTGAGGCTAGGAAGCTCAAAGATTTAAAGGCAAAGAACTATCTATTCCAAGCTATAGATAGGGCTATTTTGGAAACTATCTTGTGCAAAGATACATCCAAGGACATATGGGAGTCCATGAAGCAGAAATACCAAGGCTCATCAAGGGTAAAACGTGCTCAACTTCAAGCACTAAGGAGGGACTTTGAAGTCCTACAAATGAAAGCTGGGGAATCCATAAACCAGTACTTTGGGAGGACCATGGAAATTGCCAACAAAATGAGGTGCTTTGGAGAAAAACTCCAAGATGTTAGCATTGTAGAAAAAATTCTGAGGTCTATGCCTCATGAATTTAACTATATTGTATGCTCAATTGAAGAATCAAAGGACATAGATGAGATGACTATTGATCAACTGCAAAGCTCACTTCTGGTGCATGAACAGAAAATGCATAGAAGTGACCCACCATCTGAAGAACAGGCACTAAAGACATCCTTTAACCCTAGAAACTCAAACTCTAGGGGAAGGGGAAGAGGCAGAGGCAAGGGGAGAAGTGTGGACAAAACAAAAGTTGAATGCTTCAGATGTCATAAGTATGGTCACTATGCATCTGAATGCTATACGATTTGGCAAGTATCAAAGAAAAGGAGGAAAACTCAAATTTTGCAGAGGCAATGGAAGAAGAACCTGAGAATGAAACTCTTCTGATGGCAGTACATGGGGCAAAGAAATCAGATCCTTCACTCTGGTATGTTGATTGTGGTTGTAGCAACCACATGAGTGGAAGTAAGTCAAATTTCTCTTACTTAAATGAAAATTTCCATTCCACTGTAAGTTTTGGAGATATGTCTAGTGTACTGGTTAAAGGAAAAGGTAACATAAGTATCAAAACCAAAAATGGATCAGTGGAAACTATTTCAGATGTTTTGTATGTGCCTGCTCTAAAAAGTAACCTACTCAGTGTAGGACAATTGATGGAAAAAGGGTATGAGGTCAATTTTAAAAGAAAACCTGCACAATCATTGACCCTAACAGAAATTGTACTGTTGCTATTGTTTCTGTCAACACTAACAGATTGTTCCCAATGAGTCTTGAAAGCATTAAATCCTGCTTACTTGCTGAAGAAAAGGATGCCACATGGCTATGGCATTATAGGTATGGCCACTTAAATTTTGGAGGACTACAAACTTTGCAGCAGAAAAACATGGTCACAGGTCTTCCTCAAATCAATCCTCCATCACAAATATGTGAGGAATGTGTCCTGGGGAAACATCATAGAGATCCTTTTCCTAAAGGCAAAGCTTGGAGAGCACAGGAAGTTCTAGGATTAGTCCATTCAGATATATGTGGACCTCTCAAACCTGCTTCAAATGGAGGTAAAAGATATATTCTAACCTTTACTGATGACTACTCAAAGAAAACTTGGTGCTATTTTTTGCAAGAAAAATCAGAAACATTCTCTGTGTTTAAGAATTTTAAAGTTTTTGTTGAGAAAACAGCAGGTAAACCTATCAAAGCCCTAAGAACAGATAGGGGAGGAGAATATCTGTCATCTGAGTTTCAGGATTTTTGTACTCAACAAGGGATAAGGAGAGAGCTAACAGCTGCTTACACACCACAACAAAATGGTGTATCTGAAAGGAAAAATAGAACTATACTCAACATGGTGAGAACAATGCTGACGAGAGGAAGAATTCCCAAAACATTTTGGCCAGAAGCAGTCCTATGGAGCACTCATATTTTGAATAGATGCCCTACTTCATCTGTTCAAAATATGACCCCTGAAGAAGCTTGGAGTGGAAGAAAGCCAACAGTAAATTATTTCAGGGTATTTGGATGTCTGGCATATGCTCACATTCCAGATCCAAAGAGAACAAAGTTGGAGGACAAAGCTGAAAAAGGCATTTTCATTGGGGTAAGTGAGAACTCTAAGGCTTACAAGATTTACAATCCTATAACCAAAAAGGTGATCACCAGTAGGGATGTGATATTTGATGAAGACACTACATGGGAATGGGGATCAAAACCACAGGAGATTTCTGTAAATCTTGAAGTAACAGAAGAACAAGAAAGCAGTCAAACAGCAGAAACTCATTCAAATGTCACCGATCCACCTCAAGATGATACTGATTCTGCCATCCAAACATCTCATAGGGGGGGTCAATCTGAAGGGAGGAACAGGAGAAGACCAACATGGATGAATGACTATGAGGTAACAGGTTTAAGTAATTTCACCTATTATGCTTTATTGACAGATTGTGATCCTACCTCTTATGAGTGTGCATCAAAAGAAGAGAAATGGAGAAAGGCAATGGATGAAGAAATTGATGCCATTGAAAGGAATGACACATGGGAAATGTGTGATCTTCCTACTGGACACAAAACAATTGGTGTTAAGTGGATCTTCAAGACAAAACTGAACAAGGAGGGAGGCATAGATAAGCATAAAGCCAGATTGGTAGCAAAGGGGTACAAACAGGAACATGGAGTAGACTACGGTGATGTTTTGCTCCAGTAGCAAGGCATGATACAATCAGACTTATAGTTGCAATGGCTGCTCAAAATTCATGGCCTATTCACCAACTAGATGTTAAATCTGCCTTTTTACATGGTGAAATACAGGAGCAAGTGTTTGTTGATCAACCACCAGGCTATGAGAAAGATCCTAAGAAGGTATACAGACTCAAAAAGGCTCTATATGGACTTAAGCAAGCTCCTAGAGCTTGGTACAGTCGTATAGAAGCTTATTTTATCAAAGATGGATTTCAGAAGTGCCCCTATGAACATACTCTATTCACAAGGTAGGGAAAAATGGTAAAGTTCTTATGGTTTTCCTATGTTGATGATCTTATATTTACCGGCAATTGTGCATCTATGTTTGAAAACTTTAAGAAGTCCATGATGAATGAATTTGACATGTCGATCTTGGAAAGATGAGTTACTTCTTAGGTATTAAAGTTGTGCAAAATTCGATGGAATCTCCATGAGTCAAAGGAAGTATGTCCAGGAAATATTAAAGAAGTTCAACATGGAAAATTGCAATGCTGTCAATACTCCGTCTGATGTAAGTATAAAGTTAACTAAGGATTCAGATGGAAAAGATGTGGACAGTACCATGTTTAAACAAATTGTGGGAAGTCTTATGTATTTAACTGCTACAAGGCCAGATATTATGCACTCTGTTAGTGTCATAAGCGGTACATGGAATGTCCAAAAGAGAGTCATCTCGTTAGGTTGCAAAAGAATTATGAGATACTTGCACGGGGAACTATGAATTATGGACTGCTTTACAAAAGGGTGAAAAGATAAGACTGATTGGATACACTGACAGTGATTATGCTGGTGATCTGGATGATAGGAAAAGTACATCTGGTTACATATTCATGATTGGTTCAACTGCTATTTCTTGGTGTTCCAAGAAACAACCAATAGTTACTCTATCTTCAACGGAAGCTGAATATGTAGCTGCTGCAACTGGTGCTTGTCAAGCAATCTGGTTAAGGAATTTGTTGGAGGAACTGCAGATATTTCAGAATGATACTACTCCTATCTACTGTGATAACAACTCAACAATTCAATTAACCAAAGATCCTGTGCACCATGGAAGGAGTAAGCACATTGACGTAAGATTTCACTTTCTGAGAGATCTTACAAGAGATGAAATTGTGGAGTTTGTGTATTGCAGTACAGAAGAACAAATTGCAGACATCATGACAAAACCTTTGAAGGTGGTGCTGTTTCAGAAACTCGGAAGGATGCTTGGTGTATATGATTTATTTCATGGATAAACTGAAACTTCATCAACTTTCAGTTTAAGGGAGGAATTGATAGACTTTATTTATTTATGTTTATTATTTATTTTGTTAATAAATTTAATTTTAGTTAGCTACAAGTTTACTAAGACTTAGTCTTTAGTTAGTTGAGTAGTGCAGCCAAGTTTTTAGGAAGCGAGTTGGGTGAATCCCGATTTGTAGCTTCCACATTCTTTTTCTATCTTTGCGCTTTTTTTTCACTCTATAAAAGGGGGCTTTCATTTCTTATTGTAATCATTAAGTGATATGAAATAACAATTCCTCTTCTGGTATTTTTTCGAGTTTATTGTTTATCAGATAATATGCTATGTGACATTACTAACCATGCTGCTTGAATTTGTTATGAATTTCATGTTTCTATATGCTTATCTTAGTAATATTTTTGGACTGATCTTTATGCAGGTACTCGTGGAAATGGACTGGACATTACACAACACTTAGAGATTCCTATAGATGTAGCTTAAGCAAACACTTATTTGCACACTTATGCTGGTAAGCTACAGTACTAACACTTTTGAGTTATTGCAAATCCAAGAAATTTTACTAGCTCTCTGGCAGCTTTGTATTGTTCTGACAGACTGAACATGTATTGCTATGATCTGTTTTAGAGTGAACATCTGTCATTTTCAAGTTTAGGTCTTGATTTGCTAAGTCTCAGTTTTGTGTCTTCTTAGTTTCTAGATCTGCATGGCTTGTGTTAATGACCTTGGACAAGCCTGAACAGCCCTGTTCCATTCCCTATTTGGATATTCGTGTTTTTCCGTCTATCTTTCAAGTCTAAATGTGACAAAAATGGCCATTAACTCTCAAGCATTCTGCATTCTTGTTAAACTCGAAACTCTGGCATGAGATCTTCTATTTTCCTTTCGGTGTTGAGTTCTGGGTGTTCTTGAATGGTGATTGTAGGTTATATCGGTGCTCTAGGCTGGTGGGATTTATTTATAAAATATGGGTACGTGTCATGGGCTTGATGCCTCCCACCATATGTGCCCTCTTAGTTATGCTTTTTTTTTAACATACTTAAGCTTTTATTAAGCCCCACATACTGTAAGGATGAAGTCTTATCATACACTCTTTTGTACTACAGAATTGCAGAGTGCTTCGCCTTTCTTGTTTGTACAAGTTGGTCTAATCCATTGTTCCATAGAAATTCGGATGCACGGGAAGCAAGTTCGTCATCAAATACTGTTAGGTACTACTTCAATATGGCCTCTTAGACTAACTAGTTAATGCAATGTACTAAGAAAAATGTTCATTAGTACAACACTGATTCTTATTTCAGGGTACACCTCAAGAAGCCAACCGATTCCTGTTATATTTTTTCCTTTTTTCATACTGCAAGCTATTTCTCATATCAATTCTTTAGTTTTTGGTTTATGCTTGTACTTTGGCATTGTCCATTTCAATATATATGGTGAGCAGGTATGGATTGTGATGTTGAGAATTTCATGAATCATCTCAGGCTACTGTACGTGTGGAGCTTGGTGATTCAACTACTGCAGCTGACCCGTCGAGAGCCCACACCATAAGTCGCTCATTTCCTCACACATATGGTCAGCCTTTAGCTGGACAATGTATTTCCAGTTTAATTCATTCTTTTGCAGCCTAATTCGATTGTCATTGTTATAACTAATTGCATGTACATTTTCCTGCCATTGGCTGGTTCATTCATGGCAGAGAATGAGAATGGGGATGACGACAAGGAAGGGCATTGGAAAAATTGCATGACAATGCTGATAAGTATTTTATAATGATTGGTGGGGTCATATGGGATACTTTCGGATCCCAACAAGGTTTTGTTTCTGTCTGCATATATGTTTTTTAAAGTCTGTTGATGTTGTTTGCAAATCTAAGGCTATATTTTGCTACAGATGTATCATTACATCTCTTGATGATGATCACTAAGGATCCTGAGCCTGGCAAATGTGACTGGCTATGGAGCATTCATGCTTCGACAAAAACAGGTTCTTGTTTATGCGAAATATGAGATGCAAATATGAAAGCCTTTTTAGTATGTTCAGTTATTGTAGCATGTAGACATCTTTGTAATCATGTGGGGTTATTATCATTCTTGCCTTTGCATTAATTCTGTTCCTTTTGCAGTCCCAAAACAAATTATTGAACTAAATAGAGCTTATGTGTCTATGCTTTAAGGTCTAAATCCTCTATTTTAGTTCTCAGGTTCTGTCCTCTGTTTGCAGTCTGCACAATTTTTGGTCTAGCAAATAACCTTGTATTATTCATGTTTGCCTTCTGTCTTGTTAAGTGTCGTGTTTGATTAAGTAATATTATTATTCCGTTTTTACATAATATTATTTCTGCACTACATTTTCAAAAATTTATTGCAGTTTTTTTCCTTTTAACAAACACCAGCCCATGATATTTATCATTTTAGCATTGTACTTTTGGACATGTGATGATTGACAGAAGGTCAATATGCTTACATGATTGCTTTTTTATTTTGGAAAACTGTAATGGGATGTGTTTAGTACATTGACTTATTTATTTTTTGTGGTCGTTTTTCTTCTATTGCAGTACAATGAGGTTTTGGGCAAAGGAGCTTTCAAGACCGTGTATGATTCTTGAATCTATTCTTTCTGTGTAGAACCTAGTTTGAAGGTACCGTTTATCTCGACTTATTAGTTTTTGAACAATTTGGGCACAATTGCAAGGTCTGGGACCAAAGAGTTCATGGAAACCATTGTAGCTGGTGCTGATGTGAGCATTGATTGGACTGTTTGGTGTTGGTTATTCCCAGTTGTACCGTGTAATTATGTGTTTTGGAAATAAAATTTGGTGTTTGTACTATGTAATTATTTGTGTTTTGGAAATAAAATGTGGTGTTTTTGGGTTGAGATTAATGTTTGAATCAATGTACTTAAATTTATATATATATATATATATATATATATATATATATATATATATTGTAAATTTTCATATATATTTTTTGTAATTTTTCTAGATTCGCGGCGGAGGAAAAATCCGCCGCCAAAACCTTTTTTCTCTTGTGATGGAAAATGTATTCCTGGCGGATAATTGGCTAACTGCTGGTGGATAATGACCGCCGCAACCAGATCTTAGCGGTGGACCCAAAAATCCGTCAGGAAAGAGCCTAAACCCTTTAGCGGCGAGGGCAAATACGGCGGATTTTAGATCGCCGCGAAGAGTTTTAGTGGCGGATTTTCAGCTTTAGCGGTGAAAAAAATCCGCCGCTAAAAAGCATGTTTTTTGTAGTGAATCTTTGTCTCGTTCTCTTTTCGTATCAGATACTCCAAAAAATCAACACATCTTTGCACTGTTAAGTTCAGTCAACATCGCTCCTTTTTGCAAGTCATTTTTTTTACTTAATCCAGTGCACTATTTCAAACTGCAAGAAGAGAGGAAAAAAATTGTAAAATAACAATCCCAAACAACACCCTAAGCAAATAAAAAACAAAAAATACATAGGTATAGAAGATTGCACAAAAATGTACCAACCTGGCTCTTCTGTCCATTCCCAATTATATAATAAAATAAAATTAAAAAAAAAAGAAAAAAAGAATGTATCACAGCCGCATGATTCACTTTTGGGGATGGTTTCGGTTGATATTACGAGTGCCCCCCTCATCTTTGAATTAAAAAAAATATCAGGTCACAATACCAAATTTGAAGAATGGAAGGAGTGAAAACCCAACTTGTCTATTATTGTCGAAATAACTCTATGATTTTCATTGATTGATTGAATGGTACAATACAAATATATATAGGGTCACATAAATTGGTGACCAAGTATATCAATAAATACAATACAAATACAAATAAATACTAAATCATTCGGTAGTAATTATAGTATCCTCAATACGCCCCTGCAATCCCACGGGAAGAGGTTGGACGTGGAGATTGGCCTTCAATTGTGTGAAACGCGGATTGCCCAACGGTTTTGTGAGAACATCAGCCAGTTGGTCTTTAGAAGAAATAAACGCAATCCGAAGTTGCTTGGAAACGACGAGTTCACGGACATGATGAAAATCAGTTTCAATATGTTTGGTGCAAGCATGAAAGACCGGGTTGGCGGATAAGTACGTGGCTCCAATGTTATCACACCACAAGGTGGGAGGGTGTGGCAGGTCCACCCGAAGCTCGCGAAGGAGATGGCCGAGCCATTGAAGCTCAGCAGCTGTGAGAGAAAATGCCTTGTACTCGGCTTCTGTACAGCTTTTGGAGCCCGTTTGCTGCTGCTTGCAACTCCAACTAATAAGATTCGAAACCAGAAAGACACAATAAGCCCCAACAGAATGGCGGTCGTCACAGTCAGCCGCCTAATCAGCATCAGAAAAGGCTTGAAGAGAGCAGGAAGAGGTACGAGAATAAGAAGACCCTCAGAGATAGTGTGCTTTAGGTATCGAAGTATGCGATTGACAGCCATCCAATGATCATCCGTCGAGGAGTGCATGAATTTACTAACCTTGTGAACAGCAAACGCAATATCTGGGCGAGTAAACTGGAGATACTGAAGGCCCCCAACAATGGTCCGATAAAGAGACGGATCAGAAAATGGGGAGCCAGCAAACTGAGAAAGCCGAGACTTAGCTTGCATAAGGGTAACACACGGCTTGGCTTTATCCAAACCGGCCTTCTGAAGTAGCTGTAGAATATATTTCCATTGGTAAGATACAGGCCCTCTGGAGAACGAAGGACCTCAACGCCCAAAAAGTAAGATAATGGGCCAAGATCCTTTACAGGAAAGTGGCCACCAAGAAAGAGAATAACATCATCAACAAGCATAGGAGAGGAACCGTCACAATCACATCATCAACAT
The DNA here is from genome assembly GCA_036785695.1 of Gentiana straminea. Classification (NCBI taxonomy): domain Eukaryota; kingdom Viridiplantae; phylum Streptophyta; class Magnoliopsida; order Gentianales; family Gentianaceae; genus Gentiana; species Gentiana straminea. The sequence continues at coordinate 6,480,016 of JAVUPR010000326.1, read as the reverse complement.
AAATGAGAACATAGGCACGAGCACTACCACGGTGATAGACATATAAGGATGTGTCCGCCTTAGACGGTACAAAACCATAGGAAGTGAGAATAGTGGTAAAGGGAGAGAACCAGGCCCGAGGGGCGCCTGACGAAGGCCATATAAACTACGTTTGAGGTGACACACATGGTCCGGATAGTCAGGATGTTGAAAACCCTATGGCTGTTGCGTAAACACACTGTCAGTCAAATAACCATGAAGAAATACATTTTGCACATCTACCTGCTTTAAGGACCAATTACGAGAGACCGCAAGAGATAAGAGAAGCCAAATAGTGATAGGCTTCACAACAGGACTAAATGTCTCATGATAATCAATGCCAGCTGCCTGATGAAAGCCTTTAGCAACAAGGCACGCTTTATAGCGCTCAACTCGACCATCTGCATGATGCTTAACACGAAAAACCCATTTATTACCAATTAAATTCATATCAGGAGAAAACGGAACCAAATCCCATGTATCGTTTTGATCTAATGCATTGATCTCATCCCGCATGGCATCACGCCAAAATTTGTGTTTAACGGCTTCTGTGTAGGAGGTAGGCTCAGGGGAATTGGCGGCTGCAATAAAATCCTTGGGGAGGGGGTAGCGGATGTAATCCGGATGAAGATTTTTCGGCTTGAGGGAGTTGGTTTGTGACCGAGTCACGATGGTGTGAGGAGGATCGGATGGTGCAGGAGGCCGAGGAAAGGTTTCGGGAGAGGAGACATCTTTGGCCGAGCTGGACGAGGTGGGCTGGGCCGAGGAGGACGAGGGGGATTGGGCCAAAAAAGATGAGTTGGATTGGGCCGAAGCTGATATAGGTGAAGTAGGGTCAGCCAAAGCTATTGGAGAGGAAGAAGGGCCACTCGGAGAGGGGGTGGGAGCCACAGATTGGGAAGGTGCTATGACCGGAAGTTTCAAGCCGGAAGGTAAGACCACGGTACGGGAGTCGGGCGTAAGAGGTTGCGTGGGCGAAGTATAGGGAAAGGTATGTTCGTCGAAAACAACATGAATGGAGACATATATACGACCGGTGGGAAGGTCAAGGCATTTATAGCCATGATGAGAAGGACTATAGTCAAGGAAAATGCACGTCTTAGAGCGGAATTCCATTTTATGGCGGTTGTAAGGTCGAAGGTGGGGCCAGCAAGCACACCCGAAGACACGTATAAATGAGTAATCCGGAAGGCGGTGATGAAGAATTTCGTAAGGGGATTTGTGGTTGAGAACACGTGTGGGAAGACGATTAATGATGTAGGTAGCCGTGACAAAAGCATCCTCCCAATATGGCAGAGGTAGGTTGGAGTGGGCTAAGAAGGAAAGGCCAACTTCAAAGATTTGGCGGTGTCGACGTTCAACGGGGCCCATTTGTTCGTGAGTGTGTGGGCAAGATAGACGATGATCAATGCCTAAAGTAAGAAGGTGTTTGTGAAGGAGTTGGAATTCACCGCCCCAGTCGGTTTGCATGGCTTTAATTTTAGTGTTAAATTGGCGCTCAACCAATGATTGGAACTGAGGAAAAATATTTTCGACATCAGATTTAAGACGTAATGGATACAACCAAATAAATTTAGAGAAATCATCCACAAAACTCATATAATAACGAGACCCATAAATAGATTGTTCAACACAAGGACCCCAAACGTTGGAGTAAATCAAATCTAAAGGTGCAGAAGATGTAAAGGACGACAATGGTAAGGTTTGACGGTGACTCTTAGACAACTGACACGCAGCACAAACAGTGGCTGGTGCTTTATTCGAAATAAAATATTGCTTGGACGTAAAACTTGACTCAAAACGGGAGGGGAACAGTGACCTAGACGTTGACGCCATAGGGAGGAGTTGTCACGGCTGGAAAGAAGAGCTTGAGCGGGAGTGTGGCAGAAAGAGCTGGAAAAGTGGTAAAGCCCGTCTTTAAGGAACCCTCTGTGATGGATACGGCCCGGGTAGTCCTTCATAAGGAAATAGGAGGCGTGAAATTCAAAATAAACAGCATTATCAGAAGCAAATTGATGAACAGAAAGTGTGCGAAGAGAAGGAGTAACCAAGACTTTAGTTAAGAAATAAGAGCGAGTTGGAGTAATAAAGGTAGAGGACCCAATATGAGAGATTTGCAAACCTGAGTCATCACCATTGTTCACCCGATCAGGGCCCTCGTATGGTTCAGATTGAATGTTAAGGTTGCGAAAATTGTGGTCATGTGGTGAGTGGCGCCCGTGTCGGGAACCCAATCAAAAGGGTAATAATGATGTGGATGTTGTACCTGCAAGTGATAAGCTTGGGGAGCTGATGAGAGACAAATTAATGATCATTATTACGACATTTTACCCCAATATTGATACCACTTTGAGTATTATTGTACCAATTTAAGTCAATAATTACTTAATTTTATCCAAATGTATAAGTAGTAATTATTATATAAATTATTGTATTTTACTAGGTTTTATACCGGTTTAGTGATATGTGATAAAAATATGATAAAAATTACTATATTTTATAAACGTTTTATTTTTCACTATTATGTTAAAACTAAAAATATCATAACTAAAGACCGTAATATTAACCTAAAAAGAGTCGTAAAATTCAACGCAGCTTTACGAACTTTTATTGTCGCATTTACTCGCGGTTCGTTTCTTTGTATTCAGTAAGAAAGATAAGATTTACTACGGAGACGTAACTAAAGACCGTATAACGAGACGAGAGTTTTGCCTGACTGAAGAAGGATTACTTGGAACCCAAGGCCATACTTGGAGCCCAAGGCCATCAAAATATTCCACGTAACGACATGTTTCGAGCCTAAAAAGATGTATTTTGATGGATGGAAGAATGTGCCATAAGCTAACGAGTTCAAACGGATCAATTGTCCTGAATGCTTCTACCGTAAAATATCTACGACAGACATTTGACCCAACTTAGAGGCATTTTATGGGGAAGACTTCTTCATGAAAGTTTTAGATCTGCAAATGATATTTCCAACGCATTTTGAATCATGTCAATCGGAGGTCTACAACTCAAGTTATGGTCGTTTTACCAAACAGCTGTGAAGAATCTTTATAAATCGTCAAACGTCGCAAAAGAGCTTTTACCGGCGCAAACCGGCCCTTTAGCGGCGCACGCCGGAAAAATGCAGATTTTTGCCCAATTTGATGCATGTTACTTGCAATGATGATCAATATTCCCTAAAATCCTCCCACATGCTATATCTACCTATATATACTCCCCCATTTCCATCTCTTCTTCTTGCCCCTTCTTTTCCCTTCTTCTTCGTCCCTTTCTTTTTCTTTCTTTTTGTTGCATACACTTGTATATATATATATATATATATATATATATATATATATATATATATATATATATATATATATATATATATATATATATATATATATATATATATATATACACACACACACACACACATCCCAAAATATATATATACATCCATATATATATATATTTCATCTATCTTCTTCCCTTCTTTTATTTTTATTTTGGGCCCTTATATATACATATGTCTATGTATGTATATATATGTTTTTATGTGTATAAATAAATAGAGTAGTATCGTTGTAATGCTTGGATTTATTATCGAGGATTGTTGTCTCGGAAGCCGTTGTTACTTTCACGAGGATTAGGCTCCAATTCAAATAGCGGTTGTAATCGGTAATTTTCTAATGTTATTATGTTTATTATTTCTATCTATTTATATACATATATATATTAGTAGTAGTAATATCTAGCCAAGATATAAATCTGAATTAGTTAATCTTTTTGGTAAAATGGATGATCGACTCTGGTAATAATGATTAAAACCAATTATAATGAATCTTTTTTTACCTGAGCTTAATGAAACGTTAATATTGACATAGCTAATCAATATAAACAGAATCGTAACCTAATGACGAACTAAACGGTGAAGTTAGGATATGAGGAAAAAGGTAGAAAAACCGGAGGGTAAAAATGGCCGAGTGAAAACGTGACAACGGAATCCTATTTCCTACCCGGGGCGTATTTGTCTTGGGAAAGATGAATCTTATTAAATTTGTGCTCAAGATCGTAATAATGTTAAAATCAACAGTTTAATAGAAACTAACACCGGAAAGTTAAATCAATCCGCCTGACAACCGGAGCCTTTTGAATAACATCGGCCGTCTGACAAACGGAATAACCTCTTTTATCCGGGGTAGATTTGTACTCGGTACTGTTCGTACTAACCGAGATTAGCATGGGGCGCTTTGGAGATTAAACTAATGACAATTTGACATATGACAATTTCATACGCTCGTGTGAGGAGGAGTTGTCTAGCTTAGGAGTACACCGGTTCATATATAATTGACCTCCTTGCATCAAGGAAAAGATATGTCTCATTTATTTCTACTAAAAAGAGATCGTAATTCAGTAAAGTATTCTTGGCTAGATCTCAAAAATATCTATATATATCTGTACTTATATTTATATATTATATTTACTGTTTTACTAACATCTAACTAATCTAACGATCTAACCCGATAAAATGGTAAAAACTGCGACTTAGATCGAGTTAATAATAGCTTCTTGGTGTTTAACCACACTTTGAATTATGCCTTCATTTCCCTGAGGATACGACCTGACTCACCAGACTAGCACTACAATTTGACCCGGTACACTGCCGGTAAGGATTGATAGCCTAGAAACAGTCCGTCAGCTTTCTGGCGCCGTTGCCGGGGAAACGACGCTAATTCATTGTGTTCGAATGGTTTCTACTTGTATTAGCTCAAAATTCTCGAGGATAAGTCAACACTCTTCTTATCACATTTCTATTTTTATTTTCCGTTGGTATCTACCTTCTTTTAGTTACCAATTTTCTTCTTCTACCAATTTCGAGTTATTTTCTATTTTCGATAGTAGAAAGTAAACGCGGTTCGTTTATTTTTTTTTTTTGTTGGTACCTACCTATTGGTAAGATACCAATTAAAAAAAAAATTACACTCGGTAAATACCGAGGGGATTCGGTAATTACCGAGAGAAAAAAAAAGTGGTTTTTTTTATCGATTTCGTGTTATTTTCTATTCGATATTTTCTATTCCACAAGAATTGTCAAATCGAGTTACGAAAATGGTCGAAACCGTTGGTGAAACACCTGAACAAGGGATTGCTCATGCTCAAGGGCATGGCCAAAACCTTAATCAGAATTTACCTCAACCTAATAACCGAATCGAATAATAGAAATAATCGAATCGGAATAAGCATAATCGAAACCAAACCTAACCCGAGACCTATATGTGATCGGACCGTAAGAAGGTACCGCATTAATAATCCAATTCGTTTACCCAATAAAGGAGCAATTAATTTCGAAATAAAATCTCATCTTTTTGGTTTAATTGACACAAGAGCCCAATTTCTAGGAGAAGATGATGAGGATCCACATCATCATCTCTATCTTTTCGAAGAATTGTGTAATACAGCCAAAAGTCATGGTGCTTATCGGGAATTAACGAGGATGTCTATGTTTCCTTTTTCTTTAAAAGGAAGAGCACGAGATTGGTTTATGTCACTTCCACATCATTCATTGACTAGTTGGGAGGATATTCAAACCGAGTTCTTAAAGTAGTATTTTACTCCTGGTAGAAAATTGGAATTAATAGTCGAGATTGCTAACTTTAGACAAGGATCTGAAGAAACGTTTGGAAATGCTTGGGAAAGATTTAAAAAGCTATTAAGAGCTTGTCCCGATCATGGTTATTCCTTAGATATGCAAATCCAACTTTTCTGTCATAAATTAAGGAGAGACTCACGTGCAGATGTAGATCATGCATGTGGTGGTTCGTTAATGATGAGTGAAGCCCAAATAGTTTACGATGCTATAGAAAAGATTTCCAAAAATAACAGAATATGGGAAACCGGTTCTAACACAAGAAAAGTAGCATTTGCAGGAGAAAGTACATCTAATACAGAAGTCCTAGCACACTTGGAGAATTTGAGTAGGAAATTTGACGGCTTATTAGCCAAGAAACTATAAACTCGAAAATATCTTACCAAATGAATACTCAAGTCATGATAATGTGTCATTAGGGATGGAAGAATCGAAGGTTATTCAAGGGAAAAGGTGAGTTTTTTACAACAAAGATAGGAATTTGAACAATGTATATTCAAACTCGTTTAATGCTATTAAAGAGATCACCCTACTTTTCGTTGGTCCGAAAACCCTAGTAAGCAAGGACAACCACCGTATCCAGCTCAATATAAGAATCCATATAATAATCAAGTTTATCAAGGAGATACCTCGAATCGAACCTACAATCATTACCTAGACCGTATCCACAACAAACCACTCAAAGCATACCAAATCACCCAAAGTTCAACTCAACCCGAAGGAGTTGATAAATGGGAGAAATTAATCGAAAATCCGATGGGTATGATGTCAACTCAAGCTCAAAATATGGAAACCATGATAACTTCTATAGTACAAATACACTAAGGATATGAGTACGTTGAAAACATCTATAAGTGGACATGATACCGTAATGAGAATTGTAGAAGCTTCATTACGGAATTTGGAATATCATTTGAGTAGAGAAGAGGAACGTAAAAACAGTAAACCTCCAGGAGAGCTGCCAAGTAATACTGAAAGACACCCGAAAGGGGTAACTGCTGTTATTACTAGAAGTGGAAGAATCTATGGAAGTAATGGATTAGAAAACTTCGGAAATAATGAAGTAGAGGATGATTTAGATGGTAAATTAATTTGAAAAGAATGTGGAATCTAAAGATAAACCTGAATTCACCAAAGAGGAAGAGGACATTATTGAAGATTTCCTAAGACAAAGCAGATATATTGAACCTGAAAGTGAGGATGAGGAATGGGTCAAGGTTCCTAGAATATTGAAAAATCCAAGACTGAATGATCTAAGGACCTTGTCCAATGCGCAGGAATCAAGTTTGAAAAGGCCAATTCAAACCGAACCTTATCCGGCTCAACCCAAATTCACCTCGATTCAATCTGATAGGGCAGCACCATATCCAGTGCATATTTTGAATAAAAAGGTACGTAATGATGACACACGTTGTCCTCAAAAGGCACAATCATTCCAGGAAGCTTTACCATCTTCGTTTAACGACAAGGGTAAGGGAGGTATACATTCTAACCCTACTTTAATTGATCTTGAATTACTTCCCCATTCCCCGAAAAAGGAAATCAAAGAGATGAAGTTGGATAAGAAGTATGCACATTTTCTTGACACTTTTCGGCACTTAACAATTAATAGCCCTTTCATCGATGTTTATAAGGGAGAGCTTAGTTTGGGAATTAATGATGAGCGCGTTGTCTTTAACATTTACAATTCATTGAAATATCCATGCACTACACTAGAATCTTGTTCTTGTATGGACACTTTGTGTCCCCTTGTTGTGGATCGTACTAACACGCAGGTAATTGAAGAAGATGACTTCAGCAATAATGTAAAAGCTCACAAACCGAAGGCTCGAAAATCAAAGGAAAAGGTCAAGAATCGTTTGGATTGGTGGAAATTGTCTAACCTCTCGTTGGAAACCGGTATTGAAGGAGGATGTGGTGCATGAGGATGACTCACCACCGCATGCATTAAAAAACCGGAGCAAGGAAAAGTCTAGCTATAGACTATAAATATAGTAAAAACATGGTACTATCCTTCCTATTTACTCATTAAGCATTTATTTCTATTTGATTCGTGTGCTTAATTGTTACATGCTTTGGTGAGTAATTGTTAGAAGTATCCCATTTAGTTTAGTATATTATATTAGTTGCTTAAGTTTGTCGAGCAAACGACGTTAACCAAAAGCGCTACCGGGAGGCGCCCGCAAAAATGTTAAATATAATAATTACTCATACTTTGGATGATACTTTGCGAATACTTCGGATTGATTTTCATTTTGTTTCACCAAGTCTTAGGATGAATGTTTGAATGTCATTAAAAAAGGGAATGATTAGGTGGTTATCCGAAAATCCCGATGGAGAAAAAAGAGAAAAATTCAAATGCATCATTTCTTGGACTTAGGTTGTTCGAACGATTTGAAATAACCCTTGAGGATCTGGGTATAAAAGACTCAGAGTTAATACTTTGCCATACGTTACATTTCATGATCTAGTCTGTTTTAAATTTCAAATAACGTGTGACATGTATTAGTTCAAATACTATGGAATTGAGGAGGTCATAACTTTAACCCACCCACCCACCCTTTAATATCATCCGTATATTTGTTTTGACTTGTTTTAGTGCACCATTGCTTTCCCAACAACTTATTTACACTCACTTTACATTGAGGACAATGTAAGTTCGTAAGTGGGGAGTGGAGTCGTTGGTCTAGCAATGGAATTAATGTTTATTTTGTATCAATAAATCCCTTAGTTTTCGATATTTTTCGAGCATTATTTAATTAGTTGATTAAAATAAATTGTACAAGGCATATATTTCATGGATTTGAAGATATAATGATCAATTTGGATGTGTATAACCAACGTGAACCGTAAGTGCATTGTAATTATAAATATATTTGTGTAACATGAATTCCTTCACGTAAAGCCTTTGATATTGAAGCGGAAAATTTTAAACTGTATCCATTCAGTATCCTAGTGGTTATTCTATAGATAATTGCGTAACTTAGTACCTAACTTTTGAACGTGTACCGTGAATATCTGAAGGTTTGAATGTGATAGAAAGGATATAAGTTAAGTGGAATAAAAAATATAAAAATACCAAATTAAGATGAACTATCTATATGTTGGTTGTAGCTACCAATGATTTGAGTGCAGTAGGGCGTTATCACGAAACGTCCTATATCACTATGAGGTTTAAAAGCTCCCGACTGCCTGATGATAGTAGTCCAGCTAGGGTGTTATCACGAAACGTCCTATTGCTAGGAATGAGGGCATATGCTACACATATGAAAAAAAAAAAAAAAAGTTAGATAGGTATTAATGTATTTGATCTCACCTCATGACGCTTGCAAGATAGTCGATTTTGGCAATGAGTTCGGATATGTTAGTATTCTATGAAAAAAATAGAATATGGTTGAAAATTTAGTTATCTTCTGACTATCCCCAGTATAAACTGAATGATATGCTTTAGGGATTATCCTAATAAGTACACGGAAGGACTTTGTGTGGAAATGTTACTGCCTATACCTAGGAAAGTCATTAGGACTGTCTGAATGGATATTTGTGCGTTTGCTTGAATTATTCAAGAGAGGATAGTGGAAATTGAAAAGGCTTGTAACACACACACACTCGTTATACATTTATATCGAGGTTAACGCCCGGTTGTAATTCTAATGGTTGCGATCTCGGTTGTCCCTTATATCTTATATCTTCATGAATTTACCTCTCATTCATTTTGTTTTATCGCTTGTTTTGCTCGAGGATGACCAAAAGCTAAGTGGGGAGTTGTGATGAGAGACAAATTAATGATCATTATTACGACATTTCACCCCAATATTGATACCACTTTGAGCATTATTGTACCAATTTAAGTCAATAATTACTTAATTTTATCCAAATGTATAAGTAGTAATTATTATATAAATTATTGTATTTTACTAGGTTTTATACCGGTTTAGTGATATGTGATAAAAATATGATAAAAATTACTATATTTTATAAACGTTTTATTTTTCACTATTATGTTAAAACTAAAAATATCATAACTAAAGACTGTAATATTAACCTAAAAAGAGTCAGTAAAATTCAACGCAGCTTACGAACTTTTATTGTCAGATTTACTCGCGGTTCGTTTCTTTGTATTCAGGTAAGAAAGATAAGATTTACTGCGGAGACAGTAACTAAAGACCGGATAACGAGACGAGAGTTTTGCCTCGATCGAAGAAGGATTACTTGGAACCCAAGGCCATACTTGGAGCCCAAGGCCATCAAAATATTCCACGTAACGACATGTTTCGAGCCTAAAAAGATGTATTTTGATGGATGGAAGAATGTGCCATAAGCTAAAGAGTTCAAACGGATCAATTGTCCTGAATGCTTCTACCGTAAAATATCTACGACAGACATTTGACCAAACTTAGAGGCATTTTATGGGGAAGACTTCTTCATGAAAGTTTTATATCTTCAAATGATCTTTCTAACGCATTTTGAATCATATCAATCGGAGGTCTACAACTCAAGTTATGGTCATTTTACCAAACAGCTGTGAAGAATGTTTATAAATCGTCAAACGTCGCAAAAGAGCTTTTACCGGCGCAAACCGGCCCTTTAGCGGCGCACGCCGGAAAAATGCAGATTTTTGCCCAATTTGATGCATGTTACTTGCAATGATGATCAATATTCCCTAAAATCCTCCCACATGCTATATCTACCTATATATACTCCCCCATTTTCATCTCTTCTTCTTGCCCCTTCTTTTCCTTCTTCTTCGTCCCTTTCTTTTTCTTTCTTTTTGTTGCATACACTTGTATATATATATATATGTATATATATATATATATATATATATATATATATATATATATATATATATACACACACACACACATCCCAAAAAATATATATACATCCATATATATATATTTCATCTATCTTCTTCCCTTCTTTTATTTTTATTTTGGGCCCTTATATATACATATGTCTATGTATGTATATATATGTTTTTATGTGTATAAATAAATAGAGTAGTATCGTTGTAATGCTTGGATTTATTATCGAGGATTGTTGTCTCGGAAGCCGTTGTTACTTTCACGAGGATTAGGCTCCAATTCAAATAGGTTGTAATCGGTAATTTTCTAATGTTATTATGTTTATTATTTCTATCTATTTATATACATATATATATTAGTAGTAGTAATATCTAGCCAAGATATGAATCTGAATTAGTTAATCTTTTTGGTAAAATGGATGATCGACTCTGGTAATAATGATTAAAACCAATTATAATGAATCTTTTTTTACCCGAGCTTAATGAAACGTTAATATTGACATAGCTAATCAATATAAACGAATCGTAACCTAATGACGAACTAAACGGTGAAGTTAGGATATGAGAAAAAAGGTAGAAAAACCGGAGGGTAAAAATGGCCGAGTGAAAACGTGACAACGGAATCCTATTTCCTACCCGGGGGCAGATTTGTCTTGGGAAAGATGAATCTTATTAAATTTGTGCTCAAGATCGTAATAATGTTAAAATCAACGGTTTAATTGAAACTAACACCGGAAAGTTAAATCAATCCGCCTGACAACCGGAGCCTTTTGAATAACATCGGCCGTCTGACAAACGGAATAACCTCTTTTATCCGGGGTAGATTTGTACTCGGTACTGCTCGTACTAACCGAGATTAGCATGGGGCGCTTTTGGAGATTAAACTAATGACAATTTGACATATGACAATTTCATACGCTCGTGTGAGGAGGAGTTGTCTAGCTTAGAGTACACCGGTTCATATATAATTGACCTCCTTGCATCAAGGAAAAGATCTGTCTCATTTATTTCTACTAAAAAGAGATCGTAATTCAGTAAAGTATTCTTGGCTAGATCTCAAAAATATCTATATATATCTGTACTTATATTTATATATTATATTTACTGTTTTACTAACATCTAACTAATCTAACGATCTAACCCGATAAAATGGTAAAAACTGCGACTTAGATCGAGTTAATAATAGCTTCTTGGTGTTTAACCACACTTTGAATTATGCTTTCATTTCCCTGAGGATACGACCTGACTCACCAGACTAGCACTACAATTTGACCCGGTACACTGCCGGTAAGGATTGATAGCCTAGAAACAATCCGTTAGGAGCAGGACGGGGTGGGGGAAGGGTATCATAAATTCAATAACAGTACTGTGCGGAATGCCCAGATTTTTTGCAGATTTGACAAGTCAGAGAAGGGCCATGGGACTGATTGGGCTGATTATATGAGCCGAGCTGGGAGTTCTAGCCGGACTGATTGGATGAGGACCGCCCTGAATCGCATCCCCGATTGTTGCCGCATCCACCCCTGCCCCGATAATTTGAAGAACCGCGGCCTCGGTTGGTGGAAGGAGCTTGAGAATTAGCCGAGCTGAGATTTGCGGCTGGAGCAACTTGATTCATAGAAGTAGGAACAACAGAGTGGGCTGCGTAATTCTGAAGTCGGGATTCTGTAGTGAGGAGAAGAGAGTATACTTCTTCGAGAGAAACAGCGGTGCGAGCATAGACCATAGCAACCAGAGATTCGTATTCAGGGCCGAGACCGGCCAACAGATAAGCAATCACGTCGTCTGTATGGAGGGGGTGGCCATCCATGGCGAGTTCATCGGTAAGACGTTTGATGGTAACATAATATTCGGTAGCGGTTAGCGTTCCCTTCCGAGTAGAGGCCAATTGGGTGTGCAATTGAACAAGCTTCACGCGAGATTGAGACGCAAAGCAAGTCTCAATAGCTTGCCAGATTTCCGAGGAGGAGGAGGCATGGTAAACTTGCATAAGTACTTCTTCCGAGAGTGAGGATGTGATGGTGCTAAGGATAAGACTATCCTGCTGAAGCCAGGCTGCGTGCTTTGGATTGGGGGATTGCTGGCCCTTGTCGTCGGTAATGGTCTCCGGCGGTGCAGGTATGGTGCCATTAACGTAGCCATAGACACCTTGTCCACGAAGATACGGTAGGATTTGGGCTCTCCAAAGATGGTAATTTTGCCGAGTCAATTTGATAAGTTGAACCGTAGAAGAAGGATGAAAGATGGGAAGAGGAGAGACTTGAGCATTGTTGGACGTTGCAGTGGTAACATCAGAATCGGCCATTGTAAAAGAAGAAGAAGTCGAGTTGTTTTTTTTTTTTTTTTTTAATTTATTTGTTGAAGCAGCGGCTAGATTTTGCAAGAGAGACTGTATGAAGAATAATTGAAGATGCAATAAGAATTGAAGAAGAAAGCTGAAGCAAGTTCGAAGAAGAAGACGGTAGGGTTTGTTTTGAGAAGTAATAAGACAGCGTAGGGGCTGGGGATAGGAAAAAAAAATTTAGTATGATGACGGGGTGAGATCAATGCCTAGCTCTGATACCATATTATCGAAATAATTCTTTGATTTTCATTGATTGATTGATGGTACAATACAAATATATATAAATACTAAATCATTCGGTAGTAATTATAGTATCCTCAATATCTATAACCTATGAATCTAATTTTTTTCAATGGTAAGAACAATAATCAAAAGACAGTAACATTAAAATATACATTGCCAAAAGAATCCAATGGTTGCATTATTTTCACAAAGGAATTGATCATAACAAATGTTTTTCTTTTGCTTTTTTTTTCATAACAATCTGAATAAAATATGCGAACCTTCAGCTATATTCACCCATTATCAATGAAACTCCTACATGGACATCTTTCTTCTTGGCCAAAAGTATAGCCTCAAGTATAATATATGTCTTCCATTAGTAACGGATACACCGTGTATTTCAGCATATATATATATAGTCAAATATTTGATTCAATATGGATTGTTCCAATCAACGTAATTCAATATAGAACAACATATGAATAAAAGCTAAAAATTATAAACAAATACATTACGTTCCAAACATATTGTGACGTTCTAAACATATTGTGACGTCCCTGTAACGCCACGTTCCCGGACACCGAGTCCTTATCCGGAAATCGAAACATTCGGCATGCATAATATTAAATAAATAATATTACACGTAAGCCTCTACTACGTCGTATCAAATAAAAGCAAACGGAAGCTAAAAGATTCGGGTAATTTTTTTTTCCAAATAACAAAGAATAGAAATAAAGAACTAAAGAGGAAATGTAGTATTATTACATTCGAAACGAAACCAACGAATCCAAAATGTACGAATTCCAAAGTACTAAAAGTAAACTACAGAATCCAATAATGATCCAAGTCTATGAAATAAATGAAATAAATAAATAATAAACAAGGTCTTCAAGTCCGGCGTCCTCAAACGTCGTCATCAAAGTCCTCCTCGAACTCCTCATTTACCTGTTCGTCTTCTCTCCCCCAAACACATAAATAAATATGCATTTGAGATAAGTACATTTGTACAAAGTAAGAAGTAGAAGCTACAATTCAATTAAGGTTATTATTAAAGATGTTATCTTAGTGAGACCGACTCAATTTAGGGTTCATTCCATGCCCATCGACACGTCATGACTATATGTTTCTAGCTTAGCTTATCTTTGTTACATCATTACTCAAGGACACAAAGCATGGTGAAAATTCCACCATGAGATATACTTGCCAACTACGGTTCTTAGCACCGGTAGTCCCGGGATCTCCCCGGTATGCATATACGTTCGATGGATTTCCTCCACTACCCTTCAGCCTTTTGAGCCAGTAGCGTTGTCCACCTTTTATGAACGTATCGCATCGCCGATTTGAATCAGTGCCTAACCAAGAATAGATGACGTTTTAGCTTTTACTACACTTATATAATTATTATTGTGAATTTAACTAGTCACCTAAGTGTTTTCAGAATAATACTCACCTTATCAGCTCTACTCCCTCGCTTAGACAACTAGACAACACATCCTATCAATTACACAGACATTGATGAACCCTAGTTCATCAAAGCACAAGCCCTTTCATGCCCTTCCGACGGATCCAAACTTCAACTCCCTTTAAGAGGACATTCGGTGTTTTAACTGAACGAATCAGAAGTTCAATCGAAGCTTGTTCAAACATAATTAATGTTAACATATCAGGATTAAGGGTTTAAAGCAGTGAAAACACGATTATGAAACCAAAAACCAAACGAAGATGCTAGAATAGTGAAAACAAGGTAAAACAGGCTAGACGCCCGTTTGAAACCCTATGGACGCCCGTCCGTAACCAAACGCCCGTCCACTAACCTCAAACGCCCGTCCGCCAAAAACAGCTACATCCTGAATAAAAAATCTGACCTCAAACGCCCGTCCGCCTGATGCAGACGCCCGTTTGAGCTACTGCAGTCGCAAACGCCTGTCTGCCTAATACAGACGCCCGTCCGCCTGGGTTTTCCCCAAAATGCTAAAATCTTCACAACTCGATTTCTGAATCGTTTCTAACCTAATTAACCTCATTTTCAGCACAGTAACACGTAGAAAACATATTTAAACAATCCGTAACATCTATGATCCTTTGATCAACGAAAAAGCACACCTTTCTTGCATCTAATCATCTTAAATCTTGATCTAAACCTCAATAACGATAATTAGAATTGTAGGAAGAGCCTCTTACCT
The DNA here is from genome assembly GCA_036785695.1 of Gentiana straminea. Taxonomy (NCBI): domain Eukaryota; kingdom Viridiplantae; phylum Streptophyta; class Magnoliopsida; order Gentianales; family Gentianaceae; genus Gentiana; species Gentiana straminea. The sequence goes on along the minus strand of JAVUPR010000326.1, from coordinate 6,464,807 downwards.
TTTAAGCGGAAAATTCCGACTCCAAACCACAGAAAAACAGCAGCTAAAACCATCCCTTTTCTGCAGAAAACATGTGTGATAAATCCAAACCTAGATTATATTCAATCACACGCTTCTAAACGACAAAAACTACGAATTGATGAGTTTGAATCCATCAAACTCGAAGAAGAACAAAGCTAGGGTTTAATCATACCTTATCAAGGCTTCAACTTTTTGATGTCACAACGTTGCTCTCGTCACAACGATTCTGGTGCTCGACTCTGATCTGAAAACCGTCAAGGATTGAATTAACAACTGATGAAAATTCCTCCAGCCCTATTCCCTTGGTCACACATGCAGAGAGTGAATTTGGAGGTGGAAAATCTGATTAAAACTTTAAGGGGCCGATTAGGTTGATTTTCCTTTAAATAGGAAAAATCCCATAATTACCTAATTTCAATGATTTTCCTTAATCACCCTTATTAAATCAGATTTTCTTCCTTAAATATATACATTTATATATCTCGAAATTATATATGTATATAATTATCCAAATTATTAACTCCGAATAAAAGGAACCGAACCCAATATTCCGTTTTCGCAAAATGACACGTCTCCCCTTTCCCGAAAATCGGAATATTACATTCCTCCCCCCCTAAAGGAGTTTCGTCCTCGAAACTTAGAACATACCTGGTAAGTCCATAAAATTTGGAAACTCGCTGATCATATCGTCCTCTCGTCTTAGGTAAACCGGTGATGAAATCCATGGTGATCTTATCCCATTTCCATTCCGGGATGTCCAATGGCTTAAGCATTCCTCCTGGCCTTCTATGTTCTGCCTTAACCTTTTGGCAAGTATCACACTCTGCAACGAACTTGGCTATCTCCAGTTTCATCGAGGGCCACCAAAACCTTTCCTTCAAGTCTCAGTACATTTTAGTAGCTCCCGGATGAACTGCAAAAGCAATCCTATGTGCCTCTTCCATGACTCTCCATCTTAAATCACCAACATTAGGCACACACAAATGATCCTGGTACCAAATATTTCCATTCTTGTCTAACACGTAACCCACTGTGGGCTTTTCCCTTGCAACTCGCTTCAAGTCAACCAAAACCGGGTCTTCATCTTGCTTCTCCCGAATATCATCCAACAACTCCGACCTTGCTAACAATGGTGCCACAAATTGTCGGTCTTCAATTTGATCAAAGCTTCGGATTCTCAACCCATCTAACCTTTCTACAACATCTTCAACACTTGAAACTGCAAACACTGGTTTTCTGCTCAAAGCACCGGCCACTACATTCGCTTTACCCGGATGGTACTGAATCTCCAAGTCATAATCCTTAACAAACTCCAACCATCTCCTTTGTCTCATATTCAGATTCTCTTGGGTAAAGAAATACTTCAAGCTCTTGTGATCGGTGAAGATCCTGGCCTTAACTCCATACAAATAGTGCCTCCAAATCTTCAAGGCAAACACAACTGCTGCTAACTCCAAGTCGTGGGTTGGGTAATTTTTCTCATGCAAATTCAACTGTCTAGATGCATAAGAAATTACCTTCCCTCCCTGCATCAACACACAACCCAAACCTTGTCCCGAAGAATCCGTGTAAACGTCATAATTATCAAAGATCTCCGGAACCGCCAAAACTGGGGCTGTAGTCAACCTCTTTTTCAACGTCTGAAAAGCATCTTCACACTCACTGTTCCACTCAAACTTCACATCCTTTTGAGTGAGCCGGGTAAGTGGTGTAGCTATCTTTGAGAAATCCTGAACAAACTTCCTATAGTAGCCAGCCAAACCGAGAAAACTTCTAACCTCTGAAACGGTAGTCGGTCTAGACCACTTCTCAACTGCTTCAATCTTCGCGGGATCAACCTTAATGCCATCTCCAGAAATGACATGACCCAAGAAACTCACTTGATCTAACCAGAAGTCGCACTTCGAGAACTTAGCATACAACTGGTTCTTCTTCAAAGTATCCAACACTATCCTAAAGTGTTCTTCATGTTCTTTCTCATCCTTAGAGTACACTAGGATATCATCTATGAACACTGTCACAAACTTATCCAAGTATGGCATGAAAACACGCTGCATTAAATCCATAAATGCAGATGGAGCATTAGTGAGTCCAAAAGTCATGACTAAGAACTCATAATGTCCATACCTTGTACTAAAAGCCGTCTTCGGTATATCTGCTACCTTGATCTTCAATTGATGATAACCCGACCTAAGATCGATCTTGGAAAACACTCTCTTGCCTTGCAACTGGTTAAACAAATCATTAATCCTCGGCAAAGGGTACTTGTTCTTGATGGTAAGATTGTTCGCGCTACGTAGTCTATGCACATCCTCATGCTACCATCTTTCTTCTTAACAAACAAAGACGGGGCTCCCCAAGGCGAAGTACTAGGCTGAATTATATTCCTCTCAAGCACATCCTTAAGCTGTGCTTTTAACTCCTTCAATTCAGCCGGTGCCATTCTATAGGGTGCCTTAGCAACTGGCGCCGCTCCGGGTATCAACTTAATCTCAAATTCAATCTCTCTATCCGGCATGTTTCCCGGTAACTCTTCTGGAAACACTTCAGGATACTCGTTCACTACGGGGGTTTCCTCTAACTTAGGCTTCACTTGTTCCACATCCATTGCATACAACAAGTAGCCTTCACAACCTTTCTGACAAGCTCTTATAGCCTTAACCGCTGAGATTATAGGGTGACACTTCTTACTGGGCTTATAAACATTTCCTGGATAAGTCTTATCTGATTTTCCCGGTATCTTAAAGGTTACTCTCTTTTCTCTACAATCCAAGTGGACAAAATTCTCGGATAGCCAATCTATTCCAAGAATCACGTCAAAATCTGAAAAGCCCAAAACCGTAAAGTCACTCTTGCAACGATACGTTCCAACTCGAACATCTACTTGCGGCATCAACTTGGTTACCTTAGTCACTTTCCCTAATGGTGTTGTTATCTCCAAAGTGTTTCTTAAAGGTTCCATTGGTAGGTTAAGCTTCTTAGCTACCTTAGTTGACACAAAAGTGTTAGACGCTCCAAAGATCAAACGTTGCCTTGACCACTAAGTTATCTAACATTATTGTACCTAGAACGTGAATTCATTTATTTAAACACAAATACAACATGATTTAAATCGTGCTATAAAAGTACACAAATAAATTACAATAAACCAAAGGTACCTGAAATAACATTGTCATCTGGTTCAGCCATCTCAGCATCCACTGCAAACACTCGAACTGGGCGACTTGGGCCGCCCTTCTCATTTCCTTGTCTCGGAATATTCGAACTCCCCTTGGTTGGACACATCTTGGCAAAGTGCCCTAAATCTCCGCAATAGTAACAACCGCTTGAACTAGCCTTACATTCACCTGAGTGGTTCCTGTTGCACTTAGAGCAAAGTGGAGCTCCGGTTGGAGGTTTACGTACTGCAGGGGCGGTTGTCTCCTTAAAATTTTGTTGCAGTGCTCCCCGGCTATTACCTTGACTCATGCCAAAATTCTTCTTGTTCCCAATAACCACTGTGGCCTTCTTCCTGAAGGTCTCAACCTCCAAGGCCTTATTCAACAATTCAGCCATATTCTTAGCTATGAAACCTAGCATACCAGACTGTATCTGATAGGCTAAACCTTCCTTGTACATAGCCATCTTTCTTCCTTCTGCTTTCATCAGCTCAGGGTAGAATCTCCCCAACTCGTTAAACTTGTTGGTGTACTATGATACTGTCATGTAATTACCTTGCTTAAGCTTTAGAAACTGACTTGCCATGTCTGTCTGCACTGTTTCTGGAAAATACTCATTATAAAACATGGCCTTAAAGCTCTCCCAGTCTGTCACTTTCCCATTGCTACTCTGTATAGCGTCAATCCAAGCTTCAGCTGCACCTAAAAGGAAACTAACGCCTAATCGGGCCATCTCGCATTCGGAACATGTATATTCCCGCAAGCCTTCTCGAAGCCTCTTAACCATTCTTTCACCTTGGAATGTTCCACATTCCCAAAGAAGTCTTGAACTCTGTTTCTTCTCAACCTCGTACACCAGTCAAGTGTTGGTGCTTGCTCGAAAACCGGCCTAACTGGTGGGGCTGGCAGATAAACTGGAGGGTATACAATAGGTATCTCTTGCTGCTGGTACTGGTGTTGGTGGAAACCATAGGGCGGGTAACCAAAGCCTTGTTGATGGTCAAAACAGGGTGAAGGTGGTACAGTAGGTCGAGGAGTGTGACCCACTGGAGGAGGGTAAAAGGTCTGATGTTGATGATGATGGAAAACTGGTGGCGAGGGGTGACTCACCGGTGGAGGGTAAACACTCACTGGAGGTGGATAAATACTAGTTGTTGGGGGTACGTAGACTGGTGGAATGTCTCCCACTACACTGACTCGTATTGGTGCTTCTCCTAGTTCTCCATAGATGTAGTTATACCTCGGTGGAGGGTAGCTCACTGGTGGCGGTACTAAACCTGCTGGAACATCACTTATCTATGAAACCTGAACCGAACTTCCCACATGCCATTGTGGGCGTTGCTCCTGATGAGGTCGCGGTGACAAACTCCGCTGAGACCTTGGTGTAGGGGTTGCAGTATGAGGGGGTGGAGTGGGGCTCGGATGTGGTGAAGGATTCTGCCTCGCAAAACCGCCTCTAACAATTGGTGTCGGACTTTCTCGTCGAACTCCTGATGCTTCAGCACCTGTTCCAGTTCTCGTGAACACCATCCTGATGATCAAAGAAAACTAGAACGTTAATAACAAAATCCAAAGGAAACTTATCTTAAAAGAAGGGAAGCCTAAAAGACGCTTTTCTCTAATACCAACTGTAACGCCCCGTTCCCGGACACCGAGTCCTTATCCGGAAATCGAAACATTTGGCACGCATAATATTAAATAAATAATATTACACGTAAGCCTCTACTACGTCGAAACGAAACCAACGAATCCAAAATGTACGAATTCCAAAGTACTAAAAGTAAACTACAGAATCCAATAATGATCCAAGTCTATGAAATAAATGAAATAAATAAATAATAAACAAGTTCTTCAAGTCCGGCGTCCTCAAACGTCGTTATCAAAGTCCTCATCGAACTCCTCATTTACCTGTTCGTCCTCTCTCCCCCAAACACATAAATAAACATGCATTTGAGGTAAGTACATTTGTACAAAGTAAGAAGTATGAGCTACAATTCAATTAAGGTTATTATTAAAGATGTTATCTTAGTGAGACCGGCTCAATTTATGGTTCATTCCATGCCCATCGACACGTCATGACTATACGTTTCTAGCTTAGCTTATCTTTGTTACATCATTACTCAAGGACACAAAGCATGGTGAAAATTCCACCACGAGATATACTTGCCAACTACGGTGATTAACACCGGTAGTCCCGGGATCTCCCCGGTATGCATATACGTTCGATGGATTTCCTCCACTACCCTTCAGCCTTTTGAGCCAGTAGCGTTGTCCACCTTTTATGAATGTATCGCATCGCCGATTTGAATCAGTGCCTAACCAAGAATAGATGACGTTTTAGCTTTTACTACACTTATGTAACTATTAATGTGAATTAACTAGTCACCTAAGTGTTTTCGAATAATACTCACCTTATCACTCTACTCCCTCACTTAGACAACTAGACAACACATCCTATCAATTACACAGACATTGATGAACCCTAGTTCATCAAAGCACAAGCCCTTTCATGCCTTTCCGACGGATCCGAACTTCAACTCCCTTCAAGAGTACATTCGGTGTTTTAACTGAACGAATCAGAAGTTCAATCGAAGCTTGTTCAAACTTAATTAATGTTAACATATCAGGATTAAGGGTTTAAAACAGTGAAAACACGATTATAAAGCCAAAAACCAAACTAAGATGCTAGAATAGTGAAAACAAGGTAAAACAGGCCAGACGCCCATTTGAAACCCTATGGACGCCCGTCCGTAACCAAACGCCCGTTCACTAACCTCAGACGCCCGTCCGCCAAAAACAGCTATATCCTGAATGAAAAATCTGACCTCAAACGCCCGTCCGCCTTGTGCAGACGCCCGTTTGAGCTATTGCAGTCGCAAACGCCTGTCTGCCTAATACAGACGCCCGTCCACCTGGGTTTTCCTCGAAATGCTAAAATCTTCACAACTCGATTTCTGAATCGTTCTAACCTAATTAACCTCGTTTTCAGCACAGTAACACGTAGAAAACATATTTAAACATTCCATAACATCTATGATCCTTTGATCAATGAAAAAGCACACATTTCTTGCATCTAATCATCTTAAATCTTGATCTAAACCTCAATAACGATAATTAGAATTGTAGGAAGAGCCTCTTACCTTTTAAGCAGCAAATTCCGACTCCAAACCACAGAAAAACAGCAGCTAAAACCATCCCTTTTCTGCAGAAAACATGTGTGATAAATCCAAACTTAGATTAGATTCAATCACACGCTTCTAAACGACAAAAACTACGAATTGATGAGTTTGAATCCATCAAACTCGAAGAAGAACAAAGCTAGGGTTTAATCATACCTTATCAAGGCTTCAACTTTTTGATGTCACAATGTTGCTCTCTTCACAACGATTCCGGTGCTCGACTCTGATTTGAAAACCGTCAAGGATTGAATTAACAACTGATAAAAATTCCTCCAGCCCTATTCCCTTGCTCACACACGTAGTGAGTGAATTTGGAGGTGGAAAATCTGATTAAAAATTTAAGGGGCTGATTAGGTTGATTTTCCCTTAAATAGGAAAAATCCTATAATTACCTAATTTCAATGAATTTCCTTAATCACCCTTATTAAATCAGATTTTCTTCCTTAAATATATACATTTATATATCTCAAAATTATGTATATAATTATCCAAATTATTAACTCCGAATAAAAGGAACCGAACCCAATATTCCATTTTCGCAAAATGACACGTCTGCCCTTTCCCGAAAATCGGAATATTACAGTCCTGTTCCCGGATACCGAGTCTTCATCCGGAAAAAATCGCTCGGCACGTATAACATCAAATGCATCTTAACATTGTACGTAAGTCTTACCGGAAAAAGCTTGATCCTAACATGGTATCAGAGCCAGAAGTCATGAGATCGAACCCAAGGTGTGAACATTATTTAAAAAAAAAAAGTGTGCAAGTGTTGGGAGAGATTGCCCACACTTGAGGGGGGTGTTGGGAGAGATTGCCCACACTCTTGAAAAAAATGTGCAAGTGTTGGGACAGATTGCCCACACTTGAGGGGGTGTTGGGAGAGATTGCTCAAACTCTTGATTGTTGGTCCCTTGGAAAGGCTAACACAAGTTTAGAGGGGGGGGGGTGAATAAACTTGTCCCTAAAACTAGATTTTAAACAACTTAAAAATTCAATTAAAACTTGTGTGGAGTTAAGGCGACAAAGGCGAGATTAAGTCTAACGACTTAAGCCGAAAGCGAGTCAACTGCAGCGGATATAATTTTAGCCTTTTTCTTGATCTTGTTATTCTGTTATGAAAACTGTGTGTTGTGAACTGAATTCTGATGAATATCAGTTGTGACTGTGTAAGGTATAACAATCAGGTATCACTATGCTATAAATAAATGCTGAGTAAGTAAGTAAATGCGTAAAGTAAGTAAGGCAGAAATTATAGAGGTTCCAGGTGGTGTAATCCTGTCAATCCTCTCTTCCCCTGTGGTGCGGAGGAAAATTCCACTAGAACTTCTTGAGGTGCACTGTTACAAAAAGTCCTAAACAATAGTCCTTGGCTAATCCCTAGCGTCACTATCTAAACAGTTGTAGAACAGGTAGAATGGTGCTCTCCAAATGCTTGAACAAGCTGGTCCTTGGAGGGTACACGTATGCCTCTTCACCGGCTACCACCACAAACACGATCTACCCATTGCTTGTCACAATCTTGTCCTTGGCGAAACCTTCTGGTTTGCTTCACGATCTAAAACCTTTGATGTGAAATCAAAGTTGGGCCGAGAATCAAATAAATTGATTCTTGTTTGTGGTTCTTCAAAGTGTTGGATCCTTGATAGATTCTTTGTAGCTTGAACACTTGAAGAAATACTAGATATGATCTTTGTTAAAGTTCAGAGATGATAGCAATTCGAATAAGATGACTAATGCACAAACTTGCTTGTTAAATCTTGTGAATCTCTTCTTGTTTAATTTTGGGTGCAAAGTCCTATATTTATAGTATCAGGTCCAACGTTCATCTGGCTTAGATTCGAATTGTATCAGTGTCTTTTTCTGCAACGGATATATTTTCTGACCGTTCTGCAGTGTCAGTAACTCATCCAATGAAATTGTTTCCTTTTCAACGTTCCTCTGTACTTTCAGTTGTTGGATGACTGACTTATAAAACTGAGTTTCCTTATCAGTTTTATTCTGAGTTTTCACTTGTCAGTTTTCTAGCGACTTGGAGCATTAACGAAATTTTACTCTTCTTCAAATATCAGTACTCCAGTTTTCATCTGATCATTATTGACTTAATCAGAGTACACCATGACTCATTATCAACTAAGAATTCATTGTCCTTATGATTCTTAGGTCTTCATACAAGATCCATAAAGTCAGTTCAGGTCACCACAATCTTGCACGAAGTCCAACTTTACAGTCTCGACTTGTAATCTTCATAACTGAGTTTGAACCCTCAGTTCTTCAATCTTCTATAACTGAGTCTGTGACCCTCAGTTCTTCAATCTTCTATAACTGAGTCTGTGACCCTCAGTTCTTCAATCTACTAGATAAGCCAACTCAGTCTGTAACTCTCAGCGAACTTACCTTCTTCAGTTTTACGTAGGTGTGCTCTGAGTCAGTTTGCTTGTATTGGTAGTTTCCAGTTTTCTAAATGATTTCCAGCTTTTCAGTTTACGACACGCTAATTATTACAGTGCTTGTCTGATGTAACCTATACAATTATCAGACTTTAGTAAGACTTATACATTCAGTTCTAGACATCTTTTAGCTTTTCACTATAACAGCTGGCTTCAGCACTTCATCAATGGGGTTAAGATAATACTTTGAACAAATTAGATGAATTATCATCAAAACATAAATTTTATTTCCAACAATTTCCCCCTTTTTGATGATGCCAAAACTCTCCTTAAAAGAAAAGCTTAAAGATCAAAACAAAGTAAAGCAATGTAAAACTGAAAAACTGGTTTTCATTAGAATGAGCAAAAACTGGATAAGTATATTATGTTCAAATAACTGTGACTAAAGACTAAGCTTCTTCTTAGCTTTTTGCATGAGCGAGTCATATTTTCTTGCTTTGTCATACGATCGAAAATCTTCTTCTAGCTTGGAGTCTTCCTTTGAGAAAGTCTTATTGTAGTCAACTTGACTACTTTCTTTCCATCTTTTCCATTGAATTAGCTTGGGTAAGCTTGAGTCTTTCAAGTAGTAACTTTCAAATTCTGCTAGATCGGCTTTCATTTGTTCGATCTTGTCTTTAATCTTCGAGTTTATCATCAATCCTTAGATTCTTCTTGTGTTGTGCAATTTTCGTTTTGAGTAGATATCGACGAGAAAATAGTTCAAGGATTCTTCGAATGTTCGTCCTTGTACTTGGCTTTAATAGGATTGAAATCTTTGTTAAAGCTGTGTCCACGAGATCCTTTGTAAGAGTAACTCTTGTCTCGAAATTTGTTGTATTTTTCAATAAGTTGATTATCGGTTAACTCTTGTTTCAAAGATTTGGGATCGATCGGTAACGTTGTAGTTCTTCTTCAAGTCGCTTCATCTTTGTCCAAGTAACTTCGACTTTTCTTCTTGACTTCCCCTTTTTGGCATCATACAAGCGATCTACCGGGGCATGAGTTGCCTTTTGATCTTCCGAAATCGACGGCGAGAAGCAAGTACTTCCTTAAGTGAGTTTCCAACCCGTAGATATGTTGATTCATATGCCAATGAGCACGAGCATGAGTTTCTCTCTCTCTAACTTGCGGTTGTATTTTGAGTTGTTGCTTGAGTAGCACTATTTACGAAGCGAACTTGAACTTGCTTTGTGGATCATCTCTAATCTTGCATGAGCTGAAACATCGGTTCTAGTTCTATACTCAAGATATCCGAGAGATGTTTGATAAAAGACGTTCTGTGTGTCTCTCTCGTGAGTACAATTTTCAAGTTTTCATGAACTTTGGCTAATTCATCCTTAGATAGACGATCGGAAGGATCATATGTATCTTCAATCGGGTCCTTGTCCGAGTATCATCGGGAATAACCATCGGTTGTCGGGCTTCGTCGGCTGCCCGGCGAGTGTCGGTTGTCGATTTCCAAGCGGCAATTCTTCGTGTTGTGGTTCGGTTGCTTTGCTACGGGTTGAGGTTGAGTAGCTGGTTGCAAAGCGTAGTTTCATCGAGTTTCTTGTCTCGATTTTCCATCATCACCATCATCGTTCTTCTTTGAGCTTGTCTTTAGATGATGTTCTGATTCCCTTCTTTTTGCTAACTCGGTAAATCTTTTGAAGCAATTGTCAAGAAATTCTTTTATGGGAAACGAGAGAATAAAGATCTCTAACTTCCAATGTCTCCAAGAGTAATTTCTCTTCGGTAAAGCGATGTCTCGAAAACCTTCTGGTTGAAGTTTCATTTTCATCATCTTGATGATTCTATCAGCTTCGAAAATTGGTGCTGGATTCTGAACCGTTGTCTGTTGTAATTGAGAAGTACGATCTGCAGTGACTTCAGTTTGTTGTTGTCGTTCCCCCTCAGTAGGTACTTTCTCACATGAGATTTCTGAGTACAAGCACCTTGCAACTGATCTTCCTTCTATTGAACTGGTTTTTCGCTTGGTGCCTCTGTGTTCAGCTTCCGGTTTCTGACTTGCTTTAGGTTGGGAGATTGTTTCTGTGCTTTGCTTCAAGGCTTCAGTTTGCCTTGTCTGCTTTCCTTCCTTAATCTTTTCTAAGTAAAACTGAATGATTCCACTAAGTGTTTTCTTTAGTCGGAATCTCCCATCAGTTACTTGACCTTCAGCTTGTGCTCTTTTCGCACTTTCCAACTCGGCTAGGTGTTGCTTCTTGAGCGATTTAGAATATACCTTGCCCAATTGAATTCTATTCCATCCCGTTATGTTCATGAGATAGATACGGTCTTCGACGGTATGTTGATTCCTTTCGATTTTCCAATAACATGTCTGTGAGCCATCTGTTTGAGATGTCCAAATTCCGTTTTGATTTTATCGATATGAACACCGAGTTGTATTGGTTACGTAGATGAAGTGATCATTGAGAGAAAAGCTTCCTTCTTCAATGATAAAGTGCCGAACTCTGTTGAGGTTCTTTGTTGTGTTTGCGAAGCCAAAGAGTGACCGTAAAACTCTTTCATTGAGAACAATCCGATCTTCACGAACCGTAGTCATTAAGGAATCTCGGCCATTCGCATGTTTTGCCAAAATTGTAAGATACCTTCCACATCTCGTTTCTCTTTGAAACTAACTTCAAGGATGTTATTCAATCCTGGTTGTTTTTCGATTTTGTCTCGGACACAATGGCTAACAAGGTGTTTTGACATAAACCTTCATACATGTCAAGTGTTAGCTCATCCGGTTCCGTGATCGGCCGAGTGTCTCTTGAATCATCGAACCGGCCATATATGAGTGTGAACACACAAGTTTGATTTTTGAGAGAAGGGGTTGTAAGAGTCTTTTTGAAAATAATTTGAATTTGAATAGTGAATAGTGTGAACGGAGGTTGAATAAATAGGTGGGATATTCGGCGGTTGAGTGGTACAACTTTTCAAATTCCATGATGGTTTTGATAACCGATGCGTGTACCATTCGACAAACGTGGGGTGTACACACGAAATTCGACAAAAGGAAGCTGTGGTAATTTAATGCGATATAAGCTATTGTTGATTCTATCTTATCAATCTTTGACTAACTTTGGTTGGGATGAAAAGCGATCTTTGAGATTCGGTTTCTTGAGATAATGTAGTCCCGTCAAATTAATCGGTTTGTCAAGTTCTTCGGTTGTCGGTTTGAGATTGTTGATGTCAATGATTAATCGGTAAGTGAGCGCACCCATCATAACAAAGATTAATCCCCTTGACGAATCTACGGCTTAACCGACTAGGCGACTTTGATTATTCCCAACTCGGTTCTTAATTTAGCAAATCTTTCTTTATCCAAAGGTTTTGTAAAGATATCGCAAGCGATCTTCGGTAGGTACATAAAGAAGCTGTTATATCCTTCTTCTCTGCATGATCTCTTATGAAGTGATGACGGACATCAATGTGTTTTGTCCTTGAGTGTAAAAGCTGGATTATCGGTAATTGCAATTGCACTCGTATTATCACACATTATGGGAATTGTTCCTTCTTCATCCCATAGTCTCTTAATTGTTGTCGATCCATAAAACTTGAGCACAACAACTTCCGAGTACTATATATTCGGCTTCGAATTTGTAGAAGTTGAAATTGAATTTTGCTTTTTCTTTGAACCATGACACAAGTCTATTTCCCAATAAGCGACATGTGCACGATGTGCTTTTTCTGTCCACTTTACATCCGGCATAGTCGAATCGAATAAGAAATCGGCTTGAATTCTCCTTCTTTTGAATACCAAATTCCAACTCCGTCGTATCTTTCGGATATTTCAAAGTTCTTTTCACAAGCTTGTGAGATGACTTTCTTTTGGTCTTGATTGAAATCTTGCACATACACCGACGACAAAAGATATGTCGGCCTACTTCTTTGTAAGATAGAGTAAGCTTCCAATCATCCTTACGTAGAGTGTTTGATCAACATCTTTACCTTCTTTGTCTTCATCAAGCTTTGATGTTGGTCCCCATTGGTGTAGAAATTCCGGTAGATTTCTCCATACCAAACTTTTTAATAAGTTCTCTTGTATATTTGGTTTGATGAACAAAAATTCCATCGATTAAGCTGTTTAACTTGCGATCTAGAAAATAATTTAGTTCACCCATCATACTCATCGAAATTTGCTTTTCATCAAGCTTGCAAATTTCTCGCATAATTGTTCATTTTCGATCCAAAGATGATATCATCAACATAAATTTGAACAAGTAGAGTATCTTCTCCATTCTTCATCTGAATAGAGTTTTGTCGATTGTTCCTTTGATAAATCCATTATCCACTAGAAACTGAGATAGAGTTTCGTACCAAGCTCTTGGTGCTTGTTTGAGTCCATAAAGAGCTTTTCTTAATTTGAAAACTTTATCTGCTTGATCTTTGATTTCAAATCCGGGTGGTTGTTGAACATATACTTCTTCTTCAAGAATCCCATTCAAAAATGCGCTTTTGACATCCATTTGATAAACTTTGAATTTCTTGTGAGCGGCAAAGGCAAGAAATAATCGATTGCTTAATCTTGCAATTGGTGCATAGGTTTCATCAAAGTCTATGCCTTACGCTTGAGAGTATCCTTTGGCTACAAGTCGGCCTTGTTTCGATGATATTCCCATCTTCATCAAGTTTATTTACGAAGACCCATTTGGTTCCAATGATATTCACATGAAATTTGGTCTATCCACCAATTCCCATACTTGATTTCTTTCGAATTCGTTGAGTTCTTCTTGCATAGCTAAGATCCAATGCGGGTCTTTCAATGCTTCTTCAATTTCTTTAGGTTCGATTGAGATAGAAAGCATGCAATCATTGCATCTAGTTGATGTCTTGTTCGAACTCCGGCTTGTGTATCACCAATAACTTGTTCTTCGGGGTGATCTCTCATCCATTGATGTGTGTGAGTTTGTAATAAGCGATTTGCATTTTGTTCAACTGTTTCTTCGAAAAGCTGATTCTTGAACTTGTTCAAGCTGGATACGAATGAAGTTGTTCGGGTTGAAGAGTGAATGGAAAGCGAGGTTGATCTTGATCTGAACAATCGAGATTTGTAATCTTCCAATGTCAAGCTGAATTTGGTTACGGTATGATTGTAGCGAGGCCCGAGCGGATTCGGTGTGTCTTCGATTGCTTCACCGGGGAAGTTAGGTTCATCAAATACTACATGTATTGATTCTTCATGCTTGAGTGTCCTTTTATTTAGTACTCTAAAAGCTTTGCGACACTTGAATATCCTAGGAAAATTCCTTCATCAGCTTTAGGCTGAAAAACATGAAGTTGATCTTTTCCATTATTGTGGATGAAACATTTGCTTCCAAAAGCGTGAAAGTATGAAACATTTGGTTTTCTTCCATTCCAAATTTCATAAGGAGTCTTCTCATGTCTCTTATTCATGAGAGCTGCGATTACGAGTGTAACGGTTGTATTAACTACTTACGCCCAATATCTTTCGGGTAGTTTAGCTTCACGGATCATGGTCCTCCCGGCTTCTTTGAGTGTTACTTTTTCTTTTTCGGCTACACCATTTTGTTGTGGTGTTCTGTGTGGCGACAAGTTGGTGTAACACACCATTTTCTTCACGGTATTCAATAATTACAACTTGTTGAGGAATTCGGTTCCTTTATCGGATCTTATCTTCACAATTTGAAACTCCTTTTTGATTACGAAGTCTCTTGAGAAGTTACGTGAGTTTACTGCTTGGTTTCACTTTTCTTGGTTAGAAAGATTACCCAAGTGTATCTTGAAAAATCATCTACTACCACCAAAGTATATTTCTTTCCACTGATACTAATTGGTGTAATAGGTCCAAATAAATCCATGTGTAGCAATTCTAGATGTCGTGTTGTAGAATGCTGAGACTTGGTCTTGAAACTTGCTTTTGTTTGTTTTCCTTGTTGACATGCATCGCATAAGCTGTCCTTCTTATATGATATTTCTGGTAGCCCAATGACTAGCTGCTTCTTAACAAGTGTATTGATGTCATCAAAATTGAGATGACTCAGTTTCTTGTGCCATAGCCAACTGATTTCTGATTTGGTATGCACAAGTAGACAAGTTTCAGCAACGGCAGTTGTCCAATCTACCACGTACATGTTTTCCTTTCTTCTTCCGGCTAGGACAACTTGATAAGGCGATTCGGCGATGACAACGCGAAAATCTTTATCAAAAGTGACTTTGTATCCCATATCACAAAATTGACTTGTGCTTAGTAGATTGTAGTGTAGTCCTTCTACATAGGATACATTCTTGATTGTAAGTCCATTTCTGATTAAGGTGCCATAACCTTTGGTGTATCCGGGTTTATCTTTACTTCCAAAATTGACTTTAGGTCCATCTTTTGCAATGAAATTATTAAGACAGTCCTTGCTCTTTGTCATGTGTCTAGAGCACCCTCTGTCAAAGTACCAAATATCCTGCAACAAAAATTAAAAGGTTTTAGGTACCCAATTCGGTTTGGGTCCATGGGGGTCGATTGTTAGTACAACAGGGAATATATCCCTTGGGTATCCTTCGGATATTGTTGCACTTTTGTTTTCATATATATAAGCTACATTCCCATAATGTACGTGTTTGGGTTGTATCTTATTTATATGATCTCTCGAATCTTTTGGCTGAAATTTATTTCCACCATGCATTTTGTTATTAAAGCTTGAATGATAACTATCATTCCTTACATCTTGAGGTACGAGCCGACCTTTGTCTTGTGACTTATCTTGAGCGAGATTAGTCCTCTGTGAGTTTTGGAGCGAGACTTGTGATAAGTTCTCTGTGCGGAATGATTGTTATTACCGGTTTATTAACCAAATCGGTAAAATTCCAATCATCGTCGATGGGGTATAGTCTTCCTTTCCCCCTAAATGTGTGAATCCTTGAATGACTAACATTCTTGGATTTACTTTGATTGTAATTTTTACGGTTCTGACTTCATTGGTTTTTGTGGATCGGCAATTGATTTACCTTTTCGGTTTTCATTGAATGCAAGCGATCTACCATTTGACTTACCTTTGTTGGTAGATACGGTTGTTTTCTTAGGAAGCGATTTGTCCTTTGTGATGCGGCTTTCTTGGTTCATCAATTTTCTTAGTTTGTGGAAATTGCTCGGCTACAAACTTAATACCGGTTTGGTACTAGGTCCGGCGGCGTTGCTAGTTCCATTCTTTGAAGATTCTTGTGTATCAAATCCTAAACCGAGTTTTGTCTCCATATGGTTTTCTGATTTGAATCCGATGGCGAACTTGATTGAGCAAATGATTCGGTTGCCGGCTATGATGCAACGATCGATCTTGAATCTTTTCTTTATCGATTTTAGTCGGTTTCAACATTTTTAGTTCGGACTTCAATCTTTCAACTTCCGAAATTAGATTTTCTTTCTCGGCTTTGATTGATTCATAACCGGCTTGAATAGTTACTAGGCGATTCATCAATTCGTCAAGCGTTTCTTCTAATTCTAGATTTTTTGGATTGGAGTCGGCGGTCGAAGAACATGCATTTATCATGGAAATCGAGTTTGAGGAGTATTTAGAATTAGATTCACATACCTCATTTTGATCTTCCATATGTGCCATTAAAGCTGTGTCATCGATAGTCTTTCGGTACCGGCTTCATAGTACGATTCATCTCCGACAAGGAGTGCTCTTCTTACCAACTCTTCTTGGTGGGGTCTTCTTGATCGATTCTGGACACTCGGCTTTATAATGTCCGGGTTTCTTGCGGTTGAAACGAGAGGTATTCATCATCTTTTCTTTTCTCAGGAGTTCTTTTGATGAATTTTTGAGTGAATGGATGTCCACTCTTCATCCTTCGAATTCTGTTCATCATCAGAGCCATTTGTTCATCCATTTCATCCAATTCATGAAGATTGCTAGATGAGTTTTCTTGAATGTCATTCGATCTTCTTGCAAGTCTTTGTCGTTTTGGGTTCTTCCGAGCCTTGATTATTGCGAGTTTGTGCTTGTGAAATCTTCACTTGAATTCATAAGCTTTCAAATGCGAAAAGATTTTGAATGAATCTTCTATATCCAGCCTCTGGATTCTTCCATAGCAGTGACCTTCATCTTCCAGCACATTGGTAAAGCCTTCAAGATTCTTGTGTTGATAACTTTCTTTGAGTATTCAATCTTGAGTAGATCTAGTTCATCCATGATAGCACTTGAATCTTGTCTCCATTTGATCAATGGTTTCTCCAGATTTCATTTTGAAATTCTCAAATTTTTGCTTTGCAACAGAAATTTTATTTTCCTTGATTGAGTCCGTTCCTTCACAAACTAAGCGGAGTTTGTCCCACATTTCCTTGGCGTTGTGCATTCTTTCACTTTCAAGTACATGTTGCTATCAAGAGTTCGAGGATAAAGTCCATGGCCACATTGTTGAGATTATTTCGCTTGCGATCATCAACTTTGGTCCATTCCGATTTGGGTTTAGCAACTCGAACTTGTTCTCCACCAACGGTTTGCATATGAGTGATCTTAATTGGTCCATCGGTGAGTACATCCATCATTTCATCATGAGTAGGCGCCGGGAATGCTGCATACGACGTTTGTATTCGTCAAATCTGTCCATGTTGCACATAAGCATTTGTCTTGCATATTGATTGTTATCCATTGTGAGTGAGTGGGAAATGAATTTAAAATTGAGCTTTCAGCGAGAACAACTAGAGGAGATATAGAGCGAATGATATCTTGTCAAAGAAACAACGCTCCGATACCAATTGTTGGTCCCTTGGAAAGGCTAACACAAGTTTAGAGGGGGTGAATAAACTTGTCCCTAAAACTAGATTTTAAACAACTTAAAAATTCAATTAAAACTTGTGTGGAGTTAAGGCGACAAAGCGAGATTAAGTCTAGCGACTTAAGTTGGCGAAGCGAGTCAACTGCGGCGGATATAATTTTAGCCTTTTTCTTGATCTTGTTATTACTGTTATGAAAGCGTGTGTTGTGAGCGAATTCGATGAATATCAGTTGTGACTGTGTAAGGTATAACAATCAGGTATCACTATGCTATAAATAAATGCTGAGTAAGTAAGTAAATGCGTAAAGTAAGTAAGGCAAAAATTATAGAGGTTCCAGGTGGTGTAATCCTGTCAATCCTCTCTTCCCCGTGGTGCGGAGGAAAATTCCACTAGAACTTCTTGAGGTGCCTTTGTTACAAAAAGTCCTAAACAATAGTCCTTGGCTAATCCCTAGCGTCACTATCTAAACGGTTGTAGAACGGGTAGAATGGCTTTGCTCTCCAAATGCTTGAACAAGCTGGTCCTTGGAGGGTACACGTATGCCTCTTCACCGGCTACCACCACAAACACGATCTACCCATTGCTTGTCACAATCTTGTCCTTGGCGAAACCTTCTGGTTTGCTTCACGATCTAAAACCTTTGATGTGAAATCAAAGTTGGGCTGAGAATCAAATAAATTGATTCTTGTTTGTGGTTCTTCAAAGTGTTGGATCCTTGATAGATTCTTTGTAGCTTGAACACTTGAAGAAATACTAGATATGATCTTTGTTAAAGTTCAGAGATGATAGCAATTCGAATAAGATGACTAATGCACAAACTTGCTTGTTAAATCTTGTGAATCTCTTCTTGTTTAATTTTGGGTGCAAAGTCCTATATTTATAGTATCAGGTCCAACGTTCATCTGGCTTAGATTCGAATTGTATCAGTGTCTTTTTTTACGCAACGGATATATTTTCGACCGTTACGCGGTGTCGGTAACTCATCCAATGAAATTGTTTTCTTTTCAACGTTCCACTGTACTTTCAGTTGTTGGATGACTGACTTATAAAACTGAGTTTCCTTATCAGTTTTATTCTGAGTTTTCACTTGTCAGTTTTCTAGCTGACTTGGAGCATTAACTGAAATTTTACTCTTCTTCAAATATCAGTACTCCAGTTTTCATCTGATTATTATTGACTTAATCAGAGTACACCATGACTCATTATCAACTAAGAATTCATTGTCCTTATGATTCTTAGGTCTTCATACAAGATCCATAAAGTCGGTTCGAGTCACCACAATCTTGCACGAAGTCCAACTTTACGGTCTCGACTTGTAATCTTCATAAGCGAGTTTGAACCCTCGGTTCTTCAATCTTCTATGGCGAGTACGTGACCCTCGGTTCTTCAATCTTCTATAATTGAGTACGTGACCCTCGGTTCTTCAATCTACTAGATAAGCCAGCGAGTACGTAACTCTCGGCGAACTTACCTTCTTCGGTTTTACGTAGGTGTGCTCGAGTCGGTTGCTTGTATTGGTAGTTTCCGATTTTCTAAATGATTTCCGGCTTTTCGGTTTACGACACGCTAATTATTACGGTGCTTGTCGATGTAACCTATACAATTATCGGACTTTAGTAAGACTTATACATTCGATTCTAGACATCTTTTAGCTTTTCACTATAACGGTGGCTTTCGACACTTCATCAATGGGGTTAAGATAATACTTTGAACAAATTAGATGAATTATCATCAAAACATAAATTTTATTTCCAACAATTTGTTTTTAGTTTAGCTTATCTTTATTACATCAATGATTCAATGTTACTACGCTTACTCATGCACTAGGAACATTGCGTGCAACCTACTAGTGATCCATACATTAG
Source organism: Gentiana straminea (assembly GCA_036785695.1). NCBI lineage: Eukaryota > Viridiplantae > Streptophyta > Magnoliopsida > Gentianales > Gentianaceae > Gentiana > Gentiana straminea. The sequence continues at coordinate 6,445,439 of JAVUPR010000326.1, read as the reverse complement.
TAGCCACGGGCTAGTCCCGATGGTGTGTGTGTTCGGCGGAGTCCCTTCACTCTTAACGACTGTCTTATGCATCACTGAAGATATCCACTTTATGTGACCATACCACACATCGCGATATTGTCTTGTCCCATACCAAGAATAACATTGATGTTTAATCGTTTATCTACAAAACTATCTATATTATTAATCATTAACTAACCACCTAAGTGATTTCATGTAAAGCCTCACTTAACATTCTACTACCTCATCTTAGACCACTAGACTTTATCCTCATCCTAGAACATACACAAACAATGATGAGTTCTAACTCACTAAGCACAAGGCCAATCCTAAATTACCAACGATCCTGAACTTCAATTTTTCAAAGAATCCATTCGATCGGTGCCGGAACTAAATGCATTAGAAGCTTATCCTGGGATTTTTTTTATCTTCATTTATCTTGTTTATATCATTATAATAAGGTTAGAAACTAATCCCAACTTTCTATGCTCAAAAATACGCAAAAACAGGAAAAATATCATTTTTGGGCCATAGGCCCACGCCCATGACTGTTGTAACACCTCTTGAACTCTCTGTATCGATGGACACCATGATAGGCACACGCCCATCATTGCAGTCAGCCTATCTGTGGGATTTTTCAATTCTGTGCGATTTCCAGCATTTTCCAACAAAAATTTCCAGGCATTTACAACCCAAAACAACATAATACTATCAACTAATCATGCTATAACATCTCATACATCAAAAGAAATCATAAACAAGTAATTCTACAACAATTAACATCAATATTACTTAACCCGAACATCATAAAACACCAATTATTCAATATGAAAACCCTCTTACCTTGAAATCCAAGCAAAACACTTATAAGTTCTGAAGCACAGCATTTAATTCCTCACCAAAACCTATCAAAACACGAATTAAACATGAATTAACTTGTGTTCAAGGTTTCTAAACAAAAGAACTATGAATTGACAACTTCCAATCCAAGAATTTGTTCGAAAACATCAAGATTCTTGAATTTGGGAAAAAAACCATACAATTATGAAAATTCGAATTTTGGTATCAACACGATCCTCTCGTCATGGTGATCGTGAATCTCTACTCGAATCTGAAATTTCATAGAAATCCGATGAGATATGTGAAGATTCCTTTTTGATAGAGTTTCTGTTTTTCTTTTTGTTTTCTCAGAAATTCAATGTTTGTGACTCTTTCGGACAACCTCCAAAATACTTGGAATCTTTATTTGTAAAATTAAACGTCCCAGAAATCCCATTCTTTTAATTTTTTTTAAAATACTTAAATCATTTAATTATTACATATAATATTCTAATTTTTTGTGAAGTGACACTTTTACCCTTTTCGAAAATTGGAATGTTACAGTCCTCCCCCTTAAGAGGAGTTTCATCCTCGAAACTTGAGAGAGCTCGGTAGATCAAGAAAATCCGCGAATTCATGGAACATATTGTCCTCAATCTTGTTACGTCGAAAAGTCTTAAGGCTCTACTACCTATAAAACTTGTTTGCGGTTAAAAACAGGTTCTAAAATTTATTTAAAAACCGACGTCAGCCCCAAGTGCAAAAGCTTGCAGCTAGTGGTGAAACCGGGTCGTATCCGCAGGGACTTGTATGAAAATAACTTTTGCTTTCGATTTCTTTTTAGTGATGATTATGATCTTGAAAACTAGAAATAAAATAAAGGTTGCAAAAGTGAAAAGAAAGACGATACGTGAAAATTTGTTTAGAGAAAGATTAAAACAACTAGAACACACCGTTGATCAACCACCCCACCGAAATTAACAAGAAAGACACACATTCATTCGTAAGTCTTGGATTATTATCTGCTAAAGAGGCATTTTCCCTTTCGGTTCATCGCCTTTTAATTAGTTCACCATTCTCGGTACAACTAAAGCATTTACGGATCAAAGATATGGATATAAAATCCTAATCTAACAATATTCTCCCTCAACTTACGTATGTTGGAAGAATATCATCACTCTCCTTCACGGTAATCTACGAATTCATCAACTTTCGTATCTAAATTCGATTAGCATGCAACACACATATAGTTCATACACATTGCACATAGACAAAGTAAACATGAAGGAAGAACAAGAAAGCTTACTAGAACAAATGAAAACGAAATCCTTGTTTATTCGGTGATGGTAGCTTCACAATGGTGGTTCTAGCACTGGAGTCCTTAGCCAATCATCCTCGATTATGATTTCGAGAATCGGGGCCGTAGCTCCGACATTACAACGGTACTACTATTCTAATTTATTCTCGGCATAACGCCTACGAGTATTTACATAAAAGACGGGAAAAGTAAAAGCTTGGCCAAGAGTGACCAAGGAGGGGCGCCTATTACAAGTGAAGGTGGGGGGGTTTATAGCCTAAGCATCAAGGGAATATGCTTAGAATATCCTAAGTTTGTTAGGAGGCATGTGGGAGGTGATGATTACTTAGCATGTGAAGGGGATGAGTCATACAAGAGTTAGTTACAAGCATGTGGAGTTTGTTGGGGAGGAATCATTGCCATCATTAGTCTTCACATGGAGTAACATGCAACCATGTGAGCTAAAATTATCTCCGGTTCGTCCGTAATTCCAGCGAGTTCGGTAAAAAATCATAACTTGAGTTGTAGACCTCCGATTGACGTGATTCAAAATGCGTTGGAAAGCTCATTTTAGTATCTACAACTTTCGTCAAGAACTCTTCCCCTGAAAATGCCTCTAAGTCGGGTCAAATTTCCATCGAAAAACAGGTTACGGTAGAAGTGCGTTGGACAAAATTGATTCGTTTAACTCGTAAACTCGTGGCATCTTCTTCAAAATCCATCTTTTAGACCTCAAAACATATTGTTACATGTGATATTTTGAAAACCTTGGTCACCAAGTTTGGGCCGAATCGAATCAAGCTTTCTTTATTCGAATCGAGCTTTCTTCTTAATCTTCATCCGATCTTCGTTTAAGCTCCTCATTTAACATGCAAGCGTACCTACATTTATGATAACATCGTGCAAAATGTAACATCTCATATTCAAAGATTTTTATCAATGAAACCACATAAACAACACAAATTTGCACTTAAACACTTTTAAAACTCATTTGCTCAATAATTCGATTAAACCCTTAATTTCTATGCAAATTATACGAATATGGAGGAAATCGTTATAAAATATAACGTTATAAATCATGTAAAATCACCCTAAACAACTCCCCCACACTTAGCTTTTGCTCGTCTCCCGAGCAAAAATAAGCGGTAACATATAAAAACTACAATAAAAATGATATGCTTGGTAGATTAACTTTCAAGTTAACAAAATATCATTTCAATATTATAAATATATTAAATATATCTTTCTTAGAAATTAATAAGATAAAAAGTGTATATAACTTAGATAAATTATTTATCAAATATCATTTAAATGAAATTCTACACAATTTACTTAGTAAATATAATAAAAATTAAAATTATTCTCTAATCTTAACTCGTATGAAATAATTGGAATCAAGGACTGAGTATAACGATCAGGATCTGGGTGTTTGATCAAAAGGAAAAATAAAGAATTATCAAAAGAAGAAGATAGGTCGTACGTACTTAACTTTCATCTCAAAAACCTTTTTTTATCAAATTACAACCCAATATTATTTATTATTATTATTATTATTATTATTATTATTTTTAATCGTCGCGTCTCAAAAGTATAACACTCTCCCCAAACTTTAGAGGCAGTCACCCTGAGATCACTCAAACCCATACTGTCCAAGGTAAACCACACTCCCCAATTGGGGCAGTATCCAAATGGACTCGAGGTGATTTGTTTTTTTTTTTTTTCATAGAATACTAACATATCCGAACTCATTGCCAGAATCGACTATTTTGCAAGTGTCATGAGGTGAGGTCAAATATATTAGCACCTATCTAACTTTATTATGCCAAAAATCGTCATCCTTGGTCGATTCCATATTCATACTTATTTCGAAAAGAAAATTATTCTAACATTTCATTATAAATATAAGCATATCTGTCTAATTTCAAATCAACAATACTCAATAATATTTATGTATAGTTACATATACTTAAGATCTTATAAAAATCTAAAAGCGACATATATAATATAATCATAATACATCTAATCTATTTTACTTAACTAAAACTTATTCTATCAAAATATATTAAATTTATTATATTAATTATATACTATCTTATTTCTACTTTAGGAAAAATAAAACTAAGTGTTAAGCAATCAATATACTTATTTTAATTATAGCGTTAATTTTTAATATTTTCAAAATTTTATAACTTACTCTACTCCCCACTTACGAATTGACATCGACCTCGATGAATAATGAGTGGAATATAGTAGTTATAAAATGAAAATATGCACATAATCATATATATATATATATATATATATATATATATATATAAGACAACATAGTATAAACGTTTAAAACCAAGACAACATATATAACCCTAACGTTTAAAACATATATAACCCTCCCCCACACTTAAGTTACATGATGTCCTCGGCATGTGCAAAATAAGAAATACTTAGGCTGGTTGTAATTCGAAGGTGGCAATTCTGGAAGTGGTCGCGAATCAGATCCAGAAATGCTTGATGAAAGTAGATAGATCGTGGACCATCCACCGGTAAAGGCGATTTATCTAAAAGCTCACAATCGCTATCGCAAATATCCCGCACACCATGGAAAAACAAGACGTACCTCGGGGATAGGGGCACAAAAGATGATAGACAAGGCAATATCATCTAAACATTAGCAACAACTAGAGAAACAAAACGAAATAAACTACACACAAAAAAAAAATATCTAGGTTACCGTCCTAGTAGGGCTTAATTATAGTCGGGAGCTCGACTAGACAATAAAATGTCAACTCGGGTTAGCTTTGAATTTCCTATTCCCTTAGTTTCATAGTAGTTGAACTAATACATGTCACACATTATTTGAAAATTTAAAACGAGACTAGATCATGATATGAAATATGTGACAAAGTATTAACTATGAGTCTTTTATACCCGGATCCTCAAGGGTTATTTCAAATTGTTCTAACAACCTAAATCTAAGAAATGATGTATTTGAATTTTATCTTTGCTGTATCTCGGGATTTTCGGATAACCACCTAATCGTTCCCTCTTTAATGACATTCAAACATTCATCCTGAGACTTGGCGAAACAAAATGAAAATCAATCCGAAGTATTAGAAAACTATTATCCAAAGTATGAGTAAAGTATCATCCAAAATGTAGAGTTTTTTTTTAATTTTTTTTTTATTTTTTTTAACGATGGGTTGCCTCCCGGTAGCGCTTTTGGTTAATGTCGTTTGCTCGACAACCCAAAAATTTTCAACCCGGGTCAGGCCAGTGAGGCCTCTTTCCGGAATCATTCTTGATTTCCTTGGGGTCAATAGTATGGATCCCACAAAAACAAAGTCTCGCCAATGTATTGGCCATATCAGTAAACTTCTGTATCCACTTAGTTCCTATGATTCTTCTCTTCTTCTTTTTAGATTTCAGTTCCACAAGCCGAGGTGTATCATCAGTAATCACAACATCATCAAAGAAGTCACAGAGATGTAAATCATCAGGTGCCGAAGAATCGGAGCTATCTTGACTAGGGACGTCTTTTAGATGGAAAACCACCGGTCGTTCCTTTTGTTGACCAATATAGTGTTTCAAACGATGACCATTTACTCTGAACAACTCACCCTGCTTATTTTTCAATTCGACTGCTCCACTAGGGAAAACCTGAGAGATTTGAAAAGGGCCAGACCAACGGGTGCGTAGCTTACCAGGAAACAGATGTAACCTGGTATTATATAGTAAAACCCATTCGCCCGCTTTGAATTCTCTATGCTTGATTTTCTTGTCGTGAAGAAGCTTAGTCCTCTCCTTATTGATTCTTGAGCTCTCGTAGGCCTGGAGTCTGAACTCATCAAGCTCCTGCAACTGCAACAATCGCTTTTCTCTGCATAACTGGCTATCGAAATTCAAGAATTTAATAGCCCAGAATGCTCTGTGCTCAAGCTCGATTGGCAGGTGGCAGGCCTTACCATAAACCATCTGAAACGGAGACGTGCCAATAGGAGTTTTGAAAGGCATCTGTAGGCCCAGAGTACATCATCTAGTTTTTGACTCCAGTCCGTCCTATGAGAGTTCACCGTCTTCTCAAGAATGCTTTTCAGGCTTCGGTTACTTACTTCAACTTGTCCACTCGTCTGAGGGTGATAAGGGGTAGCCAGTTTTGTGTTTTACCCCATATCGTTCTAAAATCTTTTCTAATGGAGTATTGCGAAGTGAGTTCCCTCGTCAACGATGAGAGCTCGTGGACGCCAAACCGTGTAAAAATATTTTTCCTCGAAAGTTCTTGACCACCTTGTGGTCGTTCCGCGGTGTTGCTATTGCCTCTACCCACTTTGACACGTAGTCGACGCGGACGACCGAATGTACTTGTTCCCATACGAGGATGGAAACGGTCCCGTGAAGTCAATACCCCATACGTCGAAAACCTCGCATTCTTGAATGGGGTGGAGGGGCATGTCCATTCGCCGAGAAAGTTTACCGGTGCGGCGGCACCGGTCACACCCTTTTACAAAAATCTCTGTATCCTTAAAAATTGTCGGCCGGTAGAAACCGGATGAAAAATCTTCGCGACGGTCTTCCCGGCTCCATAGTGACCTCCCACAGGTCCGTCATGGCATTGCTCCACAATGTCCCTCTGCTCGAACTCAGGGACACACCTACGGAGTAATCCATCCTTACAACGCTTGAAGAGAATAGGGTCGTCCCACACATAATAGTTCAAATCCGAAAAGAATTTCTTCTTTTGCTGATATGTCAGGTCAGGGTCCAGATATCTTCCGCTCAAGAAGTTTGCAAAGGGTGCAAACCAAGGAGAACCTTTTCCCGCACGGGCGGGAGCAACCTCGCACACATCAATGGTCATGAGTTGCTCGGTTGGAAAATCAATTCCAATCTCGTCGACTCTACGAGGATCATCGGTCGGCCGAGACATGTGATCGGCTACCACATTCTCGCTACCCTTCTTGTCCCGGATATGAACATCAAACTCTTGTAAAATCAAGATCCATCTCAACAAACGAGGCTTGGCATCGGCCTTGCTCAACGAGATACTTTAATGCGGAATGGTCTGTCCAAACCGTAACCTCCGACCCAAGAAAATAGCTTAAATTTATCCATGGCAAAAACTACGCAACAACTCCTTCTCGGTTGTTGCATAATTTACTTGTCTTGGGTTTAAAGTGTGACTAGCGTAGTAGATAGGTTGAAACACCGTCCACTCTCGACCTAGCACCGCTCCGACTGCATAATTAGAAGCATCACACATAAGCTCGAAGGGAGCTTTCCAGTCGGGTGCTATAAGAATTGGCGAGGTAATCAACTTGTCTTTTAATTCTTTAAAAGCTCTTTCACACTCAGGGGTGAAAACAAATTTCACATCCTCTCTTAAGAGAGTTGACAAAGGCTTTGCTATCTTAGAAAAGTCTTTAATGAACCGCCTATAGAATCCGACATGACCCAAGAATCCTCTTACTTCTCTTACAGTTTTGGGGTATGTCATTTTTTCAATAGCTTTTACCTTCGCTTTGTCAACCTCTATACCTTCCTTGGACACCTTGTGTCCAAGAACAATTCCTTCTTCCACCATTAGGTGGCACTTCTCCCAATTTAAGACTAAGTCCTTCTCTATGCACCGGGACGAACTTTATCAAGATTGTGTAAACGGTGGTCGAAACTGTCCCCGAACACGGAGAAGTCATCCATAAAAATCTCCATCACCTTCTCCACTAAACCATTGAAGATAGCCGGCATACATCTTTGAAATGTAGCCGGTGCGTTACAAAGACCAAATGGCATCCTTCGGTAAGCGAAGGTACCGGAGGGCGGTGAAGGTAGTCTTTTCTTGATCGGTGGGGTCGATAGCTATCGAAAGTATCCGAATAGCCATCCAAAAAACAATAAAATTGCTTGCCACTAAGCCTCTCAAGGAGTTGGTCAATGAATGGCAAGGGAAAGTGGTCTTTTAAAGTTACCTCATTTAGTCTTCTGTAGTCGATGCAAATTCTATAACCAGTGACTTGTCGTAAGGCAATCTCTTCCCCCTTTTCATTCTTTTCAATAGTAATCCCTCCTTTCTTTGGCACCACCTGAGTGGGGCTCACCCATTCACTATCGGCTATTGGGTAGATGATACCCATGTCAAGCAATTTGATGATTTCCTTCTTAACGATTTCCTGCATGTGAGGGTTTAGCCTTCTCTGAGGCTGTCGCACCTTCTTCGATCCCTCAACAGTCCTGATCTTGTGCATACAGATATCAGGGCTTATCCCCTTGATATCTCCCACTTGCCAACCAAAGGCGAGGATATTATCTTGCAGCACTTTGATAAGCTTTTCTTCCTCCTTCGGTTCTAACTTAGATGAAATGATCAAAGGGAGCTTATCACCGTTCCTCAGAAAAATGTATTTCAAGTGTTGAGGCAAGGGTTTCAACACTAAATATGACGGTGGCTCCTCCACACTTGGTCTCAATTTATCTCCCTTAAGCTCTAGATCTCCAAGCTTATCATAAGGGCTCTGAAGCATCATGGCCTCTCAGCAGACAGGGGTACCATCTCCCTTTGCAAATGCACGGGCATATCACCATGCCTCTTCCTCGTTATCTTTCCTACCACTTCGTGGTAATCGAACTTTCCTTGTCAATCTCTTCTAAAAATTTTATCCACTCCTCATTAGTCCAAGTTGCGGATAGTTTATTGAATTCTTCCTCATCCCAACTACCCATGAACACTTGTTTATCATACTCGTCGGTGAAATCGTCCTCAATAGCTAAACAAGTGTCCTTTGGACGGGTGCTTCACTACATTGCCCACATTGAACTTTATGCTCTCATCCTCCAAATGTAGGGTTACTTCGCCCTTTGTAGGAATCTAGTAAGGCACGGGCGGTTGCAAGAAAAGGTCTTCCAAGGATCAAGGGGTTTTCTCATTATTGGTCATATCCATGATTACCCAATCGGTGGGTATATGAAGTTCTTAACCTTGACCAACACATCTTCTACAATTCCCCTTGCATATTTCACACTTCTATCTGCAAGTTGAAGAGAAATAGGTCTAGGAGTAATAGATTGATCCAATCCAAGAGATTGGAAGATTGACGTAGACATCAGATTGATTGATGCTCCCGAATCGCATAGAACATTGTGGAAATCCACGTTCCCGATAGTACATGAAATCGTAAATCTACCGGGGTCGGGACACTTCACCGGAAGTTTAGTCGGCCGATTGCGGAACATTCTCCATTCAACACTATGTGCTCGAGCTCTTGAAGCTTCTTTTTCGAACTTCTTGCGTCCTTTATAAACTTTGTATACTTTGGCATTCCTACCAAAAGATCAACTAATGGAATGTTTGCCTCGGTATTCTTGAGCAAGTCGATAACCTTCTTATATTCTTTATCGGCCCCATTAATGACGACTTGTTCTTGTTAGGTGGGTAAGGGAGATCGGCAAAGTCTTCCTCGGTAAAGTGCTTCTTTGCCGTCTTATCATTGATTGCTTTGTCTTCCCTATCCTTCCACCTCACATGCTTCCCGAACTCAACTTAGATTCGACTTCTTCTCGGCGGTATTCTCTTCGTCATCGAATTCTCAACTTTCACCTTTTCTTCGAAATTTTCTCTTTCACTTGGATCAATAGTAGTCCCAACATCCTTACGGGAGAACAAAGATCTTCCCCTCTGCGTCTGCTCGCGGGGGGGGCTACTCGTTTCCCTGGTTGGCCCGGCGCCAACCGCTTTCCCACTCCTCGGATTTATAGCATTCGGCTCATCTTGACCATAGTTCCATGGTGCGGACGGATCGGTGCAAGTATTCGGTCATTTTGGACCGTTAACCCCTCGGGGGTTCTTCTCGGTAAAACTCGGCGGTGACCACGAGGTCGACTTGCTTCTTTGCCCCCGAAAGGCTGTCCCGTTTGCACCTCCAAATTTCTCACTTTGTCTTGGTCGAGTACTTAAAGCATTTGCCAATTGAGTGTTGGCCGTGATTTGCTCACTCAACTTTTGTTCTAAGATCGAAATGATTGATTTTGATTTTGCGGTGGATTGGTGTTCCATGTTTGGTCGATAGTTGGATTGAAAATTGCTTTGATTAGGCCTAGGGGCACAAACGATGGGGGTTTGCTTTGCCCAGGAAGGGTCACTCCATCGGAAACCGGGGTGGTTCCGGTTGTAATTGAACCCTTGAGTGTTTTGATTCGACCCGAAGGTCGATAATTTTGAGAAATGAATGCATTCACCTCTTCGAATGCAACAATAGATGACAACGATGGAATGTGTGCCCGGCGGTATCGCAATTTTGGCAAACAACATTGTTTTGAACGAGTTTGACTGTGAGATCGGGTCAAGGCGGCATTGATTACTACGATGGCCTTGGCCATGGCGGTTGTCACACACAAGACTTTGAACATTCATTGCCGTCACTTGCTTACGTAGTGCGGCCAACGAGCTTTTAGAGACGTGGTCTCATCTACCTCATACTTCCTGCGGTCGAGCTTTTCGATTGGACGCACTTTTGCGTAGGTAGGGGCATAATTATACTTTGCAATATCTTCAAACAACATCCATCCCTCATTAGGTGTCTTTCTCGAAATGCACCTCCCGCGAACTATTCACCATTCCCTTAGTCAATTCGGTCAAACCCTTGTAGAAAGTGTTGATCAATCTTTGTTTGTCCGGCCCATGGTGGGGGCACTTTCTCAAGAGAGCCTTAAATCGTTTCCACGCATCGTAGAAAGATTCCTTCTCGGATTGCACAAAAGTGAATATCGATTCGGAAGATGAGCCGTCTTTGCGGGTGGAAAGTACGGCTCAAGAATTCTTTCTCCAACTCCTCCCACGAAGTAATGGATTCGGCGGTAAAGATTTATACCATTCTTTTGCTTCTCCCTTCGGTGAGAAAGGAAAGAGTTTCATTTTCGGGCGTCCTCGGTGACCCGCTTTGATTAAAATAGTCCCGCACGATTCTAGAAATGAGTGAATGTGATCGTGCGGGTCCTCGGTGGAAAATCCATGGAATGTGGAACCTCTCACCGGATTGATTAAAGAAGTTTTGAGTTCGAAATTCTCGGCCGTGATTTCGGGAATTACGACCGCGGGATTAACTTTCACAATAGATGGCATGGCAAAGTCTACGCAATGTCCGTTGATCTGCCATTTCCTCAACTTTGGGCTCCTCCTTGAGCTTCTCCTCAACGTATCCTTCCGTATTGTTTCCTTCCGTGGTTCCCTCGTCTATCGGTCTAGTGATCCGAGCCCAACGTCGTTTGGTCGAGCGATGGTTCGCTCTATCTCCGGATTATACAAAAGTGGTCCCCCGTGAGTTCGAGTTTGCATAAACTACGTTTGGAAACCAACACCTAAATCACGAGGTTTCGGGATTTTATCCTTATGCTTCCGCGAGTGGGATTCACCGAAAATCCATCACCCAACCTCAATGATTGAAACGTGTTCCTTGGTTCTTTTCTCTCTTTTTTTTTCTCTCTCGGTAATTACCGAATCCACTCGGTATTTACCGAAAAAAAATTTTAAATTTTTTTTTTTAGAAATAAAAAAACTATACTAAAACAGGCTCGAAACAGGTCTGAACAGCGTAACAGAAACAGAATACTATAAAACTAATACAGAACAGAAACAGAACGAAAATAAAATTTTTTTTCTCTCTCTCGGTAATTACCGAGAATTTTATTTTATTTTATTTTATTAAAAAAAAAACGAAAAAAAGATAACTTAGTTGACAACAAAACCGAAAACGAAAAGTTTCCGTGCCAAGTCCCCGGCAACGGCGCCAAAAACTTGTTACGTCGAAAAGTCTTAAGGCTCTACTACCTATAAAACTTGTTCGCGGTTAAAAACAGGTTCTAAAATTTATTTAAAAACCGACGTCGGCCCCAAGTGCAAAAGCTTGCAGCTAGTGGTGAAACCGGGTCGTATCCGCAGGGACTTGTATGAAAATAACTTTTGCTTTCGATTTATTTTTAGTGATGATTATGATCTTGAAAACTAGAAATAAAATAAAGGTTGCAAAAGTGAAAAGAAAGACGATACGTGAAAATTTGTTTAGAGAAAGATTAAAACAACTAGAACACACCGTTGATCCACCACCCCACCGAAATTAACAAGAAAGACACACATTCATTCGTAAGTCTTGGATTATTATCGCTAAAGAGGCATTTTCCCTTTCGGTTCATCGCCTTTTAATTAGTTCACCATTCTCGGTACAACTAAAGCATTTACGGATCAAAGATATGGATATAAAATCCTAATCTAACAATATTCTCCCTCAACTTACGTATGTTGGAAGAATATCATCACTCTCCTTCACGGTAATCTACGAATTCATCAACTTTCGTATCTAAATTCGATTAGCATGCAACACACATATAGTTCATACACATTGCACATAGACAAAGTAAACATGAAGGAAGAACAAGAAAGCTTACTAGAACAAATGAAAATGAAATCCTTGTTTATTACGGTGATGGTAGCTTCACAATGGTGGTTCTAGCACGGAGTCCTTAGCCAATCATCCTCGATTATGATTTCAGAATCAGGGCCGTAGCTCCAGCATTACAACAGTACTACTATTCTAATTTATTCTCGGCATAACGCCTACAGAGTATTTACATAAAAGACGGGAAAAGTAAAAGCTTGGCCAAGAGTGACCAAGGAGGGGCGCCTATTACAAGTGAAGGTGGGGGGGGGGGGGGGGGGGGTTTATAGCCTAAGCATCAAGGGAATATGCTTAGAATATCCTAAGTTTGTTAGGAGGCATGTGGGAGGTGATGATTACTTAGCATGTGAAGGGGATGAGTCATACAAGAGTTAGTTACAAGCATGTGGAGTTTGTTGGGGAGGAATCATTGCCATCATTAGTCTTCACATGGAGTAACATGCAACCATGTGAGCTAAAATTATCTCCGGTTCGTCCGTAATTCCAGCAGTTCGGTAAACAAATCATAACTTGAGTTGTAGACCTCCGATTGACGTGATTCAAAATACGTTGGAAAGCTCATTTTAATATCTACAACTTTTGTCAAGAACTCTTCCCATGAAAATGCTTCTAAGTCGGGTCAAATTTCCATCGAAAAACAGGTTACGGTAGAATTGCGTTGGACAAAATTGATTCGTTTAACTCGTAAACTCGTGGCATCTTCTTCAAAATCCATCTTTTAGACCTCAAAACATATTGTTGCATGTGATATTTTGAAAACCTTGGTCACCAAGTTTGGGCCGAATCGAATCAAGCTTTCTTTATTCGAATCGAGCTTTCTTCTTAATCTTCATCCGATCTTCGTTTAAGCTCCTCATTTAACATGCAAGCGTACCTACATTTATGATAACATCGTGCAAAATGTAACATCTCATATTCAAATATTTTTATCAATGAAACCACATAAACAACACAAATTTGCACTTAAACACTTTTAAAACTCATTTGCTCAATAATTCGATTAAACCCTTAATTTCTATGCAAATTATACGAATATGGAGGAAATCGTTATAAAATATAACGTTACAAATCATGTAAAATCACCCTAAACAAATCTCCCATGCATGTCACTTCGCTTGGTGAATGATTACTTCATTGCACCAAAACCAAAGGTATCATTCTCCTCTTAATCATTTTCCCTTTTCTGTCAATGATCTTTACCGGCTTTTCTTCAAATGCAAGATTATCATGTAACACTTCCGGATCAACCACGGCTTCAACATCCGTCTTTGTCAAACACTTTTTCAACATTGATACATGAAAAACGTTATGTACTCTTGACATAGATTCCGGCAACCTAAGTCTATAAGACAAAGGTCCAACTTTCTCAATTATCTCAAACGGACCTACAAAGCATGGACTTAGCTTTATTTTTTGTCCAAACATTTTTACTCCTTTCATTGGTGATGCTCGAAGATACACTCTTTCCCCGACATAAAACTCTAGCGGCCGTCTTATCACAACAGGCAAACTTTTCAGCTTGTCTTGAGCTGCCATCAGGTTTTTCTTTATCAAAGCAACTTTCTCTTTATTTTGTTTAACCATTTACGGCCCTGTCACGTGCTTTTCCCCAACTCCATCCCAAAACTGCGGTGTTCTGCATCTTCTACCATACAAAGATTCAAACGGTGGCATCCCCAAATTGGCATGATAACTGTTATTATAAGAAAACTCAGCCACAAATAGATAATCATCCCTTGAATTGCCTACCTCTAAAACACAAGCTCTCAACATATCCTCAATGATTAGTATCATTCTCTAGGACTATCCACCCGTTTGTGGGTTGAAAGATGTACTCATCTCGACTTATTTCTCAAAGCTTTCTGAAGACATTTCCAAAAACGACTGATGAAACTACTATCCATGTTGGATACAATAAATACATGCACACCATGAAGCTTCACTATATTGTCCAAATAAAGTGTAGTCAACTTATTCAATGGCATGTCAACCTTAACCAGTAACAAGTAAGCAGATTTTGTGAGTCTATCAACTATTACCCAAATCATATCACGACCACTCTTGGTACGTGGTAAACCAGTGATGAAATCCATGGTGATTTTATCCTATTTCCATTATTGGGATTTCCAAGGGCTTTAGAAAACCTCTATGTTTTCGGTGCTCAGCTTTAACTTTCTAACATGTATCACATTGAGCGACAAAATCAGCAATCTCTAACTTAATGGATGGCCACCAATACCTTTCCTTTAAATCTCGGTACATCTTAGTAGCATCGGGATGTACAACAAAATCAATTCTATGTGCCTCATCCATAACTTTTTGCCTTAAGCCATCAATATTTGGCAAACAAAGTCTCTCCCGATACCACAAATTTCCATTCTTATTCAAAACATAAGCCATGTAGGATTTCTCTTGCCACACGCTTCAAATCAACCAGAACCGGATCTTTATTTTGCTTTTCACAGATATCATCTAACAACTCAACAGAGCAATACTCTGTGGTTCTCTTTTCTTTTCAAACCCATGCATACTCAACCCATCTAAGAGATCAGCAACTACTTGAACTGAAGAGATAGCATGAACTAATCTTCTACTAAGCGCATCAGCTACTTTACATTTGCCTTACCTGGGCGGTATTGAATATGAAGACCATAATCATTCACAAACTCTAACCATCTTCTTTGCCACATATTCAGATTTTCCTGTGTAAAAATTTAAGACTTTTATGATCCATGAATATTCTTGCTCTAACTCCATAAAGATAATTAATGCCTCCAAGTCTTTAAGGCAAAAACCATGGCTGCCAACTCTAAGTCGTGTGTAGGATAATTCTTCTCATGCACCTTAAGTTGTCTAGATGCATAAGCTATGACTTTTCCACTTTGAATTAACACACACCCAAGACCTTGTCCCGATCCATCCATATATACATCATAATTATCAAAGATTTATGGCAAAGCCAAAACAGTGTGGTTGTCAACTTTTCCTTCAAATTTTGAAAAGCTACATCACATTCCTTTGTCCATTCAAAGATAACATTCTTTTGTGTGAGTTTAGAAAGTGGAGTAGCTATCCTTGAAAAATCTTGCAAAAACCTTCTGTAATACCTGGCTAAACCCAAAAAGCTTCTTTTTTTCTTTTTTTGGGTTAAATGTAAAAATATATTAAACCAAGGTATGTAAGATACAAGAAGTTACATCCTAATCAAGGTAGGGAATAATCTAGAACCTAAATCATGTTGAGAAGAGGATAGATTTGAAGATTCCAAGCAGCATAAGACCCCAAAGGTTATAAGCTACAGGAAACAACAGCCACTATACACTTAACAACACACAAAACCTACAAAACCTTCAAAAAGGGGTCATATGAGAGCATAGACCTTTTCCCAAGGGGTGTAGAGAAACAAAATGATCTCAAACATCCACCAACAAGAACCAAAATAGATACAAAAGCATGTACAAAACCCTAACATCATGGGGTAAAAGTGTACAAAGGAAATGCAGCCTACATTATATAGAAGAGGTGTGTCTTTATACAATGCGGAACATCAGGAATTTTCATTAGAATACCATAAAAATCTTCTTGTTCCTCATATGACAGATCAAATACACAACCACAGAAACAAGCAGATCTGGCCACATTTCCATGTGAAGTTCCTCTGCACTTCTGATTGATCCATCTAACAGAACCAATGACAGTTTCCAGTCTTTTATTGATACCTAACCACAACCTGATCTTTCCCTAGACTATACAGGAGATAGGACATTGGAAAAATAGATGTGAAGCAGATTCATTAACCAAACCACAAAGAGAACAAAGTTTATCATCAAAATAAAGCTTGTCAGTAGTAAGGAGGCAGTTCCTCATAGACATCCATAACAAAAAGCAATGTTTAGGAATAGCCCTAAGATTCCAAATAGACCTGCACCACCAAAATTTTGGACCATGAGTCCTAAAGAAATCATAAGCTAACCTAGGACAAAGCTTTGAACCAACAGACCAGGATTTCAGCAAAGCCACAGCAGCAGTTGCAGAACCAGTGCTGTCCAATAATCTGTTTCTGATACCAAACAGTGCCTTAATCAGTGCAGAATCACCAGACTTCAACTGATAATCCCATAAGTTAACATCATCCAGATACTCTTCACTGATCCATTTCACCCAAAGATAGTCCTTCTTGCACTGAAAATTCCACAAGATCCTGCAAAGAAGTGCTAGATTCCATGCATTCAACTAGAAAATCCCTAGTCCACCTTCAGATTTAGGTAGACAGACATCATCCCAAGCAAGCAAGAAGTTTTTGAAGTTATCACAAGAGCCACCCCAAAGGAACCTTCTACACATTTGATCTATCTTCAACTTGACACTACCTATTATAGGATAGATCCCCAACCAGAAACAATAAACACCTTGAATTACAGACAGAATAAGTTGCAACCTGCCAGCTTAAGAAAGAGATGAACTCTTCCAATTACAGAAGTAATTTCTCAAAGCTGTAAACAGGGGATCATAATGCACCACATTCAGTCTAACAGCACATAAAGGGATACCCAGATACCTAATAGGCGGCACCTCTTCCTTTAAACCAGTGATATTTAACAAATCAGACTTAGTGTCCTCATTCAAACTAGCACAAAACAACTCAGATGTGAGCAGGTTAGCAACCAGACCAGAACACTCACCAAACTTAGATAAACAGTTCATCATCAGAGTAATAGATATGTGGTCCCCCGGCAAATAACATTAAATCATCAGCAAAAGCAAGATGGTTGATCTTCAGGTTCTGACATCCAGCATGAAAGTTAAATTCAGAATCCTCCCCCAAGATCCTCAACATTCTGGAAAGATACTCCATTCCAATAACAAATAGAAAAGGGGACAAGGGATCACCTTGTCTTAAACCCTTTTTTCCAGGAAAGAATCCTTTCAGCTCACCATTAATAGACAAAGAGTATGAAGCAGAAGAAACACAAAGCATGATCCACTTAACAAATCTATCAGGAAAGCCAAAACCCTTCAGAATAGACTCCAGGAAAGACCAATGAACAGAATCAAAAGCTTTTTTCATGTCAACCTTTATCATACATCTTGGTGCACCCCTTTTAACCCTATACATTCTAATTAGTTCCTGGCATAGGAATATATTGTCAGACATGGATCTACCATCCACAAAACCAGTTTGGGATTCATGAATCAGATCAAGAAGACAGACAGACAAACTAGAGGCAAGGATCTTAGATATAACCTTATGAGTAACATTGCAACAAGAGATAGGCCTGAAATCCCCAACAGTAGTAGCATGACTAGACTTAGGAATCAAAGCAATGACAGCATGATTTATCTGCTTCAACAAAGCATCATTCTGAAAGAACTCCAGCACAGCTTTAGTAAACCCAGAACCAACAATGTCCCAAGATTTTTTGAAAAATCCAGCAGAATAACCATCTGGACCAGGGGACTTGTCATCACAGAAAGAAAACAAGGTCTTCTTAATTTCCAGTTCAGTAACAGGCCTGAGCATATTATCAGCACTAACCTTAGGCACTTTAGGGCCAGCATTAACAACATCATCATCAATAGGTGCAACAGAAGCTGCTGTACCAAGCAGACCAGTATAATAATCCTCAAAAGCAACACCAACCTGATCCATAGAAGAAGTAAAAGTTCCATCCTCAAGTTTGATGGAAGTAATGTGCTTCTTGGCATTGTTCCTCTTCACCAAAGAGTGAAAATACTTGGAACTCCTATCACTTAACTTCATGTACTCACCCTTAGCTTTTTGAGATAAAAAAAGAAGCCTCAACAGCATCTAAAGCATGGCAAACCCTTTTCTGAATCAAAATCTGAGAAGACAGGCTATCAAAAGGTCCCAGATTGAATTGTGATTGTAATTCCCCAAGCAGCTTCATAGAACTTTCATTCCTAACAGAGATGTGAGCAAAATGTTTCTCATTTAAGGCTTTCAAAGGATACTTAAGCTTTTTAAGTCTCCTACAAAGTTGATACATAGCAGTGCCAAAAGTATCTTGATTCCAGAACTGAGATAAAACATCCATGTAACTCCCATGCTGCATCCACATATTAAAAAACTTAAAGGGCTTCCTTCCAATAACAAGATCAGGGAAGAGAGAGACCCTACAGGGTGAATGATCAGAATGAAGACTAGGAGTGTCAAAGAAAGCAGTGGCATTCACATTCCAATCATACTAGGATGCATTAACCAAGACCCTGTCAATTCTAGTAAAAACATCAGCAGAAGACCAAGTAAAGAACTCACCAGAGGAGTTTAACTCAGTAAGATTGACATCCAGACAACAGCCCACACCATCCTGAAGTTCATAGTCTGAAGGCACATTCCCATTCATTTTGTCCTCCACAGAAAGAACATCATTATAATCACCAAGGACCATCCAAGGAAGGTTTTTTAGACACTCAGCTCCCTAATTCTATCCCACATAGACCTCCTATCCCTAACAGAATGCAATCCATAAATAAAAGTAAAAAGAAACCAGTCCCCAGTGACCAGAATCTTAACTTTGCAATGGATCCATTAAACATCAACCTCAACTATCTCCACATCAACAAAAGAAGGATCCCAGATCACTAACATCCTCTTACTGGTATGAAGACCAAAGTTATTAACAGACTTCCAAGAAGGTATTTTCCTAAGCAGGAAGTTATCCAAACTATTTTGAGACAGCTTTGTCTCAAGGATTCCAAATAAGGTAATCTTATGTTGTCTAAGAAAATTGACAACAATAGATTGTTTACGAGCCTTATTGAACCCTCTAATATTCCAGAACCCTAACATTTTTGTCTACCTAGAGGTGACTTACCTCTAGAGACACCATCAGTTGCTTTTTTTACATTTCCAGTGACACCAGAAGTGTTTGTTCCTTTGTTCTTCTTCTTCTTCTTCCTTGATTTTCTAGAGCCAGAAACAAGGGCATCCCCTTTATCCACCAACTCCTCAGCCTCCATATCACTAGCCCAAGTGGAACCTTTATCAGTGTCTAGAACATCAAAGTTGTTTGAAACAGGAGTAGCATCCTGTTCCACACACACCTCCTTCCCTTTTGTGCTTGCAGCATCTTTGCCTTTGTCAATAACAGGATTCTTATCATTAGATGTTGTTACAGGAACTGGAACTGCAGCAGTGACAGGAACTTGAGAATTAATAGGGGCCTTATCCATAGAACTATCAGCATTTAAAACAATCACTTTTTTTCTTTTTTGAGGGATTTGTTGCACCAGGTTGCTTAGACCTAGCAACATACAGAACAGGAACATCCTTCAAAGACTCAATACATCCTACATCATTATGTCCAAGTCTAAGGCATTTGGTACAAAACTTGGGCATATCCTCATAAAGAACAGGCTGGAGCAGAACTTTTCAAATATGCAAAGTAATAGGAATGATAGGAGGTAAATCAGACCTAAGGTCAATCTCAACAAGTCACCTGGCAAAACTCAACACCTTCCTAGAAGCTGTGACTTTATCAGTGTACTGGGGTCAGCCAACAAAAGAACAAATTTTACTCAAAGCCTTACCCTTCCATAACCTCAAAGGTAGATTAGGGAGCTGAATCCACACAGGAACCACTGAACTTGCCTCCTTACTAAAATTAAATAGCATAGGCATTTTCTTCAAGATCATAGGTTTGCCAAAAGCCTGATAAGGACTAGCCTGTAGCACCTCCATAAGATCATATTCTTTTTCAAACACAAAAACAATCCAACCAGAGTTGTGATAATTGTATCTGCATTTCCTTGTCCAATTGTTCAAAATTTTTTGGACAGCATCCCTCCCAGGAAATTTGGAAGGAAAAATGCCAACAAGGATAAGCTTTTCCAAACTATCATTATCCTGATCTTCTTCTTCTAACCTCACAGTATCCTCAGTGATAACATGATCAATTAGAGTATCCACTTCGTCAGATTGTTCCCTGTTATTCTTAACCAGCTGTGCCCAAGAGGCCACATCATCCACAGCTTTGGCAGCATTTTTACCAATAAAATCACCCACAGGGGTCAACACATCAGCAATTGATGTACTGTCTGGGACCTGCCCTGCTCCCACCACAGAACCAACCACATCAGCACTACCACCAGCATCCACCTCAACCTCCTTGCAAACTATCTCTACACAATCAAGAACACTATTTTGCATCAGGTCCTTTTTATTTATGACTGCAGGGTCAGAAACCACAGCATCAGTCCCTAATCCAGCAACCACAGAACCAACCACATCAGCACTACCTCCATCATCCACCTCAACCTCCTTAGAAACTATCTCCTCACAATCATGAACACTATTTTGCATCAAGTCCTTTTTATTTAAGGCTGCAGGGACAGAAACCACAGCATCAGTCCCTAGTCCCCAAAAAGCTTCTTATTTCTGGCACAGTTGTAGGTCTAGGACACTAAAATACAACATCAACGTTTGCAGGGTCAACTTTTATTCCTTCTCTGGACATTACGTGACCCGAAAAGATAACTTGATCTAACCAAAATTCTCACTTAGAGTATTTTGCAAAAAGCCTCTTATCATTTAAGGTTTGTAGAACAATTCTCAGTTGCACTTCATGTTCTACCTCATCCTTTGAATATGTTAAGATGTCATCAATAAACACAATCACAAACTTATCAAGGTACGGCATGAAAACTCATTGCATGAGATCCATAAAAGCTGATGGAGTATTTGTGAGTCCAAAAGGCATGACAAGAAACTCATGTCAATACCTTGTACTAAAACCAGTCTTAGGTTTATCTACAACCTCAATCTTTAACTACTGATATTACCTAAGATCAATCTTAGAGACCACATTCTTACCTTGCAATTGGTTGAAGAGATCATCAATACTATGTAACAGATACTTGTTCTTTATCGCCAAATTGTTCAAAGCCCGGTAATCTATACACATTCTCATGCTCCCAGCCTTTTTTTCCATAAACAAGACTGGTCCTCCCCAAGGAGACGTACTAGGCTACCCTATGTTCCTTTCCAACATATCCTTAAGTTGTGCCTTGAACTCTTTTAATTCAGCTAGTGCCATGCTATAAGGAGCTTTTGCTAAAGGTGCTGCTCCGTGAATAAGGTTGATTTCAAACTCTATCTCCCTATCCGACATGTTTCCACCTGAAACGGTTGCATCCTCTGGCTCAGCAAACTCTGCATCCAAAGAAAAAAAAACGTGTCGGTCTATTTGTGTTACCCTTGTTGTTTTCTTGATTTGCCTTTGTATTTCCTTTTGGACAAGCCCTTGCATAATGCCTGGTGTCACCACAATGATAACATCCTCATGTTCCTGCCCGACATTCCCCGGTATGAGCCTTCTTGCATTTGGGACAAACTGACGCACTACCTGATGGTGTAGCTGCAAGAGTTGTTGTAGTCTTATTTGCATTCTGTTGTGGCACTACACGGTCACTTCCTTGACTAACTCCAAAGGTCCTTTTTTCCACCAACAACTATCGATGGCTTGTTCTTCAACATCACTACTTCCAAAGCTCTATCAACCAACTCTTATATGTTAAGAGGCTTCAACCCAAACACACACTCTCGTACACAACCATTGATGAGTATTAATGGAGAATGGAGTGTCCACCGCTCCCGATCAAACAGCTGTCGATCGTAGCTTCCCCGGAAGCTCACTTCGCACAAAAAATAGGAAAAGTTAAAATTTGTCATATAATGGGTACCTCGATTTATTGGTTGTACCTGTTATGTTATTATTATATTATTATTTCAAAATTCAATATATCATACAATAATTTGAATTTATAAAATAGTATGAGATAAGTTTGGAAGCACAGCCTTTAATTCTTCACCAAAACCTATAAACATGACCTAAACTTGAATTAACTTGTGTTAAAGGTTTCTAAACAAGAGAACTACGAATTGACAACTTCCAATCCAAGAATTTGTTCGAAAACATCATGATTCTTGAATTAGGACAAAAATCATACCTTTATGAAAATTCGAATTCTTGATATCAACACGATTCTCTCGTAACGTGGATCGTGAATCTCTACTCGAATTTGAAATTTAATAGAAATCCGGTGAGATATGTGAAGATTCCTGATGTGATCCCGGGCAAGATTTATGGTGGTTTTCAAAGGGAAAAAGAAGAAAAAGAAGAAGAGTGGAAGAAGCCGACATTTTATCCCACATTGCAAGTTTGGAAGATTTTTTTAGGATATTATTACTATTTATTTCTTTTATTTTTATTTTTATTTTTATTTTTTTTTATTAAATAAATTTGTCCCACATCGCTTTGGAAGTAGTTCATGTCTTTTATTCTAGCCTATAAAAATGCATTATATGTAACTTTTACAATGAGTAGAACAATTTTGAGTGATATATATTTTATTTAAAGCGATTAAACTTTTGGTGAGTTTTCTCACGTGGAGGATTCCAACCGGACTTATCAAGGTCGTGACGGATTAACCAAAGGTCGATGTGCTCGTTCTTCATTGATATCTTTAGTCGGACCTTGGCCAAATTCAGATCTGATTCGTTTACGAATCACATCAGTTGATATCGAACCGAGTAATTAAAGGTATCAAATATCCCTTATTTCTTTCTTTTTATTCCTTCGTTCTTATATTATTATTGTTCACAAGAAAAAATATTAGTTAATTTTCCAGCCATTGTTCTTTGCCGTCTGCCTGTTCATCTTTTATCACAAAAAATAAAATTAAAAAAAAAAAAAAATCAGCCAAATATTTCTTTTTTTTTCCCTGTTGCGTGTACCTGCCTTCATTAAAAAAATCAAATTAAAAAATATTTTTACAGCAATTAGTATCCACTTGCCGGCCCTAATTCAAAAAAAAAAAATCCGTCGCCTATCCTTTTGAGTAGCCTTTATTAGGTTTGAGTAGTCAACCTAATATTTTAGCATTTAATACTCCCAGCCAAATCTTTGTGGTTTACAAAAAAAAAAAAAAAACAGCCTGCTTTGGATTAGAGTTTACCGTCCTAAGCGTGATTTTTATTATACCCGTGATTCTAGTACACCTCAAAAGCAAAAAAAAAAAAACAAAACAAAAAAAAAAAAAAAAAAAAACTTCTCCGTTTTTAACGGACATCCTAGTGCCATATTTAATTTCCTTGGTTTTGCGCTCATTATTTTGATTTGTCCACGGTTTGATCTCCACACGAGGGTGAGTGCAAACACGAGTGACGTGAGGATATTCTATTTTATTGCAATTCATAATGTCAAAAGAGCGTGAGGAGGAGAGTGCTCTCCAAACTAGTTTTCGGTTGTTCGCGGAAGGACAGTCTAATGAGAATGCTCGTAAATTTGCGGATATGAATTGGCGTATGGATGCTAAGATGGAAGATATGAACAATTTCGGGAAATGTTGAGGCGAGTCATAAAGATGAAGATTCCGGTATTTAAGGGGCGATAGTCGTGATCCCGATGCGTATCGAGATAGATTGGGCGTAAGAGATTCGGAGCTTTTTCGGTGTAATAACTACTCGGAGAAAAACAAAGATTCCGGTATTTAAGGCTGATCGATGCGTTGAGATTTGAGGGTGTATACGCGGAAATTTGGTGGCGGCAACAACCGATTGTTATTAGGCGTCGGGCAAGGGATGACCTTGTCAAGACATGGAATGAACTTAAGCGAGAAATGAAGCGAAGATTCGTACCAGATTCATATTACCGTGAACAGTACTGGAAATTGCAAACACTTACACAGGGTAATCAGTCCGTGGAGGATTACTATCAAGAGATGGAGTTGTCTTTGATTCGCACAGGTACAGAAGAGGATTATGAGGCCACCATGACTATATTTTTGAGTGGTTTGAGGCCTGATATTGTACATCCGGTTGAAATGAAAGATTGTGATACTTTAGAGAAGATGGTTCATGCGGCAATTTTGACAAAAAAGCATTTGAAGAAACGAAGTTCAGGTAATTCCTATTCTTAGCGTTCTTTTCAACCTAAATATGATGGCTCACGTTCTAGCCCACCGAGGCCAACCCGTTTGTCTTCCAATGAGGCTTACAAAGCTAAGGAAAACAACAATGGTAAAGCTCAAGCCACACCACATCAACCCACTCACGAGCTTAGATGTTACAAGTGTAAAGGTATTGGGCATAAGGCAAGTGATTGTGCGAATAAGCGAGTAATGGTTGTTGTAGGAGAAAAGCATGGTGAGACAGAATACATGTCACAGTTCGAAGAGGAAAAGGGGAGTGACTCCGAGGAGATAAGCCTACCCGAGCTTGGACCTGAAGGATTTCTTTGTGTGAGTAAGAAAGTTGTGGATGACCAAGTCAAAGTAGATGCTAGTGTTCACCGCGAAAATATTTTTCAAACACGTTGCTTTATAGGGGATAATTTGTGCGGTTTGATCATTGATTCGGGTAGTTGCACCAATGTGGTTAGCAAAGAGTTGGTCAACGAAGAGATGAGCATTAAGACTGCTAAACATCCCCAACCATACAAGCTACAATGGATGAATGACTGTGGGGAAATTCGAGTAACAAAGCAAGCGTTGATCACTTTTAAAGTTGGGAAGTTCGAGGATACGATTATGTGTGATGTAATGCCTAATCATATTGCACATGTTATTCTTGGTAGGCCTTGGCAATTTGATTGGCGAGTTAACTATGATGGATTTTTGAACACGTACGCATCCAATCACCGGGACAAGAAGGTTACTTTGGTTTCATTATCACCCCAAGATGCACATGCAGTGCAACTTAAATTTGCTCAAAGTCGGGAGGTTAGAAAGTAAACAATTGGTGCAAATTCGGTGGTGCAAAGTGGAGAAAAGAAGACGTGTTTAACTTCATTGGCTGTTCGTTTGGGTTCTTCTTTTCCTTTATTGTAGGTACATAAAGATCCATCACTTCACGTTGTTAAAGTTGGAGCCAAGTTGGAGAGCAAATCCATTACACCGAGCATTGTTCGAGATGTTGATGTTCGGATTCGAGGTCGAATCCTTTCCGAAACGGGAGGGAATGATGTGATCCCGAGCAAGATTCATGGTGGTTTTCAAAGGTAAAAAAAGAAAAGGAAGGAGAGTGGAAGAAGCCGGGATGTTATCCCACATTGCAAGTTTGGAAGATCTTCTTAGGATTTTATTCGTGTTTATTTCTTTTATTTTTATTTTTATTTCTATTAAATAAATTTGTCCCACATCGCTTTGGGAGTAGTTTATGTCTTTTATTCTAGCCTATAAAAAAGCATCATATGTAACTTTACAATGAGTTGAATAATTTTGAGTGATATATATTTTATTTAAAGCGATTAAGCTTTGGTGAGTTTCTCACGTGGAGGATTCCAACCGGACTTATCAATGTCATGAGCGTATCTTGTGGGTGTCCACACACCGAGGTTCTTAGGTACGAGTTATCTAAGGTTTAAGTTATACCAATGTTTTTGGTTACGGGTTAACCAAAGGTCGAGGTGCTCGTTCTTCATTGAAATCTTTAGTCGGTCCTTGGGCAAATTCATATCTGATTCGTTTACGGATCACATCAATTCCTTTTTGACATATTTTCTGTTTTTCTTTCTGTTTTCTCAGAAGTTGGATGTTCGTGACTCTATCTGACAACCACCAAAATACTTGGAAATTTTATTTGTAAAATAAAACTTCCCAGGATTCCCTTTTTTTAATATACATGAATCCTTTAATTATTAAGTATAATATTCTAAGTTTTCGTGAAGTGACATTTTTGCTCTTTTCGAAAATTCAAAACATTACATATCGTAACATTGCGGATCAAAATCTCAATACAAATACATGTGTACGTTGAAAAAAAAAATTCTAGATGTGATTTTAATTTTTTTTAAGAGAACAATTATTTTTATAATGTAGACATTTCGGGTGCAATGGCTTGTAGACACATATTTGGCAGCCATCAAATTCAAGTATTCTCGTAAATTTCTTGTAATAAAGTGCATAATTTTAGGAATTAATACCATGAGTTACTATTAAAATTCACACATGCTTAATGTTTTTGTGGTAAGAGTAATAATACAATATAATGGTTGTAGCCACAACGAATAACATAATGGTGATATGCATCGTTGATTATAATATGTCAAAATTAGTCATGATGTGTCTAAATTGATAATAATGTAAATCTAACAAGATCGTCGGCACATATCACCGCTGTGTCACTCGTTGTGACACTAATATTGTGTCCGTATCATTACTCTTATGGTAATTGGATGCACAATTTTAGGAGATTATTTAGGAGTTAACATTTTCATTGGAGTTAATGTTTAGAAAGTCATTCAAATTGAATGTAAATTTCATGGGACAAATTTGTGTCGGGTTATTTATGGGTATAGTTGAATTATATATACTACCTCCGTCTCAAAATATATGTCGTTTTGTGTGTTTTCACACAGATTAAGAAAATGTTTGAATGACATAAATTTTAAATAGAAATGACTAAAATATCATTAGACTATCATTAATGAAATAGTTATAAAGTATTGAAAATAGTTGAATTGTTAATAAATTATGGATAAGATAGAGAAAATAGTAATAAATGATTTATTGGTAATGTAGAACGACTTATAATTTGGAGTCAATCAAAAAGAGATAGAGTGACTTATATTTTGGGACAGAGACGAGATAGACTTATTTGAGATATGTAATTTATTTAGACTTGATCAGATTTATGCATAAAGTTCATTACTTTTGTGTTAATAAATTGTAATTTTTATCTCTTAAGTCTCCATGATATGTTATGGAAGGAAAGAAATAGAATTTATATATTCACTCATATGTTATGGAAGGAAAGAAAACTCATATGTTACGGAAGGAAATCAACATGTAAAGGAAGTAATAACGAAGATAGAGTACTCAAGATGATTATGAGATTTGAGTCAAATTAAGTTAATAATGAAATTTCTATATATAAAGGTATGATCAAATAAAATACATTATTAAAATGGAAAATTAGGGATAAGGACAACATTTGAAATATTTTTAAGTAACATGACAGCCCAATATTTTTTTATAGAGAGAATGACAACTCTAATAGTTTTTATAACCTGAAAGATTAAACAAAAAAAAATTTAAAATAAACAAATAAATTCCTACGGGACGCTGCACCATTTTTTTTCCTCCCCCATTTGCAAACGCTCATTTATTTTGATCTAAATATTCAAAAGTGATAAAAAAAAATTACTGAATTTTTTATTTTTTTATGCTCTTCATTTTGGAATTTGGTTCGATATAATTATATCGTTTTTCGTGAGATTCGCAGTCGAAATTCACTCAATGAATATCCGAGTGAATTTTCATAAACCACATCGGAATATGTTGAATGTATGTTGAATGTGGTCTGAAAATGATGAGTATGAAAAATTAAAATTCGGTAAAAGATCGAGAGATATGAGTGTTTAAAAAAAGATGAATGAGAGAAAAAGTGTGTTGGTTTATTTTTTTTATTTAAAAAAGCGCCAAAAAAATGAATAAAATAAATTAAAATAGTTTTGTCATATATGCAAAAGTTTCAAAAAACTGTCGTTCTCATTAATTAATGAAATTTTGGTATCCTTCTCCCTCGTTACCCCTTATTAAAATTCCTACCGGGCTTTCGATGCGTTATTATACAATATACACACAATGCAAAATATAACACGACAAAACATATAGTAATTTGTTGCTTTTTCTAGTATAGATGGCGCTATTTTTATTTTTATTTTTAAAATTGAACAGTAGAAGAGAGATTGTGCTATGTTATTTGTCGAAGGTCATCTAAAAATATATATAAACCGAAGGAGGAAAAAAAATTATATCCCCTCCGCTGGAAATGGATAAACAAGTTAACTTGGCAAACCAATTAAGTGTTGCAAACGATACGTTTTTGAATTTTAAAATAGACGGTTTCTATCGGCATTATTAATTTGTTTACGGCACCACAATTATTCTAGTAATAGAGAAATATAAAAGTAATTGAATTGCTTTGATTGAAAAAACTGATAGAATATTACAATATTTATAGGCTAATAAATGATAAACAGATCTCTATCTAAACAAAAGAATATATCCTAACATAATTCAAATTAAAACACAATTATTTAAACAACTAATTCTTGTCATTATCTCTAACACGCCCCGCAATCTCATGGTAATGTAATGAACATGGAGATTGGATCATAATGAATGAATCTGGTTTCTGTCAGATGGCGTCTGCAACAACTTTTCAATATCAATCAGCATCAACTTCTACACAACTTGATATTGCTAAAATCTGCAATGATTGTCTCAAAAGGTTTGGAAGAGTCATAGAATAAATGATAGAGAGGAGAAAATATTTGGAGGGAATCATACCATGTGATAGAGAGGATGAAGTATTTGGAGGGAATATCATACCCTAAAAAGAAATAGAAGAAATTTTTTTTATAGATTGTGATAGAGCAAATCAAGTTATTGGAAAGTATAGATGCCGAAGATAGGACTCAATTGAGAGACACACTTCAATTTTGATTATTCGAAAGAAATAAGAAAATAAGTCAAGAGTGCTTGAAAACCGGAGAAAAGAGTTTATAGTAGAAGGAAGAGAGAAATTAGATCGTTTTTTTTTTTTTAAATAAAAAAAAGAACCATGCAGTGCTACGGTTTGAGAAAGAAATAATGACAATAGAGCAATTTATTTGATTTAAAAAAAAATAATAGTCAAACATAATTTTAAAAGAAAAAGCATATGGAGGAGGAAGATATGACAAAGAATGGAACTGTAGAAGATTAGATGGATATTGAGCTTGAATGGCCATAGCTTTTATTTATCGTAGAACAAAGACAGAAGAATTGTGAAGCAGAGCCGGCCCTGTAGCAAGGCATACGAGACCTGGGCCTTAACCCACCAGCCTCAGTGGGCCTCCAAATTTTTGGCCCTTTCATATGTGAAAAAAATAAAAATAAATGCAGGCTGTAATATAAAATTTGAATGCTGGTAGTCCCAAAAGAAAATATTTGCAGTCCATATATCCATCCACCGGGAAAAAATGTGGGGAAAAAAATTTGAAATAATATGATTAAATAACAATTCTTTTTTTATTGTTAATCATAAAAAAAATCACAAATCTTTTTTAACCAACGTAAATCACTTTCTGACTTTCACAATTCGCATCTCTTACAAAACACGCTTGCTGGTGACTCCATCGGGAAAATCCCCAAATCGGAGGCAATTTCGCCGGCGCCGCTGCCCCCGTCTCAGTTCCTCCTTCCTCCAGATCAGTTCGGCACTCCTCCAGTCCTCCTGCTGCTGTCTCTTCACTCTTCCTCAGACCTCACCCTCTCCGGCTCTTAAATATGTAAGTATTAAAATATACTCTTTTAGTCTTTTTCGTTTTTGTTTTGATCGAACTCTGAATAAAACGGATAAACAATCGGGTCTTTCTTGGTCTAGGATTGTACAGAGAGTAGTTGTTGTTATTTGAATGGACTGAACTTAATGAATAAGCTGCCTACGTATCCAAATATATCTATTTGGAATCAAGTCCAACCGTAGTTCAGGCGGTTATCCGTGATACTGGGGTTAGTGGGCGGTTATGTAGTCCCCCCACGTCTTCACGTCTACAAACGATCGCTTTACATCCCGGATGCATATGTTCCCGACTGTGTCTTCGATCGGGGTCCCGCCCGGTCCGGTCCGTCTACTTCCTCTGGTCTGGGACCTGCCCTGGCCTGATCAGGGATCCTGTCCAGTTGGTTGGACCCTCTGGTCGTACTTGACACGTGGATCTGTACACGTGGACCTGTTCGGGTCATCCCCAATCAAAGCCCCCCAGATCTTAATCGATATAGTTTTATACTTCTGATGGATTAAGATATGAGATACAAGGTTATGCCATGTGTACCATCCAGATGGCCTGTCTATATTTGCCTTGGTTATCTCAAACGCCACCATAAATGCACACGCTTTTCTTTCCAATCGATGTGTAGCCCAAACGTCCCATCCTCTGGTTAAAAATTATTACATCTATTAAACTCTGTAAACACCAATCATTATTTATAGACACAGAAGTCAGATTTGATGGATTTGATCTTCGATTTGCAAGTAAGTCTTTCTTCCCTTTGTGTAATTTTCTTTTACTCCATATGAATCCAAACCAGCCTGAAGTATCCAACCCCGGCGAAAACCCTCTTTTCTCTATTCTCCCCCCTCATCTGATTGCTTCTATTGTCCCTACCCTTGTCGAATCGCCTCCGACTGAGTATAGTATTTCCGGCTTATCTGCGCCCATACGAGCATTGAGGAGGACCTACGAAACCAAGAAAATGATGGCTTGCCACGCAATCGACTCCAAATTGAAGGATTCGGATATCACAGACATCTGCGAAAGGTTTGGGATAAATAGGAACACTTATGCCCCTATCCGACCTGTGTCTGGAAAAAGTGTTGATGCTCCTCCTGCTGGGTACTGCACTGTTTATAAAGAACAGTTTGAATGCGGTCTTAGGTTTCCTCTTCCTCCCGCCTTTCTGGAGATACTTCGCTATTACGATCTAGGACTTGGTCAGATAGTTCCCAATAGCATAAGAGCTATAACAGGTTTCCTGATCTGGTGTAGGTTATCCGTCATCCCCTTCACTCTAGTACTTTTTAGAACTTTCTACCAATGCAAACAGGTTAAGAAGAGTCCTGGCTGGTACTGCTTTTGTAGGAGAACTGATAATTTGGGTAGTGTCCGTTTGATTAAGAAAATAGACCAGTCTTTCTCTGATTGGAAGAAGCACTTCTTCTTTATTAGGCAAAATACCGCTAGAGATTTAGGCAAGTGGAACACTTCCACTAATAATAGCGATGTGTTGGAGAGCAAAGCGGACAAGAAGTTGATAAACGACATCAGGGCATCTCCCATATACCTGGGTCTGAGGCATTACAGTTCTAATTTAATCGATGCTGCTCATCTGGAAACTGCCGGTCCAGAACCTTATGTTGAACTATCTGAGGAGAGATATAATATAAGTAGGATTCCCCTTTTTGCTTTTGAATATTTATTTTTTGTCTGAGACATGTTTTTAACTTCTTGTTTGCATTTGCAGTGGCAAGCTTCACCGATATCATCCAGATTGCAGATAAGGCTTCACCTCCTAAAGGCCAGGATGCACCCGATCCCGTTATCAACTCAGGTGTGCCAGTTCAGACTGCCAAACCTGTTGACAGCCATCCAACTGAGCCCTCAATCGAGACTGATCAAGTTGACGGTGACTCTAAGGAGACCAATGATTATCGGATAGCTCCTCGCACTGCTTTGGTAGAGACTACAACTGAGACTAGGCGTGCTTCAAAGCGTATTAGATCTCAGGATCAAGCTGATGGAGATGCTGAGACCTCAGAACGACATCAGGGAGAAAGATACGATTGGAGAGAGTGGACGAATCAAGATCTGTCAACATTTGTAAGTGTTTTATTTCATAGGTAATAACTAGTCTATTTTGGAGAATATATACTGATTTTGCACCCTGTCTTCTCTGTTAGGGGGCCAAACTGGGTAAGGAGATCATGTCCAGACTGAGAAGTTTTGGCAAAGTTGAGGAAGATCTGGCCAACTCCTTATCAGAATGGAAAGCAAAATATGAGGATCTGTTGAATACTTCTGCTGCTGAAAAAATGGCTTTGTCCAATGAATTGAAAACCAAAAACAATGAGTTCCAGACCCAACTAGCTACTGCTAATCAAATCAAATCCAACCTGGAAGAGATGGTAGCTACCCTTGAAAAAGAGAGGGATACTTTGAAGAGCAAGCTGCCTGAGCACATTGTTGAAGCCCTTGCTAATTATAGGAGGTCTGATGAGCTAGCTGATAGTATCAAGATGTTGTTTGTCCCAATTATCTGGTTTGGGTACTCCTCAGCCATTGAAGATATGAAAGCTGCAGGCCTTGATGTTGATGCTACCAAGCTTTCCCATGCGGGCTAGAACAGAAAGGATGAATCTCAAATTTATTGATAACGGTCATTTTGTGCCCGTTATTCTATGACCTTTATCCCCGATTCTAGTTTAAAAGGAGCTATGATAGAGTAATAATAAGTCGTTACACGCTTAATTTGCATATGCCGAGAGTTACGATTCATTATTATGTATTAAGAGGTTTTATTATATTATTTGATGTTACAGACTGTATTTCATGCTATATTTGTAGTAACCCATTGTGGAGCACAATGATGGACTTCGGAGAAGCTTTAATGGATCGCGGACAAGTTCGAAAGCCCAAGACGGAAAAAGAAGAAAGCCCGGGAGCACGCTAAGGCTCGGTCGACCGAGCCTATGCATTCGGTCGACCGAGTGGACCTAAAGCCCGGCGACGAGTCCGGCACATTGTTTGAGGCGGTTAGGGTTCGATAGGGTCGGCATTTTAAGTCGGTTTTCTATGTCGGTGAGGCTCTATAAAAACACAAGTCCTTTGTATTTTTTAGCACACACCTTTTTCACCAACATTATTTCATTGTTACATACAAGCAAATAAGGATTCATACAGGATTTTGGAGGTTGCTAGGGTTGCAAACATGTAAGCCCTAGTTTATCTTCTTGTTTTCTTTTAAGTAATCAATTCCCAATTATGCTTTGATTGTTTGAGTAGTTATGCATATCTAGATGATGTAGATCTAGGATATGGCGTAGGGCGGTGGTGATACCTTGTCTATGAGGATCCCATATCCTACGTCCTCTACCTAATATCTACGGATGAATCGTGTGTTTAATTTACGTGTATTTAGATTAGCTTATATGATGTCCCGATGATTCACTATATAATCCGATTCGTATATGAAACGCTGAGAAATATATTCGGGGATGTAAATCTGGGGAGTTAGGCACTCGGGTGACCGAGAGGTGTCACTCGGTCGACCGAGAGCACCTATTCGGTCGACCGAGAGCTGTCAAATCCGTTTCATCCGTTAATCAGTCACGTCTTTATGATTAGGTTAGCTTAATTGAATCTGTTATCTCAGTAGGTATGGCTATGGCTACGTCACTCGCTTAATTTAATTAAAACGTGTAAAAAGGAAATACCGATATAAAACTCTTAGGTAGGCTTAGGAATTGATCTTCGGACGTTCAGCGTTATCTAGGTAGGTTTATATTAGGGAATTGCGCGCACCTTGTTACACGTAGATCGTAAACTAGCATGAGACTATAACTTGGTAATTGTTAGTTGGACGAGGGCTTGAGTGATCGTCCAGGAAGTACGCCTAACCAAAGGAATGTTGCCCGGACGAGGTGTACGGTCAATATCGGCATCCTTAGAGTCGTAAGCGTGTGAGTTATATGAGATGGAGGCACCAAAAGGCGAAGTCACGTAACAATACCACAGTGATATAGTGACCTACCGGTGCTACATCAAGTTTTAGGGGATGACTCCCGTAGCCAATATAAATAAATATGAATGGATTAAATAGTTGTTAAGTCTTGCTGTTATATAAGTTGTCTAGATCCAAATGATTATGGTTATAATTGGGCAATTGATTACGTTATTTGTTTATATGTTATTTGTTTATATGTTTGAGTGTGTCTTTCTTTTCTCGTACTTTATGTTGGTCATAGACCATAGTTGTCAGACGGAATAAATAGGTTGACTATTTAAGTTAGGATCCACAAATTGATTCTCTGTGGGATCGACCTCGACTCCATCTAGCTATACTTTGCGATTGAACCTAGTTCACTTGCTAGTGGTTATTTAAGAATCGAGTTAATAATTTAACTTGACCTCAATCAAGTTTTTGGCGCCGTTGCCGGGGAATCAATGGTCCAAGCTTGCTTAAATGATCAACTTAAGTATTTCGTCTTTACGTTTTCTATTACGGTGAATAAAAATAAAAAAAAAAAAAAAAAAAATATAATAATAAAAAGAATATATATATATATATATATATATATATATATATATATATATATATATAAATATTTTGTATATTCGGTCGACCGAATATGGTACTCGGTCGACCGAACCCTTTTAATGTTTTATCGATAGTTGTTTTCCCCTGTGATTACTTTAGTAGGTTATAAGCCTAGCGACGGTATGAGTAATCATACTTTGTTAGTTCAATAACCGTTTGTTGTTTTTCATATGATGCGGTTAATCGAGAGGGAATCACTCCAATGACTTGTTCAAAGCAAAATGTCATCACATCGGTCTTCGAGGTTCAAGGAGAAGAAGTCATGGTGTTGAGAACCAAAACCACACCTAGAAAGCCGTTGACACCTAAACTCAAGGAAAGAATAGCAAAGATGAAGGCAAGAATTCACGAAGCCAAGAGGTCAAAAGAGTCTAAAGATGCTTACATATATAGAGGTATGTCCAAGTTAAACCCGAAGAGATTTCTTGATTCGGACTCGGGATATGACTATATGCATCACATGTCGGATATAGAATCGATTCGAGGATAGCTTAGGCCTATGTCGCCCTATAGTCATCGGTCCTAGAGATGCGGCGCATATTGAGAATGAAGCTCGGTTGATGCCGAAACTAGATGATCCGGGAGCATTTATGGTAGAGGTTACCTTAGAAGGAGCATACCTAGGGTTGGCTTTGATAGATTCGGCTCGAGTCGAACATTTTTCCGAAGAGTCTTTGTGATAGAAATCGATCCTTACTCCCACGAATACTCCGTTGCAAGTTAGATTTGCGGATGGGACCGAACGATCATGTACGGAAATATGTATAATATGATCATTGGCATAGGACGGCTCGGGTTTAAGATAGATATAGTTGTTATGGATATAGATGAGCACCCTCACTTTGCCCGATCATTTTAGGGAGAGCCTTTATGAACACTTCTAGAGCCCTAATTCGTATGACCGGGCGTGAGATCACATTTTTCGATGCTAGAGGTTCCGAGACCTATGGGACAAGAAATTCGATTTCCCTACTCCGGTGAGCGTGAATGTCATAGGAATTGGTGATTCAAAACCAGATATTACTCCGAGCCTAGGAAAAGGTGTCGATGACAATACAGAAGGAAGAGATGAGACCCTTACGATTCGAGTCGTGATAAAGGCTGTCAAGCCCGCCCTTGTTCTAGAAAATCATAATCCTGAAGACCTGCCTTTCTCCAGACCCAAGAATAGAAGGAAGCAGACAAAGAAACGAACTCGTAGAGCTCGAACTAAAGAGAGCTCATCTAGTTCTGAAAATATTAAGAAAATTGGAGCTTGCTTGGATGGGCAGTTTGACTGTCTTTTCGTTGGATTCGCACCTCGCTGAAAGGCACTCGTGGAAAAGGACAGCAAGACATTTTCGGTAAAGGCTAACCGGGTGAAAACCTGGCAAGCCAAGAGCAGTTCGTAGACAGTGATGATTTTTGGAAAGTCGAACTACCGACTTAAACTGTAGAACTATTTCTATCCTTAGTTATTTTTGTCTCTATTTTTTTTTATTTTAAATAAAAGTAGCATGAAACGATAAGAAGTTTTTTTTTCTATTTTGCCGTGTTCCAACGACTATTGAGTTAAGGATGTGCAAAATAATTTTTTTATTCGAATCGCTTTTATGTGAAGTGAAGTGTAGTAATTGAATCTTTGTAAAAAATTGTTGATTAAGGAAACGGTAATGCGTTATTTTATGAATGCTTAGACCAGATTGTTTGATTTATTCATGATAAGAATGAGGTTGCTTTTGTGCTTGGGACGATTTATTGGTTAGAGAAAAAAAAAAAATTTACGGTAGGAATTGCAAGAGTGAAATAATAAATTTTGGCATGGTTATTTGTTGTAGATAAGTTACGGTGTGTCAAAATAATTGAAATGGTCAACACCATTAATTTCTACATATCCCCATTCACCTTTCCCTCTTCCCAACCATTCACCTTTCCCTCTTCCCAATTTCTTTATTCTTCCAATTCAAATTTTCAAATTCCACCTTTCCACCTCATCAATCCCCAACAACTTTTATCTACCAATCACATTCCACTTTTCAACCTCCATTTTTCTATTTAAACCACTCACCCTCTCTTTCATTTTCCTCATCCCTTTCTCCATTACAATTCTTCCATTTCCCTTTTTCTTTAAACCGCTGTAGAAATCAAATGGAAATGCTATGAAAATCTTCATCCATATCACCATTTTCACTCACTTCGAAAAGCCTATCGAAATTTATTCCGATCGATCGATTCAGTCACGGGAAGCATACGAGCCGAAAGGCGTTCTTTGTCAAAATCACCACACTCGGTCAACCGAGTGACTGCGCTCGGTCGACCGAGAGCCGGGATACCCCCTCCGTCCGCTGCTGCGCTGTTTCTCTGTCAGGATGCCACCCAGAAGACGCGGAGCTGCTCAGTTC
This sequence comes from Gentiana straminea, assembly GCA_036785695.1. NCBI lineage: Eukaryota > Viridiplantae > Streptophyta > Magnoliopsida > Gentianales > Gentianaceae > Gentiana > Gentiana straminea. Next base: position 6,408,621 of record JAVUPR010000326.1, on the reverse strand, counting down.
ATGGCTGTTGAAGGCAACATTCCCTTAATCAACGGGGTACCACAATTCGCTAGTCGGGAGGTATACTCTTCATTTGTTAATCATTTTGTTAATGCCCCTGTACATCGAGCTCGAGGACTGGATTTTGGGAATTGTGGAGACGAGCTTTTAGAATTGGTGGAAAGCTATCAATGGCGTGATATCGTAGCACCCCCTGGCCGAGTCAACGTCAATTGGGTAAGGGAATTTTATGCTTATTTACGCGTACACCCCGACACCAATATCGTACATATTCGTGGCCGACCAATTGTAATTTCTCCGGGTACGATTAATGCTTATTATGGGGTGGATGTCTGGGAGGATGGGCCGGAGTATATGGCGACATTTGACGGGTCGATGCTTGGTTGGAGGAAGTTGGAGCCTATCGGGAATTGAATGGACTATAGGGAGGTTGCCCACACATTTGCGGAAACGGACTTTAGGAGATGGGAGGATAAATGCCTTAATCGGCTTATACGTTCTAATATCTTTCCGGCTAAGCATGTATCTACGGTCTACTATACCCATGCCACTTTGCTTTATTGGTTGCACATGGGATGGCCCGTGAATGTGGGGGCGTTGATACGTAAGGAAATGACGAGACGATGCTCTCAAGCCTCGGCACACTTTACCTTTTGGGTCACCGATCACTACATTCGTGAAGGAGCCGAGTGCCCGGTGTTAGGCGGCGATTCCTTTGTGGGACCAATGCCTATTCTATCTTTAAGTTCTCCCACCGCCCGTCATTCACGGTCACGATGAAGAACAAGAAGGGGAACCCGAGGATGATGCTTGACGAAGCCGGCCCGAACAATTTGCAACTAGCACCATTCAATCCAGGGTGGGATTAAGTATTTTAATTTGAGTGTTTGCATTTCCTTTAATTAACAAGTTTTTCTTTTGACTCAATTCTACTAGTATGTCGTGTTATATAGAGCAAGTATCTCTGTTTCCTAAATTCGAACTCATGTAATGTTTTGGACGTGCTGAAATGAATTGAAATGTACTCATTAATTTAAGGACTTAAAAATGTTTAAGGAAATTGTTATCCCTTTTACGGTCCCTTTTTTTTTGAGATTATTACTTGTTTGGACTAATCCTGTAACAAGTTTCAAGTTTTGTTTAAGATATGTGTTGCAGTGATTACTTTTGTGCAAGCGGCCAATGCCTGTGCCTGTTGAACTTTGCTTAATTTCCAAGTCTTATTTAACTTCCCCGCTTATCCAGAGCTAAGTTCCTTTTCTGAGCATGTTATTTCGGTTTTTATACATTGGGGACAATGCATGGTTTAAGTGGGGGGTACAAGTCACTTAGCTCAAATGAGTAATTCCATATATCAAATAATAAATAAAATGAGCAAGAAATTTTAAACTTTTGAACGTAGAATCAAATTTACTATTGTGGGTCCCTGATAATTATATCTAATAAGAAAGAACTCATATTTCATGAGTACGTGATCACTTTATGCCTCTGCGATTTATTGATTAGTAAACTTAATGATATTCATATTGTCTGTTGCAAGTAGTTGTTTATTATTCAATTATTCGATAATTGAATCGAGTTGTACTACGCTTGTTATAAAAGGTAAAAATTATAGTGTGTACATTGCATAGATAATTGATTATGCTTACCTAGTGTCAAATTTATCGTCTGATGTGTTCCTAAAAATTCTAGCCACAAAAGCTGAGTAATAAGCTTGAGACGTACCTGTGTTTGACAATGTTAAGACACTGGGCTTGTAGTAAGTTACCAAAGTAGCCTCGCGCTTGTGGTAATATTCGATGCTAATATTTGATCTAAGATAAAGGGACGCTCTAAAAAGTTTTCCTTCTTGAGATTGATAGTATCCGAAAAATATGAAGATATGAAAAGAATATTCAACTCTTTAAGAGGCTTTGAGTAGTACTCGGTCTCCAAGTCCAAAAACCCTATAGATACGCTCTTGCTTATTATTCCAGTGCTTGAAAAATTAAAAGGCTTAAGAAGTGGGAACACTGAAGTTGGTAGGTTAAGACTACAAAGTTGCATAAGCTCTAATCTTGCTACGAATGTTTAAAACTCAATGCACATGCACACAGCACATCGATTCATGATGAGTAGTGGATAATGGATATCTGACGAGCATAGAGGATATGAGTTGATTCGAGTTTCTTGTGTCGGTATACGGTGACCACTGGAAAATAGTTTATGGGGAATAACTTATTGATATTTTGATCGGGACGATCAAAGGGCTAAGTGGGGGGTAGTTGATAACGGTCATTTTGTGCCCGTTATTCTATGACCTTTATCCCCGATTCTAGTTTAAAAGGAGCTATGATAGAGTAATAATAAGTCGTTACACGCTTAATTTGCATATGCCGAGAGTTACGATTCATTATTATGTATTAAGAGGTTTTATTATATTATTTGATGTTACGAGATTTGTATTTCATGCTATATTTGTAGTAACCCGTTGTGGAGCACAATGATGGACTTCGGAGAAGCTTTAATGGATCGCGGACAAGTTCGAAAGCCCAAGACGGAAAAGAAGAAAGCCCGGGAGCACATAAGGCTCGGTCGACCGAGCCTATGCATTCGGTCGACCGAGTGGACCTAAAGCCCGGCGACGAGTCCGGCACATTGTTTGAGGCGGTTAGGGTTCAGTAGGGTCGGCATTTTAAGTCGGTTTTCTATGTCGGCTGAGGCTCTATAAAAACACAAGTCCTTTGTATTTTTTAGCACACACCTTTTTCACCAACATTATTTCATTGTTACATACAAGCAAATAAGGATTCATACAGGATTTTGGAGGTTGCTAGGGTTGCAAACATGTAAGCCCTAGTTTATCTTCTTGTTTTCTTTTAAGTAATCAATTCCCAATTATGCTTTGATTGTTTGAGTAGTTATGCATATCTAGATGATGTAGATCTAGGATATGGCGTAGGGCGGTGGTGATACCTTGTCTATGAGGATCCCATATCCTACGTCCTCTACCTAATATCTACGGATGAATCTGTGTGTTTAATTTACGTGTATTTAGATTAGCTTATATGATGTCCTGATGATTCACTATATAATCCGATTCGTATATGAAACGCTGAGAAATATATTCGGGGATGTAAATCTGGGGAGTTAGGCACTCGGGTGACCGAGAGGTGTCACTCGGTCGACCGAGAGCACCTATTCGGTCGACCGAGAGCCGTCAGATCCGTTTCATCCGTTAATCAGTCACGTCTTTATGATTAGGTTAGCTTAATTGAATCTGTTATCTCAGTAGGTATGGCTATGGCTACGTCACTCGCTTAATTTAATTAAAACGTGTAAAAAGGAAATACCGATATAAAACTCTTAGGTAGGCTTAGGAATTGATCTTCGGACGTTCAGCGTTATCTAGGTAGGTTTATATTAGGGAATTGCACGCACCTTGTTACACGTAGATCGTAAACTAGCATGAGACTATAACTTGGTAATTGTTAGTTGGACGAGGGCTTGAGTGATCGTCCAGGAAGTACGCCTAACCAAAGGAATGTTGCCCGGACGAGGTGTACGGTCAATATCGGCATCCTTAGAGTCGTAAGCGTGTGAGTTATATGAGATGGAGGCACCAAAAGGCGAAGTCACGTAACAATACCACAGTGATATAGTGACCTACCGGTGCTACATCAAGTTTTAGGGGATGACTCCCGAAGCCAATATAAATAAATATGAATGGATTAAATAGTTGTTAAGTCTTGCTGTTATATAAGTTGTCTAGATCCAAATGATTATGGTTATAATTGGGCAGTTGATTACGTTATTTGTTTATATGTTATTTGTTTATATGTTTGAGTGTGTCTTTCTTTTCTTGTACTTTATGTTGGTCATAGACCATAGTTGTCAGACGGAATAAATAGGTTGACTATTTAAGTTAGGATCCACAAATTGATTCTCTGTGGGATCGACCTCGACTCCTTCTAGCTATACTGCGATTGAACCTAGTTCACTTGCTAGTGGTTATTTAAGAATCGAGTTAATAATTTAACTTGACCTCAATCATTTATGAAGCCAGATTCAAGGAGTTTAGGGAGGGTGTGGACTTGGTCTCCAAGTATGGCAGGAAGCCTCCACCTACTCAAGCTGGCTCATCTTCATAATCTCAAGTTCCCCCCAACTCGAAGTGAAAACATTTAGCATGTTCTCTATTTCAATTTGATTCCAAACATTATAATTTTGCTGTGGTTGTCTCCAAACTCTGTTATTTTGCCTTGTCTTCATATGGGAATTTCTTGAATTTTTATGAAGTATGTTTGCTTTGTGCCTTTTTTATGAAATATGTTTGCTTTGTGCCTCATATCTTCTTATCCTTCCCCCCTAGTATGACATGTGATTGGCCTGTGCAGCATATGTCATACCGTGGTTATAGCAGCTTAGTTATATCCAAGATTATTGACCTGACCTGAGGCATGAAAGTTTATGACCTGACCTGAAGTCTTAGATGTCTGACTTTTCAGACTTAATGAATTTTTCTCCTTTTAAGAGTTTGTCGACCTGACCTGAGGTCTAAAAGATAAACGACCTGACCTGAGGTAAAAAGCGATCTGATTTTTCAGATTTAATGAATATTCTCTTTTTAAGAGTTTGTCGACCTGACCTGAGGTCTAAAAGATAAACGAAGTGACCTGAGGTAAAAAATGATCTGATTTTTCAGATTTAATGAATATTCTCTTTTTAAGAGTTTTTCGACCTGACCTGAGGTCTAAAAGATAAACGACCTGACCTGAGGTAAAAAAACGATCTGATTTTTCAGATTTAATGAATATTCTCTTTTTAAGAGTTTTTCGACCTCACCTGAGGTCAAAAGATAAACGACCTGACCTGAGGTAAAAAACGATCTAATTTTTCAGATTTAAGAACCTTTTCTTTTGAAGAGTTTCACAATGGAAATATATTACAGCCATGACATAATTCAAAAGTTCAAGATAAAGTCATAATGCATAATAGACTTGCAAAAATAAAAACGACAATCACTTGCCTTAAATTTAAAATTTCTTCAGATTAACCGCATTCCAGCTTCTGGGAACAGTTTTCCCTTGGCTATCCGCCAATTGATATGCTCCATTTCCATGTACTTTGATGATCTGGTTAGGTCCTTCCCAGTTAGGATTCAAGCTTCCACTTGATTCTTGCCTGCTGACTTCGTTTTTGCGTAAGACCAGGTCACCAACCTTAAAGTAGCACTGTTTCACTTGGGAAGTATAATACTGGGACACCTGCTGCTTATATTTAGCCATTCGGATCAGAGCAATATCTCTTTTCTCCTCCATCTCATCTTTAGCATGCCTAATTTCCTCTTCTTGGACCCGATCATTATACAGTGTTGCTCTGGGGGATGGCAATCCAATTTCTGCTGGAATGACAGCTTCACATCCATAGGCCAGTGAGAATGGAGTTTCACGTGTTGACGTATTTGGGGTTGTCCTGTAGGCCCATAGAATGTTTGAGAGGTGTTCCACCCAATGCTTGCCTTCCTACTCCAGTCTTTTCTTTAAGCCAAGCTTGATCTGCCTGTTAGTTTGCTCCACCTGTCCATTTGCTTGCGGATGACCAACAGAGGTGAAGTGTTGCGTTATGCCCAAATCTGCACACCATTCTTGAACTCCACTGTCCTTGAATTGGGTACCATTGTCTGAAATTTTAGTCTTTGGTATCCCATACCTGCATATCAAGTTCTTCCACAAGAATTTTTGGATCTGTTTAGCTGTGATAGTGGTTAATGGCTCAGCCTCCACCCATTTAGTGAAATAATCAACGGCTACCACTAGGAATTTAAAACTTCCTGGTGTTTTTGGCAGTGGCCCAACCAGGTCGACACCCCATTGATCAAAGGGCCATGCCGAGATAACTGGAGTTAATTTTTCAGGTGGCTGATGGGATAGATTACCATGAATCTGACATGGCCTACATGCCAAGACTAACTCCTCTGCATCCTACTGCATTTTAGGCCAATAATAACCAAACAACCTGCATTTCCTAGCTAAAGCCCTTGATCCCATATGGTTTCCACAGATTCCCAGGTGGACCTCTCTCAACAGGTAATTGCCTTCTTCTATAGTAACACAACGTAACCAAGGGGATATGAATGATTTTCTATACATGATATCATTGAATAGGGCATACCTATCAGATAAGCATTGGATTTTATGAGCTTGCATTTTGTCCCCTGCTAACTAGCCGTCTTTTAAATATGATACAATGGAATCCATCCATGTTTCCCTCTGTGTGATTGGTTGTACTTCAGATATTTCATAGCTACGTTGGTTTAATTGCTCGATCAAGTCCTTCTTGTCAGACAAGAAATTCGATGCTAACTTGGACAAGGCATCTGCTCTGGTATTCTGTGATCTGGAGACCTGCTCCATTTGCACTTCTTGAAACTGGTTTATCTTTGATTGGGCCAGAGCTAAATACTTTTTCATAGGCTCCTCCTTTGCTACATACTCTTCCCTGATGTGGTTTACTACCAGTTGAGAGTCACTATACACCTTGAGTTGCCCCACTCCCAATTTTAGAGCTAAGTTCAAACCTGTAATCAGTGCTTCGTATTCTTCTTCGTTGTTGGTTGCGTGGAAGTTAAAGTGCAAAGCGTAAGGGAACTCTTCACCCTTTGGACTTATGAGGAGGAGACCTGCTCCTAACCCGCTCTTGCTAGATGCTCCATCTACGAACAACTTCCACTGGCCTGATTCTTTTGGACGCGCTTGCTGATTTATAGAAATAGATTTCTCTTCAGCCAGAAAATCTGCTAGAGCCTGAGCTTTCATAGCGGTTCTTGGTCTGTATTCCAGATCGTAACCTGCCAATTTGACGACCTATTTGGCTAAGCGACCTGAAGTATCTGGCCTGCTCAATTTTTCTTTAATGGCTGATCGGTCAAGACGACCACCGGGTGACTCTGAAAATAAGATCTCAATTTCCTGGACGCATGTACCAATGCTAGTACCAATTTCTCCGCATCTGAGTACCTCACTTCGGGTCCATGTAAGGATTTACTCGTGAAATAAGCTCGGCTTCGGAGTGTATCCCGTTGCAACCAAGACAGCGCTAATGGCCTCATCACAGACTGATAGATAGAGGTATAACACCTCTCCTTCTTGTGGAGATGTCAGAGTTGGTAATTCCAACAAATATTTCTTCAATTCATCGAAAGTTTCTTGACAATCTGCCCCCCAATGAAATGGTGTTGCTTTCCTTAAAATCTTAAAGAAAGGCGATTACTTGTCTTTGAACGTGAAAGAAATCTGTTCAATGCTTTGCTAATCTTCTAGTTAATCTTTGAACCTCTCTAATATTGGTGGGTGGTGGCATCGTCTTCAGAGCATCCAACTTGTCTGGATTGGCCCTGATTCCATCCTTAGAAATCATGTAACCCAGAAATTTTCCAGACCTAACACCAAAGGTGCATTTCTTTGGATTCAACTTCATTTTGGCATTTCGAAGTACTTCACAGACTTCTTTGACATCTTGCAAATATTGATCTAAAGACCTGCTTTTGATCAGTAAGTCATCAACATAGACTTCCATGGACTTGCCTATCTGATCATGGAAAATTCGATTAACGGCCCTCTGGTAGGTAGCACCTGCATTCTTCAACCCAAAAGGCATGGTTGCATAATAATATGTCCCGAACTCAGTTATGAAGGCTGTTTTCTCTGCATCTTTTGAGTCCATAAAAATTTGGTGGTATCCTTTATACGCGTCCAGGAACCCAAAAATCTCAAAACCCACAGTCGAATCCACCAGCCTGTCGATTCTGGGTGAAGTATAACTGTCCTTAGGGCAAGCTTTGTTCAATTCCGTAAAATCCACACACATTCTCCAAGATCCATCTGACTTCTTCACTAAGACCGGATTGGCTAACCACTCTGGGTAAACCACCTCCTTGACAACTCATGTTTGCTTTAACTTTGCAACTTCCTGTTCAATGACTGAGATCCGTTCTGGTGCAAAATGTCTCTTCTTTTGACGAACTAGAGGCCTGCTCTTATCCACGTTTAAACTATGGACAATAAATTCTGGTGATAAACCTGGCGTATCATCTGTTTTCCATGCAAAAACGTCTTTGTACTCTCTGAGCACATCTGTTAACGCCTTTTTATAGGGGCCTAGAATCCAAGAACCTATACTGTCTGCCGACTCTGCTCCTTGTTTCCCGATCTGAACAGCCTCAGTCCGATCTGCTGATACCCAAGTTTTTTCTTCCTCTGGTAATAATTCCTCAAGAGTTACCTGTTGAAATAGTTGTTTTTCACCAACTACAGAGGTGTAGCAGCTCCTGGCTACTTCCACATCTCCTTTAATCTCAACCGGTCCAGAATTGGCTGGAAACTTCATACTGTTATGGGCTAGGGAGATAACAGCTCACAGATCGATGATTGCTGGTCGTCCCATGATGACATTATAAGCTGAGGGTGCTTTAACCACAATGTAATTTACCATGAGGGTCCTGCCCCTAGGTAATTTACCATAAGTTGTAGGTAACGTGATCATGCCCATAGGATGGATAGGCGGGCCTACAAATCCGAACAGAGGTGTGGATACTGGTGTTAAAATGGAGTCCTTCAACTTCATGGCCTGGAAGGCCCTGTAATACAAGATGTTAACATCACTTCCTGTATCGACGCAAATTATTTTTACCCAGTTCTTGTTGATTACGGCCTCAATGACCAGCCCTTCATTGTTGATGACCAATGGTAGTGGATCCTATGGTCCGTACTTCACCTCACCTGATTTTTTTTACGCTTACCAGAATTCTGATCTTGACTCGTCTGACTCGTCTGGCCTGTTGTCTCTACTTCCTTTTCCTGATCTGTCCGCCTTGGACCTCCCATAATTGTATTGATTGTATTTTCTGGACGGTTATCGATCTGACCGTCCTGATCCGGGGATGGATTCCTTGGTCTTCTCTGTTCATTGTTCCTGTTTCTGTCATTTTGATGTGTTCCTCTCCTGAACTCTCTGCGCCCCCTAGGCTCTTCGTTACGAGATCGGTCAATTACTTCGTCAAGTCTTCCTTCCATAGCGGCTGCATCAATGTCCCTGATCAACTCCCTACAAAACTCTGTATCATGACCAACATCCTGGTGGAACTTACAGAATTTGGTCTGATCTCGCTTTTCCCTGGGTCCTTTCATGGGAAATGGAGTTCTCGCTATGCCTTTACGTTCCATGATGGCTAGAACTTGTTCTCGTGATCTGTTCAACGGGATTAAGTCTCTGTCCTGCAGGGCCCCTCTTTTGCCCAATCTATCGGTTATAGGTGCATGCACCCTATCCCAAACCGACTTACGCTTTTTATCAGATTTCTCTTCTGCTTTTCCCTTTATGTGATCTCCTTTTTCCAACTCGCGCTTGGCACGATTAGCTTCTTCACCCTGACAGTGCTTGAAAGCGATTGCCAAGCATTCTTCCATAGTTTTGGGATTTTTCCCGTTTAACTTAGCATGTAACCTCCCCTCTCGTAGCCCTGCTACGAATGAGGCTACCAGAAATCGATCATCCACATCCGCCACCAGGGTTGATTCTGCATTAAACCTCTTGATGAATTGTAGAACCGTTTCGTCGGATTTTTGCTTAATGGTGAGCAGATGAGTACTGTTCCTTTGAAACGGTCTTGCAGCGATAAACATACTCATGAATTTCTTTGTTAAAACTGTAAAGCTGGTGATAGATGCGGATGGCAACTTGTTGAACCGGTCCACTAGCCCTTCCGGATAGGAGTGCGGGAAAAGCTTTGCATTTCATTTCGTACGGGGCGTTGTACAACCGCATATGCGCTATATACGATGCATATGATCATACGGGTCTTTTGTTCCATTATATGGACGATTTTGGGTATCTTGAATCCTGCGGGACGGGGGTAGGCTTCAATATGCTGCGCAAGGGCGAAGCCAGATGGAACTCATCCTCCTCATCTTCTAGCATTGCATCCAAATCGGCCCTTGCAGCCTCATCCGCTTGACGAGTTTTGCTCTTAATAACTCGACAACAGGATTCCGCAGCTTCCCTATGACCACCCTTGTTGTCCGGTGATAACTGCCTTTCTTCTCCGAAAGTTTCTACCTTTTCCTTCCCTTTCCTCACACTTTCGAAAAGAACCTGAAAATCTTGATCTCCATTGTCTTTAAAGCATCCACTAGGAGTTGCTTCGCCATTTCCTTAGGATTTGTTTGATCGTCTGGTTGTTTTTCTGGATTTTTTTCTGGATCTTGATCCGTATTTTCTGGATTATGCGAGGAACCTGCTAGATCCTTCCTTTGTTGATTTTTCTTAGATTTCATGTTCTTTACTCTGTAATCTGCCACTAGAAACAAAAAACACCCTCCTTCTAGCGCCAATGATCGAACTCGAAAATGAAACGGATAAACAATCGGGTCTTTCTTGGTCTAGGATTGTACAGAGAGTAGTTGTTGTTATTTGAATGGACTAAACTTAATGAATAAGCTGACTACGTATCCAAATATATCTATTTGGAATCAAGTCCAACCGTAGTTCAGGCGGTTATCCGTGATACTGGGGTTAGTGGGCGGTTATGTAGTCCCCCCACGTCTTCACGTCTACAAACGGCTGCTTTACATCCCAGATGCATATGTTCCCGACCTGCGTCTTCTGATCAGGGTCCTGCCCTGGTCTGGTCTGTCTACTTCCTTTGGTCTGGGACCTGCCCTGGCCTGATCAGGGATCCTGTCCAGTTGGTTGGACCCTCTGGTCGTACTGACCTCCAGGTCAGGTAAAGCTCTATCATGTCCTGCTGATCCATTCCGTATACACTTGACACATGGATCTATACACGTGGACCTGTTCTGGTCATCCCCAATCAGTTTTCATAAGAATTTTTGCTATATTTGATATTTTGATTGGATGAATCACCGAATCAGGAATGAAAAATTGGAAATGGTTATAAGGTTATTCGTGATAAAAAAATTTGTATATGCTTACGGTAAATGGTGATTACAGTAAATGGTTATTGAAAAATTGGAATTGATTATTGATTTATTGGTGATAAAATATGTGTACCTAGGTCCTAGTAGGCTAGTACTTACAGTAAATGGAAAATTGGAAATGGTCAAATAGAGTAGAGATTTTAAACGATGTGGAATTGTCAATTGTGGATTTTCAATAGTCAATTCTAGAGACCGGATGAATTCATCATTCATATGTATTTATAATATTTTTTTTTTTCGTTTAAGAAGGTAGAAGAACTTAGAAATGGTGTCTCGAACTCGAACGTTTATGTGTGGAAATGACAAAAAAAAGAAGAGAAAAGAAGAACAATTAATTCAAACTTTAAGGGGTTCTCTTAACAAGTATTTCCCCTCCACTAGTAAGCCGAGTGTGGGTGAAGATGAACTAGTCTTTTCTAAAATGTGGTGAATGAAGAAGAAGAAAATTTACTAGATAATGAAGAACCGGTCGACGTGGGTTACCGTGACGAACAAGAAGAGGCCATCAATGACATTTCTATGGATCCCAATGAACAAGGAGAACCTTTAGATATCTATGATCCAGTTAATTGGAATTCAATTAATTAGAAGCTTAGAGACACTCTAGCGGAAAAAGGGCCTATAAGAGTCGATATTAATAAGTCTGAATATCCGAGGGATGATTTCGAAAAAATACGTCATTTTTCAAATGTGCATTACATTCGTCACTCTCCTAATGGAGAGAAACAAGATAGAACATGGCTTGTGTATTCAAAATCTTCGGATAGAGTGTTTTGCTTTTGTTGTAAGCTTTTTAAGGGAAACAATCCAGATTACCGTTCCCGATTGACTACAACCGGGTTTAATGATTGGCATAATGTTGCTGCGAGGCTTAAAAAGCATGAATTAACTAGGAACACATTGTTTGCATGAGTAAATAGAGTGAATTGAAAATGAGACTCGTGGTAAATAAGACCATTGATAAAAATGTGCAAGAACAAATTGTGAGAGAGAAAGAACACAAGAGGCAAGTGTTGGTACGAGTGATTGCTCTTGTTAAAAGTCTTGCAAAATATAATTTGGCCTTTAGAGGAACAAAAGAGAAGATTTATGAGTGAAATAATGTTATTTTCTTGGGTATGATTGAGATGATGGCAGAGTATGATCCCGTAATGAAGGAGCATTTAAACCGTATTCTAGCGAATCAAATCCAGTATCACTGCCTTAGCCACAAAATTCAAAATGTGTTGATCCAACTTTTGTCTAATGAGGTGAAAACTACAATCATTGAAAAGATAAAGAGGGCAAAATATTTTTCAGTTATACTTGATTGTACGCCTGATATAAGTCATCAAGAACAAATGACATTAGTCCTTCGATGTGTTGATATCACTGATTCACCTGTTAAAGTGGTTGAGTTTTTCTTAGGATTTATAAAAGTGGATGATACGACAGGAATGGGCCTCTTCTTAGAACTTGAAAATGCTATATCTAGTTTGGGCTTGAATATTAATGACATTCGAGGGCAGGGTTATGATAATGGTGCTAATATGAAGGGGCATCGTAAAGGTGTACAAAGTAGATTGCTAAGCGTCAATCCTAGAGCTTTTTACACACCTTGTGGTTGCCATAGTTTGAATCTTACATTGTGTGATATGGCAAATTCGTCGGATAAGGCTAAGAGCTATTTCGGTGTACTTCAATGTCTTTATACCTTTTTTTCATCATCACCTCAACGGAGGGATATTCTGAAAAGTAATGTGAGTGGTCTGACTGGTCTCACTCTTAAATATTTATCTCAAACTCGTTGGGAGAGATGCATTGAAAGTGTGAAACCAATCAAATATAATGCCTTGAAAATTAGAGATGCTTTGAATGAGTTAGCAAGTTCAGCTGGTGAAGCCAAAGGATTTCAAGAAGCTCAATTCTTACTAAATGAACTTGGAAGTTTTGAATTTATTGTTAGCACCATGATTTGGTACGATGTTCTCTTTCCTAAATATTTTGAGTAAGTCTCTTCAAAGTGAGGACAAGCATATTGATGTCGCGATAGTAGAGTTAAAGGGACTTATCGAGCACTTTCGCAATTATAGAGAGCATGGTTTCAATGATGCTTTAATTGTAGCAAAAGAACTTGCTAGACAAATGGATGTTGAGCTGGATTTTCATCAAAAATGGAAGATTCATAGAAAAAGACACTTTGATGAGGGTCCAAGTGAAGATGTTAGCCTTTGTCCTCAAGAGAGCTTCCGGGTGGAGTATTTTTTGTTCATAGTTGACCAAGCTCTTGCATCACTGAATGAAAGATTTCAGCAATTTTCTGAGTATGAATGAAATTTTGGCTTCTTGTTTGATTTGAAGAAATGCACAAATGATGAAAGTTTGAAGAGTTCTTGTGAGCATCTTCAAATATTTTGAGGGGACGTGATGGAAAGGTTGATATTGACGGAGATGATTTGTTTATGGAATTGAAAGTTCTTAAACATATGTTGCCATCAAATGTGGAAGGACCTATAAAAGTCTTGAATCGTGTAAAACAAGAAAATGGTTTTACAAACACTGAAATTGCTTATCGAATCTTGTTGACTATTCCGGTAACCGTTGCATCTGGAGAAAGAAGCTTTTCAAAATTGAGATTGATAAAAAATTATCTTCGAAGCATGATGTCTCAAGAGCACTTGAATGGGCTAGCTATGATTTCTATTGAGGAGGAAATAGTTAAGACGATTGATTATTCCACCGTCATCACTGATTTATCTTCTAAATGTGCTAGAAGAGAGATATTCCAATAGTATTTTAGTCGATTATGGATGGTCATATGTCCGACTTTTTTGTGTATCCCTGTTTTGTTATATATGCTCTTTTATGTAATTGAACTTTTGTTAATATAGATGTCATGCTTTTGAAAAAAAAAGTGTACTTTGATAGCATAACATGTAAGTTATTGAATGTTTTGAATCTTTTGGTTATATATATATATATATTAGAGGGCCTCGAATGATAGGGATGGCCTTAAGCCTCCAAATCCATAGGGCAGGCCCTGTTGTGAAGACCAAAAAGCAAAAAAAAGAACTTGTCTCTAAACTGCTCTACTGTGAGGTATTTGCGTGTACAACCAGATCTGGAGGTCGGTGATAGGAGACAGCCTACGAAAGGCTGATAGCTTGATGAGGAGGTTGTTTGTAGCGGCAATGAGATGCAGCAAGGAAGAAGAAGGTGTTGTGGTTGACCGCAGGTAGAAGGAAAGTTCTTGAGGAAGAAGATGAGGGCTTGAAGAGGACGGTAGGGTTAGTTAGGGAAAGAGAACGGGATATGGAAAGAGAACCGGGGAAATCAATGCCGGAATCACAATCGGAAAAGCGAAAGAGAACAACGGGAAGAAAAGATTTGCCAGCTTTATCGGAGAAGGTGAAAAGAGAGGTGGGAGGCCGGAGAAGAGAGAATTGATGCGGGAGAGGTTCGCCGGAACGGGGTGAGGGAGGGGAGAAGAAAGGCTGTCGAAGAAGAGGAAAGGAGATGTAGATCTCAGGTAGCCGGAGAAGCTTTTGCTGTGAAGAAGAGGTTGTACGGACGGGAACTATTCAAAATCCGGAAAGGACAAAAACGAGGAAATCAGAGATTGAAAAGGAAATGGGATCGGGAGACGGAGTCTCAATGCAAGAACTGAGGGGTGAGGGTTGGTGTATATTACGGTAACGAACCCCAGCCGAACGAATTTATGTACGATTGACAGGATCTAAAAGACGTTAGTCTGAGTGCTCCGATACCATAATAGAGATATATAAAAGAGATTGAAATGCATTGATTGATAAAACTGACAGAATATTATAATATTTATAGACTAATAAATGATAAATAGATCTCTATCTAAACCAAAGAATATATCCTAACATAATTCAAATTCAAACATAATTATCTAAACAACCCAATCTTGTCATTATCTCTAACATCTAGCACCTTTTAAATTACTTTTAAGACCACATTGAATATTATATTATTTACATTTAAGACCACATTGAATACTTTTATTATTTTGTACAACATAACGTTGTGGCACTGACGTGCGTTTTTCGGTACGAGCGTAACTGAAACTTACGTTGGTTTTCATTCCAATGTCAATCATACTGATATTATAGTTATAAATGATCGTACTAATATTATAATTATAAAAATATCATTGGTGAAAAATGTCTGGCCCATTGACGTTGTTTGCGAAATGGAACGTTCGTGACTTTGACGCGCGTACTGTGGTGCCAAAAAGTGATTTGGTAATGAAAAATAAAAAATTAATTTGGTGGTGTGGTAAAGTAAATAAAAAATAACTAAAAAAAAATGTGTCAATAGTAAAAAAGTGCTGCCAATAGAACTCACTTAAAAGTATGGGATCATAATTTTATTTTTATGGTTCCAAATTTCTTGAATGTATGTCCGAAGGGATTTTAAATTTCAAAGTATTCTTAAACGAATAGTTATAATTAATGACGTTGATTCTGCACTTAAATGAAGAATATATTCATTAACATAAATCCAGAGCATAAACAGCTATAGTACGTACTACAGATTCAAAAAAATACATTAACTGATCATATGAAAAAAAAAAACAAAAAAACAACATTAATTATTACTACCAATCACTCCTAAAGTTTGAGTGACAAATCAAGCATTTTGGATTCTTCGTTGTTTGACTTCAAAGGCATTTTTGCTTCTGGAGAGAACTTGTGAAAGCCATCAACCCTATCCTCACTTGTTGATGCCCTAAAAGGCAAATCCATATGATAATTTTCCGGCGCCAGCCGCGTGACCCCCGGTTGCTGCTGATCAATACGAGGATTTCTTGAAGGCCACCCACCACCAACACCGCCATCACTTTTACCATAAAACGACGGCAAAAACCCCACGCCACCGCCACGGGAATTACCAAAGTATCCCACCGGCGTCGGCTTGTGAATCATAGAATGAGGCTGAACGCCTAAACCACGGTTAATTGAATTTGAACCATGCAAATTAGACAAAGAAGAGATATTGTAAGGATTGACATGTGAATTAATATGACCAAAAGGTGTAGTATCTGCACCCGGGCCGGCACCATTGTCAATCTGCAGGCCGTTTTTCGCGAGAGATCGCTCCTTTTTATGCGCGTTTTGGTGTCCGCCAAGAGCTTGTGAACTGTAGAATTTTCTTCGACAATAATTGCACGAAAAAACTCGAGGAGGCTCCGCTTCGTCGTTATTGGCAGCACGGGGAGCTTGAGATGAACCCATGTAAACACAATCAAGTAGATCTAAAACTGACTTTCTGCTTTGGTTCGAGAGGCTAAGATTCAATGTCAGATCAGGGTTTTTGTTTTCATCTTCACCATGTCTAAGATTAAAAGGATTTCTTGATGGATTCATTATAAGGGAAAAAGGATGATGTGAGAGACTTAACAACTTTATTGTTTTCTATGAAGAATTTTGGGTTAAGTAAAACTATACACATATATATATATAGTAAAATTAAATGCAAAAAGGGCGCTATGTAGGGGAATGGAATATACAGTTACAAGTGAAATTATGGTAAAGGATTGAGAAATAATAAATAGACATATATAGAAGAGAGATTGAGCTGTGTCAGTGTACGTGTACGTGTTTAGTAAAAGGCTAATATATGATTGAAACTCAAATACTACTTACTTCTCTCAAGCCATATATTTTGATCAGTTAATGTTTTCTTGATTGTCTTAATTACCTGATTAGTGGCTTATAAATTTGACAATTTAAACACGTTTTTCACATGTGAATATAAGTTTTCCCTTCATAAAAGTAATTTACTTCCCTTACAAATAAAAACATATATAAATAAAAAACAATTCACCAAACTTTATGATGAATCATATCTCGTGGTCATATTGTCATCATGAACAATTAATTTCTGTAAATAATATATACTATCTCCGTCTCAAAATTTATGTCCACGTTTGGATTATATTACACAAATTAAGAAAGTTATTTAAATTTGTAATGTTTCATTAATTTGATTAAAAAATCTAAAATAACATTTTATTGTTATTAATGCAAAATAATGAAAAGTACGTGAGTATATAATAAATCATTGGTAAAAAGAAAAAAATTTAATATATCTTTTATTGGTTTTCTAAATATGTTTATATATTGGGACAAAACCAAAAAAAAAAAATTAAATAGATTTATATTTTGAAATAATTTGGTATTAAATCATGAAAAGTGGACATAAATTAATGTCTTATAAAGTTGACAACGTTGTCATATGCATCATCGGCTTATGGTCCTATATACATTCTGGGGATACACTTTGACTATACAAATTTATACACAATTTTAATTAATGCAATTATTAACAGTCAAACTTCGATAAATGAATATTTTCGGGACCAGAAAAAATATTCGTTTAACGACGTTATTCATTTAACGAATTATATTTTATACTCTTTGCTCAAGTCGGGGCCGGAGAAAATTATTAATTTTGCGAGGTTATTTATTTATCGAATATTTATTTTTCGAGTTTTAATTGTATTGCTCTCTTAAGGTAGAAAAAGTAAAGATAAACATTAAAATAATATATATAAAAAATGAACCACAATATATACCTTATAGTCCTGTTCATGTATGCACATTTTATTTAAACTGTTGTTATATGCTTCTTCTGTCCCGCAACATAGGGTCATTTATTTTTTTCACACTGTTTAACATAACTCATAAATGAATTATTTTTTAATATTTTTGCAAAAATTTGTATCGTATTATGTTAGTAACTTATATATAATATTGAACTGGTTGTGATAATATCTTATATTATCAGAAAATTTTAAAAAGCTAAAAGTCCCATTATTGAAGGACATTATTGAAGGACGGAGGGAGTATTTATTTTTGGCTATTCTTGTACGTAATAGAAAAAAAAATTTAATTCTGTTGTTATATATTTATTTTCGGCTCATATGCTACGTAATAGAAAAAAATAATATTAGTATGACGAATTCAGGACAATCCCGTTTTGGACATGAACCTATCCATAAAAATATTTAGCTCTAGGACAATTCCTTTTCGGACATGAACCTATGTACATTGGTCTTAAGGTAGAAAAAAGATAAATATAAACCTAAAAATAATCTACAAAAATTTGAACTACGTTTGAGAACCATGTTTATATATGGAAATACTATATGAATATGTTTTTTAATATTTATTATCGGCTCTTCTTATATGGAAAAGAATATTAGTGTGATGAATTCAGGAGAAACATAAATTTCGACATGAACCTAACCATAAAAGAATTTACCTCTAGGACAATCCCATTTCGACATTAACCTACCCATAAATTTTTGTTAGTTTTTTTCTTAATATCAAAGTTTCTTATTTTTTTCTTTAATAATTTCATTGCAAGTTTTAATGTTATTAATGCATTGTAGTGAAAAGTACGCGAGTTATATAATAATTATAATGGGTAAAAGTAGAAAATTTTAATACATATTTTATTGCTTTTCTAAATAAATTTATATTATAAGAAAAAATCAAAGAAATAAATGGATTTATATTTTAAAACGGATGCGGTATGAAATCATGAAAACTGGACATAAATTAATGTCTTATAAAGTTGAGAACGTTGTCATATGCATCATCGGCTTATGGTCCTATATACATCTTTGGGGATACAATTACACTATACAAATTTATACACAAATTTTAATGCAATTATATATTGCACTTAATGTAGAAAAAGTAAATATAAACATTAAAATAATATATATAAAAAATGAACCACAATATATGTCTTATAGTGTCCTGTTCATTTATGCACATTTCAAAAAAAAAATTCACACTGTTTAACAAAGCTCATAAATAAGTTAATTTTTAATATTTCTTGACAAAATATTGTATTGTATTATGTTAGTAACTTATATGTAATATTGAATTGTTTATTGTGAAAATAAAAATAATACATTTAATATTGAATTGGGGTGTGATAATATCTTATAATATAAGAAAATTTTAAAAAGCCAAATATCTCATTATTGAGGGACCAATGACTAGGGCTGTAAACGAGCCGAACCCTACCGAACATGTGCAGGGTTCGAGTTCGGCTCGAAAGGTTCGAACCTAAGGTTCGGCTCGGCTCGAACTGATCGAACCTTAGTTTAGCTAGGTTCGGCTCGGGTTCGAACTGGAATATTAGGAAACATGTTCGGTCCGGCTCGGCTCGAACATGCTCGAACCGTTCGAACATGTTCGGCTCGAACCGTTCGAATATATATAATATATTATATTATATATTATAATATATATAATATATATATATTATATATATATAGTTTTTTTTTAAATATAAAAAGTTCGAGCCGAACGTGTTCGATACTGTTCGGCTCGATAGACGAATATCAAATACCTAACGTTCGGCTCGACGTTCGAAGGTTCGAATCGAACTCGAATCGAGCTTTTTTCGAGCCGAATACAGCGAATCGAATCGAATACTGACGTTCATTTACAGCCCTACCAATGACGGACCCAGAAAAAATCTCAGTGGAGGCACCGGAACAAATTCGAAAGCCGAGTGGGGACATCAATAGTGTTTTTATATTTTTTTATCTATAAAAACATGTCGATTTTCGGATCTCAGTGGGGCTCATGCACCCCCCTTATTGCATGCTGGGTCCGTCCCTGTGAGGGACGGAAGGAGTATTTATTTTTGGCTCTTCTTGTATGTAATAGAAAAAAAATATTAATTCTGTTGGTATATATTTATTTCCGGCTCTTATGGTATGTAAAAGAAAAAAAAAATATTAGTGTGATGAGTTCAAGACAATCTCGTTTCGGACATGAACCTATGTGCATTGGTCTTAAGGTAGAAAAAAATTAATATAAACCTAATAATAATCTACAAAAATGTGAACTACGTTTGTGAACCATGTTGATATATGGAAATATTATAAGAATATGTTGTTTAATATTTATTATCGGCTCTTTTTATATGGAAAAGAATATTAGTGTGATGAATTCAGGAGAATCCGGTTTTCGACATGAACCTAACATAAAAGAATTTACCTCTAGGACAATCCAATTTCGAAATTAACCTACCAATAAATTTTTGTTAGTTTTTTTAATGTTAAAGTTTCTTAATTTTTCTTTAATAATTTAATTGCAAGTTTTTATTGTTATTAATGCTAAGTAGTGAAAATTATATGAGTATATATAATAAATTGAGGGTAAAAGGAGAAATAATTAATACATATTTTATTGGTTTTCTAAAATATTATGTAACAAAACCAAAGAGATAAATGAATTTAGATTTTGGAGTGGATGTGGTATTAAATCATGACGAGTGGACATAAATTAAAGTCTTATAAAGTGCACAACATTGTCATATGCATCATCGGCCTATGGTCCTATATACATCTCTGGGGATACACTTAGACTATACAAATTTATACACAAATTTTAATGCAATTATATATTGCTCTTAATGTAGAAAAAGTAAATGTAAACATTAAAATTTATATATATATATATATATATATATATATATATATATATATATATATATATATATATATATATATATATATGAACCCAATATATGCCTTATAGTGCTGTTCATGTATGCAACATAGGGTCATTTATTTTTTTCACACTTTTAACAAAGCTCATAAATGAGTTATTTTTTAAAATTTCTTGGCAAAAATATGTATTGTATTATGTTAGTAACTTATATATAATGTTGAATTGTTTACTGTCAAAATAAAAACAGTACATATTTAATATTGAATTGGGATGAAGAAATTCAAAGTTCTTCACACATGAACTAGAATAAATTTGAAAAACAAAGAAGCGGGAAACTTATTATAAAAAAGAAACAATGAGAATTTTATTCATCTTTCGAATTGAGCTTACAAGTGTGTTCCTGTATGTATATATAGCTGCTCCCTACTACTAATTTACATTAGAATCAGTTAGAACTAAATTAATTAGTTACAACCACATTCAACCACTTTTGGTTGAAGGTGTTCAATGAAATACCCTTAAGACCTTTCTGATATTTTGTTTGCTGTTGTCCTTGATCTTTGTTGTTGCATTTTAGCTTTGTTGCTGTTGTATTTTAGCTCTGTGCAGCATTCATTTCACCCATTCAAGCCGGACAAAGTGTAGAAAAAATATTTGAAACAGACATCTTGCTGAGAATGTGATGGAAGATTGGCCCATCTAATGACTTAGTCAATATAACAACAAGCTGGTTGTGTGTAGAAACAGGTAGAAGTTTAAATAGGCCAGATTGTACCCTCTCTGGAGTGAGCACATATAATCCTTTAACTTTCTTAGCTAGTCCAATCATCCTCCCATTGGATTTGTCCTGCATTAGACACTTGTCAGCAACAAATGTGACCGAAATACTTGAATTGTTAGTGAGTCTGGTAATAGAAATGAGGTTATACTTAAAAACTAGCACACATAAGTCAGGAGAAAAAAATGAGATTATCATTTATTCTAACTTGCCCTACAAACTTAATAGGAATATTCTCACAATTTGGCAAAGTAACAGAAACCCCACAAACAAGTTTTTTTAGTAAGAAACAAGTTACTATCAAATATAATATGGTCTGTGGCACATGAATCCACAATCCAATATTTAGAACACAAACCTTGAACCTCAGTAGGATCTGGTTTGAAGTTAGTAGTGAAAGTAGTAACTTTATTCACAGAGGGGT
Source organism: Gentiana straminea (assembly GCA_036785695.1). Classification (NCBI taxonomy): domain Eukaryota; kingdom Viridiplantae; phylum Streptophyta; class Magnoliopsida; order Gentianales; family Gentianaceae; genus Gentiana; species Gentiana straminea. The sequence continues at coordinate 6,386,955 of JAVUPR010000326.1, read as the reverse complement.
GAGCGGACTCTCCTTTATTACCCTCTATCATTCTCATTAGTTGGGCAACTTGATCTTGCAAACGGCTGATCTGAGTCTGCTGATTAGAATTTGGTATTGCACTGATAGCAGAATCTGGAACTAATTCTTGAGCATCTTCCCGACTGACCATATTAACCCTAAGTTTAGACTTTCAACCTGGAGGATATCCATGCATTTTATAACACTTTCTACTGTATGACCATTGAACCACACTATGAACATTAAACCTTCTTGCTGTTTGCATTGGTCTTGTAGTTGCATGAATTTTCAAACTGATTCTGATATCTAGGTTGACTAGAAGAAGATTGGATACCAACCCTATTCTGGCCCTGAACTTGGTTAACAAAGGCTATGGCATCGGACCCTTGAGGATGCCCCAAAGCATACTGTGCACGCCTTACAAACTTAATTGCCATGGAAAATGCTTGTTTCAGATTTGGAAAAGGAGTTAGCAAGAAAACCTAGGACTATCAACATTTAGAATACTCGTATTTCATTGATTCAACCAAATGGAGTGTGTACAATTATATAGGCATTTATAACTTAGGCTCCAAGTAATAATTAAATAAAAACAAAGAATGAGATAAATATTCAAACATCTAGATTATTCTCGACACGCCCCCGTAATCCCATGGAAAGTAGCTGCTGAACATGGAGATTGGACTTCAAACTGGCAAAACAGGCTACGCCAACGGTTTGGTGAGGACATTGGCTAACTGATCCTTCGAGAAGATAAAAGAGATGCCAAGCTAGCGAGCTGCAACTAATTCATGAACATGGTGGAAGTCGATCTCTATGTGCTTCGTACGGGCATGGAACATCAGATTGTGAGCAAGATAGGTGGCGCCAATATTATCACACAAAGAGTAGGCGGGGAAGACAACGGAACCTGCATCTCACGAAGAAGATTGCAAAGCCATTGAAGTTTGGCGGCAGTGTTAGAAAGAGTCGTGTACTCGGCCTCAGTGTACTCTTTGAAACCGTCAAGTGTTTCTTACTACGCCAACTAATGAGATTCTCACCAAGGAAAACACAATATGCCTTAATAGATTGGCAATTATCACTGTCGGGTGCCCAATCAGAGTCAGAATAAGCTCGGAGCAAAACAGATGACCGGCGAGTAAGAAGAGACCATCAAATATGGTGTGCTTAAGGTACCGAAGGTTACGTTTAACGGCAACCCAGTGAGCTTCAGTAGGCGAATGCATGTACTTACTAACCTTGTGGACCGCAAAGGAAATATCAAGCCGAGTAAAACTGAGATATTGTAGTCCGCAACAATAATACGGTAAAGCGACGGGTCGGCGTAGGTAAGGCCGCCGTAAAGTGTAAGACGGGTAGAGGCCGACATAGTTGTCTGACAAGGCTTTGCCTTATCCAGATAAGCACGCTGCAGAAGCTGAAAGATATACTTGCGCTGAGTGAGGAACAGCCCGTCGGAGGTAGAAGCACGTCAATGCCAAGAAAATATAACAGAGAACCAATGTCCTTAACCGGAAAATGCCAACCAAGATAAGAGATAATCGGCCAACAGAGAAGACAACAAGCCAGTAATAATAATATCATCCACATAAATCATAATATAAACACGAGCACCATCACGAGAATAAATATATAAGGAGGTGTCGGCTTTGGAGCCGACAAAGCCAAACGGAGTCAAGACATCGGTGAAGCGAGAGAACCATGCACGGGGAGCCTGACGAATGCCATTAAGGCTGTGGAGAAGACAGAAAATGTAACCCGGATAATCAGTGTTAAGGGTGATTTTGTACGTTTTATAAGGATATATTTTATGTCAATTTCCCCCATATCTGGATGTTTTTCATAGAAATCGAGCTTTATATTGAAGTATTGAGCAAGTGATGTTTTTAATGGGTTAGTTGCAAAATTGTATGATTTATGTGTAAAATTGATGGTTTTATATTGATTTGGAAGATACTACATTTTGCAATGTGTTTGATGTATTGTAGATACACAATTTCGACCAAGAAGAGGATTAAAAGAGGTTAACAATCGGATTAATGAAGAGGAGAAGAGATAAAGTTGGAATTTGATAAAGGATAAAGATGAAGAAATCAAGTTATTGATCCAGCTGAACTGGCGTCCAAGTCCCGTCCGTAGTGGACGGGCGTCTAAAGATATGGACTGGCGTCCATGAGAAGAAAGTTGATTCAGAGAGTTTGGACGCTGAGTGGACGGGCGTCGAAGCAAGTCCAAGGCATCGGACGGGCGTCCACGGGGGCGTCCACGGCCGACATGCTTTGAGAACCGACTTAGTTTTCTATAAATAGCGGCGCGGATTTCAACCCTAATCATACATTATTGAGACCTATTGATACACAATCATTAGGAGAAAACCCTAGGCGGCCCCGGCCCCCTTGGGGAGGGCCGGGGTTGCGATTTTTCTTGTTTCTTTTCCGTTTTCTATTTCGTTTTGCTGCTACTTTATGCTGAATGCTTGGAGGCTGAGCAATTGTTCAAACTATGTGAATCCGTTTCAGCAGGTTATTTATTTTCAATCTAGATTTGTTTTGTGAATTTGATTAAAGTTGTTATCTTTTCTATGCTTATGTGTTATGAAATCAATATCGAAAGATGAATTGTTGTTGATGTTTACCGTATGACGAGAGTCGGTGTAAACCTTAGATCACCATAGGAAAGATGAGATTTTTAACCTTGACATAACGAGAGTTGATAGGTTGAATATCTAGGTTGCTAGATTGAGAGATCTTACACCTTGTTTTGATAGCGTAAATCTTATATATCGAGAGATGAGAGATTGATAGGCGAATTATCTACGAGAGTAGGAATTCATACTTTTGTTAGGTGAACCACAATTTTAGTTGAATCATCACAAGATAACTTTAGAGAGGAAATTAAGGGTTGCGGGATCGGTGGATTATTGTTTGTTCGTTGTTTAATCACAATGATCATCTTCTTGTTTACTGTTTATTTTATAGTTTATAGTTTTATTTATTTATTATCGCTTTTATCCTTCCTGGCTTTGGACTGACAATCTTCTGTCCAGTTTATCTTTTCGTTCTATTATATTAGGTTTAATAATAATAGTATCAATCTTAGGAGAATTAATGAACTAGATACCCCGATTCCCTGTGATCGACTCCGGTATTAATCGCTATGCTACGATCCCTACACTTGGGGAATACCGGATTTATAAATTTTATTACTTGTTTGTTTTGTTAGATAAAATCCGTGGACAAGTTTTTGGCGCCGTTGCCGGGGAATCGGTACGGTTGTCTAGTTTCTATTAATTTTTCTGTTTTTGTTACGAATTTTTCGTAGATAGGTTTTTGTTTCTATCCTTTCTAGTTTCTACATTGATTCGGGGACATCTGAGGTTGAATTATCTGACTCCACGTTTTGTACGATCTAACTTTTGGATAAAAGGGATCGTTTTAGCACTCGTTAGTATCTTGGCCGTAACTTTCGGCTCGAGTGTCCGTTTGGAGCGCAGGACCCCAACTCGGAAAGCTCGTTCCGACGCCGACGACGTGGTGAACCACCTATGGCCGTTCGATGCCGTTTTCGAGGTCAAAATCCACTGTTTTCCCTTCCATTTTGGGCTCATAAGATTTCAACACGTTTTTCTCCCTTTTATTGTTTTCTGTTTTCCTGTTTTAAATTTTTCGTAGGTAGGTTTCTGTTTAGGTTTTCCGTATCTTTTTCTGTTTCTGTTTCTTTATTTCTTTCAATAAAAAGTACCGTTAAATAAATTGAGGTTTTTTTTTATTTTGCCGTGTTTCGATAACCATTGGGTTAAGAATGTGCAAAACCTTTTTTTACTCGATTTATGAAACGTGAATTTAGGTTTCATAGTTTTGTTTTCGTTTTTAATAAACACTAGGGTTTATGTTTTAATGATATGATATTAGGTTATCTCTGGGGTTGCTGCTGTCTTTTGATATAGGTCGAGTCTGCTGTGTTTCTCTGCTGAGTCAGACGGGCGTCCATAGTAAGTGAACGTCCGTCCGTCCCAAAACACATCAACGCTGTTATATTTTTAGAGAGTCAGACGAGCGTTTGCCTTTTTCCCCGAACGCCCGTCTGCTCTATGTGGTTCTGGACGGGCGTCTGCCTGCCTGAACGTCCGTCCGCCCTGATTATGCTTTAAACGTCCGTCTGTCTTGACTAAACGCCAGTCCAGTCTGTCAGTTTTTTGTGGATATATTTTATCTTGATACATACGTCTATTATTTGACATGGTTGTTCCTATATGAGCTTCTGTGGCTAATTATTTTTACGTAGATGTTCTGAACTTGCATGTGTACATCTTTCCATCTACGGATCCATGTTAAATAATTGATGATTCATCCATGCATGTTATAGTTAATGTCGGTTCTCGTATGCTATAAATGTTCTTATTGTTATTTAGTAGCTAATGTCGGTTTCCCCGAGTATGCTTATGTGTTATGCAATAATTGATGATTCATCCATCCATGCATGCTTTTGTTTTGTGAATTTGATTAAAGTTGTTATCTTTTCTATGCTTATGTGTTATGCAATCAATATCGAAAGATGAATTGTTGTTGATGTTTCCCGTATGACGAGAGTCGGTGTAAACCTTAGATCACCATAGGAAAGATGAGATTTTTAACCTTGACATAACGAGAGTTGATAGGTTGAATATCTAGGTTGCTAGATTGAGAGATCTTACACCTTGTTTTGATAGCGTCAATATAATATATCGAGAGATGAGAGATTGATAGGCGAATTATCTACGAGAGTAGGAATTCATACTTTTGTTAGGTGAACCACAATTTTAGTTGAATCATCACAAGATAACTTTGGAGAGGAAATTAAGGGTTGCGGGATCGGTGGATTATTGTTTGTTCGTTGTTTAATCACCATGATCATCTTCTTGTTTACTGTTTATTTTATAGTTTATAGTTTTATTTATTTATCAATCAGGATGAACAAATCCCTAAGGCTGTTGCATATAAACTGGCTCAGACAAATGCCCATGGAGAAAGACATTCTGAATATCCACCTGGCGAAACGACCAACTCTGTGAAACAGCAAAGGACAGAAAAAGACGAATAATGACCGGTTTATCGACCGGACTAAACTTGTCAGTGAAACAACCCCTTCGGCCTGATGAAAACCCTTGGCCTCAAGGCGAGCCTTGTGATGCTCAAAACGAACATCAGCAAGATGTTTAGTGCGATAAAGCCATTTATTGCCAACAATATTCATACGAGGATGCGGAGGAACAAGATCCTAGGTCTGGTTGCACAAAAATGTGTCAATCTCCTCTCCTATACCATTACACCAATTCGGGTTTTTGGAGGCTTCAGTATAAGTAGGGTCCATGGAGTCGGTAGAAACAACAAGGGCTTTTAGAAGCGGGTAGCGGATAAAGTCAAACTGAGAGATAGGTTTGAGAGAGTTGGTTTTGGTGCGAGTGACGATTGTATGAGTGGGAGCAGGTGGGTAAGGAGAGGAGTCTGGAGAGGATGAGGTCGAAGTGGATGCAGGGGAGGTGGGTGGGGAAGGCTCAGGACGGGAACCGAACGGGGTAGGTCTGGGTTGGAGAGAGCCGGCATGGAAGGAGGATTTTGTGAAGGTGTTGGCAGGAAGACATGAAGCAGGACAGTGAGATTATCAGGCATGGGTTTGATGGGTGAAGGTGTATAGGGGAATACAGATTCATCGAAAACCATGTGGCGAGAAATGTAGATACGGCCAGAGGCAAGTTCCATGCATTTGTAACCGAGGTGGGAAGACTATAGCCGATAAAGATGCAAGTTTTGGAGTGGAAATCGGTTTTATGATGGTTGTAGGGACGAAGATAGGATCGACACACACAACCAAAGACGCGAAAGAATGCATAGTCAGGGGACCGATGGTGCACCATTTCGAATGAAGACTTATCCTTAAAGACTTTGGTAGGATCACGGATGATGGTATAAGTGGCGGTGATGAAGACATCCTCCCAATAAGGGAGTATAAGGTTAGATTGGGCAAGAAGGGAGAGGCCGACCTCAACAATTTGGCGGTGGTAGCGCTCAATGGCACCAACTTGTTCATGGTTGTAAAGACAAAAAAGGTGATGCCGGATGCCAAGAGAGGTAAGAAGATTAGAAACGCGATGGTACTCACCACCCAGTCAGTTTGGATGGATTTTAGTTTGGTATTGAACCGGCATTCAATCATAGCAAGAAAGAAAGGGAAGATAGTTTCAACATCAGATTTATGTTTCAGGGGATAGAGCCATAGGAACTGATGTGAGGGCGTTTTCTATTTTTTGCGGTCATTGTAAAGGGAGTGGCCATCACAATTATGATTGCCCTGATTTCTTGCAAGAACTACATAGAATCGATGAGGAAGATCGTTTGAAACGTGAATCAGCAAAGGAAGAAGACTTTGATGAAGCAAATAACGAAGAGATTGTTTACACTAGAGAGGAAGAGTTGAAAAGCGATGATGATGAGAGCATGGTAGAGGAGAATCAGCCAAATTTTATGGATAAATTGGAGGAAAATGAGCCAAAACGCACGGAGGAGGACAAAAATTCGGTTATTCCTGTTCGTGAGCCCATTGTTAGCAAGCCAGAACACCCATATGCGGACCCTTTCGCTACATTTATTGATGCATATCCAACTGGCTTTGCTATTCTTATATTGTTGTTTCACTGGGAGTCATCCCCGAGTCTTTTCCGCCAAAGGAGCATTGTGATATTGCATGTATGGTTTATGACTCCTCAACAAAACATGCCATTGGATTCAGATTGTCTATCCAGCTCGTATTTGATCCAGGGGTTCGATTGGTGTCTTTTTGTGTTTCTTTGAGATTGACATGTGATGATGCACTTTATGACGTTCTATTGATTCGAGGACGAATCCTTTCCAACCGGGAGGGAATGATGTGATCGAAGATGAGATGTTTTGGCTTGTAGATCATTTATCCCACATTGTTCCCATGGCAGATTTAGTGGACTCTTATTATTATTTATTAGGATTTTTTAATTTTATATTTCTTTTATCTATTTTTGTACCACATCGCTTATGAGATGTTTTTTATCGCTTTCATTGTAGCCTATGAAAAGACTTTTATTGTAATCTTTTTTAGAGAGACAAATTTTGATATAAATATATTATATGTGAAGCTTTTAAACTTTGGTGAGTTTTCTCACGTTAGTGTTTGGTGGATTCCAAATACGACTTATCGAGGTTGTGAGCGAACCTTGTGGTTTTCCATTTATACCAAGGTTATTTGGCTACGGGTTAGCCCAAGGTCGCGGTGCTCGTTTTATTGGTGCCTTCAGTCAGGCCCTCGGGCATTTTCGGATCTAATTCGATTACGGATCACCACATGAACTTTGTGAAGTCATTCAGAAAGCTGACATAATAACAGGAACCGTAAATCGAGGGTTCAAAACTGAGGCCCCAAACATTGGAGTAGATCAAGTCCAAAGTAGTAGTAGAGGTGAATTTAAAAGTGTATAATGGGAAGTGGTGACTTTTTGCCAACTGACACGGGGCACATAAAGAAGCCGACAGCTGAGTAAGAGTGAAAGTAAAAAGACGTTTTAAGGCGTGACGGAGTATGGAAAAAGAACAATGACCGAGACGCCGATGCCACGTGGTAGAGGAGGTTAGAGAGGAGGCCAGAGCTTGAGCAGAGCAGGGGGAGGGTGAAGTGGGGTGGAGATGTGATATAGGCCATTTTTTACCAAACCATTAAGGTGGATGTGACCGGAGTAATCTTTTACAAGAAAGTAAGACCCACGAAAATCAAAGTACACAGAATTATCCGAAGCAAATTTATGTACTGATAAGAGGTTTATAGTGATGGAATCGTAACAAGAATATTAGATAAATGAAAGGATTGGGAAGGGGAATATACAGAAGAAGAGACGTAATGAGTAATAGGTAAACCTGTACCGTCGCCTACATGAATTTTGTTGGGCCCGTCATAGGGTGCAGATGAGAAGGTGAGATTGTGACGGTCATAAGTGAGATGATGAGTGGCACCTGTATCCGCAATCCAATTAGAACCAGGATTTGTGTATAAAAAAACCGTGTATGATTAGGAGTCCGAGGTGGTGGAGACCGAGTGGACGAGAGGGGAGAGGATCCATAGTGGAAGGGACTTGACGTAGAAATATGGTTGTCCTGATAACAAATTTGACAAGATACATGCGCAGTATTATGTTGGTAGCCACACCCCCGTTCTCAAAAAAGGATGGAGCTGTGGTGATGAGTTTTTGACGTTGGTGCAAGATGGGTGGGAGGCCTGAACAGGGGTATGATGTGGGGTAGGGTGGTATTTGCAGTAGTTTCCGGCGATTGGTAGGACATCGTTGAACATAGTGTGTGCCGGTTATTGTGATTTAGAGGGAAACCACCCAAATTAGTCACGGCTGGTCTTGAGGATGAGCTGCAGGGGGATGCTGACAGAAGATGAGTGGGGCGGTCGTTTTTCAGGGGGGTGAGGGGTTTTGGAAAGTTGCAGGGGTCGTGAAAGAGTTGTATGCCGGAACATATGGACGAATCGGCGAGAGGGAGTGCACATAATTAGTTGAGGGAGAGGACGAATATGAGGGAATGGCGCTGATGTTGGTGCTAGGTCGCTGGTGGAAGGAAAACGCATCAGTTGTTGGTTTTGGAAAGTCGAGGACCGACGGGGACATATGAGGGATATGGGGATGAGCGGCGGACGTAAAGGATGAGAGCCGGGGCAAGGCGAGGGCTAAAACTGTAACACCCCGGTTTCCAATCCCGTCGGCCGCCGGTATTGGTCACTGTAGTGCCACCCATCACGACACACAGTCGTGGCGGTAACATTCAACATTCCACAACAGAAAGAAAATAAACATTCACCATTCATTATTTTCAAAGAAAGTATTAAAGTGAGTACAAATATCCTGAAGAAAATGAAATTATGCGGAACGTCAAAATCTTTAAAATTTAAAATTCCAAATAATGTAGAAAACATGTGATCGCGACTACGTGGCTCTCAAACCCCGCGACATCCCGGCAACAAGCAAACATCCGTAGAAGTACCGCTAAGAATCGCTCCCCATAAATGGATCATAGCGGGTCAAACGAAAGTAAAACCGTCAACTATAAAGTTGAGTAAGAATAAATACGGTATACGTAAGGTAAAACCAACCCAAGAAAGGTACCACCAATTTATGAAGGACCCAACCAATCTATAAAAGTTACGACCAATCCATAACGGATACCATACATCACAACTATCCACCTAAAGGTCCCGAATGTGCACATCCCTCAAAAGGGTAAAGCCCAGAGAGGAGGATCCTAAAGGTCATCCAATGGTACCATAACTAGATGGACCATCACGTACTGGGGTGCAAGGAAACCTTCCCGGGTTCCCGGCTTCGGGTGCTACCCTATCCGGCCCGACCACACCACTGTCTGCAACTCTCCAAATACGTTAAGGTCACTGAAGTCGTAAGGAAACCTTCCCGGGTGCCCGGCTTCGGGAGCTACCCTATCCGGCCCAACCACTACGGGTCTACGAACTTCGATGCCCAATATCCGAATCTCACCAAGACACCAAAATTCTTGACTCACCAAAGCGTAACCTATAGAACATGTTCGTAAGACTGGACAACAACCCACAAAGAAGGAAAACAACATAGACTGGACGCCCGTTTGGAAGGCCGGACGCCCGTCCAAGGACTCTACTGGACGCCCGTCCAAACTATCAGACGCCCGTCCAGAATGTATAGACGCATGTCCACTTTAACAGAGTTAGATCCTGAATGTAAAACAACCCCTCAGACGTCCGTCCAGGTAACCTAGGCGCCCATCCAAGGAAAATTACCCAGGGCAGACGCCCGCCCAGAAAATCCGGACGCCCGTCTGAAATGAAATCAAGGCAGACGCCCGTCCGTGCGAAGGCACCGGACGCCCGTCCACCTGGGTTTCATCTCGAACCCTAACAATTCTCCACGCGATTTCTGAGCCGTTTCTCAACAAAACAACAGAACAAAAGCAACACTTTAAGCCCAGAAAACTCCATACAAAAGTATCATATCAACTATAGATTTTAACCAACGCAAAAACACACTACTATGAACGTTTAACATCCCCGAAACAGGACAACCAAGCGTAAACACCCTTGAATAAAATTTGACAGCATAACACTTTAGAAAAATTAACAGCATTATACTCTAAAGCCTACCAACAGCTCCGAATTACCCTTAATGATCCATACACAACAAAGCCAAGTATCCACAAAGCATACGCAACCCTACATATTACTCAAAATCCCATCTTTCAAACCAAACGAAACGCAAAACATAGAAATATTCTTACCGGTTAAGCTGCGTTTCTTGAAAGCCCTCTGCTATCGAGCTAAAATCGCTACTCTACGAAGCCCGAATCGATGATGATGACGACGAATTCCTAAACACCAAGGAGAGATTTTTCTCTCCTTCTTCCTTACAAGAGGCCGACGGCAAGGGGAGGGTTTTGGGGCTGAAAATTTTGTGTTTCGGGAAATAAGGGAGGAAAAAGGAGTGAAAATCCTTTTAATTTATTAAATGATTAAAACTCCTTTTTAATTATTAATAAATCCCTCCATAAAATTAATAAATCCCATAATTTCCCAAATAATTAGATCTTTTACTAATTAATTAGGAAGTCAAAATTTCGGGATATTACATCCTCCCCCCCTTAAGACAAAACTTCGTCCTCGAAGTTCAGGTTCGTACCGGGCGTTGTTCCACCCCCCCTTAAAACACCCTTCGTCCCCGAAGATAAGCAAAAGGATTTTACGTACAAGGCTTGAAAATTGCATACCTTAAGAGAACAAATGCGGGTACTTCGTCGCATAGCATCCTCGCTTCCCGTATGCCGCCTCCTCGGTGGCATGGTTAGACCATAAGACCTTGACGATGCTAACCTCACGTCCCCTTGTTTTCCGTACCTTGGTATCTAATATCCGCACCGGTACCTCCTCGTAAGTCAAGGACTGATCTAGCTCAACCACCTCCGGTTCGATCACGTGAGAAGGATCACTCACGTACTTGCGCAATTGAGATACATGGAACACGTTATGCACTTTATCCAACGCCGGTGGCAAAGCTAGTCGATATGCCACTTCACCTATGCGGTCCAAGACCTCATATGGCCCCACGTACTTGGGACTCAACTTCCCCTTTTTGCCAAAACGCATCACTCCTCTGGTTGGTGATACTCGTAGCAATACTTTATCGCCCACGGCGAACTCAATATCCCGGCGGTGTAAGTCTGCATAACTCTTCTACCTATCTTGGGCAGCCTTCATCTTTTCTCGGATTGTCTGTACCTGCTTGACCGTATCTTCGATCATCTACGGTCCCAAAACCACTGCCTCGGACGAATCGTCCCAACAAACCGGACTCTTGCACTTCCTACCATAAAGTGCCTCAAAAGGTGCCATCTTAATACTGGCATGGTATCTGTTGTTGTATGAAAACTCAATAAGATCGAGCCTTTCCTCCCAAGAGCCTTTGAATTCTAACACACATGCCCTCAGCATGTCTTTCAAGGTTTGTATGGTCCTCTCCGTCTGACCATCGGTAGCAGGGTGAAAAGCTGTACTCATTCGTAGTTCCGTCCCCAAGGCCGCCCGTAGCTCTGCCAAAACCGAGATATGAATCTCGCATCTCTATCTGACACAATGCTGCTGGGTATACCATGGAGTCTCACAATATTTCTCCGGTATGCCATAGCCAACTCCGTCTTACTCCAAGTGTCTTTCATCGGAATGAAATACGCCGCTTTAGTCAGTCTATCCACAACGACCCAAATCATATTATTCCCTTTAGGGCTCCTCGGTAATCCGCAAACAAAATCCATGGAGATGGAATCCCACTTCCAAACCGGCACATCCAACGGCAGCAGCATACCCTGTGGCCGTCGATGTTCAATCTTGATCTTCGACAAGTCAAGCACTTTGACGAAATTCGCTACTTCGCGTTTCATATTGGGCCACCAAAAGGTTTTCCCGAGATCTTTATACGGTTGTCTCCTCCCGGATGAACCGAATAAGGCGTACTATGAGCATCACTCAAGATCCGCCTCTTGAGTTCTTCGTCGGCTGGTACACACCACCGACCTCTAAACCGGATACTACCATCCTCGTGTAACGTAAAATCAGCTGCCCCATCTGTACCAATCTTGGCCTTCTTTGCCTCGATCACCTTGTCACCCACTTGTCTCACCCGGATCTCAGCGTATAATTCGGGTTGCAAGACGAAGTCGCTTTTATCTCCGCCTTTCTGGATGACACAAATGTCCATGCGGTCCAACTCTTCTCGCAATCTGATCCGAGCCACTTCCTCGCACAAGGAATGAATCGATTTCCGACTCAAAGCGTCAGCCACTACATTGGCCTTCCCTTCGTGGTATTGGATTTCCATGTCATAATCTTTAATTAACTCCAACCAACGCCTCTGACGCATATTGAGCTCCTTCTGTGTAAATATATACTTCAGACTCTTGTGATCTGAGAACACCTTGAAAGTTATTCCATACAAGTAGTGTCGCCATATCTTCAATGCGAAGACCACAAACCGCCAACTCTAGGTCGTGAGTCGGGTAGTTACTCTCATATGGTTTCGAAATTTGCCTCGATGCATACGTGATCACTCGCCTCCGTTGCATCGGTACACAACCCGGACCATTCTTCGACGCGTCGGTATAAACCTCAATGTCCTCATTACCCTCTGGTAATGCCAAAATAGGAGCTGTAGTCAACCGTTCCTTAAGCAGTTGGAACGCCTCCTCACATTTCTCATCCCACTTAAACCGGTTCTCTTTCTTCATTAGTGCAGTCATCGGCCTCACAATCTTGGAAAAGTCTTTTACAAATCTTCGGTAATATCCAGCCAAACCCAAGAAGCTTCGAATTTCCGCAACATTCTTAGGTGTTGGCCATCTCGTCACATCGCCTCTATCTTGCTCGGGTCAACGGATACACCGTCTTTCGAGACAACATGCCCCATGAATGCCACTCGTTCCAACCAGAATTCACATTTAGACAGTTTCGCATACGGTTGTTTTTCCCGTAAAATCTGCAGTACGAGCCTCAGGTGTTCGGCATGTTCTTCCTTAGTCTTAGAGTAGACTAAGATGTCATCAATGAAAACTACTACAAACTTGTCTAAGTAGGGTCTGAATATACGGTTCATCATATCCATGAAAACTGCTGGTGCGTTGGTCAATCCGAAAGGCATGACCGTGAACTCATAATGTCCGTACCTGGTACGAAATGCGGTCTTTGGGATATCCGCATCTGCTACCCTGAGCTGGTGATACCCTGATCGCAAATCAATCTTCGAGAAAATACCGGCCCCCCGTTGTTGATCGAACAAGTCATCGATCCTCGGTAACGGATACTTGTTCTTCACTGTGACGTTGTTCAGCTCCCGGTAATCAATACACAGCCGCATACTACCATCCTACTTCTTCACAAACAACACCGGTGCTCCCCACGGTGACACACTCGGTCGGATGTACCCCTTATCGAGCAGTTCTTCCAATTGTACCTTCGCTTCGCTAATTCTTTAGGTGCCATACGATAGGGTGCTTTCGATATCGGTCTGGTCCCGGGCATCAACTCCACTGCAAACTCTACCTCCCTCTGGGGTGGCATACCTGGTATATCATCCGGGAATACATCCTCAAAATCACGGATTACATCAATGTCCGTTAGTTTAGGATCCCCTGTGCTTACATCATGTACGTGACACATAAACAACGGGTACCCTTTCTTGGCGAGAGATCTCAACGTCACCACCGAAATGATCTTCACGTTAGGTTTATCCACAAACCCCTTGTAAGATACTCGCACCCCTTTAGGGCCTCTCAAAGTCACCTTCTTCTGCTCACAGTCAATTTTGGCTTTATGCCGGTTCAACCAATCCATACCCAAAATAACGTCGAAGTTCTCGAGGGGAAACCCGATCAAGTCAACCGACAAGTTGACTCCCATAATCACTAACGGCACGTCTCTATACAACTTAGAGCATGGCACTAACTCTCCCGACGGTTGAATAAACTCACTGTTAATCACTTCGAAAGTAGTTAGACCCAACCTCAAAACATGCGAACCCGCTATAAAGGAACATGATGCACCTGAATCAAAAAGTACGTGGGATAAAAATGAGTTAACCAAAAAATTACCCGTCACTACGTGGTTGCTCTGATCGGCCTCCTCTCTACCCAAAGGCGAATAATTTCCCGGTCCCTCGATTTACTCCGGCTCTCCCGGGATCGTGCCGGCCGACCCGATGGTCGGTTCCCGTTTCCACCGGTGGCCGTAGGTGTACCCCCCGTCGGCTCGTGCATGGGTACTACTCGCTGCTCGGTTACCCCTACTCATGTTTCCCGTGTTACCCCTTGGAGCTCCACCCATGTTGCTTCCCGTAACCGATGCCGACCCGGCGGTGTTGGAGCCGCAAAACACTCAAACCGCCTATGTCCAAACTTCCCACGGTTGTGACACCGAACTTGTGCACTCGAACAATCGGTACCCGGATGATTTCTCTCGGCACCGCTTGCAATGATAACTTCGTGGCCGACTAAACCCCTGAGAGTCACCTCTCACTGGCTGACCGCCGCTGCCTCTGGTAACGTGGGAATTTGCCGAAAAAGAGGGTCGTACTGGAGGGTTCCCGAATTACTGCGTTTTTGCTGCCCCTGATTGTCCTCAGAGACACTCTTCCTCTTGTTAGTAGCATATGCCGCTTTAACCTCTCCCCGAATCCTCTCAATGTTGCATGCTACTTCACACATCTCTTTTAGGCTTGTGAAGCCCCTGCTTGCCCCCATACGATCCCGGATCGCTAAATCTAAGTGTTGCTCAAACTTCACCATCTTCGCCTCTTCAGTCGGCACTAGCTCAGATGCATAAACTGCCAAGTCGACAAACTTCTCGTAATATTCTTGAACAGTCATATCCCCCTGTCGGAGATTATCGAACTCAATCCGCAGCTCTTTCCTCTTAGATTCGGGAAAGAATTCACACCTCAGCTCCTGCTTAAACTCGGTCCAGTTCAGTGGTACCACTACTGATTCCCCTTGCCAATTTTCAGTCTGGGCCAACCGATCTTTGTTAGCACCCCACCACAAATCAGCCCTGTCAACCAAGTAGAAAGCAGCTTGGTCGACCTTCAGTTCCTCTGGACAGCCTAGAGTGGCGAATATTTTCTCAAACTCTCTAATCCACCGCTCGAGTCCCTTAGGATCTCCATTACCATCGTACTGACTAGGCCTCTGCTGACTCACGGCCCTAGTCATGCCGGTGGTTGACCCCTGAGAACGATCCTCTGTCAGCTTGTTGACCACCTGAATCAGGTCTTGATTCATCTTAACCAACTGATCAATCAGCTGGTCCCTCTCATTTCCATTCCTAGGAGGCCTAGCTAAAACTACAAAAGCAAACAATCATGTATTCAATTATCACCTATATCATGCCACAGAATATTTCACATATACTAACACTTACTGTCCAAAATTAATTGCCACACACAGCCACATTTCCACGTACATCAGAACTTACCGTACCTTCCCTACATAGAACTCAATACCTACCCCACACATCCTCACTGTGCTTATTTTAGTGAATTTATTCTTAAGGTTCATTTTAGGTGGTGGTCCTGGAGTCGAACGTCTCTGATACCACTTTGTAACACCCCGGTTTCCAATCCCGTCGCCGCCGGTATTGGTCACTGTAGTGCCACCCATCACGACACACAGTCGTGGCGGTAACATTCAACATTCCACAACAAAAAGAAAATAAACATTCACCATTCATTATTTTCAAAGAAAGTATTAAAGTGAGTACAAATATCCTGAAGAAAATGAAATTATGCGGAACGTCAAAATCTTTAAAATTTAAAATTCCAAATAATGTAGAAAACATGTGACTGCGACTACGTGGCTCTCAAACCCCGCGACATCCCAGCAACAAGCAAACATCCGTAGAAGTACCTGCTAAGAATCTGCTCCCCATAAATGGATCATAGCAGGGTCAAACGAAAGTAAAACCGTCAACTATAAAGTTGAGTAAGAATAAATCTGGTATACGTAAGGTAAAACCAACCCATGAAAGGTACCACCAATTTATGAAGGACCCAACCAATCTATAAAAGTTACGACCAATCCATAACGGATACCATACATCACAACTATCCACCTAAAGGTCCCGAATGTGCACATCCCTCAAAAGAGTAAAGCCCTAGAGAGGAGGATCCTAAAGGTCATCCAATGGTACCATAACTAGATGGACCATCACGTACTGGGGTGCAAGGAAACCTTCCCGGGTTCCCGGGTTCGGGTGCTACCCTATCCGGCCCGACCACACCACTGTCTGCAACTCTCCAAATACGTTAAGGTCACTGAAGTCGTAAGGAACCTTCCCGGGTGCCCGGCTTCGGGAGCTACCCTATCCGGCCCAACCACTACGGGTCTACGAACTTTGATGCCCAATATCCGAATCTCACCAAGACACCAAAATTCTTGACTCACCAAAGCGTAACCTACAGAACATGTTCGTAAGACTGGCCAACAACCCACAAAGAAGGAAAACAACATAGACTGGACGCCCGTTTGGAAGGCCGGACGCCCGTCCAAGGACTCTACTAGACGCCCGTCCAAACTATCAGACGCCCGTCCAGAATGTATAGACGCCCGTCCACTTTAACAGAGTTAGATCCTGAATGTAAAACAACCCCTCAGACGTCCATCCAGGTAACCCTGGCGCCTGTCCAAGGAAAATTACCCAGGGCAGACGCCCGCCCAGAAAATCCGGACGCCCGTCTGAAATGAAATCAAGGCAGACGCCCGTCCAGAAGGCCTGGACGCCCATCCCCCTGGGTTTCATCTCGAACCCTAACAATTCTCCACGCGATTTCTGAGCCGTTTCTCAACAAAACAAAGCAAAGAAAAGCAACACTTTAAGCCCAGAAAACTCCATACAAAAGTATCATATCAACTATAGATTTTAACCAACGCAAAAACACACTACTATGAACGTTTAACATCCCCGAAACATGACAACCAAGCGTAAACACCCTTGAATAAAATTTGACAGCATAACACTTTAGAAAAATTAAAAGCATTATACTCTAAAGCCTACCAACAGCTCCGAATTACCCTTAATGATCCATACACAACAAAGCCAAGTATCCACAAAGCATACGCAACCCTACATATTACTCAAAATCCCATCTTTAAAATTTTGTGTTTGGGGAAATAAGGGAGGAAAAAGGAGTGAAAATCCTTTTAATTTATTAAATGATTAAAACTCCTTTTTAACTATTAATAAATCCCTCCATAAAATTAATAAATCCCATAATTTCCCAAATAATTAGATCTTTTACTAATTAATTAGGAAGTCAAAATTTCGGGATATTACAAAAACTAACAGACAGCTGGGGCTGGTGTGATAGAACAACCACCAGTGATGGTGGCAGGTTTGGGCTTAGCTACTGGAGAAGACAATATGCGGCCAATTTTTTTTTTGCAGGGTTAGGGTTTAAGAAATAATTGATATAACGAGAGAGAGAAAATTGACTCGCACTGATACCATATCAACATTTAGAATACTCTCATTTTATTTTTTCAACCGAATGGAGTGTGTACAATTATACAGTCCTTTATAACTTAGGCTCAACATCTAGATTATTCTCGATAGGGACCTATCAAGAGCAAATGTATCATTGAGGCCCTTCGTGAATCTAATCACTTGATCTGCTTCTATGGAGGCTCCAATCTTGGAACTAATATTGCAGACACAAGGTTTTCCACTTCCAAGTAGAGGTTGGTTTCAAGATCTCAATCTCATCCCATTTTTCTTTCAATTTTGTAAAATAAAGTGACAGACATGGTGCCTTGTTTAATGACACTTATTTCTTCCACAAGATCAGAAACTCAAAAATAATCAACATTAGAAAACCTATCTTCCAAATCCAACTAGACATCCCTAGCATTTTTCATCCACATAACACTTTGCGCTATGTCTGATATTACTGATTTTATAATCTAGGTATGAATTGTGGTATTACATTGACTCCAAATCTATACATTTCATCATTCACATAAGGTTTTTCTATAGTTCCATCAATAAAACCTAGTTTATTCTTAGTTTCAAGCATCA
This sequence comes from Gentiana straminea, assembly GCA_036785695.1. Lineage (NCBI taxonomy): Eukaryota > Viridiplantae > Streptophyta > Magnoliopsida > Gentianales > Gentianaceae > Gentiana > Gentiana straminea. The sequence goes on along the minus strand of JAVUPR010000326.1, from coordinate 6,368,796 downwards.
TGATGATACACTTTGCCCAAGAATGATAGTTATTACCTTCTAAAAGCGGGGAGAAAAGCACAACAACAGGATTCTCGTTTGGATGTAGAAAAAACCATCTAGAAGTGCTAACCACAAACCCGGTACCTTGGATTTCTACTGCATTGGTTCTTACAGCAGCTGTAAAACCTCTGTTTCCAGCCATTATTGAATTGTATGCAAAGAAATCAACAAGATAAACGCAAATAGACGAATCACATAACTCTCTTAAGGTTTTGCAAAAGAATAACAAGTGTGACGCTCTCAAGAATCACGAAAAACGTAGCTGGGAATCTTATATATAGCTTTGATACCATGAAGAAATTCAAAGTTCTTCACCCAAGAACTAGAACTAAACTCAAGAATAAATTTGAAAAACAAAGAAGCGGGAAATTTTTTATAAAGAAGAAACAATGAGAATTTTATTCAACTTTCGAATTGAGCGTACAAGTGTGTTCCTTAACGTATATATACATGCACCATACTACTAATTTACGTTAGAATCAGTTAGAACTAACTTAATTAGTTACAACCACCTTCAACCACTTTAGGTTGAAGGTGTTCGATAAAATGCCCATACGATATTTCTGATATTTTGTTTGCCATTATCCTGGATCTTTGCTGCTGCATTTTAGCTCTGTGCAGCATTCATTTCATGGGGTGTGATAATATTTTATAATATGAGAAAATATTAAAAAGCCAAAAATCCCATTATTTAGGGACGAATGGAGTATTTATTTTTGGCTCTTCTTGTACGAATAGAATAGAATTATTAATTATGTTGTTTTATATTTATTTTCAAATTTTATGGAACGTAATTGTAACGCCCCATTCCCGGACACCGAATCCTTATCCGGAAAAGAAACGTTCGGCACGTATAAAATAAAATAAATTCCACTTTATAAGTAAGCCTCTACTACGTCGTAACGAGTTAAGATAACGAAAGCAAAAGACTCGGGTAATTTTTTCCAAATAACCAATAATAGAAACTCAATATCTAAAGATAGGAAATTGAACATTTATTACATTAATGGAAAAAAAAACCAAATGAAATTCCAATGCGTACGAAACCTCCAAAAAGTACTAAACAGAAAATTACAAAATTTCCAAAACAAATCTTGAGTGTAACTGAAAGCAAAAATAAATGAACTCTCCAACTTCGGCGTCGTTAAACGTCGTTGTCAAAATCCTCCTCGAACACCAGATTTACTTGTTCGTCTTCTCTCCCCATACACATAAATAAACATTCATTTGAGGTAAGTACATTGTACATAGTAAGAAGTAGAGCTACAATTTAACTAAGGCTCTTTAACAAATTTTTATTTTAACAATTATCTTTATGAGACCGACTCAATCTAAGGTTCATTTCAAGCCCATCGACATGTCATGACTATACATTTCTAGCTTAGCTTATCTTGGTTACATCATTACTCAGGGCACTATGCATGATAAATATCCATCACGAGATATACTTTCCAACTACAGTGAGTAGCACCGAAAGTCCCGGAATCTCCCCGGTATGCATACACGTTCGATGAATTTTCTCCACTACCCTTTAGCCTTTGGAGCCAGTAGCGTTGTTCACCTTTTTATGAACGTATCACATCGCCGATATGAATTAGTGCCTAAACGAGAATAAGTGACGTTTTATCGTTTACTACACTTATGTAATTATTATTGTGTATTAACTAGCCACCTAAGTGTTTTCAAAGCAAAACTCACCTTATCAACTCTACTCCCTCACTTAGACAGCTAGACATCGCATCCTATCAAGTACACAGTCATTGATGAACTTTGGTTCATCAAAGCATAAGCCATTTCATGCCTTTCCGACGGTCCCGAACTTCAACACCCTTTAAGAGTACGTCAGGTGCCGGAACCAAACGCATCAGAAACTCAATCGGGGATTGTTTATGTTTATCTAATGTTATTAGATCAAAGGATTAACATTTAAAACTCATTGCATGATTTAAAACCACGTTCTCCTCAAACCAGGGGCCAGTGCACCAGTACGGGGTTCAGTGTGCATGCAATGAGCCTATGTATGTAAAATTCGATTTCTAGTCGTCCAGTGCGCCAGCCGGGTCTTAGTGTGCCCACACTGGGCTTCAGTGCCCCCGCACCGGGGTCTGGTGCGCCCGCACCAACTCTCTGAATGTAAAATTCAGCGTATGTTCCTCCAGTGCGTCCGCACTGGCTTGGTGCGCCCGCACCAAGCACGGAAACATCTCAAAAACTCAGTTTTTTGAACCCTAATTTATCCTTAATCGTTCTCAAACTTCTCCAACATCATAATACTCAAAAAAGGCATAAAAACACAGCTTTTATCTATCATGGAATCTGTAGATCCTAGGCAAATACGAAGATAACAATTCTAGCATAAAATCATCTCCAATTCTAACATAAACCCTACGAAACCGTAATTAACTTGAAGAAAGACCTTCTTACCATATAAGAAACCTAATCCAAGCCACAAACTCAGAAAGAGTGCAGCAACAATCCTCCTTCACACAGAAAACTAATGTGATCAATTCCAAAAAGGGTTAGATTCGATCACACGCTTCGATTAACACAACACACGAAAGATATAAGTTTTGATCTCCAAAAATCATATAAAATAGTAGCTAGGTAGAAAATGCATACCTTAACAAAGCTCTGAACTTGAGTATTGAAACGACGCTCCATTTCACGAAGATTTCAACACTCTACTCGAATCTGAAAACGGTTGAGATATGACTTAGAAAATAGAAGAAATATCTCAGCCTTTCTCTCAAGCTCTCACACGCAGATAATAGGGATTAGGAGGTGGAAAATCTGATTCAAAAGGTTAGGGAAAATGATTGGGTTTATTTGTCCTTAAATAGGAAAAATTCCAATAATTACCTAATCTCTTATTTTCCTTAATCACTTTTTTCCTAAAATTTCCTTAATATATATATATACAACTCGACGCATATATATATATTTTCCTCGTAAAAACTTAACTCCTATAAAAGAAGTCAGAATAATAATATTTTGTTTTCACAAAATTACACGTCTGCCCTTTCCCGAAAATCAGAATATTACATTCCTCCCCCCTTAAGAGGAGTTTTGTTCTCGAAACTAGAACATATAAAAAAAATCTGGGAACTTGCTGATCATATCATCTTCAACTTCCCAAGTGGTTTCGTTCAGTGAATGATTGCTCCATTGCACCAAAACCAAAGGGATCAACCGTCTCTTGATCATCTTTTCATTCCGGTCCAAAATTCTGATTGGTTTCTCATCGTACACAAGATTATCTTGAAGAACTTCCGGATCAGCTGTGGTTTCAACAACACTCTTCGACAAACACTTCTTCAACATCGATACATGAAAAACATTATGGACTCTTGACATTGATTCCGGTAACATAAGCTTATAAGCCAACGGTCCAACTCTTTCCAGAATCTCAAACAGTCCAACATACCTTGGACTTAACTTTCCCTTTTGTCCAAAACTTTTCAATCCTTTCATCGGTGAAGCTCGTAGGTAAACTCTCTCACCGACTTCAAACTCAAGAGGTCTCCTTCTAACATCTGCCCAACTTTTCCGTCTATCTTGTGATGCCTTCAGATTCTTCTTAACCAATTCAACTCTTTCTTTTGCTTGTTCAACCAACTCCGGCCCGGTGACTTGTCTTTCCCCAACTTCATCCCAAAATAGCGGTGTTCTACATCTTCTTCCATACAAAGCTTCAAACGGTGGCATGCCTATACTTGCGTGGTAACTGTTGTTATAGGCAAACTTTGCTACCGGTAGGTAATCATCCTATGATCCGCCTACTTCCAAAACACAAGCTCTCAACATGTCTTCAAGTGTTTGGATGGTTCTTTCGGACCGCCCATCTATCTGAGGATGACAAGTTGTACTCATATCCAACCTTGTTCCAAAAGCTTGCAGCAAACCTTTGCGGAACCGACTATCTTGATCTGAGACTATAGAGATAGGTACTCCGTGTAACTTCACTATATTATCCAAGTATATTGTGGTCATCGATCGTCTTCAAGGGCATATCAAACTTAAACGATAAGAAATGAGCGGATTTGGTCAATCTATCCATGATCACCCAAATCGCATCATGTCCGCCTCTTGTCTTAGGTAAGCCGGCGATGAAATCCATCGTGATCTTATCCCATTTCCATTCAGGGATATCCAATGACTTAAGCATTCCTTCTGTTCTTCTATGCTCTGCTTTAACTTTCTGGCTAACATTTTGCTACAAATTTAGCTATTTACACTTTCATCGAGGGCCATCAAAACTTTTCTTTCAAGTCTCTGTATATTTTAGTAGCTCCTGGATGAACTGCAAAAACAATCCTATGTGCCTCTTCCTTAACTCTTTGCCTTAGATCACTGACATTAGGCACACACAGACGATCTTGATATCAAAGGTTTCCATTCTTATCTAACCCATAATCTACAATGGGCTTTTCTTTTGCAACTCGCTTCAAATCAACCAAAATTGGGTTTTCATCTTGCTTTTCCTGAATGTCATCCATCAACTCGGATCTTGCTAACAATGGTGCCACAAACTGTCGTTCTTCAATCTAATCAAAACCCCGGATTTTCAGCCCATCTAACATTTCTACAACTTCTTCGACACTTGAAACTGCAAACACTGGTTTTCTACTCAATGCATCTGCAACCACATTTGCTTTACCCGGATGGTACTGAATATCCAAGTCGTAATCCTTTACGAACTCTAACCATATCCCTTGTCTCATATTCAGATTTTCTTGAGTGAATAAATACTTTAAACTCTTGTGATCGGTGAAGATCCTAGCCTTAACTCCATACAAGTAGTGCCTCCAAATCTTTAGGTCAAACACTACCGCTGCCAATTCTAGATCATGTGTTGGGTAATTATTTTTATGCACCTTTAACTGCCTAGATGCATAAGTGATTACTTTTCCTCCTTGCATCAATAGACAACCTAAGCCTTGTCCTGAAGCATTAGTAAAAACGTCGGAGTTATCAAAGATCTCCGGAACTACAAAAATAAGGTTGTAGTCAACTTTTCTTTCAACGTCTAGAAAGTATCTTCGCACTCACTGGTCCACTCGAACTTCACATTCTTCTGAGTGAGCCGGGTAAGTGGTGTAGCTATCTTTGAGAAGTCTTGTACAAACTTCCTATAATAGCCAACCAAACCGAGAAAACTTCTAACCTCTGAAACTGTAGTCGGTCCGGACCACTTCTCAACTGCTTCAATCTTTGCTGGATCAACTTTAATGCCATCTCCAGAAATGACATGACCCAAGAAACTAACTTGATCCAACCAAAAGTCACACTTTGAGAACTTAGCATACAACTGGTTTCTGCATCAAGGTATCCAACACTATCCTCAGGTGTTCTTCATGTTCTTTCTCATCCTTAGAGTATACGAGGATGTCATCTATGAACACTATCACAAACTTGTCCAAGTATGGCATGAAAACACGCTGCATTAAATCCATAAATGCAGATGGAGAATTACTGAGTCCAAACGGCAAGACCAAGAACTCACAATGTCCATACCTCGTACTGAAAGCCATCTTCGGTATATCTACTACCTTGATCTTCAACTGGTGATAACCGGACCTAAGATCAATCTTAGAAAACACTATCTTGCCTTGCAACTGATTAAACAGATCATCAATCCTTGGTAAGAGATACTTATTCTTGATGGTGAGGTTATACAACACTCTTTAGTCTATACACATCCTCATGCTACCATCATTCTTCTTAACAAACAACACTGGGTCTCCCTAAGGTGAAATACTAGGTTGAATTATATTCCTTTCAAACATATCCTTAAGCTGGGCTTTCAACTCTTTCAATTCATCCGGTGCCATCCTATAGGGTTCCTTAGCAACTGGTGCCGCTCCGGGTACCAACTTGATCTCAAACTCTATTTCTCTATCCGGCATGTTTCCCGGTAACTCTTCCGGAAAAACTTCTGGGTACTCTTTCACTATAAGGGTTTCCTCTAGCTTAGGCTTCACTTTCACCACATCCTCTGCGTACAACAAGTAGCCTTCACAACCCTTCTGACAAGCTCTTATCGCCTTAACTGCTGAAATTATCGGATGACGCTTCTTACTAGGCTTGTAAACATTACCTTGGTAAGTCTTAGCTGATTTCCCGGGTAATTTAAAGGTCACTCTCTTTTCCCTACAATCCAGGTGAACACAATTCTCGGATAGCCAATCTATTCCAAGAATTATTGAAGTCTGAAAAGTCCAAAACCGTAAAGTCACTTTTACATCGATGCTCCAACTCGTATATCCACTTGAGGCATCAACTTGGCTACCTTAGTTACCTTTCCTAAAGTGTTGCTATTTCCAAGGTGTTTCTTAAAGTTTTCATTGGTAAGTGAAGAGAGTTTGAGAAAGCAATAATACTTGAGTAAACTCAACTTGTTTATTCATGATAAAAGAATGAGTGTAAATAGATACAAGAATGAATGAGAAAGGTCCTAGTAAATTAAAAGTGCTAGGAGTAGAGTATTAAGTGCTATAGTCGGCTAGTATTAATTGCTAGAGTCGACTATTACATAATAGGACAAAATCGAGTTATTTTATGATATATTAATTGTTTATACAATACATTTAATATGTCATGTTACACAAGTAACGTTACACAATTAATATAATATTTCCACACCCCCCTCAAACTGGGTTGTATATGTCAATAAAGCCAAGTTTGCTACTTAGTTTGCTGAACATAAGCGGTGGAATGGCCTTGGTGAGAATATCAACATTCTGGTCTGCTGAGGGAACATATTGAAGTTGAATGATCTGGGCATCAATCTTCTCTTTAAGGAAATGTCTGTCAATGTCCACATGTTTTGTCTTATCATGATGAACAAGATCCTTTGCCATGCATAATGTAGAATTATAATCACAGCAGAGGATGATAGGTTGATGAAGGGGTTGCTGAAGGTCAGTAAGGACACTTTTCAGCCACAGTGCTTCACAAATGCCCAAAACAAGTGCCCTGAGTTCAGCTTCAGCACTGCTTCTCGAGGCATTAGGTTGTTTCTTGCTTCTCCAAGTGACAAGATTACCCCATACATATGAAAAATAGCCTGTGGTGGATCTTCTGTCTATATGGCAACCGGCCTAGTCAGCATCAGTATAGACCTTCACTGATCTTTCAGTAGACTTAGTGAAGTGTAAGCCTTGGCCAGGAGTTGACTTTAAGTATCTTAGTATTCTGTAGACAGTATCCCAATGGTGCTCAGTAGGGCAATGCATGAATTGACTGACAAGGCTAACTCCATATGCAATATCAGGTCTTGTATGGGAGAGGTAAATGAGTTTTCCTACAAGTCTCTGATATTGTTCTTTTCTTACATCAATATTACCGTGCACTAGTGGATTACTGGGGTCTACTGGAGAGATAGCTGGTTTGCACCCTAGCATGCCAGTTTCCTTCAGCAAGTTCAGCACATACTTCTTCTATGAGACTGATATACCCTGGCTGTTTCTTGCTATTTCCATGCCAAGAAAGTACTTGAGGTAGCCCAAATCTTTAACTTGAAACACTTTGCCCAGAAGGTCTTCAATGTGTGGATCTCAGCAGGGTCATCACCAGTAAGGATGAATCATCCACATAGACAATAAGGATGGATCTTCTCTGGTTGGTTGTTTTAATAAACATGGTGTGATATGAGTTGCACTGATGATATCCAGCAGCTTTAACCACAGTAGTAAGTTTGCCAAACCATGCTCTTGGGGACTGCTTTAGGCCATATAGAGATTTTCTCAGTTTACAAACTTTCCCTTTAGTGTGGGTGTTAGTAAAACCAGGAGGTACAATCGTATAGACTTCCTCAGTGATGTCACCATTTAGGAAGGCATTCTTGATGTCCAATTGGTGGAGTGGCCAGTCAAGTTGGACAACAAGTGAGATCAGCACTCTGACTGTGTTGAGCTTTGCCACAAGTGCAAATGTCTCTTTGTAGTCAAGTCCATAGGTTTGAGTGAAGCCCCTAGCAACCAGTCTAGCTTTGTACTTGTCAATAGTACCATCAGCATTGTACTTGATGGTGAATAGCCATTTACAGCTATCTATCTTCTTTCCTTGTGAGAGAGTGGTGAGATCCCAAGTATGGTTGTCAATAAGTGCAGTCATTTCAGTTTTGACAGCAGCCTTCCACCTGTCATGTTTGAAAGCTTCATGTATATTCTTAGGAATGGAATGAGTATCCAAATCTTGTGTAAACATAGCAAAACCAGGTGACAAGTCATCATATGACACATAATTATGAATAGAGTGGTCAGTACATGATCTCTTCCCCTTTCGGACAGCAATGGATTTGTTATCAATATCAGTAGGTTCAGGAGTATCAGTAGGTTGTTGAGGTATATCGAGCAGGTTCAGGAGGTTGTGGAGTATCAGCAGGTTGCTGAGGTTCAGTAGGTGTAGGGAGTTCATTGTCAGGAGGCTGATGAGTCTCATGAGGTTGCTGAATATTAGGAGTTGGTATAGGGATTGGCAAAGCCTCAAGTTTCTCAACTGAGGGTGCAGTTGGAGTTAGAGGACTATGAGAAGAGGGAAGTGTTTCTGTTTCAATCAGGTTTCCATTTGTGACAGTGTCGGGGTTGCTGTAGTAAGGAGTTTTTTTCAAAGAATTTTACATCCATAGAGTGGTAGAATCTTTTATCAGTAGGAGAATAACACTTGTAGCCCTTCCTGTCTTTGGCATAACCAAGGAATATGCACTTATGAGCTTTGGGGTCAAGTTTGCTTCTATGTTGGGCATGAATATAGACAAACACAGTACATCCAAAGATTTTTGGAGGTAAGTCAGCAATGAGATGAGGACAGGGATGAGTTGTCAGTAGGGTTTGGATAAGAGTCTTGAATCCTAACACTCTGCTGGGTAACCTGTTGATTAGATATGTGGCTGTTAATATAGCTTCACCCCACATGTATTTAGGCACATGTGTGGTGAACATGACTGATCGAGCCATCTCCAGTAAGTGCCTATTCTTTCTCTCAGCAACCCCATTCTGCTGAGGTGTCTCTACCCAGCTACTGATGTGAACAATTCCCTTATCATTCAGGAAGGTGCTGAGGTTTGACTCATAGTATTCCAGGGCATTATCTATTTTTAAGATTTTAATCTTAGTGTCAAATTGAGTGAATACCATGTTATAGAACTCTTGGAAGATGGTTCCAACTTCAGATTTATCTTTCATCAGAAACAACCATGTGATCCTGGTGTGATCATCTATGAAGGTGACAAACCACCTCTTTCATGTTATACTTTTAACTCTTGAAGGTCCCCAGACATCACTATGAATTAAAGTGAACGGTGTGGAGGGTAGGTAAGATATTTTAGTATACACATATTTAGTAAGTTTTGCAAACTGACAAATATCACATTGAATGTCACTAAGATTACATCCTTTAAACAATTCAAGAAATAAAGATTTTAAATAACCAAAACTTCGATGACCTAGTCTATAATTCCATAACATGATGTTGTCAAAGTTTTGGTTACACGTTGCTGAGGCGTTTCGGTCTTCACTTTTCTGTCTTCAGCAGGGTTGACCATAAACAGTCCTGAGCAGGCTTTAGCTCTCCCAATCACTTCCTGTGAAGAAAGATCCTGGAAAATACACTGATTGTTATTAAATATGACTGTCCAATTTAGGTCTTTAGTGAGTCTACTGACAGATATAAGGTTACAGTCTAATTTTGGAACAAATAGGACATCCTGTAGGTATATCTTATCAGTAAGTTTAACATTTCCAAAACCTTGCGCACAGGAAGTAGATCCATCAGCAATCTTAATACTGTGGATCTGATGACAGGGCTTAAAGTGAGATATGAGCCTCTTGTTACCAGTCATATGGGATGATGCCCCAGAATCAAAAATCCAAGTATCACTACTGAGAGGTGAGTGGAATATACCTATTTTAGCATGTGTAGTTATGTCAGTGATAGAACTAACTTCCTTTTGTTGAGCAATGAAGGCATTGAAGGCAGCAAACTGAGCATCCAAAGTAGTGTCTTTGTTCCCTTCTTCACTGACATGCCTTCCCTGACTTTCCCTGGTTGGTTTGGAGGGTTTAGAAGAATTAGGCTTACCATGTAGTTTCCAGCAAGTGTCCTTGGTGTGATTTGTGCATTTGCAGTGGTCACAGAACAACTTTCCTGTCTTATCAGTAGGTTTCCTATAAGTCTCAGTGACCTCTGTAGGCTTCCTGACCACCATCATTGTTGAGCTATCAATAGACTGATCAGCAGGGTTGGTTTGCAGCATTACTTTTCTCCTGCTTTCCTCATGTTTGACTTTAGCAAACATAGATTTGAGGTTGGGGAGAGGTTTAGTAGCAAGAACTCTACCTCTAACATCATCAAGGGATGAGTTCAGTCCTGTAAGGAACTTGAATACCCTCTTCTTCTCAATGATATCCTTGTATAAGGTAGCATCCTCTACATCCTTCTTTGGGTGAGTTTCCAACATATCTAGGTGTTTCCATGCCTTAGATAGTTGGTTGAAGTACTGAGTTACAAACAGATCTCGTTGTCTGCAATTTTGGATTTGGGCTTCAAGTTCATAGACCTCAGATGTATTGTCCTTTTTTGAGTAAAGGTCTCTGGCATTATCCCAGATATCCTTAGCAGTGTCATACATCATGAAGTTCTCACTGATCTCTTTTGTCATTGACCTCGTGAGGATGGTCATGACTTGGTTATTTTTTGTATCCCATGCTTCAAACTTGGGGTCAGATTCGACAGGGGCAGGTTTGGATCCAGACAAGTATCCCATATTGATCTGGCCTGAGATATACATTTTCATAGATCTTGACCACAGTATAGTTGTTGCCATCAAGTCTGTGATTTGTAAAAGAATAGTTTTCAGTGACCCCAGCCTACTGAGGCTGCTGGGACTTTACTGGGATGAAGAGGCGTCGGATAATGAAGACATTCTTGAAAAGATAGGAGATTTTGCAGCGGATTGAAGACGATTATGTCTTTGATACCATGAAGAGAGTTTAAGAAAGCAATAATACTTGAGTAAACTCAACTTGTTTATTCATGAGAAAAGAATGAGTATAAATAGATACAAGCATGAATGAGAAAGGTCCTAGTAAAGTAAAAAGTGCTAGGAGTAGAGTATTAAGTGCTAGAGTCGGCTAGTATTAATTGCTAGAGTCGGCTATTACATAATATGACAAAATAGAGTTACTTTATGATCTATTAATTGTTTATACAATACAATTAATATGTCATGTTACACAAGTAACGTTACACGATTAAGTTGTCTAATATTATTGTACCTATGATGTGAATTCATTTATTTAAATACAAATACAACATGATTTAAATCGTGCTATAAAGTAATCTAATAAATCAACTAAAACAATAGAGGTACCAGAAATAACATTATCATCTGGTTCAGCCATCTCAGCATCCTTTGCAAACACTCGAACTGGGAGACTTGGGCCGCCATTTCCATTTCCCTGTTTCTGACCACTCGAGCTCCCCTTTGTTGGACACATCTTAACAAAATGTCCTAGATCTCCGCAGTAATAGCAGCCGCCTATACTAGCCTTACACTCACCTGAGTGATTCTTCTTGGACTTAGGGCAAAGAGGCGCACGGCAGGAGGTTTACCTGCCGCAGGGGCTGTCGTCTTCTTAGAATTCTGCTGCGGTGCTCCTCGATGATTGTCTTGACTCGATCCAAAACTTCTCTTATTCCCAATAACGACGGTGGCCTTTTTCCTGAAGGTCTCAACCTTCAAGACTTTATTTAGAAGTTCAGCCATGTTCTTTGCCGTGAAACCTAACATACCAGATTTTATCTCGTGGGATAATCCTTCTTTGTAAAGTGCCATCTTCATTTCTTCAACCAATATAAGCGCAGGGTAGAACCTCTCCAACTCGTTGAACTTGTTGGTATACTGAGATAACGTCAAATGAATACCCTGCTTAAGTTTTAAGAACTGGATCGCCTTATCTGCCTGCACTGTTGTTGGGAAATACTCATTGTAAAACATAACCTTAAAGCTTTCCCAATCTGTCACTTTCCCGCTGCTTCTCGCTATAGCATCAATCCAAGCATCAGCTGCACCCAAAAGAAAACCAACTGCCAACTGGGCCATCTCAGATTCAGGGACGTTTATGTTCCTGCAAGCTTTCTCAAAACTCCTTAACCATTCTTCAGCCTTTGAATGTTCCACATTCCTAAAGAAGTCTTGAACTCGGTTCCTTCTTAGCCTTGTGTACTAATCAACTAGAGGTGCTTGCAAAAGCGAATCTAACAGGTGGGACTGGTTGGTATCCGAAAGGTATTTCTTGCTGATAAGGTTGTTTCTGGCATGGTGGTGGTTGATAAAACCCGTAAGGTGGGTAACCAATGCCTTGCTGATGATCAAAACATGGTGAAGGGGGTATAGTAGGTCGAGGAGTGTGATGTTCCTGATGGTGGAAAATAGGTGGAGAAGGGTGGCTTACCGGTGGAGGGTAGACCCTGATTGGTGGAGGGTAGATGTTGGTTGCTGGGGGAATGTAAACTGGTGGAATGTGTTAGGAAATATACATGGGAACGCAGCGGAATTCAAAATTTATTTCCTATCGACCCAAGATCGACTTCGTTTAAGCAATAAACAAATAAGCTAGTAGATGGTGGTTACCTTGGTTGATCTAAAAGATCGACGCTTTGACCGTCTAATGAGAGTAGTTCTGCATAGAGCCGCCCAAGTGTTCGGCCTCTACCGCTAGTCCACACGAACAGCCCGCCGGAATCCCATCATGGATTGCTATTGGAAAACTCCGGTTGCTAGACAGGTCATTTTACCTTCTCTCCAACTCTCTATAGGATGCTCTCTATTTTTACACAAGAACTATTAGCTCTTGGAATTATGATATACAAAAGAGCTTGACACCCACCTCCTATTTATAATGGATGTGGCGCCCCAGATAGAGTAGAAAGGAAGAAAACATTTTCCCAATAAAATAAAGAAAATATAATAGATTGATTTATCTCATTTATTATATTATCTTATATTAAATAAATCTAGGATATTGTCAATATCTTATAATGAATATTTTTAAGATATTGTCAATATCTAATATTGACTATATTTATCTTATTACCATAAATTAATTTACACATGTGTATATATCACAAATATATATATTACACATATAAATCTATACATAAATATTTTGGAAACAATCATGCACATGCATATCCAATATGCATCACACGCTCGAAGCAAAAAATATATAAATATTAATATCTAATATTAATATATGATAATACCATTAATTAAATTGCACAATCCAAGTGTATCACTTGTACACATATTGGCGCCACTTATCAATATAAGTGTATTTAATTAATCAACTTAATTAATATCTTGTATTTAATTTATTCATAATAAATAAATACCACCATATTAATTTACCACTATAACCTTTATAATACGAGATAAATTCTTTCCTTATTCGGTTATCAATTATAACCACATTTTAATCCGGCTAAATGTTCTTATGTGTGTGACCCGATAGGCTTCCGAATATGTTGGCCGTAGACACAAAGTGCAAATTACGAAAATGCCCTTCATGCCTAACGATCACGGTGTTGGTCCCTTAGAAAGGCTAACACAAGTTTAGAGGGGGGGGTGAATAAACTTGTCCCTAAAACTGGATTTAAAACAAATTAAGGTTCAGTTAAACTTGTGTGGAGTTAACCTGACTAAGCTGAGTTCAAGTCAAACTGACTTAAGCTTAAAACTGAGTCAACCGGCAGCGGATAAAGTTTTAGCCTTTTTCTTGATCTTGTTATTCTCTGTGAAAACTAAGTGTAGTAAACTGAATTCTGATGAATGTCAGTTTGTGAACTGTGAGGTGTATAACAATCAATTATCAAAATGTTGTAAATAAATGCTGAATAAATAAGTAAGTGTGTAAAGTAAATAAGGCAAATATTATAGAGGTTCCAGGTGGTGTAATCATGTACGTCCTCTCTTCTCCTGTGGTGCGGAGGAAAATTCCACTAGAACTTCTTGAGGTGAACTGTTACAAAAAGTCCAAAACAATAGTCTTTGGATAATCCCTAGCGTCACTATCTAAACGGTTGTAGAACAGGTAGAATTGCTACTCTTCAATTGCTTGAACACTGATCCTTAGAGGGTTGAATTGCCTCTTCACCAGCTACCACCACAAACACAGTCTACCCAACTGCTTGTCACAACTGTCCTTGGCGAAACCTTCCCGGTTTGCTTCACAGTCTAAAACCTTTGATGTAAAATCAAAGTTGGGCTGAGAATCAATAAATTGATTCTTGTTTGTGGTTCTTCAAAGTGTCTGATTCTTGATAAAATCTGTGTAGCTTGAACACTTGAAGAATTCTAGATATGATCTTGTTATAGCGCAAAGATGATAGCAATTCAAATGATTAATGCACACGTTAATTCTTGTTAAATCTCTCTATTCTTGTGTATATAATCCTTTGTGCAAGGTCCTCTATTTATAGTGTAAGGTCCAACATTCATCTGGCTTCAATTCGAATTGTATCAACGTCTCTCTTGTAACGGCTATATTTTCTGACCGTTCTGCTGTGTCAGTATTTCATCCAATAAAATCGCTTCCTTTATAACGTTCGACTGTACGATCAGTTGTTGGATGGCTGACATATAAAACTGAGTTTCCTTATCAGTTTTATACTGAGAATGTTACTTGTCAGTTTCTTGACTGACTTGGAGCATTAACTGAGATTTTATTCTTCTTCAAATATCAGTACTCCAGTTTTCATCTGATTATAGTTGACTTAATCAGAGTACACCATGACTCATTATCATCCAAGAACTCATTGTCCTTATAATTCTTAGGTCTTCATACAAGATCCATAAAGTCAGTTCAGGTCACCACAATCTTGCCTGAAGTCTAACTTTACAGTCTCGACGTAGTCTTCATAACTGAGTTTGAACCCTCAGTTCTTCAATCTTGAATAACTGAGTCTGTGACCCTCAGTTCTTCAACTTCTAGATAAGCCAACTAAGTCTATGTCCCTCAGTGAACTTACCTTCTTCAGTTTCTTGTAGGTGTATTCGAGTCGAGTCGCTTGTTTATCTTGATGATTTCCGCTTTTACGAATGATTTCCGAGTTTTCGGTTTACGACACACTAATCGTTACGGTGTTTGTCTGATGTAACTTATACAAATATCAGACTCTAGTAAAACCTATACATTCAGTTCTAGACATCTTTTAGCTTTTCACTATAACAGCTGGCTTCAGCACTTCATCAATGGGGTTAAGATAATACTTTGAATAAATATGATGAATTATCATCAAAACATAAATTTTATTTCCAACACACGGGATAGCGTCTAGCAATACACCGTGACCCTCAATCATCGGAAGATTCAAATGCAATGACTACAACCTTTCATGTGAAACATTTACCGTGTAACTTACAATCCTATTGCTGTAATAATATCCATACAGTCGTTAGTCGAGTGTCAAAACATCAATGACCGTATCTTATAATCGGGATATCATGCTCTCTGGAAGTAACTCGTTTACTCCCACTTTGCAAAGATTCACGAGAGTAAGATATTCCTTATAAGAAGGCCATTTTGGATATTCGATCCCAATCATAGGATACGCGATTCCCAGACGACCAATCATGTATATTCCGCATGCTTCAATATCATATCTAATCACTACCGCATGATTTCCACATGGCTAGGGGAAACCTCAATAGTGTCAAATCATGACAATCCACACCGTGATGTCATGAAGACTCCGGTCCTAAGGATAATTACACAACCGTCACATAGTGTGACACTTATCCGTGTAAGTGGGTCAGTCTAACGTACGCATTCTCTAATACACGTCCACGTACAGTCCAAGTGTCTCTACACTTCGATAGACGAGATCTATCCCTGCCCTTAAAGACAGAAGACATCCAATACGTGCTAGTCTTTTTATACTATCAATGCCCTGTTTAATACTACATCAGCCTAGAGATATTTAAGTATCAAACTTATTAAAGTGATTAGAGATCTCATCAACCATAATCGCCTATCATGGTTTCTCTATCACAGTTTAATACTAAGGACGTTATCATATAACAATTCACAATTGGTTCTTTAAAAGAACAAATATATGACAACAGAAAAGCCAAATATATGTATAAACATAAAGAAATAGTAGAAATGATCCGATCCGGTCGGATCCGGTCCAACCCGATTGGGTTTAAGACACAATTTCAACAATCTCCCACTTGGCCTAAAACCAATCACTCGTATACACAAGACCAAGTTGAAACACAAGAATCTCATGCAATACTCACAACCAGCCCTAGCCGTGAACGGATCGCTATCCGTGGGGACTCAGACTATCTTCATACCATGCTTCAAATGAACAAGTCAAAGGAACCGCCTCAACACACACACAAATCTTTGACGAGACCCTGGTCCTTGCTTCAAGCAATGAATCCACTTACTATATCAGCTATATAGAAAAGGTGGAAGAACCATACAAAGTTCAGGAATGAACCTTCTAGATCCATGTATTGCTCCCGTTGCGCCTCTAAGGCACTACTGTGTTTTGGCTCAGTTGTAGAATTTACAGTGACCCATAGCCTAGAACATTTCCAGCTCACTGTACCACTTAATCAAAGTGACTGTAAACCCAGACTGTAGCTCCCACTCACCTTCATAAGACTCAGGATATACGTCTGTATATCTACGTTTATTTATTTCCAAGTTTCAATAAACTAGGAACTCTTCCTTAACTTGTTTAAGGATATTCTGGACATTCACCAGATTTACTTTCATACTTGCTCATGACGCTTCATGAATTAGGAACATCCGGCATTACCTTTATGATGGTTCCTATCGAAGCCGCAAAGGAAACCTTTCATAAGCATTATCTTTCACCTTATCTTTAGGACTAACGTCCTAACATATATAGATTTTGAGAACATTGGCTAGCAGTATCCCCGTCGCGATCTGTGCTAAACTTCTTTTAGCATCACATCTATATAGGTAAACTATAATCTAACAGCAGTTAAATCTATCGCTATAGATTCTTATTTCTAAAATAAGAACTGCTAATCCAAGTGCTTTCGTAAAGACCTTGTACTACCAAACATTAATTGACTGTGACATGGGGTGATGATCCCTGAGAGAGATATCTAATACCCTACTCAAAAATGGTAACACACTCCCACTATCCATCTTGCATATGGGCATATCCTTCTTTTGACTAAATCAAACTCCTTTGATTGTCAAACAAAGAAATCATCAAGAGAAACTTGTTTGAGTCCAAAAATGGATCTCGTGGGCTTACATATCATGTTATCGTCTATGAACATTGAGCTGTCTGCCCAACGTCTTCAACACTATCATATAGTCATGATACGAAGTTACAACAAGCATAGTCTGAATAGAACTGGGCTCAACCTTACAGGGACATTCCCTCAAGGTAAGACATACTAGGTTCATAACCTTGTTGTCACTGATGGAATCTAATTCAGATATTATGGCTCCTGGCCATATATCTCAATATTGCCTTTCAAATATTCTTTCATAAGTCATGAGATATTCATTCTTCAAGATGAACATACCAACAGCCTTTTCAGGCCTGAGGTTATCTACAGACATACAGAACTTTTGTGTGCACTGAGCAGTGTTCAACACCTCACCGCTATGTGGTGTGTGCTCATGTTCCAATGGTTGAATGTATCTTTGCGGTTCTCAAACTCCTTTGAGATCTAATTTACTCCCACTGTTTCTTTTGGAAGAAACATTTCCTCTAGAAGATAACATGTTTGGAGACAAACACCTTTTGCTCCACGGACGAGTAAATAATATCTAGCGCACTTGCTAAGATATTCCACAAAGTTGCATATGTCGTACTAGGCTCCAAGCCTTTCTGACTTCGCCTATGAAAACTTCAAATCATCGGTTAAGATAGATTCGACATTATCCTCTTCCATATCTAATATGGAATTTATTCAACCTTTATTCTTTGCAACTCGGTTAAGTATAAGGGCATTATCCCAAAACGGGTAAGGGATACTTCGCATGGCTTGTGTCACACCTTTATCATATAAAATGTTGTCTCCATTTTGGGAACAGAATCTAATTGTGTATCCAAAAGATGGTATCCTTCAAGGGAGAATCTTATTCCTTTTCAGACGACTTCTGAAACACACTTCAGGTATTAATTACTTCAATCCAATTGAAGATTAATTCCTAAGTAACTCATCAATCTCATATTCGTACTAGCTCAAACTTTTCGGGCTTTCCGAATTGTTGTACTTCAATAAGTACATTCAACTATTTCTAAAAATAGTCATAGAGATTAATAAACAATTATTTGTGGTATTAATTGTCATAAGCCAACAAACATTGGTATGTTTAGGCTTTAGACAATTTTTCTAGATTTATATAACCTTTCATAAAAGGGTATTTTATCTCTTTAGATAAGATACGTATCACCCACATTATTCATAATCACATGGTTCAGACATCATCTAAATGACATTGATCATACGTTTCCCTTTTAGAGAGTCCACATCTAGAACAACTACAAATATCAAGGATAACAGCCATACAAATATTTAGTCGAGATCTCATGACATATATCAACTATATAGTGACATCAATCTAGTATGTTAGATTCAGTGACCTTCCAACTTTATCGGAATAAACATTTATTCTTTACAATTGAATATGTCTACTAAATCCTAACAAATAACTGAAAGTATGTTCTCATAAGAACCGGAACATAATAACATTTATTTAGTTCCTTTATCAGGTTACTAGATCCAGAACGTGGTAAGTGTTACAACGTTTGCTTCACCTTCCATATCTGTATTCAATCTTTCTAATCTAATCACACTCGTAAGGTATCATATATCTTATAGTCGACTTTGAACTTAGATTGATTTATCTCAACTCACTTGCCTAGAATAGAAACTTCAATAAGTTCTCTATTTAAGCACATGCCCTAACTTTCCTTTCAATCCTTTAAGCACTTGTAAATATTTCTTAATGTAGTCTTCATAAGACTTAAGAAAGATCACAAGAGCTATGTCTTTAATTTCCTTTCATAAAGAAAATCTAAAGTTTATTAAATAGTTTATTTAACCTTTTAAATCGCATTTAAAACATTAACTATTTAATTAACCTTTAAGCAATGGTAGAATTAAGTCGATACTTAAATCTTACAATTTTGAAAACAACATTTCCAAAATTAGATGTGGTCATTCTTATCCAACGTTTGAATTAATTATCATCGTATGACTAAATGATCATATTGGATCGTATCCAATGTCATGTGCTTCCGCTTTTCATTAATAATTAAAGCCTTGGAGTACTACATCAAATATGTAGTCTCCTTGTCTCTTACTACTATAACGGGATTGCTCGTGTCATTGCTTATTTTAAAATGATTAAAAATTACTTAACCATATTTGAGAACGTTTCTCAAAAGGTAACAGTCATAATTTGGTTTTACTAATCAAGAATAAAATATAAATGTAAATTTTGCTAAAACTACAACCTAAATAAAAATAAAAGAGTTTTGTTGTTTATACACGCAAAATCAAAAATGGTCTTTTGGTTTATGATTTTGCTCCCACTAGTCAACTACTCCCAATTGACTTTCAAGAATTTTTTTCATAAAATTCTTTAGTGACTGAATCCAATCTAGTTACTTGATTCCCGACGGTGGTCGATCAATCAAGATATTTTCGAAAGGTAGGTAACGCTTTACCAATCACATCACTATGTAATTCTCAGTGGTTGACTAGTCAACTCTTTGGCGCTACACATCACTATGTGTTAGTCAACCCCTTGTCTCTAAAGTCAGACGGCCCTGACGGTGACCAATCACCGAAAGACTCTAGTCAAGTCATAACCCAATATTCACGAGATCTCATACGATCATATCTCAATAACGACGATATACCCGAGGTAGGTCAACTCCCGGCAGTGGTCGATCAGTTGGATCCGAACACAGGCTCTTCACCGTCGTTATAATATTGGGAGACAATATTTCGACTTGATTTTTATTGTGGAAGTATTTTTTTCGTAAATTAATTCACTTAATTAATTTTAATTTCAATCTCATCAATTATATCTATCTCTATAGATATATATCCTACACATTTATCTAGATCGTGCCTAGTCATGCATCTATCGTATCATATAAAATAAATACAACACAAAATAAATAAATGCGTAAAGTAAACGGTATAATCATGGACTTTTCCTAGGTGTTTCGAATACAAACTGACGAAACCGCGGGTCACAATCCAAGGGTAGCTGCGACCGCCAATAGGATCTTTAATGCGTCATCTCCAATGGGATCTTTATTCTTCTTTATTTGGTCTCCATCTTCTGCTCAATTCTTGTTACATTTAATTCTATCTAATAAAATAAATACACCCGCCGCAAACGGGGTGGAGCTAACGGGAATGAGATAAATGCAGAAAATAAACTAGGTCACGTTCTTCATAACGGTCTAGGACAATTTTTAAACCAATAGAAAAATTAAATCATTCACATATATCCTATCGGTCGAGTCCATGATCAATCGGGGTCCATATAATCATATTATATCTACTATATCTAATCCATACAATAACATCTTATGAAAAAAGATAAATTAAAATTTAACTACTTGCGTCTTAATTAATCAATTAACATTTAATCTATTAAATAATTTTTATCCAATCAATTAACTAATTAATATTTAATTAAGTAAATGATTTTAATCGAAATAAAATTAACGATTAATTTTAAACCTATTTTAATTTTAATTTTAATCAATTAGAACTATTCAAAAAATAAATCAAAATTAAAATTAGGTCTCTTTTGTTTCTTTCCTTTTGATTCCTAATCAAAAGGATGCCTTTGATTTCCTAAACCAAAAGGCATTTTCCTAAACCAAATTTGGTTTAGGCCTTGCCACTTTTCACAATCAAAATTTTGGAAGTGGCCTAGGCATAGGCCTAGGCTTTTAACAAATCAAATATTTGAAAGGGGCTTAGGCCTATTCCAAATCAAATATTTGGAAAGGCCAAATAATTTTGATTTAGGCCTGGCCACTTTCCAAAATCAAAATTTTGGAAGTGGCCTAGGCCTAGGTCTTTTACAAATCAAATATTTGAAAAACACCTAGGTCTGTTCCAAATCAAAATTTGGAAAAACCAATAATATTTTAATGCCACGTGACATCCCAATGGCCCAAACTATTTGAACCATTGGTTAGCCATATGACACAACTAAACGAAAGAGAAATTACCAATCACAACTATGAACCATATTGAATCACAAAATACACAAAACAAAATTTAGGAGATCCGCCGGCACTGACCGGTCAACCGACGCCGGCAGCAGGCTGCCCTGCCACCGCCGCCGCCGCCGCCAGTCGGCCGAGCACCACCAGATCTCGTTTTTGCGAATAAAAAACCTTTCATCTTTTAATTACGTGATTAGACCGATACCACTGTTAGGAAATATACGCGGGAACGCAGCGGAATTCAAAATTTATTTCCTATCGACCTAAGATCGACTTTGTTTAAGCAATAAACAAATAAGCTAGTAGACGGTGGTTACCTTGGTTGATCTAAAAGATCGACGCTTTGACCGTCTAAGGAGAGTAGTTCGCATAGAGCCGCCCAAGTGTTCGGCCTCTACCGCTAGTCCACACGACAGCCCGCCGGAATCCCATCATGGATTGCTATTGGAAAACTCCGGTTGCTAGACCGACCATTTTCCCTTCTCTCCAACTCTATATAGGATGCTCTTTATTTTTACACAAGAACTATTAGCTCTTGGAATTATGATGTACAAAAGAGCTTGACACCCACCTCCTATTTATAATGGATGTGGCACCACAAATAGAGTAGAAAGGAAGAAAACATTTTCCCAACAAAATAAGGAAAATATAATAGATTGATTTATCTCATTTATTATAATATCTTATATTAAATAAATCTAGGATATTGTCAATATCTTATATTGAATATTTCAAGATATTGTCAATATCTAATATTGACTATATTTATCTTATTACCATAAATCAATTTACACATGTGTATATATCACAAATATATATTACACATATAAATCTATACATAAATATTTTGGAAACAATCATGCACATGCATATCCAATATGCATCACACGCTGGAAGCAAAAAATATATAAATATTAGTATCTAATATTAATATATGATAATACCATTAATTAAATTGCACAATCCAAGTGTATCACTTATACACATATGTGGCGCCACTTATCAATATAAGTGTATTTAATTAATCAACTTAATTAATATCTTGTATTTAATTTATTCATAATAAATAAATACCACCATATTAATTTACCACTATAACCTTTATATTACGAGATAAATTCTTTCTTATTCGGTTATCAACTATAACCACATTTTAATCCAGCTAGATGTTCTTATGTGTGTGACCCGATAGGCTACCGAATATGTTGGCCGTAAACACTAAGTGCAAATTACGAAAATGCCTTTCATGCTTAACGATCACGGGATAGCATCTACCAACACACCGTGACCCCCAATCATCGGAAGAGTCAAATGCAATGACTACTACCTTTCGTGTGAAACAGTTACCGTGTAACTTACAATCCTATCACTGTAATAATATCCATACAGTCGTTAGTCGAGTGTCAAAACATCAACGACCGTATCTTATAATATGGATATCATGCTCTCTCGAAGAAACTCATTTACTCCCACTTTGCAAAGATTCACGAGAGTAAGACATTCCTTATAAGAAGGCCATTTCGGATATTCGTTCTCAATCATAGGATACGCGATTCCCAGACGACCAATCATGTATACTCCGCATGCTTCAATATCATACCCAATCACTACCGCATGATCGCCCCGTGGCTAGAAGAAACCTCAATAGTGTCAAAGCATGACAATCCACACTGTGATGCCATGAAGACTCCGGTCCTCAGGATAATTACACAACCATCACATAGTGTGACACTTATCCGTGTAAGTGGGTCCGTCTAACGTACGCATTCTCTAATGCACGTCCACGTACAGTCCAAGTGTCTCTACACTTCGATAGAGAGATCTATCCCAGCCCTTAAAGACAAAAGATATCCAATACGTGCTAGTCCGTTTATACTATCAATGACTTTTATAGTACATCGTGTAGACATTTAAGTATCAAACTTATTAAAGTGATTAGAGATCTCATCAACCATAATAACCTATCATGGTTTCTCTGTCACAGTTTAATACTAAGGATGTTATCATATAACAATTCACAATTAGTTCTTTAAAAGAACAAATATATGACAACAGAAAAGCCAAATATATGTATAAACATAAAGAAATAGTAGAAATGATCCGACCCCTTCGGATCCGGTCCAACCAGATTGGGTTTAGGACACTATTTCATCAGAATATCCCCTACTACGGTGACACGGATGGGGGCTTCCCCAAGTTCACCATAGATGTAGTTGTACCTTGGTTGAGGTCGTGGTGCGGGATCCTGACGTGGTCGCGGTGATAGACTCCGCTGACATATAGATGTGGGGTTGCAGTATGAGCGGGTGGGGTGTTGTTCGGGTGAGGTGAAGGATTCTGCCTCACAAAACCGCCTCCTACAACCGGCGTCGGAATCTCACGCCGCACTCCTGAAGCTTCTGCACCCGCTCTGGTTCTAGTGAACACCATCCTGATCATCAAAGAAAAACCAGAATGTTACTAAAACATCTAAAGAAATCTTATCTTAAAAGAAAGGAAGCCTAAAAGACGCTTCACTATGATACCAACTGTAACGCCCCGTTCCCGGACACCGAATCCTTATCCGGAAAAGGAACGTTCGGCACGTATAAAATAAAATAAGTTCCACTTTATGCGTAAGCCTCTACTATGTCGTATCGAGTTAAGCAAACGGAAGCAAAAGACTCGGGTAAAGTTTTTCCAAATAACCAAGGATAGAAACTCAATATCTAAAGATAGGAAATGTAACATTTATTACATTGGAAAAGAAACCAAACGAAATTCCAAAACGTACGAAACCTCCAAAAAGTATTAAACATAAAATTACAAAATTTCCAAAACAAATCTAGAGTGTAACTGAAAGCAAAAATAATTGAGCTCTCCAACTTCGGCGTCCTTAAACATCGTCGTCAAAATCCTCCTCGAACTCTAGATTTACCTGTTCGTCTTATCTCCCCTAAACACATAAATAAACATGCATTTGAGGTAAGTACATTGTACATAGTAAGAATTAGAAGCTACAATTTAACTGAGGCTCTTTAACAAGTTTTTATATTAAAAAGTATCTTTATGAGACCGACTCAATCTAAGGTTCATTTCATGCTCATCGACACATCATGATTATATGTTTCTATCTTATCTTATCTTGGTTACATCATTACTCAAAGGCACTATGCATGATGAATATCCATCACGAGATATACTTTCCAACTACGTTGAGTAGCACCGATAGTCCCGGGATCTCCCCGGTATGCATACACGTTCAATGAATTTCCTCCACTACCGTTCAACCTTTTAAGCCAGTAGCGTTGTTCACCTTTTTATGAACGTATCACATCGCCGATATGAATTAGAGCCTAACCGAGAATAAGTGACGTTTTATCTTTACTACATATGTAACTATTATTGTGTATTAACTAGCCGCCTAAGTGTTTTCAAAGCAAAAATCACCTTATCAACTCTACTCCCTCACTTAGACAGCTAGACATCGCATCCTATCAAGTACACAATCATTGATGAACTTTAGTTCTATAGGATGTAATATCGCCGGATGGATCAAAGATCCACCCGATTACGCAGTGGAAAGTACAAGATCTAGATCTAAACAATCAAAGCACATAAAATAATAGATCTAAACTACGAGGGGGTTTAGATTACCAACCTTTTTACGGTGCAATTACTCCAAGAACAAAAGGTCAATCCAAGCTAGTTGAGAAGCCAAAGTCTTCCAACGTGTGTCTCCAAGCACCACCAGGTGGATGGTGTTTCAAGCCGCCGGACCTCCTCGATATGCTACCGGAATAATCCCAAGGATTATCCCAACTCGAAACCCTAGTATTTAGGCCGAAATATCAAAGCCTAATACTTCTCAAACTTTTCGAAATTATCATGTGTATTTCGAAATCTGTCATGTGATCTTAGGCTTATGAAAACTCTTTTTATATATGAGAGTAATCCTTGTTCTCCAAGGATTATTTAATTAATACAAAATCAATTATATTAATCCTTTTCCTTAAAAAGATAAATCTAGAATATTCCCAAATTAATTAGGATATACAAAAGATTTTCTTTTACTTAAATTATTTAACAAATAAATAATTTAATCACATGTCTTATTATTTATCAAGAAAACAAATTTCCAATAAAAATAAAAACTAAAATGCGGCCAAACCCTAGGTTACACGCATTTTTTTGACAATTGGGCCGAGTCCACGAAAAATTTCTTTCCAATGTATTTAATTATCTAGTCCAACTAAACAATTAATCAACATATCAATTAAATAGTCCAATCCAACTATTTAATTATAATTGAGGTGAAACGACGAGAAAACATATGCTATGTTAGGAGCCACGTCGGGGCCATGGACCCATATTTTGTAGCTACAATAAATTAAATAATATTATCCGTCAGACCGAACAATAATATTCAATCTATTAATTCCGGGATTACACCACCATAAACCCGAAACTGAACTCTGCCGAATATAGATAACTTACACTCAACCATGAGTTGATAAGGTGTCCACTGATATAATCATTACATACGGATAAATCCTCCATAGACTGTTCGTTTCGATTCGGGATATTTCCGTAAACCCTTCTCGAAACCTCTTATCCTTATTTACCATTAACCCCCTAGTGATCAATTAGTTCATAACTAACA
Organism: Gentiana straminea; assembly: GCA_036785695.1. Classification (NCBI taxonomy): domain Eukaryota; kingdom Viridiplantae; phylum Streptophyta; class Magnoliopsida; order Gentianales; family Gentianaceae; genus Gentiana; species Gentiana straminea. The sequence continues at coordinate 6,342,845 of JAVUPR010000326.1, read as the reverse complement.
TAATATGAACTCCCGGGATCGATCAGTTTCTAGGATAAACAAATAAGGGAACTGTCTGTCTACTTCCCAAGGGAAGGAATGGTCCATATCTGTGATAGCACAGACTACTCACTCATTCCAGAATAGAGCCAACGAGAAGTGTTGGACCACATACTACGATTTGATCCTTACTAACACATCAAACTCTACCATAGTCTAAGCAGTCGTCTGTGATCACCTCAGGATTGAGATTAATCCATATATGATCATCTTGTGATTCGATAAGACTTCTCGATCACGGAATTATATCGAGAACTCAAATCAAATCGGTCCAGCCCAATATGATTATCATCATATATAAATGCCCCACTAGGTACCCTATTACCGACAGTCCGGATAAGACCGTCACACCTAAAAGTGTTCGGGCGCATTATTAGCAAATTAATCTTGAGACCCGTACTCAGATTAATAAACGCTACGGACTAAGTTAATTTTAAGTACATCTCACTAACTCAATCCTCTTGTGTATAGCCATACACTGAGTTATGTGATTACATAAACGAGGTACTTAGGGTTTTCAGTAGTGTCTTAATTATAAGCATACATGCATATAATAAGATGAATTATTAATTCTGTCATAAAAACAATTTGATAATTGCCTTTCGGGCACTACACCTAACAATCTCCCACTTGCACGAAAGGCTAGTGGATTAATTGTTTTAGAGCACACCCTTTATATATATATCTACAACATTCTCCCACTTGCTCAAAACAAGTGAGTCGTATCCCTCAAATATGTACCATCCAAGCGCATCTTAGTAATTCATCCTTCCAAGCATGCCCGGAGTGTGCCGCCGCAGGGTAGGTCAGTGACCCAGCGCGTACTTAGAATCCGAATACCATGTGACTTGGTACACTGATCAGGTAGGTTGGCGGCTTGAGTAAATCTTTGGGATCCAAATGTCGGCTTTCTATCTAATCCGGTGGAACACTTTCAATATGCCTTTGAGTCAACACCGAGGACAAGATCGACTTAACGATCATCCTTAATCCGACCTAAAGCCAGAATCAGTGTTATCACTTATATTCTAGTTTGCACCTGAATATACTAGCATATTATTCCTCCTTCTCCCGAAAATACTTGAGGATTCACTAAACATCCCATTTCGTATTCATCTGTAGGTTTAGATAACCATTCCTGAGAGGTTGGGTAGACTACATCGTTGAATGTTGCATAAATGCAAGAATATCTTAACCAGGTGAATGGATGGGATTGCCAATAATCGATTCTCGAGAATTTGAGTGAATCAAATCCTTTAGAATGAATCCCGATGGCATGTCAGACTCTGACTTCAGATAATACACCCATGTTGTTCCCAACTGTTTCAGTGTTACCATTCACAAACACTAATCTACATACTACTTTACTAATTGATGCCCTGTCTACGAAAGACTTATCAATATTCTGGTCAAGTCCACATATTAAAATATATGACTTTGAAATGACCTAGAGGTTTGCTTTAATCCCCAAAGGATATAAGCTATGGCAGGCATCCTGCCAAAGGTTCTTTTTGAATAAATTAAGATGCCGTTAGTCTCGCAAAAAGGTCTTAGGGAACCACCCCTATTTTCTGCTTTGTAATGAATCTGTTATTTGTTATTTGCTAAAACCCTTCTGTTCTGAATAATTTCAGATTCCATTGTTAGGCAAGGAAGTCTTAGGGAATCACCCCTATTTCCCACTTTCTGACGAAATCAAGCAAGACTGGGTGGTAAGAGAGATCACGGTCTGGTTAACTCTCTACCGTTTAGGGAATCACCCTAAATTTTACTCATCTTTTCATTGAAATTTAAACTTTCTTATTCATTCGACTCTTTTCCGTGTAGTTTCATTTACTCCCACTGGGCCTGAGATACTCAGGCGTTCTATAAGAGTTTCTACAGAACAGGAGTGCAAACACCTCCATTCACAGGGTTATGGCTTTTAAACCAACCTCTATGATCAGGATCCTATATGGCCCACAAAGGACTATAGGTCATCAATCTACCCTATAGACCGTAAGGCCCACAAAGGACTATAGGTCATCAATCTACCCTATAGACCGTAAGGTCCGCAATAGGTAATGGACAAACCATACTCCCATTATGTTCGGGGTGGATTGATATACTGATCTAGTTTAGAAGTTTTTATTAGTGTTATCACCAACTACCTGTGTTGGATGTGGACTGAACAAATCAGTTAGTAACATCTTGAGTACAAACACTTCAAGATCCAAAGCTGTGATTTATAGACTCTATCAGACCGATTTTGACAGTATAACCATCATTCTCGATATTACGAGTTTTATAATCAACCTTTACTCAATGCATCAAGATATTTCACGATCTGAACATGTACGCAAAATTTCCAATCCTACCTTCAAGCACTCAGTGCTAAATGCCTCTATTTACGGAAGTGGGGTGAACCGAATTCACTCCGTATCAACAAATGCATAGGCATCTTTTAGGTAGACTTCTCGGTTTTTCATTACAACGTAAACCGTTATTTTGCAACCAATATCTTAAATGAGTTCAGCAGCGTATCGTAGCAGATCAATAAGTATATAAGGAAAATTTATGGTGTATCCCTTAGTGAAAACATTCACTGAGAGGCAGGCCGAGCATCAGTCCCGAAGACTACGCAATAACCTATTTCTGAGTATGGAATACTCTATCTCTGGTGAAATCAGAGATTCCTCCAAATATTTTGGATAAACTTACCGGAGTTTCGAGTAGTTATCAGACAATATGTCACCACTCAGAAGCTCCCACTAGCTTGTATCTTTCATATGACCCCAAAGGTCGATATGAACAAGCTATGTAACTTCTTTAAATCTATTACCCTTTCCCGATTGAAAGGAAACTTTGGCATTGTTCCTTTGAGACAGGGTTCCTTTGACTGGGAGATAGGAATCACCCTAAGCTAGTCTGCAGATCTTGTCGTTAGGGAATATGCACTAATTAATAGTATAAAAAGAAGCGTTTATCTAAATACGGAAACCATTTGCGTTTATATAGTTTAAGATGTGTTACTAATACCTTTTCAACAATGTCTAATGGTTCTGACTTTATCAAAAAAAAGTCCGAGTCTTGGATTCGTGCTACGAATGTTATATTTATCGTCAATAAGACAAACAAATTATACTATTGAAAAAGAATACGTTCGTTCCAACGAATCCGAAAACAGAAAATGAATTTTCTATGATACTCAAAAATTGAATCCAAGATTCATTTCCTTATATAACTCCCACTAGTCTATCTCAAATAATTGCCCGTTGTCTATTTTATTTATCGTTTAATGCAAAGCTACCTAGTTCTTCCAAAGAACTTTAGCTTTCGAGGAAATTTCTGAGGATGCATTGGTCAGTGATCCGAAATCACTTTCCTTATCCTCTAGTTTCCAATTTATTAATATTTCGGTTTAGCCTTAAAACTACTGAGTTTAGATGATTAACACGTATAGACATTCTTTCCCATTCTTGACTTTCCTTAAATGGAAACAGTCTTGAACTAGCAGTTCATTTGAGTAGACACTACTCTTGAACTGTGGGATGTCTAATGATAGTGTTACTAGCTTTGACTATTCAATTTATCTAATCGACAAATCAAAAGAGCAAAGCTCCCACTTGTTTATCGGTTCCAAATACCGTCTAACAAGCAACACTTTGTATTTATGATTTTTCAAAGATTCGAAAATCCCCCAGAACTAAGCTCCCACTAGTTTATCAGTTCCAAATACTGTATAACTAGCAATGCTTTGTTCATGATGTTTCAAAAGATTGGAAAACTCCAGAGCTAAACTCCCACTAGTTTATCAGTTCCAAATACTATCTAACTAGCAACGCTTTATTCTTGTTTTTTCAATGAAAATAGAAACTCATGTGCAGTCTATTACACATTTCTAATGATTCAGAAAAACAACAAATCATAAGACTAAGGCTCCCTCTAGTTTATCGGTTCCAAATACCGTCTAACTAGCAACGCCTTATGTATATGATTTTCCAATTTTCAATTAGAAATTTTTGCCGTGTAAACACACCTTTTAAAATTCACTAAATGAATTTATCTGATAGTCTTATATCATCTTTTGTAAACTAAGAATGGTCGTCTCTCGTTCAACACGAGTGACATCCGTGACATACATATACTATGTCACTTAAGTTTTTAAAGGCTCAAGGGAAAAATCTCTTCCGAAACATTAACTGCATTTATTGATAATTCACAACGTACTTGTTACTTTCCACATTTTTAATAAAGTCCTATTACTAACAGTTTAGTATCCTAGAGATTAAAGTTGTAAAATAAACATGACAGAAAGTTAAATTCAAAAAATAAATTTCCACTACTAGATTTTTATTTTAGGAATAATAAACTTGTTTAAAGTCTATCCTACCATTCCAAGGATTAAACCTCACATCGAACCACCGCCTTTTGGGTCGGTATCAGCACGATGATGGTTAAACTGAGACCATCTCTCTCAATGATAAAGCTTCGAGAATCGAACATCTCACGGGAATCAGACATCCCGGGCCTTAATTATTGATTACCTTCCTTTTTCTAGCCTAGATATTTTCAAAATATACATAAATAGTGTGACCTACTATATCAGATCTCAAAATACACCCCGAGTATGCCGCCTTTATGGTCGGACAGTGACCCAACGAGTACCCGAAATCCTATCCTTTCGGAGACGAAGCCTTGAATTCTGATAGGGGTGAACACCATCCTTAGGGGGCCGGAATCAAAGCGGCACGAGGCGTCACCCTTATCTCACGTGCTTGCATCTATAGTAAAGGCCGTGGGGTTGGCTGTCGCCTTCCCCGCTCCCACTCAATAATTTGAAAAAATGGTGGGTTTACTAATTACGGTTTCGATTTTGACAATAAGAAACAATAAATCAAAGTACTCCAAACAGGGTCGGTTATGTAGGCAAGCCTACGCCGTCTTATTCGTTGGAACATATGTGACAGTTCAGGCCGATCCGGCAAGAGAAGTCCCGTTTAGCCCGAAGGCTTATCGGCTATGCTAAGTCTTGTCGAGCCAGTATAACGTACACCACACGTGGAGGGTAGTCGATTGAGCCGAAGCTCGGTTGAACTCGCCCAACCATGGTTAGACCATTTCCGAACCCATGTACTAAGTGTTTCCGATTTCTATGTAGTCAACCAAAGCGTAATCTCGTTTCTGTTTAAGATGGGTTCACCGAAAACTCAATGATTTATCTAAGTGGGATTCACCGAGAATCCATCACTAAAATGATCCAAGGCTTAAACAACAAGGATTTTACCCCACCACAAAAAGATCCAAAACCACTAGTATCACCATCAGAAGATCCAAATTTTAATTTTGATTTTGATGGTACAAACTTGTTTGTCCTTTTTCATTACGAACTTCATCAACACGTGCAACAGTATAAGGATTTGAAAGAGACGGGCATCTAAATTTCAAATGTTTATTCATTGTACGTGTGCCATGAATGGTGGTATCACAAGCGAGATCTTTTAAGCAATACTTACATAGTGCCCTGGGATTTGAAGGTGTGCTTGTAGGACTTTCAGTTACGTGATCCCACACCATAGCTCTCTTTCCAATAGCTGAAGCATCCTTTGGAGTACACCGTTTATGTTTCTTTGAAAGAGGAGGCTTATCCCCTTTTCCTTTGAGATTTGTCCCGTGACCACCTGATGTTTCTTCAAGCTCAATCATTTGTATTTCACCATCAGCTTCCAGTTCCACCACATTGTTGTTTTGAAATTGAGTAGCATTTTGATCGACGAGAATCATTAATTTCAATGGAGCCGCACATATTCAAAAATTAAACATTTCTCAATGCTCAAGATTGTGTAGTGTGGTGGTATTGGACAACAAAACATGATATAAGAATGCTTATTATTCTTACCCAGTCATTTCTCCACACAGACAATTCAACCTCCTTGATGTTTCCTTCTGAAAATACATGATTAATAAGATCGAATTTATAAATAAAACATATCAATATTATGCGGCTTTAACAAAACTCCTAACCAAATAATAGTTTTGAGAAAACATACGTGATAAAACAAACGGAATAAAAAAGAAAGTCCCATACCTTTTCACTTGACGCAAAAACACCAAAATTGCAATGAAAGGAGATGCTGTAAGAGACGGTAGAAGAAAAAAGAGATTGAATATATGGAAATACGACTTGTGACGATCGATGGGAGAGGTTGAATTGAAACTTGAAAATTTCCTCAGACAAACAAGTAATTTATAGATGCAAGAAGCCAATTTCAAGGAAATCAAATCGGATTCCCCATGATTGCAATGCGAAATTTTCTCCATTTTGCATATATTACTCCTTTGAGATCTGGGAGGTAATGATATCAGTAAATGCAGATCATAGACAAAATATTATTTTCCCCGAAGAACGCCGACGGTCAAAGAATCGTGTAGAAACGGAAGTACTATTGTAATAGCATTATAGCAAATAAAATAATATATATTCGGGTCGGGTCGGGTCGACGCAAAAAAAATATTATAAAAACCAAACCAGCCCAAAATGTGTTCGTTTCGGGTCAAAACCCAACCCAAAAAAATTGGGTTCAATTGGTTTGGGTTTTTCGGGTTGGTTTTTGGGTTGTTCGGGTTCATCGGGTTTTCTGCTCAGCCCTACTAAAATCGTAACGATTGACAAAACCCGGTTCTTCGGTTTTAATAATTAGGTACTTAATTAATTAACTACCACATATTAATTAAAAAAAATTTTAACTAATTATACGAGTTATACATTCCTAATTTATTCCAAATAAACTAGCTACATGTATGCATTGGAGTGAAATCATGATATGATGCATGTCATGGCAATTTTCCGGTTTCTATCACATAATTTCGATCATACATGAAAAAATAACGGAAAAAAATAAACACCGAGATGGATCGTTGGTACTGATGAGGGAAAAATTCACTGTTATTTTTTATAACTTTTCACCCCGTTTCTGATATCATTTTGAGCACTTTTGTATCATTTCGAGTCTTTAATTCCTAAATTTCATAAAAATATATAAGTCATGAATATTTTATAAAATATTGTGTTTTTATGTGTTTTTATTAGTTTTTGTACCGGTTTAGTAACCAGAGTATCGTGTCGGATTTACGTTTGGTATTTTGGTGGTTTATTGCAGAATTATAGGTTGACCAAAATCCCGAGTAATGACACGTTTGAGGCCTAAAAGAGGTATTTTTAGGGATATAAGAGTGTGCCACTAACTTAAGTGGTCAAGTGGCTCGGTGGTTAGTGGTACCACTAACGAATTATATCTTCGACGAACAAATGGCTCATTAAAACGTTTAACTCTCTTTCACATAATACACGTTTGGCGTGTGTGAGAGGTTAGAAATGAAATGTGGTAAAGTATGCCACTTGGTACAACCTTCATACAACGGTTGCACCATAAAATTTTTCATCGTAACGGCATTTTCTGAAGAAGTGTCCTTAATGAAAGTTGTAGATCTTTGCAAGAGCTTTCCAACGCATTTTGAATCACGTCAATCGGACTTCTACAACTCAAGTATCATTAAGTCAAGTAGTCAAGTGGCTAATCGATTCGATTTAGTGGAAATTGAGAAATATCTTCGACGAACGAATGGTCCATCAAAAAGACATTTTCTGAAGAAGTGACCTTCATGAAAGTTGTATATCTTCAAATACTCTTTCCAACGCACTTTGAATCACATCAATCGGATGTCTACAACTCAAGATATGGCCATTTTACTGAACTGCGATACCGTATAGACGAATTTTGACAATACGGATCAAGATTTTTGACCCGGATCGATCCTAGATGCTCCCGGATCGATCCGGCTGTTTCAATGATGAAAATGAACGTGTTGTTCATCATCTTCTTCAGCCATGATCATCCCTACACATACATATACATACATACACATATTTCCTATATATACTCCACCAAAATCAACACAAAAGGGTGCTAATTCACCTCTCTTCTCCAACCTCTCTTTTCCAACCTTCTTCCCCTTCTCCCCTCTTCTCCATCGTCCATGATCATCTTTCTTTTCTTTTCTTTTTTTTTTTTTTTGTTGTGATATAATTATATAGATATAAATATATATATCCTTATATATATATATATATATATATATATATATATATATATATATATATATATATATATATATATATGTATATATATATCTATCATTCCATGTTCTCTTCACTTCATCTCCATTCCATCTCTTTTGGGGCTATATATATATATATATATGTATATGTCTATGTATGTATATATATATGTATATGTTTTTATATAAATTAGTTAAAATATCGTTGTAATGGGATAATTATCAATAGATTAATGTTTTCGAGCTTTTATGTACTTTTACGCACTTATAACTATATATATATATTTATTTATTTACTTACGCATTTACTTACGCATTTATATATATGTATATATATATTATTTACTTTTATGCACTTATATATATCTATGTATATGTATATATATAGTATATTTTCCTTTTCCGTTGTTATGAGTAGCTAAACTTTTCATAGCCGAAATATGTGAAAGCGGGTGAAATCAACCCTCGGGAGACGAGATGGGAGTTGTGTTGTGCTTAATTAAACATTTTTATGATAAACGTTCATGTTTTAAAACTTGTTTTGATCATGTTAATAACTTTGAATGAGATTGACAACCTTGTTCATTGTTACATCAAGCTTATAAATGTATTTTGAGGTGAGATGTGGGATATGAGTATCACTAATCATAGTCTTGATTGTCAGATTGACAATCTGAGTGACAGGTCAGGACTATGCCTATGTGAGATTCTTATCTTTACGAGATGAATGAAACATGTATTAGAATCACTAAAACATAGCCTTAATCGTTAGATCGACAACCTAAGTGATACGTTAAAACTATGTTTTTGTGAGGTTTTTCGACTTTTTATTCCGGTCAACCATGTTAGGCAAGTTAGCTCTCTAAAGGGAGGGTTAATAAACCTAGTATGGGGGTTAAGTGAGAGTTGTTCAGACCTTAACACCAGAATTAGGAGTTGACACCCGTGAATGTCATATAAACTGAATCAGATAAAACACACTCTTTATCAAGTTTTTCCTGTGGGGAGATAACATGTTGGATCATGGCTCGGCTATACTTTTTAATCATCTAGATAAATCCGTTAGAATAATATTTATTTTCTGCATTAGTTATAATACTCTCCACCACAACTTTGATCGCCTGAACTAAGTTCTACGTCGACTTTGGTACTTAAACGTAATTCCCTGTGGATTCGACCTTGTTACCATTATACTACTGTTGACCCGATACTCTGTCGGTTAAAGTTAGCAGTTAGTTATTTTGCTATCAAGCTTTTTGGCGCCGTTGCCGGGGAATACAACGTTTGATATCTTGTAAGTTGACCGAAAGCTTGGGCTTAGGTCGTTTTTATTTTTTCCCGTTGTTTCTTGTTTGTCAGTGCATGACCCGAAGCTCCAAAGAACCATTCATCGAGCCAATTGAACAAATTGAAGCTTACGCACATCATAGAAACAGTCAGCGCCGAGGAGAACCTCTGATTGCCAGTCCGAACCCTTTGTTTGAGGAAGAAGGGGTAGTAGAGAGTTCATTGTCAGAATCCTCAGAGGGAATGGAGGATTCACCAACTCATAGAGATGGCAAAGAGCCCTTAAGCGAACACAATGTACAAGGGCAAACCTCAGACACTACTGGTGGTAACGCAACACTACCATTGCATATTCCACCGAGGACCCCTTGTCATGAGCCGTCAAGAGATGACAACACAGTATTGCGTCAGTTGAGAACCCCACAGCTTAATCAGAGGACAGGGATTGAACAGTACAGGGGAGTACAAAATATTCAGAATACGCAGAACTTAGGACCCGATTTAGACCAAGAGACGGTAAATCGAGTATTGCAGATGCTAGAGAATCAAGGAAATCAACAGGGGTTCCAAAACCCATATAATCAGCAACCACCTATGCAGCAGGATTATCAACAACAACAACAACAGGATTATCAGCCACAGATGGCTCAACAGGTACAGCGACCGAGGGTTTGCCGAGATTACGTCACTACTCCTCAGGAAGTTATAGGGCACAACCCAATTAGGGTACCCCCAATTAATGCGAATAACATGGATATTAAACAAAATATTTTGAACATGTTGGGGGAACACGCCTTGTTCCACGGGAAATCGACTGAGAACCCGAATAGCTTTCTAGATCACTTTCTCCAGATTTGTGGAACAATGAAATATAACGGGGTAAGTGACGAGGCGGTAAAATTAATAGTTTTTCCGTTTGCATTAAGAGGAGCTGCTAAAGATTGGTATGACTCTTTACCAAATGATTCGTTACATACATGGGCTGATGTAACGCGAGTGTTTCTGAAAAAGTATTTTCCTCCGGCGAAGATTCTAGATTTGAAGGAAGAAATCTCTTCGTTTGACGGTCTCGAGGGAGAGACCTTAAAAGAGACTTATGAGAGATTCAGGGGTCTACTAAAGAGATGCCCTCCACACGGTTTTTCTACAGTGGAACAGGTTATTATATTATTCAGGGCCTTAGAGCCGATGGACCAGAATAAGTTGAATGCCGCCAGTGGTGGAGATATCATGAATCTGCCGCCAGAACAAGCTATGAGACAGATTGAGAATGCAGCAGAAGGAGAAGGACAATGGGGGTCCAGTAGAAAGAAGAAGAAAGCCCCAATGGAAAGTGTGAAGTCGTTGAAAGAAGAACTTGATAGAGAATCGGCCATACACGATAAGATGCAAGAAATGGTACTAAAGATGGACCGAATGGAGTTAGAAAGAAAGAAAACACAGCAATGCCAGCTTTGTGGAGGTGGACATTCGGCCATGGGATGTACATCATCGAGAAAACCCACTTATCCACAACAGTTGCAACCTACTCCAGTGCAACAACAGTTGGGAAATCAGAATGACCAACAGCGAATGGATATCTATGCAATGGGTCAAATGAATATGAATCAGCAAGAGTTTGGCCAGCAACAGTGGAATCAGAACTTTGATAATCAGCAAGGGCCTCAAATGGATTATGGTATGGGTAATAATTCACAACAATATGAAGTGAATTATGTTGGACAAGGAAACCAGGGGCAATGGAATCAGAATCAGCAGAATTAAGGTTGGAACCAGGGGCAGAATCAGAATTGGAATCGAAACAGTAATCAGAACCAAGGCTTTAGGCAAAACCAAAGCCCGTACAACCGACCTTGGAATCAGAACCCGCAATCTCAGTCACAAGGCCAATCAAAACGAACGAGACCGCAATCTCAGTCACAAGGCCAACAGCAACAGCAAGGGCAGAATTAGGGCTAGAATCAAGGTTGGAATCAGAATCAGGGCCAGCAAAGTAATCAGAATCAGCAAGCGAGCCAACCATTGAGAAATAATAATTCTGGCACCTATCAGCATCCGAATGCTCATCTGCACCAGAACAACCAAAACAGTCAGCAATCAAACAATTATGGTGTTCAGAAGACGCCCGCTGAGATACTTCTGGAAAGATTAGACAGAACTGTTTCTGAGTTAAACAAGAATGATGTAGAGCAAAAAGTGGCCACACATTCTGCCATTCGGAACTTGGAGACCCAAGTGGGTCAAATAACCGACACATTGAAAACAAATCTGAGTGGTGGACTTCCAAGTAACACTGAGAGGAACCCAAAGGGTGTGAATGCTTGTGTTCACACGAAGTGGTAAAGGGGTTGGGGTGAGTGATAAGAAGAAGGAATTATGGGTGAAAAAGCGAGCGATAAAGGCTGAGAAAGAGAAGGTAGTCGACCGTGAAGGGGCCATGTATGGTGAAGTCGAGATTGAGGACTTGGAAGTTGGCAGTGTGAAGAAAGAAATGGCTGCAATGAGGAAAGAATTGGAAGCGACGAAAAAAGCTTTGGCTGAGGCAAATAAAAAAGCATTGGAAGGGGAAGCACCGAAGAAAGACTATATGGTATTGGATCAAAGAAGAAGAAGCCTCGTCGCCTAAAGAAAGAGGTAAGAAAAACAGAATTCCTCCTCCTCCCCCCCCGATTTTGATGTTAATACTTTCCCTATCCTCCGAAGGGACCCGAAAGGACATACTGACTCAAGGTCAGGCAAAATTTCTGAATCTCTTAAGAAAGGTAGAGGTGAATATTCCCCTATTAGAGGCAATTTCGAGCATTCCCCCATACTTTAAGTTTTTGAAAGGAATGTTGTCGAGTAAGGAGAAGATGCAACGGATGGTACATTTGAGTGAGGAATGTTCGCAATCTTTGATAATAGGATACCCCCAAGTTGCGGGATAGAGGTAGCTTTACCATCCCAATTACCATTGGAGAAACTGTGTTTAAAAATGTGCTATGTGATCTAAGGGCTTCGTGAGCCCGATGCCTAGAGGAGTGTATGAGAAATTGGGGTTGGGTAAGTTAGAACCAACGGGATGACCTTACGGATGGCGAGATAGATAGGTCGTTAGGAAACCAATGGGGGTAGGCGAAGATGTGTTAGTGCGGGTTGACAAGTTTGTTTTCCCCGTTGACTTCGTAGTCTTAGATATGGATATGGATACTAAAACCCCACTTTTGTTAGGTCGGCCTTTCTTGAACACAAGAGAGACCTTGATAGACGTTAAGAGGGGAGAGATCATACTACGAGTCGGGAAAGAGAGCGTGGCCATAAATGTCTATAATGCAATGAAGCATCCTGATGATGAAAAGAGTGATTGTTTTTCTGTTGATGCTATATATCCTTGTATTTTGGAGCACACTAACTGCGGGGATACCAAGAACCAATGGAAGAATGCTTGATGAAGTCAAGCACCGCAGAGGATGACGATCCACAAATGAGAGTTCGGGTATATCATTTGGAGGCAACTCCTTTTGTCGACGCAAGCCGGAATAAGAAGCTAGAGCTCGGTTTGGTCGGCAAGCCGCCAAAGCCGTCAATTGAGGAACCACCTACGATCCGGAGTGAAGCCACTTCTAAGCATTTAAAGTATGTGTTTTTAGAACTCGATGAATTACTTCCTCTTATTGTTTCGTCGCACTAACCGTTTTGCGGGAAGCTAAGTTGATCCACGTCTTGAAGAAACACAAAAAGGCCTTCGGATGGAAGATGGTTGACATAAAAGGGATTAGTGTTGATATCTGCAAGCACAAGATCATTCTGGAAGAAGGTGCCAAGCCGGTTAGGCAATTTCAGAGACGGCTAAACCCACATATGCAAGAAGTGGTGAGGAAAGACGTGGTAAAGATGCTTGAGTTAGGGATAATCTACGCAATCTCCGACAGTGAATGTGTGAGCCCCACACAAGTCGTGCCTAAGAAAGGAGGCATCACAGTTGAGCTTAATGAAAAAGGTGTGCCCATTCCTACTCGTTTAGTTACTGGTCACAGAGTTTGTATTGATTTTCGCATGTTGAATGATAAGACTAGGAAAGATCATTTTCCCTACCCTTTATTGATCAAATGCTTTGAGCGTACGAGTGGTCATGCATTTTACGCTTTTTGGACGGTTTTAGTGGCTATTATCAAATTCACATCGATATACATGACCAGGATAAGACTACATTCACGTGTCCGTATGGCACCTTTGCATTCAAAGAATGCCGTTTGGGTTGTGTAATGCACCCGCGACATTCCGGCGATGCATGATGGCTATCTTTGCCGATATGATAGAGAATTTCATGGAAGTTTTTATGGATGACTTTAGCGTTTTTGGTGATACTTTTGATGAGTGTTTGTCGAATATTGATAAGGTGCTTGCACGTTGTGAAAAGACAAACTTGGTTTTAAATTGGGAAAAGTGTCATTTCATGGTAACGAAGGAATTGTTTTAGGACATAAGGTATCGGGTAAAGGAATAGAGGTCGATAGAGCAAAAATAGAGGCAATTTCTAAGCTTCCTATGCCTACAAATCTGAAGACTCTACGTTCATTCTTGGGACATGCAGGTTTTTATCGTAGATTCATTCCGGGTTTTTCCTACATTGCTAGACCTCTTACTCTTCAATTGATGAAGGGTGCCCCTTGTGTTTTTGATGCGGCATGCCTAGATGCTTTTCGAACTCTTAAGAAACTTCTTACTTCGGCTCCTATCTTGGTAGCACCTGATTGGTCTAAGGAGTTCGAAGTGATGTGTGATGCGAGTGATTATGCCGTAGGAGCCGTCCTAGGTCGAAGGTTGACAAGTTGTTTCGCCCTATATATTATGCGAGTCATACCATGAACTCGGCTCAACAAAAGTACGCCACAACCGAAAAGGAACTTTTAGTCGTTGTTTTTGCTTTCGACAAATTCCGGTCATATTTGGTTGGATCGAAAGTCATAGTTCACACTGACCATGCTGCGTTGAAATACCTATTTTCCAAGAAGGATGCAAAACCACGCTTGTTAAGGTGGATCTTGCTTCTTCAAGAGTTCGATGTAGAGATTAAGAATATAAAGGGGTGTGAGAACGTAGTAGCTGACCATCTGAGTAGGATGGAGCCGAATGAAGAGAGATGTTTTACAAAAGTTGAGATTGATGACCGTTTTCGGGATGAGCAGTTGTTCGTAGTGGATACGATGCTCCCGGTTAAGCGAGGAAATTTTCTCGCAAGAGGAAAGAAAGGAAACCCATGGTATGCCCCATTCGTTAATTATCATGAGTGTGGATTCGTAGATCCTGAGTTTGATGAGAACCAGAAGAAGAAGTTCTATAGTGAGGTGAACCGATATGTGTGGGAAGATCCCTTACTTTTTAGGCTTTGTGCAGATGGAATCCTGAGGAGATGTGTTGATGACAGTGAGATAGTGAGTATTCTATCGTTCTACCATGATAAAGAGGCCGGTGGCCACTTCTCGGGCGAGAGAACAACATTGAAGGTGTTACAAAGTGGGTTCTACTGGCCCACTATTTTCAAGGATGCACATGCGTATGTTAAGACATGTAACGCCCGTCAACGCTCGGGGAGGATTTCCAAGAGAAATGAGATGCCCCGAAACCGATAATAGTGTGTGAAGTTTTTTATATATGGGGATTAGACTTCATGGGACCATATCCATCTTCTTTCGGGAATCAGTACATTCTTGTCGCCTGTGATTACGTGTCAAAGTGGGTTGAGGTAATTGCTTCGCCTACTAACGATAAACATGTAGTTATACGGTTTCTTAAGAAACATATTCTATCCCGGTTTGGAATACCTCGAGCGATAATCAGTGACAATGGAAGTCACTTTGCAAATAGAGATTTCAATAAGCTTTTAATGAAGTATGGGGTCACTCATAAGTTAGGCACTGCCTACCACCCTCAGACTAGTGGCCAAGTAGAAGTGTCCAATCGGGGAATTAAAAGAATCTTGGAGAAGACAGTCAATTCTAATCTTAAGGAATGGTCAAAGAAGTTAGATGATGCGCTTTGGGCACACCGAACTGCGTTCAAGACACCAATAGGTATGTCACCCTACATGCTTGTTTTTGGCAAGGCTTTCCATCTCCCCGTAGAGTTAGAGCATAAGGCCTATTGGGCGATTAAGAATCTAAATATGGATGACGCATTAATCGGTGAAAGAAGGATGGCTCAGTTGAACGAGTTAGATGAGTTTCGCTTTCAAGCTTACGATTGTTCGGTGAAATATAAGGAAAAGACTTAAATGCTTCATGATAAGCTGATCAAACCTCGTATTTTCAACGTAGGTGATGAGGTCCTTTTCTATAATACTCGCCTCCATTTATTTCAAGGCAAACTTAAGTCAAGGTGGTCAGGACCATATACGGTATTGCGAGTTTTCGACTCAGGAGCCATCGAGGTAACACATCCGAAGCACGGAACTTTCATCACGAATGGCCTTCGTCTAAAAAAGTATAAGAAGTTACCATTCGATGAGGCTCTCGAAATTGTGCATTTGACTGATCCCGAGTCTTGATAAATCGTTTCTAAGTTTTAGTCGAGCCAACGACGTTAAACAAAAGCGCTACCGGGAGGCAGCCCGTTAAATAATAATAATTTGGATAAGACTAGTCTTAATAAAATGTAGAATCTGTGGAAAGTATGATCATAATCAAAGATGAACACAAAGCACAACCAAGTCTCAAGATGAAGGTTTGAATGTTTTTAAAAAGGGAACGATTAGGTGGTTATCCGAAAATCCCGAGGGAGAATACAGAGAAAAATTCAAACACTTCATTTCTAGGACTTAGGTTGTTAGAACAATTTGAAAGAACCCTTGAGAATATGGGTATAAAAGACTCACTACATTTTATGATTTAGTCTGTTTCCAATTTGAATTGATGCCTTGACTATGATATGTATATGCTCTATATGATATGTATGCACATATAGCCTATCGAATTTTCTGACGTGACAGGGTCATTTCCTTATTATTCCCATATCCCTATTCGATGTCTTGGCACGAGGACCATGTCCCGTGTTTTCTTTATTTTGGTTTTGTATAGGGATTCGGGTCGTGCTTTCTCATGGCTGTTACGGGATTCGGTAGCACCTTTCTGCCAGGTTTATAAGCTAAGTCTTCCTCTCTATCTCATTCACACGCTTGGGACATTGCAAGTTCATAAGTGGGGGGTAGAGTCGAGGTTGGTCTAGTAATGGCATTAAGTATTTATTTTGTATCAGAAAATCCCTTAGTTTTTGATTTTGTTCGAGCATTATTTAGTTGATTAAAATAAATTGTATAAGGTATATATTTCATGGATTTGATGATGTAATGATCGATTTGGATGTATATAACCAAAGTGAACCGTAAGTGCATTTTAACCCCAAATTTATTTGTGTAACATGAATTCATTGTTCACGTAAGCCTTTGATTTTGAAGCGAAAATTTTAAACTGTATCCATTCAGTATCCTAGTGGTTATTCTAGAGATAATTGCAGTAACTTAGTACCTAATTTTTTGAACATGTACTGTGAATATCTGAAGGTTTGAATGTGATAGAAAGGATAAAAGTTGAGTGGAATGAAAAGAAAAATACCAAATTAAGATGAACTACATATATGTCGGTTGTAGCTACCAATGATTTGAGTGCAGTAGGGCGTTATCACGAAACGTCCTATATCACTATGAGGTTTAAAAGCTCCCGACTGCCTGATGATAGTAGTCCAGCTAGGGTGTTATCACGAAACATCCTATTGCTGGGAATGAAGGCATATGCTACACATGTGAAATTTAGTCCGGCTAGGGTGTTATCACGAAACATCCTATTGCCGGGAATGAATTAAGCATGGTTGAAAACTTAGTTATCTTCGATTATCCCCAGGTATAAACCGAATGATATGCTTTAGGGATTATCCTAATAAGTACACGGAAGGACTTTGTGTGGAAATGTTACGCCTATACCTAGGAAAGTCATTAGACTCGTCTGAATGGATATTTGTGTGTTTGCTTGAATTATTCAAGAGAGGATAATTGAAAAGGCTTGTCGCACACACACTCGTTATACATTTATATTGAGGTTAACGCCTGGTTGTAATTCTAATGGTTATATCATCGGGTTGTCCCTTATTATCTTATCTTTGCATGAATTTTTCCTTCATTCATTTTGTTTTATCGCTTGTTTTGCTCGAGGACAACCAAAAGCTAAGTGGGGGGTTGTGAAGATGGAAAAATTCACTGTTATTTTTTTATAACTTTTCACCCCGTTTCTGATATCATTTTGAGCACTTTTGTATCATTTCGAGTCTTTAATTCCTAAATTTTATAAAAATATATAAGTCATGAATATTTTATAAAATATTGTGTTTTTATGTGTTTTTATTAGTTTTTGTACCGGTTTAGTAACCGGAGTATCGTGTCGGATTTACGTTTGGTATTTTGGTGGTTTATTGCAGAATTATAGGTTGACCAAAATCCCGAGTAATGACACGTTTTGAGGCCTAAAAGAGGTATTTTTAAGGATATAAGAGTGTGCCACTAACTTAAGTGGTCAAGTGGCTCAGTGGTTAGTGGTACCACTAACGAATTATATCTTCGACGAACAAATGGCTCATTAAAACGGCATTTTCTGAAGAAGTGTCCTTAATGAAAGTTGTAGATCTTTGCAAGAGCTTTCCAACGCATTTTGAATCACGTCAATCGGACTTCTACAACTCAAGTATCATTAAGTCAAGTGGTCAAGTGGCTAATCGATTCGATTTAGTGGAAATCGAGAAATATCTTCGACGAACGAATGGCCCATCAAAAAGACATTTTCTGAAGAAGTGTCCTTCATGAAAGTTGTAGATCTTCAAATAAGCTTTCCAACGCACTTTGAATCACATCAATCGGATGTCTACAACTCAAGATATGGCCATTTTACTGAACTGCGATACCGTATAGACGAATTTTGACAATACGGATCAATATTTTTGACCCGGATCGATCCTAGATGCTCCCGGATCGATCCGGCTGTTTCAATGATGAAAATGAACGTGCTGTTCATCATCTTCATCAGCCATGATCATCCATATACATACATATACATACATACACATATTTCCTATATATATGACCCCAAAATCAACACAAAAGCCTTGCCAATTCACCTCTCTTCTCCAACCTCTCTTTTTCTTCTTCCCCCTCCCCTCTTCTCCATCGTCCATGATCATCTTTCTTTTCTTTTCTTTTTTTTTTTTTTTTGTTGTGATATAATTATATAGATATCAATATATATATCCTTATATATATATATCTATCATTCCATGTTCTCTTCACTTCATCTCCATTTCATCTCTTTTGGGGCTATATATATATATATATGTATATGTCTATGTATGTATATATATATGTATATGTTTTTATATAAATTAGTTAAAATATAGTTGTAATGGGATAATTATCAATAGATTATTGTTTTCGAGCTTTTATTTACTTTTACGCACTTATAACTATATATATATATATATATATATATATATATATATATATATATTTTTTTTACTATATATTTATATATATATATATATATATATATATATATATATATATTTTACTTACGCATTTACTTACGCACTTTTATATATATATATACATTTACTTTTATGCACTTATATATATCTATGTATATGTATATATATATAGTATATTTTCCTTTTCCGTTGTTATGAGTAGCTAAACTTTTCATAGCCGAAATATGTGAAAACGGGTAAAATCAACCCTCGGGAGACGAGATGGGAGTTGTGTTGTGCTTAATTAAACGTTTTTATGATAAACGTTCATGTTTTAAAACTTGTTTTGATCATGTTAATAACTTTGAATGAGATTGACAACCTTGTTCATTGTTACATCAAGCTTATAAATGTATTTTGCGGTGAGATGTGGGATATGAGTATCACTAATCATAGTCTTGATTATCAGATTGACAATCTGAGTGACAGGTCAGGACTATGCCTATGTGAGATTCTTATCTTTACGAGATGAATGAAACATGTATTAGAATCACTAAAACATAGCCTTAATCGTTAGATTGACAACCTAAGTGATACGTTAAAACTATGTTTTTGTGAGGTTTTTCAAAGCGCTTTTTATTCCGGTCAACCATGTTAGGCAAGTTAACTCTCTAAAGGGAGGGTTAATAAACCTAGTATGGGGGTTAAGTGAGAGTTGTTCAGACCTTAACACCAGAATTAGGAGTTGACACCCGTGAATGCCATATAAACTGAATCAGATAAAACACACTCTTTATCAAGTTTTTCCTGTGGGGAGATAACCTGTTGGATCATGGCTCGGCTATACTTTTTAATCACCTAGATAAATCCGTTAGAATAATAATTATTTTCTGCATTAGTTATAATACTCTCCACCACAACTTTGATCGCCTGAACTAAGTTCTACGTCGACTTTGGTACTTAAACGTTATTCCCTGTGGATTCGACCTTGTTACCATTATACTACTGTTGACCCGATACTCTGTCGGTTAAGGTTAGCAGTTAGTTATTTTGCTATCAGGTACCCTCGTATCAAACCTATTAAGAAAAAAACACAAACCCTAACTAGGGTTTACTATTTTCTAATCTGCTGCTGCCGCGTTTTATCGACAATCGGACATCCAAACGAACTTTGATCGTCACGAAACTTTATGAACCTGTTCTTCACTCCTCGTACTTCAATCTGAATGGTTGGATCTTCGTTTCAACGGTCCACTCTCTTCCAAAAATTCGACGAACTGACAGCTGGGGCTGCAGTGCTTTTACGACACAACAGCAACTTTATTTTAACGATTGGACATATAGATTGACTCCGATCGTCACGATGTTTTGAGGGCCGGTCTTCAACTTTTAGTCTTCATTCGACCGGAGGGATTGTCGTTTCAACGGCTCAATCTCCGGGAATAAATAAAAAACCGAATAGAAACAAAACAGATCTACTTCTAGAAAACTAAAATTACAAAATTTCCTATACTCATATAAACGAATTTATATGAGTTTACAATAATTCTAACGAGTAAACAATACCAACCCCAATCCATCTCTTCAACCACGACAATCACAAGGCAACATACATGATTAAATTTCGAGGCATATAGAAAAGGAAATGAAAAACAAAAAAACAAACTAAACATGTTTTTTCCACTCCTAGATCTAAAATTCACATACTTTGATTGATAGATCAACCTGTCTCCGATACCACTTGTAGGATGTAATATCGCCGGATGGATCAAAGATCCACCCGATTACACAGCGGAAAGTACAAGATCTAGATCTAAACAATCAAAGCAAATAAAATAATAGATCTAAACTACGAGGGGGTTTAGATTACCAACCTTTTACGGTGCAATTACTCCAAGAACAAAAGGTCAATCCAAGCTAGTTGAGAGCCTAGTTGAGAAGCAAAGTCTTCCAACGTGTGTCTCCAAGCACCACCAGGTGGATGGTGTTTCAAGCCGCCGGACCTCCTCGATATGCTACCGGAATAATCCCGAGGATTATCCCAACTCGAAACCAGGGACGGACCCAATGTACACAAGGGGGGTGCACGGCCCCCACTCAACATTTCATGCGAAGTTACTAAAATACCCCTCTAATAGTATTAAAGATCATGCATGTATATTATTTCAGACAACTTATAGTGAAATCTCTTACTTAGCTCAATTGGTTAAAAAAATTACTATTATACTTGAAGTCACTTGTTCAAAACCCGGCTCATCATTTTTAACAATTTTTTTTAATTTGGCCCCCACTGAAATAAATTTATGTGTCCGTCACTGCTCGAAACCCTCATATTTAGGCCAAAATATCAAAGCCTAATACTTCTCAAACTTTTCGAAATTATCATGTGTATTTCGAAATCTGTCATGTGATCTTAGGCTTAGGAGAACTCTCTTTATAATTAATACAAAATCAATCATATTAATCCTTTTCCTTAAAAAGATAAATCTAGAATATTCCCAAATTAATTTGGATATACAAAATATTTTCTATTCCTTAAATTATTTAACAAATAAATAATTTAATCACATGTCTTATTATTTATCATGAAAACAAATTTCCCAATAAAAATAAAAAACTAAAATGCGGCCAAACCCTAGGTTACACGCATTTTTTTGACAATTGGGCCGAGTCCACGAAAAATTTATTTTCCATGTATTTAATTATCTAGTCCAACTAAACAATTAATCCACATATCAATTACATAGTCCAATCCAACTATTTAATTATATTTGAGGTTAAACGACGAGAAAACATATGCTATGTTAGGAGCAACGTCGGAGACCATGGACCCATATTCAGTAGCTACAATAAATTAAATAATATTATCCGTCAGACCGAACAATAATATTCAATCTATTAATTCCGGGATTACACCACCATAAACCCGAAACTGAACTCCGCCGAATATAGATAACTTACACTCAACCATGAGTTGATAAGGTGTCCACTGATATAATCATTACATACGGATAAATCCACCATAGACTGTTCGTTTCGATTCGGGATATTTCCGTAAACCCTTCTCGAAACCTCTTATCCTTATTAACCATTAACCCCTTAGTGATCAATTAGTTCATAACTAACATAATATGAACTCCCGGGATCGATCAGTTTCTAGGATTAACAAATAAGGGAAATGTATGTCTACTTCCCGAGGGAAGGAATAAATTCCATATATGTGATAGCACAGACTACTCACTCAATCCAGAATAGAGCCAGCGAGAAGTGTTGGACCACATACTACGAAGTCATCCTTACTAACACTGAAGGATGCAGGTTATTAGATCTAAACGAATTAGATCTACGCGCAGCGGATGGATCAAAACTTATACAACACAATACATAATTAAAGGACTTAAACTACTACAAGGGGTTAAGATAATGTTACCAATATCGGGAAGAGACTCCTTGATCTTAGGATGAGAAGCCTTGATCTTCCAATGTGTTCTCCAAACGGTGGTTGGTGGACACCCTTCTTGATATGAGAACCTCCTTGATATGCATCCAAGAAAAACTCCAAGTTTTTCTCCAACCGGGTGGAGCTAAGGATCGAACTCCTTAGCCTTTTTTCTCTATAAATTTCGTGGCCCTCTATTCACCTAGGGCTCGGGGAGAACTCTCTTTTTATAGGCAAAATACAAGAGAGAAAACCTATACCCAATCGGTTTAACAAAATAAAAGTGATAATTCTAATTATTATTATCCAATAAAAATAAGAGATAATTACAATCTTATAATAAGAAAATATAATTATCATTATAGTTAAGAGATAAATAATAAATAAATTATTTTCTTTTATTTATCCAATTAATTATTTAACAAATAAATAACTAATTACACAATATGTCATTATCCAGGAAAACTAATTTCTTGGAAAATCCAAGACATATTGGCGCCACACTTAGCCCACCAGGCCCACAGAAAATGTCTTTTCTGTGTATTATATTATTTAGCCCAACTAAATAATATTAATGCATATCAATTAATTAGCCCAGCCAATTAATTATCACTGAGGCCCAAATAACAAGATTATTAGTCCGAATTACAGAAGCCACATCGGGGACCATGGACCTATAACCAGTAGCTCCAATAATTAATTATTCATCGAACCGAATAAGTACATTAATTATTAATTCCGGGATTACGCCACCATAAACCCGAAACTAAACTCTACCGATTATAGATGTATACTTATACTCAACCCATAGAGTGAATAAGCGTCCATTGATATAATCACTACATACGGATTAACCCTCCATAGACTGTCCATTCTGAGTGGGAAGTCTCCGTGAACCCGACTCAGAATATCTTATCCTTATTTACCATTAACCCCCTGATGATCAATTAGTTCACATATCTGACTAGTGATCAATTAGTCTAATATGAACTCCCGGGATCGATCACTTTCTTAAGGCTAACAAATAAGGGGACTCGTCTCTCTACTTCCCGCGGAAGGAATGGATTCCATGTCCGTGAAAATCGAACTACTCACTCATCCGGAGATAGTGCCAATGAGAAGTGGCTTGGAACACATATCTAAATGAACCGTAACTAACACATCAAACACTACCCCGGGACAAGCAAAGACCCAGTGATCACCTCAGGATTAAGGTTGATCCATATATGATCATCTAATGATTTAATAAGATTCCTCGATTACGGAATTATATCGAGAAATTCGATTAAATCGGTCCGATCTATATGAATGCCATCATATATATAAATTCCCCACGTAGGTACCCTCTACCGACAGTCCGGATAAGACTATCACACCCTAAGGTGTCCTGGGCGCATTATTGGTGTTTTAATCAAGAGACCCTAAACTCTGATTATGTTCACCACGGACTAACAGTTTAAGTATACCACCACTAACTCAATCCTCATGTGTAATCCATACACCGAGTTAAGTGGTTACATACGTATATACTTAGGGTTTACAGCAGTGTATCACTTTACAAGCACAAAGCAAGTAATAAGGTGAGATAAATTATGTCATTCATTATTAAAAACAATTACACAAATTGTCTTTCGGGCACTACACCTAACAATCTCCCATTTGCACGAAATGACAAGCAACGATTGTTTTTAGAGCACACCCTTTCTCATCTTATTCACAACACTCTCCCACTTGCTATAAAAGCAGATGAGATATATCCCTCAATGTCGTACCCTCCAAGTACTCGACTTGGTACACTGATTAGTTAGGTTGTCGACTCGAGACGATCTTTAGGATTGAAACGTCGTCGGTCCTTCCAATCAGGCGGTACTCTCTCTCAATATGCTTTTGACTTATTGTGACTGAGAAGATCCTTCTAAGCTATCTCTTCACTGTTTTCACAATGGAGTGATATCGGCTTATCAGACCTGGAATTGCTCCCAGACCAAAAAGGAAATTCTAAGCACTATGAGTAAACACTGAGCCCGAGATCAACTTAATGATCATCCTTAATCTGACTACAAGTCAGAATCAGTGTAGTCAACCATATTCAAGTTTGCACCTGAATATACAAGCATATGATTCCTCATTCTCTAACGATACTTGAGGACGTACTAAACCACTACTTATTGCTTGAATCCAAGATTCGATTGCGATTGACTCGTTTTAAGCTGACTTGCCCTTATCCCAGAGAGACTCTATCCCATTTTCTCTTTATCCGAAAATTTGGAGAATCATTCCTGAGAGGTAGGGTAGGACTACTCTCGATGAATGCTGCAACCGTGTATGCATAATCATCTTATTCAATAAGATAGGTGGGATAGCCAATGACTCATTCTCGTGAATTTGACCGAATAAGATTCTTAGAATATAGTCCAATTCTCTCATCCAGAGAATCTTGGCCTGTCAGTTTCCGACTTCAGATAGCGCACACATGTTCTTTCCAACTATTTCAGTGTTATCATTCATGAACACTAATACTACTATTTTACCAATATTGATACCAGTCTACAAAAGACTTATCAATATTCTGGTCAAGTCCACATATTTTAAAACATACGACTTTTAATGACTGAGAGGTTCTCTTACATCCACAAAGGACATAAGTCCCGGCGGTCAACTTTGCCATTTGTTCTAACCAAGACCCTTCTGTTCCGAATGAATCCAGACTCGGTTTTACGGCAAGAAAGTCTCAGGGAATCACCTCTATTTTCTGCTTTCTAACGAAATCTAGCAAGACTGAGTGGTGAGAGAGTTCAAGGTCTGGTTAACTCTCTCCTTTTTAGGGAATCACCCCTAGACCACTCAGCTTTGTGCTGAAAGTTAAACTTTCCTATTCATTCGACTCTTTTCAGCGTAGGACCAATTACTCCCACTGGGCCTGAGACACTCAGGTGGTTCTACAAGAGGCTAAACAGAACTGGAGTACCAAAACTCCATTCACAGGGATAAGGTTTTCGAACCAACCTCTCTGATCAGAATCCTATACAGCCCACAAAGAGCCACAGGTTGTCAATCACCTCAGCAGACTATAAAGTCCACACAACCATAATGGGTCAATGGTTAAACCATACTCCCACTGCGTTCTGGGTGGATTGACATTCTGATCTAGTAGTATTTATCAGTGTAATCACCAACAACCGATGTTGGACGTGGTCTGATTAAATCAGATAGTAACTTCCTTTGGGTAACTGTTGGGCAGATTTTGCATCATTAAAACAAAAGAAAATTTATAAAACCTATACTACCATGCAAAACTACCTCCTAACCGGCCGAATACCGGGTAGTTGCTAGTAAAGTTGGATAAGTACGGGTATCGATCCTCAGGGAAAAGGGATGTTGAATCTAATCTAATTAATTCTTCTTTATTAACTAAACCTAAACCTAAACTAAAACAGAAAAGTAATGGACCAGAGGATTGTTAATCCAAAGCCAGGAAGGATAAAAGTGATAAAAGCATAAATAAAACTACGAAAACGGTAAATCTGTCTAACGAACATGATAACGACTGAAGCGATCAAACATGGAACGAACCATAATCCACCATCCCGCAACCCTTAATTTCTTCCCTAGATTATCTTATAGTGATTTAATTCAAGTTGTGGTTTCACTTATCATACGTATGAATTCCTACTTTCGTAGATGAATTCGCCTATCAATCTCTATCTTTCGATTTACGGAGATTAACGCATCATAAAATAAACCAAGGTGCAAGATTTACTAGATCTAACAACCTAGACATTCAACCTATCAACTTTCGTTTGACATAGATCAAACGTCTAATCTTTCCTATGGTGATCTCGCGTTTACACCGACTTTCGTCCTACGGTAAACATCAAACATGCACATCTTTCGATATAAATGCAATACACAAATAAACATAGGAAAAATACAATCTTTAAATTAAACTCATCCATAAAATATCCAAAGAAAGGAAATAAGAGAAAGCTGAAAAATCTCACATGGCTGCTCCAGTTTGATCATCTTCAAGCCAACACCATGATCGAACCAAAGAAGAGAAGAAACGACATAAAATAAACACCTAATCTAACCCCGGATCACCCGAGCACAAGGCTCGGGTGATCGGCCTTGTAGCCAAGTTGCCGCTGCTGTTTGCTAATTTGCGGCTGCCAATAATGTAAATTGTATTATATGATGGTTAGGGTAAAAGCTGCGCTACTATTTATAGAATAAATAGGTCGGTCTCAGCATGGAATATGCGGCTGGAATAATTCTTTTAATTAGGATTTTGCATGCGGTTATCTCAAAAGAAAAGTAAGGCGGCTGGAAGAATTGCGGCCGTGGACGCTCGTCTGAAAATCAAGACGCCCGTCTGCTGCATGGACTGAGGCTGGAACGTGCGTTTATGGTGCTGCTGAACTCTCTGTACTAATCCTTCGTTTAGATATTTATTGGAATAAAACTTCTAAAATTCATATCTTGAGTTGTAGACCTCCAAAAATTATGATCCGAATGTCATAAAAAAGCTCTCGGAAAACTCTACAACTTTCATTCGGACTCTTCTTCGGAAAACGCCTTTTTGCTTAGCCCGTCGTATCCCGAGTATTTTTCGGGATTTTCCAATACCACAACATCATTATCCAAACTTGTAACGCTCATATCTCGGGCCTCGTAAGCCGGAATGAAGTGATTCAAGATCCTGTAGAATCCTCTCTTCAAGCACTACAACTCTTCTCTTGAGGTCGAGAGTCAAATCAGTGTATATCATATCAAGAACTGCGTCGGAAGTTCGGCTGCTTGAAAGCTTCATTCCAAGCTTTATCTCCATCTTTATCCTCTTCCAAGTCAAAAAACATGTATCTACATTGCATCCAAACACCACAAAAACGTAACAATATCCAAAACCTTATAAAACAATCAAATAATCGTACAAATTGATACGTTTTGCATATTACCTATGAAAAGCCTCATTTACTCAATATTTAACTATAACGCTCGAATATCTATGAAAATCATCCGAATATGGGGAAATTGATATAGAAAATATATCCTAAAAACACTACAATTTAGCCCTTAACAACACCCCCACACTTAAACCTTGCTCGTCCCGAGCAAGACAAAACAAGAACATACCATCAAGAATCCACATAACCCGACACGAGATATAGTCAAAATCATGACAAGCTAGTATTCGGCAAATCGACCTCACTCGGTGATGTGTGTGTGCGAACCTACTAAACTTCCACCGATCCTCTCTCGATATAATACATCAAGCACTAACAGTTATCCGGTCAACTAAACGAAAACTTCATTCTATCTACAAAGACTTACCTAACAAAAACTAATTACCAAGAACATAGTAACTAACTCACAACTAAATTCCTTTACTTAGTACCAAGAAAATACCTTTTGGGTCTCTACTTGGGTTTAGATCAACTTGACTTAGAATTCCAAAAAACGTTTTACATTTTATATATCCTATCGTCGCGTCTCAAAAGTATAACACACTCCCCTACATTAGAGGAAGTCACCCTGAGATCACTCAATCCCTTACTGTCCAAGGTAAAACACACTCCCCAATTGGGGCAGTATCCAAATGGACTCGAGGTGATAGTTATAAACAAAATTCCCGCAAAGAAATTTTATTCATTTATTTCTATTTATAGATATATATATTTTTATATTTTTCAAACTCTTTGGAAACTCTCGGTCAAATATATTTCTAACACATTCAAGACTCTTAAAGTTTTCAAAACACTAAGGTACGAGATTCTAACTGTGAGTATAGCACTAGTTCTTAACTTTCATTAATGCTAAATAAGTGTTATCTCGTATCAAGAATTAACTTTCCTTTAACTAACCGGAAACTATTCTATATTTGGCTCTTCATCTAATAGGTTCGTGAAATGAAGTTCAAGTGAGTATCGACTTACTAAACCTATTCTCGAACATGATATGACTACGATAACAACTAAAGGGTGCCGGATTATAAAACTAGCATGCAATTGAAATGTTACTCGGGACAAAACAAAATTTTGAAAATTTTGCACTTTTCATAAAAATTATAACTAATATGAGCAAATGAAAGTAGATACACATAAACCATCCCCTCCCCCACACTTAAATTGCAACTTGTCCTCAAGTTGTGCAAAAATAAAAAGAAAAAGAAAACTTAGCCGATTGTATGCCGAAAGGGAGCTATTCGGAAGTGTTTCG
Source organism: Gentiana straminea (assembly GCA_036785695.1). Taxonomy (NCBI): domain Eukaryota; kingdom Viridiplantae; phylum Streptophyta; class Magnoliopsida; order Gentianales; family Gentianaceae; genus Gentiana; species Gentiana straminea. The sequence goes on along the minus strand of JAVUPR010000326.1, from coordinate 6,314,287 downwards.
AACCAAATCCAAAAATTCCCCACGAACTCGATGATTGTGGACCATCCACCGGAAAACGATATCATCTAAAAAACTCACAATAGCTAATGCAAATACCCCGCACACTTGACAAACATGAAATACCTCGGGGATAGGGGGAAGATAACATATAAAGCACAGGAAAGGAAGTCTAGAGAATTTTTAGATTAAGCTCATATAAAGATGGACATATACATGGAATATTACAAAATAGTAGGGCTAGGTGCAACTACATGAAAAAGATATTACAATGCAATCTACGTGAAAAAATCCTAAAAATAAAATAAAAACGAGGTAGTATTACGGAAACCGACAGTTAACTACACTCAAAAAGAAAAATAAACTAGGTGGTATTACGAAAACCGACAGTGACCACACTTAAGAAAAATAAAAGGAAAAATAGAAAAACAATGCAACTATATGAAATGCAACTAAATGAAATGCATTTAAATGATATGCAAAAAGAAAATAAAATAAAAGAAAGAAAACTAGCCCACTATATGCAACACTACATATGTATAAACGTCTACCACATAATGACAGGTTACGATAAACGACAGTGCTGTCACTAGTGCCGACGCGCCTTAAGACTTATCGAAAGTGATAGACTTATGGAAACCAACAGTCATCTATCTAAACAGGTATAACTCATAAGATGCAATGGTAGCATTACGAAAACCGACAGTAGCTACCCATATGAACTATAAAAACAAAGGAAGCACGTAAGTCTTAAAAGCTTAAAAGATTCATCGGAGCGGTATGTAGCATACGGAAACCGACATTAGCTACTAATTAACAATAAGAACGATTATAGCTTACGACCGACAAATCACTATAACATGCCTAGATGAATCATATCTAAAGAATTGATCAATTATCTAACATGGATTCATAGATGGAAAGGTAAAAACATATAAGTTCGGGGCATCTATGTAAAAATCAATTAGCCACGAAGCTCGAATGAAAAATCCACATCAAATAAAAGCATTGAAAATAAAATCAAGAAATTTAGAACCCGGACCGAACCCCGGACGAACGTTCACTTAGCGTTCGGGCGGGACGGGCGTTCCACCTTGCAGACGCTCGTCTGCCTTGAAAACCGACCGGATGGGCGTTCAGAAAGTATAGACGCTCGTCTGGTCCTCTAAATCAGAACAGGATTGAAATTATTTGAACGGACGAGCGTCCAATACTTCCCAACGCTCGTTCACCTGCGGATGAAAAGCGGGACGGGCGTCCAACGAACGACGCTCGTCCATACAACAAGAATGCACAGACAGCAGGAAAAACACAGCCAAACCCTAAATACTTATGAACACAACACAACAACACAGATCACAGCACAGCAGCCTTATCAAATTAAGCACAGGGGTTAGACTAGGTAACACATAAACATATAAACTTCACGTAAAACAAGTTGAGTAAAAAACTTTTGCACATTCTTAACCTAACGGTCATCGAAACACGGCAAAATAAAAACTCTCAACTTGGTATACGCTACTTTTATTAAAAACAAAAATAAAACGTAACAAAATCGAGAACTAACAAAACTAGATTCAACATGACACCTATTCCCCGGCAACGGCGCCACTTTTGTTGGGGAGATTTTGCATCATTAAAACAAAAGAAAATTTATAAACCTATACTACCATGCAAAACTACCTCCTAACCGGCCGAATACCGGGTAGTTGCTAGTAAAGTTGGATAAGTACGGGTATCGATCCTCAGGGAAAAGGGATGTTGAATCTAACTAATTAATTCTTCTTTATTAAAAACCAAAACCTAAACTAAAACGGAAAAGTAATCGGACGAGAGGATTGTTAATCCAAAGCCGGGAAGGATAATTGCGATAAAAGCATAAATAAAACTACGAAAACGGTAAATCTAACTAACGAACATGATAATGATTGAAGCGATCAAACATGGAACAAACCATAATCCACCATCCCGCAACCCTTAATTTCTTCCCTAGATTATCTTATAATGATTTAATTCAAGTTGTGGTTTCACTTATCAAACGTATGAATTCCTACTTTCGTAGATGAATTCGCCTATCAATCTCTATCTTTCGATTTACGGAGATTAACGCATCATAAAATAAACCAAGGTGCAAGATTTACTAGATCTAACAACCTAGACATTCAACCTATCAACTTTCGTTTGACATAGATCAAACGTCTAATCTTTCCTATGGTGATCTCGCGTTTACACCGACTTTCGTCCTACGGTAAACATCAAACATGCACATCTTTCGATATAAATGCAATACACAAATAAACATAGGAAAAATACAATCTTTAAATTAAACTCATCCATAAAATATCCAAAGAAAGGAAATAAGAGAAAGCTGAAAAATCTCACATGGCTGCTCCAGTTTGATCATCTTCAAGCCAACACCATGATCGAACCAAAGAAGAGAAGAAACGACATAAAATAAACACCTAATCTAACCCCGGATCACCCGAGCACAAGGCTCGGGTGACCTGCCTTGAAACTCCCAGAAAAGTGCCGCTGCTTAATGGTAATTTGCGGCTGCCAATAATGTAAATTGTATTATATGATGGTTAGGGTAAAAGCTGCGCTACTATTTATAGAATAAATAGGTCGGTCTCAGCATGGAATATGCGGCTGGAATAATTCTTTTAATTAGGATTTTGCATGCGGTTATCTCAAAAGAAAAGTAAGGCGGCTGGAAGAATTGCGGCCGTGGACGCTCGTCTGAAAATCAAGACGCCCGTCTGCTGCATGGACTGAGGCTGGAACGTGCGTTTATGGTGCTGCTGAACTCTCTGTACTAATCCTTCGTTTAGATATTTATTGGAATAAAACTTCTAAAATTCATATCTTGAGTTGTAGACCTCCAAAAATTATGATCCGAATGTCATAATTAAGCTCTCGGAAAGCTCTACAACTTTCATTCAGGACTCTTCTTCAGAAAACGCCTTTTTGCTTAGCCCGTCGTATCCCGAGTATTTCTCGGGATTTTCCAATACCACAAAGCATCATTATCCAAACTTGTAACGCTCATATCTCGGGCCTCGTAAGCGGAATGAAGTGATTCAAGATCCTGTAGAATCCTCTCTTCAAGCACTACAACTCTTCTCTTGAGGTCGAGAGTCAAATCAGTGTATATCATATCAAGGACTGCGTCGGAAGTTCGGCTGCTTGAAAGCTTCATTCCAAGCTTTATCTCCATCTTTATCCTCTTCCAAGTCAAAAACATGTATCTACATTGCATCCAAACACCACAAAAACGTAACAATATCCAAAACCTTATAAAACAATCAAATAATCGTATAAATTGATACGTTTTCATTTTACCTATTTAAATCATTTACTCAATATTTAACTATAACGCTCGATATCTATGAAAATCATCCGAATATATGGGGAAATTGATATAAAAATATATTAAAAACACTACAATTTAGCCCTTAACAAGAACCGTACTCCAAGGTCTAAGGCTGTTACTTATAGATTCTATCAGAAGAATTGTGACAGTCCAACTGTCACTTTCTGATCTCAAGAATCTTACAACCAACCTTCACTCGTCACATTAAGATATTTCACGAATAGTATATTCTGTGCGTGTGTGCAAAATCTCCAGTCCTACCTTCAAGCACTAAGTGCTAAATGCCTACATTTACGGAAGTGGTGTGAACCGAATTCACTCCTTATCCATAAATTCACGAGCATCTTCTAGGTAGACTTCTCGGTTTACATAATAATGCTAACCGTTATTTTGCAACAATATCTTAACCGAGTTAAGCAGTGTATTGTAGCACATAACTAACTATGCAAGGCGAGGCTACGGTTTCTTCCTCAGTGAAAAACACTCCACTTGAAGGCAGGCCGAGCATCAGTCCAAAGACTATGCGATAGCCTATTTCTGAGCATTGAATACTCTATTCTCTGCTAAAATCAGAGACTCCTCCTCGTATTCTTTCGATAAACTAAATTGTGTTTCGAGCAGTTATCAGACAAAATGTCTCCACTCAAAAACTCCCACTAGCTTGTTTCTCTCACTCGACCCCGAAGGTCATGATGAACAAGCTATGTTACCCCTTCAAATCTATTACCCTTTCCCAATTGAAAGGAAGCTTAGTCATTGTTCCTTTAAGACAGTGTTCCGAGACTGGGAGATAGGAATCACCCTTAGCCAGTCATTAGGTCTTATCTCTAGGATATATGCACTAATTAATAGATTTTGAAGAATCATTTATCTTAATACGGAAACCATTCGCCTATAATAGTTTAAGACATGTTACATATACCATTTCAGCATTTCTTAGTGGTTCTGACTTTATCAAACAAAAGTCCGAGTCTCGGATTCGTACTACAAATGTCATTTTCACTTTCTTTGAGGCAACAATATATCGAGTTAAAAGTGAATCCATTTGTTTCAACGAATCTATAAACAGAAAAATAAATTTTTGTGTGATATTCAAGGATAGAATCCGAAATTCATTTCCTTATATCACTCCCACTATTCTAGCTGAAATTACTGCCTATTGTTACTCTATTAATCGTTAATGCAAAGCTCTCTTGTTCTTCCAAAGAACTTAGCTCCCGAGTCGAGTTACTCGGTTAAGAAAGTTGCTAAGGATTCATTGGTTAGTGATCCGAAATCACTTTCCTTATCCTATACTTTCTTTACCTAATGTTTCGGTTTAGCTCAAAACTTTAGTTAAGATGATTAACACTTATAGACATTCTTTCCCATTCTTAACTTTCCTTAAAAGGAAATAATCTTGAACTAGCAGTTCGTTTGAGTAGACACTACTCGTGAACTGTGGGATGTCTAATGAAAGCGTTACCCAGTGGGACTAATTTTCCAATAAATTAGAAAAACATAAGATAAAAGCTCCCACTAGTTTATCGGTTTCAAATACCGTCTAACTAGCGACACTTTAATTGATGATTCTCCAATTTTTCTATTAGAAAATTTCTCGTGTAGACATTACACAATTAAAATTCACTAGACGAATTTTATCGTCCCAATCATCTTTCAAACTAACTATGGTTGTCTCTCGTTCAACACGAGTGACAGCAGTGACATACTTATTTACGTCACTTAAGTCTTGAAGGCTCAAGAGAAATATCTCTTCCGAAAAATTAATCGCATGTAAGATCAATCTGTACAACGTTCTAGTTACTTACCACTTTTTAACGAAGTCATAACTAGTCAATTTTACACTAGCAGTCTAGCACCCTAGAGAGATATGTATAACAGTTGTAAATAATAATTGACAGAAAATAAATCCAAATCATACGCTACTTATAAATTTTAGGAACATAAACTAAGTACTTATAGTATATCCTACCGTTCCAAGGATTTAATCTAATGCCTCAGTGCCTCCTTAGGGTAGGTCAAAGAGGTTTCGATTAATATTGAAGATCAGATTGAGAATCGAACATCTCATTTGTGATCGTCAATCATCTTTCCTTTTTCAGCCAAGGTATTACCAAAATACCCTTTATGAGTGTGACCTACTGTTTCAGATTTTTAGGTAGACCCCGAGTATGCCGCCTTAGGGTCGGTCAGTGACCCGACGAGTACCCAAAATCCTATCCTTTCGGAGACCAAGCCTTGAATTTTGATAGCGGTGAAGGCCTTCCTTAGGGGGCCGAAATCAAAGCCGGCACGAGGCGTCACCATTCTCTCACGTTGCTTGTGTCAACAGTAGAGGCCGTGGGGTCGGATGTCGCCTCTCCCGCTCCCACTCAATATTTTGAAAAAAGTGTTGGGTTTACTGATCACGTTTTTGGACTTGATGTTACATTAAGGAAAAATAAATCATAGGCCCGAATGTTGTCGGTTACGTGGGCTAGCCCACCCGACCTATTCGTTGGAACATATGTGGCCGTCGGATGGGTCATGACTAGGGGAGCTCCGTTGAGCCGTAGTGGCTCTTCGGATGGCTCAGCCTTGCCAGACCCCCGTGCAAACGCCACACGTGGAGGGTGAAGTCGATCGAGCCGTAGCTACTATTGACCACCCAACCGTGGTTAAACCACTTTCGAACCATGTTTGCCCGTGATTATCCAATCCTTAAACATCAAACTTTCACGTAGACACTACGGAACAAAAACGTAATCTCGTCTAGGTAAGGTGGAATTCACCGAGAATCCAACACCTTAACCACGAGGTTTCGAGATTTTACTCCTTATGCTTTCGCAGAGTGGGATTCACCGAGAATCCATCACCCAACCTCGACGATTGAAAAAACCCATGTTCCTCGGTTTTTACCCTAATTAGTTTCTAATTAATATCAAACAATTAATTAAAACTAATTGCGTGTTTTATACATGCCTAACTAATTCCTCGAATTAATTTCTACATGTATGCATATGGAGTGGAATTCATGATATGATGCATGTCATGTCAATTTTTCCGGTTCTACACATACAATCTAAACATGTATACTAGTGCGGAAAATAAACACCGAGATGGACCGTTGGCACCCCCGTATCTAATCTATTAAAAAATAAATAACCAAAACCCTAACTAGGGTTTACTTCTTTTTAACATAATCTGCAGCTGTTTAAAATCTTCGACGATCGGCAAACCAAACGAACTCGGATCGCGACGAAACTTTCCAGATCTGTTTCTCACTCCTTGGTCTTCATTATGGACGGTTGGATCGGAGCTTTGACTTGTCAATCTTCTCCAGTGAGCTGCCCAACTTGCTGCTGAATCTGACTTTTACACCAGCGCATCAATGACTTCCCGAGGCCTATTGGGAATCGAGATGAATCCTGATCGACCTGAAATTTTTATTCCACGTAAATAACTCCATATATTTCGATCTTACCGGTTGGATTTGTGTTTCAACGGTCCAAACCCTCCCAGAAATTCGAGGAAGTCACAGGTAGGGTTTCTGTGAATCCTGCGTTTTTCTGTTACAGCAGCTTCTTTGCAGCAACGAACGGATATCAAAACGGACTCCGATCATTGCCAAATTTTGTGGAATTGTTCATCATCTTCCAATATTGATTCTGACCGCAGGGATCGTCGTTTCAACGGTTCGATCAATGGGAAAAACGAAATAACTAAACAGATCTATTTTCTGGAAATTAAAATTGCAATAACAAATAAATTACATAATTTCCTATACTCATATGAACGAATTTTCATCGTTTATATGAGTTTACAATAGATCTAACGGGTAAACAGTGTCAACCCTCAATCCATCTCTTCAACCATAACAATTAATCATTATCAAAGCATAAAACAATAAATAAAATTTACCTACATGCAATTTCACTCCTTTAAATCGTTTAATTATGATTATGACTATATAAATCGTGGAACCTGACTCCGATACCACATGAAGGATGCAGGTTCTTAGATCTAAACGAATTAGATCTACGCGCAGCGGATGGATCACAACTTATACAACACAATACAAAATTAAAGGACTTAAACTACTACAAGGGGTTAAAATCATGTTACCAATATCGGGAAGAGACGTCTTGATCTTAGGATGAGAAGCCTTGATCTTCCAATGTGTTCTCCAAACGGTGGTTGGTGGACACCCTTCTTGATATGAGAACCTCCTTGATATGCTTCCAAGAAAAACTCCAAGTTTTTCTCCAACCGGGTGGAGCTAAGGATCAAACTCCTTAGCCTTTTTTCTCTATAAATTTTGTGGCCCTCTCTTCACCTAGGGCTCGGGGACAACTCTCTTTTTATAGGCAAAATCCAAGAGAGAAAACCTATACCCAATCGGTTTAACAAAATAAAGAGATAATTCTAATTATTATTATCCAATAAAAATAAGAGATAATTACAATCTTATAATAAAGAAATATAATTATCCTTATAGTTAAGAGATAAATAATAAATAAATTATTTTCTTTTATTTATCCAATTAATTATTTAACAAATAAATAACTAATTACACAATATGTCATTATCCAGGAAAACTAATTTCTTGGAAAATCCAAGACATATTGGCGCCACACTTAGCCCACCAGGCCCACAGAAAATGTTTTTTCTGTGTATTATATTATTTAGCCCAACTAAATAATATTCATGCATATCAATTAATTAGCCCAGCCAATTAATTATCACTGAGGTCCAAATAACAAGATTATTAGTCCGAATTACAGAAGCCACATCGGGGACCATGGACCTATAACTAGTAGCTCCAATAATTAATTATTCATCGAACCGAATAAGTACATTAATTATTAATTCCGGGATTACGCCACCATAAACCCGAAACTGAACTCTACCGATTATAGTTGTATACTTATACTCAACCCATAGAGTGAATAAGCGTCCATTGATATAATCACTACATACGGATTAACCCTCCATAGACTGTCCATTCTGAGTGGGAAGTCTCCGTGAACCCGACTCAGAATATCTTATCCTTATTTACCATTAACCCCCTGATGATCAATTAGTTCACATATCGACTAGTGATCAATTAGTCTAATATGAACTCCCGGGATCGATCACTTTCTTAAGGCTAACAAATAAGGGATCGTCTCTCTACTTCCCACGGGAAGGAATGGATTCCATGTCTATGAAAATCAGAACTACTCACTCATCTGGAGATAGTGCCAATGAGAAGTGGCTTGGAACACATATCTAAGTGAACCGTAACTAACACATCAAACACTACCCCGGGACAAGCAGCACCCTGTGATCACCTCAGGATTAAGGTTGATCCATATATGATCATCTAATGATTTAATAAGATTCCTCGATTACGGAATTATATCGAGAAATTCATATTAAATCGGTCCGATCTATATGAATGCCATCATATATAAATGCCCCACGTAGTACCCTCTACCGACAACGGTCCGGATAAGACTATCACACCCTAAGGTGTTCGGGCGCATTATTGGTGTTTTAATCAAGAGACCCTAAACTCGATTAAGTTCACCACGGACTAACGATTTAAGTATACCACCACTAACTCAATCCTCACGTGTAATCCATACACCGAGTTAAGTGGTTACATACGGATATACTTAGGGTTTGCAAATGAGTGTATCACTTTACAAGCACAAAGCAAGTAATAAGGTGAGATAAATTCTGTCATTCATTATTAAAAACAATTACACAAATTGTCTTTCGGGCACTACACCTAACAAACACATCAAACTCTACCCTAGTCTAAGCAGTCGTATGTGATCACCTCAGGATTGAGATTAATCCATATATGATCATCTTGTGATTTGATAACACTTTTCGATCACGGAATTATATCGAGACCTCAAATGAAATCGGTCCAACCCTACATGATTATCATCATATATAAATGCCCCACTAGGTACCCTATTACCGACAGTCCGGATAAGATGTCACACCTAAAGTGTTCTGGGCGCATTATTAGCAAATTAATCTTGAGACCCGTACTCAGATTAATAAACGCTACGGACTAAGTTAATTTTAAGTACATCTCACTAACTCAATCCTCTTGTGTATAGCCATACACTGAGTTACGTGATTACATAAACGAGGTACTTAGGGTTTTTAGTAGTGTCTTAATTATAAGCATACATGCATATAATAAGATGAATTATTAATTCTGTCATAAAAACAATTAGATAATTGTCTTTCGGGAACTACACCTAACAATCTCCCACTTGCATGAAAGGCTAGTGGATTAATTGTTTTAGAGCACACCCTTTATATCTATATCTACAACATTCTCCCACTTGCTCAAAACAACTGAGTCGTATCCCTCAAATTTGTACCATCCAAGCGCATCTTAGTAATTCATCCTTCCAAGCACGACCGGAGTGTGCCGCCGCAGGGTGGGTCAGTGACCCGGCGCGTACTTAGAATCCGAATACCATGTGACTTGGTACACTGATCAGGTAGGTTGGCGGCTTGAGTCAATCTTTTGGATCGAAACGGCATTTCCATCTAATCCAGTGGTACACTTTCAATATGCCTTTAAGTCAACACTGAGGACAAGATCGACTTAACGATCATCCGTAATCCGACCTAAAGCCAGAATCCGTGTTATCACTTATATTCTAGTTTGCACCTGAATATACTAGCATATTATTCCTCATTCTCCCGAAGAGACTTGAGGATTCACTAAACTATTAGATGTAATATCGTCGGATCAATCATAGATTGACCCGATTACGCAGCGGAATGCATCAGATCTTGAACTAAACGAAACAAAGAACATAAATTCAAGATCTAAACCTACAAGGGGGTTTAGGAGCCTACCTTTTTATGGTGCTTAACTCCAAGAACAAAAAGGCTCCTTGAACACGTGTATGAGCAGCCACATCCTTCCAACGTGTGTCTCCGAGCAACACCAGGTGGATAGTGTTTCCCGTCGCCGGACCTCCTTGATATGCTACCGGAATAATCCCGAAGATTATTCTAACTCGAAACCCGAAGAAAATAGCCGAAAATTCCAAGCTATATTTCTTCCAATATGGCGTGTATAAAAGTGTGTCAAAAGGCTTGGGAGAACTCTCTTTATATAGGAGAGTAATCCTTGTCCTCCAAGGATTTAATAATTAAGAGATAATTATTACATTAATCCTTTTTCCAAATAAAAGATAAATAAAATAATTATCCCAAACAAATTAGGATAAATCATATTATTATCTAATATTCCATGAATTATCATTTAACAAATAAAAGATAAATCACATATTAAATAATTATCCAAGAAAACTAATTTCCTAATAATTAAATAATATAACAAAAAAATGCGCCACTTGTAAACCCAAAATAAGTCCACACGCATATTTCTACATTTGACCAATTAGGTCAAAAAGGTCAACACACTAATTTGGGCCGAGTCCACGAAAAATTGTCTATTCCGTGTATTTAATTATTTAGTCCAACTAAACAATTAATCCACATATCAAATTAAATAGCCCAATCCAACTATTTAATTATAATTGAGGTGCAACGACGAGAAACCTATATGCTATATAGGTTTCTCGTCGGGGACCATGGACCCATATTTAGTAGCTTCAATAAATTGAATAAAAATTATTCATGAGACAGAATAATTATATCCAACCTATTAATTCCGGGATTACACCACCATAAACCCGAAACTGCACTATATCGAATATAGATAACTTACACTCAATTTATGAGTCGAAAGCATCCACTGATATAATCATTACATACGGATAAATCCTCCATAGACTGTTCACTTCGATTCGGGATATTTCCGTAAACCCTTCTCGAAACATATTATCCTTATTGACCATTAACCCCCTAGTGATCAATTAGTTCATAACCAATATAATATGAACTCGGCCAATCGATCGCTTCTAGGGTTAACAAATAAAGGAATAAATACTGTCTACTTCCCGAGGGAAGGAATGGATTCCATATACGTGATAACACACTACTCACTCATCCCGAATAGAGCCAACGAGAAGTGTTGGACCACATACTGCGAAGTGATCCTTACTAATACATCAAACTCTACCCTAGTCTAAGCAGTCGACTGTGATCACCTTAGGATTGAGATTAATCCATATATGATCATCTTGTGATTCGATAAGACTTCTCGATTACGGAATTATATCGAGAACTCAAATAAAATCGGTCCACCCTATATATATGATTATCATCATATATAAATGCCCTATTAGGTACCCTATTACCGACAGATCCGGATAAGACTGTCACACCTAAAGTGTTCTGGGCACATCATTAGCAAATTAATCTTGAGACCCGTACTCAGATTAATAAGCTCTACGGACTAAGTTAATTTTAAGTATATTTCACAAACTCAATCCACGTGTGTATAGCCATACACTGAGTTATGTGATTACATAATCAATATACTTAAGGTTTCTATAGTGTATTAATATTGGCAATAAATGCGAATAAATAAGATGAAATAAATTCTGTCATTTATTTTAATAAAACAATTACAAATTGTCTTTCGGGCATAAAACCTAACAATCTCCCACTTGCACGAAAGGCAAGTGGATTAATTGTTTTAGAGCACACCCTATATCTATATTACAGCAATACAACTCCCACTTGCTCTAAAGCAAATAAGTCATGTCCCTAATACCAATAGTTTCCAAGTGTCGGTTGAAGACTTCTAACGGCAATGTCTTGGTGAAAGGATCAGCAGGGTTATCAGCAGAGGCGATTTTCTTGACGGAAATGTCACATCTTTGGATTATCTCTCTGATTAAATAGTACTTTCGCTCGATATGCTTCGACTTGCGGTGACTACGGGGTTCCTTCGAATTAGATATTGCCCCATTGTTGTCACAATAGAGAGCGATCAGATCGTTGTGATTTGGAGAGACCCTTACACCACTCAGGAACTTCTTGATCCAAACTGCTTCCTTAGCTGCCTCAGAGGCCGCTATATATTCAGCTTCCATAGAAGAATCAGCCGTGCTGGATTGCTTGACGCTTCTCCAAATGACTGCACCACCACCAATGGTAAACACCGAGCCGAGGTAGATTTGAAATCATCTCGATCCGACCGAAAGTCGATCGGTGTACCCCTGTACATCCAGGTTTGCACCCGAATATACCAAAGATATAATTCCTAGTCCTCTTCAAGTTCTTTAAGAGGTTCTTTACTGCAATTCAATGCTCATTGCCGGGATTAGACTGATAACGACTGACGAGTCCAACGCCATAACAGATGTCAGGTCTAGTGCACAGCATAGCGTACATTAGACTACCTACAGCCGAAGCATAAGGCACTCTTTGCATAACCTCTATTTCCTGAGGAGTCTGAGGACTCTGAGTCTTAGAGAGATGGACGCCATGACGAGTTGGTAGGTAACCCTTATTTGCGTCCGCCATGTTATATCTAGCCATCACCTTATCAATGTAAGTGGCTTATGAAAGAGCTAACATCTTGTTCTTGCGATCCCGTATTAATTGGATCCCGAGAACATAATTCACCTCTCCCAAATCTTTCATTTGGAATTGGCTGGCCAACCAAATTTTAACGTCCGACAACATCCCCTTATCGTTTCCAATTAGGAGAATGTCATCTACGTACAACACTAGAAACACAACCTTATCCTTGATGATTTTCTTGTATACACAAGGTTCATCAGGATTTTGTTCGAAATCATATGACTTAATGGTGTCATCAAATCTATGATTCCAAGACCGAGATGCTTGTTTTAACCCATAAATGGATCTCAGCAACTTGCACACTTTGTGCTCTTGGCCTTCCTCGATGTATCCTTCTGGTTGCTGCATATAGATTTTCTCATCGAGAAAGCCGTTAAGAAACGTTGTCTTGACATCCATTTGCCAGATTTCATAATCTAGGCATGCAGCAATAGAATGGAGGATCCGGATGGATTTGAGCATGGCCACAGGGGAGAAGGTCTCTTCGTAGTCTATACCCTCTCTCTGTGTGTAGCCCTTAGCTACAAGCCATGCTTTAAAGGTTTGCACCTTACCATCAACTCCTCACTTCCTCTTGTAGAGCCACTTGCTCCCTATGGGTTTTACCCCTTCGGGGCAATCTACAAGTTTCCAGACAGAGTTAGAGTACATGGACTCTATCTCTTGATTCATCGCGTCAACCCATAGATCCTTGTCACGATCATCCATGGCCTTGCGAAAAGACACTGGATCATCTTCCACACCATCAGAGACGGCTACGTTCGCCTCTGATTGTCCATACCGATTTGGTGGCCGAACCACTCTCTCAGTACGTCTGGGTGGATTAGGAGGAGGGGTGACTGTTGTATTCATAGTATTGTCTATAGTGACACTAGGTGGCACTTGTGGTCTGACCTCGTCAGAAAGTAACTCCTCAAGTATGATTTTACTTCGAGGCATGAAATCTGTCATATATTGATCCTCCAAAATCGTGGCATTAGTCGAAACTATCACCTTGTTATCTTCCGGATCGTAAAACAGACCTCCACGTGTTCCCTTGGGGTAACACACAAATAGACATACCTTCGTATGCTTTTGTAGTTTACTAGTCTTGTCTACCAGCACATGTGCAGGACATCCCCAAATACGGAAGTGATTTAGGCCTTCCGGCCGTCCCCTCCACATTTCATAAGGTGTCTTTGTGACAGACTTTGACGGTACTACATTCAGTATGTATACCGCTGCTTCTAGAGCATGTCCCCAAAAGGATATCAGTAGCGAGGCATAGCTCATCATTGATCTGACCATGTCAATCAATGTTCTATTTCTCCTTTCAGCAACTCCATTTTTCTGTGGTGTCCTAGGCGCAGAATGTTTGGAACAGATCCCATGTTCAAGTAGGTAGTCAGTGAACTCAGTATCTAAGTACTCTCCTCCACGATCAGAGCGAAGGCATTTCAAGGACTTTCCTATGCCTTTCGGCTTCTGCTTGAAATTCCTTAAACTTACCAAAAGCCTCGGATTTTCGATGCAGCAGATAATCATATCCGAACCTCGAGTAGTCGTCGATGAAAGTAACAAAATACTCGAATCCGCCTCTAGCTTGCACATTCATCGGACCATAAAGGTCTGAATGTACTAACTCTAGAGGTTCTTTGGCCCTATTCCCTTTTGACGAGAAGGGACGCTTAGTCATTTTTCCCTCTAGGCAAGATTCGCAGACGGGCAACGAGTCAACATATAACTCTTTTAAGGAATCACCCTTAGCCAGTCGTTTGATTCTTTCCAAGGAAATGTGACCTAGCCTAAGGTGCCAAAGATATGTACTATCTTCTTTATGAGAAATTTTCTGCCTTTTAGCAGATTTTAGATGTGCTACTTTAAACATTTCAGTATTTAACAGGGGAGCTTGCGTGGGTTTAATGAAATACAATCCGTTTTCTAATACAGTAGTACACAAAGTAAAACCATTCTTTGAAATAGTAAACTCATTATCCATAAAAGAAACAGAGTACAACTGGTCTTTCAAAGCAGAATACGAAATTAAATTTCTACGAAAATTCGGAATGAAATAAACATTGTCTAAATGTAAAACTTTATTCCCAAAATGTAAAACCACAGCTCCCACTGCTTTTGCTGAAACTAACGCCCCGGTGCCGACTCTCATAACTTGAGCTCCTTCCTCTAGCTCCTCAAACGAACTAAGGATCTGTAAAGAAGAACATACATGGTTAGTAGCTCCAGTATCCAGTATCCAATTTGATACATCTTTAGCTACATTAAAAGATTCCAAGACAAGTAATTCATGATTACCTTTATTATCTTTCCCATTTCTAGCCTTAACCTTCCAATCCTTTACATCTTTGAGATATACGGGGCAGTGACGACGCCGGTGCCCTATCTCATTGCAGTAATGACACTTTCCCTTGGGCTTGGATGGTGTATTCGGCTTAGCCTTCTTCTTCATAGGTTTAGGCGCCGGTGCAGTTTGTTTCTTGTTCTTTTGCTTACCCTGCTGGTTTGACTTAGACGCCTTGGCTATGACCACATTGGCCTCAGCCTTCTTTTCCTGGTCTAGGGTTTTATCTTTCGTAGAAAGACCCTCATAGACTTGACAGTTCGTTGATCAACTCCGTCATGGAAAGGTGAGCCTTAGACATGACGTAGGCGGTCCCGAATGTCGGAAATCGAATGTCGAGAGATTCGAGAATCACTGACACTTGGGTAGCATCGTCTATAATCGCACCATGAGTTGCTGCATCGGTAAAGTAACTAATCATGTTCATCACATGACCATTAACCGACTGACCCCGCCTCATCTTGGCATTGACAGCCTTCCTCACGGCCTCGTGTCTTGCTTGATCAGACGGTTTGCCAAACATGGTGGTTAAATACTGCAAGATTTCTCATGCAGTATTAAAACCCTCAATCTTGCTCCGAATGACATCCGACACTGAGGCTAAGAAGATGCCTCTTGCCTTATTATTCGCCTATGTCCATTTTTTATGTTGATCGCAAATGCGTTTAGGCGGATTTTGAGGGGGAAGAACAGGGCACTCCTCAGTCAAAACAAATTGCACATTCTCAAATATGAGCACCACGTTTACGTTACTTTTCCACTTAGTAAAATTGTCGCCATTTAGCTTATCATTCAGTAAAGTTTGAATTTGCGAAGACATGTTGCTGTAAATAAAATGACAGAAATTTAATCAAATATACACTACTATATTTTGTATTTTAGGAATAATAAACAATATAAAGTCTATCCTACCATTCCAAGGATTTAACCTCACATAGTACTGTCCGAGAGGGTCGATATCGGTACTATGACAGTTAAACTGAGACAATGTCTCTCAATGATTAAGCTTTGAGAATCGAACATCTCATGGGAATCAGACATCCTGGGCCTTTAATCATTGATTACCTTCCTTTTTCTAGCCTAGATATTTTGAAAATATCCATAAAGAGTGTGACCTACTATATCAGATCTCAGAGTACGCCCCGAGTATGCCTACGAGGGGCAGGTCAGTGACCCTGCGAGTACCCGATATCCTATCCTTTCGGAGACCAAGCCTTGAATTTTGATAGCGGTGAACAAAATCCGAAGGGGGCCGAAATCAAAGCGGCACGAGGTGTCACCATTCTTTCACGTGCTTGCATCTATAGTAGAGGCCGTGGGGTTGGCTGTCGCCTTCCCCGCTCCCACTCAATATTTTGAAAAAAGTGGTGGGTTTACTAATTATGGTTTTGGCCTTGAAAATAAGAAACAATAAATCAAAGTACTCCGAATAGGGTCGGTTATGTAGGCAAGCCTACGCCGTCTTATTCGTTGGAACATATGTGACAGTTCAGGACAATCCGGCAGGAGAAGCCCCTGTTGAACTGATGTAACGTACATCACACGTGGAGGGGAGTCGATTGAGCCGAAGCTCGGTTGAACTCGCCCAACCATGGTTAGACCATTTCCGAACCCATGTACTAAGATTCTCCGATTTCTAAATTGTCACCGAAAGCGTAATCTCGTTTCTGTTTAAGGTGTGTTCACTGGGAATCCATCACCGAAAAGCTCAACGATTTATCCAAGTGGGATTCACCGAGAATCCATCACTAAAATCGTAACGATTGACAAAAACCCGGGTCCTCGGTTTTTATAATTAGCTACTTATTATATAACTACCACATATTAAATTAATAAGCATTCATACTAATTATTCGAGTTATACACGTCTATTTTAATTCGAAATTAAAAACTACGTGTATGCATTGGAGTGGAATCATGAAGATGCAAGTCATGGCAATTTTCTGGTTTTAAGCACGTAATTTTGATCAAACACAAAATTGTACCGAAAAGTAAACACCGAGATGGACCGTTGGTACCCCCGACTAACTATTTTCAAGGAAAAGTAAAACTTATACTATGTCTTCGAGTCTTGATCTTCGAATCTTGAACTCGAACCGCCGGATCACGAACCACGAGCACCCGAGAGGAGAAAAGGATTTTAATTAAATAAAACCAATTTATTATAATTAAATAAAATGCGGCAGACTTTTATAAAAAAAATTAGGTTAAAAAAAATGACATACAGCCGCATAAAAAACCTAGCCGCATGCAAGTTTTATAAACAGGACTTATAGTGACGCTTTTCAGCGTCGCAGAAAGTCCTGTAGCAGTTTTTTAAAAAAGTGTTATTTGTTTATAAGGACGTGTTTTGGGACTTAATTAGGCATTTTGGACACTAAAAAAAGATCATTAGTTATACGGACGGATTTTAAACAACTTTCCTATTTTACCCTACACAATACCGTTCATTTACAACCAAGGAAAACACCTCATTCTTCGGAGAAGAAAGAGCTCTCATTAAGTAGCTTGGCTGCGCTCCGGCGATTGGAGCTGCTGCTTTCATCTTCTTCCTTGCTCCGGCAATTTGACATAGGGAGAAGCTTCTCCGGCTCTCTACCTTACTCCGGCAGGCTTAGAATGTCTTCAATGATGCTGGGGTGGGTTCTAATGTTCTTCTCTACTCCATACATCGATTGAACCCCTCTCTTCTCTGAGTTTTAGAGCGGTTGAATTCTTCATTTGTCCTCCGGTGATTTGGTTGTGGTGTAGTTCTCCGTTTGATCCTCTCAATGATACCTAGGTTCGCTTGATACGGAACGGCTGAACTAATTTATGAACTTTGGCGTCTTGATTGGGAGAAGTCCCTTTTGATCGTGTTGATCATCTTCTAGGTTGCCTGGGTCGGTATGAAGCTCTTCGCTGCTCCAGATCTCTGCTGAGCTCTCTATTCATTTGGGTTCCTTTGAGTCTGGTTTCATTTTGAAATTAGGGGTTTTCTCTATTTTTACGGATTGGGCTGCTCTTTTTCATGTTTTGAGGATTCAGATTCTGGGACAATGATACTTTGGAGGTTGGCTGCAAGTGCTCCCCTTGATTTTGTCGGGTATCTACTTTTTGTTCTTTGTCTCCGTAGTTTTGGTACGCTGTTGCAATGGTTTCTGAGTTGACTCTCCTCTGATTTCTGTTTCTGGGATTGGGTTGAAGCTAAATCAGTATTTTTTGCTGCTGTAATGTTATCATTTTTGGCCGCTCATTTGTATTATGTTGCACTTGCGCTCCTTCGCTATTGTTGAGGTCTTTCTGTTTTAATTGCGGTACTTTGCTTGGTGATCGCTTTAGCCTCTCTATAATGATAGATTTTAAGCTGTCTATGAAATTAAATAATCAGCTTTGAGAATTATTCACCCACCATCTACAATCATGTATCTTCATGTTTATTTGAGCTTATATTTCATGCATTTTATTGAATTGCTATTTACTTTTAGAGTAGAAGTGATTGTGGCTGAAGAAGGCACATGAAGAATTTGTTTTCATTTTACTCCACCTCTTGAATGCTTGTTTAGTTTTCTGTGGGTCTCAGTTTGGTGGTTCTAAAGTGTTGTTTGTTGCTGCAATGATATCAGTTATGGCCTCTCTTTTGCTTTTAGTTGCACCTCCTCCGCTTCTCTCTTTGCTTTTGTTGAGGCTTTCCTGGTTTGTTTGTTGCTTCTTTGAGATCAGTTTTGGCCTTTACTTTGCAATTGGCTGCTTCAAATGCTAATGTATATGTGGCTGGCCCTCCTTTACAGTCACCATTTTTTGCTGCCTGTTTTCTGCATTTGTTGAGATTTTTTATGATTTTGCTTGGTTCCTTGCTGATCCTGAGGTTGCTTTAGTTTCCTTGCTGATACTTTATTGTTTTTAGAAGTTGCTTCTTGGGTTTGCTAAGAAGTTGTGTGTTCCTCTCCTTGGACCATATCAATGGGAAGAAACATCAGCGGGCTTTGTGTATGTCTATGCGAGTGGAGCGTTCATCTCTGCATCAGGTTCATGAGCGCTTTGATATGCTCAAGAAGCGGAAAGATGCCGGCATCTTCAGTGAACAAGATTTCGATGAGTGGATCTTGAAAGTGCAGGAAGAAGAGGAAGAATGAAAAAGACAACGACGAGAAAAAAAGAAAGAGAAGAAGAACGAAAAGGCAATGGAGGAGGAAGAACTTGAGTTAGATCCTGATGTTGCAGCCATGATGGGCTTTGGGGGTTTCGGATCTTCCAAGAAGTAAAGGGCAGTGGTGGATTTGGCTATTTTGACATTCATAACAAGCACTTGTGTTTTACAAGACGAGGTTCCAAGCTTTTGAAATTGCTAAAAGAAGGGATGTGGTTTGTAGAGTTTGTTGTTATGAATGAAGGGGGATATCTATAGTTATCTTTCAAAAAAGAAATAGACCTGTCAACAATGTCGTTTTACTGATAAATTTCCTTTTTTTAACAGATGTAATATGATGCACTTCTTGAATTCGAAAGTTACGAGCTTTGTTATGCGTTTTTGTGTGTGCGTATATTAAACTCGGTATCGTACTGAGTTTGGTACACAAACCATGTAACTTTGTACTTTAATTTTCATTTTCATTAGTAAAATCTCGATCCTTTGGTTTAAAAAGAACAAAATTCTTCATTCTTTGCCTTTACGTATCCAATGAGATCAAATACTACTTGTTAAGGTTGATTGTTATTGGTAGGAGGCACTTGGTTTGTTCTTGAAGTTTAAGTCAATTAAGGGGAATAATAATGGTTTATATAAAAGAAAAAACCCTTCATGATGCTTTTTTATTTATCTTTGAAAAAAAAGTGACATTTGCATAATGTGTGTCACTGCATAAAATGTTGGTGTCGTTGGATGATATTTTAGTTTTTCCTTTCTTTTTTTTGAGTAATGATCCGGACACAACGAGTGTCACATCGTGTATCGACACCGTTGATCATGATGTAATAATGATCAATTAGTTTAACATGCATCACCTTGAAACAAAGAAAGCAAAGATATACGTTGATGGTGGGTTTGTGTATGATTTGGCGATGTCACTGCATAAAATGCCAATGTCACTGCATCAATTGTTGATGTCGCTGCATAAATTGCCGATGTCGCTGCATAAATTGTCGATGTCACTGCATATCTGATTGCCGATGTCACTGCATAAATTGTTGATGTCACGCATATATGATTGCCGATGTCACTGCATAAAATGTTGATATCACTGCATATATAATTGCCGATGTAACTGCATAAAAAATATGAATTAAGGTGAAAGATTTATGTTGATCGTAGTTTTATATCAAAAGATATAACCATTTGAAGTCGATTTTATGAAGAAAATAAATCAATTTTATGAAATTAAGTCGGAAAAATATCAAATGTCATCACGGTGTTGTTTACTACTTCTTTACTACTTCTCATTTTATGCTCCTTTTGTACTGCATGTTGTTGCTTCACGAATGGATTGTTCATCTTCAATTGTCACTGCATTTTTACGTGTCGCTTCATCTTCACATGTCATTGCATCACGTCAATTTTTATGAAGAAAGTTTCAATTTTCAGAAACTAAGTTGAAAAAATATCAATTTTTATGAAAAGCTTTGGATGATATTTTATTTTTTTCCTTTCTTTTTTTAGGAATGATCCGGACACAACCGTTGTGACACAACGAGTGTCACATCATGTATCGACACCGTTGATCATGATGTAATAATGATCAATTAGTTTAACATACATCACCTTAAAACAAAGAAAGCAAAGATATACGTTGATGGTGGGTTTGTGTATGATTTGGCGACGTCACTGCATAAAATGCCAATGGCACTGCATAAATTATTGATGTCACTGCATAAAATGCCAATGTCACTGCATAAATTGCCGATGTCACTGCATAAAATGTTGATGTCACTGCATATCTGATTGCCGATGTCACTGCATAAATTGTTGATGTCACGCATATATGATTGCCGATGTCACTGCATAAAATGTTGATATCACTGCATAAATGATTGCCGATATAACTGCATAAAAAATATGAATTAAGGTGAAAGATTTATGTTGATCGTAGTTTTATATCAAAATATATAACCATTTGAAGTCGATTTTATGAAGAAAATAAATCGATTTTATGAAATTAAGTCGGAAAAATATCGTCATCACGGTGTTGTTTTATCAAATGTCACTGCATCCCGGTGATCACCGCATCCGATGGTCTCGCATCGTCGATGGTCTCTCGCATCGCGGTGTCTCTCGGATCGGGGGTGGCCACTTCATCGCGGTGTCTCTCGCATCGGGGTGGCCACCGCATCGCGGTTTCACTTCATCGCGATGTCACTGCATATCTGATTGCCGATGTCACTATCCGATTGCATAAATTGTTGATGTCACGCATATATGATTGCCGATGTCACTGCATATATGAATGTCGATGTCACTTCATATATGATTGCCGATATCAATGCATCGTGGTTGTCAATGCATCACGGTGTCACTTCATCACGATGTCTCTGCATATATGATTGCCGATGTCACTGCATAAAATTTTGATATCACGGGTCTCTTTTGCTTAAAAGTTTGGTAACTTTGTAAAATAAATATATTTTCACACAAAGCCAATTAAGGAGAAAATATACTGACACTTGATGGTGAATATGCCACTGTTTTGATTGCATTCACATTGAATAAGATGGTGTCATTGCATATTGTGTCACTTCATAAAATATGTTGTCATTGAATGTCACTTCATAAAATGTTTGTGTCATTGAGTATCACTGCATAAGGTAACTTTGTAAAATAAGTGTAGTGTCATTCATATTAGGGGCGTAATTGATCCGAGTCGAGTTGATACTCCCTAAGGGTTCGAGCTCGACTAGACTAGAAAATTTTGGGCTCGATTGAGCCATAAAAAGACAAGATCAAATTAGACTTGCTAAATACTCAATATAGCTCGACTCTGCTCGTAAGCTTGATTATTTACTTAGAATTCAATTATTTTTTATAAAATATAACAAGATCGAGGTCGACTTGTCTAATACTCGACTCGAATAATATTATTTGAATTATAAAGAAAAATTATAATAAATGTATCGGGTGGGTGGTGGATGGATCGGGCGCGGTCACTACATCGTCACACGTCACATCATTTTCACATGTCACTGCATATTTGATTGCCGATGTCAGTGCAGATAAAATGTTGATGTCACAGCATATTTGATTGCCGATGTCACTACATAAATTGTTGATGTCATTCATTTATGATTGCTGAAGTCACTGCATAAAATATTGATGTCGCTGCATATCTTATTACCGATGTTACTGCATAAATTGTTGATGTCACACATATATGATTGCCGATGTCACTGCATAAAATGTTGTTATCACTGCATATATGATTGCCGATGTCACTGCATTAAAATATGAATTAAGGTGAAAGATTTATGTTGATCGTAGTTTTATGTGATTTAAAACCAAACGAGGACTCGTTTCTAAATGATTACTACGTCCATCATACCTCAAAACTAGTGTTTGCTGAAAGTACCTTAGCAGGAGATTGGTTGAAAAATAGGCATGCATTTGCTGTTTTCCAAACCTAAATCCAGTTGAAGGTTTCTGGATTCCATTTACATGTATAAGCAATTTAGATTCTTGCATAAATTGTTCCACTGAACCTAGCTGTACACATTAGACCATTAGAATTGCATTTATGCAGAAACTCAATCATTAAAATTTAGAGAAATTATTTGCACAAACACACACATAAGAGAACTAGCATCATTTTTTTAACAGATTGTCTATTTTACTGACTCAAACACCGCTTTCTCTATATATTTTAGAGAATCTATGTTCGGAATGAAATGCATTAGAATCTCTATAAGACATAATTCAAATAGGGAATTTTGTAATCTATGCGGTACATGTGGTGTAGATCTGAGTAAAAATTATGTTGCATATATATGGTTCTAATGTCTATGTTACAAATTTACCTTAATTTACAGTATATAGTGCAACCTGCAACTTGCAAAACACCCCAGCAAAGTCAAAAAAACCTCCAAAATCTAGTGTGCTTGGACCATAATATCAGCATCAAACCATAAGAGGTCTCTACAAAGCCTATTGCTCCAAAGGATGCAATGTCATTTGCCAAATCACAGCCATTAATTAGCCCAAAGCTGCCTACAATCTACATCAACCCAATTCCACATTACAGCACCCTGCCTCGCCTCCTACGGCCAAGAAAAAGAAAAAGAAAATAGCAACACCAAAGTAAAAACAGAGTAGAAAAGACTCAAAAAAGGTTCAGACCTGTTTTCACTCTTCATATAAATGAAGAGTGCTTTTAGGGGTAGAATGCGTCGTAAAAAATTACAGCTTCATCAGTGAACAAATCTTGTACTTTTGAAATCAGGAAGCATAAGTTGGAAATGGAAGCAGCTTCAAGTAGCTCCAAACCAGCGTACTAATGCAATTATCAGGCCATTAGAAATGTAGCTCCCTGCATCTTGCATCTTCTACTTGCACTCTTCAAGAGAGATCCGGCCTAAGTGCAAGTGAGGGGAATCTGCAACCAGAAAAACGCAAGGCCAGGACCAGACTAACACCACAACACAACTCTAAATGAAACACTATCACAAGATTCAGAAACACACCACAGCTCTTTTCAACGAAAAAAAAAAACAACACAGCTGAGGCAAAATGGGATTCTTCTTACTATTATGCTAATTGGTATGTTATCATCTGGTTTCACTGCTTCTACACTCCGATTTAGCTCCGATTCCGCTGTTTCTCATCGCCGTCAATAACCTAGAGCCGTAAATAGAGGTTGCTTAATGTCTGGAAGTAACTGTTGCAGCAATGAAGAGAGAATAAAACAGGGGTATTTGGGTCTATCTACCTATTTTTTGTCCTTATAACTAAGTGTTTGTTTTGGATGTCTTTTTTGCCTAATTAAGTCCAATATGCGTCCTTTTAGATAATTGTCCCATTAAAAAAACGTTTTTAACCCTTTCTCCTCGTTCATACCTAGGGTTTCGCCTTGATCTTCAACTTTTCTTCAAGATCTTCATATTTTCGAGCCCGGAATAACAAAATTACAATAAAAGATGCTACTTTTACATGGTATTTCGAAAAAGACATTAAAAAAATAAACAATTCCTATGCTCAATTGTTACAAACCAAAGGAGCTACAAAATAGATCTACGGGTAAACAATACCAACCTCAATCCATCTCTTCAACCACAACATTCACAAGCATACAACATGATTAAATTTCGAATTTACCAAAAAAACGAAATAAAAACACCTAAAACATGCTTTTCCACTCCAAGATCTAAAATTCATATACTTTGATCGTTAGATCAAAGGCTCTGATACCACTTGTTGGATGTAATATCGTCGGATCAATCATAGATTGACCCGATTACGCAGCGGAATGCATCAGATCTAAATGAAACAAAGAACATTAATTCAAAATCTAAACCAACAAGGGGGTTTAGGAGCCTACCTTTTTATGGTGATTAACTACAAGAACAAAAAAGCTCCTTGAACACGTGTATGAGCAGCCACAGCCTTCCAACGTGTGTCTCCTAGCAACACCAGGTGGATGGTGTTTCCTGCCGCCGGACCTCCTTGATATGCTACCGGAATAATCCCGAAGATTATTCCAACTCGAAACCCGAAGAAAATAGCCGAAAATTCCAAGCTATATTTCTTCCAATGTGGCGTGTATAAAAGTGTGTCAAAAGGCTTGGGAGAACTCTCTTTATATAGGAGAGTAATCCTTGTCCTCCAAAGATTTAATAATTAATAGATAATTATTACATTAATCCTTTTTCCAAATAAAAGATAAATAAAATAATTATCCCAAACAAATTAAGATAAATCAGATTATTATCTAATATTCCATGAATTATCATTTAACAAATAAAAGATAAATCACATATTAAAAAATTATCCAAGAAAACTAATTTCCTAATAATTAAATAATATAACAAAAAATGCGCCACTTGTAAACCCAAAATAAGTCCACACGTATATTTCTACATTTGACCAATTAGGTCAAAAAGGTCAACACACTAATTTGGGCCGAGTCCACGAAAAATTGTCTTTTCCGTGTATTTAATTATTTAGTCCAACTAAACAATTAATCCACATATCAAATTAAATAGCCCAATCCAACTGTTTAATTATAATTGAGGTGCAACGACAAGAAACATATATGCTATATTAGGAGCCACGTCGGGGACCATGGACCCATATTCAGTAGCTACAATAAATCGAATAAAAATTATTCATCAGACCGAATAATTATATCCAACCTATTAATTCCGGGATTACACCACCATAAACCCGAAACTGAACTCTATCGAATATAGATAACTTACACTCAATTTATGAGTCGAAAGCGTCCCCTGATATAATCATTACATACGGATAAATCCTCCATAGACTGTTCACTTCGATTCGGGATATTTCCGTAAACCCTTCTCGAAACATATTATCCTTATTTACCATTAACCCCTTAGTGATCAATTAGTTCATAACCAATATAATATGAACTCGGCCGATCGATCAGTTTCTAGGGTTAACAAATAAGGAACTGTCTGTCTACTTCCCGAGGGAAGGAATGGATTACATATCTGTGATAGCACAGACTACTCACTCATCCCAGAATAGAGCCAACGAGAAGTGTTGGACCACATACTGCGAAGTGATCCTTACTAACACATCAAACTCTACCCTAGTCTAAGCAGTCGACTGTGATCACCTCAAAATTGAGATTAATCCATATATGATCATCTTGTGATTCGATAAGACTTCTCGATTATGGAATTATATCGAGAACTCAAATCAAATTGGTCCAGCCCTATATGATTATCATCATATATAAATGTCTCATTAGGTACCCTATTACCGACGGTCCGGATAAGGCTCGTCACACCTAAAGTGTTATGGGCGCATCATTAGCAAATTAATCTTGAGACCCGTACTCAGATTAATAAACGCTACGGACTAAGTTAATTTTAAGTATATTTCACAAACTCAATCCTCATGTGTATAGCCATACACTGAGTTATGTGATTACATAATCAATATACTTAAGGTTTTCTGTAGTGTATTAATATTGGCAATAAATGCGAATAAATAAGATGAAATAAATTCTGTCATTTATTTAAATAAAACAATTACAAATTGTATTTCGGGCATAAAACCTAACATAAACATCCCATTTCATATTCATCTACAGGTTTAGATAATCATTCCTGAGAGGAAGGGTAGACTACTTCGTTGAATGTTGCATAAATGCAATAATATCTTAACCAGGTGAATGGATGGGATTGCCAATAATCGATTCTCGAGAATTTGAGCGAATCAAATACTTTAGAATGAATCCCGATGGCATGTCAGACTCTGACTTCAGATAACACACCCATGTTGTTCCCAACTGTTTCAGTGTTACCATTCACAAACACTAATCTTCATACTACTTTACTAATATTGATGCCCAGTCTACGAAAGACTTATCAATATTCTGGTCAAGTCCACATATTAAAATATATGACTTTGAAATGACCTAGAGGTTTGCTTTAATCCCCAAAGGATATAAGCTATGGCAGACATCCTGCCAAAGGTTCTTTCTGAATAAATTAAGATGCCGTTAGTCTCGCAAAAAGGTCTTGGGGAATCACCGCTATTTACTGCTTTGTACGAATCCATTATTTGTTCTATGCTAAAACCCTTCTGTTCTATATAAATTCGGATACCGTTGTTCGTCAAGGAAGTCTTAGGGAATCACCCATATTTCCCGCTTTCTGGAGAAATCAAGCAAGACTGAGTGGTAAGAGAGATCACGGTCTGGTTAACTCTATACCGTTTATGGAATCACCCCTAAATTTTTCCCAGGTTTGCGTTGAAAGTTAAACTTTCCTATTCATTCGACTCTTTTCCGTGTAGTTCCAATTACTCCCACTGGGCCTGAGATACTCAGGTGGTTCTACAAGTGTTTCAACAGAACTGGAGTGCAAACAACTCCATTCACAGGGTTATGGCTTTTAAACCAACCTCTATGATCAGGATCCTATACGGCCCACAAAGGACTATAGGTCATCAATCTACCC
This sequence comes from Gentiana straminea, assembly GCA_036785695.1. NCBI lineage: Eukaryota > Viridiplantae > Streptophyta > Magnoliopsida > Gentianales > Gentianaceae > Gentiana > Gentiana straminea. Next base: position 6,286,967 of record JAVUPR010000326.1, on the reverse strand, counting down.
TATAGACCGTAAGGTCCTGCAATGGGTAATTGACAAACCATACTCCCACTACGTTCGGGGTGGATTGATATACTGATCTAGTTTATTAGTTTTTATTAGTGTTATCACCATCTGCCTGTGTTGGATGTGGACTGAACAAATCAGTTAGTAACATCTTGAGTACAAACACTTCAAAATCCAAAGCTGTGATTTATAGACTTTATCAGACCGATTTTATAATCAACCTTTACTCACTACATCAAGATATTTCACGATCTAAACGTGTACACAAAATTTCCAGTCCTACCTCCAAGCACTCGTTGCTAAATGCCTCTATTTACGGAAGTGGGGTGAACCGAATTCACTCCGTATCCACAAATGCATATGCATCTTTTAGGTAGACTTCTCGGTTTTTCATTACAACGTAAACCGTTATTTTGCAACAAATATCTTAAATGAGTTCAACAGCGTATCGTTGCACATCAATAAGTATATAAGGCAAATTTATGGTGTATCCCTTAGTGAAAACATTTCACTGGGAGGCAGGCCGAGCATCAGTCCCGAAGACTACACAATAACCTATTTCTGAGTATGGAATACTCTATCTCTGGTGAAATCAGAGATTCCTCCAAATATTTTGTATAAACTTACCGGAGTTTTGAGTAGTTATCAGACAATATGTCACCACTCAGAAGCTCCCACTAGCTTGTATCTTTCATATGACCCCGAAGGTCTATATGAACAAGCTATGTAACTTCTTTAAATCTATTGCCCTTTCCCGATTGAAATTTTAACTTAGGTGTTGTTCCTTTGAGACAGGGTTCCTTTGACGGGGAGATAAGAGTCTCCCTAAGCCAGTCTACAAATCTTGTCGTTAGGGAATATGCACTAATTAATAGTATAGAAAGAAGCGTTTATCTAAATACGGAAACCATTTGCGTTTATATAGTTTAAGATGTGTTACTAATACCTTTTTAGCAATGCCAAGTGGTTCTGACTTTATCAAACAAAAGTCCGAGTCTTGGATTCGTGCTACAATGTTATATTTATCGTCAATAAGACAAACAAATTATCCAATTGAAAATGAATACGTTCGTTCCAACGAATCCGAAAACAGAAAATGAATTTTCTATGATACTCAAGAATTGAATCCGAGATTCATTTCCTTATATCACTCCCACTAGTCTATCTCAAATAACTGCCCATTGTCTATTTTATTTATCGTTTAATGCAAAGCTACCTAGTTCGTCCAAAGAACTTTAGCTTTCGAGGAAATTTCTGACGATGCATTGGTCAGTGATCCGAAATCACTTTCCTTATCCTCTAGTTTCCAATTTATTAATATTTCGGTTTAGCCTTAAAACTACTGAGTTTAGATGATTAACACGTATAGACATTCTTTCCCATTCTTGACTTTCCTTAAATGGAAACAGTCTTGAACTAGTTGTTTGTTTGAGTAGACACTACTCTTGAACTGTGGGATGTCTAATGATAGTGTTACTAGCTTGGACTATTCGATTTTTCTAATCGACAAATCATCAGAGCAAAGGTCCCTCTAGTTTATCGGTTCAAAATACCGTCTAACTAGCAACACTTTGTATTTATGATTTTTCAAAGATTCGAAAATCCCCCAGAACTAAGCTCCCACTAGTTTATCAGTTCCAAATACTGTCTAACTAGCAATGCTTTGTTCATGATGTTTCAAAAGATTGGAAAAACTCCAGAGCTAAGCTCCCACTAGTTTATCAGTTCCAAATACTGTCTAACTAGCAACGCTTTAATCTTCTTTTTTCAATGAAAATAGAAACTCATGTGCAGTCTATTACACATTTCTAATGATTCAGAAAAACAAAAAATCATAAGACTAAGGCTCCCTCTAGTTTATCGGTTCCAAATACCGTCTAACTAGCAACGCCTTATGTATATGATTTTCCAATTTTTCGATTAGAATTTTTTGCCGTGTAAATACACCTTTTAAAATTCACTAAATGAATTTATCTGATAGTCCTATATCATCTTTTTGTAAACTAAGTATGGTCATCTCTCGTTCAACACGAGTGACATCCGTGACATACCTATACTATGTCACTTAAGTTTTTAAAGGCTCAAGGGAATAATGTCTTCCGAAATATTAACTGCATTTATTGATAATTCACAACGTACTTGTTACTTTCCACATTTTTAATGAAGTCCTATTACTAACAGTTTAGTAGCCTAGAGATTAAAGTTGTAAAATAAACATGACAGAAAGTTAAATTCAAAAAATAAATTTTCCCTACTAGATTTTTATTTTAGGAATAATAAACTTGTTTAAAGTCTATCCTACCATTGCAAGGATTTAACCTCGCATCGTACCACGGCCTTTAGGGTCGGTATCAGCACGATGACGGTTAAACTGAGACAATCTCTCTCAATGATTAAGCTTCAAGAATCGAACATCTCACGGGAATCAGACATCCCGGGCCTTAATCATTGATTACCTTCCTTTTTCTAGCCTAGATATTTCGAAAATATCCATAAAGAGTGTGACCTACTATATCAGATCTCAAAGTACGCCCCGAGTATGCCGTCTTTAGGGTCGGACAGTGACCCAACGAGTACCCGAAATCCTATCCTTTCGGAGACCAAACCTTGAATTTTGATAGGGGAGAACACCATCCTTAGGGGGCCGGAATCAAAGCGGCACGAGGCGTCACCCTTCTCTCACGTGCTTGCATCTATAGTAGAGGCCGTGGTGTTGGTTGTCGCCTTCCCCGCTCCCACTCAATAATTTGAAAAGGTGGTGGGTTTACTAATTACGGTTTCGGTTTTGACAATAAGAAACAATAAATCAAAGTACTCCGAACAGGGTCGGTTATGTAGGCAAGCCTACGCCGTCTTATTCGTTTGAAGATATGTGACAGTTCAGGCCGATCCGGCAAGAGAAGGCCCGTTTAGCCCGAAGGCTTATCGGCTATGCTAAGTCTTGTCGAGCCACTGTAACGTACACCACACGTGGAGGGGAGTCGATTGAACCGAAGCTCGGTAACTCGCCCAACCATGGTTAGACCATTTCCGAACCCATGTACTAAGATTTTCCGATTTCTATGTTGTCAACCAAAGCGTAATCTCGATTCTGTTTAAGGTGGGTTCACCGAAAACTCAACGAATTATCTAAGTGGGATTCACCGAGAATCTATCACTAAAATCGTAACGATTGACAAAACCCGGTTCCTCTGTATTAATAATTACTTACTTAATTAATTAACTACCATATATTAATTAAAAAAGCTTTTAATTAATTATACGAGTTATACATGCATAATTTATTCCAAATAAACTCTCTACATGTATGCATTGGAGTGGAATCATGATATGATGCATGTCATGGCAATTTTCCGGTTTTTATCACATATTTTCGATCATACACGAAAAAATAACGGAAAAAAATAAACACCGAGATGGATCGTTGGTACCCCCGTATCTAACCAATTAAGAAAAAAAAACACAAACCCTAACTAGGGTTTACTATTTTCTAATCTGCTGCTGCCGTGTTTTATCGACCATCGGACATCCAACTGAACTTTGAACGTCACGAAACTTTATGGACCTGTTCTTCACTCCTCCTACTTCAATCTGAACGGTTGGATCTTCGTTTCAACGGTCCAATCTCTTCCGTAAATTCGACGAATCGACAAATTGGGCCGCAAAGTGCTTTTACGACACAGCAACAACTTTATTGTAACGATTGGACATCGAGATGGACTCCGGTCGTCACGAAATTTTGAGGGTTGTTCTTCAAATTTTAGTCTTCATTCTGACCGGAGGGATTGTCATTTAAACGGCTCAATTTCCGGGAATTAAAAAAAACCGAACAGAAACAAAACAGATCTACTTCTATGAAACTAAAATTACAAAATTTCCTATACTCATATAAACGAATTTATATGAGTTTACAATAGATCTAACGAGTAAAAAATACCAACCCCAATCCATCTCTTCAACCACGACAATCACAAGGCAACATACATGAATAAATTTCGATGCATATAGAAAAGCAAACGAAAAACAAAAAACAATCTAACATGCTTTTTCCACTCTAGATCTAAAATTCACATACTTTGATTGATAGATCAACCTGTCTCCGATACCACTTGTAGGATGTAATATCGCCGGATGGATCAAAGATCCACCCGATTACGCAGCGGAAAGTACAAGATATAGATCTAAACAATCAAAGCACATAAAATAATAGATCTAAACTACGAGGGGGTTTAGATTACCAACCTTTTACCACTACAAAAAAACAGCAGTTTTGCGACGGAAGATTACCGTCGCAAACAAGGGTTATTCCGTCGCAAACCCTAGTTTGCGACGGATTTGCGACGATTTTTCTTTGTCGCATTTTTTAGTCGCAAAACCCCAGTTTTGCGACGGTTTATCTGTCGCAAATTGTTTGCGACGGATTTTGCGACGGAAAATAACGTATTTTATTTTATTTTTTAATTATAATTTCCGTCGCAAAAAATGTATAGTCCGTCACAAATAACAAATAGCGACGGAAATATTCCGTCGCAACAATGTAAAATTCCGTCGCAAAAATGTATAATCCGTCGCAAAAAATGTATAATCCGTCGCAACTTATTTTTATTAAATAATTTATTTATTTTTAGATCTTTGCATATCCGTCGCAAAATGAGCCTTTGCCGTCGCAAATACCATATTGCGACGGAAATATTCCGTCGCAAAAAATAAAATTAAACAGAAAATTATGGCTGTTTTGCAGCAGCCGGCCAAACCACCGCTGCAAAACAGCCTTAATTTTCCCCGGTAGCATTACAATTGCTACCGGCTATCAACAACAACAATATAAACGGGAATACGATATCAAAGGGGATATGTCAAAAAATACGTCAAAGGGGAAATGTCAAAAAATGAATAAAACGATATGTCAAAGGGGATACGATAAGCCAAAATAAATAAAAATGTATCAAAACAATGTCACCAAGTCAGACCCGGTATACTACCTAAACCCACGTCACCTCCTCCAGGTCCATGATCAGAATGGTCATCTCTGTGCCGCCTCGTACCCGGGTTGCATCCCTCCGGAGGATCTTTGCCTAACCGCCGGGTAATCCACGCCTCCATCCGCGCTAGTCCGTCATCCCGACGCTTTCGTCTCTCTCTAGCTCCTCCAACCTCGCCAGGGTTTCGCATGAGTCCGTCGTCTCTCGCCATCTCCCGGGTGAGACGGGTGATTATGCCCGGAGAGTATGTCTCAGCGGATGAGTGTCGAACAGCAGCAGGCCTGTCGTAGTACATGGAGGCAGCTGACCCCATGCCAAAAGCTCTCCCCTTCTTGTCGTAACCACCGGCGGCTTCGTAATAAAGACGCGACTCGTCGACGGGGGTGTCGAGCCGCGTCTCCGGGCTTTCGCCTTCTTCGAGGTGAAGACGTCCCGCAAAGTATGATATAAATTTGTTAGTAACAATAATTACATGATATATATATAATGTATATATAATATTTAGAATACATAACGTACCATGATTTTCTCAAACTTCCTCGAGACGAAGTTGCCCGACTTCTTCTTCTTCGAACTACTCACCGGATCACCGGCCGATAGGGCGCTCCTCTATTGTCCTCCATGGCCCGAGCGAAATCGATAACGCCGCGTACGCCGCATAGCATGTGTCCCGGGGATCTTCCCTTCCTCACCGGATCCGAAGCTCGGTTTAGCTTCTTTTTCGCGATGTTTCTGGAACGCCTATTCCGACATAAGATAAACAAGTTAGTACATACATATATATATATATAAAAAACAAGTATTGTTAATTAAATATTGAATAATTGCTTACGGGACTCCCAATCCACTCCTCGAACTGACGGAGAATATCCGGGGTCATCCAAAGCCGAGCACGGGGGTTTGTTTGAGCCCGATACATATAATCACGGACCCTGTTGATAGCATACCGCTCAAAAGCTTCCCTAACCAGGCGCTCGTGGCGTAACTCGAAGCTGAAATGACCATGCAACATAGTTATATATATGTTATATGTATAGTTATAATTATAGTTATATTTATATATAGTTATATTTATATGAACGACGTACCCTAAATGCGTGCCACCACCTATCCTGTTTGCTCTGGTGGCATTATGCCACGTGGTGGCAAAAGTGTTGAAGCCGGCGATTATGGCGTTCTTGGCCATTTTCTTGACATAGTTGTCGGTAAACTGTCATATTGAAAACAATAAGTTGTTAATATATTTGGTTAATCAAAATATAAATAAAAATACAAACAAATTAAAGCAAGATATGTATTAACTTACCATCTCCCCTCGGGATCCAAAGCTGGCAATCCAAGGTCACCATTGACAATGACACCAAAATCCTCCTCGCTCATCGGTGTATCTCATCATCCAAACTGCTGTCGTGCGTGAGGGAGGAAGACGCTCCGGGGGAGGGGGAACTACCCCTACCGCGTCTACCTCTACCTCTACCTCTACCCGACATCTATTTGACACGAGAAAATGACGTTTATACTAATATAAATGCAATTATAATAAAAAGGCGTTTATACTAATTAATAATAAATTACAATGTTTAATACATTATTATTCACTATCATGACAAAATAAAATATTTAATACATTATTATTCACTATCACTACTAGAATGGAAGAGTTCTTCCTCCTCTTCATCGATATCTAGATCATCAACCGATTCTTCTTCCTCTCCATCTTCTTGTTGAATGAAATCCGCCATCTCATCATCATCCAAGTCATTATCCCCAACATCGGAGTCAACATCGACATCAAGATCTTGGTGGACAATGTTAAGAGGATCGGATAATCGGGAAACATCATTGATCACTTGTTCTTGGAAAACGGTTTCCTCGACGGGAGCATCGATAGTCGATCTTGCCTTTGTTTTGAAAACAACCGACCATTGATCTTTGTCTTTTTTCAAACTTGGATATGGAGCATAGTAGACTTGCTCGACTTGATAAGCGAACAAATGGATCATAAGCGCCATATTTCCTACCACGATGAACTTCAACTATCTTATAATCTTTATGCACATTCATGCCCCGTTCGAATTATCAAACCAATCACATTTGAACAATACGGCTTTGTAGACGATCGAATGTCCATAATACACCAACTCAATGATTTCATTTAAAGTGCCATAATAGTCGGCACCTTCCGTGGAACCGACACAAACTCCGTTGTTGACGAAGATTTACCAATATCGGTTGCCCGGTTGAATGTCCGAAAGTTGTAGCCATTAATCGAATAACGTTTCCAAGTTTTGACTTGACGAGAAGGACCACTTGCCAAAGCTTTTAGCAAATCATCATTCAACAATGATGCTTGTTGTCCAAACCATTTGGTAAATTCATGTTCATGTTTATTCCAAATATCTGTCGAGGTCAATTGAGGTTTGTTGAACACGAATAAATTGCTCGAACAATCTAAGAATGAATCATTTTGTCGGTTAATGTATATTTGTTCGAAAAAAAGCTGTTAAGCATTGTATATATGTAGTAATGAGGTACTTACGGTTCATACGGTTTCATGATTTCGCAGTTAGACAATACGTACTTGTGCACAAAGTCATATTCTTTATTATCCAAGAACCTCGTCTTGCACTTCCTAGTTGTTGTACCATTATGATCACGGAATAACTCAGGTAAATCTGAAACGATTGTTGATGCCGAAGTCTCACCAACAGCAAGATTCTTTGCTTTTGTTTCAATATGATCATCGTAATACATAGAACAGAAGTTTGAAATCTCTTCCAACAAATACGCATTGCATATTGATCCCTCTACGAAAGCTTTGTTACCAATCTTTTGTTTTAAGTGATTCAAAAACCTTTCGAATGGATACATCCATCGATATTGCACGGGACCACCAACTCGACCTCATACGGCAAGTGTACCGGTAAATGCTCCATCGAGTTAAAAAACGCTGGAGGCAAAATCTTCTCTAACTTGCAAATAATCTCAGCAATGTTATTCTCTAAACGAATCACGTCTTCTATTTTTAGGGTAGCAGCACACAAGTCTCGAAAGAATTGACTTATCTCAGTCAATGCATTCCATTCATTTTTCGGAATCAATTCTCGAAGGGCAACTGGCAACAAACGTTCCATAAAAACGTGACAATCATGGCTTTTCAAACCACGTAGAATGTATTGATCATGATCTACGCACCTACTCAGGTCTGAAGCATAACCGTCAAGGAATTTCAACTTGGTGACCCATTCACACAACACTTTTCTTTTACTCGCTTGTCAAGAACAAGTGTACAATCGGGCGCTTTACGCAAAGCTCTTTCAAATCTTTAGCGATTTTGGACCACAAGCGATCTTGCCTTTAACGTCCATAACCGTGTCAATCAGTTTTTCAAAGAATTTTTTCTCAATATGCATCACATCCAGGCAATGTCGAAGCGGCAATGTTTTCCAATACGGAAGATCCCAAAAAATGCTTCTTTTCCACCAACCATTCTTGGAGTTTTTAAGCCGTTTCAAGTCGAATCGAGCCATCAATGATGCTTGGTAGGTGTTGTACAAATTCCCATACCTCCTCACCACTCAATCTACGGGGTGGAGTCGCGTGTTCATACTTGTTTGGACTTCAAAAAACCTTTATCGGTGCGAAAAATATGGTCTTCGGGGAGAAAGCGCCGATGACAATCAAACCAAGTGCATTTACCACTATGTTTGAGCCGAACGACTTGTTTCCATCACCACAATAGGGACAAGCTTTCACACCGGCCGTAGTCCACCCGGATAACATGCCATACGCGGGGAAAATCATTGATAGTCCACATTAGTGCGACCCTCATATGAAAATTCTCGTTTTGTGGATACATCGTAAGTAAACAACCCTGTTTCCCACAAATTTGCTTCAACTCCTTAATCAATGGTTGCAAATAAACATCGAGGTTTCCTTTCGGATTTTTCGGCCCCGGTACAAGCAACGATAAGAATATAAACTATCTTTTCATGCACAACCGGGCGGAAGATTGTATGGTGTAACCATGGTAGCGGCCGACAAGAGTAGTTCTTCCCAAAATTACCAAAAGGTGCAAAACCGTCGTGCAAAGTCCTAACCGCACATTTCTAGGCTCCTTAGCAAACTCAAGGTGCATTTGGTCAAAATGCTTCCAAGCTTCGGCGTCACTTGGGTGGGCCATTATACCGCTTGTCCTGGGGTTTTCCGCGTGCCACCTCGTTTCCTTGCCTATATGTTTCGTGGCGTACAACCTTTGGAGTCTAGGTCCAATCGGGAAATAAGTCATCACTTTGTTAGGCACACGTTGACCTCTTGCGTTCGTTTTCGGTTTATATCGATCAAGGTCACACTTCCGACACTTGTCCGGATTCGCGTCCTCCTCCCAAAATAACATACACCCCGCGGGACACACGTGTATTTTCTCATGGGGTAGCTCTAATGCCTTTAACAACTTTTTGGTTTGATAGAAGTTCGAGGTCATTAAGTTATTCTTCGGAAGAATATCTCCTATCAAACCGGTAACCCCGTGAACGCATTTGTGAGAGAGGTTGTGATCACATTTCAAAGTGAGCAACCTAGAAGCCGCTTGCGGTACGGAGACACTACTTCCATCACATACGGGTTCCTCTCGCGTTTTTCGACATTTCAAAAAACGATGCAACTTCAGGGTTTGGTGTCTCATTGTTCTCCTCTTGGTTAAGAAATTCTTCTCTTACGTGATCAATCCTATCACGTAATGCGTCATTAACCATGTCCTGATAAGGGTTCACATTCCGTTCTTGCTGAACGTTGATCGGAATGGGAAACTCTTCACCATGACACACCCAATCATAGTAGTTTGCGCAAAACCCATATTTAGTTAAATGTAATCTCACGTCATGTTCGATTGAAAATTTAGTGTTCTTACACTTACTACATGGACACTTCATCATTCCATTATTTGCCCGAAACGAATCTAACTGCTTTGCATGTTTTATGAATTCCTCCACTCCATTCACAAATACCGGGTTAAATTTCTTGTTAGCATCCAACCTCTCGTACATCCAACTCCGTTCTATTCTCTTCATTTTCAATCCTACACATCATATCATACAAAATATGAGACTAACAATAGTCTTTGAAGGTTGTCTCAACACTTTTGCAAACTCAGGTTTTACTCAACTTCCTATGAAACTAACAACACTATAACCTAAATTTTCGATTCATGGTCAAAAGTTCGACGTCAAAATAATTCGGAGGCTTTGCCGGATAACAAAGTACCCCCCAGTACCATTTTCCAAACGGGTAGGAACAAAGCACCTTTGAGGACCTTATGTATGTTATGCTTATCATGTAAGCACATACTTATCATCATTTCAATCCAAATTCAACAAACCAATTCAACCAACATCCGGTTTCTAAACTAAGCATTTTCAACCAACATCCGGCTTTGCACATACTTAAGCATTCAACAAACCAATTCAACAAACCAATTCAACCAATTCAACCAACATCCGGCTTTGCACATACTTAACCATTTTCCTAACTTATCTAACTAATATACATAAGTAAGCATTTTCTAACTCATGATTACTACACATATATATCTATAAATCTATACTACATATGATACACTATATAAAAAAATATAAAAAACGAAATAAAAAATATACATATACCATATATATATACATATACATATACATATACATACATACATAAAAATATACATATAATACATACATAAAAATATACATATACATACATACATAAAATATACATATACATACATACATAAAAATATACATACATATACATATACAATATATATATACATATACATACATATATATATATATATATAAAACGAAATAAAAAAAAATATACATACATATACAATATATATATATATACATATACATACATACATATATATATATATATAAAACGAAATAAAAAAAAATATACACATACATATGCGGCGGGGGGGGGGGGGGGGGGGGGGGGGGGGTCTAGGGGAGAGGGGAGGGAAGAGCATACCCGTGGGTGGCCGCGGCGGTGGTGGGAGGAGGTGGCGTTGCCGGAAGAGCTTCGAGCGGAGGTGGGGGTGGGGGGCGGCGGGAGAGAAGAGGGAGATGAAGAAGTGAAATGAGGAAGAAAAGGGGGAAATGCGGCCGATATCCGCCATTTTGCGACGGCAAATAATGTCCGTCGCAAACAAAAACCTAATTCCGTCGCAAACATGTGCATACAGAATAATGAAATAATTTATAAAAATTTATTAAATATTCCGTCGCAAACAATAAAAATTCCGTCGCAAAACGGAGTTTGGCGACGGCAATTAAAGTCCGTCGCAAAGTTTATCTAAATTTAGAATAATAAAATAATTTAATAAAATTTTATTCGATGGTCCGTCGCAAAATGATAAAAATTCCGTCGCAAAATTGCCCGCCAAGTGAAAAAATCGGTCCCGCCAAGTGTCCCGTCGCAAACATTAAAATATCCGTCGCAAACGTAAATTTGCGACGGAAATAAGTTCCGTCGCAAAAATGCCGTCGCAAAACTGCTGTTTTTTTGTAGTGTACGGTGCAATTACTCCAAGAACAAAAGGTCAATCCAAGCTAGTTGAGAAGCCAAAGTCTTCCAACGTGTGTCTCCAAGCACCACCAGGTGGATGGTGTTTCAAGCCTCCGGACCTCCTCGATATGCTACCGAAATAATCCCGAGAATTATCCCAACTCGAAACCCTAGTATTTAGGCCGATATATCAAAGCCTAATACTTCTCAAACTTTTCGAAATTATCATGTGTATTTCGAAATATGTCATGTGATCTTAGGCTTAGGAGAACTCTCTTTATATAAGAGAGTAATCCTTGTCCTCCAAGGATTATTTAATTAATACAAAATCAATCATATTAATCATTTTACTTAAAAAGATAAATCTAGAATATTCCCAAATTAATTAGGATATACAAAAGATTTTTTTCCCTTAAATTATTTAACAAATAAATAATTTAATCACATGTCTTATTATTTATCATGAAAACAAATTTCCCAATAAAAATAAAAACTAAAATGCGGCCAAACCATAGGTTACACGCATTTTTTTGACAATTGAACCGAGTCCACGAAAAATTTCTTTTCCATGTATTTAATTATCTAGTCCAACTAAACAATTAATTGACATATCAATTAAATAGTCCAATCCAACTATTTAATCATAATTGATGTGAAACGACGAGAAAACATATGCTATGTTAGGAGCCACGTCGGGGACCGTTGACCCATATTCAGTAGCTACAATAAATTAAATAATATTATCCGTCAGACCGAACAATAATATTCAATCTTTTAATTCTGGAATTACACCACCATAAACCCGAAACTGAACTCTGCTGAATATAGATAACTTACACTCAACCATGAGTTGATAAGGTGTCCACTGATATAATCATTACATACGGATAAATCATCCATAGACTGTTCGTTTCGATTCGGGATATTTCCGTAAACCCTTCTCGAAACCTCTTATCCTTATTTACCATTAACCCCCTAGTGATCAATTAGTTCATAACTAACATAATATGAACTCCCGAGATCGATCAGTTTCTAGGATTAACAAATAAGGGAACTGTCTGTCTACTTCCCGATAGAAGGAATGGATAACCCATATCTGTGATAGCACAGACTACTCACTCATTCCAGAATAGAGCCAACGAGAAGTGTTGGACCACATACTACGAAGTGATCCTTACTAACACATCAAACTCTACCCTAGTCTAAGCGAAAATGTCGTGATCACCTCGGGATTGAGATTAATCCATATATGATCATCTTGTGATTCGATAAGACTTCTCGATCACGGAATTATATCGAGAACTCAAATCAAATCGGTCCAGCCCAATATGATTATCATCATATATAAATGCCCATCTAGGTACCCTATTACCGACAGTCCGGATAAGACTGTCACACCGAAAGTGTTCTGGGCGCATTATTAGCAAATTAATCTTGAGACCCGTACTCAGATTAATAAACGCTACGGACTAAGTTAATTTTAAGTACATCTCACTAACTCAATCCTCTTGTGTATAGCCATACACTGAGTTATGTAATTACATAAACGAGGTACTTAGGGTTTTCAGTAGTGTCTTAATTATAAGCATACATGCATATAATAAGATTAATTATTAATTCTTTCATAAAAACAATTAGATAATTGTCTTTCAGGCACTACACCTAACAAGTTCATCAAAGCACAAGCCCTTTCATGCCTTTCCGACGGTCCCAAACTTCAACTCCCTTTCAGAGTACGTCCGGTTCCGGAACCAAACGCATCAGAAACTCAATCGGGGCTTGTTTATGTTTAATTAATGTTATTAGATCAAAGGATTAACATTTAAAACTCATTGCATGATTTGAAACCACATTCTTCTCAAAACAGGGGACAGTGCGCCAGCACCGGGGTTCAGTGCGGATGTATTGAGCCTCTGTATGTGAAATTCGATTTTTGGTCGTCCAGTGCGCCAGCACTGGGTCTTGGTGCGCCCGCACTGGGCTTCAGTGCACCCGCACCGGGGTCTGGTGCACCCGCACCAACTCTCTGAATGTAAAATTCAGCTTCTGGTCCTCCAGTGCGTCCGCACTGGGCTTGGAGGCCCGCACCAAGCGCGGCAACATGTCAAATACTCGTTTTTGAACCCTAATTGATCCTTAATCGTTCTCAAATTTCTCCAACATCATAATACTCAAAAAAAAGGCATAAAAACACAGCTTTTATCTATCATGGTATCTGTAGTTCCTTAGGCAATACGAAGATAACAATTCTAGCATAAAATCATTTCCAATTTTAACATAAACCCTACGAAACCGTAATTAACTTGTAGGAAGATCTTCTTACCTTATAAGCAACCTAATCCAAGCCATAAACTCAGAAAGACTGCAGCAACGATCCTCCTTCACACAGAAAACCAATGTGATCAATTCCAAAATGGGTTAGATTCGATCACACGCTTCGATTAACACAACACTACGAAATATTTGTGTTTTGATCTCTAAAACAGCAGCTAGGTCGAAAATTCATACCTTAACAAAACTCTGAACTTTGAGTATTGAAACGACGCTCCTTTCACGATCATTCCAACGCTTTACTCGAATCTGAAAACGGTTGATATTCGACTTAGAAAATGGAAGAAATCTCTCAGCCTTTCTCACACGAAATAATAGGGATTAGGAGGTGGAAAATCTGATTCAAAAGGTTAGGGAAATGATTGGGTTTATTTTTCCTTAAATAGGAAAAATCCCAATAATTACCTAATCCCTTATTTTCCTTAATCACCCTTTTACTTAAAATCAGATTTTCGTAATATATGTATATATACAACTCGACATATATATATATTTTCCTCGTAAAAACTTAACTCCTATAAAAGAAGTCAGAATAATAATATTTCGTTTTCGCGAAATGACACGTCTGCACTTTCCAAAAAATCTGAATATTACAGTAATAGAAAATAATATTATTGTGAATAGTGTGCTGAATTCAGATAGAATAATGGTAAAAGTAATTTTATTGCATTGATTCAACTGAATGGACATAATACAAATATATAGTGTGTAGAGTCTTAGGCAATACGTAAAATAATTAATGCAAAATATTCTATGATTATTATGGGGATTCTGCAAGATCTTCTAGAATATTCTCAACACGCCCCCGCAATCTCATTGTAATACAATGGACATGGAGATTGACTCGTTGATGTCTGCAACATGCTTCTCCGAATCAAACGGCAAAAACGAGCTTCACAACACGATACTGTTTTGCCGGTACCTGCAAGGGATGACTCAAAAAGCTTGGAAGAGGTAGAGAAAAAGAGGTAACAATCGGAGGAATAGATCCTAGGAAATAGTCTGACGGATATATCCTAAAAAACAATTGGATGACTCTAAAACGTGGAGGAGTCATAAAAAAAACTTGGAGGGAAGTTGATTCCCTAAACAAATTTTAAGAATAAAAAAGGGATAAAAAAGAGAAGAAAAGTTTGGATGTGTGGTCATTCGTGCAACCAACACATGGCTGAGACAAAATGGTATAAAAGGATTGGAAAGAAAAGGAATGGAGGGATATACCCTAACAAAATAAAAGTAAAAAAGACACGGAGGGATATACCCTAACGAAAATAAAGTTAAGAAAAGGTATGGAGGGTGTACCCTAATAATTAAAGAGGGTCGTTTGTCTTATATACACGTGTCACAGATATGACGGCTGAATCCAATGAAGCCTCCATGCATCAGAATCACCCAATTAAAGAAACGGAATAAAAGAAACAAAGGGTTGTGCTCTAGTAAAAGAAAAAAATGTATCTATCAAGAAGAAGGATCAGGGGTGCATGAAAAAAAAAATTCCAACAAAAATAAGAGCTTCAGAATCCATCCAACTGCAAAATCGATTTTCAAATCTCTCTTAAAAGAATTGCGGGCAAGACGAAACAACTCAAGGAAAATAAAGCAATTTAAACGATCAAAGGCAGAAGAAAGTTGGGAAAAAAAAAGGCTTTATATTTTTTTTTGGTTTTTGGGCTGAACGTAATAAAAGATAAAGAAAGGACCATAGTCAAAGGTCATGTTCCAGTGACGGGAGATCGAAGAGGATGGGTTGCGGTGGCGGATTCCTTCCGGAACGCAGATCGGAAAACGCTGATGGATCGGACTTCGGAGATCGGAAAGGCTGTGCTGAGAATGAAGAGGCGGGGAAGAACCGGAAGAGGATGAACCTGGAAGAAAAGGCTTGGGATAGAAGAGTGCTGGGAACAAAAACGAGAACGGAAAATAAACAATGGATCAGGAGCAAAAAAAAAAATCAAACTGGAGAAGGAAAAAAAAAAGTGAAACAACACGGGTGAGGGGTGAGGGGTGAGGGTTCGTGTAGATTACGATAACGAATCCCCATCCAAAAGAATTTCTTTACGATTGACCAACGAATTTCTTTACGATTGACCAGGATCAGAAAGACGTTAGTCTGAGAGCTCTCTACCATGATAGAATAATGGTAAAAGTAAGGGGGATTAAGGGAAAATGACAAAAATATTTATAAAATGAATAAATAAGACACACTCCTTTTTTTTAGTTGCAAAAAGAAAAAAAAAAAAGTTTCAGACGGACAAAAATACCCCTTTTAATAAAAGAGACGTGCCAGCACGCATATACAATGCTTCACATCGTCCGCTGCTTGACTGCTTCAGGTTGTTTTTTTTTTTTTTTTTTTTTTTTTTTCAAACACTCGTAACTTTTGATATATAATTCCGATCATCGAAATTTTTTCACCAAAATTCATATTTTTTTTGGCTCTTTAATTTGAGCCAAAATACGACACCCTTCCGATGTATATTTTGAAAGCTAAAAAATATTTGTATTAACCGGAGCGTGTTTTTCTTATAAACGACCGTAACTTTTGATTTAGAACACCGATCATCAAAATTGTTTCACCAAAGTTCATATTTTTTTATCTTCATTTTGAGACCGCGTTTAATACCTTTTCGACGTAGTATTTGAAAGCCGAATTTTATCGAAGCGTTTACACCAACACAGTAACACACAAACAAAGTAACACACCAACCAAGTAACACACAAACAAAGTAACACACCAACACAGTAACATTCTCAACAAAGTAACACATCAACAAAGTAACACACTAGTCTATTTTTGTTCTCAACAAAGTAACACACCAACAAAGTAACACACTAGTCTATTTTTGTCCTCAACAAAGTAACACACCAACAAAGTAACACACTAGTCTATTTTTGTCCTCAACAAAGTAAAAAACCAACAAAGTAACACAGTAACACACCAACAATGTAACACACTAGCCTATTTTTGTCCTCAACAAAGTAACACACCAACAAAGTAACACACGAGTCTATTTTTGTTCTCAACAAAGTAACACACCAACAAAACAAAGTAACACACTAGTCTATTTTTGTTCTCAACAAAGTAACACACCAACAAAGTAACACAGTAACACACCAACAAAGTAACACACTAGTCTACTTTTGTTCTCAACAAAGTATCACACCAACCAAGTAACACACAAACATAGTAACACACCAATAAAGTAACATACCAACAAAAAGTAACACACTACCATTTTGCTCTCTATTTTTATTCTCAACAAAATAACACACCAACCAAGTAACACACCAACAAAGTAACACACTAGTAAAAAAAAACTCCAATCAATCAAATGATTACCCGAAGATGCAAAAATAAATCGATTAGCAGCAAGTATTTTCATAGCTTTTCACACAAATCAAGTCTCAGACTTAATAACAGTCAATCACTCGATCACGAAAATTAAATGGAAAAATAAAAAACGAAAAAACAGAGTAAAAGCAGCAGTACGGATTTGTTCGAAGTATGAGGCCAGAGGTGGCGTTTGTGGTGGTGAGCTGTACGGAAGTTCCGTCGCCGGTTGTGAGCTTGGCTTCTCCGGTGAGTAACAGGTTGCTGTCGAAATTGGGAAGCGAGAGTGAGAAGAGGAGTGTGGGGAAGAAAGGAAGGTAGAGAATGAGGACTGTGAAGGTGAGAAGGTGAAATGTCGCCATTAATAGAAAGGATTTGGTTGTTTACAGAGCTCCGGTGAATAACAGTTTGCATTTTCTTTTGTTAAACAGAGGCTGCATCACTTTTCCGTAGCAACAGTTGAGGTTTATAAAAGGATTAAACGAAAGGGCAAAATAATCCGAATGAAAATGTTTTGTTCTTAAATCAACAAAAAAAAAATACAAACTGGATTAAAATTTATATATAGAGTGAAAAGTGGACTAAAACCTAATATTCCCTAAAAGTAATTGTATTGCATTGATTCAACTGAATGGACATAATATAAATATATAATGTGTAGAGTCTTGCAATAATAAGTAAAATAATTAATGCAAAATATTCTATGATTATTATGAGAATTCTGCAAGATCTTCTAAAATATTCTCGACAAATTCAGGACAATCCCGTTTGGACATGAACCTATCCATAAAAAAATAATCTACAAAAATTCGAACTACACCTCTTGGACAATCCCATTTCGACATTAACCTACTCATAAATTTTTTTTTAATATTAAAGTTTCTTAATTTATCTTTAAAAATTTAATAGCAAGCTTAAGTTTTTCTTTTTTTGAAAATAAACTTTGTTTTGTAAAATTTTTTTTTTTTTCGAATCTTTAACCTCGTTTGTAAAATCTTACCAAGTTTTGATGTAACGTCCCTGACGATGACAAATTAGTCACCTATTAAGATCCGGGTTACTCTTCTTAGAGTGATGAATAACCAAGAACCCTAGCTCAAGAATAAAGAGGGGCGTGGGTGTGTTTATGGCTGAATCTAAGTGGTATTCTTAGATTGCCTACGTATCCTGTTATATGTCCGGGAATCAAGCCGTACGTAGTTCCCGGAACGTTGTATATATAGAGACAATGCATGACCTAACCCTAATGTGAGTCGGTTATTAGCTATTGTCGTGTTTACCCTTAATTGGGCCTTACCCCTTGCCCAAGTTTATCCCGTGGACATTGGGCCAACGTAGGCCGGTGTGGACTCGTTCTCGATATCGATCCGCCCGACCCGGGAAGATCGACTCCCGGAACTCACGTCCCGCACCCCGTAAGTCGATAGCCGTGACCTCGAGCTCCTTGATATACTTCAGGCTCGAGGGTCGACATGCGTGTTATGGCTCCCACGTCGATAGTTCGACTTGTGTGCCTTGGCATATATTTAACCCATGAAGCCTACTCGATGATGATATATCGAGGTGCGTAACCCGGTATCGTCATAAGCCCCCGAGACCTGAGAGAGGCGACTACTATTGTCCGAGGTCAGATCTGCCAATTTGAAATCATCTTTGAGTTGGACTAAATCTTGGGCGGGAAATGGTGTAACCGCTTCACATGCCACCTGTCACCCTAGCCAATCGTGGCCGTTCACTATGACGTCATAACGCACTAACGTTTCGTCTTCTCGCCATAACGACGTCGTCCTTGATTCTCGCAATATCTGGGGGTTATAGCTGCCGGTAACCCCCAAACACGTCTTATCATTTATCACTTGCAACTTAAACGCACAAAGAGGGAGAGGAGTCCAGACGGTGAAATCATTTCTGCCTATCCATTTTCCCCATTATCTCTTCAGAAAACACAAGTAAGCATTCTTTCTGCTAGCCTCTTTCTCTGTGTTCTTACCATTCTTGCTTGAATCCATCCATGTCTAGTAGTGCTACACTTTCTGATAGGGTAGAGGAGTCTCATTCCGGCGATCAAACACCCATATCTGCCCCTTCCGATCAAACCCTTCCCTCAAATCCTGTGGGAACCCTTAGGAATTATCGGGGAACCTAAGAAATTGTCCACAACAATGGACGGAAAAGGGCCCAAGGGGTGCACTTCCCCGCCTCACCATGGACGATCTCAACCAACTACGGCGGAGATATGGGCCGTCTAGCCCTCAACTGGTGGCTCAGCTCCCTTCCGGCCACCACCAATTTGCCGATGAGCCCCCAGAAGGGTTCTGTACCGTCTACGAGGCCCAACTATTGATGGGGCTCAGATTTCCCCTATGTCCAGCGGTCCAGGCTGTTCTTCGCCACTATGAGATCGGTATATCTCAACTGGGTCCGAATGCCATCCGGACTCTGATGGGCTTTCTAATTGCCTGCCGAGTCGCGGGTATCGGGTTTACTATCCCATTGTTTCGATGGTGGCACAAGATCTCTGCGATGCCAGACTCAGGGTGGTACACGTTTCAGAAGCGTGCCAATCGTCATGAGTTCGTGTCCAGAGGGCCTTCATCTCACGGGAATTGGAAACCTAGGTTCTTCTTTCTCCGACATGGGTCGGATAATCCTTATGTCGGCTTATGGAGGTCGAGAGAAGGAAGAGATGACAAACTGGGTCGGGAAGCTGCTCCTACCGAAGCTCTGTCCCTCGAGAGATTCACCTTCGAGGTGGTTACACAGGACCTGAGTCTCCTTTACGACCTTGCTCGCCTCGAGGAGGCAGGGCCCTCGCCCTGTATAGGCCTTCATGCCGCCGATCAAGAAAACCGTAGGAAGCTTTACTATTTCGCTGCTAACTTTTATTATTGTTTTTTGAAGCTGTATCTTTATTATTTCCGATACTGACTCCTTTTTCATTTGTCTAGTGGGCAGATTCTCGAAGGTCGCTGTCCCAAAGGCTTCTGCTGTGGCTGCCGTTGTTGCTGCATCTAGGTCGAGAGTTGCTCCTCCGGCGTCCGAGGAAGGATCTGTTCCCGTTGTTAACCCGACTGAGGGTGTCGAGGCCACTACCCTTGTCGCACAACCAACCCCGCCTTTCACCTCGGGAGGACTCACCCATGAACACCGGTCGATACGCGAAGTAGAGGACATTATCGACTTTCTTGTCGGAGGGGTGAAGAGCCTTCGGTGTTTGAAGCGGCTAGGTTGTAGTAAGAGGAGGTCGGGCCTCGAGGAGCTGGTGAGAGACCAGCAAAGGTTGGCTAAGAAAGCCAAGGTCACGAAGCCTTCTCTCGACCTTTCCGCCACGAGTAGGATGTCGGCCGAAGATGTCGAGAAGCTGGACGACCAGGTCCTGGCCTCTTCCCTCAGAGAGCTGGGTCGCGTGGTAAAGGCTAACTCTTGACAATTTCATGTCTCTCTCTTTTTTTTTCTTTTTTTTTTTTAGAACTCATCACGCCTGTGTCTTAACTTCTTCCCTTTTTGGCAGCATTACTTTATGAGCCGAGAGGCCTCCCGACGTATGAGCACGCCGTCTGAAAATGAGGAAGAGCTGAAGACACAAATCCGGAGATTGAACGACAGGCTTGCTATCGAGTCAGCTAGTGTCACGGTCCGGAATCGCGACTTAACGTTTTCAAGAAAGAAGCCGCCGCCTGGCCGAGATAGAGAAGGTCAAGGGGGAGCGGGAAGCTATCATTGCCGAGCCGAGGAGAGATCGGGCGCGGCCGAGGGAGGGAGGAGGCTGCCGCCAAAGTGGCTCTCGAGGAAGAACGGCGCGAGGAGCGACCGCGTGAGGAGAGAGATCAATTAAAAACCGAACTTGATCGGGTCCCCGGGCAACTTGAGGAAGTAAGGACCGCCGCGATACTCGAATATCGGAAGTCTGACGAGTTGGGTAATGACCTCGACGTAATGATGCAGACGGCCATACTTGGAGGATTCACAAAGGCAGTGGACCAAGTGAAGAAGGCCTATCCGGAAGTCGAGATCGACCAGCTCGAAGAGCCTGGCTGCTATGACCCTGACTCGGAGGCGTTGTACGACCTGTACTTCGACGAATTCCAACAGGGCATATCCCTTGCTCAGAAGTATGGTGGTCCCTCAGTGAGCCCGGCTCCTGATAATACGACTTCCGCTGCTATCGCTCATGCTCCGACCCCTGAAGATGCTGATCCGACCCCTGACGCTTCCATTTAGTTGTCTTGTTTCTTTCAAACTTTGATGTCTTGAACTTTAACTTGTAATTATTTGTAAATTTTATCAACTTTGATCCTTAATGATATTTTGTAGTCAATCATAATTTGTGGGTTGGTCTTATCGACCTGGCCCAGTTTTGGAATTTTATTATTTTTCCTTTATTCTTGGCTTTTTGGCTTTTTACTTGTTATTTGCTTTTTGCTTGTCGAGTCTATGACTCCGTTCGCTACTTGCTTTTATTCAAGTGTTCTGCCCCCCAAGTGTTGTTTTGAACCTTTGGTTCTTAACACACTTAGGATTTATTTGAATCCCAATCGACCCTTTTGCCTTGGCCTTTCGGCTATAATCGGCTTATTAGGTATTGACTTGGGTTGGTTAGCCCGACATTGCGAACTGTGCTTATCTCAGTCGTATTGCCTCATATGTAGGTATAGACTTCCGACTTACACGGTGGCCCGACATTGCGAACCGTCCTTTGTCTTTGCCTTATTCGACCCTAGGTGTCGTTGGGCTTCATACTCGGACATTGACCCGACCATGCGAATCTAGACTCTACATTAGCTCTGCCGCCTCGTGGGCTAACTTGGCTTCTGGCTTAGTCCCGAGTTCCGACTATCGGATTGCTCAATTTTTTGAATTCTCGACTACAACTTCGTGTCCCTTTGGACTTAGAATATTATAGTTAAATAGAATTAATAACACGATAAACGCAAAAGTAGACGTTTTATTATGATAACTCTGGAATTGTCCCTTGGACTGATTACAAGCTTCACAAGATCAAAGTAAATATGAGCTAGTCGATCTAACACTTAAACATAATACTTCCGGAGGTTGTTTGCATGCCATTGTCGGGGTACTGTTGTTCCGTCTGCTCGACCTAACTGGTAGGACCCTTTGGGATGAACCTTTAGAACTTGGTATGGACCTTCCCAATTCGGGGCTAGCTTGCCCATCTCTTCTTGTCTACTGGCCTCATTTTTCCTGAGAACTAGATCTCCGACCTTGAAATATCGATATCTGACTCTTTCGTTGTAGTATTGAGAGATTTTTTGTTTGTACCTTGCCATTCGGTGAGGCTATTTCTCTTTTCTCTTCGAGATTGTCTTTTTCTTGTCGGACATCGGGTTCATTTGTTTCGATGTTGTACGCCGAACTCGAGGAGAAGGGACTCCGACTTCGAGGGGATAACGCCTCGCACCCATAAGCTAGGGAGAAAGGTGTTTCGCCGGTTGATGAATTTGGAGTCATCTGTATGACCACGGGATGCTCGGAAGTTGGACCGCCCAGTCTCGACCTTGTTCCTCCAACTCTTTTTCAATCCGAGTTTGATCTGTCGATTGGTCTGTTCGACCTGACCGTTTGCCTGCGGGTGCGCTACTGAGGTAAAGTGTTGGTCGATCTGATACTCTGCCAACCATTCTCGAACTCTTCGGTCTTCGAATTGTGTTCCATTATCTGAGATCAGTACCTTCGGAATGCCATATCGACACAAAATATCGACCCACAAAAATTTCTTGATGGTGGCTGCTTTGATGTCTGGTATAGCCCTGGCTTCTACCCACTTGGTAAAGTAATCTACCGCGACCACCACGAATCGATTATTTCCTGGGGCTCGAGGTAAAGGACCTACTATATCGACTCCCCATATATCGAACGGCCAAGCTGACGAGATAACGTTCATTTCTTGCGCTTGTTGATGGGAGATGTTGTCGTGAACTTGACATGAGTTACACCTCTGAACTAAGCTATTCGCATCTCGTTGCATTGAGGGCCAGTAGTATCCAGCTAACTTGCTTTTCCGAGCTAACATTCTTGCTCCACAATGGTTTCCATAGGCCCCTTTATGAATCTCTTCAAGAATATACTTGCCTTCCGACTCTGACACACATCTCAACCATGGACTTGTGAAAGATTTTTGATAAAGTATGTCATTGAAAAATGCGTACCTTGCCGACTGAAGTCGGATCTTTCTCGACTGTACTTTGTCATTCGGTAGAATCTCGTTCCTTAGGTATAGAACAATCGAGTCCATCCATGTGGCTTGCTGAGTGATCGGCTGGGCTTCCTTCTCTTCATAACTTCTGTTACTTAGCAATTCCACCAGAACTTTTTTACTCGAGACAAAATTCGAGGCGAGCTTTGAGAGGGCATCGGCCCTCTTATTCTGACTTCGAGGCACCTGCTCGATCTGTATCGAATTGAATTTTGCTTTAAGGTCTTGAACGACTCGTAAGTAATTCTTCATTGTCTCTTCCTTGGCCTCGTACTCCCCTTTAACGTGATTAACGACCAGCTGAGAGTCACTATAAACCGTCAGATCTTCGACCCCAAATTCGAGCAAGTTTCAATCCGGTTATCATTGCTTCATATTCGGCCTCGTTGTTAGTTGCCTTGAAGTCGAATCGGAGAGCATAAGGAAACTCTTCTCCTTTCGGGCCGACTAGCAACGGACTGCTCCGGCTCCTTCTTTACTCGATGCCCCATCGACGTGTAGAATCCACTTGACTTCGTGATTCTGTTTTCTGGTCGATTTGTACTTGAAATACCTTCCGCTAAAAAGTACGCAAGGCCCGAGCTTTAATTGCGGTTCGGGGAGTGAAGTCTATATCGTCTTGCGCCATTTCAATTACCCACTTCGCAAGTCGACCCGATGTGTCCGGTTTCGCAAGTATTTGCTTAAGTGGTTGGTCTGTGACTACCAAGATCGGATGGGCTTGGAAATAGGGTCTGAGTTTCCTCGAGGCGTGTACCAAGGCTAGTGCGAGCTTTTCAGCTGGTGAGTACCGGACCTCGGGACCGTGTAATGCTTTGCTCACAAAGTATATGGGCACCTGGCCCCTGTCCCCCTCTCGGACCAAGACCGCACTCACTGCTTCCTCGCATACCGATAAGTAAACCAACAATCTTTCCCCCTCTCGGGGTGAGGTGAGGGTAGGTAACTCTGACAGATATGTTTTTAACTCTTCGAAGGCTGTCTGACATTCATTATCCCATTGGAAAGGACTGGCCTTTCGAAGAATCTTGAAAAAGGGCAATGCTCGCTGAGCTGATCGAGATAAGAATCGGTTTAGTGCCGCCATTCGACCTGTGAGTCTCTGTACTTCCTTTGTATTTCGAGGGGCTGGCATATTCTTTAACGTGTCAATCTTGTCCGGATTAGCCCGAATCCCGTCCCTCGATATCATGTATCCCAGAAATTTGCCTGACCGTACTCCGAAGGTGCACTTCTTAGGATTCAATTTGATTTGTGTATCTCTCAGCACCTCGAACACCTCTCGTGCATCGATTAGAAACTGCTTCAATGACCGGCTTTTAATGAGCAAGTCATCCACGTATACCTCCATGTTTCTGCCGATCTGTTTTGCAAAAATTTTATTGACTGCCCTCTGGTATGTAGCTCCGGCATTCTTAAGTCCGAATGGCATGGTTACATAACAGAAGGTGCCAAACTCTGTGATGAACGCCGTCTTGTCTGCATCTCGAGGATCCATCAAAATCTGGTGGTACCCCTTGTACGCATCTAAAAAGGCAAATACCTCAAAACCGATGGTCGAGTCCACTAACCTGTCGATTTTGGGTAATGGGTAAGAGTCCTTTGGACAGGCCTTATTCAAATCGGTGAAGTCCACACACATGCGCCAACTGCCATCCGGTTTTTTTCACCAATACTGGATTAGCCAGCCAATTGGGATATAACACCTCTTTTACTATGTTGGCCGCTAACAGCTTACCGACTTCAGACTCGATGGCTTCCAATCGGTCTGACGCGAAATTTCTTTTCTTCTGTTTGACTGGCCTTTTGGCCTGGTCAACTTCGAGCTTGTGAATCGCGATATCCGTTGGAAGACCGGGCATATCTGAAGCTTTCCATGCAAAAACATCTCGGAATTCCGTCAGCAAGTCGATCAATAATTGTTTTTCCTGAGTCGGTATCCAAACCCCGACTTGGACATTTTGCTCTTCTGCTCCCCCCCATAGGTCAATATTTTCGACTGCCTCGTTTGAAGCCCAGGATTTATCTTCCTCTTCCTCTGGGATCAGTTCTTCGATAAGGACTTGCTGGACTGCCAGATTTCCATTCATAATAATTGAATTGCAACTTCGCGACTTCAATATCCCCTTTGACCTCGTGAGAACCATTTCGAGTTGGGAACTTCATACTTGTTATGGTATGTCGAAATGATGGCTCGTAACTCGAAGAGGGCAGGTCGCCCTAAGATTACATTGTATGCGGAGGGGGCTTTCACGACCACATAGCTTAACTCAAACGTCCTCCCTCTCTCCCCATCTCCTACTGTCGTCAATAGCTTTATGGATCCCAACGGGTGGACTGCCTGCCCTGTGAACCCGAACAGTGGGGAGGCTATAGGGATCAAGTCTTTATCTTTCAACTTCATTCCTTGGAAGGCTGAGTAATATAGGATGTTAACTGCGCTGCCATTGTCGATGCATACCCTCGACACCCTGGTGCGACTTATTACTGCCTCTATCACTAGTCCTTCGCTGTGATTCCTCGACTTGGGAACGTCATCTCTCGGTCCATACCCGACCTCCGTCGAAAGTCTTTGTTGCTTTCCATATCTCGAGCTGTCTTTCGACCCCCGACGGCTCGCTCTTTTCCGTTTCCCCCGGCCCAAATATGGTGTTAACATAATTGTTCGGCCGGTTGTCTTCATACCTGTCCCGACCATGGTTATCTCTATCAGCATCTGGAGATCGATCTCGTCGTCTCTGATGATCTCTTCCCCGATATCCATCTTGGTCGGGATTCTTTCTCTTACTGTTTCTATGCCCCTTGGGCTCTGTATAACGAGTTCGTCGATAACCTCATCCAAACTGGGCCTTCTTGGATGCAAAGCTTCGATGTCTCTCTTCAAATCCATGCAGTCATCAGTTGCATGGCCTATGTCCTCGTGGAAGTCACAAAACTTGTTTGACCTCCGCCTCTCTCGAGGTTTCTTGATCGGTTGAGGCCTCTTTGCTAGGTTCTTTGATACCATGATGGACAATATCTCTGATCTCGATCGGTTGAGAGGGACAAAGTCTTTATCTTTCTTTCCTTTTTTCTCTGACCGATCCGAGACAGATGCTTCAACTCGATTAAAAACAGAAGGTTTATCGACTCGGTCCCAAACAGAAGCTTTCCTCTCGGCTTCATGCTGTCGAGGTTGACTCTTTCCCGACCCTCGACTCTCTTTCCTTGGATCCATCCATTCGGCTTGGGTGTGTCTCGCGCACTGCCTCTTCGCCTTGACAAAATCTGTGGACCACGTTCACACACTCGTCCATAGTTCTCGGGAGAGTTCTACTCAACTTTTCGTATAACTTGGTATTCCTCAAGCCCCCTACAAACGAAGTGATCAGAAGTCTGTCTTGAGGGTCCTTTACTTGCATTGCTTCGATATTGAACCGTCTTAAATATTCTAACACCGTTTCGTCTCTAAGCTGCCTCATGTTCATGAGGTGCGTCTCACTTAACTGGAACTTTTTGTTGACGATAAAGGCGTCTCTGAACTTTCTGGCCAACATGGAAAAACTGGAGATCGACCCGGGCCTCAACTTTGTAAACCACTCTCTGGCTCGACCTACGAGCAGAGTCTCGAATGCCCGGCACCGCATCTCGTCTGGCGCCCCATCTAACCTCATCTGCGATAGATACCTATGTAAATGGTCCTCTGGATCGGTGGTGCCATCGTAAGGCTCTATCTTTGGAATCTTAAACCCCTTGGGTCTAGGAAAGCTTTCAATCTCCTTAGTGAAAGGAGATTCTAAGGACAATGAAACCTTGTCTTTTCCCAGAATCACGTCTAACTCGCATCTGGCGCTATCCTCTCGCATCCCTTTGATGCTTCGATGAATTTCCTTCCTCCGTTTTTCAACGAGCTAGAGGATGCGCCGATCTCCGAAGGCCGGGCCGGGTTAGGTTTAGGCATGTTAATATTTAAACCTCCTTCAAATTTCGTTTTTGCCGAGGATTTTGTCTGTCGAGGACTTCTTGCATGATCTTTTGCGAGCATCGATGTCTTGACCTGCCAATTGATCCACCAACAATTGCTGTTCTGGGGCTAGATCTTGCGTCTACTTCAAAGGATTTTCCTGGATCGGTTCCAGGTTCTGCTCTTTCTGACCCTGCGCCTCCACGCCCACTTCTTCTTCTAACTGCGATTTTGCGGATCCGTGTTCTTGGAAGTGGTTCTCCCGGGTGGTTTATCCTTTGGCGGCATGTTCTCGGCGTATTCAACGATTGAAGACCCTCCTTCTACAGCCGCCAATGACGATGACAAATTAGTCACCTATTAAGATCCGGGTTACTCTTCTTAGAGTGATGAATAACCAAGAACCCTAGCTCAAGAATAAAGAGGGGCGTGGGTGTGTTTATGGCTGAATCTAAGTGGTATTCTTAGATTGCCTACGTATCCTGTTATATGTCCAGGAATCAAGCCGTACGTAGTTCCTGGAACGTTGTATATATAGAGACAATGCATGACCTAACCCTAATGTGAGTCGGTTATTAGCTATTGTCGTGTTTACCCTTAATTGGGCCTTACCCCTTGCCCAAGTTTATCCTGTGGACATTGGGCCAACGTAGCTGGTGTGGACTCGTTCTCGATATCGATCCGCCCGACCCGGGAAGATCGACTCCCGGAACTCACGTCCCGCACGCCCGTAAGTCGATAGCCGTGACCTCGAGCTCCTTGATATACTTCAGGCTCGAGGGTCGACATGCGTGTTATGGCTCCCACGTCGATAGTTCGACTTGTGTGCCTTGGCATATATTTAACCCATGAAGCCTACTCGATGATGATATATCGAGGTGCGTAACCCGCCGTTTTCGGATATACCGAGGCTTGTCTGGAAAATAACGTCGGCATGTATAATATCAGAGGCGGAGGCACATTATTTAAAAATAAAAAAATACTACATTTTACCTATAGTACCGGGAAACATCAGCAGCATCAGAAACAGAAGAAATTCAATAATTTGTAAAGTGGTACCTATATTAATGGCTAGCATGATTGTTGCACTTTCCGCTCTGTTATGCTTTTCTGATTATCTTATATCTATTGCACGTTAACATGAATCCTAAATGATTGTTCTCAACTGGCTAATCGGGTATTGAATGTGTGTTTCCCAGCTTGGCAGGAAAATCAAGAGAGAGGAACGATTATTCCTGACGCGGACTATCGAATTCCCATTGTTCTTCTAGGTATATCTATCCTTTTCTTTATTCAGTTTGGAATAGTTGAATTGATTTGGTTGAACCGATCAAAAGAATGTTTTCTTTGATACTAAGTGAACAACAATCTAGTTAAATCTGCTGGGCTTCAGCTTGAGGACATTGATCTTTTTGAGATTAATGAGGTGTGATACGTTAAGGCTGTTTACTGTTTTTCGTTTTTTTAACTCAAATCACATCCAAGTTCTCTCATAATTTGAACATTTTCTAATCATTGAATCCCGGTTTGTATACTGCCAAAGAAAGCTAGAGTTCGACCGAGAAAAGATTAACGTTAATGTTGGTGCAACAGGTATAGTTTGATCGACTGTTTGGAAGCTGCATTTCCTTTTACTGTATCGAATGCTTCTAACTTGACAGTGAGCTTTCGTATCATACAAAACTTGGGCTCGACTCTTTATAGCTTAACTTGTTTCCCTTGTGTAACGTGGTTTGTGTTATTCTGAGTCATACCACGGCATATATATGTTTTAACAGGAGCTAGATGTGTTGCCACTCCATTGCATGAAATAAAACGCCGTGGCAGAGATTGCCGTTTTGGTGTGATATCGATGTTCATAGGTGAGTACTTGCAAAGGAAGGTAGTTTCCAATGAAAAATATCGTACCATTTTCGAGTTTTCTTAATGCTTACATAAGCTAATAGGAAAGATACTTTCCGAGCAAAATTGTGTGTCCCGCTTTCTGAATGATAATGTTATCGGTATTCATTCATATATTTCATTCAGTAATGTGTCAAGTCTTTTTTTTTTATAAATTTTGTCCAGAAGGACAAAATTATCAAAAAAATCGGGGTAGAAGGAAACTGTAATTTAATAAGGACAGAAGTAACAATTATAAAATAACAAATATGAAATAACAAATGTGGAATAGAGTAAATATGAAGTAACAATTGTGAAACACAAAGTAACATTAACACGTGAAGTAACAATTTTAAAGCAACAACTGTGATTTTTGTCCTTTATAATTATGAAAATGTTAATTTTGTCCTTCCAGACCCATTTATTAATTTTTTTGTCCTTGTGTCCTCTTCCCCTTTTCTTTAAGCAGATTGATTAAGTAAATTATATTGCGAAATGCTTTGAATATGTTGGCTGAATATCATTTGATTTTGACCCTTTTTTCTTCGAGTTCTTCTGGATCATCCTCATTTTTGTAGTTTTGACCGTGTTATTACTAATTGGCGTTTAACGACCTTTGTTAATGATGCTGCATTTCCTGCTTTATTCAAAAGAGCATGTTAAACATGATTTGGACTTATAAGTGATCGGTTTGATCTCTTTCATATTACAAACATGGTTCCACACCATAATCATTGATGATAAATGTGTTAAGAAAGATTATGTATATATATACTTAGTAAACGTATCACTCCCGTATTATATACGTGACCTCAAAATATTTGATGTAAACCGAATCTCATAGGATCGTTGATTAAAACACAGCAAACGATTCAGTTTTGAAAATTATATTTTTATGGCTTTTTGAATATATATAACGAAAATAACAAAAGGATATGTAAATACTCCATCTCAAAATATTTACTAAGGTGATCTCATCTCTGGAACACCAACCAATTACCCCGTCTCAGGATAATCGAAAGAAGTCCAATCTCTGAAAACTTCTTGAAAGAAACTCAATCTCTGAAAGTTTCTTATGATAAAAATTCAATCTCTGAATTTCAACCAAAATAGTTTTTTTGATTCAATAATAAGCTATCTATTCAAATACAAGGGAATGTCTTATATAGGCTACAGACTCCAAGTCCAATTATCATTTTAGCAATGTGGGACAAAATAACAATAATTAAAAATATTAATAAATATAAAAGGCAATTAACCAATGTGGGATAATAAAATACTAATTAAAAGACTCAATCTTCCTCTTAAATCGGGTATTATCTAGGCCACATCATTCAAAGGGCGGCAATGCTGTAAATATGGATCCAAATATACATGTGGCGCTTGTAACGCCTTCAAATCAGCAACTGAAATTGCCGAGCGCACCTTTGAACCATCGGATTGCACCGGTTCGGTCCCCGGTGGGACCACAATCGATTCAGCAAGTAAGTCCACGGGCATAGTGATTGGGTCAACACCAATATCCACCTTGACGACGGCAATCTCGTCAGAATGGTCGGGTACCGGTAAAGGAGAATCAATAGTAGCAACCGGAACAACATCATTAGTAAGTGCATTAGGAACCTCAATGAACTCTTCCGTGGCCGAATCAACAATAAGAATGTCTTCCTCCTCGTGTACCACGGCCGTAGGGGGGTTAGGAATAACCTGTTTATTCGATTTAGCACGTGAAGGAGAGAATTTGGGCAGTTTGCCAGCCATAGCTTCTTCACGTGTTACACCATACGTGATAAAGAAAAGATCATCGTCCGCCTTCCACTTTGCGTCTAATTTCCTCCAACGTTCTGCACATTCTAATTTCCGTTGTTCTGCCTCTAATTTCCGTTGCGCAATACGTTCTAATTCGCTTCGTGGATCGAGGTTGTCACGTAATGCATCTAGGGCAGCCATAAGTTCAGCATGTCTTCGATCGGATTCATCTCGATGTCCCTCGTGGTCTGTACGGATGTGGTCGAATATTGCACGTAGTTTATCCAATGCGGTAACTTGCAAATAATCTTCCAAGAACGCAGCAGATGAGTCCTCGCAAGAACAGGATTTCAGGACTAAAAAAACGCAGCTTTTTATGATGCTAGGGCTTTACACGATCTGCACGAGGGTTTCTTGGATGTCAAGAATGCCAGTATGTGCGCAAAAAGGCTGTTGAAGATCAAAAACGCTGATTCAGGTTGTGAAAGCGTAGCAGCAACAAGATTTTCGACAGCAGCAAGAATTCTTCGATGATTAATCGCCCCAGCGGCAAGGTAGGGTTCTTGGATTTCAAGAACAGCTAGGGTTGCGAAAATAGCAGCAAAATTCGTTGATGTAAGGAGCTTTTGAGTGCGGCTGCAATTAGGGTTCTTGGTGCTCAAGAACGCAGCAGATTTCTTCCAATAAACGCAGCAGCTTTAATCGCCTAATCTCTGACGACACTTGTCACGACCAAACAGTATGGAATTTGGAAAAACACAAAAAACAAAACTTGTAGAGAACGAAATTTTGGTTCGATCGTTAAGTTTCAGAATTTTTTGGACAGGTATAACCCACTCAAATTGAATTCGTAAATAGATCACTCTCGGGTTACGGGTTTTGACAAACAAACAAACTAGGTGACGGCGACTATTGTGCAAAACCGGTCGTGACTCTGAAAAAACTCAAAGAATCAAAGTTGTAGAAAAATGAATTTCCTATGTGCTCACAAAAATTCATTCAATTCCGACCACCACAACTCCCTAAAAACAAAGTCGACTACAAGCTATTCCAGAAAATCGAGCAGAATATTCCGATCCGAATTTGATCAAGATAAAATCCGAATTTGAAAAAGTGCCAAAGAGACAAAAGACAGCCGATACAAAGTTCTATCTACTCGTAAATTTTGAGAATTTTTCGATATGAACGCAGCAGATTATGAACGCAGGAGATTATGAACGCAGCAGATTATGAACGCAGCAGATTATGAACGCAGCAGATTATGAACGTAAATTCGAAAAAATTCAGAAAATACGCAGCAGATTATGAACGCAGCTATTTCGGATGCTTTGATTACCTTGTGATAACGGTCGGCCAAATTAGGTCTTCTTGATGATGATCAAGAAAGGATCGAATGCAGCAAGTGACGAATATAAGGCTGCAGTTAGGGTTTCTCGGAGAACAAGAACGCCGGGAACTCTAAGAAAACGCCGCAGATTTCGTCAAGAACGCAAAGAATGTTGTTGCTTTAATCGCCTGGCCTCCGATACCACTTGATGTAAACCGAATCTCGTAGGATCGTTGATTAAAGCACAGCAAACGATTCAGCTTTGAAAATTATATTTTTATGGCTTTTTGAATATATATAACGAAAATAACAAAGGATATGTAAATACTCCATCTCAGAATATTTACTACGGTGATCCCATCTCAGGAACACCAACCAATTACCCCGTCTCAGGATAATCGAAAGAAGTCCAATCTCTGAAAACTTCTTGAATGAAACCCAATCTCTCGAAAGTTTCTTATGATAAAAATTCAATCTCTGAATTTCAACCAAAATAGTTTTTTGATTCAATAATAAGCTACCTATTCAAATACAAGGAAATGCCTAATATAGGCTACAGACTCCAAGTCCAATTGCCATTTTAGCAATGTGGGACAAAATAACAATAATGAAAAATAATAATAAATATAAAAGATAATTAACCAATGTGGGATAATAAAAGACTAAATAAAAGACTCAATCTTCCTCTTGAATCGGGTATTATCTGGGCCACATCAATATTATTAATTTTTGCTCAAGACATCAAAATATTATAAGATGAAATTAAATGGATGACATTATTACACACATGGTGACACAATAAATTAATGTATAAACAACCGGGTTATCATAAAGGATAATGATAGGTTTACTTTCCAAATCCACGACATTTCTACCCTAACTTAATCTTATGGTTGAGATTATTTCAAGTTTTTTTTAAAATTACAAGTAAAATATATTTGGTAAGATGATTATGGTGTAAAAATTGTGTAGATTTGACGGAGTACCCGTTAATAAATACCAAGTGTTTTTCTTTTATTGAAAAATAAATCAATAAAACAAAAAGCCGGAAGAGTCGAGAAAGAGCAGTCAAACGACTCTTAGAGCAACCCTAATAAGGGTAATGTGGAGATATTCTTCAGCATAGAATATTGATCTAGATAATTGAACTAGATAATTGCAAAATAATGGGAGGGAAGTAGAGAAGGTTTTTTGGAGTCTCTCTATCCTCTTCTCTATTTTGAGAGAATGGAAGAGACAATACTCTCTCTAATCACACACAATTAATATTTACAATCATTTTATATTATCACCATTACAACATCACATCACACACAAATTATCTCTACAACTCTTCTATATTTATCCTCCAATCATCTTTCTCCATATCATCCAAACATCACCAATCAATAGCCTTATCTCCCGATCACCATTACTCTCGCTCTTAGAAAGACAGAAACAGAGAAAGGACAATTTGTTTCACAATGTTTGAAGACTCAATAGCTCTGTAGTAGTGGAAACTCCATGATTGAAACTTATTTCCATCAGATCGAAGAGACATCAAAGCTTATTTCCTTCAAATCAAACGAAGATCAAGGAAGAGAATCAAGCTGGTGGTTTAATGCCTTTTGTTTTTCCATGGTTGAATGCTTTTTTTCCTTCTTCTTCATGTTCCCATCTCAAATTAGATACGAATCGTTGAAAAATCGACCGATTTTTACCCATAGGAAGCCGATTCATGCCTGGTACGAGATAAATCTGTAACTTCGTCTCGGTATGGTCCGAGTCGGAGACGACTCGGCCGAGACTTTGAACCATGATTACAAATGTGTGGTTTCATAGTAGGGTAGGGTAGGGTATGGGGTGTTGGGTGGGGGTGTGGTCCCCGTGGGGGAAATATATGAATCCAAATCTGCCAAATGACTCATGTTACGATTTTATACATCCTGTAGGTGGGTGGGTGGGTGGGGTGGGGCGGGGTCCTAAAACTATTTTTTGCTAATTGTTTTTGGCAAAATTAATTGTTTTTGTGGCACCGAAATAAAAGCGTAGCAGGAAATAATTAATTTTCTTTTTTTCATTTAATATATTTATTTATTTATTTATTTATTTATGTGGCACTTATCTGCCATGGCAAAGATTTTCATTTTGCCACGATGTGTTTACCGAGGCAATAGATTTTAAGTTATTGCTGTGGTGCGGCAATTCAGTGTTGCAAAAAGTTTTTGCCACATAGTTTCTTGTCACGGGTGACAAAAAAGCTTTAGGCGTGACAATAGGTCTTTTTTTTTTTTAAAGCAACTTTATTTATATTGAGTGAAATAAAGAGCTACAAAGGTCATTGCCATATCCCGGCCCGCCCCAAATTTACGTGATAGAGTGCATAGCATGGCCTCCTTAAACCCTATGTGTGGCAAACCCAGAGTAGGAAAATCCATCACATAGGGAAGAGTACTCGCTCTATGCACTCCCAATAAAGCCCCTGCCCCATAAATAATTACATCAGTGGAAATCAAAGTGGAAAATATGCTGTAAATCTGTCTTCTGCCTTGTGTATACGATCTAAGGAAAAAAGCCGAAGATCTATTTGCACCCTCGTCTGAACTTGCTTGAGCAATAGAGAATTGTGGTCCTTCCTGATGAAAATTCGACATGACCGGTCCGTAAAGTGAGCAGCTGTTGTGAATAAGATGAGAAAGGGTGTGCTCTAAAAACAATCGTTGCTTGCCACTTCGTGCAAGTGGGAGATTGTTAGGTGTAGTGCCCGAAAGACAATTTGTGTAATTGTTTTTAATAATGGATGACAGAATTTATCTCACCTTAGTTACTTGTTTTGTGCTTGTAAAGTAATACACTGCTGCAAACCCTAAGTATATCTGTATGTAACCACTTAACTCAGTGTATGGATTACACGTGAGGATTGAGTTAGTGGAGATATGCTTAAACTATTAGTCCGTGGTGAACTTAATCATAGTTTAGGGTCTCTTGATTAAAACACCAATAATGCGCCCAGAACACCTTAGGGTGTGATAGTCTTATGCGGATCGTCGGTAGAGGGTACCTACGTGGGGCATTTATATATGATGGCATTCATATAGGACTGGACCGATTTAATCTGTATTTCTCGGTATAATTCCGTAATCGAGGAATCATATTAAATCATTAGATGATCATATATGGATCAACCTTAATCCTGAGGTGATCACAGGGTGCTGCTTGTCCCGGGGTAGTGTTTGATGTGTTAGTTACGGTTCACTTAAATATGTGTTCCAAGCCACTTCTCATTGGCACTATCTCCAAATGAGTGAGTTGTTCTGATTTTCACAGACATGGAATCCATTCCTTCCTGCGGGAAGTAGAGAGACAGTCCCATTATTTGTTAGCCCTAAGAAAATGATCGATGGGCCCAGTTCATCTTAGACTAATTAGCTACTAGTCAGATATGTGAACTAATTGATCACTAGGGGTTAATGGTAAATAAGGATAAGATATTCTGAGTCGGGTTCACGGAGACTTCCCACTCAGAATGGACAGTCTATGGAGGGTTAATCCGTATGTAGTGATTATATCAATGGACGCTTATTCACTCTATGGGTTGAGTATAAGTATATATAATCGATAGAGTTCAGTTTCGGGTTTATAGTGGCGTAATCCCGGAATTAATAATTAATGTACTTATTATGTTCGATGAATAATTAATTATTGGAGCTACTGGTTATAGGTCCATGGTCCCCGATGTGGCTTCTGTAATTCGGACTGATAATCTTGTTATTTGGGCCTCAGTGATAATTAATTGGCTGGGCTAATTAATTGATATGCATAGATATTATTTAGTTGGGCTAAATAGTATAATACACATAAAAGACATTTTATGTGGGCTTGGAACCCTAAAGGTGGCGCCAATGATGTTATTTAATTAGAGAGAAATTAGTTTTCTTGGATAATTATTTGACATGTGATTTATCTTTTATTTGTTAAAAGATAATTCATGGAATATTAGATAATAATATGGTTTATCCTAATTTGTTTGGGATAATCATTTTATTTATCTTTTATTTGGAATAAAGGATTAATGTAATAATTATCTCTTAATTATTTAATCCTTGGAGGACAAGGATTATTCTCCTATATAAAGAGAGTTCTCCCAAGCCTTAGTAATTGGGCAAATTTCGACCACCACATAAAAAAGGGAGATGAAAAATTAGTTTTCTCTTGTCTAGGGTTTTAGTAGAAGAAAAATTAGTTTTTCTTGGTGTTGCATATCGAGGAGGTTCGTGTATCAAGAAGGGTGTCCACCAACCGCCGTTTGGAGAACACATTGGAAGATCTTGGCTTCTCTTCCTAATATTGGTAACATGATCTTAATCCCCTTGTAGTAGTTTAAGTCCTTTAATTATGTATTGTGTTGTATAAGTCGTGATATCCATCCGCTGCGCGTAGATCTAACTCGTTTAGATCTGAGCTCCTGCATCCTTCATGTGGTAGCAGAGCCAGGTTCCACGATTTATATAGTCATAATCATAATTAAACGGTTTAAAGGAGTGGAATTGTATGTAGGTAAATTTTATTTATTGTTTTATGCATTGATAATGATTAATTGCTATGGTTGAAGAGATGGATTGGGGGATGGCACTGTTTACCCGTTAGATCTATTGTAAACTCATATAAACGATATAAATTCGTTCATATGAGTATAGGAAATTATGTAATTTGTTTTTATTGCAATTTTAATTTCCAGAAAATAGATCTGTTTAGTAGCTGTTTAGTTATTTCATTTTTCCCGTTGATCGAGCCGTTGAAACGACGATCTCTCTAGTCAGAATCAAGATTGGAAGATGATGAACAATTCCACAAAATTTGGCGTCGATCAGAGTCTGTTTTGATATCCGTTCGTTGCTGGAAAGAAGCTGCTGTAACAGAAAAACGCAGGATTCACAGAAACCCTACCTGTGACTTCCTCGAATTTCTGGGACAGTTTAGACTGTTGAAACGCAAATCCAACCGGTCAGATCGATAAATATGGAGTTTTTGACGTGGCATAAAAATTTCAGGTCGATCGAGATTCATTTTGATTCCCGATCGGCCTCGGGAAGTCTTTGAGGCGCTGCTGTAAAAGTAAGATCCAGCAGCAAGTTGGGCGGCTCACTGGAGAAAATCGACAAGTCAAAACTCCGATCCAACCGTCCATATTGAAGCCCAAGAAGTGAAGAACAGATCTGGAAAGTTTCGCCGCGATCCGAGTTCGTTTGGTTACCCGATCGTCGAAGAACTTGAACAGTTGCAGATTATCTTAGAAAGTAGTAAACCCTAGTTAGGGTTTAGTTAATTTATTTTCTAATATGTTAGATACGGGGGTGCCAACGGTTCATCTCGGTGTTTATTTTCCGCACTAGTATACATGTTTAGATTGTATGTGTAGAACCGGAAAATTGCCATGACATGCATCATATCATGAATTCCACTCCATATGCATACATGTAGAAATTAATTCGAGGAATTAGTTAGGCATGTATAAAACACGCAATTAGTTTTAATTAATTGTTTGATATTAATTAGAAACTAATTAGGGTAAAAACCGAGGAACACGGGTTTTTTCAATCGTCGAGGTTGGGTGATGGATTCTCGGTGAATCCCACTATGCGAAAGCATAAGGAGTAAAACCCCGAAACCTCGTGGTTAAGGTGTTGGATTCTCTGTGAATTCCACCTTACCTAGACGAGATTACGTTTTTGTTCCGTAGTGTCTACGTGATAGTTTGATGTTTAAGGATTGGATGATCACGGGCAAACATGGTTCGAAAGTGGTTTAACCACGGTTGGGTGGTCAACAGTAGCTACGGCTCGATCGACTTCACCCTCCACGTGTGGCGTTTGCACGGGGGTCTAGCAAGGCTGAGCCATCCGAAGTGCCACTACGCCTCAACAGAGCTCCCCTAGTTTTGACCCGTCCGACGGCCACATATGTTCGTATAGGTCGGGTGGGCTAGCCCACGTAACCGACAACATTCGGGCCTATGATTTATTGTTCCTTAATGTAACATCAAGTCCAAAAACGTGATCAGTAAACCCACCACTTTTTCAAAAATATTGAGTGGGAGCGGGAGAGGCGACAGCCGACCCCACGGCCTCTACTATTGACACAAGCAACGTGAGAGAATGGTGACGCCTCGTGCCGGCCTGGGACCGGCCTCCCTAAGAAAGGCCTTCACCGCTATCAAAATTCAAGGCTTGGTCTCCGAAAGGATAGGATTTTGGGTACTCGTCGGGTCACTGACCGACCCTAAGACGGCACACTCGAGGTCTACCTAAAAATCTGAGACAGTAGGTCACACTCATAAAGGGTATTTTTGGTAGTACCTTGGATGAAAAAGGAAAGGTGATTGACGATCACAAATGAGATGTTCGATTCTCAATCTGAT
This sequence comes from Gentiana straminea, assembly GCA_036785695.1. Lineage (NCBI taxonomy): Eukaryota > Viridiplantae > Streptophyta > Magnoliopsida > Gentianales > Gentianaceae > Gentiana > Gentiana straminea. Next base: position 6,248,251 of record JAVUPR010000326.1, on the reverse strand, counting down.
CTTCAATATTAATTGAAACCTCTTTGACCTACCCTAAGGCGGCACTGAAGCATTAGATGAAATTCTTGGAACGGTAGGATAGACTATAAGTACTTAGTTTATGTTCCTAAAATTTATTAGTAGTGTATGATTTGGATTTATTTTTTGTCAATTTTATTTACAACTGTTATACATATCTCTCTAGGGTGCTAGACTGCTAGTGTACAATTGACTAGTAATGACTTCATTAAAAAGTTGTTAGTAACTAGAACGTTGTACTTATTGATCTTACATGCGATTAATTTTTCGGAAGAGATATTTCTCTTGAGCCTTCAAGACTTAAGTGACGTAAATAAGTATGTCATCTTCTTGTCACTCGTGCGACGAGAGACAACCGTAGTTAGTTTGAAAGATGATTGGGACGATAAAATTCTTCTAGTGAATTTTAATTGTGTAGTGTCTACACGAGAAATTTTCAAATAGAAAAATTGGAGAATCATAAATTAAAGTGTCGCTAGTTAGACGGTATTTGGAACCGATAAACTAGTGGGAGCTTTTATCTTATGTTTTTCTAATTTATTAGAAAATTAGTCCCACTGGGTAACGCTTTCATTAGACATCCCACAGTTCACGAGTAGTGTCTAATCAAACGAACTGCTAGTTCAAGACTATTTCCTTTTAAGGAAAGTTAAGAATGGGAAAGAATGTCTATAAGTGTTAATCATCTTTAGTTTTGAGGCTAAACCGAAACATTAAATAAAGAAATTATAGGATAAGGAAAGTGATTTCGGATCACTAACCAATGAATCCTTAGCGACTTTCTTAACCGAGTAACTTGACTCGGTAGCTTAGTTCTTTGGAAGAACAAGGAAGATTTGCATTAACGATTAATAGAGTAACAACGGGCAGTAATTTCAGCTAGAATAGTGGGAGTGGTATGAGGAAATGAATTTTTGATTCGACCTTGAATATCACGGAAAAATTTATTTTTCTGTTTTCGATTCGTTGGAACAAATGGATTCACTTTCAACTCGATATATTGTTGCCTCATAGAAAGTGAATTTGACATTTGTAGTACGAATCCGAGACTCGGACTTTTGTTTGATAAAGTCAGAACCACTAAGAAATGTTGAAAAGGTATATGTAACACGTCTTAAACTATTATAGGCAAATGGTTTCCGTATTAAGATAAACGATTCTTCAAAATCTATTAATTAGTGCATATATCCTAGAGATAAGACCTAATGACTGGCTAAGGGTGATTCCTATCTCCCAGTCTCGGAACACTGTCTTAAAGGAACAATGACTAAGCTTCTTTTCAATTGGGAAAGGGTAATAGATTTGAAGGGGTAACATAGCTTGTTCATCATAACCTTCGGGGTCTAGTAAGAGATACAAGCTAGTGGAAGATTTTGAGTGGTGACATTTTGTCTGATAACTACTAGAAACACGGTTTAGTTTATCGAATTAATACAAGGAGGAGTCTCTGATTTTAGCAGAGAATAGAGTATTCCATGCTCAGAAATTGGCTATCACATAGTCTTGGGACTGATGTTCGGCATGCCTCCTAGTAGAATGTTTTTCACTGAGGAAGAAACCATAGACTTGCCCTATATAGTTATTGATGTGCTACAATACATTGCTAAACTCGATTAAGATAATTGGTTGCAAAATAACGGTTAACATTATTATGTAAACCGAGAAGTCTGCCTAGAAGATGCTAGTGAATTTATGGATAAGGAGTGAATTCGGTTCACATCACTTCCGTAAATGTAAGCATTTAGCACTTAATGCTTGAAGGTAGGACTGGAGATTTTGTGCATACGTTCAGATTGTGACTGTTCGTGAAATATCTTAATGTGTCGAGTGAAGGTTGGTTATAAGATTCTTGAGATCAGAAAGTGACGGTTGAACTGTCACAAACCTTCTGATAGAATCTATAAGTAACAGCCTTAAACCTTGGAGTACGGTTACCCAAAGGTAGTTACTATATGATTTAATCAGACCACGTCCAACATCGGTTGTTGGTGATTGCACTAATAAAAACTACTAGATCAGAATGTCAATCCACCCAAGACGCAGTGGGAGTATGGTTTAACCATTGACCCATTGTAGTTTTGTGGACTTTACAGTCTGGTGGGGTGATTGATAACCTATGGCTCTTGGTAGGCTGTATAGGATTCTGATCATAGAGGTTGGTTTGAAAACCTTAACCCTGTGAATGGAGTTTTAGTACTCCAGTTCTGTTCAGCCTCTAGTAGAACCACCTGAGTGTCTCAGGCCCAGTGGGAGTAATTGGATCTACGCGGAAAAGAGTCGAATGAATAGGAAAGTTTAAACTTTCAGCGCAAAGCCGAGTGCTATATGGGTGATTCCTGACAAGTAGAGAGTTAACCAGACCTTGAACTCTCTCACCACTCAGTCTTGCAAGATTTCGTTAGAAAGCGGGAAATAGGGGTGATTCCCCGAGACTTTCTTGCCGAAAAACGGAGTCTCGGATTCATTCGGAACGAAGGGTCTTGGTTAGAACAAATGGCGGGATGACCGCCGGGGCTTATATCCTTTGTGGATTTAAGAGAACCTCTCGGTCATTTAAAGTCACATGTTTTAAAATATGTGGACTTGACCGAATATTGATAAGTCCTGGATATCAATATTGGTAAAGTAGTAGTATTAGTGTTCATGAATGATAACACCGAAACGGTTGGAAACAACATGTGTGTGCTATCTCGAAGTCGGAAATCGACGGGCCAAGATTCTCTCGGATGAGAGAATTGGACTATATTCTAGGAATCGATTCGGTCGATTCACGAGAATGAGTCATTGGCTATCCCACCTATCTTATTGAATAAGATGATTATGCATATACGTATGCAACATTCATCGAGAGTAGTCCTACCCTACCTCTCGGAATGATTCTCTAAATCTTCGGATAAAGAGAAAATGGGATAGAGTCTCTCTTGGATAATGGCAAGTCGAGTTATCACAAGTCAATAGTAATCGAATCTTGGATTCGAGCAATAAGTAGCGGTTTAGTACGTCCTCAAGTATCTTTAGAGAACGAGGAGTCATATTCTTGTATATTCGGGTGCAAACTTGAATATGGTTGACTACACCGATTCGACTTGTAGTCGATTAAGGATGATCATTAAGTTGATCTCGGGCTCGGTGTTTACTCATAGTGCTTAGAATTTCCTTTTATGGTCCGGGAGTAATTCCGTGTCGATAAGCCGATATCACTTCATTGTGAAAACGGTGAAAAGATAGCTTAGAAGGATCTTCTCAGTCACTAGAAGTCAAAAGCATATTGAGAGAGAGTACCCACCTGATTAGATGGACCAGCGACGTTTCGATCCTAAAGATCGTCCCGAGCCGACAACCTAACTGATCAGTCGAGTACTTGAAGGGTACGGCATTGATAGATATGTCTCATCTGCTTTTAGAGCAAGTGGGAGAGTGTTGTGAATAAGATGAGAAAGGGTGTGCTCTAAAAACAATCGTTGCTTGCCATTTCGTGCAAGTGGGAGATTGTTAGGTGTAGTGCCCGAAAGACAATTTGTGTAATTGTTTTTAATAATGGATGATAGAATTTATCTCACCTTAGTTCTTGCTTTGTGCTTGTAAAGTAATACACTACTGCAAACCCTAAGTATATCTGTATGTAACCACTTAACTCAGTGTATGGATTACACATGAGGATTGAGTTAGTGGAGATATGCTTAAACTATTAGTCCGTGGTGAACTTAATCGAGTTTAGGGTCTCTTGATTAAAACACCAATAATGCGCCCGAACACCTTAGGGTGTGATAGTCTTATCCGGATTTGTCGGTAGAGGTACCTACGTGGGGCATTTATATATGATGGCATTCATATAGGACTGGACCGATTTAATCTGTATTTCTCGGTATAATTCCATAATCGAGGAATCATATTAAATCATTAGATGATCATACATGGATCAACCTTAATCCTGAGGTGATCACAGGGTGCTGCTTGTCCCGGGGTAGTGTTTGATGTGTTAGTTACGGTTCACTTAAATATGTGTTCCAAGCCACTTCTCATTGGCACTATCTCCAAATGAGTGAGTTGTTCTGATTTTCACAGACATGGAATCCATTCCTTCCTGCGGGAAGTAGAGAGACAGTCCCCTTATTTGTTAGCCCTAAGAAAATGATCGATGGGCCCAGTTCATGTTAGACTAATTAGCTACTAGTCGGATATGTGAACTAATTGATCACTAGGGGGTTAATGGTAAATAAGGATAAGATATTCTGAGTCGGGTTCACGGAGACTTTCCACTCAGAATGGACAGTCTATGGAGGGTTAATCCGTATGTAGTGATTATATCAATGGACGCTTATTCACTCTATGGGTTGAGTATAAGAATACATCTATAATCGATAGAGTTCAGTTTCGGGTTTATAGTGGCGTAATCCCAGAATTAATAATTAATGTACTTATTATGTTCGATGAATAATTAATTATTGGAGCTACTGGTTATAGGTCCATGGTCCCCGATGTGGCTTCTGTAATTCGGACTGATAATCTTGTTATTTGGGCCTCAGTGATAATTAATTGGCTGGGCTAATTAATTGATATGCATAGATATTATTTAGTTGGGCTAAATAGTATAATACACATAAAAGACATTTTATGTGGGCTTGGAAACCCTAAAGGTGGCGCCAATGATGTTATTTAATTAGAGAGAAATTAGTTTTCTTGGATAATTATTTGACATGTGATTTATCTTTTATTTGTTAAAAGATAATTCATGGAATATTAGATAATAATATGGTTTATCCTAATTTGTTTGGGATAATCATTTTATTTATCTTTTATTTGGAATAAAGGATTAATGTAATAATTATCTCTTAATTATTTAATCATTGGAGGACAAGGATTATTCTCCTATATAAAGAGAGTTCTCCCAAGCCTTAGTAATTGGGCAAATTTCGACCACCACATAAAAAAGGGAGAGGAAAAATTAGTTTTCTCTTGTCTAGGGTTTTAGTAGAAGAAAAACTCTAAGTTTTTCTTGGTGTTGCATATCGAGGAGGTTCGTCTATCAAGAAGGGTGTCCACCAACCGCCGTTTGGAGAACACATTGGAAGATCTTGGCTTCTCTTCCTAATATTGGTAACATGATCTTAATCCCCTTGTAGTAGTTTAAGAACTTTAATTATGTATTGTGTTGTATAAGCCGTGATCCATCCGCTGCGCGTAGATCTAACTCGTTTAGATCTGAGCTCCTGCATCCTTCTGCAACAACATCCATATCAGAAGCTGAACCAAGAATATAAAGGGGTATATCAAGTACTAGAAAAAGTATGAGCACATCCTTTGACATCAAAAGTAACAAAAACACCTGGATTGCACCCCTAGCAATGCGGTAGGGGTGCGTCCAAATAGGTCTATAGTGTCACTTTTAGTAGTGCCTGCTTGCCCCTCATAACTTGTAGTCCGTCAGATTGAACCAAGCCCGCTTGACTAGGCAACATAGTTCATGCACAATGGTTACAGGTGGAGAGCCCGCAGCGGCTAAGATACAAGCTCGCCCAACCGAAGCTCGTCACATCAGAGCTCGCCCAACGACCTTGAGTTTACTTGTAATTGTATTTTATTTACCACCTTGTAACCACCGACTCTTAGCGCTTATAAATAGAGGCATTTGTACCCCTTTCAGGGGATCTGGATCGAGAAATTAATACTAGCAGATAACCTCTATCAATTTGTCGACAGCCTTTGTTTTTTATTTCTGCATATCATATTCATATTGTTCTTGAGATTGATCACACTAGAACCGGAACTATTGGTCATTTTAATCTAGACACCCACCGCATATTTAAACAAAACATGTTTGTGATATTTTGGACAATATCAGTTGGCTCCGTTACCTGAAAATCTACGCTTTTAGCATTTTTCAAGGACAAGCTTGAGTAGCTGCTTAAACAGGTTAAAGACTTACAAAATACGAAAATTGGGATCGAAGACAAACCTGTCTTGGGGAACGTGCATCCTTGCTGGTCATATACAGTTTGATGCACCTGAGGGGGTCCACTACCCCACTTTCTAGAACTATTCAGGGATGACTTGCCCTTATGACTGTCTTTCCTTATTTAAGAGAAAGGTCTCCCCGGCAACTATAAATATCAATCAACACGGTGCGCATTTGTAGGTGCAATACAAGATAAGGCGGCGACTTGGATCCACAACTTGCCATCTAAGTCGATATATTCTTGGGAAAATTTGCAGACCAAGTTCATTGCCGAGTTTAAATTTGCACACATGAATAACTAGCCGGAATTAATTTGTGGTTATAGCGATAACCGGATGAGGATTTGTTTATGCCTATTATAAAGTGTTATAGTGATAAATTAATATGGTGGTATTTATTTAGTAAGAAAAAATTAAATACAAGATATTAGTTATGTTGATTAATTAAATATACATATTTAATATGTATAGGGTGCATATATGGGTGTATATGATACACATGTATTATTCCAAATTAATGAATCATAGTATTATATTATAATTAATATTGGATAATAATATATATAGATATGTGTAGTATATATATATGTGATATATACACATGTATAATTGATATATATATATATTTATGGTAATATAATAAAAATATATTCAATATTAAATATTGACAATATATATCTTGGAAATTATTTAATATAAGATGTTAAATATATGACATATATGATTTTAAGGAAAATCCTTAATAAGATTAAGGTAAGTACTTAATGAGATAATCAATCAATTATCTAATTGATTTAATCATTATTCTATTGGAAAAATAGTTTCTTGTTCAATACTACACTCCAAGGAAAAGTGGCGCCATCTCTTCTTATAAAAGGGGAGTTGTGCCAAGCTCTTTTGTATCACAATATTCTTGCAATATTCCAGTGAAAGAAAGAGAGAGTTCTTGAGAGAGTTTTGTGAGAAGAAGAAAAGGCGACCTAGCAGTCGACTTTTTCCAGTAGCAGTCCTTCGAGGATTTCGGCGGTCGTTCGTGTGGATTACCGCTAGAGACCGGACACTTGGACGGCTCGGTGCTTCGACCATCAACCGTAGACAAAGCGTCGATCCAATTGGATCAACCAAGGTATTCTCTCGTCTATTTCTTTTATGCTTGTTGCTTAAACGAAGTCTATCTTGGTAAAAGGAAATAAAAATTTTAAATTCCGTACGCTCCCGCGTAGATTTCCTAACAATAATAACCCGGTACGGCCAAGTAGCCCGGGCAGAAAGGAAGCCTCATCCGCATTCAAATTGTTCCCGATAAACGGTGCAATACCCCTCCGGTGGCCGGTATACGAAGCTATGGGATGCAGAAGGGAACTGAGGGGTATATCTCTCCTTATCTACCTCGTATTTGTCATAGATATTGGTCATCCTATCCTGGGAAAGAATGGAGTTTACGCCATAGCTACCTATAATCGCCTTAGTGGCCATCTAGGCTTCTGGGGTTACGACGAAGTTGGAAGTCCCAGACGAAGTACGAGAAATGGGTGGTGGAGAAACAGATGGAGGAATCCAGGGGATTTCTTCAAACACTACGCTACTTGTCTCGTTTTGAAACTCATGATCTATTTCAAATGGCCTAGTTCTGGATTTGTCTACTTCGGACTCAGACTCGGATGCAAATAACTTTTCTATAGAAGAACTAGATGGGGATGATGCCCTCATCAACGAACGGAAGTTAAATGAAAATAAAGGGAAGAACATACGCTTACTTGTAATAATTTGAAGAAGAAAAGGAGAGGAATCAGCAACGGCGTCGATCTTCCGATTTAAAGGCAATCGTAATAGGGGACGGTTGATGTGATGAGGGTTATAAACCCCAAACACGTTCTTGGAAACTGTTCCACTTCAAGTAGTATGAGCGGAAACGCCTCGAAACCCGGAGTAGTTATCACAACGTCATAACGGAACTCGCCAACTGGCAAGATAGGTTATCTTTAACTCTATAAGTCTAGATGACAAAAGCCGAGCTTCGTCAGTGGCATATCTGACCCGGCCAAAGCGCCCCGACCAGATCTGGAGGGCTTATGACGGAGGTCGGGCTAGCTCTTCCTACGTGTCATTTCATAAAGGATCAAACAATAAATGAAGACAGAGAAATTATAATGTTAAGGCCAGGAGCCCTACTTCATGCTTAAGGATAGACCTACACCTAGGAGGGAGGTCTTATCTGATCTCCTACTTAGACCACCGCAAGTCGGCTCGGTCGTTATGGAGGTCGGGTGAACGTAGCTCAGAATACAGTGGTCTTAAGGGGCTCGACGCAGGTCGGCCGGAGCCTTACTTATCCGACATTACACACATGCGTTTAAATATGAGATAAATGGATTGACATAAGAAAATCTTGACATTTAAATCAATCGTGATTATCTCCTAAATTAAAGGGATTGACATAAGAAAATCCTTGGAGGATACGAAATAGAGTCCGTATTGGACACGGCACAGGCTTGCCATGGACGAGACGTCCTCTATATAAACGATCCCAAGAACTACGAAGAGATTTGATTCCTGATTCATACACAGATACGTAAGCAACTGGAGATTCAATATCTCAGTTTCAGTCTAAACATAAACACAAAAATCTTCTCTTTTCTTAGGGTTGTGATATTGTCCAATTGTCGTAGAAAAAAAAGAGAATTAGGGATAAAACAGTTTTTGGAAATATTTTTTTATAAGGAGAATGACAACTCTCATCATTTTTATAGTCGGAAAGACAAAACAAAACAAAAATTAAAAATATTAAAAAATATTTATAAAAAAAATCAGATGCACGAATGCTCCAGTTTTTTTTTGTTTTTTTTTTTCTCTTTCTTCACCGATTTTCAAACACTCATATCTTTTGATCTAAATCTCCAAACGTGATGAAAATTTCACTGAATTTTTTATTTTTTGATGCTCTTCGTTTTGAGACTTGGTTCGATATAATTGCATCATTTTTCATGAGATTCACTATCGAAATTCACTCAGTGAATCCTGAAAATCAATGAATATCGACAATGAATTTCGAACAACTATGAATTTCGACAGCGGATTTTATGAAATCAAGTCGGAATATGTTGAATGTGGTCTCAAAATAAAGAGTATGAAATTTAGAGTTTTAGATTGAGAGATATGAGGGTTTCAAAAAAATGGATAAGAGAAAGTGTGTTGGTTTCTTTTTTTTTATTTCAAATATATATGCGCCAGAAATTAAAAAATAATTAGTTTTTTTCTTTATGCAAAACTTTCAAAAAGCAATCATTCTCCTTAATTGATGAAATGTTTGTGTCATTCTACCTAGGAAAAATACGGTCCGAAATTACACTCAGACGATATCCAGGATCGTCACCACTCTAAGAGCGGCCCTAATGATCCAATTCTAGCCATATTCACAACCTTTTGTCGAACATGAGAAGCATTTGCATAAAATGTAAAATAATAGTATTAATCTAGACAAATTTTTTGTTTTGCTATCTACACTCTTATATATTTTCAGAGACTTAGCCAATTCTCTGTCTCAAAAAAAAAACACCAAACATCCTTTTTTATTATATATTTATTAAGATTACGTGTTTACTAAAAATAAAAATAGTTTCAATTATTATTTAATATTATTTTATCATTAGATTCATAATATTTACCACCACTACAATATCTAATCACACACAAATAATCTCTATCATCCTTCTATATTATCAATTACAACATCACATTGTTTATCCCTCAATTCTTCTATATTTATCCTCCACTATCTTTCTCCAAACCCAAACATCAACAATCGTTCTCAATATCATCATTAGGGCCGCTCTAATAGCTATAAAGCTTTCCAAAACACAACCATCAGAGATGACCGATATCAAACGATGTCTAAAAATAAATATAATGAAAAAAAAAACATTTGGTGAAATTTTTATGACTAGTGTAGATCTAGAATCAAAATTTATAGTATTTGTTTAAAAATAAAGCAGTCAAGCAGGCGCATGTTTTTTTTTTTTTTTTTTGTTTCTTTTACTTAATATCTTTTAAAAATTGTCATTTTTCCTAATTAAGTATATATTTTTTTTCTTATATTTTTCATTTTTATTTTTAATTTGTTTTTTACACTGTGTCTTTGTTTTTCAATGTGAACTTTATGTTTCTTTTGTGGCAACCCTTTTTTTTTAGGGGTGTGGTAGTTTTTTATTTTAAAGTCTTTGGGGGACCGAACTTCTTAGGGGTGCGGTAGTTTTTTATTTTAAAGTCCGTATCCGAATCAACTCTGTCCGACATGCGAAGTTCGGTCCGGTTGTAGTAACTTCTTAGAATCATCTTTTGTGGAACTAACTTCCTTTTTGGTATGTTTTATAAGACAATTAATGATAGCATTTTGTCTAAATGTGACTTAATCTCAGTAAAAAAAAATGTGTTAAAATATGGATTTTATTAACACCTCGTAATTACCTTCAATATCATGTTTATATGTTAAAATTTACTGACGCCCATTAGTTACTTCCGGTATTATGCTTATATCTTAAAATTCTTGCCGGAGGTAATAAACGGGTAAAAATACCAAAAGTGAAAAAAAAAAAAAAAAAAAATCAGAAAATCAAGCCTCTTTTTTGTGCCTATATGCAAAGTTTTTTGTGTTGGGCCTTCCAACTTGTCCAGCCCTTTTGTTGACTAATATTGATGTCCAGCCCTTTATGAGGTTTAGGGTTTTCCCATGAACAATATATATAAACACATAACTTGTTAATACCCCCTTCTCCTCCCAATTAAGCAGATCTCTCGGTGGTTTTGTGCCCTCAAGCTTCTCAGTCTGCTACCGATTCTCACTTTCCCACCTTTAAGGTTTGTTTGTATTGCGGATTCAGTAGTCAGTTTAATTCTACTGTATTTAAGTTTTCTCGCTACAATTCTTTTTCCTAGTAAGTCCCATCGGTACATTATACAGGATTATCGCTTTGTTTCTTAATGGTAGGGTTTTGGTTATAGTATAGAAATCGATTGAATGTCTGCCTGTTGATTTAAGCATAATTTTGTAAGGAGACTGTGCATGTAAATCGTAATACAAATTCAAAAATTCTTACTTTTATCTTTTGTTTTCAGCTCCCATTGATGTTTGAATTTCATTTTGCTTTAGGACCTCTAGGAAATGTTTCCTATTTAAGGGATGTTAAATGGATTGGTAATTGAGATGCAAATGCTGTTTTTTTTTTCAGTTACTTGTGTTGGATTCATGAGTTATTTAGGCTGTCTCTTGGTGAATGCACAGCATAGTTCGAAGCTCTAAATCTAACGTTTGGAATTGAATAGATGTGCAAGTAGAAACATATATGTTTTGATAACATTGTGCAATCGCCATAAAGTGATAGCCAAAGCTTCATTGGATTGGTTTCTGTAATTGTTTCCCCAATGATTCTGTCTTTCACGCAAGTTGAATTGCCAATGTTTGGCGATTTATTGTTTTCTTTTATTTAAGTTTTAATTGCCATGATGCGGTGAAAGTCCTATAGATATCTATGTTCCAAGTCAGTGTTTGTGGTTCAGTAATGAGTGCAAATGAATAATAATGGCATACATTAGAATCGTCATTTTGACTGGCTTCTTATAAATGCTGTTCTTATGTTTCATTTTATTGTTAAGTACTACATCAGGTCTTCGTTGTGCTTGTAGGTATTGTTCCGTCTTTGGTGCAATCCTTGCTATAGTATCTTAAACAATGATTATTGTTCTGTCTTTGGTGCACTCCTTGCTATAGTATCTTAAACAATGATTATTTATTAATATAATTATCTTTTCGGTGTTTACTATGCACCCTTTAAGGTCAGTTCTTTCCTCTCTCTGACCCTTTTTCCTGATGTGTGTCTGTCCAACATCTCTGTTGCTGCAGGTCTGACTAAGAAGATTCACTTACCAGGAAAAGAGAATGTCTGGGTATGTTAATCGTTGTTTTTGTTCTTTCTTGCTTTTGTTTGTGCTGATATGTAAACTGCGTATAAAGTCTTTCATTGGCTTGTGAGTTATAGTGACACTTTTTCAGAGGGAGTCTGTAGCTTGCATATAATCTCTTGTGGTTTTAGGGAGTAGACCCTTCATAGGGGTGGTTTGCTTTAGGCATACATACCGGTGCCTTGAGCCTATAATAATTGTTGATGGGATGATCTTGAAATGCAAGTTTTTCCGATGGATAATATGAAAAGTGAGCCTGGTATCCTGTTCTAAGTTACCTTATTCTCATTGTTTCATATGGGATTCATCTTGACTCTTTGAGGAGTGTCAAGCTAAGGTTGTATTAGACTCGTATGTCTTCTGTCGTTGTTGATAAGTTTTCGTTGCTGTTCAGCGAAGAAGTTGCTGTGGAGGCGGCTCCTGCCCCAGTTCCAGCCCCAGCTCTCGGTGAGCCATTGGATACAATGACTGCTCTACAGATGGTCTTGAGAAAATCATTGGCACATGGTGGTCTTGCACGAGGCCTTCACGAAGGTGCAAAGGTTATCGAGAAGCATGCTGCTCAACTGTGCGTACTGGCCGAAGACTGCAACCAGCCTGACTATCTCAAACTCGTCAAAGCACTTTGTGCAGACCACAACGTGAACTTGATTACTGTTCCCAGTGCTAAGACCCTTGGTGAATGGGCTGGTGTAAGTAATACAGTTTTCCTTTTGAATTTCTGGAAATGTTTTGTGCTTTTCTTGTGGGAAAGGCCCCCCTTGTTATATACTTGTCCAGTCTCTCATTTTCTCGTTATAATCTGATAACCGAGACAAATGCTTGTTGGATTATTGTAGTTGTGCAAGATTGATTCTGAAGGGAAGGCAAGAAAGGTTGTGGGTTGCTCTTGTGTGGTTGTGAAGGTAATAAACCTGCAGAATTATTATGCAAAATACAAAATCTGTAAAATGATGTGGGTGCTTTTATGCAGCTGGTAAATTTTAACCTTTTTTTTTCTGTGTGATTTCCAGGATTACGGAGAAGAAACCGAAGGCCTCCACATTGTTCAAGAGTATGTTAAGTCTCACTAATTGTATCGAATCAGGGCCTTGGATGTAGGTGCCATTTTGGTGCTAAATCGTATAAACTTTCATGTTTGTTAGACATTTTTGGTTCCTTCTCGGTGATTTTGCTTGTCAGAACTCAGAATTTGACGATGAAGCCTGTTATATCTTGATAATTTATGTCTTCCTACTTGTGTGTGTTAAGTTGGTTGTTTTTGTTGCAAGGATGTTTAATGAGGATGAAGTTGATTTATAAACAATGATAGGTCTGCATTAAATTTCTACTACATAATCATTGACAGTTTGGTGATAGTGGGTATCTTGTAATTTATGTATTGGGCTCATATCATCAAATTTTGTTATGGTCCTCTTAGTTTAGTTTTATGAAACTGGACTGTCGTTTGGTGTATTTAGCGCTGTATCATCACATAGTGTACCATCAAAATTGCCTTTTCCTGATTGCAACCCATTGAAATGCCTCATCGGTGAAATCCCATAATGTGTCCATCTTTGCCTCATGTCTCGAAACTGCAAGTTGGAGCCTATACCCTGAAACATAGTCATCAGCCACAATGATTTTGATGGAACCAGTATCATGTTTGGTCCAATTTGTCGGAAAAAGGGTTGGGATTATTGGATCCGCGTGTTTTGGTATGCGGTGGTTTGAATGAGGATTCTTGTACAAGAGGGGCCAATACCATCAAAGTTGGCCTTAATCCTAGCAAGCCAAATAGACCAAAGAAGCATGCAGGCCATGTCAGCATCAATCGGGTGATGGTTACGTAGAAGAACATAGATGTCTGCAAAAGAATGGTGCTTCAGCTTATCTGAATCTTAAGCAGCTTTCCCATAAATTAACCATTATCATCAAAGGTTTTCCTTAAATTTTTCTTTCAATCTCACATTCTTACACGAACACTTGGTTTAACCTTTGGACTTTCGGACATCGCCTAACAACAAAACCAAAGAGATTGAAAGAGTTCTAGATCAAGTAGTGGAGAATTCTGGGTAAGACATTTCTTAGTTAATACATAAGCCATATATTCAAGTTTTAGCATGTTTTAAGTATGAAATGTAGTAAGGATATTCATGGCTTATGTGTTCAACAAGGTTCTCGGTTTAAGACAAATAATATCAACAGACTGTCAAGCCAAACTAGAGTTAAGGAGTGTACTATCAAGAACAGTTTAGACAATTTTCGTTTTCAAGTTCTTTTGTATGTTATAATTCGTTTTTACTTTCTAGAACAAGTTTGTAACATATAACCATGATCTTTGGTCAACTGGGAATTTCAGAAAATGAGCAGAAGAGTTCAGTTATACCACTACAGCGGCGGGCAGCTACACAACTAAAGCAACAAACATGGGTTGTTTCAGGAATTTGATAATACGGGTCGAAAATTTCTCAAATTTAATAATTACTAAACTTAGTCTTATACGTTATACGATTAGTTCAATACGCGTCACTATATAAATAATAAGCAGGTCAACTTCATATATATATATATACCAAAAAAACCTCAATGTAATATTTTTTTTACGGGTCGGCTGACCCAATTGTTATAAGATGGAGCCGCCACCAGCGATAAACTTAAAATTTGAACTCCAACGACAACAATAGCTTGGAATTCTTGAAAGAAATAATTCCTTTCTCAATGGAGCCTGAAAGAAGTTTTGTTTAATAAGAAAATCAGTATCAGGTTTTACATAAACGATTTTATTAAATTATTTGCAAAAAGAGTTATATATAATTTATTTCAAACAATAAATAAATTTGTAGGAGCAGGGCCGGCCCTATGCTAAGGCCGGCGAGACCCGGTCTTAGCCGGTTAATTGCTGTCGGTCCCAACGGTATACGTATTTATTAAATGAAAAAAAAAAATTCGTAGATTTAATCCGATTCAACCTAATATAATATGTTAATTTTCTTTTTTGATAAATGCCCAAATTCTTTTTTTACTTTAATTGATAAAGGTCCCAATAAAAAATTTTACTTGACCAAAAAAATAGATATATACAAACAAGTTTTATTATTTTTTTGCATTTACGGATGTTAAAAACGCGATAAGTGTTGGAAAAAAAATATAGTACTTAGGATTTGACAGAGAATTAGAAACTCCAAGACACGTTAATAACGTTGTCGTTTAAGAGATGTTTTGTCCCACACGGTTTGTCACTAAGGGATCAAATGGAAATCTCTTTCAGGATACAATGGAGGTGTTTGATTCAAATAGTGACTTGTTTGAATCAAACCCGAGAACACTCAAAGTTTTTCTAATGATGTTGTCAAATTTATGAATTTTCGTCTTCATACTTATGCCTTTTATAGGTTGCAAGTACCCCATAAACGAATGGATGTACTCCTTGCACCGGATGAAAGCATGCAACCCGTACACAAAAGGGTAAGTACATATCAGTTCGAAAATGTGTGTATCTGAAAATGCATATCCATTCATGAACTGATGCATGCAGTGGTTTAGGTTTCGGGGGCGTTGCCCCCGAACCCCCACGAGTTGGCGCTACCCCCTCGACCCACCGCGACCTGACCAGGAAGGTCGAACCCCGTTTCGTTGCGATAACATTAATTCGTACGGCAACTCGTATGCAAACGATAACCAAAATATTTATTTATGAAAAAATATCTAACAATAAATATGTTTTAAAAAAAACAATTTCAACTAAAAGGCCCAATTCGGGGGCTTGGTCTAAGGCCCAATACAAGCGAGGGCCGGCCCTGTGTAGGAGTTTGTCATAATATGTGAAGTTTGAAGATTTCTCACAATTTCTGTAAAACTAAACTTTCCCGAAAAGTTTCAAAGTATATTGACGATGCTGGAAATCGTCGGGTTTAAATATGGGGCCGTTTAATCTAATGGTAAAGGATTCAAGATCGAAAATAAGAACAATAGGAATAAAGGGACGCTTTTTTAGGGTGATTTTAGACTGAGCCTGGATATTTTCCCAAGTTGTCTACGTATCCTTTTATTTTTTTTGAACAGCAAAAAATTATCATATATCAGCAAGATGCTAAAAGATTAGAAATTGTCCAAAAAATCATATCAAATAAAGAAACCAAGCTACAGTAAAAAGAGAACCATCCGCAAGAAAACAAGTTCAAAAGCCGGCTGCATTTCTTCTCCAAACAAAAAGTGATCCAACATCGGTTTTCCAAAAATTAAGTTGCCGCGGTCAACGGATTTGCCTTCCATTTATCCCACTACAGCTTTCTTAGAAGTTTATAATTTGATAACCAAGAGAAGGATAATCTTTGTATATCTCTAAAAAACAATTATGGGTCTCGAATGTGTGATTGAAAAATGAATTTATTTCTATGTAACCAAATTACCCAAGCCGTAATACCAACTAAAGCTGACCATAAGCATGAAGCCGCATTCGACGACGCATTTCTTACGTATCCTATTATATTTCAAGAATCAAGTCTCTTCGTAGTTCTTAGGTTTGTTTATATAGAGGACGTCTCGTCCCAAGCCTTGTCCTGCAAGGATCCTAATTCTTAATCCCTAAGGATTATTATACGCAAATCCCATTGATTTAGGGATAAATATGGATATATCTGATTATTTGAATCACAATCTTTATGACTAAAGATTATTTCCATAATTATCTAATTTGATGAATCTCTTGAGTTAAGGAAAGCTCTGGCCGACCTGCGTCGAGCTCTCCAGACTAGCTCTGTCAACATGACACCCGTGGATTCCACTCTGACCGAGCCGACCTGCGGTGGTCAGTTCGGGTACCCAGGTCGGACCTTCTTCCTGGGTTTTGGTCCCAAAGTATGCAAAGTATAAGGCTCTTGCCCTTTAGAGAGGATGTTTCTCTGTCCTTATTTATTGCTCAGTTATTTGTACGAACGACACATGGCATGTCCTAATCCAGACATTGATCGTCATAAGCCCCCTTGATCTAGCTAACTCTTTGTGGGCAGTCTAGATCAGTTATAGTGGAGTTCGGACTTCATCATTTAGACTTATCAAATTTCGCAATGACATTTTCTGAAAGTACTGAAGATCCTTTTACCCAGAAGAAGATGGTGCTGCTTGGTCACGGTCATCTAGACTTGTAGAATTTTACAATGACCAACTCTGCCAGGTGGCAGAGTTACTGTTGTGAAGCTGTCATTCGTGCCCACGTCTTCTGAAGTGGAACAGTTTTTGAGAACGTGTTTGGAGTTTTATAACCCCCATCGAATTGGTTTCTCGATCAGCCGTTGGCTGATATTGGCTTTAAGGCCATAAAATATGTAAGTCTTGCTTCTTCAATCGTACTTTGTAGGTATTCCTTACAGGGCTTTGTATAAACCAGACATGGGTACGGCATGTGAAGCTTATCTGAAAGAATTCCAGGAAGGGTTAGACTTTGTGTCTAAGTATTCTTCCCGCCGTGCTTTGCGCTCTCCTTGTTTAGGGCCTTCGCGGCCGTCGCTTCGCTTCTCGCTTCAATCGCTTCTCGCAGCCGCCCGAGTGCCATTACTTCTGTGGAGAATCTTACTCCTGCTACGAGTAGTCCGGCGTAACTTAGCCCTTAATGCTTCTTAGGTTTCTGAACTTATATTTTGTTTCTGCTTCATTGTCTTTTTTATGAGCCCGACCTGCGGAGCTCAGCTCGAGTCCCTTTGGGGTCTTAGAAAGTTTACTTCGCAAAGTCTCAGTTCAAGCGGAGCTTAGTTGATCTGCCCTGCAGACCTAATAATTTTGACTGAGTCCGGCCTGCAGAGCTCAGTTAGTTCATCCTGCGAACTTTAATGAGTTTGTCCTTTGCAAACTTTATTATAATTCGACTGAGTCCGACTTGCGGATCTCAGCTAGTTCGTCCTGCAAACTTTAATGAGTTTGTCCTTTGCAAACTTTCTGAGTTTGACCTGCAGAGTTCAGTTGTCAGTCTTGCTGACTTATAATTTTCTGATGAGTCCGACGTCTGGAGCTTAGTTTGTCAGTCCTGCTGACTTATAATTTTTCGATGTGTCCGACATGCGGAGCTCGGTTAGTTCGTCCTGCGAACTTTAATGAGTTTTTCATTTACAAACTTTATTTAATTTGGCTGAGTTTATTCTGTGAAATTAGCTCGAGATGTCCTGCGGACTTTGCTAAAGCCACACATAACGGGTAAAATAACATTCTATTGATGCAATATAGTTTAGTATGCAACTAATGATAATAAAATTTCTTTAAGATAAATATTCAAAACAATTGATAAAATTCTGGAACCTGTCCAAGAGATAGAACTTGCGAAGATTGTTGGCCTGCCAATTTCAGGGAATGGTCCTGCCCGGTTGTTCTCCCAGCGCTTGTTGTGCCGGATTCGAAGCGGTTTATGCTCATTGCTGAGGCTGGTTAGTGGTGGTGGGATCCACTGAGATAGCGTAATGCTCATTTAGCGTAGCCTGATGGTGCCGGGCTTAAGTGCGTCATGCTTGAAAGCGTAAGGGCATAATTTGAGAAGATTCGCTCGAGGTTGAGCTCCAACTACGATGTCGAGCTGAGCTCTATCTTATAGATGATTCGCTCGAGGATGAGCTCCAAATATGATGCCGAGCTGAGCTCGGTCTTATAAGAGATTCGCTCGAGGTTGACCTCCAAATATGATGCCGAGCCGAGCTCGGTCTTATAGGAGATTCGCTCGGCGTTGAGCTCCAAATATGATGCCGAGGTCTTATAGAATATTCGCTCGAGGGTGAGCTCCAAATATGATGCCGATCCGAGCTCGGTCTTATAGATGATTCGCTCGAGGTTGAGCTCCAAATATGATGCCGAGCCGAGCTCGGTTTTATGGAAGATTCGCTCGAGGTTGAGCTCCAAATATGATGCCGAGCCGAGCTCGGTCTTATAGAAGATTCGCTCGAGGGTGAGCTCCAAATATGATGCTAAGCCGAGCTCGGTCTTATAGAAGATTCGCTCGAGGTTGAGCTCGAAATATGATGCCGAGCTAGAGTCGGGCTTATGGTGCCGTGCTATTAAGCGCGTGGTCTTTTTTACTATCACGACTTTTATCTCGAGGAACCTTTGAAGCTTTTAGCCCGTATCGGGGGCGTGCATCTTGTATTTATGCTTCGAAGAGCGCACGGAACAAGAATTTTGGGTACCCTTTGGATTATACATTTCTGCTCGCACCGGTTTGTACTAAGGAATGGTATGCCCGACCGAAAGATGAACAATCGGGTGTGCTATTTTCTATGTATGACTGGGCGTATGCTTTACTCAAGCGAAAGCCGAGAGTATTGCAAGCAACGGCGTCTTTTGTTATTTATTTGTGAAAGGTTAGTTACCTTTTAAGTAGTTCGTTGGACTACTCATTCTCTATTGCGTCCCTGAGTATCAATATTCCGACTAATCCATTCAGGAGCAGATGTGTGGGAAAAGAACTCATCCCAAGAGTGCCTGGGGAGGATGGTCTTCCAGAGTTTCCTCGGAAGTGTGCAGTCTCTCAAGGCATGCATAATCGATTACTCATCGTTATTGCACAGTTGGCAGGCCGCAGAATTACTGACATGTCGTCTAAAAAACAAGGACATGGTGGGGAGGGCCTTGTGGGCTGCTTGCGACTTTGGAAAATTAAGACGTGACGAGCCCTTAAGTTGCGAAACATCTTTCCAAACATGTGCCATAGGGGCGTTGTCCCCCTTGGTGAGAAAATCATAACCGTCTGCCACAAAATATTTTTTTGCTACTACCATCTAGTCACACAATATTCATGCCGTCAATTCCAAAACCATCCTTCAAGAGATCATCCGCATAGGAAATATTTTTCCAAATAAAAGATGAGGTCGGCTTAGGCTTCAAAAAGGGGTTACCGTATTGTTACACCAAGAGCTTGACCCAGAGAGCATGATCATCAGTAAGAATTTGTCAGACTAGCTTACCTAGGAGGGCTACGTTCACAGAGCGAAGGTTCTTGAAGCCAAGTCTTCCACTATCCTTAGGTTGGCAGAGCTTGTCCGAAGACAAGTAGTACATTTTCCTCTCCGAATCCTCTTCACCCCAAAAAAAACTTTCTGCACATCTTTTATTCTAATTTTCGGACTGGGCCATGGTCGAGCGATTGAGACCGATTAATTTTTATTTTTTTTTTTTTTTTTTTTTTGGTGAAAAGACCGAGTAATTACCTGGGTCGATATCAAATTTTCAAAATTATATTATAAAATAAAATAATTAAAAGATATTTATATTATGAAGTTTTTAAATGGGAATGCAGGCATGAACTTTATAAAACTTGCTGCACTATATCGTGGTAGTAGGTGAGACGGTGACATTCTTTGTCCAATAATCAAGAAAACCCATCGATCATACAAATCTGGAAAGTATTCCTCTTTAAATACTCCTCAAATCTTTTGTCCATAAATTAATCCCAAAAAAATAAAAATAAAAACTCATCGGAAAAGAGTTTCGATCAGTATGCCGTCAGTTTCCGGCCAAGTCGTCTGCGTCACCGGCGCCGGTGGATACATCGCTTCATGGATGGTTAAGCTTTTGCTAGAAAAGGGCTACACCGTTAAAGGAACCGTGAGAAATCCAGGTGAGTGAGTCAGATCATTAATTCCCACGTGCATCATTAATTTGTTTAGTGTATATATATAATATATGCATAATCTGAATTTGTATGAGATATAAACTGCCCACCGGTGAATGCAGATGATCCGAAGAATGATCATTTGAGAGCTCTTGAAGGAGCCAATGACCGATTGACACTTGTCAAAGCCGATCTTCTTGATTATGGGAGTTTACGAGAAGCCATTGACGGCTGTGACGGAGTTTTTCATACTGCATCACCGGTCACCGATGATCCAGTGAGTTGCCGTCATGAATTCAATTCTTTTTTTTTTTTTTTTTTGTGTGGGTGCCTGGGTGGGGTGGTGGGGTAGGGTGCGGGGGTCGGGAGCATCCTTAGGTTATACAAGTCACAAATCTGATTAAAACCCCTCATAATTTTTTTTATTGATACAAATTTAATTTCTTTAAAAAAAAAAGAAAATTTCTATCTCTAATAAAAAAATACATTTATAATATTAAAACTCTAAAAGATAATTTAAGTCAATATTACCTATGCTTTTTTTTTTTTTTTTTTTTTTTTTTTTGACAACCTATGCATATTTTTATAAAAATCAAATGACAACTTAGTCATTTATAATATTTGTTTTATCTTAATATAAAATAAAATAAAACTTAGTTCGTCTAATGTGTGTGTCTTGTAACTTTCATTTGATTCTAAAGACTTGAAATGAAACAAATGGCAACTTTATCGAATGTATCATTTTGTTTTCTTATTGGATAAATTTGTATAATACAACTATGTATAGATTTTCATATATACTATATATAAAGATATGATATTAGGAGATTTGCATCTGGCTAATATTTTTTTTTTTGTTTGTTATACATCTCTCTTAATATAATAAAAAAGCCGTTTTTTAAAATATAAATAAAAATGAATGAGTTTCTAATTCCGGTTAACTACCTTCTACAGTAGTTCTATATATAGAGATTTTTTTTCGTTTAGTTGGATTAGGCTTAGTATACACACCATTAACTATCGGTCTTAACGATTACGTCATGTAAAAATTTTCGTAGAATTGATGATGTAAAAATAAAGTTGTCACTATATCACTGTACTTTTTTTTGTACCTTAAAAACTACCTTTCTTTTTTCTTTTCTTTTTTTGACAAATTTTTTTTGACAAATTTTATAATACAACCGTTGTAGTAAGGTTGTATCAAGTGACATACATTACAACCATTCATTTCTAACCTCTCACACACGATAAAAGTGTATTATGTGAAAGAGAGTAAAAATGAGAGACTCTAATGTATGCCACTTGGTACAACCTTCTTACAACCGTTGCACTATAAAGTTTCTCAAGAAAAAGTCGGTAAACATCATCGAGAAATTCTTGCAAGGAGAGTGATTTAGACACGGAATTCATGCACATAAATCATTCATACAATATTTTTTAATCATATATTTTAACACTTAAAAAAAAACAAAATAACACAAAAATTATGGACCACAAATCCACATTTTATATGGATAGGTTGGGGATGAAGGGTTGTGCCTTAATCATTTTTCTTCTGGTAAAGGGTGTTGTTCATTCGGTGGATATCCCTTTTATGTGTATTTAATTAATTAAATGCATGTTTGTGTATTTTTTTAATATCATTTAATGTTAGGTGGGACGGAGGGATATACCAAAATTTCCCTGACGTCATCATCATCTCACATAGTAATAGTATTTCATTAATAATATTAACATTTTATTTATGCCTCATACTTTGTTTTTTATGTATGTATGTTTGGCTGATGTTAAAGCAATGATAAATGAAAGAGATAACGTAAAATGAAATAATATATATATAAACGTCTTCACTTTCAATTTTGTGTTTGCCTTTGTGTTTAATTATTTATTATTAATATCTCGTTGGTCCTACCTAATTATTATTATTTTTTTGTTTGAAAAATACCTAATTATTATTACTATTAGTATTATTTGAAAACAATGGTCCTACTATATTAAACTATTAAGATTTGCTTTCAAGTTTCTTACCCACGAGAGACTTAAAGTTAATAATAATAATAATAATAATAATAATAATAATAATAATAATAATAATAATAATAATAATAATAATAATAATTACAAAGAACAATGTTAGGTATGATATAATTCTATAACTTTCATCCTCTTACCAAATCATGCACCTTGTTGACAGAGGATCATATATCCGCTAATACCCACAATTCATAATTTATCATAAAAAAAATGAATGACTTTATGATGCAACGGTTGTAAGAAGGTTGTACCAAGTGACATATATTAGAGTCTCTCATTTTTACTCTCTTTCACATAATACATTTTTATCGTATGTGAGAGGTTAAAAATGAATGGTTGTAATGTATGCCACTTGATACAATCTTGCTACAACGGTTGTATTATAAAATTTATCCTTTTTCTTTTCTAAGTGGCAGCCACGACCATGAATGAGGAATATAAATTCAAAAGGTGTCCCCACGGCTCAGACCAGGCACCTCTTCTTTTTTCCTTTCTTTTTTTTGATTGAGAAGGACCAGGCACTTTTTATACAAGTTTTAATGAAAAATTAAATAGTTTTTCTTAATAGGAAAAAAAAAAAAAAAAAAAAACTAGTTTCGAGTGATGTTATGGTAGGAGTGTAAACGATCGAGCCGTTCACGAGTCGTTCAGTTCGTTAAATGCTCGCTCGAATATAGCTTTAATTGAACTAGATTCGAATTCGAACAACTCATCATAATTAACAAGTTGACTTTGAGCAATTTAATGATTGACTAGACATGCTCGCGAGCCTTATCGAGCATTTTTTTATGTTATATTCAGGGACGGACCCAGCCCATTAAGGGTGGGGTGCACGGCCCCACTCAAATTTCCGAGCGAATTTGTTAATATACCACTCTTATAATAATAACACTGTGTATGTATATTAATCACTCATCTAGTTCAATTGGTTAAAAGGTTTGTTACTTATCTTAAGGTTATGAGTTTGAGTCTTGGTTGTTCATGTTTTTTTTTCCACTTTTTGTTTTTTAAGTTGGCCCCCTCTGGAAAATTTTTCTGAGTCCGTCACTGGTTATATTGAAATATATAATAATTCTTAATATATTGCTAGTAGACTTAATATTTTATGTGCATATCATAGAATTTGTACCATTTTTCCGAGCTGCTTGAGTTCTTTTTTTCGAGCATAATTGAGCCGAAGTCAAGCATAATTAATATGTTATCGAACCGATCTCGAGCAAATTTTTTCCCCGCTCAAACGATCTCGAGCCGAATTCAAGCATCACTGTTTTAAAGGACACCTCGACTCGATAAGTAAATGTTTGATTTGGATCGGATCGAATCGTTTACACCCCTATATGTTATGGGGACGAGGGTATTCACAACACGCTTGTGTACATTTGAATATCATGTGCCTAAATGATTAATAATTTTAAGTGTGTACATTTGAATATCATGTGCCCAAGTGAATAATAAAGAATTGCCTCAATCAGGGCTTGAACACTGGTAACTGTCTACTTATTACCAAATGCTTAACCACTAGGTCGATACATATATTAGTACATGTCAATCTTACAAGTCACTAAGTGAGTTTATTTATTTATTATATGGTTATGAATGTACTGTCCCGTTCTAAAATAACTAATGCAGTTGTCAAAAACATACAGATTAAAACAACAATTAATTGTTTTGACTTTGATGTGTTTAAGACTAAAATACCCTTAAGAGTAAATAATATTGGCGCATTTAAGACAATGTTTGGAAAAGAAAAAAAAAATGATGAAATGAGAAAAATGCATTAAATTTTACATTAACAAATATTCTGAATCAGTTATTTTGTAACAAAACTTTTTTATAACTGCCTCAATTATTTTTGGAACGGAGGGTGTGATATATATATATATGATAATACAATATTCCACAAAAGACTACAATAAGACAAATTTCCAATGTATTTATTTTACTTCACTATGAATGGAACAATATTATATGTGCATCGAGTTTATATTGCGTTAGTTTCCCGCATAAAGTATAATATCGTTAAAGAACGCCTTTGTATTCAACAATTAATTATGGTGCCGATTTCTGATATTGTATTTGTTTTAAAATATACTTGTTGATAATAAAAAAATAATAAAAAAAAGGAACAAATGGTGGAGCCGGCCGTGATAGGAACGAAGAATGTGATAAACGCGGCGGCAGAAGCCAAGGTCCGGCGAGTGGTATTCACCTCATCAATTGGTGCAATACACATGGACCCCAAAAGGGACCCTGACCAAATTGTAGATGAAACTTGTTGGAGTGATCTTGAATATTGCAAGAACACTAAGGTATTATCTCCCCTTTGATTTGATGTCTACTCTCTAATTTTTTTTATAAAAAAAAACGATTCATAATGGCACCACACTTATTGTATTTACGATCGTTTTTTTTCAAAATTGATTATAGACTGTATAATCAATTTGAAGGCAATTTACATTGAAACTTGTTTCTGTGCTCCACTATAAATATCTCACAACATATAAACTCGAAAAATTGCATTTACATTGAAACTTGTTACTATGCTCCACTAGAATTGGTATTGCTACGGGAAGGCAGTGGCAGAACAAGCAGCAACGGCGGAAGCAAAAGAGAAAGGGGTGGATCTAGTGGTGATCGCTCCGGTTCTCGTGTTGGGACCACTACTGCAGGCGACAGTGAATGCCAGCGTTCTTCACGTCCTCAAGTTCCTGAACGGATCTGCAAAAACTTACGGCAACTACGTCCAGGCTTACGTGGACGTTAGGGATGTAGCTTTGGCACACATTCTACTCTTTGAGACCCCTTCTGCTTCTGGGAGGTATCTTTGTGCAGAAAGTGTGCTTCACCGCGGTGACGTTGTGGAGATCTTAGCTAAACTTTTTCCTGAATATCCTCTTCCCACCAAGTAAGTACCCTTTTAAGTTTAGACATATTATATCATGTCACAACAATATTGTGTTTTACATAATTGATTATAATAATATTTGATATTACTCTAAATGTGGATCTGACGGTCTATGATTGTGTAGTGGTATAATGTTGTAATCTATTCGAAAGATAAAAAATCACGGAAGGCGGGTCTTAATACCAGATATATCTTTAAAAAAAACATTAATACTGCATGTTTAATTAGAAGTATATTTGAGAAGAGAAAAAAAAAATAAAAAATGTTGTACTGTTAGTGTTCGAAATTACCACTTTTTATACGACATATTTTTTCCCTGCAAAAGTGACACTATATAGGGATGGATGAAGTATATAAAAGTTACATATATGCGGCAGTTAGTTTAATATCCATACGAATGATTTTATGGTGAATCGTATGTAGAAATATTGTACCAAGTAATATAAATTATAGTCATTCATATCGGTTGTAGAAATATTATACCGAGTAGCATACATTAGCGTCATTCAATTTTATCTCTTCACATAATCCATTTTAATGGCGTACGAGAGTTTAAAATTTAAAATGCTATAATATATGTAATTTGATAAAAACTTTATTTATAACGGTTGTATTTTAAAATTTGTCAAATCCATATAAATTTGCAAGTATTAGTTCTATGGTACACAACTTTTTCGCAGCATTAAATTTACATAATTTGTTCTAAAAAAGTACAAAAATAAATAAATAATATTACATCCGTTCCAAAATATAAGTCATCCTAGATATTTTTACACAGATTAATAAAATGGTTGAATTACATAAATTTGAAGGTTAATGTATAAAATGTCTATTGACTATCATTAATGTAATAGTTGTTAAGTAATGAAAAGTTGTTGGATTGATAAAAAAATCCGGGGTAAGATAGAGAAAATGTAATAAAATGTTGCATTGATAAATGTTGAATGACTTATATTATGAGACAATTCTAAAACTGTAGGATGAGTTATATTTTGGGACGTAAGTAATATAAGTGAATGATTTTTTTTAGAAGGGTATAAGTTAATGATTTTTTTATTGTCTTGATTGCAGACAAAACATTCCATAATTAATTTAGGGAAACTTGACATTCTATGCTTGAAAAGTAAATCCTTTGAATAGTATGTCCCGTATATAATGTTTGGGAAAATATCCTTGCGTCCATTTTCCGTTGCATGTGCGTGGTGGGAGGTCCAATCTTTTTTTTTTAATTTTATTTTAACTTTATTGTTTTTTTTATATATTTTGGTTTGCAAATATATATACTACCTCCGTCCCATATTTGGTAGGGGTATACTTGTCCATCACTACTTAAAATACAACATATTAATTGTTTTTCTAATACGTGTGCACGACAAAAAGTGGACATTTTTTATGGACACTTTTTTAGACGTAAAATAATTTTAATAAATTTTTTGGGTTCTCTACCATGTTTATTTTTTAATAATGAATATTGGCCGATAAACAATGGTTTGTGTTCTGTTCTAATATATAGAATGATAATTGGGAAAATTTGAAAAATTCCATCTTTTTTCTAAAATTAGTATAAAAATACAACCCCAAAGTAAAAAACGGAGTCTATCCCCCTTCTTAAGATGGGCGAAATTGCCCATAAATCGCTTTCATGTACGCTCAAGATTAGTAGTTACGCTCTTGATGATGGGCGATATCGCCATCTTTGAAAAACACAAATTTTTTCACTTTAAAATGGATTTTCCTGTATTTTTTTCTATTAATCTCATTATTTTGATATTTATACACAATTTGTCGTGCGTTTTTTGTCCAACACATGTGTAGAAACTCAAAGTTATAATTCGAAAACGTAAATAGTACTTTGATTTTGATTGACAAAGTTATAATTCAATTGACAAATCACGAGTGAGTGAAAAGTTTTTTCCCCCTTAAATTAGTGTCACAACAAAACAAATATAATAAATGATACAATATATTTTTATATCATTGACTTTGATATTGTATATGACATATGATTGGTAGCAATCATAACATAATCGATAGCATAAAAATAAGTTGTGCCAATTTTCCAAGAAAAATGTTAATAACCCAATATCAAGGTATAAATATCAAAATAACGAGTTTAATGGAAAATACCAGAAAATCCGTTTTAAAGTGAAAAATTCTGTGTTTTTCAAAGATGTGATATTATGGGTGATATCGTCCATCCTCAAGAGCGTAACTATTAAACTCGGGCGTACATGAGATCGATTTATGGGCGGGTACACCTATATATGGTGATAGACTCCGTATTTTATTTTGGCGGTTATATTTTTTGTACAAATTTTAGAAAAAAAAAGGTATTTTTCGAAATTTTCCAATTATCATTCTATATATTGGAACAGAACACAACCATTGTTTATCGGTCAATATTCGTTATTAAAAAAATAAACAAGGTAGAGAACCCAAAAAATATATTAAGATCATTTTACATCTAAAAAAATGTCCAAAAGCAAAATCTGCAACACTAAATATATACTATCTCCGTCCTATAAAAAGTGTTTGCTTTTTGTGGTGTACACAGATTAAAAAAACAATTAATTTATTATATCTTAAACACTAATGGATATATATACCACTATTTAATAATAACTGCTTATTAGGAATATGAAAAGATGATACAAACATTAAATGATATGATAGAATTTGTTTGGAAAGATGCATTGAATTATATATTGATTTTCTAAATTGACACTTTTTATACAATAATTCATTTCTAAAAAGTGGACATTTTTTTTTGAAACGGAGGTAGTACATATATATTTTGCAACACTTTTTATCGGATAATTCATTTTAGAAAAATGAATATTTTTTTTGGGAAGGATGTAGCACATATATATATTTGCAAACCAAAATATTAAAAAACAATAAAGAAAACAAAAAAAATTTAAAGAAATATATATAGATTGGACCTCCCACCACGCACATGCAATTGAAAATGGACGCAAGGATATTTTCCCAAACATTATATACGAGGCATACTATTCAAAAGATTTACTT
Source organism: Gentiana straminea (assembly GCA_036785695.1). Taxonomy (NCBI): domain Eukaryota; kingdom Viridiplantae; phylum Streptophyta; class Magnoliopsida; order Gentianales; family Gentianaceae; genus Gentiana; species Gentiana straminea. The sequence continues at coordinate 6,219,785 of JAVUPR010000326.1, read as the reverse complement.
TTCAAGCATAGAACGTCAAGTTTCCCATTAATTTAATCCCACCTAACAACGGGTTATTTCGATGCGGGGAGGGCGATAGAGAGGCTAGCCGCATATACGCGCAACATCCGACCACACGCTACGCCACATACGCAATTCCCTATCGATTCAATGAAATGAAATTGTGGTCGGATGTTGCGCGTATGCAGCTCTCTATTGAAACCTCCCTGCATCAGATTAACCCCCTAACAACATCAGCACCAAATTTATGAATTATTCCCCTTTTGAGATTAAAGTTTGTTGGTGGTAGCTTTAGGACAAAAGTCTAGGTTGGTACAAGGAATTCCAACTTTAGGTACAAAAGTCCAAACACATACTATTAGTCAATTCTTGGAAATTTTTTATTTTCAACAATGCGATGGCTAAAAGTGTAGTTCCCACAGATAATATTCATTATTATGGAGGGATAGCTACAAGTCTCCGGTCTCCTATCTTTTTCTCCCTTGAACATGTAGGAGCCAAGGGAGAAAAAGATAGGAGAGACATGCAATTTCCTATAATTATCGTTCAATTACCGTTTGATTTGAAGGGGAAAAAAAAAGAAAAGGAAATGAGTTGGAAAAATTTATGTCTAGTATTATTTCCGTTTTATAAAAAGTGTCCATTTTTTGAAAATTAGTCGTCCTATAAAAAATGTCTATTTATAAAACCAATACGTCATTTAATGCATTTTTTCTACACATACCCGTATATTTGCATTTAATGTTTATATGTTTATTTTACATTCCAATAGAAGCATTTATTATATGATAGGGATATATATGTACATTAGCACTTAAATTACTATACATTAATTGATTTCTTAATCTATGTGTCAAGCAAAATGTTGACACTTTTTATGGGACGGAGGTAATATTTAGTATTCTTGTGCTGAAAAAAAAAAAAAGAAACTGAAAATGTGAAAACCAATAGAAATGAATGATACAATGTAATTAATTAAAAAATAAAAGAACTTTGATATCTCCTATCATTTTCTCTGTTCAATCCAAACGCTACAAAGAGATTTTAAATCATTAATTCCCCTCTCATTTCTCCTTCAAACCACCTTTTGTTTCCTTCAAATCATTAAATCTGTTTTCTATATCCCCATATATCTCTCCATCATTTAATAATTAGTTAAGACGGCTGTAAAAACATGATTCTGTGCGTTTCTACGCCCTCGTGTAACTTTATTTCCTATAAGGACAAATCCACTGTTTACTGCAGTGAAACTGACCTCAAATCTAATATTTCACTATCACAGTGGAATAATGACATGTCCTTTTTACCCGAAAAAGAATTTCACTGTCCTCTTTACGTATTTCTAGGTTCAGATTGTCTTATAAGAACAAACCCTTAAGTTTTAATCTCGGATATGCCATTGATACGGGCTATATTTGCATGTTTCCATAATTTGTTTTAAGAGTTTCCCTAGATAAATAATTTTTGCACATTTACTTAGTATATGTTAGATTAATTAACTGCATAATTAATTTACAACAAAAAAAAATAAAATTAACAGGTGCTCAGATGAAAGTAAGCCAAGAGTAAAGCCATACAAGTTTTCAAACCAAAGGCTCAAGGATTTGGGTTTGGAGTTTACACCTATGAAGCAGTGCCTTTACGAAACTGTCAAGTGTCTGCAAGAGAAGGGCCATCTTCCACTTCCATCTCTTCAAAATGATGAAGCCCTTAAAATCAATGCTTAAAACAGAGGAAACTGAAATCAGAGTTCTTGATTTAATGTAAACTTCAGCCAGTACCAAATTTGGTCTATTATAATTGCATGCTATGAATCTCTATGTAATTCATTCAAATAATACCCACTTCTTTTCTCTCTATTTTTTTTTTCCCCTTTCCTTTCTCTGTTTATGAATGGTTATATTCGTGAGTTTTCCACTCTTAGTAATACAATGTTACTGTTGTTAAAGATTGTTGGGAGAGGTCAGAGTGGAGGGGGCATGGGTTTTTGGTCGTTTAAGCAAGATGTCTCAAGTTCAAGCTTTAGTGGATACAACAAACTTTGTTGAGAGATGTCTCCATGGATTCTACCTTTGATGCCCCACAGTACCACAAAGAATTAGTGTGATGCCCCATTCCTGGGATACCGAGTCCTTATCTAGAAAATGACGCTCGACACATACTTTAATTAAATGTAACGTTATACGCAAGCCTTGCATCATCATATCAAATATAAAGCGACGCGGAAATAAAAATAGACTCGAGATATAGCCCAAGGACCAAAAAGAGTAAAAATGCTGCCAAACATAAACACAAAAGGTAGGATCTATTACAACATATGAAACGCATTTTACAAGACAACTCAAATTCCACAAGTCTTACAAGCCAAACGTACTAGTCCTACCCATGTCTTAGTACTAAAAACTGGAAATAAAAAATACAACCTGTTTTCAACATAAATGAAAGTACAATATTCAAGTAGATATCTCCGAGCATAACAATGAGCTCACACATCCTCATTGAATACATCAGCATCATCCTGCATACCTTCTAAGGGAGGGGAAAACATATAAGACTTGCAAATGGGGTAAGTATATTGGGTACTAAGTAAAATGTAGAAGATATTGAACATTCAGTTCTATAATGCAAGGAAAGTAAAAATATTATCGTTAAGAATGATCTTTATTAAATAGACATTACTTCTAGGTATAACTTCATGTCCTGTAACACTTTGTGAGGTTTCTATTGGTATCTAGCTTACCTTATCTTTGTTATACAGTAAAACCTCTATAAATTAATACTCGATAAATTAATAACCTCGATAAAATTAATAATTTGTCCAGTCCCAACTTGGGACCAGTACAAAATCGGACCCCAATCGATAAAATAATAAGATAATAACTTTTTTGAAATCCCAAACAGTATATATATTGGTCTCAACGAAACTATAAATTAATAATTATGTATGTACTAAAAGATTCCAAATTCTAAGATTATCTAAGTAAAAAATGAATCTATAATCACTTGTTTTTTTATTGAACTTCAAATCTATATTGAGTTCATCTTTAAATATCCTCATTGCACTTAAGAGTTGGGGCATTGTCAAATTCAAATAATTTGTGAATGTACATTCATAGAATGTGCCTTGGAACTTGTTTTTGTAATTTATTTTTCATCTCTAACTAATATACATTGGACTTGGAAATTTAAAGGTTATACGTAAAACCTCTTTAAATTAATAAATTATTAATTTATCGATATAATAACATCTCGCTAAATTAATAAAATATCCCGGTCCCAACATTATTAATTTATAGAGGTTTTACTGCACCAAGAATTCAAGGGCACTACGCTTAGTTATAGAGTACTAAGACTCATAATAGAGAAATCGCTCTAACAGTCCCGGATTAATCCCGTTAGTGCATGATGTTCGGCGGAGTCCATTCACTTTTCCTGATCACCAAGATGATCGACGAAGTTTATCCACTTTTCCTGACTATCTTCACGTTGCGATGTTGTACCGTGTCTTACCAAGAATTACATGATATTTAGTCTTTTATCTAGCCAAATATGTATATTATTAATCATTAACTAACAACCTAAGTTTTTTCAAGTAAAGGCTCGCTTAACATCTATACTCCCTCATCTTAGACCACTAGACTCTAGCCAAATTCTAGCAAATACACGGACAATGATGAATTCTAATTCATCAAAGCACCAGGCCAATTCTAGGTTTCCGCGGTCCCATACTTCATCTCATCAAAGAATCCATCCAGTGCTGAAACTAAACGCATCAGAAACTTATTAATGGCTTTGTCAAGTTATTGTAAGTCATTTATATCACCCAAGAAAGGCCAAAACTTAAGCCAGGCCTCAAAATTTCATTTTGCGCGCGCTAAAAACCTTTGGCCGGCGCCAAAATGCCTAAAAATGTTATGTTTGGTCTTTGTTCAAGTTTTGCGCGCGCAAAAACCCCTTGGTGTGCGCCAAAAAGGTCGAAACAACCCTAAACATGCAAATTTTCTGCAATTTTAAGTACCAAACCAAATCCACATGATATACTTCGATTCTAACACAAAAAAATGCACAAAAAAAAGGCCACATTGCTTGCCAACACTCTAAAACAACAAAGGTTCATTATGAACACTCTCTTACCTTGAATTGAAGCAAAAAACGATTCCAAACTTGAAGCCAAACGGTGAACTGTCAAACATTTAACCAAAACCTATAGAAATACATTCTAATCTTGAATTAACTACAGTCCAAAGTATCCAAGCGCTTAGAGCTACGAAGGAAACATTTTAGAACCTTAGAACATGATCAAATCTACAAGATTTAGGGCCAAAATTGATACCTTCAGATTAACACAAAACTTGTACCAAAACGATCCTCGATTTGCGAAGATTGCGATCCTCTATTTGAATATGCTTTTCAAGGCTTGAATTATGAAAGTTTATACCACATAAGTTTGAAGGACTTCCTGCTGTTGGGACATCCTAACAGTCGGGGAAAGAGCAAGAACGGAATGCAGAAACAGATCCAGAGCATAGGGCTGGGAAAGAGCCAATGCAAGAGATACCAAATCAACACATTCCATTATTTATTCGTCAGTAAAGTGACTTAAACTCTATATTTGGTGGAGCCAATCTGAAGACTCAGCTGTGTGATGGACAACTGAGAAGTGTATTCTTTTCTGTGCGTCAGTAGGGTGGAGTCTACTGAGGCTTCTGTCAGCAGGGTGAAGTCTGCTGAGTACTGGAATACAGCAGGGTCCCACATCTGGTTATTCTGTTATGTGACAACTATACAATATCATTAAAAGGAGGACACGTGTAGGGGTATTTATGGCATATCAGACAAAGATTCCTTGACGGCTAGGGTTTAGGGATTTGTGCCTATAAATACAGTTGTGGTTGCGTTGTCTGTGTGTGTGAAATCTGTAACTCAGTGCATAATAATAAAGATCTCTTTTTCTGCCCGTGGTTTTTTTATCTCTCTCACTTTGAGAGGGGTTTTCCACGTTAAATCTGTGTTCTTCTTGTTTTCTGTTATCTCCTTTGATTATTTACATTTGATTGCATCTGTTTCTATTTCTTGCATCTGAAGTTATCTCCATCTGTTTCATAACAAGTGGTATCAGAGAGAGGTTCTGGAGAAAACAATCTGTACGATGAACTTCATCTTCACTAAGACCTTCAGTAAGGTGCTAGGATCTGTGATAAAGTTGTGATCTTTAGCAAGAAAAGATGTCAGCAGTAAACGTGAAAATCGATAAATTTACAGGAAGGAACAGCTTTGGTCTGTGGCAAATCAAGATGCGTGCACTGTTGAAACAGCAGGGTTTGTGGAGTCCTTTATCTGAAAAACCAAATACAAAAGCAGCAGATTATGCCAGTCTGGAAGAGAAAGCACATTCAACCATCACGTTGTGCTTATCTGATGATGTTATCACTGAGGTTGCCGAGGAAGACACCGCAGCCCAAGTTGTGGAAGAAGCTTGAAAGCCCGTATATGACCAAGTCACCGACCAACAAGTTGTTGTTGAAACGAGAGGTTGTTCAGTTTGAAGATGCATGAAGGGAGTCCACTGAGGGACCATCTTGACCAGCTGAACTCAATATTACTTGATTTAAGGAATATTGATGTTAAAATTGAGGATGAAGATGCAGCCCTAATCTTGTTGGTGTCATTACCGGCATCATATGAAAACTTTGTGCGGTCTTTCATAGTTGGAAAGGATACAGTAGCTTTAGAGGATGTGAGGTCTACCTTACATGCCAGGGAGCTTAGACACAAGGCTGCTGGGACAGACAGTTAGGCTGCTTGGGCTAGTAGCTAGCAGCAATAGTCGAAAATGATATGGACAGAAGAGGAAAAAGAAGTCAAGGTCCAAAGGTCCTAAGTCTACTGATGTCTGTAATTATTGTAAGGAGCAGGGACATTGGAAGTCCAATTGTCCAAGGAAAAAGAAACAGCAGGAAGGCAATTCTGGCACAGTAGCCCTAGCTACTGAGCAATCTGATGAGGATCTGGTTCTAGTTGCAGGGGATTCTACACATCATAATGATGTGTGGATACTTGATTCTTGAGCATCCTACCATATTTGTCCAAACATGGAGTGGTTTTCTACTTATGAGCAGATAGATGGTGGTCAAATCTATATGGCCAACAGCAAGGTTTGCAAAGTTGTGGGAATTGGCTCGGATAGCTAAGGACGAGAGGATGGTAAATTCGTACACCGAAAGATGTAAGACATGTTCCACGGATGACCAAGAATTTGGTATCTCTCGCCTATTGGACAAAGACAGGGGTTCAATTTCAAGGGTGAAGGTGGACAGCTGAATGTCTTCAAAGATTCAGTTGTAGTCCTCAAAGGCATCAAGAGGGGAACCTTGTACATATTACTAGGATCTACTGTATCTGGCACTGCTGCTGTTGCATCCTCAGCAGTTCACCCGTCTCGGCAGACTCTGATGTGGCACATGAGACTAGGTCACATGGGTGAAAGGTGTATGCAGATTCTTTCTTCAGCAGGTTTTCTTGGGGGATATAAGGTCAAGAATCTGGACTTTTGTGAACATTGTGTGTTTGGGAAATTGCATAGAAGTAAGTTCTCAGCAGGGTTGCACAACACAAAGGCATCACTTGATTATATCCATTCAGACTGTTGGGGTCCATCAAAAGTTGAGTCATTGGGTGGTCACAGATATTTTGTGTCATTCATAGATGACAATTCGAGGATGACTTGGGTGGTGATGATGAAGAACAAAAGTGATGCATTCAGTAACTTCAAGCAATGGAAGGCCCTAGTGGAGAATCAGTTAGGCAAGAAAATCAAGAAGCTTCGTACAGATAATGGTCTGGAATTCTGCTGGAATGATTTTGATTCATTTTGTGCAGCTGAGGGTATTGCCAAACATCATACTGTAACGAATACACCTCAGCAGAATGGTGTAGCAGAAAGGATGAATCAAACTCTACTGGAGAGGGCAAGATGTATGCTTTCTCAAGCTGGTTTATCAAAGATTTTGGGCAGAGGCTATAAAAACAGCTTGCTACTTAATCAACAGGAGTCCTCACACAGGGATCAATCTCAAGACACCATTTGAGATGTGGTCAGGCAAGCCTGCTGACCACTCAGTTCTAAGGGTTTTTGGGAGTACAGCTTACTATCATGTTAGTGAAGGGAAGTTGAAGCCAAGAGCCAAGAAGGGAGTGTTTGTGGGGTATGGTGATGGAGTGAAGGGATATAGAATTTGGTCATCAGCAGAGTCCAGAGTAATCCTCAGCAGGGATGTTGTGTTTGATGAAAATTCTATGTTAAACTCATCAGTGGGGAGGTCTACTGAATCTGAAACCAGTGTTGAATCTGATAGTGTTGAGAAACAGGTGGAGCTTTAGGTGGAGTCTACTGATATGCAACAATCAGTGGATCCAAATCAACACTATACTGATCTGGATAATGAACCAGAATCTGATCCAAGCCAGCCTACTGAGACCTCAGTAGGGCGTCATACAAACATTAATCAGCAGAGTCTAGCTGCCAGCAGGCCTAGAAGATCTAATGTTGGGATACCTCCAAGGAGATATGGGTATGATGATTTGGCCGGATATGCATTCCAAGTTGCGAAGAGGTAGAGGTTGCTTGAACCTACTACTTACGGGGAAGCAAGTGACATGTACGAAGCATCTCGGTGGCATGCGGCCATGAGAGATGAAATTGAGTCATTGTTGAAGAATCGGACTTGGGAATTGGTCAAACAGCCTACTGACAAGGGAGTTGTGACTTGTAAATGGATTTTCAAGAAAAAGGAAGGAATAACTAAGGCAGAAGGGGTCAAGTATAAGGCATGTTTGGTTGCAAGAGGATTCAGTCAAAAGGAAGGGGTTGACTTTGATGAAATATTTTCACCAGTGGTCAGACATACCTCAATCAGGGTGTTACTAGCAATGGTGGCACATCAAGATCTGCAACTTGAGCAATTAGATGTGAAAATTGCTTTTCTACATGGTGAGGTGGATAAGGAGATATACATGACACAACCTGAGGGTTTTCAAGTTCCTGACAAGGAGAATTATGTTTGCAAGTTGAAGAAATCATTGTACAGTTTGAAGCAAGCTCTAAGGTTGTGGTATAAAAGGTTTGACAGTTTTATGCTTCAGCAGGGTTACAACAGAAGTCCTTATGACTGTTGTGTATACCACAGTCTGCTGAAAGATGGATCTCATAGCTATCTTGTCTTGTATGTGGATGACATATTGATTGCTGCTGCAAGGAAGTCTGATATTCAAAATCTGAAGAACCTTCTCAGTGCCGAGTTTGAAATGAAGGATTTGGGTGCAGCCAAGAAAATATTGGGGATAGAGATCTGGAGAGATAGAAGTCAGAAGAAACTGTTCTTGTCTCAGCAGGGTTATGTGCAGAAGATATTGGCCAAATTTGGGATGTCTGCTGCAAAACCAATGGATACTCCTATGGCATCAAATGTTCATTTGTCTGTTTATGCTTCACAGTTAGCTGAAGAGAAGGAGTATATGTCAAAAGTTCCCTATGCTAGTGCAGTTGGTAGTCTGATGTATGCCATGGTATTGGCTCAGGCAGTGCAGTTGTGGGAATTGGCTCAGGCAGTCAGTGTTGTCAGCAGGTTTATGGCTCAACCTGGAAAGGAACACTGGAAAGCTGTTAAAAGGATATTCAGGTACCTGAGAGGTACAACTGATGTTGGTCTCATTTATGGAGGTGATACTAGTCTGGTCACAGACTACTATGATGCTGATTATACAGGTGATGTTGACAGTAGAAAATCAATGACTGGTTATGTGTTTACATTGGGAAATGCGGTGGTCAGCTGGAAAGCTACTCTTTAGGCTACAATAGCCTTATCAACTACTGAAGCAGAATACATGGCTCTTACCGAAGCAGCTAAGGAGGGTATCTGGTTGAAAGGGCTAGTCAGTGATTTGGGGTTGCATCAGGATCAGGCTGAGATATATTGTGACAGCCTAAGTGCAATATGTTTAGCCAAGGATCAGGTTCATCATGAGAGAACCAAGCATATTGATGTCAGGTATCATTTTCTGAGAAATGAGAAGAGGGTTATTGTGAAGAAGATTGGCACAAAGGAGAATCCTGCTGTTATGTTCACTAAATCAGTTCAGCACAGTAAGTTTCAGCTTTGCCTGGACTTACTGAATATTCAGAGCTTATAATCTGTTTCTGGAAACTCTACTGAAGGCAGATCAGTGGAGTGGATGCTTTGTGGAGATCGTTTGGTACAAGTACATATGGCATTGACGAATGTATCTGGTACAAGTACATCTGGTTATGAAATCTGTTTGACTCTAGTGAGAGTTGAAGTCAAGGTGGAGATTTGTCAGTAAAGTGACTTAAACTCTACATTTGGTGGAACCAATCTGAAGACTCAGCTGTGTGATGGACAGCTGAGAAGTGTATTCTTTTCTGTGCGTCAGTAGGGTGGAGTCTACGAGGCTTCTGTCAGCAGGGTGAAGTCTGCTGAGTACTGGAATACAGCAGGGTCCCACATCTGTTTATTTTGTTATGTGACAACTATACAGTGTCATTAAAAGGAGGACACATGTAGGGGTATTTATGACATATCAGACAAAGATTCCTTGACGGCTAGGGTTTAGGGATTTGTGCCTATAAATACAGTTGTTATTGCGTTGTCTGTGTGTGTGAAATCTGTAACTCAGTGCATAATAATAAAGATCTCTTTTTCTGCCCGTGGTTTTTTTATCTCTCTCACTTTGAGAGGGGTTTACCACTTAAATCTATGTTCTTCTTGTTTTCTGTTATCTCCTTTGATTATATACGTTTGATTGCATCTGTTTCTATTTCTTGCATCTGAAGTTATCTCAATCTGTTTCATAACACTTCAGAGTCATCCAAAGAATCCATAGCTGGGCCCCTCAACCTCCACATGTGAGCAGCAATCTTCTCCCATGATAGAAAGACAAACAAAGTCTCCTTGGAAACGAATGCCACAGAAAGCAGGTCTCCAAATTAAGCCTTTAAATGAGTTGCCAACAGATGATCTTGGAGTGAGTATCTTACAGCAGGAAGAAGACAATTTGGAAGTAGGCTATCATTCTGCAGCAGGAAGTCCTTCAAACTTGAGCAAGCTGAACACTCAATTAGAGAAAGAAGTATCTTTGTGCAGAAAGTGTGCTTCACCGTGGTGATGTTGTGGAGATCTTAGCTAAACTTTTTCTTGAATATCCTCTTCCCACCAAGTAAGTACCGGCTTTTACTATCTTGATAATGCACCATTTTAAGTTTAGACATATTATATTATGTCACAGCATTGTGTTTTACATCATTAATTATAATAAGCGTTATTATTTGATACTACTTCAAATATGGATCTAACGGTCTATAACTGTGTACTTGCATAATGTCATAATCAGTAGCAGATTCAGAGGGAAAAAAAAGTCACTGTATGCGGGTTTTAAGAAAAATAATAATAAATTGTATTATTAGTGTTCAAATCTTTTTGTGCGACAAATTTTCCCCCAAAAAGGTGACAATTTATAAGGACGGATGAAGTATATAAAACTTATATATATGCGACAGTTAGTTTAATATCCATACAAGTGATTTTATGCTGCATTTGGTCGTTGAAATATTGTATCAAGTAGCTACATTATAGTCAATAATTTTTACTAATTTTCACATAATACTTTTTTATTATATGTGATGTAAAATCCCTCACCTCTTTGTAAGGGTATTTTAGTCTTTTTAAAATTTATTTCCCTTTTTCCCTTTTTATTTTTAGGTTTTCTTTCCCCTCAAGGTTTTGAAAACCGACTCATGGTGATAAAAGACTATAAATAGGACCCTAGGTAGTCCTAGACATCATAAAATCGCTCTTTTTGAAGTTCTGTGATCAGCCGGCACGCTGAACCGAGAATACTCCTCGGTAAAGCGACCCAGTGGTGCCCAGGACGTGTCCAGGACAGTCCAGGACGTGTCCCAGACACCCCAGATGTGTCCCAGAGCGTGTCCAGGATCAAGCAGGACGTTGAACCGAGCACTCTCCTCGGTTAAGCGACCCAGTTTTGGACTTCGTGCTCGCTTTGATCGTTCTAGTACGTGTTTGCAGATCAGAGTGCTAGTTTCGAAGAGATTTCAAGTCCAGGAGCAGTTTCGAATATTCTTTCATCTCAAGAAGGTATTAATCATGAAACCTTAGTTTTATTCGTAGTTTTACTCTTGGATTTGTTAGAATTCGTAGTTTTAATGGTAGGGTTTATTCGTGTTTCGTAGATTCGCAAGGGTTTGAAGTTTGACCATAGTTTGATCGTTGTTTGGCTTGTTTTCGTTACGTTTATGAGGTAAGGAGTTCTTCTTATCAAAAGTATCCCTTTTGGCTTTAAAGATTATGTTTTTAATATGTTTAAATATTGTTTTCTGTAATTTGACACGAAACTGGACATGTTATGTGTTTTAGGACAAGATGCCGGACTAGTCTTAGAGCGGAAAGTGAATCTGGGATTCACTGGCTCGCTGAACCGAGGGCATCTCTCGGTTAAGCATCCCAGGAAAGTCTCAGATTGGCTTTCTGGTTGTTCTGTGAGGTCAGCAGTGCTTTCAGAATGTTATCTAGGTTTCTGGATGATTTTCTGGGCTCTGTTTTCATATATAGTGGAGATAGGTTGGTAGTATGGTGTGGTTATGGCCTTTGCATGTTTCCTATAGGTTAGACATGGATTTTTAGTATAGATTTATGTGCTTTATGTGCTCTATTTGATTTACATGTTATCGAATCTACTTAGCAGGGTATTCGTTAATAGGTACGAATAGACGGGGAGAGTGTGACTATCTATATTAGCCAAGCCGTTCTTAAGGCGGTGTGCTTACAAGTGTACCTTGGGCAAGTAAGTCCCATGTTGGAGGTGTAGTTAGTTGTGCTAGCCGAGTTGTATCCTGCGCCTTAAAGCTAGTAGACAAGAATCACGGATAGGAAACGGAACAAGGACATGAATATGTTAAGTAAGCAAGTAAGTAGTTAATGTAACTAACGGTATGTGCAAGATAAACGGATATAGCAAATAGGCATGTTTTCTTATGCATTGATTATGTATTCCAAAGTGGTTTTCTCCTTTTGTTTAAAGTATTGTTCTAAACTGTTTGTGAAAGTGGATATAGTAGATTCATGTCGTGTCTTCCGACTTACGACAACCATGAATCTCACTTTTGATCTTCTTTCTCCTTACTAAGCTTATGCATGAGCTTACTCCTCTTTTGGAATAAGAAGATATGCAGGTTGGTGATGTTTCTGAGGAAGAGTTCGAAGATCAGGCTTAGGATTGGAGCTTATGGAGTTTATGATCTAGTTTATTGTTTTAATACCTTTTGAATAAGGCATTGTTGCCAGATGTTACAGTCGTTCCTTTTTTTTTAGACGTGGATGTTCATTTGGGATGCTAGCATTTATTTCAGTTATTTATGATATAGTTTGATAGCAGTTACTTTCTGGTTGGGTTGTTTATGCAAGACCCTGAGGGTCTTAATCCCGAGTCTTTGGTTGTTGTTACTTCCGCATTTGTTGTTAATTCTCTGATATGATGTAAGGCTTACGTGAGGTTTAGGGTTTTCTCTAAATGTCACGTGCCGAACGTCCCATTTTCTGGATAAAGACTCGGTGTCCGGGACGGGGCGTTACAGTTGGTATCAAAGCCTAAGTTAGAAAACTTGGGCGTCAAACTGTTGTCTAGGATGTTAATCTTAAGTTGTGAATCCTGAATCCTAGTCTAAGAGTGGTTCTAACCTTTCATTCTTTTTTTTTAGTGATGGCAGGCGATAAGAGAGTTACCCATCCTACATCTAACCGTTCTAGACATATTATAAGTCAATTGTTGGATAATTTTTTCTTCAAGAATGCGATGGCTAAAAGTGTAGTTGCCACAGATAATATTCTCGGGGTCGCGGGCTAGAAGGACAAAATAAGATACAAAATAGGAAAAAAGGACAAGAAAAAAATATAGTGGTTGAGAAGGACAAAAACACGTATGTTACTACACGTGTTACTACATGTTGCTATAACCACATGTAGTAACATGCGCGTTTTTGTCCTTCTCAACAACTATATTTTTTTCTTGTCCTTTTCTCCAATTTTAGATTAAAAACAGTCATCCACAACCTTTAACTAATATTTCTTTACTGTGGAAGGGATAGCTACAAGTCTCCAGTCTCAATATACTTGATTAACATGTATGTAGCGCAGACACGGACACAGCGATACGGCTAATTCCAAATTTTAAGAACACGACACGCCGTCGATACGGTGCTAATTGACCTTTATAGATATTGGACCATTATACAATGTTAAAAAAAATTATGATTGACCTTCAAAATATTTTAAATTGTAAAAATGATTTTTTCCCAACAAGAAACGTTAAAACTTAATACAACGTATTATTTATTAAATTATTATAGAAATAGAAATCGTGTATTTTAACGTTTTCATCAAAGAAAGAATTAAATAAAAGAAAAAAATTAAAATTTGGGTTCGGAAGTGTTGGTGCCGTGTCGGGAAGTGTCGACAGCGTGTCGAATATTAAAATTTTAAATAATATTATTTTAATCAGCCGACTCGTGTACGACACGTGTCGGAGCGTGCCGGTCGCGCGTCGTATCGAAAATATGTCGGACACGACGCACATCGCCATATTAAAGTGTCGGTGCTTCATAGATTAACATTTAATTACCGTCGTTTAGTGTTTGGATACATAATATCTTCTCTATATCCTTCACATAATACTCCATCACTTAATAATTTGTTAAGACACTTGTCAAAAACACGATTCTGCGTGTTCCTACGCCCACATTTAACCTAATTTCCTATTGGATAAACTGATATTTTGATTTGATTTCCCACACAACATTTTCCGAAAAAAAGAAATATCAACTACGCATTTGTGTAGTACATTTTCCACTACATGATGTATATTCATTGATTAAAATGATCAATTGTTTATTGTGATAGGTCCAGGGGCGGACGCAGGATCTCGGGTAAGGGGGGGCAATAAAATTTTTAAAGACAAATAAAAAATTTGAGGGGTGGCAAACTATATGTATCGTACAAATTTTAGTACATTTTTTTCGGACCAGCTGCCCCCCCTTGGCTGTATGTAGGTCCGCCACTGGATAGGTCCCAACAAAATCAATTGTGTAACGCCCCCAGACCCCGGGCCTGTAGCGCTAACTGAGTCATAAATGTCCGGTCAACTGCTTAGACCGCCGTCCTCGCTTGGTCTAAAAGGGCTAACCCGAGTTGACAAGACCTTTATGTCTCACACTTATATGGGGGTGAGCATTCTCTTATTTTACCGATGTGAGACTTTACATTCTCCCCCCCCCCCTTATAAGGGACTGGCGTCCTCGCCAGGACGGCCAAGACTGGTCCTGGATCGTCCCTACCAGAGGTAACTAGAGGCCATCCTTACACCGTCTTCTTGTACGGTGCAGCGCATAGTTCCGTCCGATAGTCGGCTCTGATACCATTCTCGTAACGCCCCCAGACCCCGGGCCTGTAGCGCTAACTGAGTCATAAATGTCCGGTCAACTGCTTAGACCGCCGTCCTCGCTTGGTCTAAAAGGGCTAACCCGAGTTGACAAGACTTTTATGTCTCACACTTATATGGGGGTGAGCATTCTCTTATTTTACCGATGTGGGACTTTACAATTGTGTAGGATTTTTGGTAAAATGAGTAGTAGATGTATCACTACTCTTTCCGAAAGCCCTCCCGATACTACTCAACCACCTATTAGGCTATTTATTACCCTGTAAACGTTTCATCTGCATTAATGAGAAATATTTCCATTTCCGAAAATGTTCTAAATCTTGTTTGCCATTATTATACGGACAACTAATACATGTTTCTCTAAGAGTTTCCCTAGATAAGTAATTTTTGCTCGATCATGTACTTAATTAGTGTATATGTTAGATTAATTAACTGCATAATTAATTGACACAAAACAACAAATTAACTGCAGGTGCTCATATGAAAGTAAGCCAAGAGTAAAGCCATACAAGTTTTCAAACCAAAGGCTCACGGATCTGGGTTTGGAGTTTACCCCTATGAAGCAGTGCCTTTACGAAACTGTCATAATGACGAAGCCCTTAAAATCCATGCTTAATATATGATGATGATGCATCATAAACAAAACAGGGTAATATGAATTGCATGCTACATATGAATCTCTATGTAATTCCTTCAAATAATTAATACCTACTTCTTTTCTCTCTTAATCTCTTTCTTCTTTTTTTCTTTTTCTTTTTTCCCTTTTTCTGTTAATGAATATATGCTTATATTAGTGAGTTTTCCATTCTCAAGAATACAATGTTACTATTTCCAAATATTTATGACAAATAATACATTAATTAGGAGAATTTTAACTTTTATATATTTGATTACGATGGGTTTTCATCATAATCAAAGATGTGATAGTTTATTGTGTCATTTGTTTTGTCACAACCGTTGTATAAATAACATTTTCCTTAGTAAGTGACTGTTTTTGTTGATCATGTGGCACCCAAGTACAAGTCCTATGTGTTGAATATCATGGTCAATCCCAATCCTAAGAACAATAGAGCAGAATCACACTTGGTCACTAGTGCCCCTACCCCCTCACAAACGTCCCATAGGCTGCAAATGGGTCTATAAGGTTAAGCACAATCCGGATGGCACCATAGAGAGATATAAAGCCCGTTTAGTGGAAAAGGGGTACACACAACAACTAGGAGTTGATTTTTTGGACACCTTTAGTCCAGTGGCTAAGATGACCACTGTTAGAACCTTGCTGGCAGTGGCTATTTCTCAAGGCTGGTTTTTGGAGCAACTTGACATAAATAATGCATTTCTCCACGGAGACTTACATGAAGAGGTTTACATGCTACCACCCCCAGGTTTCTGTCCTTCTTCTCCATCTCTAGTGTGCAAATTACACAAATCTCTTTATGGTTTAAAGCAGGCTAGCCGTCAGTGGAATGCTAAACTCACCTCCACACTAATACAGCAGGGTTTTGTTCAATCCGTTCATGATTACAGCCTTTTTACTAAATCATGTGCTGGTTCTTTTACGGCCCTGTTGGTCTATGTTGATGATATAATTGTAGCAAGCAATAGTCAACAGGAAGTACGACTTATTAAGCATCACCTTGATCAAACATTTCACATCAAGGATCTTGGCCCTCTTCGTTTCTTCTTGGGCATAGAAATTGCCAGGTAAGAAGGGTCTTGTGCTCAATCAACGAAAATACACTCTGGAGTTGCTTGAGCAGGTGGGCATGCTGGGTTGTAAGCCGAGTCCCACTCCCATGGATACAAAAGTGAAACTGGCTCATAAAGACTCTGCACCTTGGGCTGACATTCGGGGTTACAGAAGCCTGATTGGGAGACTATTATATCTCACCATTACCAGGCCGGATATTTCACTTACAGTCCAACAACTTAGCCAATTTTTTGATGCTCCGACAGTTTTACATCATCAGGCAGCCATCCACCTTTTGCGCTACTTGAAAGGCAACCCTGGGCAAGGTATTTTTTTCCAGCGGATAATTCTATGCAACTCAAGGCTTAGGCGGATTCGGATTGGGCTGGGTGTGTTGAGACCCGACGGTCAGTTACTGGTTACTGTGTGTTCTTGGGGCAGGCACTCATTTCTTGGCGTTCAAAAAAGCAAAGCACCGTTTCCAAAAGCTCATCTGAGGCTGAATACCGCTCCATGGCCATGGCTACCTGTGAAGTTCAATGGTTACTATATGTGTTGGCTGACCTAGGCTTTCCAATTATCAAGCCTGTTCCCTTGTATTGTGATAATGACAGCGCCATTTACATCACTGAAAACCCGGTGTTTCATGAACGTACGAAGCATATCGAAATTGATTGTCACATCGTGCATGAGAAGTACTTTGGAGGTGTCATCAAACCGCTTCCCATTCGCTCTCATTTCTAGCTAGCTGATCTGCTAACCAAGCCCTTGGACAGGTTTACATTGCAGCACCTGCTTCATGGTCTTGGGGTCAAGAATATTTACAAGGGGCCAGGCTTACGGGAGGGTGTTGATGATACATCTCCTTGTAACAAATAGGAGTATTTGTTGTAATAAATAATAGTATCTGTACATATTTACGTTGTAACTAGCATGAGGGTACTTCTGTACTTTTGTACTTAGTAAGGCTTAGTATTGCACCAGGGGTATAAATACTGTGAATGTAAGATGTAAAAGCTCTCTTTTTGGCCATTCTGATAATAATGAAAATTCCCTCATTCTCTTCGATGTAAGGGTTTGAAACCCTAGTTACTTTTCTGAAAATTACTCCCAGTTTATGAAATCATCAGTTTTTGTGAAAAATCTTGAATCCAAATCAAGATTTGATCATAAAACTAAAAGAAATAGCAAATATTCAAGAAGAAAACTAAACAAAAGAACAGAATTGAAGAAACTGAAAAATTCTTATTGAGAACTCGAATTCAAGTGTTTTGAACGTCGTCACTGAGTTAATGATCTAACTCAGCAACATTCTTTAATTAAGCTATTGAGAGTGCTTAAATAGAGTTACAATAGCAGAAATTAAGTTGCAATTCAATTGTAGCAGAATATAACTGCAATTCTGTTATTCCTCGGTGAATTAGCTTGCTTTTTAGATTTATTCATTCACTGTTGGTCGTTTGGAAAGGCTAACACAAGTTTAGAAGGGGGGGGTGAATAAACTTGTCACCAAAAACTGGATTTTAATCAAATTAAGGTTCAGTTTTAACTCGTGTGGAGTTGAGCTGACAAAGCTGAGTTTAAGTCAAACTGACTTATACAAAACTGAGTCAACCGGCAGCGGATATAATTCTAGCATTTTCTTGATCTTGTTATTCTCTGTGAAAGCTGAGTGTAAAACTGAATTCTGGTGAATGTCAGTTTGTGAGCTGTGAGATGTGTAACAATCAGTTCTCAGTATGCTGTGTAAACAATAATAAATGCTGTAATAAATAACAGAATGTAAATGCGTAAAATAAATGAAACAATAGTTATAGAGGTTCCAGGTGATGTATCATGTCAGTCCTCTCTTTCTCTGTGGTGTAGGAGGAAATTCCACTAGAACTTCTTGAGGTGAGCAGTTACAAAAAGTTCTAAACAATAGTCCTTGGCTAATCCTAGTTTCACTATCTAAACAATCAAAGAATAGGTTGGATTGCTGCTCTTCAAATGCTTGAGCCACTGGTCCTTGAAGGGTTACGTATGCCTCTTCACCAGCTACCACCAAAAACACAGTCTACCCGACTGCTGATACAATTGTCCTTGGCAAATCCTTCACTGGATTGCTTCACAGTCTAAACCTTTGATGTAGAATCAAGGTTGGGCTGAGAATCAATGAATTGATTCTTGTTTGTGGTTTTCAAAATGTCTAAATCTGGATAAATTCTGTGTAGCTTGAACACTTGAAAAAATTCTTGATTGATCTTGTTAGCGCAAAGATGATAGCAATTCGAATAAACGAGACTAGTGCACAAAAATGCTTGTAATCTTTTTAATTCTTGATAAATCTTCGTATTTGATCCTTGGTGCAAAGTCCTCTATTTATAGTGTAAGGTCCAACGTTCATCTTGCTTGAATTCGAATTGTATCAACGTCTATCTTAGAACGGCTATACTTTGTGACCGTTCTGACTTGTCAGTATTTCATCCAATAAAAATGCTTCCTTTACAACGTTCGACTGTACTTTCAGTTGTTGGATGACTGACTTATAAAACTGAGTTTCCTGATCAGTTTTATACTGAGTTTGTCAGTTGTCAGTTTCATAACTGTCTTGGAGCATTAACTGAGATTTTACTCTTCTTCAAATATCAGTACTCCAGATTTTCATCTGATTATTATTGACTTAATTAGAGTACACCATAAGCATATATCATCTAAGAATTCATTGTCCTTATGATTCTTAGGTCTTCATACAAGATCCATAAAGTCAGTTCAGGTCACCACAAACTTGCCTGAAGTCTAACTTTATAGTCTCGACTTGGTCTTCATAAATTGAGTTTGAACCCTCAGTTCTTCAATCTTCAATAACTGAGTCTGTGTTCCTCAGTTCTTCTGTCTTCTAGATAAGACAACTGAGTCTGTGTCCCTCAGCAAACTTACCTTCTTCGTCCGAGTGAGCTTCAGTTCTTTGTGTATTCTGAGTCAGTTTTAGATGACTTGTCTTTCCAGTTTCTTAGATGATTTCCAGTTTCAATTTTACGACACTTATATCTATTACAGTGCTTGTCAGATGTAGCCTATACAAATATCAGACTATAGTAAAACCTATACATTCAGTTCGAGACATCTTTTAGCTTTTCACTATAACAGCTGGTTTCAACACTCCATCAATGGGGTTAAGATGATAACGGATTAAATATGATGAATTATCATCAAAATATAAATTTTATTTCCAACAATTTCCCCCTTTTTGATGATGCCAAAATTCTCCTTAAAAGAAAAGCTTAGAGATAAGTACAATATAAAAACAATGTAAAACTGGAAACTGGATTTCATTAAGATATGCAAAAATTGGAATAGTTACACATTAGTAAAAACTGAAATAAGAGCTAAACTATTTTCTGTGCTCTTTGTATAACTAAATCATATTTCCTTTCCTTATCATGAAGCTGAAACGCTCTTTCTAGCTTCGTGTCTTCCTTGTAGAAAGTTCTGTTGTAGTCTACTTGACTAGAGAGCTTCCACTTTCTCCATAAGACTAACTTTGGTAAAGCTGATTCATCCTTGTAGTAATTTTCAAATTCTGCAACATCAGCTTTCATTTGTTCAGTTTTGTCTCTGATCTGCAACTTTTCTTCAACCTTCTTGATCTTCTTATAGTGTGCCATCCTTTGATTGTGATACTGGTCAGATAAGAAGTAGGCAAGAGATTCTTCATAAGTTTTGTCTTTGTACTTCAGCTTGACATTTTTGTGATCATTGACAAACTTCATCCACAAATCCTTTGTTAAAGTACCTCTCCTTTCTCCAGGTTGGCTGTATTTTTTAATGATCTGTTTGTCAGTTAGTTCTTTTACAAGAACATAAGGATTTGCTTCTGATTTGTATTTCTTCAGTTCTTCTTCCAGCTTCATCTTTTCATCAAGTAATCTCAGCTTTTCTTCTTCAGCTTTCCCCTTTTTGGCATCATACAACTAATTTACCAATTGATGGGTTGCATGTTGGTCTGCTGAGATAGTCTTTTGAGAATCAAGCACTTCTTTCAGCTGAGTTTCTAACACATAAATGCGCTGATTTAAATGCCATTGTGCTTGAGCATGTGTCTCTTTGTCTTCCATGGTTGAGACTTCAAGTCTCTCTTTAAGACTGAGAATTTCTGATGCTGAGCTAAAAGATGATTTCTGAATAATATCCAACTTGGTGTGGACTGAGACGTCCGTTTTCTTTCGATAATCCAAGTATCCAGAAATGTTTTCAAAAGGCCATTGTAAGCATCCTTTTGGTTGAGCATAATCTTCAGATTTTCTTGTACTTTGCTCATCTCATCTTTTGTCAAAAATTCAGATGGATCCGTTGCTTCTTCTTGTTGAATTTTAGGCTGAGTATCATCTTCAATTACCATGAGTTGCCGATTCTCATCCTTTCCATCTGTTTGCTGGTTGTCAGTTGATTGGTTTTCAACTGGCAAATCTTTTTGCTGATTAGCAGTTTGAGCTTGAGGGTGCATTGAAGTTTGCAAATCTGTAGCCTTATCAGCTTCTTTCTTTGATTCATCATCTTTGTCATCATCCTTCTTCTGTTGATTATCTAAAACTGATGACGCGGCTGATTTTCCTCGTTTAGCTATCTCAGTGAATCTTCTGAAACAATTTGTGAGAAACTCATCCTTTGGAAATAGAGTGTATAAATCCTTGATTTCAAGTTTTTCCAATAATTACTTTTCTTCACTTGCTAGAGTAGCTTCTCTACAATTTTCAGTTTTGAGTTTCATCTTCATCAGCTTGATGATCCTGTCAGCTTCGAAAAACTGAGATGGTTGCTGAACTTGTTGTTGAGCTGATTGCTGCTGAAATTCCTGTTGCTCATTTTCTGCATGTATAACGGAAACTTGTTTCTCTGAAATCTTCTGTTGTAACTGAGAAACAATTTCAGTTACTATACTGTCCTGTCTGGTGACTTCAGCTGTCCGTTGTTGTTCCCCCTCAGTTGGTGGTAACTGACTTGAAGTTCTTGGGAACAAACATTTGCCAATTGACTTAATTTTCTCTGAGTCAGTTTTCCGTTTGACTCTTTTGTGTTCAGCTATCTGCCGAGACACAATTTTCTTCTTTACTCCAGGCTGAGAAGCCTTTTCCTTCCTAGAATGGACTATAGCTACATCTCCAGTTGATGTATCCATTCTATGTATAGATGCACCGGCAGTTTGTTCTGCTGCATTACCTGCCTTGAGTCTTTCTAAATAGTGTTGAATAACTCCACTAAGTGTCTTTTTCAGTCGAAATCTTCCAACTGTTTCTCTTCCTTCAACTTGAGCTCTTTGAACACTTTCCAATTCAGCTAAGTGTTGCTGCTTCAGCTGATTAAACACATAACCTGCCCAATTGAATTCAAATTCATCCCAGATTATGTTCATCAGATAAATGCTGTCTTCAGATAACTTGGCTATTCCTTTGTATTGACCAATGATGTGTCTGCTGAGCCATTTGCTGAGGAGTCCAAACTCTGGTTTGAGTTTGTTGAAATGAGTACCAACAGTTGCTGGTTCCTTACTTAAGGAGATTTGTCTGAGAAAGGCGCTCCTTTAGAGTGGTAAACAACTCAAATCTATTGATTTCACAACTGGTTCCTTGAAATCAAATAGCAACCTGATGACTTGTTCATTAACAATAATTCTTTTACCTCGAACTTTTGTGATTAGGGAGTTCCTTATCAATCTCATGTTCTCCCAGAACTGTAGGATCCCTTCTAAATCACATTCTTCTTCGAAAGTAACTTCCAGGATTTCTCTTATCTACCCCCGGAACCTCCAAACCACTTTTGGATAGGTTGAAGCCCAGCAAAGAAGCTAGGAAGCTGCACAACCAAACTCTTTTTTGTTTATTACAGATTAATTTTTGTGGGAATTCACGTGGGTTGTTTGGGAATTTTGGTTTTGCTTGCTTTTATCATTGTTTGAACTTCGAATTCAGATTTTAGTTATTTGGTTGGTTTAATAGATTTCCTTAGGTGCCACTAATTATTGATCACTCAAATTATTTTTTTGTTCCTTATTTTTTTAATGAACATTTTTTTGTTCCTTTGAATTCACATGGGTTGGTTCAACTTGATATTTGTTGATCAGTTTTAACAGTTAGGAGACACTAAACTAGTGGGCTTAATGATTGTCATTTAGAGAATTGATTCCTAGAGATTGACCATCTACCTCCAGCGATAAAAGATATGATGAAAGGCTCATATAGTCGGGAAGTGGCCAACTGGAGTAGCATTAATGGTGGTGAATATGTTATGCTATTGTTGTTTGCCAGCTCAATGAAGACATAGTCGATTGATGCGAACCCGAACAGTTGTTTCTTGGATGCTGTCGATGCAGGTAATTGCATTGATTTTCAACTATTTTTCCTTTTGGATTGATGCTCTTGATATTTATTCTTTATGAATCTGAAATTTATAAAGATCGATCAATAGTAATTGACGTTATTTCACAAGGGATTTTGCACATTTATCTTCTCAAAATGACAATGTATTTGTTGTAATTCTTCTGGCTGCATTATAGCCACTCTAATTGTAAATTCTCAAGCAATTGAGTTTATTGTGAGTTTGTGACCTCATATATACAGTCAAACGATGTTGTTTAAAGCAAGGTTATTATATATATTCTATGGATATAAAGAAAAGCTAAAGTTGTTTAAATGCATCAAATCTTCAGTCCACTTCTTGATTGGTTTGACATCAAGCCGTTTGTACATGAGTTAAACAATTGAATGTCTTTGCAGACATACGCTCTAATTGTTTGGATTAGATGGATGATTCACATAATTGTGGTGCTGAAGAAGAAAGAAGAAGCAAATGGTAGCCTGATGTGGAAAACAGGGAGGCTTGAGTACAGAATTGAAGAGCTACATTTGTAATATCGCGCGAGAACCGGAATCGAAGAATGTGAAATTGATAATATTGGAGAAACAGAATTGAAGAACATGAAAGTGATAATAGCAAGTTTTTGTGCATAATTGAAGAGTTTAAGAATAACGAAGCATAGACGAGGCGAATGAGTGGTGGATCATCGTATGTGGCGTAATCTTTTGATGGTTGTGTTTGATCATTGAACTATCATTTCTCTACCATTCATTTCATGGCATGTTTGAAGGCATGCTTGGGGTACTTAGGGCTATATTTTTTTTTTCTTCCAGTTACATGTAATTAACTGTTTCTCATGTGTAATCGTCATTTTTGTAAAAATTTTAGATCTGCCTATTCGGAAGTGTGTGAAATAGCCTATTTGGAATCTCATGGAGGAATGTATAAAACATTTCTCGAAGTGTTGGCTGAAAATGGTAATTTATGCAGTTCAGCGTATCCAACTTAAATGATAGTTTCTACAAGTTGCATCCTTTGTTAATCAAAGCTTATTTTAGTTTTGGTCACTTCGTTTGTTGATTTTACTTTTTATTTCAGCTAATTTAACCTTTTGCACAATGCAAATCGAGAATAATTGGGAATTTCAAGCCTTCTTCTAATTTAATATTTTGCAATGTTATTTTCAGATTAAGTTTGGAGTCTTATGGGCTTTCAAGTTGTGCTTTCAACCCAGGTAAGACCTGCAATTTCAATTTTATTCTTTTTTTGTTTTTGAATGTGCATGTGGAACCATAACAACTACAAAGAAGGGAGCCATACCTGCACTTCTACGGACTCTCAAGTCCTTGAGCTTCTCAAGGGAAACAGTTAGTCTTTCTTGCTTGGTATTTTTTTTTTATGTTTTTTTTTTTTTGGCTTGAGGTCGACTTTTTTGGCTGCATCGTTTGAAGGATACTTGATTAATGATGAATAACTATACAAGGATACAAGGATAATCTTTTGGTCTTTTTTTCTTGACACATACATATCTTCCACACAACCTAATTAAACAACACAAAAAAAAAAAAAAGGAAAAAAAAAGATACTGCAGTAGTTTAATTATGTGTGCTGTCTTGTTTCAGCATAGTTTAATTTCAGCACCAAAGGGAGGGTTCACAAAAAAGAAAAAAGAAAAAAACAAAAACAAAAGTGCTGTATTGTTTCAGCATTTTATTTCATAGATAGCATGATTTTGGTGGGGCAAAGGCAGTTGTTTGTTGATCAAGGGTCACTACTAGGTAGCCTGTTAAGAATGAAATACTCATTTGCCAAGATAAACATAAATATAAGAGTGACCCCAATAGTTGCTCCAATCTCACACTCTAAACACATCGTTTTCTGTTTCAGTTACACTTTATCATCACCCAAAAAAAAATTCACTTCAATAATCAATCTCTATACAACCCCTAATAAACAACCTCCAATAATAATAATTATTATTATTAGTTCAAGAATAAATGAAAAAATGTTATTTATTAGGAAATAAGCTTTGATGTGACATAAAGTTGAAAGAGAAGTCTTACTATTCATTTAGCAGACCCTTCGAATATGAAGGGAAGCTTAATTCCTTTTCGGAATAAAGAAGTAAATAGAGTGTTATTATAGCCATCAAGGGCTGACATTCTCCCTATACTATATTTTGGGGGTGGAAAAAAAATACCATTAGGGTCACTCTAAGGTACAACATGTGGGTATAATAATCTTTTCTCCTATCATGGCAAACTTGTTGAACACAAACCCTCATAAATGATGGGGTCCAGTCACTTGGTCCGGCTATACTCTATAATGATAACGGCAACAATTGTAAAGTTGGCTTTCTAGATCTACTCTAAAAGCTCAAGAAACGAAATTGTCCGTGCCTATGCTAACGAAATCATTATTTTGATCCTTAGGATACGCACGGACGATTTCGTTTCCCAAGCTTTTGCAGTTGATCCAATGAGCCAACTTTACAAGTGTCCCGATGATCATGATAGATTACGACCAGACCAACAGACTTGACCCATCTTTACTAAGGTTTATATTCAATTAGTTGTTCTGCTGCATGAATCAACACTTGAAAAACAAGGGTGACCATGAAAGCAACAAAGATTATTATGGCCACAGGCTGAAACCTCAAGATACGTCTATATATTTATGTTTCTCAGAACTCCTGCAACAAGCTCAACTACATTTGAAACTACATCAAAATCATGTTCCTTAGCAGTTAGCATAGATTCGCACAATTTCATTTCTTGAACTTTTGCAATAGATCCATAGAGCAAGTTTCACCAGAATCAACATCAGAAAACCAAGGCTAGCCATGATGATAGCAAAGAAAGACAATAATGCCCACAGGCCGTGTACCCAGGATTTAACAATCGGATACTTGTGTATATTTATGTTTTCCACACATAAATGAGTCAGCCATAGTATGCCACCAGCCATGAGATCGAGGAAGGAATCTAACGTGGATGCATAAACTGCAATAGAACCGCTTTCAGGTGAAGCATAAATCTGCATCAAGCAACACCAGTTATGGCTTCCTCGATAATTTAAAAAAATTAGAAACAGTGCATTCACCAACTACTAATAGACTTATTCATTCCATCAATAGCAATTCTTCATCACCAAACCAAAATCTAATATCCATACGTTAATCCAATCATTTAAATAGACTTTGAAATTAGATGCAAATAATCTTTGAGCCGGAGGGAAGAAAAGAGAGAATGAGAAAGGCAGAGACAATTCGTTAGAACATAATAAGCCCAGACTATAACCAGTACCAATATTTCCTCTCAAGGTTATCCAATAAACACACATCATATGTTGGTTCACTTTATTTTACTATTGTATTTTAGGAAACTTGAGTTTTTATGCTTAAAATGTTAAAAGTTTGAAATATATGTGTCGTATGAAACTGTTTGAAAACTATGCCTACGTCGGCACATGAGCGACGTACGAACCACGCGTGACCACCGAGCGATGCAAGACCGACGCATCATGCACGCAGAATGGACGTAGGCATAGTTTTCAAACAGTTTCATACGACGCATATATTTCAAACTTTTAACTTTTTAAGCATAAAAACTCAAGTTTCCCTATATTTTTTTATTAACAGCATCTTCCGGAAGTGTTGCTATGCTAGGACAAAAACTCAATTTTTCATGAAATTAATGGGAAGAAAAATCACCTTAAGATTAAAAACACGAGCGTAGGCCTTGACTCTATTGATTCTTTTCATCTGAGGACGCCTAAGAGCAAGATAGGTCATCTTCGTCAGGACCTCTCGCGGAGCGGATATCCTGACTAGTGAAACGTCATTTTCAAACACATTTTTGGACCAACTAACAATTGTGTAAATGGCAAGGACACCGGCTCCAATAGGATCTATCCACCGCCAGAACGCTCTTGAATTTGAATTTCATTTTGCAGTTGCCAAGAACTCCTGCAAGTAGCCCAACCACATTTGTAACTACATAAAAAATATCATTCGAATAGGCACGGACAATTTCATTTCTTGAGCTTCTGGTACATCTTTCACCCCTAGTCACCCCTAGATGCAGGTGCTCTAATAAAGATTTACCTTTCAAGTTTCACATTATTATCTCGGGAAAATAACGTGAAAGAAATTATTTTTTGAAAATGAAATCAATGTAAAATTACTACTAAGAATAAACTAAGCTGTATCCACACCTGGCCTCAACCACGGCTACCACGGTCACCAGCGTCACCACGGCCACCAGCGTCACCACGGCCACCACGGACACCAGTGCCACCACAGGCACCAACGACACCACGGACACCGGCGCCACCAGAGCCAATTACTAGTGTCAGTGCCTTCGAACGGACAATTTCATTTCTTGAGCTTTTGCAGTACCCCACAGAGCCAGTGCCAGCTGACTTGTCCCCATAATCTCCGGAGGTTTGCTCAATGAGTTGTTTTATTGCTTGAATCAACACCAACAAACTAAGGGTGGCCATGATAGTAGCAAATATTAATATGCCTATGGGCTGGACCTTCAGTTTACCTATAAGATACTTGTATGTATTTGTGTTTTTCATAGATAAACGAGTTAGCAACAATATGCCACCAGCCATGAGATCGAGCAACGAGTCCACCGTGGATGCAGTAATTGCAAGTGAACCGCTTTCAACTATAGCATAAATCTGCATTAAGCAACACCAATTAGTGCTTCCTTGATAATAAAGTAGCAGTGCATTATATTCAACAATGACGGAGTGAATTATTCATTCCATCAATAGCAAATTCTTCATAGCAAGCGCCAAACAAAAATCTGAAACCAATATGTTAAAACGTGATCCTCAAATTATTTAAATAGCCATTGAAAATTGAAATCTATGACCAGTAACAACATTTCCTCTCAAAGTTATCCGGTAAACACACATCATACCTTGTTCACTTTATTTTTACTATTTTTTTTATTTTATTAACGGCATTTTCCAAGAGTGTAGCTATACTACGACACAAAACCCAATTTCATGAAATTAATAGGAACAAAAATCACCTTAATATCCACACAAGATCGGATCTTTCCGGGTAAATTCGCAATAAAATCACTCCGGAGAGAGGTGACCCTGTTCCTCTGAATGAACTTACCCCGCATCCTGCCGCCGCCAATAACGGCGCCTTCACGTCATCATCATCATCATCGTAGCTGTTGTCGACGATACGTCCAGTAGGAGGATAGTAAAGAGACAGTGTTTCTGATAAGGATTCTTTAAGATGGCTTGATATCACTGATTTCGTGACGTTACCAGTGGCTAAGAGAGTAAGAGGCATAAAAGCAGGAACTTCCAACAGATCTACAAAAGAGAACTTGTAATTTTATAGATCTTTTGGAGTTGGGGAAGATGGAGGGATGATTTCTGTGGAAACGACTCCGATTTTCATTTCTTTGAAGGCTAAGGTTTGTTTCTTTGTGAGTATGAATATCAGAAGCCGAAGCCTATATAGAAGGAAGGAAAATGACCATCTTCTGCGGTTCAGTTTTTTTCTTTTTCTTTTTTCTGTTTTTGAAGGTCTTATTGTGTGGTCTCAAATGGTTCGGTGACCATTTTTTGTGTAAAGCGTCGGTGCCTAAACCACCGTGAAGCAATTAGCATGGTTCTTCTATATTCTTTTATAAAGTTAAAAAGTGAAAAAATTTTTCTTAAATACTTTCACAGCAGAAGCCCATCCTTATCTATTTTTAGGGTCGGTGAATAGTATATCCTTATTTTAATGGTTTTTTGTATAAACAAGGATGGAATCAAGATTTGAATTTGAAGTATTGGCTAATGGATTATATCGAGTTCATCGGGTGGGTTGGATTAAGAATATTTTATGGATCAAACTGGACTATATAGATTTTTTAGTGTAATATTTTTTCGTCGAATGCGGCTTAGCCCCCCTGAAATATACATGCATCCGTCCTTGGGTATAAAGATAGAGATAATGATAATGTTATGAAGTGTTTTGAATTTAGATATTGTAAAATAGAGATACGTATTATTTTAAGGATAAAAATAAGGCTTCTGATCTGAATATTTTGAGAACCCTATTTGGGACGATAAAGTATGTGAGATTTATACACGAATCTATCGTTTTCATTAAAAAAAATTAAAAAAATAACTAAGTGTATTTCTCCCTTTTTCCCAAATTTAGGCACTTTTTCGGTTCTGTGTAAACTTGCATACAAATAAAACATAACACGCGATATCAAATTTGTTATATGAAAAAAAAAAAGGTTATCACAAGCTAGAGCTGCAATAGGTTGAGAAATACCATTGTGAATAATAGCTTTATGTATGGTCAGAGTGTGGTGTGAAAAAAAATTCTACAATAGATTAAAAAAAGTATATTTTTAATTGTCTGATTGTGATAGTGGTAGTGGTTTACCCCCAATCATAACCACATCAATTTTAATATAATAATCGAAAAAATCCTTCAATTTTCAGCCCAAAATTTCCCTCCGTCTCTTTCCCAATTTCTTCCCCCAAAATTTTCAACACATTTTAAAATAATCCAAAAAAAAAAACAAATTTGAATTAATTTCTCTTTCATTTACTCTGTAAATCATCCTTCTTCTCTCTTCAAAATCTTTGACCTGCTTCAACCATGGAGTGAATCTAATTTCCAACGCCCTCTATCTCCTCTATACCACTTCTTTCAAATTTTCACCTGCCTCCATCTCTTCCTACAACACTTTCTACTTGATTTTTTTAGGTATTTACAAGTATGGAGACATGTCGAGTATGATAGATTGTTGGGTTTGAAAGTGGAGTTTGAGCAATTAGGGATATGAAGATGAGTTTGAGCAATAATTATTTCTTTTGGGTCGTTGATGCAAGAATTTGGGTTTGTTAAAGTAGAATTATAATAAAGTTTCAGTGATAATTGATAAAGGATGCTAAAGAGTCAAGTACCGGTTTTACAACTTAATTTGATCAAAAAAAGAAAAAGAAATTTGTATGAAATATTTTAATATTAAAAATGCGTGTGATGGTTTTTGTTATTATAGTTCTTCAACTTAGTTTATTCACCTGGTATAAATAGACGATTGATGGGAGATACTTTAATAATTGGCGCCACAGATGGGCGGCAAGCATGCATGTAAAAAGTAAAAGTATACGACATGTACATAAAGAATTTAGAGTTTGACGTATTAATTGTTTTTATGTACTACAATTAATATGTCTTTTACAACTAAAGTGTACAAATAATGTATACACGAAAATAAATAAATATTACATACTATTTGATATGTAATATTTCCACACCCCCTCAAACCGGGTTGTATATGTTTATACGACCAAGTTTGCTACTCATCTGGCGAACATAAGTGGTGGAATGGCCTTGGTGAGAATATCGGCATTCGGTGCGAGGGAACATACTGGAGTTGAATAATCTTGGCATCAATCTTCTCCTTCGGAAGTGTCCGTCAAGGTCCACATGTTTGGTTTTATCATGATGGACCGATCCTCTCGCCATGCATAATGCTTTGAATTATTGTCACGAGCGAGTGTGATAGAGGCCTTGAATAAATTTCTTGAAGTTCGGTCGGGACCCTTTTTATCCATAGAGCTTCACAAATACCCAAAACTAGTGCCTTGAGTTCGAAAGATCGTACTTCTTACGGAGACAAGAGTAGGTTGTTTCTTGCTCCTCCAGGTGACAAGATTTCCCCATACATAAGAACGAGCACAGTAGTAGACCTTCCGTCGGCCAATCGCATCGGTGTAGACCTTGATAGATCTCTCGGCGACTTGGTGAAATGTAGCCTTGGCCGAGAGTGGATTTCAAGTACCTCGCATCCCGTTTCACGCATCCCAATGTTTCTCGGTAGGGCAATGCATGAACCGGCTAACCCCGACGACCCCATATGCAATATCAGGCTTTGTATGGGACAGATAAATGAGTTTCCGGCCTACAAGCCTTTGATATTGATCCTTTCGACAAAGAATGTCACCATGCAAACGGGGTATTACTAGGGTCTACTCTGGGATACGACGGGTTTGCATCCCAAAGATACCGCTTTCCTTTAAACAGGTCCACACATATTTCCTTTGAGAGATAGACATACCCTGGTTGTTTCTTGCAATTTCCATACCAAGGAAGTATTTAAGATAGCCCAAATCTTTGACTTGAAAAACCTTTGCCAGGAGAGTCTTCAAATTCGGATCTCGGTAGAGTCATCACCGGTGAGGATGATATCATCCACATATACAATAAGGATAGATCTTTTCGGCTAGTGGTCTTGATAAACATGGTGTGGTCCGAGTTGCATTGATGATATCCAGCAGCTTTAACCACAGTAGTGAGTTTCCCAAACCAGGCTCTTGGGGATTGCTTTAGGCCATATAGAGATTTCCTCAATTTGCAGACCTTTCCTTGAGTGTTAGGATTGGTAAAACCAGGAGGTACATTCATGTAAACTTCCTCAGTAAGGTCACCATTGAGGAAGGCATTTTTGATATCCAATTGGTGAAGAGGCCAGTCAAGTTGGACAACAAGAGATATCGGTATTCGACGATTGTTGTTTTTGCAACCGGTGCAAAAGTTTCTTTGTAGTCAATGCCATAAGTTTGAGTGAAACCCCTTGCAACTAGTCCGGCCTTATACTTGTCAATTGTACCATCGCATTGTATTTGATGGTAAATAACCACTTGCACCGATCGTCTTTTTGCCTTTGGGGAGAGTTGTTAGATCCCAAGTATGATCTGGTGATGAGAAACAAGGCAATGTGGCCAATTAGGATTTTTTTGAGTCTTATGAGAACAAGTGACAATGTGAAGTGTTTCTTTATTGTATGTGCTCTAATTGTAACTAGTGGCGTACCTATATACAATCAAGGGGCAGTTGCTCTCCTTTATCTGAACAAAATACACTAAAATTTATACGATGCATACAGTTTGCCTCCCGTTAAATTTTTATATTTGCTTTTTAAAAAATTTAATGTCCCCTTATTAGGATCAAGCGCTTACCGTTGTACTAAAACTAAGCGCTTACCGTTGTATTAAAACCAATTGGTTTTAATACAACGGTAAGCGCTTGATCCTAATATGGTATCAGTGGCAGGGGTCACGAGATCGAACCCTGGTTGGAACAATATTTATAATAAAAAATTGTGCAAAGCCAACACTTGAGAGGGTGTTAGGACAGATTGTCCACGCTGTTAATGTATAAAGAAATAAAGTTGCGCCTTTTTTAACACCAATTGGTTTAGTAAAATGGTAAGCGCTAATCTTAACACCCTTTACCCGAAATCATGCGTCCGCCCATGATTGTAACGTCCAAACTCCAAGTCTGGTAGCGCTAAGTAAGTCATTCGGTTAACCACTGTCATCGCTTAGTTTAAAAGGCTAACCCGAATTGAAAAACCATTATGTTTCACACTTATTCAGTTCAGTTGTCTAAAAACTTTAAACAGTCAAATTATCATTTTTTTTTTCTTTTTCAAAATTTATATCAAAAGAGAAACGGGTGTAATTTATATCTGTTTCTTCACATAGCTCAAGAACCAAGCTTTATTACCTTGTACGAGCTAGATCAATTTGCATGATTAATCCCAGATCTGAGGTGCAAAAAGTTTAACAATGAAAATAGGGGCGGCTGGTTAAAAGACCTAGTTAACCAAAGTTTTGGTTGCCTTAACCTGGCGTACTAAAGTATTGGCTTATTAGACCCAATCTTTTAATAATAGGCAAGATACCTATTATACCCTTTTGCAACTCCCCCCATTTGCAAAAATCAGGCGAGGGCAACCCTAATTTTCGACATTCCGGCGAACCCAAAGTAGGTTTTGAAATTTTCCCTCCAAAATTACCCCCAAATTTTCCCCCCAATCTTGACCCGACCCGTATTGTCTATAAAGTCGGGACTGTGGGCAAAAATGCACCATTTACCGATCACGTGAACCTCCAAAATCGATTAAGCAACCAAATCCGCCATTGTAGTGACTCGATTAGAGCTCCAAAACCGATTAAGCAACTAAATCCGCCATTGTAGTGACTCGATTAGAAGTTGAAGCTCAGGTGTTGTTTGAAGAGATGAACAAACTCAAAACTCCTCCAAAATCTCTGTCGGGTATGTATTATTTTTCTTAGTTTCGGAACATTTTTTCAATAACATGTTAGTATATAATGTAATAAAGTGGGGAAGAAGATGCATTGAAAGTAATTGAGATGTTGGCTTGTACAAAATTCCTACTTTGACTAAGTATGTTTGATGCTTTCCCCCTCGGTTTTGCAATTCTTCAACTACAGTCCCCCTAAGTATTGAATTGAGTTCAACTACAGTCATGTGAAAGTAGTTAAGCTGCGTAATAGACAAAAACAAGTTTGAACTCGTTATCTTTTAAGTCCATTGTTGTTTGTTTTTTACCTGCTCCTGATTGTAATCATTGTATTGAATGGATTAAAGCAGGATATTGTTGATTCGTCATGGGTAGGCAACGCAAAGTTTCGATATATGTATGTTATCCAGTTGAGTTTGGGAAGAATGTCGATGGTGATTGGTTTTGGAATTATGTAGGAAATGAAACAAACCATGTGACCAAGCTGTTAAACGTGAAAAAAGCGTTTCATTTCTTGAATTGTATGAGCTGGTGAAAGAAGAATTGGAATTTGATACAAGGTTGAATGATTTTGAATTGAAAGTTATGGCCTCTATTAGTAAAGCTGCACCGATAGTAGTTGATTGTGATAAGGTTGTGACACGGTTCTTTAGTGTTTGTGATCTAAAGAAAGATTTGATATTAGTAAGTTTGAAAGCAAAGGAAAACGGAACACAATTTGAAGGGGAAGCAACTCATGTTGAACCGGAAGCATCACTTGTTGACCATGATGAACATGCTTCATGGACATTTGAAGGCTTTTAAGCTTGATGCCGCAGTAGTTCTATATATATGTGTTAAAAGAATGAATGTATGGTCGCCCATTGCCTCTGCAGTGCGTTGACGTTGAATATTTACTTTGCAAATTTGACAAAGAACCAGGCTAAAGACAAGTAATAGAAGCCTGAGACGGAAGGTGTTTTTGTTTTTTGGATGTTGACATTGGTTTGTTTGCTGTTTTGGCCTCCCTGGTGTTGTTTTGATGCGCTTTTTGGACAGCCTATTTCCAGTGGTGTATTTTATATGATTTCAGGATTTTTTTTTGTGATGGGATTGTTATGGTTGCGGATGTTTCCGCCTTGTAGACGTTGTTATTTCAGATTCTGTTGAATTATCGGAGCTCAAATTAAAGATCCAGCAACTTGGTTTTCTTGGTGTATTTGCCCATAATAATATTAATGGTTACAGTTTCAAATTTCTTGCTTTAGCTAGTTGTCTTTCTTGCTTTAGCTAGTTCTTTTTAGTGTAGTTTTAGAAAGAAAAAAAAATTGAATATGAATATGGCTTCAAATGAAGAATTCGGTTGGAAGCAGGTGATTGTAAAGATTTCATTGAAGAATAGTCAATATAGATTGGTTTGTTTGCTGTTGATCAAACCTCATTCTATCGTTATATTATGTGTAATCAATCCGGATCACAGTAATCGCCTTGATCGAACCTCGATCTATCGTGACATTATGTGCAATCAATCCGGATCACAGTAATCGCTTTGATCGAACCTCGATCGCTTTATTTGTAATCAACCACGATCACGACCTTGATCGAACCTCGATCTGTCGTGACATTATTTGTAATCAACCCTGATCACCGTAATCGCCTTGATCGAACCTCGATCTGTCGTGACATTATGTGTAATCAACCCTGATCACAGTAATCACCTTGATCGAACCTCGATCTAACATCTTATTATGTGTAATCAACCCTAATCACAGTAATCGCCTTGATCGAACCTCGATCTATCGTGACATTATGTGTAATCAACCCTGATCACAATCGCCTTGATCGAACCTCGATCTGTCGTGACATTATGTGTAATCAACCCTGATCACAGTAATCGCCCTGATCGAACCTCGATCTGTCGTGACATTATGTGTAATCAACCCTGATCACAGTAATCGCCTTGATGGAACCTCGACTGTCGTGACATTATGTGTAATCAACCCTGATCACAGTAATCGTCTTGATCGAACCTCGATCTGTCGTGACATTATGTGTAATCAACCCTGATCACAGTATTCGCCTTGATCGAACCTCGATCTAACATCTTATTATGTGTAATCTACCCTGATCACAGTAATCGCCTTGATCGAACCTCGATCTATCGTGACATTATATGTAATCAACCCTGATCACAGTAATCGCCTTGATCAAACCTCGATCTAACATCTTATTATGTGTAATCAACCCTGATCACAGTAATCACCTTGATCGAACCTCGATCTAACATCTTATTATGTGTAATCAACCCTGATCACAATAATCGCCTTGATCGAACCTCGATCTATCGTGACATTATGTGTAATCAACCCTGATCACAGTAATCGCCTTGATCGAACCTCGATCTATCGTGACATTATGTGTAATCAGCCCTGATCATAGTAATCCCCTTGATCGAACCTCGATCTGTCGTGACATTATGTGTAATCAACCCTGATCACGGTAATCGCCTTGATCGAACCTCGATCTAACATCTTATTATGTGTAATCAACCCTGATCACAGTAATCGCCTTGATCGAACCTCGATCTATCGTGACATTATGTTTAATCAACCCTGATCACAATAATCGCATTGATCGAACCTCGATCTATCGTGACATTATGTGTAATCAACCCTGATCACAATTATCGCCTTGATCGAACCTCGATCTATCATGACATTATGTGTAATCAACCCGGATCACAATAATCGCCTTGATCGAACCTCGATCTATCGTGACATTATGTGTAATCAACCCTGAGATCATAACGGGGGATCATCTATTAAGTGGATCGTGTTGGAATAAGAAGTACCATACGTCAATCGCCCTTAGAGACACGTTACTGACGCATAACCCGATATCATAACGGGGGATCATCTATTAAGTGGATCGTGTTGGAATAAGAAGTACCATACGTCAATCGCCCTTAGAGACACGTTACTGACGCATAACCCGATATCATAACGGGGGATCATCTATTAAGTGGATCGTGTTGGAATAAGAAGTACCATACGTCAATCGCCTTTTATTGTAGTGTTTTAATAAATTTAATGTGTTATCTATAATGTTCCTATGAATTTGTCCGTTTTATTGTAATATTTGATAAATTGTAACGTGTTGGTATTTATATTCGATATATATTGTATGTTGTAGCGTTTCATTCACTCACCATCACTTTTTGTTGTAATATATTATAATATAATAATATGTATCATAAAAACAAACATAACATATGATTAATTTATTAATTCTTATATCATAATAACATCACACATTAGTAAATAAATTAATAAGAACTACATTCATTAGCTTACCCCATTCGATTCATTTCCCCCCAAAAAAACTTTTTGCCGCTATCACTCCCTCCCAAATCTCCCGCCATCGTGATCCCTAAAAACTTGAACTCTTTTGAAAAGTTTCGAACCTTTTGCCGGATAAACTTGTATCTTTTGGACCTTTAGCCTCCATTCTTCACAAAAACACCTCTCTCTCTTAAAAAACCCCTAATTTGCCGGAGCTGCTCCTCCAAATAGGTACTACTATTTCTTCAATTTGCAGGTATTATTAGATTAACTATGCTTATAGTATTATTGATTGTTTCTTATATGAAATTGTTTGGTTAATTCATGTTTTAATTTGTTATGAAGGGTGTTGATTGAGATTCAACTGTTGATTTCTATCCCGATGGAAATTTGTTATGAAGGGTGATGATTGAGATTCAACTGTTGATTGCTATTCCGATGTCTTCATCATCAAACCGTATTGTAAGTCAATTGAAAATAACTTTTTTGTTTTGGGGGCGGAAGTGAAATTAACTGATGCTAGATCTGTTGAATGATTGTTAACAGATTTTCTGCAAAAAAACGTGTTCTGGAAACAATAATGGTAGATCTGTTCACTGATTGTAAATAGTGATGTTTTAAAAAAAAAACATAATTTGGATGATCAATAAAAAGTTTTGGAATTGAAAACAACAGAAGCTAGATCTGTGCAATGATTGTTAAGAGTGATGTTCTGCAAAAAACGAATTTGGGATGATCAGTTTGGTTTTTTGGGATTGAAAATAACTGATGTGATCTGTTCAATGACTTTTAATAGTGACGTTCTGCAAAAAAAACGTTTCATGGATGTTCATTTTGGTTGTGGTTGTTCTTTTTGTTCTTCCAAAAAACGTATTTTGGTATTTTGGATGTTCATTTTGTGGTCTTTCTTTGTTATTAGTGCTATTCGTGGTGTTATTTAAATGAATTCTATTTCTTTAAGATTACCTCTGGTTCTTCTACCAACCAAAACGAACAACTGCTATCCATGGATGTAAGATGCCACTATAACAAGCCGGCTGTATTGCGAACATCAACCACTCCAACTAACCCAGGCAGAAGGTTTTTTGGGTGCGCTAAATTCCCGGTATGAAATCTGGATGTTTTATTGACATAGATTCCTAATTCATTCGTTTTTATATTGATGATAATTCAAATATTAACTTCATATGTATATTGATTCCTCATTCAATTCTATATCTTGCAACAGTCCACCCAACACTGTGGCTATTTCAGTTGGCTAGAGGAACGTGACTTGTTGCGAAAAATAGTGCAAATTCAATGCTCAATAGCTGACATTCAAAGAGACGTTGAATTGTTAAGGTTGATGCGAGAGGATGATGCCAAGAAAATGGATCAGGTTGAGATCAACATCACTGAGTTAATGAAAGGATGCATTGAACGTTTTGATGTCACAACTCAAATGTTAAGGACGGACAAAGATGCATTCAAACTAATTGAGAAGCTAAAGCGGGAGAACGAGACCAAAATTAAGATGTTGGCAATTGTAGCTTGTATCGTTACGTG
Source organism: Gentiana straminea (assembly GCA_036785695.1). Classification (NCBI taxonomy): domain Eukaryota; kingdom Viridiplantae; phylum Streptophyta; class Magnoliopsida; order Gentianales; family Gentianaceae; genus Gentiana; species Gentiana straminea. The sequence goes on along the minus strand of JAVUPR010000326.1, from coordinate 6,182,274 downwards.
TTTTGTTTTCATGTTTGTAGGGAAGTGAAAACTTGATTTCTTTTGTTATTTCTTTTAAATTAACTTGTTGGCTTGTAAAAACTTCCAACTTTAATCAAGTTTCTTCGTTGTTTTCAGCTATAGTCATGTCCAATTTGTTAAGTAATTAATCAACAAAATTGAACTTGTTTACTTAAATAATCAGACAAACTTGAACTTGTTTACAACCCCGACGTTGTCTTCTATGATATCCTTTCCTACACATATATATCCTTTCCATACACATATATAATTTCAAGAAACAAAATGTTAATCAATTAACTCTTCATTCATTCATCATCTTTCACCTTCGTACAAGACAGTTGATGTTATTATCGTCCACATTCTCTTCTTCATAGTTATCGTACATTAGGATTATCGTCCCACGGTAACTAACTCTCAATCCCGTAACAACTAAAAATTCCTTCAAACCAAACCTCAAAGGCTTGTCCCCGATCATAAACCAAAACGATTGATCCTTTTTATCGTTCTTTAACTGCCACATGATCAATTGATGAAGAATTTGATAACAACTCATTTTATGAAGCCCAATTAAATGTCCAAAGCAACTATCTTTAAACAATTTCTTGTGCTTATTGTCTAGGTTATCATACACATACCTAGCTTTATCATCAATGCACCTGTTAGCAATCTCACAAATTTTTACCTTTTGTTCACGTGTTACGTTGTATTTCATCGCCATTTACTACAAAATAAACAAAATACATAAAAAGCTTTACCAATCACATACTAGATGGATTACCATAAACACACTTCAATGGATTAAGGCAAACAAATCCGGTAACTCTAATTTCATAAATTACTGATTAAGTACTTACCACACAAACTGAATTTGAACTAAATCTACGCGATTTGCAGCCGGAAATCAACCAATTCCACCACAGACCGTCGGAAATCAGTTGCAAAAAGAAAGCCTAGAGTCTTCGGTGGGTCTTCAATCAGATGGGTTGAAAACAAGTTTGAGTTTGTTTTCAGGTGAAGAACGGTTTTTACCGTAAAGAAGATGAAGAAGGGCTATTCGATTTGTGAGCCTTCGATTTGGGAGCCTTCGATTTTGGGAACTACCGGATTCTCGATCTGAGTAAAATGGATTGGTAAAGTGGTGGAAAATAGGAGAAATAATGGGTTATAATGTAAAGGCAAATATGAAGTTCAAGTTTTTTAATACTTTTTACATTTTTCCGTTTTTTTTTTAATCCCCAAATGGTCAAAGCCCTTTTAGACCGATACTTTGTAAAAATGGGTCATATAAGCCATTCTCCCATGAAAATATAGAGATGAGCTGTTGTCCTCCGTAAAAACAACCCATTTTATGAAAGCAATTCTTATTTCCCTCTCAGCTTGGCAAATGTTACTTCCCACTCCCCATCCTTTTAAAGAATCCAAAGAAGCAAATGTACACTCCAATGATTAATACCATATAAATTTTCACTCATCGCGTGGTAATATATTTTATGAATTTGTGTGGAATGATTTTTTTTTTGAGTGGTTTATGGAATTAGGGGTTTATGGAATATTATAATAGTTATAACGCGTATCATCCTTTTTGTTGGAGCACTTGTAACAGACAGTCTTAATAAATTCTCTATTTTACAGTTTTAAAGACGCATTTTTTCTTGTTTACAGTATCTCTATTCAAGATGAAATGCATCAAATTCTCATTTCAATCCATGCGGGGGATAAAAATGAAAATTTACGGAATCCTGAAAAATGCGACAGATGTAAAATAAATTTTACAGAATATATATTTACACTAAAATAAGTATATGTTGCAGTGTTATTTTTCTATATCTGAATAATTAAATATCTAAAATACGATTTTTAAAGCATTACGGTATCTACTGCAAGCGTTCTTAGACTATCTCCAACGGTAGGAAGTAAAAACTCCATAAACCTCCATAAACCTTTTAGTAAAGGTTTGTAGCTGTTGGAGAGATGCTGAGTAGGATAGATAAATTTCTAAAGGTTTATGGATATAAACCTTTTCCAAACCACTTTATGTTGCGATGACTTGGCATTTCTTTTTTTTTTTTTTTTTTTTTTTTAAGCTCAACCGACATAATACTCTTTTTTTTTTTCAAATTTCAAACAAGTTTTTGTTATTTTTTTTAATATTTTTTTTATCTACCTCTATATATACAACTTCACCAACACTTTATTTATCTCTTTACAACTTCAACAACACTTATTTCTCTTCTCTCCATATATCATGGCAAATAATTATTTTTCAAATTTACTCAATTCCTCAAACGTGGAAGATGATTCACAATCTCCCCAACCTACTTCGAATTTTACTCAGAATTTTCAGTATCCAAATTTTCAACCTCCTCCGAATTTTCCAAATTCTCAACCTGCTCCGAATTTTCCATATTTTCAACCTTCACCCAATTTTTCGTATCCAAATGTTCACAATTCAAATGTACCAAATTTCTCTTTTCCATATTCTCCAGATTCGCCCTTTCACATGAATCCGCATCCGGCAATGATGAGTCAATACGCACAGGGCCGGCCCATATAGGAAGCAAAGGATGCGTGGGCTTAAGGCCCAACCATCCCGGGGGCCCGAAAATACTTGTTTTGCAAACGAACGATAATTAATAACAATAAATATTATATGTTCGAAGATATTTTAGTTATCTATTGTAGTCCAATTGGTTAAGATGTTTGGCATTTCTTTAATAGATCTGAGTTCAAGTCCTGGCAATGGCAGGATTTTTTTTTTGACTCATTTAAAACACTTCGGGTTTTTTTTGTCCCGGCTATAGCAGATTTTTTTTTTTTGACTTCTTTAAATCACTTTGGGTCTTTTTTTGTCCCGGCAATTCCAATTAATTTATTGATTCCCTTAAACAACTTTGAGCCTTTTGAACCCTGATATATTAGAACCCTCCAATATATATGTGGTTTTTATTGCCACCACATAATTACTACTCACACCGTTTTTTTAGTGGCACTCACACCGTTTTTTATTTTGTATTTATTATTCTAGCTAATTCATTAACTCATTTAAACATCTTTTGAACCATGATATATTAGCACCTCCAATACACACACACACACACACACACACACACACACATATATATATATATATATATATATATATATATATATATATATATATATATATATATATATATATATACTAAAAAAGACCGACCTAAATATTCTACAAAAGAGATGATTAATTTTACTATTTTATAGGTATGTTTTGAGTCTATCAACGAATTGAATTTTGTATCTGCGGATGTTAAAAACTCGATATTGAAGTAATATTTTGTAAATATGTTTTTTCAAAAAAAAAAAACCTTCGAACTAAAAGGCCTAATTCGACGATTCGCCAAAGGCCGAAAAATTTCCAGGGCCGGCCCTGAATACGCATCCGGATATTGTAATCCAACTATGGGAACATCATCGAATGAACAAAGAAAGGAAAGTGTCGGTGGAACAGAAATTCCAACCTTCTCTACCCAAGAAGGGTTGGAAAACATTGTTCTCGATGATGATGAATCGAACAATCGAGATGAAAGAAAACAAAAATCAAAGTGGAGTATCGAAGAGGAAAAAATGCTTACAAGTGCATTTCTCATCATTTCAACCGATAGCGTGAAAGGTAACTCGCAAAATAATAAGGAGTTTTGGAGACGAATTGCGGAGTACTACAACAAGCACCGAAAGGAGGGGGAGACAAAATCAACGAGCAATTTGAAATCTCACTGGTATGCAATTATTAAATTGGTTACTTCGTTTAATCAATTCTTCATTTCAGTCCGAGAACAACGTAAAAGTGGGTGGTCCGATGACGAAATGATTGAAGAAGCACGTGCTCTTTATAAATCAACAACCAATAAACATTTCAAACACGAGCATGTGTGGAGAATGGTGAAAGATGAACCAAAATGGAAAGGTGGATTAACAAGTGAAAAATCATGTAGAAAAAAGACGAGGATATCCGAAGAAGGTGCGTACACATCATCCGACGCTCCCAATGAGATCAACAACGATGATGAATCTGAAATCCGCCCGTTGGGTAGGGATTTCAAAAAGAAACAGAAAGGAAAAGGAAAAGCATCCGGTTCAAAAATAGATGAAGAGAACTGGAATGAAATTCGGCAATTGAAGGAATGAAGGAAGCTTTAAAAGAAAAAACACTCGCTTCAAAAGAAAGATCACTCTTCAAAGCGTATAAAATCCTTTTTAAGGATAGTAGTGAATTTTTGTCGATGTGTTATTGAGGTATTTGACCCTGAATACTTGAGAAGGCCAAATGCTGACGATATTCAACGCTTACTTCAAAAACATTCTGACATCAATGGCTTTCCAGGTATGTTAGGAAGTATTGACTGCATGCATTGGCCTTGAAAGAATTGTCCAAATGCATGGAAAGGTCAATTTACTAGAGGAGATCAAGGAGTTCCAACGATTATGCTAGAAGCAGTCGCTTCATATGACCTTTGGATATGGCATATGCATTTTTCGGCGTTGCAGGATCGAATAATGATATCAATGTGCTTAATCAATCTCCTTTATTTAACGACGTATTGGAAGGGTATTCTCCGGAGGTCCATTTCACGATAAATGGTACACAATATACAAAGGGATATTATTTAGCAGATGGCATTTATCCTGAGTGGGCTTTATTTGTGAAAAGTTTTTCTTATCCAGAAGACATTAAAAGGAAATTGTTCAAACAGATGTAAGAGGTAGCCAGAAAGGATGTTGAACGAGCATTTGG